>JAEIHA010001075.1:0-2400000 GCA_018904595.1 Zaprionus indianus | reverse complement strand
CGCGGAAAAACTGCGGGTTTCTTCATTATTCTTGGGGACTCTTCATTATTCTTGGGGACTCTAAATGATTTAATAACCTCTATCTTCTCGGGGTCAACTTCAATTCCCGAGTCGGACAAAATGTGCCCCAAGAATTAAAGCATGTTTGTTTTCCAAATGCACTTTTCTTTGTTTAACAAAACATTATTGTCGTTAAAGACTTTACAAACTGCGTTTACTGTTTCGCCATGTTCGGGTACGTTGGCACCAAACATTATCACGTCATCGATGTAATTCATGGCATTCGGGAATGCAACTAACAGTTGTTCCAGCCGGCGCTGAAAAATCTCAGGAGCCAAATTTAACCAAAACATCAATCTTTTATATCGGAAGAGCCCCTTTGGCGTTATAAACATTGTAATCTCCCTACTAGACTCTTCCAATTCTAATTGGTGATGGGCATGCTTAAGATCAAGACGAGAGAAGAACTTTGCGTCTTTCAACTTTGTCATAAAGATTTCAAAAATGGGTAAAGGGTAGTTCTATCACTGAATTGCGCTATTTGCCAATCGCATATCCATACATAACCGAATGTCTCCGCCTCAAGCAATTGTTTAGAAGCATAGCCTCGAAACTGTTTTTACCATTCGACCATTGAAATTTTTTTTTTTTTTATTTCTTTGCGTGTTGCAGTAAGAGCTGCTGCAGTAAGGATGGATTGCAATGCACAGGTGCAGCTCTCTATATCAGATTCAGTATTGAGTTTTGGGGTTAGCTCAATGTGTGAACTTATACATTTTTTATACCTGAGCCAGTTTGTTTTGTGAGAAGTCAATCTGTATGGTGGTTTCACGTTTTCTGCGTACCGGCGGAGGTGAATTAGTACAGGCGAGTGATCAGATGACAGATCCGGCAGACATTCAGCTTTAACCAAGCTGCGGGAAATATTTTTCGCAACTGCGATGTCGATCAGGTCAGGCAGCTTATTAAGGTCTGATGGCCAGTATGTAGGACTCCCGGGGGAAACATGGTCAAGTGTATTAGTGGCTTTTATTATAGTCTTATAAAGCTGTTTTCTTTTTGGGTTCACAAGTCGCGATCCCCAGTGAGTATGTTTAGCATTGTAGTCGCCTACTGAAATGAAGTGTGGCCCTAGTGCTTGGAAGAAATCCAGGAATTGAGCTTCTAATACTCCGAAACGGGGGGGACAGTATACGGCCGCTAGTGTGAGGAGAGTGTTGCCCTCCAGCTGTATGTTGATAGATGTGGCCTGAAAATGATTTTCCGCAAATTCTTTGTAAAAGTGGTACTTCATACGGTTCCTTATGAGTATGGCGGTGCCACCGTGTGCTTTTCCAACGGGATGATTTGTACCATAGAAATGGTAGTCTCTTATTTGAAAATTGTATTTGCTTGTGAGATGAGTTTCCGAAAGAAGCATTACGTCGATATGCTTCTCATGTAGGAATTGAGCTGGCTCAAGTTTGCGCTGTGAAACGCCATTGGTGTTCCACGTAGCTATGCGTAAGGTAGCCATTATATATTTGATTGTTGGGCTACAAGCATTTGTATCAAAAGGTTTTGATTACGCATCATGTCTTAAATGGTGGTCTTCATAAATGTCATAAATTCCATCATGCTCTGTTGTAAGGCTTGCATCATAGCTTCAGTTTTTGTTTCTTGCTGCGCAGCTGGGTTATAGTTTTGTTGTGTGTCTAATTTTGGGTGCACATCATGTGGGGTCCGAGAATTTTGGGTCATACCTGATTTTAAAACGTTTGCAAATGTTATCTTGTTAGTGCTGGATGTAGGCCAGGGAGCAAAACTTGCTGTTTTCGAGAAAAGTACTGCAGGATTTGTTTCTGATGGTGTCAGCGTAGCTGTTCCTTGGTGTGCCATTCTTTTGTGAAGACGGCTTTTCAACTCTTTGTAGATTGGACAGCCTCTGTAGTTTGCTGTGTGATTGCCCCCACAGTTATTGCATTTTTTCTCGCATGCATTTTCTTTGTTAGTTTGACAGTGTTTGGAGTCGTGGAGATCTCCACAGACTACGCACACCGGGCGAAGTGTGCAATACGACCTCGTGTGGCCATACTCTTGGCAGTTTGTACATTGTACAGGAGCGTACGTTTATGCGGCTCTTCTACTGTGATCCTACGGTGCAGAAGGAGCTGGAGGTTGTATTGTAAATTGGGTGAACCTCGTTTTTTTAAGAGACTTGTTTTCTGATTAAAGCTCAAACTTGAAGAGTGGTTGGTGCTGTCTGTTTCTGTTTATAATATTGAACACGCTTTTGGCGCAAAATCCCTTTTCCTTTAGCGCCTCAGTTATTTCTTCGGGCGTAACATCAGACTCAATGCCCTTCAGTACTACTTATACTTCTCCTGGCCCTTGCTGCTTTTAAGCTGGTAGGTGTAGAAGCCTATTTTTTGTGCGGTAAGATAATTTGTGACTTTTCTGTAGTAGTCCTCCGTTTTCGTTTGAAGTTTGATTTCATTGATAGTACCTCTTACGAGGGAAATTATATGGAAGCTATCTTTTCCAATAAGGCCAATCAAAGTATTTACCAAACCGCTTGTGCTCTTCTCGCGGATGTATACGAGCTCCAACTACTATTAATTCGAACATCATGTGATTTTTGCAGTGTGCAATGTTCAATACACAATATTTTCGATACTTTTACAGATTACGTATGCCAATTTATTTTGTCTAAGAGAGAATTTTATTCACTTTACGATGATAAAACAAGAGCAATAGTCGAGCGTCGTTCGACAGTGGGATACCCTTCGACCTTTTTGAAACGTAAAGAGTCAATAATTATACAATACTTCTACTTAATAGAAATATCGTAACGTAAGCCTTTGTATGCGTCTGTGTATAAATACGTGTATATGCGTGTATCATTTCATTGGTCAAGCACAAATGTATGTATGTGTGTGAATGCAAAAAATGCGTGTGCATAGAAAAGAAGAGAAGAACAACAGATGGCGCTACGCGCTCGCATTCTCTTTCCTTTTCTTTCCTACATGAGCATTGCAATGACGTCACAGCTTCCTGGTCTGTATACAAAATCAAAGCGAACAAGGTTTTTGTTTAATAACTTCTGTGTTTATTGTCCGATCAGATTGGAATTTTAACGTTATGTTGGTATTACAATAAGCTAAGTATAATCTTACTCAGAATGTTGTATCTTTTATATGTCGCTCGCAAATCAGCTTAAAAGATGAAATTATTGATTTGCGTGGGCGGGGGGCGTAGCAGCCAACATTTGAAATAAACTTCACCTGTCTCAGATAAACAGAAACCTTCATGCCAAATTTGGTGTCTCTAGCTTTTATAATAGCTGAGATCTGTGTGTTCATCCGGACAGACAGACAGACATGGCTTAATCGACTTGGCTAGTGATCCTGAGCAAGAATATATATACTTTGTGGGGTCTCCCACGCTTCCTTCTGCCTGTTACATACATTTACACAAAGTTAGTATACCCTCTTTTGACCATTTTCAATGGTCGAAGGGTATAAAAATGTTTCTTGTATTTCCAACAACAACAAAAATATGAGTTCTTTATTCAAACCGTAGACCTAAGAGATATGAAAAAAATGACCACTATTAATTCGAACGCTGCGCAAGCTTACCGTTACCTCAAAAGAAGAACAAAGCAAAAGTAACCTATGTAACGGAATCACTATCTAACTACAATCTACAAATAATAACATATTGGAAAATGCAAAAAAAAAATAAAAATTACTACAGATCAGGCATATGTAATCTGTAAAAGTATATATGCCTCGGTGAATAGGCACACGGTGGTGTTTTGTGAAAATCTGCGCCAGGACTGCAGAAGCTGCCATCGCCCTGTGGATATTTACGTCTACTTGGAAACTTGGTCCTACATTGAGTTCAACATCTTTAGTGGGAAACCGATGGAAATATCTACGCCTTCTTCAACCAGACAATAAACAAAGAGATTGCTTAAAAAGTCTGAGCATCACATCTAAAAGAAATGAGCAAAGGAAGGAGTGATTTCAAAAAATCTATTTTAGGGTAGATACTTTTACTGTTAGATACTTTTACAGCATTATAGGGCTGAGAACATACCACTGTCGAGTGCTCTGGCTTATTATCTGTTTTTTCAAACTGGCTTTTCTATTAGATGTTCCAAAAATTTTATCGTTGGGTTGGTAGGTCCTTTAGGCGAAGGCGGCATTGACTGTTATGCATGCTGCATGCTGTGGTACATATTTCCCCCTGTGCTTCGAAATTGCATTTATGACTGATAGTATTTTCAAATCTATTTGGATAATTCTCAAAACTTTGATTGTGCTCGCTGTATGATGTGGCTGTTGCTGACATTTCCCCATAGTTTTCAGCTGTAGGTCCAGATATGTTTTAGTGCAGCAATGTAAAGTAGGATCTTATGGTCTACCCAAAGTACGCCATGTGGGTCTTTTGTCAAGGTGTACTCCAAGGTACGTTACCTCTTCTACTCTCTGGAGTGGTTTCTTCAAAGAAAGTGTTGGGTAATTTTGCCTGTTTAGCGTGAACATACGTGCTTTTCTTTTTATTTGCCATTCAGAGAGCGTCTTCTCAATGCAGTGATTGCTGTTTTGAAGCTTGAATCGCGTACCTTGAGCCGGTAATGACAATAATAGTGATGTATCATCGGCAAATATGGATACTGTTAGGCGTCTTTTTTCTTGGGATGACGGCTGTGTAAAGAAGGTATAGAGTTGGCTCAAGACAGTGTTGGAAGCACCTTAAAAAAGGCCAAATCAGCTAAAAAAAAAAAAGGGGGACAGAAAAAGGACGTGTTTTTTTTCGCGCTTCAATTATTAAATTAACAAGAGCAACAGTCGAGCGGCACGCGACAGTGGGATACCCTTCGACCTCTTTTTTAACGTAAAGAGTCAGTAATTGCACGATACTACTTCTTAATATAAAATCGTATCGAAGCCTTCCTAAGCAAACGGCTGAATACGTGCATGTCGGTGTCTCTAGCTTTTATAAAAGCTGAGATCGGTGTGTTCATCTGGACATCCGGATAGACAGACAGACATGGCTTAATCGACTCAGCTAGTGATCCTGAGCAAGAATATATATACTTTGTGGGGTCTCCCACGCCTGTTACATACATTTGCAAAAAAGTAGTATACCCTTTGTTGTCCATTTTCAATGGTCGAAGGGTATAAAACAACCGGTGTCTAATTTAACCTTTACTTCAAAACCGAACTTCTTATTGCCCGTTCACGAAGCGTGAAATTTGTCGAACTCATCATTGCTTGGTAATTTTAATATTTGTTGTGCATTGGTCCTGCTTCTCTGGTATATTACTCTTTTTCGGAAAGCGACGTTGTGGTTAGTGGCTCATCGCTATTACTCTCTTTCCTTACCTCTCTTTGTGCGCGCCTAAGCAGCTTTGCCGCATTCTCTGCTGCACTGTTGTTGCTCTCTCTTGTCTCTGCCCTTTGCGCGCAGTAATTTCTTTCTCTTACGCACATACCTCTACTTCTTGTTTTTGTTTGTTTTCTTTTTAGCTGTTTTTATTTGGACGTTTTGATTTGTTTTAAAAAAATCCTGTCTTAAGCAGGTGACTGCCGCCCAGGCAAGCATTTCGTGTTTGCTATGTAATAACGTAGTACACGCGAAGTGTGCTGGTTTTACTGGCCCGACGGCTGATGCCGTAACCAAGCGCACTGGGTTGCGTTATTGCTGCGATATGTGTAAGGAGGTAGAGAACGAGATTTGTTCGTTTATGTGGCAAACGAAATATGGATTCAGGGAACTGCTTGGAAATTTTCGTCTACTATTGAATGAATCCCCAAAGCACAAGAAATCCACCCGCATAGAGGAGCCATTATTTATCACCACCAAGCTCCCTATAATTGACCAGGTACACCAATAACACAGCAGTTAATGTTGTTCACCAATCCCCCGATGGTAACGAGATCTACGGCTAAATCAATTTCGCTTCCTGAAACCAGTGCAACCAGTGACGCCCAAATTTTCCGTTATGTCCGCTGTGGTCTCGTTGCCCGTGCCACATGAAATAGTGTGGCGTGTTCAAGTTCTGGTTTACCAGAACCTCTAAAAAGGACATATCATCCATCAAAATAAGTGCTCCAAACGAACTCTTAGGCATTAAATGTTCGGCTCAATTTTGGCCGGAACATGTAATGGTTAAGGAGTTCGAAGCAAAGAAAAAGAAAAATCGCCCACCGATTAAACTTCCTTTGCCTCCTCTAGCAACAGCCCAATTAAAATCAAACAAAAAAAACTAACAAGCTCCTTAACTCTTTCATACCAAAATGTTACAGGTCTTTGTACTAAACTTTCAACTTTATACTTAAACAGTCTTTCTTTTTCTCCTCAAATTGTTGTGTTTACTAAGACTTGGTTAAAGCCGGAGATCCTGAACTCCGAAGTCTTTCCAAATAAGTGCACAGGATACAGGTGTGATAGACCTGACCGACATGGTGGTGGAGTTCTAGTTGCAGTAGATTCCACCATCAACTCGGAACTTTTAGAACCGGAGATTCAATTTAGTATTGAATTAATCTGTGTAAAATTACACCCTTCCGGTTTTTTTCATTATATAACCTGTATTTAATCTGTTACCAGACAGAGATCACTTTTCAGTCCTGGGTAACTTTAATATCCCTGATTGTAATTGAACAACAAGTGTTGGTTCAAACTCTCTACTACCCTCTCGCCAACATGACCTTTTTGAAAGTCTGTTTGATATGTCATTGTCACAGATCAATCATGTCTTAAACAGTAGTAACAGATCGTTAGACTCATGCTTTGTCTCCGATCCATCTAGAGTGAGACTAAACAAGACACAACCACTTTCTCTTCCTGAATATTTTTACCATCCCACTCTTGAAGTTACTTTTTATTACGAAAAACTGTGTAATCGTGTACGCTGCTTTAGAAAAAACAGATTTTAACTTATTAAATTGATTGATTTCCGAATTTGATTGGTCGGAAATGTATCTGTCTACTGATATTTTAGTATATTTCTTGTAGCACAATTAACTGCATTTTAGATATTTGTGTTCCGTGCTTTTGTCCAACATCCTCGAGTAAGCCGCCATGGTTTACAAAAGAGTTTCAGGTTAAAAATCTTAAAGTCAATTTTATTAAAAAAATATAAAAATAATAACTCACCTTCAGCCTTTACCCGCTAGTTAAGCGTGCGGTCAGATTTTGCTGTCTTAAGACCGAAATAAAAAACAGTTTAACTCGTTGTATGGCTCAATTTATTCACAACCTTAAACAGTTTTATAGTTTCGTTTACATGCAGCATAAGTCTACCGCATTTCCAACTAAATTAACGTTTGAAAACGAAAACGCTAGCTCCATATGTCTGCAATTATTTGAAAGCATGCGTATATTTCAAATATATTTCTATAACTTTAACAGCTACTCATCAATTCATCTGATGGCCATGTAGAAAGCTGCCTGTCGTGTGAAGGAATACAAACTTAGATTGGAGGAATTTCAAGCACATGAGACTTCTTTCTGTGCCTTAAGCCTTAGTAATATGGTGGATGCAGATCTTTAAAAGGGAAGAGTTTTGGCACCCCCTTATTCATTTGAATATATCGAAGGGTATCCTGCTTTCTAGTGCACTCCACTGTTGCTCTCTTTTTTATTGTAACTGACTTGTTGATAAGTCCGGCCTACTATAGAAAAAATTAATTTTTTGGCAAAATAGGGTTTTTTATTCAACATACGTGTAGTTACCTTAAAGGGTAATATACTGAATATAGCGACTTTCCAACTTCAAAATCGTCCTCAGTTTCGGCGTTCACCTCTTCATTCTTTGGAGTGGGTTCATCGTGTGCAGAAAACTCCGTTGACTACCGATTGGACTTCGGAGTGAAATGATGTAGACACGTTTCATCCATTGTCATATATAGACAAAAACTCGGGCTTATTACGCTTGAACATCTTCAAACGCTGTTCCGAATCATCAACGCGTCATTGTTTTTTGTCAAAAGTGAGCTTCGCGCAACATTCACTTTGCACAGAGCTTTCTCATACCCAAATATACGTGAATGATGTACGAGGTGTGTTTAAAAAGTATCGCCTAATTTTGAAATACTACAAATTTTGAAAGTGGCATACGGTAAAACTGTATTGAGTAAAAAAATCTTTACAAGTGGTATAAACTTTTCCAAGATGACCGAGAAGATGCCAATGACGAGCGTTGCTCTTGTCGCCCAAGCACGTCAACATGTGATGAAAACGTTCAAGCAGTGATTAAAATTGTTTTGGAAAATCATCGAATCACTATCAGATAAGTTGCTGAAGATGTCGGTATATCGCTTGGCTCGTGCCATGAAATTCTATCTATCGTTTTGGGTAAGAAACTTATGTCAGCGAAGTTTGTTCCAATATTGTTAAATTTTGACCAAAAGAACCGTCGCAAGAGCATCACTCAAGAGCTGTTGAATGACCCAGATTTACTAATAAGGGTCATAACTGGTGACGAATCATGGGTATATGGTTATGATTTCGAAACCAAAGCCCAATGGAAGAGCCCATGTGACCCTAGACCGAAAAAAGCAAAAATCGGCGAGCACGCAAAACACTTACAACCCTTACGCCTCTCACAACCAAACAAAAAATGCTATAGACTTCAAACTTGGTACAGATGTTCGGGAAGAGTGTAGCAATATAAAAAAACAAAAAATCGAAATTCGATTATACGTAACCCGCGAAAATTCAAAATAACGCGATACTTTTTGAACACACTTCGTAAGTCAAATTTTGTTCACAATAACAAAAGAAGCTTTGCTCAAATAACTCGCAAATTAATAAACCGACAGCTAAAAATATTATCCACGTGCTTTTTTAGAGGTTAGAGCTTACTAAAATCCTATGGTTTTAATTCTAGTAGCACCACCTATATGTCAGGCCGCGGAATTATCAATATACCAAGTACATAACACATGTGAAGTGCAACGACTGTTTTTAATGAACAGTCGACCAAAATCTACATTTGCACGAGCTATAATGCTAATTGGCAGATATATGTAGATGCGCGCATTGTTTTAAAATAAAAAATACTTTGATTTATGTTTGTCCACGTTGAAAAACAATAATTATTTAATACAATTTTGCTAACGTTAAGCTTAGATATATTGTTGCTAATATTTTAATTTATTATATAAACATTGTTAATTAAATTTTTATCCCTAAGTAAGCTGAAAATTATAACAAATTTTTTCTTTTTAGGTTTTTCAGATGCACGTGGTAGCGCGCAGAGAAACGGTAACAACATGTGCCTAACGCAGTCGACATATACAGCTCAACACACATCTTTAAAAAAATTTGTTGAAGTTGACAGTATTGAAGCCTTATAAGTAAATTTACTTTGTAATTTGTAATATTTTATACTCAAAAGAAACGTTGCAAGAAATATATATAAATTATTATTATTATTTAAATTAAAATAATTATTTAAAATGTAATATAGAAATAAACGCCGCTTAAACGGAACTGTTTGAATATTGAAGTTTTGTTTAGAAACATATGATGTCCGCAACATCAAAGGGCGTTTCTTTCAAGTTTAGCCACAAATAGGCCAAATTCACCCAAAATATTGTAAAGCAATAAGTAGACATCAGATCTTTCCGGTTTGAACGATTCCTTTATTTACACCCTTCCGTGAGTGAACCATGCCTATACAAAGACTCAAGAATATGAGAGCTTATGCGAACTGTGCGGCGGCTAACGCCTCTGCAAATCGATATTTTAATATTGTAATTGTATTGTAATGACCTGTTTAAAAGAACAATATCTACAATATCAATAAACACATAAGTTCATGGTAGTCAGGCGAAGGAAGACAGGGCGAAGCTGAAAACTACGTAAAGGGGTACAGCAAATGGCCCCCGTACAACAAGTGTTAAGACTGGCAGCTGACGGGAATGGTTGCAGAGTAGCTTACAACTCTCACAGTGGAACACAGGTTGCACAAAAACTTCGTGGTCGAAGTGAGTAGCAAACGGGAGATTAATACACTTAATAAAATCCACCCGTTGAAGCAAAATACCATTGAATTGTCCACCCAGGTCACCGGCCGTGGCAGGCCCGAAATAAGAAACTCTGCGAATTCTTTCGGGACATACATAATTAGGAACTTCTGGTAGGGAAAGCGGTTGTGCCCAGCCTAAAATTACCCTGACATTACCCTGACAGCCGGGAAAGTGTAGTTTTACACAAATGAATTCAATGCTCAATAGAAACTCCGATTGTAAGAGGTCCAACTCAATATTGGACTCTAATGCAACCAGTACTCCACCACCCCGTCAAGCCTATAAGTAATGTTTATCCAGTCTCCAGCTGCAGGTTATCCGGTAGTTTGGGAATTCACTGAAGTTAAGTTAGTTATGATGCGAGTCTTAACTATGACTCGATTATATTTGATGGCCTTGTGGCTCAACAACAAAAATGAATACAACAAAGAATTCTTATGCGGCTTGTGCCGGAGCTTGCTTGTTACTTTATTGGTTCTTCTTAACAAACTGAAAATGCCAAAAACCAACTTGTTTACAGCTACCCTATGGAATTCGCGAGCAACCAAGTCATAGCCGGCAAGCCGACTCAGCATAATCATAACTCTGCTCTTGCGACACATAGCAAGAATCAGGTTACCATAGGTGACTTTGTTGCTAGGGCATTGGCTTAGCATATTACATCAGCGCAACGCCCGCTACTCGGCCACTGACTTTCTGCCTTGCAGCGTCAGCGATATGCCCTGTGAGGGCTGAGCACTCTGAGTGCGAGGGTTACTTGATAACTGCTCCCCCCTTAAAGTTGCGCTGTCCCGGGGCACTCTATATGAGTCCATGAGTTGTTTTATCTCCCTCGACGCTCGTCTTCTTCTCGGAACCAGGCAGAGAAGAATGGAACCGCTGGAGACCAGGCTGACTCCTACCCCGGCCGCAAACCAGACCTTGGGCGACCACTGGGCTTCTGCATGATCCTTAACTTCTTCTATGACTCGGAGGTTATGCTCGTTCATTCGGTTCAGTAGTGGTAGACTTAGAACTGGGTCGTGGCCGATGACGTTCAGCAATGGGGACGTAGCTACTCCTGGCGTTTTGCTTAATGCCAACTTGGGGTTTACGTACTTGGTCCCGTATATGATAGCTAGGCGCTGGAACGTTATTAGATTCGTGCCTCGTACCAATCTCTCTGGTCCGTCGTCAGTACTGACTTGTGCCGGAAGGTCGTTGATGATAATTGTGCCCTCATCCACCAATGTAATTGGCTTAAGGTGGCTGGCCTGAGTATGGCAGAGAGCTGAGCCTCCCGAGTGTAAGCCGCTGGCGCAGGTTTCGTGGTTCGCCAATTTGCAGAAGGTGGTGTAGCTGGTGGTCGCGCAGTCTGTGACAGCCATGATTCCGCTGGTGCATTCCGCCACGGTGTCATCTGTCAGCTGGAGCATGATGTTTTTGTGTGCCACGGGAAACATTGTTACTTTCTTGCAAACGAATTTAACTTGGGGGTGGTCAATTAATATGCGGACTATGTTATCGGACTGGAATATCTTAATATTTGATACTTCCATTAGGTTGACTATGGGCACCTCTGTGGGATGTTCACTCAGAATAGACTTTAAGTCGTCGTGATCAAAAATGCTAGGATTTATAATGTTTGACTTAGCTAAAGTGATTGACAGCATCAAATTTTGAATTTCCGAAATTAACATTCTATTTCTCGCCAATAATGATTCGTATAAATGTGGCGTATCAGTAACATCCCCTTTTCTTTCTTTAAGCAATTTATTTACTGTCTCTGTAAGCCCATTTATGCGCTTTTGTGTTATGGTGTTAATCACCACTTGTCTATTGTTTGACTCGATGAGTTGAGATTCTGTCATTCTAATCCTTTCAAAGTCTGCAGCATCTGGTGTTCCTGCTACTACTTTCAATACGGTGCCCAAAAAGTCTATGCCTCTGGCTATACGGTGGTGGATCTTTAAAGCGGACAACAGGTTTCTGGCATGATCAATATCTACATCTAAAAGCTTTCGCATATGCGATTGGGGGAATAGCGTTGTCAATCTGTCAGTCTCGTCTAACATCGCGGCGAACTCTGTGAGGTTACTCGAGTGTCTTAAATAGCTGCGTTGCTCCCATACCATTACTTCTCCGTCCATAACGGGAATGTAATTGGAATGCGAGTAGTCTGTGATTCGCGCATTTACAACTGCGAAAAGAGTAAGAACGATGCCCACGAACCTGCAAGAGACAGTTTAATCCTATGAGTTTTGTTTCCTCAATTTTCTTACGTACTATTCTTAACTTGGGTATTATGATTTCAAAATTATAAAGGCAAAACATAGTATGAGCAGCTACCTTAGGTTGTCCTTATGGACCACCCTCCCCTTAATAACTAGCTTAGACATTTTTGGGAAATAATAGTCGCACAGAATTTGTGAATTTTTGCAATGCCAAAATTTGGTTGCAGGAAAAAATCTTACCAATTCGTCTTGTATATAAGCCAAGGTGTGGAGATTGCAATAAATTGCATTTACCAAGCCTGGTTCCACCACTTGTTTCACCTCACGGAGAGCTTCGTCATCCCGAGTGAAATATATGGTGTGCCTTATTTTTTCGCGGAAAAGCACAAATGTGCGTTTCAAGGGAAATTGTGCTTCTTCCAGAATTATCTGGTTCCTGAAGCAATTAAGAGGCTTATCTGTGGCATCGATAGTGTAAGTCAACGATAGCTCACTGTGTATAGTGGCAACATCGGACTCTATCTCGCTTTGCATAGCGTTAATATTTTGGCGCGAAAGCGCATCTGCCACAAAGTTTTCTTTGCCGGGCTTGTAAAAAAATTTTTGCATTATGCTCGTCAATAAAGGCCTTCCATCTTTTGATTTTGGCATTTGGATTCCTATCTGAGACCGCAAAAGTTAGGGGCTGGTGATCTGTGTAGATATTGATGTCGCGCGTTCCATACAAGTATTGTTGTAACTTCCCCAGCGCCCATACTATGGCAAGTAGCTCCCTCTCGTTGGTAGCATAGTTTGTCTCGCATTCCTTTAAGGTTCTAGAAATCATGGTGATTGGCTTGCCTTCCTGTGAAAGCACAGCCCCGATTCCATGCGCTGAAGCATCTGTCGTTAAGTCAAAGGGCTTCTTAAAGTCCGGATATCTCAACATAACGTCCTCCGATGCCAGAATATTTCTTACCCTATCGAATGCCTCAGTTTCTGTGTCATTAAATTTGATAGGAATTTTTTTCGACATATGCTTACTAACGGAGCCATTCTCGCCCCTAAGTAAGTTTGTCAAAGGCCTTGCAATTGCTGCAAAGTCCTTAATAAATCTTCTATAGTAGCTAGCAAGGCCCAAACAAGACCTGAGCGCATACAAACTTTTGGGTTCTTCTAACTCTCGAATAGCGCGCACTTTTTCAGGGTCAGTTTTAGACCCGCCCTTTGTTACAACAAAGCCTAAGTATTCTACGCTTTCTTTGAAAAAATGGGTCTTTTCTCTTGAGACTTTCATGTTGGCGTCACAGAGGCATTTGAGGACCCAGTCAATATGCTTGACATGATCGGACTCATTTTCAGAAAAGATTATGACGTCATCTATGTACACATACAACGTCTTGCCTATCTGCTCCCGCAAAACGTCATCTATAGTTCTTTGAAAAATGCTTCCAGCATTTTTAACCCGAAAGGCAGTCGGCAAAACTCGTACTTGCCCCCGTTAACAGAAAATGACGTTTTCTCGCGGTCTTGCTCTGCAAAGTAAATCTGATGGTAACCAGACTTGAGGTCTAACGTAGTAAAGTATTTAGCTTTACCTAAATTGGCTAAGATCATGGCAATATTGGGCATGGGGTACCTATCTGGTATAGTCTGCTCGTTTAGTTTCCTAAAATCGATTACCAATCTCTTATTTCTATTTCCGTGTTCATCTAAACCCTTTTTGTCGACAACCCAAGTGGGGTTGTTGTATGGCGATTTAGAGGGGCGAATGATCCCATTCTGCAACAAGTTCTTTATTTCCTTGTTTACAAACTCGGCTACCCCCATCGGATGTGGGTAGAGCTTTGAGTATATGGGGTTGTTGTCGGTTGTGCGAATTGTCGCAACGACTGAGGTGTTGAAAGTCAGCGCCTCGTTAGGGGTCGAAAATGCCTTGATTCTGCTCAACACCATCTTTTTAAACTCGCTTTTAACTGTTAACGGCACTACTATGTCGTCAACATGGGTGAAATTTACATTGTCGCACTTATGGTACTGCAATATTTCTGTTGTGTCACCGTAATTGATCGTGCTTGACTTCAAGGCCAATGTAGCCCCTACTTTTGTTAAAAAGTCTAGGCCTATGATTGCATCGAACGTTGTAAGAGAGTCTAGCAGAAAGAATGGGGTTTTTTGCCCAAAAATGTGCATGTAACATTTTTTATTTAATTTGTTAGAGCCGTGTATTGAACTAACAATGAATGGGGAGTCGACTAACACTACTCCTTTGAGCTGCTTTACGGGCTTAATGTAGTTTTTGGCCGCTCCAGCCAGTTGCTTTTCGACAAACGGCAACCGGGAGTGTCCTCCAAAAAATTAAGCGATCCGGCCTCATTGCCAGAGTCACTGTCATCATCTATGCTAGCTACGGCCGCCGTAGCTGCCTCCTGGTACTTTTGTGAGTCCTCAGGTTGGGCCTGTTGACTTATGTTATTAACCCTCTGTCGTCTCTGTCCTGTCATTTGCTCGGAGTTATTGCTTCTCTTCTGATTTCTATTGTTATCAGAATTTGGGTCGCCCTTTTGGGGGTTCCAATTGGTTTGTTGCCTGAACTTAGAGGATGAGTCCACTTCCATGGGCTCTTGTGGTGGCCTATCGTCATTCTTTTGGGTATTTTCTGCCTGTTGAGGCCTATTCTGACCCTGTTTCTTCGTATAGTGCGGATTCCTTTCTGGGCGGTTTGGCTGTCTATTGCCCTCAGAAGCATTATTCCTCTCTTCCATTGCCTTGGCATAGGAATTAGCGAACATACTTCGCTCGATGCTTGCCTCGGCTTCAGCGGCCAAGGCTAGTGCGGCCGGCAAATCTTTGGGTTGCGCGGGGAACACTATTGCTTTCAAAGATCTCTTCAGACCTGAGATGAATGCGTGAAGTGCATCATTTCTTACTTCAGCATTGAGTAAGGCGGCACCATTCGCATTGTGTGACATAATGATTTTATTAGTCACAAGTTTCAAGCTTTTTTGCACTTCGTCATAATACTGCATTAAGCTGAGTTCCCCTTGCCTAACCATTTCCAATTTCTGCCGCAAGACTCGAAGCGAAGTCTTATCTGCGTAAGTGACATCTAATCTAGCAATTACGGCATCGAAATTCAATACCGTACTATGTGACACTAATAGCGCTCTTGCCGAGCCACGAATTTTATTCCTTAAAATTGTGACGGCTTGATAGTGCGCCTCACTGTTCTGGTATGGTCTAAAGATTTCATACGCGTCAACGGCTGACTGCCGCCAAGCCACGTAATCACTTTGTTCGCCGTCGAACTCTGGGATAGATTTAACGATATCAAGTTTGACTTCGCACCTAACAGCGGGATCTATGCTTATGCGGCTATAGACTTCTACCTGTGGTGTATCTATCTGTAAACTGTTCACTTGCTGTTTAATTGCGTCAACTTCTGCCCGAAACTCTTGCTTTAAGCGGTTCTCCTGTTCGGCTAATGCGCTCCTAACGGCACCGTCTATAATGGCACTTAACTGATTTGCGTCAATATTCATCGTGGATTCTTGTTGCACAGTAACTTGAGTAACTTGACTTGTATTAGGTTCGTCGTATAGGCTATCGTCACTATCGTATTCCTGTTTAATTTCTCTTCGCACCCAACTCATCAGCCTTAGCAGACAAAATTGAAATCAGAGAAAACACTAAATATTTCACAATAGGGGGAATAATTACGCGCAAATATTTTGTAACCAGAATTTGTGTTGTCTCACTGTTTCGTTTATCACTCTTTTTACTTTATATATTTCAACAATAACACGACTTAAAGTTTTCTGAATTAAACATTCCACTTACATTTTATGAGGTGGCCTCCTAACGGGTGTGGCTTCTTAAAAAAACGTTGGGCGTCAGTAATGTTTATCCAGTCTCCAGCTGCAGGTTCTCCGGTAGTTTGGGAATTCACTGAAGTTAAGTTAGTTATGATGCGAGTCTTAACTATGACTCGATTGTATTTGATGGCCTTGTGGCTCAACAACAAAAATGAATACAACAAAGAATTCTTATGCGGCTTGTGCCGGAGCTTGCTTGTTACTTTATTGGTTCTTCTTTACAAACTGAAAATGCCAAATACAAAATGTTTACAGCTACCCTATGGAATTCGCGAGCAACCAAGTCATAGCCGGCAAGCCGACTCAGCATAATCATAACTCTGCTCTTGCGACACATAGCAAGAATCAGGTTACCATAGCTGACTTTGTTGCTAGGGCATTGGCTTAGCATATTGCATCAGCGCAACGCCCGCTACTCGGCCACTGACTTTCTGCCTTGCAGCGTCAGCGATATGGCCTGTGAGGGCTGAGCACTCTGAGTGCGAGGGTTACTTCATAACTTATATATTATGTACCTTTCTGTAAAGACTTCAGAGCTTTGAATCTCTGGTTTTACCTAGGTTTCGGTATGGAAGAAAAATTGTTTGCTGGACCTCTAACATTTTCCGAAGTAAGACGTACACGAATTTTCAGTTTTTGACGATTTTGCTTATTTTAGTGTACCACTTGGCGATGTAACAGCCAGCCTTGGAAGAGTTACGGCAGTTTAGCTCTTTCGTTTTGGAGTATACTCCTGAACAATTATGTCGGGCGACAAACGTCTTTAAACTGTTCGGACCGTTGTCCGCCACTCTAACCACTCAGCCACCGCCTCATTTATCGATTGTTCGGCGAAGTTGCATTCTGAGCTAATTATGTTACCATTCTATGCAAATAAAAAGTTTTGTAAAATGCTGTGTGTCCGACGATTCGGTATGATGCGTAAATTAGGTCTTAATATGGGCATAAATATACGTTCAAATTGAGTTTAATTCGGATCATATCTCACTTATTTTTAGTCCGATTTCTATGAAATTTTCAGAAAACACCCGTGGCAAGGTATTTGTCATGTGAGATGTACAACTTTTGTTGTTGGGTGTATATTGTGTATATTAAACTGTTATTACTGATTTACAGAGGCGGGAAGGGGCGTGGCCAAATTTCAAAAAAACTTTGAGACACCCGGATATACACGAATGTTGTCACAAAATTTTATTGCTCTAGCTCTTATAGTTGCTGAGATCCAGGCGTTCATACAGAAGGACAGACGGACAGACAGACAGACATCAATCGACTCGGCTGTTGATACTGATTCAGAATATATATAGAAAACACCCGTGGCAAGGTATTTGTCATGTGAGATGTACAACTTTTGTTGTTGGGTGTATATTGTGTATATTAAACTGTTATTACTGATTTACAGAGGCGGGAAGGGGCGTGGCCAAATTTCAAAAAAACTTTGAGACACCCGGATATACACGAATGTTGTCACAAAATTTTATTGCTCTAGCTCTTATAGTTGCTGAGATCCAGGCGTTCATACAGACGGACAGACGGACAGACAGACAGACATCAATCGACTCGGCTGTTGATACTGATTCAGAATATATATAGTTTATGGGGTCGGAGATGCCTCCTTCTGCCTGTTACGCACAAACTCGCTCCGACAAACACAGTAGACCATGAATTTTTTTAAAATCCATGGCCTAATTAATCAATTATTGATTTGCCGGGGCGGTGGGAGTGACATATTTGAAATAAACTTGATCTGCGCCTTGTACAAGTACAAGTTTGATTTCTCTAGCTTTTGGGTATAATAGCTGAGATCTGTTTGTTCATCGGGTCCGTCAAGCCTCCTCATGCCTATTACATACATTGCACAAAGTTATATACTCCTTTAAGACATTTTCAATGGGCGCAGGGTAAAAAAATCTATTCATTCAATTGCTATGAGCTTAAATATCAAGGTTTGACAGCTATATTTCAATTGAAAATCATTGAAATTTTGGAAGATCAAATGACATACGGCTTTTATAAGGTGGTATATTCGGTTAACAATAGTTTTATACTCGCTGTTGTTACGAGGGTCGTTTGATAAGTCCGTGACTTTTTGAATAAAATATATTTTTTTCGTCAAAGAAGCGTTTTATTTCTCAACATAATCTCCTTTTAGCTCTATACATTTAGTCCAGCGTTTTTCCAATTTTTTTATTCCTTCCAAATAATAGGTTTTCTCAAGGCCCTCAAAATAGTCGTTTGTTTCTGTGATGACCCGAATCTCTTACCGCCGAGCCATTTCTTCATGTTTGGAAACAAAAAATAGTCACAGGGGGCTAAATCTGGAGAATATGCTGGATGGGGTAGCAGTTCGTAGCCCAATTTATGAAATTTTGCCATGCTGACACGAAATTCACTTTTTTCCATTTTCGTTAAAATTCACGAGATCGTCTGCTTTCAATGCCTATAAAACGCAAACCAAAAAACGCAGCTTTCTCAAAATTTTACAGTCAGCTGTTAATCGATAACTGCTGACAGGAGCAGTGTTGTATTTAGAGCAGGTGCGCGGCAAATACAAAAGGTCACGGACTTATCAAACGACCCTCGTAGTTCAACGCTCGTAACGTTCCCATTAAATGTTAACCAATGCGATAAAATCATTTGGGTGAAAGGGATATTTATTTAATTAATTTAAAGTCAACTAAATGCAGTCGACAGAATTGACAAAAGAATAATTTAAAAAGTGATAAATTTATAAAAAATTTAATTTAAGTATATATATATAGGTATAAAAATAATTTTAGGAAATTTGCATTTAAGATTATTTTTTAATTTGAAGATATAACCGATCGAACATTTGTTGCAAAGAATTGGGGAAAACCCAGAAAACCCCAATCAGATCAGAAGAGTTAATAGTATTAGTAAAAAGTTAGTATAGAAGCTAAGAAAAAATAGACAGGCGTTTCGAGGAAAATTTAACTTCTACCAAGGTAGGACAAAAGTTTCAATTTTAAGGCTGGTACAGAGTTTGTGTTTGTTAATATAAAGGAATACTTATTAAAATCAGAACATAATACCCTGAATGGTTCATGCAGAGTATAGTTCGATCTACAATTAGGAAGAATTAGTGGTAAGTAATTACGGGTAATTCTACATGGGACAGCGAAGTTTGACTGGCTAACCATGTCAACACTCTCAACGTCCCCTTGGATAAGGGGACGGTAAATTAAGTAATCTAAGTTTATTTGTATAAGGAGGAAGTCTTATATCTACATCCCCGTTAAGACCTCGCAAGGCGAAAATTAAAAAGTTCTTTTGCACGGATTCAATGCGGTCCCTGTGAATCGAGTACTGAGGTCACCAAACGCATGATCCGTACTCCAAAATTGGGCGAACAATTGAGGTATAAAGGGTCTTTGTTAGATAAGGATCGTCAAATATGTTCCGAAAACTTGAGTTTACGGTCCAGACGGATACCAAGATCGTCATCTAAGGCAAGAAGAAGAATTTAGGTATGGCCGATAGCTTAGAGATGCCTCTATAGTTAGTTGCATCCGACTTGCTGCCCTTTTTGAGTAAGGGAATAATGAATGATTCCTTCCAAATGGAAGGAAAAAAAGAAGTTTCTAACGACAGCGAGAATAGTTTCACTCAGGGAATTAGCACAGAACCGTAGTACGCACGCGGGAATTCCGTCGGGGCCTGGCGAGTAAAGTGGTGTAACCAAGTGAAGATCCCTAGCAATTGAACTTTCATTCAAAAGTGGAGTGAAGATACCATTCGAACTTGGGATATTATAAGGATATGACTGAGTATTTTAGGTAGCAGGTAAATAAGTAGTTTGAAAAAACCTTGCAAACATATCGGCCATGTCCTGATCCGTGTCTGCAATAGAACTGAGCCCTACAATGGTTTAAATAATTTTTATAACACTTGGCGTTAAGCACGGTGAAGTTTGACCGAGCAGATAGCGAGCTCTTTTGTAAACCACGGGGGCTTACTTGAGGCTGTCGGATAGAATCTCGGAACACATATATCAAAAAATGAATTAATGGTGCTATAAAAGACTTTTATGGCTACTGCCACATCAGTGCAAAGGTGAAGATTAGACCAGTCAAAGTTGTGTTTATAGTTGGGCCATCAGCCGACAGCGATGGTAAGGGTAACAAAATGCGGATTTGATCTTGATACCTACGGTAGGAAGTGCGGTGACACTCTCCTCGCGATGGCGGCGGGAAGCAGGCTCTTGGAGAGGTGACTCTTTAGTGTCTCATGACCCGTGCTGAGAGTCACCCTGACTGGTGAACCGACCAAAGAAATGCCCCAGTTTCTATCCGAAAGAACAGGAAAACGGCGACTCCTCGTTTAAATAGTCTTACCACTTCTCTTGTAAGTCTTGCACTTCTAAACCTGCTTTGGACCAAATAGCATGAGGATAAACAAATTACCAAAATCACCGCGGGAAATTTCGCAAGACAATTATCTCCGCCAGAAATAAGCGAAATGACTCCTCCAAATATTTGATTTTTCATATAATTGTAGTTTATATAAATTATTATTTTTATTACTAAAACTAAAAATAAAGGAAAAAAAACCGAGATTTTGTTATCATCATAATTATTATTATTAGATATCAGTTGCAGCTTATGTAGGTTTAAAGCGTGGTATAAACTTATTTGCTCTGGATATATTCTAATTACTTGAGTATGTCGTTTTGAAACGAAATACGTTCTCGAGGAAATAAGACACTTAAAACAACAAGTTAGCCACGAAATACGTTCTCGAGGAAATAAGACACTTAAAACAACAAGTTAGCCACGAATTATTTTTAGACGATAAAAGTTCGCCGCCCGGCGGAATATTATGAACACTTAGTATGGCGGACTTAAGTCGTTACACCAAAATGTTGAATTTTTTTTGATCAATAATTACGCCATTTATTCAAGTATGTACAGTAGCGTTTTAATTTGAAAGTTTTATTGGTTCAATTACAGTTACAATTACAGTTTGATGCAAAATCACATTACTCGTATAAAAAAATGATATAAAAGCGGTCAAAAGGACATATACCAAAGGGAAAACTTTTTTATAATTAATTTAAATACATTCTTATCTAATATAAAAAAAAAGGCGAAATGAAGACGTTAAATTTTAACTTTGGAAACGGACTAAGAAAATTAAAATACATGTTATAATTAAAATACATTGCATGCCCAGATTAGTATTCTTTATGATTAAGGATATATTCAAAAGTTATTCAGGTTTTTTAAGGTTATGTCGAAGTCCAGAAGTGATGGCGGATTCATCAACCCAAAATACATATAGCCGCATACCCAGATCATGAAAATTTGTATACTCTTCGACCATTGAAAATGATCAAATAAGCGTATACTAACTTTCTGAAAATGTATGTGACAGGCAGAATGCGACGTGGGAGACCCTATAAAGTGCATTTACTCACTAACCAAGCCGCTTAAGCCATGACAGTCTGTCTGTCTATCTGCGTCTGGTCTGTGTCCGGTATTATAAAGGGTTTCCTGTTTTTTTGAAAAATTTTTCTACCCCATTATGTATGGAACATGACATCATTTAAATGACCGCCACGGCTTTGGTTGGTGGCGCACACACGAAAGGTCAAATTGTCGATGACTCTAGCGCACAAATCGGGCTGTATTTAATCGATTGCGTGGCGTTTTTTGACGGCATCGGTGGTTTGCGGTTTGTTGGCATAGACCTGCGACTTAAGAAAACCCCACAAGAAAAAGTCCAGCGGGGTCAAATCGCACGATCACGGTGGCCAGTTGAGAATTACGGACCAATGACGCCTCCGGCCCAAAATCCGCAACGAACAATCACTTTCTGCGATTGTATTGCCACTTGGTGAGCCTCGTGTGGATTGGTCTCGTCCCAAATACGGCAATTTTGCTTGTTAACACAGCCATTCATCCAAAAATGCGTCAAGTTCCAACTGCACTAATGCCCAGTCAACGAACACACGGCGTTGTCCATGGTCGTTAACCTTAAGCTCCTGGTTCAGCTGGATCTTGTACGGGTGCAGGCTAAGTCCCGAAGCAAAATTCGCCAAGTTGTCGTCTGCGATACCGAGTTCGTGTGCGCAACGCGGAATTGACTGCCACGGGTTTTCAAGGACACTGTCGCGCACAGCCGCGATATTCTTGACAGATCTCACGTTACGTTGACGCACGGGAACCGGCTCATTGGTTACTGACCTGGTTGAACCGAAATTGTCCAAAAAATCATCGCGACCGTAAAACGGGCGAAGTACGCAGAATGTTGCTCGAACTGAAGACCCATTTTCATAAAACAATTTTATGATTTGCACGTGCTGCTAGACACTCTAACCTACCATGGTGGTTTGGGAGGACTGAATAAATATAACAAACTGCATTTGACATCTGTCACTCCAACAACATGGCCGCAATAAGCTGTCAAAGTTCGAGCCTCCCTATTGGGAAACCCTTTAAATGCTAAAGATAACAAATTTGCCAGAAAGATTTCTGTATGAGCTTATAGTATCATTAAGTTTATTTCAAGTGTTAGGTGCCACGCCCACCGCCCTCGCAAATTAATACAATTTTTTTAAGTCGATTTGTAAATTTGCGTGTAAAAGATACAACTTTCTTGTTTAGGCCAGTACTAAGCTTACTATAATATCTTAATATCGACCATCGAACGTAATTAATAATAAACCTCGTTTGCTTAGATTTTGTATACAAACCACCAATCTGTGACGTCATTGCAATGCTCGTGAAGGGAAGAATGAGAAAGAGAAATAATTTTACAATAATTTTATACTTTTCAGGAATGGTCGACATTTTTCAAATCGGTTTACTTAAAAAGACTGAAGTCAAGTAAGTTTGGACCCCTTTCTCACATAGGTTTTTGTACGCCAAAGGAACTGCCATATCAATTTCCTAGAATAAGTCATCAGAATGGATAAATCTTATGTAAATATTCATTAATTTATATTATTTTTGTAGGGGTATGATATATATCCCCCCCTTTAGTAAAACGCAAATGCAAAACTCAGTTTGTCTCTTTTTTTATTCGCACTTGACGTTAGTAGCGTAAGCCTATTACTGACTCTCCTTCCGTTTGCGATCTGCCTCTTCGCATGTTGCTAGAGAGCCGATGTTGCGAAACAAAAACAGATTACCACCCGAAAGTGAACAACTTAAGCATAATGTTTATATACAATGTTGATATAACAAACTTATATACAATGTTGATAAAACAAACTTATATACAATGTGTATGCATACTATGTTTACCTAGCCTATTACAATTCTTGTACCCTTCGACTTATAGAAAATTGTCAAAAAAGGGTATACTAGCTTTGTGCAAATTAATGGAAAAGGCAGAAGAAAGAGTAGGATACCTTGTAAAGTATATATGGTATTTTTTGATCAAGATTAAATTTAATAGAAACACAAGAGACACCAAATTCGGAATAAAGGTTCCTATTTACTCTGCTCCAGATCTCAAGTTGTCAATAATTTGGTTTTTCAGCTCGATTTGTAAACGCGTATAAAGTATATAACTTTCTTACTTCACCATAATCGTTAAAAAATGGAAAAAGAGCAATATCGGTCGGTGATTCGATTCTTGTTTCTGGAAGGGAAATCGCACAATGAAATCATAGAGCGTTTGGAAACTGTTTACGGTGACTCTTCTCTTTCGATGACGACCATCTAAAAGAATCGAATCACCGACCGATATTGCTATTTTTCCATTTTACTAAAATCCGCAGACACTTCCCATTTCACATGCGGATAAAACAAAACAAAGTAGCCATCTACAGAATGTACTATACGATCAAAAATTACTCTTGCGGTACTAGCGCCATCAGACGGTGAGAATAAGGTCTTATCGGACAACCCTCGTACTTGCAAGCTATGAGAACTAAAACCATCGCAAATATGAATCCCGGCTATACGATATACGAGTATGTTTTAACATGCATTTTGACTTTCTTAGCCCGAATCCGATGTCAAAATTCACCCTGCATGTCTGAGCTGTGTTAATTTGTAGTACTTTATAAAGAATTACACAGGCCCACAAAAAAAAAAAAATTTCATGATCTGGGTATGCGGCATATGCAGTTATATGTCGCTGATTCCGAAACCGGCATCAGAAATTCTCCAACACGTCTGGATTAAGACATAACCTCAAAAAACTGAAAAACATTTAAATATCTCCCAAAAGATATAGAATCCTGATCTGGGCATGCGATATATGCTTTAATATGTATTTTGACCTTCTAAGGCCGGATTCGGAATCACCGACCCAAAATACATATAACTGCATATGCCGTATACCCAGATCATGACACTTTTTTTTTTTGTGGGCCTGAAATGTAAAACTTTGCAGTCTTCCGTTTTTTTGTCGTCTATGCTCTTGCCCCTATAATTGTTGTGCAGCCAACCTTTGTTAAATCATTTTAAAAATGAACATTTATAGTGGAAAATAGCAGAAATGGTTACTCTAAATTATTATTCAGTCCAAAGCATCATATATCGTTTCTGCCGCGAAAGAAACGGAAAGGAATTGTACGGAAAACACGAGAAACTCCAAGATTATCGGCTCGAGAATATGAGGTGGGAAACAGTTGCCACATTAAAGCAAATCGACGTGTGCTCCGTGAGTGCCAGAATTGCACGAAAGAAACTTTTCATAAGCACTAAAACATGAAGAAACAAGGATTCGGGTTTTGGAACACAGTTACCATACATTCGCTGTTAAGTCCAAATTCTATATTTTTGGTTTAGCCAATAAAAGAGCTCCGCGCCAAGAATTTAAAAAACTACAGTCAAGCACCGGAACGATGGATAAAGTTCGTTACCTTATTATTTTAAAGTAAAATTTATTGGATTATGGCCTTGTGCAAATCTGGCTGGTATGGATTGTCGTTGACAATTTTGGAACAAAGGAAGGAAAGGTCTAAAATCACCACAGAGCTCATACAGAAATTGGTTTTGGATTCGATGCCAAAAAGGGTGAATACGGTTGTTATTTACACAAAAAATATAAAAACAATTTAATAGTTCCTAGCATAAGATAATATACTTATGTTGCAAACTGGTTGAAATAAGCTGTTGCATTGTTTTAAGCTTAACTTTTATTTTTAGACTCTTTAAAAAATATTACAACAATAATTAACAATTAATGAAATTAGTAAATACAATAATATATAAATATTTGTTGATTGCCTTTGTAGCATAAGAAGTCAAATTTTATAATTTACTCATTAAGCCTAACCTTACCTACCAAACTATTCTTACTAGACCGTCACACCTCCAGATATAATATTACTGAGATTCTGCAGCACGAGCACTCCAGCAGTAAGCGATTCAAGGAAACAACAGGAAGACTATCGCCCTGACTGACTATACTTGTTATTTGGCGGCCATCCAGAAATAGGATTCTCACGAACAGGGGTTATGAGGTTACAGAGGTTACATCTTCGAAGTTCAGGCCGGACAGACAGAAAAAAGAATAAACCAATCTGAGCGCATGACGGGCCAAAAAATTAATAATATTTCCCTGAACAATAAGAAAGTGGTGGGTGATATTGACGGTAATTCGGATGCAAATATGATTTACATAATTTTTAAGAGGCCGTTTCCAGCTGCCGTTTAATGTACGCTGCCTGGCTGGTAAATGAGCTAATTGTCGTAATAGGTCAATTGATAAGTCCCCGGTCTGACATATACACGGTGTGTCCCAAAAATAACCGACATTTTTGGAGTTATTATTTATTCAAAATAGGAAGGAAGACTATCGCCCTGACTGACTATACTTGTTATTTGGCGGCCATCCAGAAATAGGATTCTCACGAACAGGGGTTATGAGGTTACAGAGGTTACATCTTCGAAGTTCAGGCCGGACAGACAGAAAAAACAATAAACCAATCTGAGCGCTGCCTGGCTGGAAAAAATTAAAATGTTTATAGGTACTGGTAAATGAGCTAATTGTCGTAATAGGTCAATTGATAAGTCCCCTGTCTGACATATACACGGTGTGTCCCAAAAATAACCGACATTTTTGGATATAAAATAAAATGCACATTATATTATCTTTGAAAGTTATTATTTATTCAAAATAGGTTCCATTTGACTCAACACAACGTTTGGTACGACCAACCAGCGCATGCATAGATTTTTTTATGTCATTTATAGAAATGTTATTCAGTACCTCGGTTCCGGGTGCTTGAATGGCTGCGATATCATCATAAAATGCACCCTTCACCTTGGTTTTCAGTTTTGGAAATAAAAAATAGTCACATGGTGATAGATCAGGCGAATACGGATGATGGTCGATGAGACAAATCCCTTTTTTTATTCAAAATTCGTTCATTTTCGTTATATTTTTTGGTCGTCATTTAATTCATGGGGAACAAATCGCGCACAGACCTTTCTTTGCCCAAGTCTTCAGTTAAAATTCTCCAAATAGTGTTTTTACTCGTATTTAATTCCTCAGCCAACATAGTAAAATTTGCATCGATACCAATGTTTTCACGGACTTTTTCCACCAGTTTCTGGACGTCCTGCTCTAGGGTCGTCATTTCAATCCTCACGACCATTTTTATATCGTGTAAACCACGTATAAACTTGCGTACGACTCATACAATCATCATAATAAACTTTTTCATTAACTCGTATGTCCCAGCAAATTTTTTTTCAAGTTTGACACAAAATTTTATATTTGCTCTTTTAATTTTGAACCATTAGCACACTTTTGGTTTTATTGAAATGGCTGTCACTTTTACATCTGTCATCCGACCTACATGAAGTTAGGTGCGTTTGAAAGAGGATGAATGTATCTTTTTAATGTCGCAAATTTTCAATAAATGGCGCTGCATGTTGTATGATTTATTTTTAGTTCGGTTATTTTTGCTTTTTGAAGGAAAAAAAATCCAGTTTGTGCAAAAACTTAGCCTAATAATGAGTTTCCGGACACTGTCCCAGGAAAATGAACTATCAGGGATTGGTATGCTTACTTTAGACGTCGTGAAATGAGCAACGAAGAGCACGCAAAACACCTATAACCTGTACGCCTCTCACAGCCAAACAAAAAATGCTATACACTTCAAACTTGGTACAGATGTTCGGGAAGAGTGTAGTAACATAACCAAATAAAACAAGAGCAATAGTAGAGCGGCACGCGACCCTTCGACCTTTTTTGAAACGTAAAGAGTCCATAATTGTACGATATAGAAATATCATAACGTAAGACCTCATAAGCAAACGGCTGCATATGAGTACGTGCATGTTGCATTTCATTGTCCAAACACAAATGTTTGCATCTGTGGGCGTTTGAATGAAGAAGAAGAAAAGCAACAGCTGGCGCTACGCGCTCGCATTCTCTTTCCTTTTCTTTACTACATAAGCATTGCAATGACATCACAGCTTGCTGGTCTGTATACAAAATCATAGGGAACAAAGTTTTTGTTTAATAACGTCTGTGTTTGACGTTATGTTGGTATTAAAATTAGCTTATAAATCTACTTAAAAGATCTGCCACGCCCCCTTCTGCCTGTTATATACATTTGCACAAAGTTAGTATACCCTTTTTTGACCATTTTCAATGGTCCAACGGCATAAAAATGTGATGATGTGGGTATCCGGCATATGCAGTTTTGGGTCACTTATTCCGAGTCCGAGGTCAGGATTTCGCCATCACGTCTGGACTTTGAAATAACCAAAACACATAGTCAATCAAAAAACTGAAAACCTTCGAATATCCCTTGAAAGATATAGAATCCTGATCTGGGCATCCGATATACGTTTTTACATACTTTTTAACTTTGTTAAGCTCGAATCCGAAGTCAAAATTAAATAAATATCTACAAGACGGCTTTCCAATTAAACATATTATACGGTTCAGTAGATATTTCTTTAAAGTTAATGTACGGTATACCCTTTCTCCATAATTATAAAGGCTGCCCCTGACGTTAGCTAAAATTTGTTGTTTTTGTCTTTAGGTACTAATTGTTAAGTGCCCGGCGTGACATATGTATATGTAGATGGCTCCACTAAAATTAAATCCATATGATTTTAAGTAAGCCCTAACCTTTAAAAAAGACACGTCTACAATTTTAAGCTGTCATTAGTTTCTGAAGTATAGAATTTTATGATAAGGTACTTATGTATGTTACTCTAAAGAAGGGGTAAAATGAATTTCCCGTGTTTATAAAATACTGCTTATTGAAGGGAAAAAATACAGTTGATTCAAAAACTTGGCTTAATAATGAGTTTCTGGACACTGCCCCAGGAAAATCAACTATCAGGGTTTGGTATGATAAGTTCAATTGTTGTGAAATGAGCAGCGAGGACGGATGACCATAAACTGAAATTGAATGAAAAAGCTGAGACTCTGAACATATCGACGGAAAATGTACATTATTCACGAATATTTGGGTATGAAAAAACTCTGTGCAAAGTGGGTGCCGCGCGAGTTACTTTTGACAAAAAACAACAAAGTTGATGATTCGGAGCAGCGTTTGAAGTTGTTGAAGCGTAAAAAGCCCGAGTTTTTTTGTCTAATTATGACAATGGATGAAACATGGCTCCATCCAATTTTGACGTGATAGCCAGGTTTTGACTTCAGATTCGGATTCGGAAGGTCAAAAAACATATATAAACATATATCGCACTACCCGATCATGACCACCCATTATTTCATGGGGCTCCAAAAATTTTTGGAGTTTATTGAGGTTAAATGGAAACCTAGACGTCTAGTGTAAATTTTGACTTCGAATTCGGCCTTAGAAGGTCAAAATACATGTTAAAGCATATATAGCATGCCCTGATCAGGATTCTATATCTTTTGGGAGATATTTAAATGTTTTTCAGTTTTTTGAGGTTATGTCAAAATCCAGACGTGATGGAGAATTTCTGATGCCGGATTGCCAAAATACATATAACTGCATATGCCGCATACCCAGATAATGAAACTTTTTTTTTTTGGGGGCTGTGTAATCTTTAAGCCCCTCACAACCAAACAAAAAATGCTACACACTTAAAACTTGGTAGAGATGTTAGGGAAGAGTATAACAACATAACAAAACAAAAAATCTAAATTCGATTATCAAAACCCGCGAAAATTTAAAATTACGAAATACTCTTTGAACACATCTAGTATGTTGAATTAAAAAAGCCCATATTTCCAAACAAATAATTTTTACTATGGTACGCGATACTTTTTGAACACATCTAGTATGTTGAATAAAAATCCATATTTCCAAATAATTTTTACTATGGTAGGCCGGGGTCATCAAATATTTGCTTTTGAAGGGTAAAAGTACTAGTCAAACAAAAACGATGATGTATATTGTTTATCGGAACTCTTTCCCACCATTTACAGCTGAATACTTAAAAAACGAGCTTAAAAGGCGAGAGATTCAAATATCTTTTCAACCTCAATAAAGAAAACCTGGTTTAAAATAATTTTTATTATACCGTACGGCCATTGAAAATTGTCCAAAAATGGTAAACTTACTGTGTTAAAATGTATGCAACCGGTAGACGAACCGTGGAAGACCCCATAAAATCTATGTATTCTTCCTCAGGATCGCTAGCCCAGTCGATAGAGCCATGTCTGCATGTCTGTCTGTTTGAACGTCAAGCCTAGAGCTAGGGACTAAAAATGTGGCATGAGTGTTAATGTTGATTATCCACAGATTAAGTTTAGTTCAAATTTTATACGCCACGCCCTCCTTTCCCGCAAATCAATATTCAATATTTTTTCAAAGAGATATTACTTTCTTATTTGAAGCAATACATAGCTTACTATAATATTTACTTATCCTCGAAATATCAATCCGATCGAACAGTAGATTCAGAAGATGTTCAAGAAAGTATGAGCATAAGACCTAGTGTTTGTTGAGAAGATAGAAAATTATTTTAAACCATTTACATACGACAAAAATTGGGATACTAAATAAAAAATGGAAAAATTCATAAAACGGTTTTGTTTTAATCAGGCTAGAAACTTATTTCACATTTCTCTTTCAATTCAAAGCGTTATTGGAAGAACTATCTCATGTCATACTCGTTGCTTCAAATGGCAATCGCGTTCTTTAGATATCGAAGTGATCTCAGCTATTATTTTGAAAGCGTCGTTTTCGTTAGTGGGCACAGTTTTGGGCTTTCGTAAAGTTTGTACGCACAGCCCAGAAAACAAAATTAATTAATGTTGGAAAAGAGTTGTCATAGAGCGACCCTTTAAAAATATAATTTTATGATCACACGATATTCAAGTTTGTCCATTTTTATAAAAGCACCTAAATCGATTTAGTTAATTTATTAACGGGCTCTAAATTATGATACGGTACGCTAATATAGTTACCATACATGGACAGCTATAATAGAAAAACACTAGGTCGAGAAGATAAGCTTAAAAATGAAAGACTGGTTGCGTTTTAAACACAGACTTAACTTTATAGTTTATGTACACACAAGTTGTGCGCAGTTGGTAAAGAACATAAATAGAAAATTCTAGCTACGAGTATTACACAAAGTTTCACTCGAACTACATAGAAAAACCTATGATTCCTCATCTGAAATGATAATTTGTGCGTCTAATGCAATTTTAATTTGCTGCTTTTGTTGTTGTTGCTGCAGTTTATCTTTACTTTTAATACTATTTTTATTAGTATTATTTTTGTCGTTGATTGCGGACACAAAAGGGTGAATACGGTTGTTATTTACACAAAAAATATAAAAACAATTTAATAGTTCCTAGCATAAGATAATATACTTATGTTGCAAACTGGTTGAAATAAGCTGTTACATTGTTTTAAGCTTAACTTTTATTTTTAGACTCTTTAAAAAATATTACAACAATAATTAACAATTAATGAAATTAGTAAATACAATAATATATAAATATTTGTTGATTGCCTTTGTAGCATAAGAAGTCAAATTTTATAATTTACTCATTAAGCCTAACCTTACCTACCAAACTATTCTTACTAGACCGTCACACCTCCAGATATTACTGAGATTCTGCAGCACGAGCACTCCAGCAATAAGCGATTCAAGGAAAAAACAGGAAGACTATCGCCCTGACTGACTATACTTGTTATTTGGCGGCCAACCAAAAATAGGATTCTCACGAACAGGGGTTATGAGGTTACAGAGGTTACATCTTCGAAGTTCAGGCCGGACAGACAGAAAAAACAATAAACCAATCTGAGCGCTGCCTGGCTGGAAAAAATTAAAATGTTTATAGGTACTGGTAAATGAGCTAATTGTCGTAATAGGTCAATTGATAAGTCCCCTGTCTGACATATACACGGTGTGTCCCAAAAATAACCGACATTTTTGGATATAAAATAAAATGCACATTATATTATCTTTGAAAGTTATTATTTATTCAAAATAGGTTCCATTTGACTCAACACAACGTTTGGTACGACCAACCAGCGCATGCATAGATTTTTTTATGTCATTTATAGAAATGTTATTCAGTACCTCGGTTCCGGGTGCTTGAATGGCTGCGATATCATCATAAAATGCTCCCTTCACCTTGGTTTTCAGTTTTGGAAATAAAAAATAGTCACATGGTGATAGATCAGGCGAATACGGATGATGGTCGATGAGACAAATCCCTTTTTTATTCAAAATTCGTTCATTTTCGTTATATTTTTTGGTCGTCATTTAATTCATGAGGAACAAATCGCGCACAGACCTTTCTTTGCCCAAGTCTTCAGTTAAAATTCTCCAAATAGTGTTTTTACTCGTATTTAATTCCTCAGCCAACATAGTAAAATTTGCATCGATACCAATGTTTTCACGGACTTTTTCCACCAGTTTCTGGACGTCCTGCTCTAGGGTCGTCATTTCAATCCTCACGACCATTTTTATATCGTGTAAACCACGTATAAACTTGCGTACGACTCATACAATCATCATAATAAACTTTTTCATTAACTCGTATGTCCCAGCAAATTTTTTTTCAAGTTTGACACAAAATTTTATATTTGCTCTTTTAATTTTGAACCATTAGCACACTTTTGGTTTTATTGAAATGGCTGTCACTTTTACATCTGTCATCCGACCTACATGAAGTTAGGTGCGTTTGAAAGAGGATGAATGTATCTTTTTAATGTCGCAAATTTTCAATAAATGGCGCTGCATGTTGTATGATTTATTTTTAGTTCGGTTATTTTTGCTTTTTGAAGGAAAAAAAAATCCAGTTTGTGCAAAAACTTAGCCTAATAATGAGTTTCCGGACACTGTCCCAGGAAAATGAACTATCAGGGATTGGTATGCTTACTTTAGACGTCGTGAAATGAGCAACGAAGAGCACGCAAAACACCTATAACCTGTACGCCTCTCACAGCCAAACAAAAAATGCTATACACTTCAAACTTGGTACAGATGTTCGGGAAGAGTGTAGTAACATAACCAAATAAAACAAGAGCAATAGTAGAGCGGCACGCGACCCTTCGACCTTTTTTGAAACGTAAAGAGTCCATAATTGTACGATATAGAAATATCATAACGTAAGACCTCATAAGCAAACGGCTGCATATGAGTACGTGCATGTTGCATTTCATTGTCCAAACACAAATGTTTGCATCTGTGGGCGTTTGAATGAAGAAGAAGAAAAGCAACAGCTGGCGCTACGCGCTCGCATTCTCTTTCCTTTTCTTTACTACATAAGCATTGCAATGACATCACAGCTTGCTGGTCTGTATACAAAATCATAGGGAACAAAGTTTTTGTTTAATAACGTCTGTGTTTGACGTTATGTTGGTATTAAAATTAGCTTATAAATCTACTTAAAAGATCTGCCACGCCCCCTTCTGCCTGTTATATACATTTGCACAAAGTTAGTATACCCTTTTTTGACCATTTTCAATGGTCCAACGGTATAAAAATGTGATGATGTGGGTATCCGGCATATGCAGTTTTGGGTCACTTATTCCGAGTCCGAGGTCAGGATTTCGCCATCACGTCTGGACTTTGAAATAACCAAAACACATAGTCAATCAAAAAACTGAAAACCTTCGAATATCCCTTGAAAGATATAGAATCCTGATCTGGGCATCCGATATACGTTTTTACATACTTTTTAACTTTGTTAAGCTCGAATCCGAAGTCAAAATTAAATAAATATCTACAAGACGGCTTTCCAATTAAACATATTATACGGTTCAGTAGATATTTCTTTAAAGTTAATGTACGGTATACCCTTTCTCCATAATTATAAAGGCTGCCCCTGACGTTAGCTAAAATTTGTTGTTTTTGTCTTTAGGTACTAATTGTTAAGTGCCCGGCGTGACATATGTATATGTAGATGGCTCCACTAAAATTAAATCCATATGATTTTAAGTAAGCCCTAACCTTTAAAAAAAGACACGTCTACAATTTTAAGCTGTCATTAGTTTCTGAAGTATAGAATTTTATGATAAGGTACTTATGTATGTTACTCTAAAGAAGGGGTAAAATGAATTTCCCGTGTTTATAAAATACTGCTTATTGAAGGGAAAAAATACAGTTGATTCAAAAACTTGGCTTAATAATGAGTTTCTGGACACTGCCCCAGGAAAATCAACTATCAGGGTTTGGTATGATAAGTTCAATTGTTGTGAAATGAGCAGCGAGGACGGATGACCATAAACTGAAATTGAATGAAAAAGCTGAGACTCTGAACATATCGACGGAAAATGTACATTATTCACGAATATTTGGGTATGAAAAAACTCTGTGCAAAGTGGGTGCCGCGCGAGTTACTTTTGACAAAAAACAACAAAGTTGATGATTCGGAGCAGCGTTTGAAGTTGTTGAAGCGTAAAAAGACCGAGTTTTTTTGTCTAATTATGACAATGGATGAAACATGGCTCCATCCAATTTTGACGTGATAGCCAGGTTTTGACTTCAGATTCGGATTCGGAAGGTCAAAAAACATATATAAACATATATCGCACTACCCGATCATGACCACCCATTATTTCATGGGGCTCCAAAAATTTTTGGAGTTTATTGAGGTTAAATGGAAACCTAGACGTCTAGTGTAAATTTTGACTTCGAATTCGGCCTTAGAAGGTCAAAATACATGTTAAAGCATATATAGCATGCCCTGATCAGGATTCTATATCTTTTGGGAGATATTTAAATGTTTTTCAGTTTTTTGAGGTTATGTCAAAATCCAGACGTGATGGAGAATTTCTGATGCCGGATTGCCAAAATACATATAACTGCATATGCCGCATACCCAGATAATGAAACTTTTTTTTTTGTGGGGCTGTGTAATCTTTAAGCCCCTCACAACCAAACAAAAAATGCTACACACTTAAAACTTGGTAGAGATGTTAGGGAAGAGTATAACAACATAACAAAACAAAAAATCTAAATTCGATTATCAAAACCCGCGAAAATTTAAAATTACGAAATACTCTTTGAACACATCTAGTATGTTGAATTAAAAAAGCCCATATTTCCAAACAAATAATTTTTACTATGGTACGCGATACTTTTTGAACACATCTAGTATGTTGAATAAAAATCCATATTTCCAAATAATTTTTACTATGGTAGGCCGGGGTCATCAAATATTTGCTTTTGAAGGGTAAAAGTACTAGTCAAACAAAAACGATGATGTATATTGTTTATCGGAACTCTTTCCCACCATTTACAGCTGAATACTTAAAAAAACGAGCTTAAAAGGCGAGAGATTCAAATATCTTTTCAACCTCAATAAAGAAAACCTGGTTTAAAATAATTTTTATTATACCGTACGGCCATTGAAAATTGTCCAAAAATGGTAAACTTACTGTGTTAAAATGTATGCAACCGGTAGACGAACCGTGGAAGACCCCATAAAATCTATGTATTCTTCCTCAGGATCGCTAGCCCAGTCGATAGAGCCATGTCTGCATGTCTGTCTGTTTGAACGTCAAGCCTAGAGCTAGGGACTAAAAATGTGGCATGAGTGTTAATGTTGATTATCCACAGATTAAGTTTAGTTCAAATTTTATACGCCACGCCCTCCTTTCCCGCAAATCAATATTCAATATTTTTTCAAAGAGATATTACTTTCTTATTTGAAGCAATACATAGCTTACTATAATATTTACTTATCCTCGAAATATCAATCCGATCGAACAGTAGATTCAGAAGATGTTCAAGAAAGTATGAGCATAAGACCTAGTGTTTGTTGAGAAGATAGAAAATTATTTTAAACCATTTACATACGACAAAAATTGGGATACTAAATAAAAAATGGAAAAATTCATAAAACGGTTTTGTTTTAATCAGGCTAGAAACTTATTTCACATTTCTCTTTCAATTCAAAGCGTTATTGGAAGAACTATCTCATGTCATACTCGTTGCTTCAAATGGCAATCGCGTTCTTTAGATATCGAAGTGATCTCAGCTATTATTTTGAAAGCGTCGTTTTCGTTAGTGGGCACAGTTTTGGGCTTTCGTAAAGTTTGTACGCACAGCCCAGAAAACAAAATTAATTAATGTTGGAAAAGAGTTGTCATAGAGCGACCCTTTAAAAATATAATTTTATGATCACACGATATTCAAGTTTGTCCATTTTTATAAAAGCACCTAAATCGATTTAGTTAATTTATTAACGGGCTCTAAATTATGATACGGTACGCTAATATAGTTACCATACATGGACAGCTATAATAGAAAAACACTAGGTCGAGAAGATAAGCTTAAAAATGAAAGACTGGTTGCGTTTTAAACACAGACTTAACTTTATAGTTTATGTACACACAAGTTGTGCGCAGTTGGTAAAGAACATAAATAGAAAATTCTAGCTACGAGTATTACACAAAGTTTCACTCGAACTACATAGAAAAACCTATGATTCCTCATCTGAAATGATAATTTGTGCGTCTAATGCAATTTTAATTTGCTGCTTTTGTTGTTGTTGCTGCAGTTTATCTTTACTTTTAATACTATTTTTATTAGTATTATTTTTGTCGTTGATTGCGGACACAAAAGGGTGAATACGGTTGTTATTTACACAAAAAATATAAAAACAATTTAATAGTTCCTAGCATAAGATAATATACTTATGTTGCAAACTGGTTGAAATAAGCTGTTACATTGTTTTAAGCTTAACTTTTATTTTTAGACTCTTTAAAAAATATTACAACAATAATTAACAATTAATGAAATTAGTAAATACAATAATATATAAATATTTGTTGATTGCCTTTGTAGCATAAGAAGTCAAATTTTATAATTTACTCATTAAGCCTAACCTTACCTACCAAACTATTCTTACTAGACCGTCACACCTCCAGATATTACTGAGATTCTGCAGCACGAGCACTCCAGCAATAAGCGATTCAAGGAAAAAACAGGAAGACTATCGCCCTGACTGACTATACTTGTTATTTGGCGGCCAACCAAAAATAGGATTCTCACGAACAGGGGTTATGAGGTTACAGAGGTTACATCTTCGAAGTTCAGGCCGGACAGACAGAAAAAACAATAAACCAATCTGAGCGCTGCCTGGCTGGAAAAAATTAAAATGTTTATAGGTACTGGTAAATGAGCTAATTGTCGTAATAGGTCAATTGATAAGTCCCCTGTCTGACATATACACGGTGTGTCCCAAAAATAACCGACATTTTTGGATATAAAATAAAATGCACATTATATTATCTTTGAAAGTTATTATTTATTCAAAATAGGTTCCATTTGACTCAACACAACGTTTGGTACGACCAACCAGCGCATGCATAGATTTTTTTATGTCATTTATAGAAATGTTATTCAGTACCTCGGTTCCGGGTGCTTGAATGGCTGCGATATCATCATAAAATGCTCCCTTCACCTTGGTTTTCAGTTTTGGAAATAAAAAATAGTCACATGGTGATAGATCAGGCGAATACGGATGATGGTCGATGAGACAAATCCCTTTTTTTATTCAAAATTCGTTCATTTTCGTTATATTTTTTGGTCGTCATTTAATTCATGAGGAACAAATCGCGCACAGACCTTTCTTTGCCCAAGTCTTCAGTTAAAATTCTCCAAATAGTGTTTTTACTCGTATTTAATTCCTCAGCCAACATAGTAAAATTTGCATCGATACCAATGTTTTCACGGACTTTTTCCACCAGTTTCTGGACGTCCTGCTCTAGGGTCGTCATTTCAATCCTCACGACCATTTTTATATCGTGTAAACCACGTATAAACTTGCGTACGACTCATACAATCATCATAATAAACTTTTTCATTAACTCGTATGTCCCAGCAAATTTTTTTCAAGTTTGACACAAAATTTTATATTTGCTCTTTTAATTTTGAACCATTAGCACACTTTTGGTTTTATTGAAATGGCTGTCACTTTTACATCTGTCATCCGACCTACATGAAGTTAGGTGCGTTTGAAAGAGGATGAATGTATCTTTTTAATGTCGCAAATTTTCAATAAATGGCGCTGCATGTTGTATGATTTATTTTTAGTTCGGTTATTTTTGCTTTTTGAAGGAAAAAAAAATCCAGTTTGTGCAAAAACTTAGCCTAATAATGAGTTTCCGGACACTGTCCCAGGAAAATGAACTATCAGGGATTGGTATGCTTACTTTAGACGTCGTGAAATGAGCAACGAAGAGCACGCAAAACACCTATAACCTGTACGCCTCTCACAGCCAAACAAAAAATGCTATACACTTCAAACTTGGTACAGATGTTCGGGAAGAGTGTAGTAACATAACCAAATAAAACAAGAGCAATAGTAGAGCGGCACGCGACCCTTCGACCTTTTTTGAAACGTAAAGAGTCCATAATTGTACGATATAGAAATATCATAACGTAAGACCTCATAAGCAAACGGCTGTATATGAGTACGTGCATGTTGCATTTCATTGTCCAAACACAAATGTTTGCATCTGTGGGCGTTTGAATGAAGAAGAAGAAAAGCAACAGCTGGCGCTACGCGCTCGCATTCTCTTTCCTTTTCTTTACTACATAAGCATTGCAATGACATCACAGCTTGCTGGTCTGTATACAAAATCATAGGGAACAAAGTTTTTGTTTAATAACGTCTGTGTTTGACGTTATGTTGGTATTAAAATTAGCTTATAAATCTACTTAAAAGATCTGCCACGCCCCCTTCTGCCTGTTATATACATTTGCACAAAGTTAGTATACCCTTTTTTGACCATTTTCAATGGTCCAACGGTATAAAAATGTGATGATGTGGGTATCCGGCATATGCAGTTTTGGGTCACTTATTCCGAGTCCGAGGTCAGGATTTCGCCATCACGTCTGGACTTTGAAATAACCAAAACACATAGTCAATCAAAAAACTGAAAACCTTCGAATATCCCTTGAAAGATATAGAATCCTGATCTGGGCATCCGATATACGTTTTTACATACTTTTTAACATTGTTAAGCTCGAATCCGAAGTCAAAATTAAATAAATATCTACAAGACGGCTTTCCAATTAAACATATTATACGGTTCAGTAGATATTTCTTTAAAGTTAATGTACGGTATACCCTTTCTCCATAATTATAAAGGCTGCCCCTGACGTTAGCTAAAATTTGTTGTTTTTGTCTTTAGGTACTAATTGTTAAGTGCCCGGCGTGACATATGTATATGTAGATGGCTCCACTAAAATTAAATCCATATGATTTTAAGTAAGCCCTAACCTTTAAAAAAGACACATCTACAATTTTAAGCTGTCATTAGTTTCTGAAGTATAGAATTTTATGATAAGGTACTTATGTATGTTACTCTAAAGAAGGGGTAAAATGAATTTCCCGTGTTTATAAAATACTGCTTATTGAAGGGAAAAAATACAGTTGATTCAAAAACTTGGCTTAATAATGAGTTTCTGGACACTGCCCCAGGAAAATCAACTATCAGGGTTTGGTATGATAAGTTCAATTGTTGTGAAATGAGCAGCGAGGACGGATGACCATAAACTGAAATTGAATGAAAAAGCTGAGACTCTGAACATATCGACGGAAAATGTACATTATTCACGAATATTTGGGTATGAAAAAACTCTGTGCAAAGTGGGTGCCGCGCGAGTTACTTTTGACAAAAAACAACAAAGTTGATGATTCGGAGCAGCGTTTGAAGTTGTTGAAGCGTAAAAAGCCCGAGTTTTTTTGTCTAATTATGACAATGGATGAAACATGGCTCCATCCAATTTTGACGTGATAGCCAGGTTTTGACTTCAGATTCGGATTCGGAAACAAAAAACATATATAAACATATATCGCACTACCCGATCATGACCACCCATTATTTCATGGGGCTCCAAAAATTTTTGGAGTTTTTTGAGGTTAAATGGAAACCTAGACGTCTAGTGTAAATTCGGCCTTAGAAGGTCAAAATACATGTTAAAGCATATATAGCATGCCCTGATCAGGATTCTATATCTTTTGGGAGATATTTAAATGTTTTTCAGTTTTTTGAGGTTATGTCAAAATCCAGACGTGATGGAGAATTTCTGATGCCGGATTGCCAAAATACATATAACTGCATATGCCGCATACCCAGATAATGAAACTTTTTTTTTTGTGGGGCTGTGTAATCTTTAAGCCCCTCACAACCAAACAAAAAATGCTACACACTTAAAACTTGGTAGAGATGTTAGGGAAGAGTATAACAACATAACAAAACAAAAAATCTAAATTCGATTATCAAAACCCGCGAAAATTTAAAATTACGAAATACTCTTTGAACACATCTAGTATGTTGAATTAAAAAAGCCCATATTTCCAAACAAATAATTTTTACTATGGTACGCGATACTTTTTGAACACATCTAGTATGTTGAATAAAAATCCATATTTCCAAATAATTTTTACTATGGTAGGCCGGGGTCATCAAATATTTGCTTTTGAAGGGTAAAAGTACTAGTCAAACAAAAACGATGATGTATATTGTTTATCGGAACTCTTTCCCACCATTTACAGCTGAATACTTAAAAAACGAGCTTAAAAGGCGAGAGATTCAAATATCTTTTCAACCTCAATAAAGAAAACCTGGTTTAAAATAATTTTTATTATACCGTACGGCCATTGAAAATTGTCCAAAAATGGTAAACTTACTGTGTTAAAATGTATGCAACCGGTAGACGAACCGTGGAAGACCCCATAAAATCTATGTATTCTTCCTCAGGATCGCTAGCCCAGTCGATAGAGCCATGTCTGCATGTCTGTCTGTTTGAACGTCAAGCCTAGAGCTAGGGACTAAAAATGTGGCATGAGTGTTAATGTTGATTATCCACAGATTAAGTTTAGTTCAAATTTTATACGCCACGCCCTCCTTTCCCGCAAATCAATATTCAATATTTTTTCAAAGAGATATTACTTTCTTATTTGAAGCAATACATAGCTTACTATAATATTTACTTATCCTCGAAATATCAATCCGATCGAACAGTAGATTCAGAAGATGTTCAAGAAAGTATGAGCATAAGACCTAGTGTTTGTTGAGAAGATAGAAAATTATTTTAAACCCTTTACATACGACAAAAATTGGGATACTAAATAAAAAATGGAAAAATTCATAAAACGGTTTTGTTTTAATCAGGCTAGAAACTTATTTCACATTTCTCTTTCAATTCAAAGCGTTATTGGAAGAACTATCTCATGTCATACTCGTTGCTTCAAATGGCAATCGCGTTCTTTAGATATCGAAGTGATCTCAGCTATTATTTTGAAAGCGTCGTTTTCGTTAGTGGGCACAGTTTTGGGCTTTCGTAAAGTTTGTACGCACAGCCCAGAAAACAAAATTAATTAATGTTGGAAAAGAGTTGTCATAAAGCGACCCTTTAAAAATATAATTTTATGATCACACGATATTCAAGTTTGTCCATTTTTATAAAAGCACCTAAATCGATTTAGTTAATTTATTAACGGGCTCTAAATTATGATACGGTACGCTAATATAGTTACCATACATGGACAGCTATAATAGAAAAACACTAGGTCGAGAAGATAAGCTTAAAAATGAAAGACTGGTTGCGTTTTAAACACAGACTTAACTTTATAGTTTATGTACACACAAGTTGTGCGCAGTTGGTAAAGAACATAAATAGAAAATTCTAGCTACGAGTATTACACAAAGTTTCACTCGAACTACATAGAAAAACCTATGATTCCTCATCTGAAATGATAATTTGTGCGTCTAATGCAATTTTAATTTGCTGCTTTTGTTGTTGTTGCTGCAGTTTATCTTTACTTTTAATACTATTTTTATTAGTATTATTTTTGTCGTTGATTGCGGACACAAAAGGGTGAATACGGTTGTTATTTACACAAAAAATATAAAAACAATTTAATAGTTCCTAGCATAAGATAATATACTTATGTTGCAAACTGGTTGAAATAAGCTGTTACATTGTTTTAAGCTTAACTTTTATTTTTAGACTCTTTAAAAAATATTACAACAATAATTAACAATTAATGAAATTAGTAAATACAATAATATATAAATATTTGTTGATTGCCTTTGTAGCATAAGAAGTCAAATTTTATAATTTACTCATTAAGCCTAACCTTACCTACCAAACTATTCTTACTAGACCGTCACACCTCCAGATATTACTGAGATTCTGCAGCACGAGCACTCCAGCAATAAGCGATTCAAGGAAAAAACAGGAAGACTATCGCCCTGACTGACTATACTTGTTATTTGGCGGCCAACCAAAAATAGGATTCTCACGAACAGGGGTTATGAGGTTACAGAGGTTACATCTTCGAAGTTCAGGCCGGACAGACAGAAAAAACAATAAACCAATCTGAGCGCTGCCTGGCTGGAAAAAATTAAAATGTTTATAGGTACTGGTAAATGAGCTAATTGTCGTAATAGGTCAATTGATAAGTCCCCTGTCTGACATATACACGGTGTGTCCCAAAAATAACCGACATTTTTGGATATAAAATAAAATGCACATTATATTATCTTTGAAAGTTATTATTTATTCAAAATAGGTTCCATTTGACTCAACACAACGTTTGGTACGACCAACCAGCGCATGCATAGATTTTTTTATGTCATTTATAGAAATGTTATTCAGTACCTCGGTTCCGGGTGCTTGAATGGCTGCGATATCATCATAAAATGCTCCCTTCACCTTGGTTTTCAGTTTTGGAAATAAAAAATAGTCACATGGTGATAGATCAGGCGAATACGGATGATGGTCGATGAGACAAATCCCTTTTTTTATTCAAAATTCGTTCATTTTCGTTATATTTTTTGGTCGTCATTTAATTCATGAGGAACAAATCGCGCACAGACCTTTCTTTGCCCAAGTCTTCAGTTAAAATTCTCCAAATAGTGTTTTTACTCGTATTTAATTCCTCAGCCAACATAGTAAAATTTGCATCGATACCAATGTTTTCACGGACTTTTTCCACCAGTTTCTGGACGTCCTGCTCTAGGGTCGTCATTTCAATCCTCACGACCATTTTTATATCGTGTAAACCACGTATAAACTTGCGTACGACTCATACAATCATCATAATAAACTTTTTCATTAACTCGTATGTCCCAGCAAATTTTTTTTCAAGTTTGACACAAAATTTTATATTTGCTCTTTTAATTTTGAACCATTAGCACACTTTTGGTTTTATTGAAATGGCTGTCACTTTTACATCTGTCATCCGACCTACATGAAGTTAGGTGCGTTTGAAAGAGGATGAATGTATCTTTTTAATGTCGCAAATTTTCAATAAATGGCGCTGCATGTTGTATGATTTATTTTTAGTTCGGTTATTTTTGCTTTTTGAAGGAAAAAAAAATCCAGTTTGTGCAAAAACTTAGCCTAATAATGAGTTTCCGGACACTGTCCCAGGAAAATGAACTATCAGGGATTGGTATGCTTACTTTAGACGTCGTGAAATGAGCAACGAAGAGCACGCAAAACACCTATAACCTGTACGCCTCTCACAGCCAAACAAAAAATGCTATACACTTCAAACTTGGTACAGATGTTCGGGAAGAGTGTAGTAACATAACCAAATAAAACAAGAGCAATAGTAGAGCGGCACGCGACCCTTCGACCTTTTTTGAAACGTAAAGAGTCCATAATTGTACGATATAGAAATATCATAACGTAAGACCTCATAAGCAAACGGCTGTATATGAGTACGTGCATGTTGCATTTCATTGTCCAAACACAAATGTTTGCATCTGTGGGCGTTTGAATGAAGAAGAAGAAAAGCAACAGCTGGCGCTACGCGCTCGCATTCTCTTTCCTTTTCTTTACTACATAAGCATTGCAATGACATCACAGCTTGCTGGTCTGTATACAAAATCATAGGGAACAAAGTTTTTGTTTAATAACGTCTGTGTTTGACGTTATGTTGGTATTAAAATTAGCTTATAAATCTACTTAAAAGATCTGCCACGCCCCCTTCTGCCTGTTATATACATTTGCACAAAGTTAGTATACCCTTTTTTGACCATTTTCAATGGTCCAACGGTATAAAAATGTGATGATGTGGGTATCCGGCATATGCAGTTTTGGGTCACTTATTCCGAGTCCGAGGTCAGGATTTCGCCATCACGTCTGGACTTTGAAATAACCAAAACACATAGTCAATCAAAAAACTGAAAACCTTCGAATATCCCTTGAAAGATATAGAATCCTGATCTGGGCATCCGATATACGTTTTTACATACTTTTTAACTTTGTTAAGCTCGAATCCGAAGTCAAAATTAAATAAATATCTACAAGACGGCTTTCCAATTAAACATATTATACGGTTCAGTAGATATTTCTTTAAAGTTAATGTACGGTATACCCTTTCTCCATAATTATAAAGGCTGCCCCTGACGTTAGCTAAAATTTGTTGTTTTTGTCTTTAGGTACTAATTGTTAAGTGCCCGGCGTGACATATGTATATGTAGATGGCTCCACTAAAATTAAATCCATATGATTTTAAGTAAGCCCTAACCTTTAAAAAAGACACGTCTACAATTTTAAGCTGTCATTAGTTTCTGAAGTATAGAATTTTATGATAAGGTACTTATGTATGTTACTCTAAAGAAGGGGTAAAATGAATTTCCCGTGTTTATAAAATACTGCTTATTGAAGGGAAAAAATACAGTTGATTCAAAAACTTGGCTTAATAATGAGTTTCTGGACACTGCCCCAGGAAAATCAACTATCAGGGTTTGGTATGATAAGTTCAATTGTTGTGAAATGAGCAGCGAGGACGGATGACCATAAACTGAAATTGAATGAAAAAGCTGAGACTCTGAACATATCGACGGAAAATGTACATTATTCACGAATATTTGGGTATGAAAAAACTCTGTGCAAAGTGGGTGCCGCGCGAGTTACTTTTGACAAAAAACAACAAAGTTGATGATTCGGAGCAGCGTTTGAAGTTGTTGAAGCGTAAAAAGCCCGAGTTTTTTTGTCTAATTATGACAATGGATGAAACATGGCTCCATCCAATTTTGACGTGATAGCCAGGTTTTGACTTCAGATTCGGATTCGGAAACAAAAAACATATATAAACATATATCGCACTACCCGATCATGACCACCCATTATTTCATGGGGCTCCAAAAATTTTTGGAGTTTTTTGAGGTTAAATGGAAACCTAGACGTCTAGTGTAAATTCGGCCTTAGAAGGTCAAAATACATGTTAAAGCATATATAGCATGTCCTGATCAGGATTGACACAAAATTTTATATTTGCTCTTTTAATTTTGAACCATTAGCACACTTTTGGTTTTATTGAAATGGCTGTCACTTTTACATCTGTCATCCGACCTACATGAAGTTAGGTGCGTTTGAAAGAGGATGAATGTATCTTTTTAATGTCGCAAATTTTCAATAAATGGCGCTGCATGTTGTATGATTTATTTTTAGTTCGGTTATTTTTGCTTTTTGAAGGAAAAAAAAATCCAGTTTGTGCAAAAACTTAGCCTAATAATGAGTTTCCGGACACTGTCCCAGGAAAATGAACTATCAGGGATTGGTATGCTTACTTTAGACGTCGTGAAATGAGCAACGAAGAGCACGCAAAACACCTATAACCTGTACGCCTCTCACAGCCAAACAAAAAATGCTATACACTTCAAACTTGGTACAGATGTTCGGGAAGAGTGTAGTAACATAACCAAATAAAACAAGAGCAATAGTAGAGCGGCACGCGACCCTTCGACCTTTTTTGAAACGTAAAGAGTCCATAATTGTACGATATAGAAATATCATAACGTAAGACCTCATAAGCAAACGGCTGTATATGAGTACGTGCATGTTGCATTTCATTGTCCAAACACAAATGTTTGCATCTGTGGGCGTTTGAATGAAGAAGAAGAAAAGCAACAGCTGGCGCTACGCGCTCGCATTCTCTTTCCTTTTCTTTACTACATAAGCATTGCAATGACATCACAGCTTGCTGGTCTGTATACAAAATCATAGGGAACAAAGTTTTTGTTTAATAACGTCTGTGTTTGACGTTATGTTGGTATTAAAATTAGCTTATAAATCTACTTAAAAGATCTGCCACGCCCCCTTCTGCCTGTTATATACATTTGCACAAAGTTAGTATACCCTTTTTTGACCATTTTCAATGGTCCAACGGTATAAAAATGTGATGATGTGGGTATCCGGCATATGCAGTTTTGGGTCACTTATTCCGAGTCCGAGGTCAGGATTTCGCCATCACGTCTGGACTTTGAAATAACCAAAACACATAGTCAATCAAAAAACTGAAAACCTTCGAATATCCCTTGAAAGATATAGAATCCTGATCTGGGCATCCGATATACGTTTTTACATACTTTTTAACTTTGTTAAGCTCGAATCCGAAGTCAAAATTAAATAAATATCTACAAGACGGCTTTCCAATTAAACATATTATACGGTTCAGTAGATATTTCTTTAAAGTTAATGTACGGTATACCCTTTCTCCATAATTATAAAGGCTGCCCCTGACGTTAGCTAAAATTTGTTGTTTTTGTCTTTAGGTACTAATTGTTAAGTGCCCGGCGTGACATATGTATATGTAGATGGCTCCACTAAAATTAAATCCATATGATTTTAAGTAAGCCCTAACCTTTAAAAAAGACACGTCTACAATTTTAAGCTGTCATTAGTTTCTGAAGTATAGAATTTTATGATAAGGTACTTATGTATGTTACTCTAAAGAAGGGGTAAAATGAATTTCCCGTGTTTATAAAATACTGCTTATTGAAGGGAAAAAATACAGTTGATTCAAAAACTTGGCTTAATAATGAGTTTCTGGACACTGCCCCAGGAAAATCAACTATCAGGGTTTGGTATGATAAGTTCAATTGTTGTGAAATGAGCAGCGAGGACGGATGACCATAAACTGAAATTGAATGAAAAAGCTGAGACTCTGAACATATCGACGGAAAATGTACATTATTCACGAATATTTGGGTATGAAAAAACTCTGTGCAAAGTGGGTGCCGCGCGAGTTACTTTTGACAAAAAACAACAAAGTTGATGATTCGGAGCAGCGTTTGAAGTTGTTGAAGCGTAAAAAGCCCGAGTTTTTTTGTCTAATTATGACAATGGATGAAACATGGCTCCATCCAATTTTGACGTGATAGCCAGGTTTTGACTTCAGATTCGGATTCGGAAACAAAAAACATATATAAACATATATCGCACTACCCGATCATGACCACCCATTATTTCATGGGGCTCCAAAAATTTTGGAGTTTTTTGAGGTTAAATGGAAACCTAGACGTCTAGTGTAAATTCGGCCTTAGAAGGTCAAAATACATGTTAAAGCATATATAGCATGTCCTGATCAGGATTCTATATCTTTTGGGAGATATTTAAATGTTTTTCAGTTTTTTGAGGTTATGTCAAAATCCAGACGTGATGGAGAATTTCTGATGCCGGATTCGGAATCAGCGACCCAAAATACATATAACTGCATATGCCGCATACCCAGATAATGAAACTTTTTTTTTGTGGGGCTGTGTAATCTTTAAGCCCCTCACAACCAAACAAAAAATGCTACACACTTAAAACTTGGTAGAGATGTTAGGGAAGAGTATAACAACATAACAAAACAAAAAATCTAAATTCGATTATCAAAACCCGCGAAAATTTAAAATTACGAAATACTCTTTGAACACATCTAGTATGTTGAATTAAAAAAGCCCATATTTCCAAACAAATAATTTTTACTATGGTACGCGATACTTTTTTGAACACATCTAGTATGTTGAATAAAAATCCATATTTCCAAATAATTTTTACTATGGTAGGCCGGGGTCATCAAATATTTGCTTTTGAAGGGTAAAAGTACTAGTCAAACAAAAACGATGATGTATATTGTTTATCGGAACTCTTTCCCACCATTTACAGCTGAATACTTAAAAAAAACGAGCTTAAAAGGCGAGAGATTCAAATATCTTTTCAACCTCAATAAAGAAAACCTGGTTTAAAATAATTTTTATTATACCGTACGGCCAGGCCGTCAGCCGTCAGAGAGAGCAAGGGGAATTAAATTTAACCACAGCTCTGGCTGGGGTAAGTGCCGTCCTTGCTCCTACTGACGGAAGTGCGGCTATACTCTCCACGTGAGGGCGGCTGGAAGCAGGCCCCTAGCACGGTCATGTCTCTGCTAGGGGTGCTGACTAATATTAGTCGGGCGAAGATCGTGAATCTATAAATCACCCCAATCCAAGGCGGAACAGCATACGCTAACGGATGCATGGCCGGGGGGTAGCCCGGTCTCTAGTATGCGGACTCTGGATACCTGTCGCCCTCCAGTTTCATCTAGACTTCCCACGGCAAGCGGGCTATGTCGTGGGTGACCTTCTCTTCCCGCCTACTCGTGGGATCAATTTTATGGATCTTTTTAACTTAAAAAACAAGCCTGATGCGGCTTTGAACGCATCAACCCAGGGCGAAGCCTTCACGGCCGACCCCAATACCAGCACTGCAGCTGTTGGGCTGCTGGCATCCACCCCCAATACCACGGGTCTCGACCCTGGTACTCCGGGTACTCGGACAGGCCACGAACTCCCTTGGACACTGAGTTCGCTAGTGCTGCCTTCTCGTCCAACAACTGCTCATTCACGCAGCAGACCGTCGAGGTGATGTCCTCCGACGCCGAAGCTGAGGGTGACCTGATCAGCTTTGCTGACGACGCTTCCGTGGCCTCTCAGAGGTCAGGTCTCACGGAAGCTGGCTCCCAAATCCAGACTCTGCGACTCGACTCGGGGAACGCCTTCGTCAAACTGAAGACCCACGAGAAGAAGCTCTTCAAAGCTGCACTCGCAAAGGGTTCGAGCAGAGCAGAGGCTCTGGCTATCGCAACTGCGCCCCCCGCGGAAACCAAGGCTAAGCGGATGCGCGGTGACGATACCATCCCCGAACCCCAAGGGTCCTCAAAGAAGCGCAAAAAGACTCATGTGGAGTCCACAAAGCCACTCTTCAGCCAAGTGGCAAGCAGGGTGAAATTGGGCTTCACTTCGGCTGACCCCACTAAACCTCTTACACCGGAGCATATGGCCACGGTGCAAGAGAGCATCCTAAAGGCGATGCGGCTGCCTTTCACATCAGAAGTCGGCCCAGGTTTCGAGGGTTGTATACCCCGAAACGAGTGGCTGCTCCTGGTGTGCGAGAACAGCAGCACTGCCGATTGGGTCAAGGAAGCTTTTGGACATATCAAGTCCATCAGCGGCCTTGATTTAAAGTTGTTGGAGGAAGCAGAGTTCCCAAGAGCTCACCTCATTAGAGGTTACTTCCCCAACAGCGCGCAATACACACCCGCCGAGATTGTGGAATACTTGGGTATCCAAAATCGAGAGCTCTCTACGGAGCTGTGGCGGGTGGTGCAACACAGCCTCAACGGCAATACGACACACCTCGCGATGATGGTCGACGAGAAGTCGTATAAGGCTCTGACGGACATTAAGGGTAATGTGAAATTCCGCTTTGGCAGGATCAAGCTTATCCTTAAGAACTCCGCCGTCAGGGCCTCCCCCGCTCCTGCTCCCTCCCCCTCCCCATCTCCAACCCCCTCCCGTCAGCGATCCTCCAGCGGCGGTGACGGTGGGCCCTACCGGCGTGACAGCTGTGGCTAACGCTCCGGTGGCGTCCACCAGCGCCGCAGCTGCAGTGGCGCTGACAAAACCCATCCCCGAACCCCCAGTCATAGTGGTGACTGCCCCCAAGCCCACAGCGGACCGTACTAAGCCGGTGGTTGGCAGCGGACGCCCCGTCGTCCATTCCAGGCCCTCCACTGGCTTAGTGCGGAGACCCCCGCAAGGGCCCCTCCGGCGACCGTGGTCGCAAGGCGACCTCCCCGAGTAGTTCCTCCAGATTGCCGAAGGGCATCCGAGGCAACGACTCTCGGGGGGGCAAGGCAGGTGGCCTTGTCAAAAAGGCCCTAAAGGAGGATGCCGAGCGCCATTAAGGTGCTCCAGGCGAACCTGCACCACGCCAGAGGAGCGTCTGCCACCCTGTGCAGGGTCGTCTGCGAAGAGGAAATCAACCTGGCTCTCGTCCAGGAGCCATGGTTGATCGGTGGCCACATCCGTGGACTATCATGCGGATCATGTAAGTTGATATATGACCGCACGGGAGGTGCCCCTCGCACTGCTATTATTGTTAATAGCAATGTGAGACACTTCCCTTTAACAAATTTCATCCACAGAGACCTGGTGGCAACGGCTATTGAGGTAGCCACGGCTGAGGGCGTCCGGGAGGTTGTGATCGCCTCTGCCTACTTCCCGGGCGACGTGGATGACGTTCCCCCCACAGAGGTTCAGCGGCTGGTGGAGTTCTGCCGCTTAAACAACAAGCCGCTCGTGATCGGCTGTGATGCCAACGCGCATCACACGATCTGGGGAAGCAGTGACGTCAACAAACGTGGTGAGTCCCTTTTAGAATATCTATTGTGTTGTCAATTAGATGTTGCTAACATAGGGTGTAAGCCAACATTCATTAATGCCATTAGGGAAGAGGTTCTGGATCTTACCCTAGTCAGTAACTCTATTGGGAGTTCAATGGTGAACTGGCGGGTCACAGACGAAGCCACGTTGTCGAACCATCAGCACATCAGGTTCGACCTACCTGGCCAAGTCGAGATCCGTCAGAACTCCTTCTGCCCCAAAAAGACCAAGTGGGATCTTTTTAAAGCCTCTGTGGCTTTTAAAGCAGATTTGTTGATCAGCAACCCAAGTTCTATTAGTGAGATAGAACTTGCTGCCAACCTGCTTCAAGATGTGCTCATCACATCCTTCGAGGACAGCTCTGTTCGGAAGACCCTAGAGGTCAACCGTAAAGTTCCATGGTGGAACGAGGAACTATCCGCACAACGAAGGAAGGTTAGAAGCCTTTTCAATAGGGCCAAAGCTAATCGTGTCAGCTGGGACGTCTATAGGGACGCCCTAACTAATTATAATAAAAACATTAGACGTGCCAAACGCGATACGTGGCGCAGCTACTGTGGTAGCATTGAATCGCTACCGGAGGCAGCGAGACTCCACAAAGTATTAGCTAAAGGGTCGTCTAATGGTATAGGGCTTCTTAAAAGAGCAGATGGCTCTTTCACCCAAGATCGCAGGGAGGCACTTGATCTTCTGCTTCAAGTCCACTTCCCAGGTTCGGTGGCGAACCCAGATCCATCCAGTCAAGATGACGTCACCACGTCACCGGACTCACGTGGCTCCAATTTATCGGGAACCATCTTCGACCCTGAAAAGGTCAAATGGGCTGTAGATTCCTTCGCTCCCTTCAAAGCCCCAGGGGGCGATCAAATCTTCCCAGCCCTTTTACAAAACAGCCTGGATCATATTCTCGATCCGCTGGTCGGCCTGTTTAGAGCTAGTCTCACTTGGGGATACATACCCGTCTCTTGGAGGAGAGTCAATGTGGTATTCATTCCCAAACAGGGGAATCGTCCCCAGGACCAGCCCAAATCCTATCGGCCGATCAGTCTCACCTCCTTCCTGCTTAAGACAGCGGAAAGGCTCATAGACCTGCACATACGGTGCTCTCTGCAGGAAACTTATCCTCTGCATCCCACGCAGTTTGCGTATATAGCCGGAAGGTCGACGGAGGTCGCCCTCCACAAATTAGTAGGTAAAATCGAAGAAGCCCTCGCATCCAAGAACATTGCTTTGTGCTCTTTTCTTGATATAGAGGGTGCCTTCGATAATACCGGCTACGGCTCTATTTCTGCTGCGCTAGAGCGCAGAAATATTGCCCGTCCCCTAATCCGGTGGATTGAGGCTATGCTCAAACACCGGATCATTTCCTCTACCTTGGACACCACGACTGCCTTTATCAGTGCGGTTAAAGGATGTCCCCAGGGGGGGGGTCTTATCCCCCCTACTCTGGTCTTTAGTAGTTGGCAGATGGTGCGAAGATGTAGGTCTCAGCATCAATCCCCAAAAGGCAATTATTGTTCCCTTCACTAAGCGCTATTCTATTGACATAGGTCAATTGAACATAGGCGGCTCCCCTGTGGGTCTTTCCAGCGAAGTCAAGTATCTAGGGGTGACCCTTGACAAAAGACTAAACTGGAATTCCCACCTAAATAACACTCTATCAAAGGCAACTCATGCCATGTGGGCATGCAGAAGATTCTTTGGTAGAACCTGGGGTCTCAAATCCTGTAACATCCGGTTGCTATTTGAGATGATGGTAAGACCCATCGTCACCTACGCTGCAATTGTGTGGTGGCCAAAGGTGACGCAGGTCACTGCCATCAACAAATGCAATAAATTGCATAGGCTACTTTGCCTTTCTCTGACGGGTGCACTCCGCACCTGTCCCACAGCAGCAATGGAGTCAATCCTCAACTTGACTCCGCTGCATATCAAAATAAAAGAAGTCGCTGCAATGAGTCTTCTTAGAATCAAGCTCCAATCTGAGCTTCTAGCTACCGAATCAGGGCATGCTAGACTTATCAAAGATATTCCTGGCTTAGAGATCTGCACTAGATCAGATTCTATGACCAAGGAACTCCTCTTTGGTGCAAAGTTCAGGACTCTCATCCCAGACCGGAAGGACTGGGATGCTGGCAACCCCATCAGCGACCCTCACGGCATACACTGGAATACCGACGGGTTTAAAACTGATCAGGGGGTTGGAGCCGGGATACATGGTCCCAACTCCAAAACCTCGATTGCCATGGGCAAGTGGCCCACGGTCTTTCAATCCGAGGTTCATGCCATTGAGTTCTGCTGCCGTCTTATCCTTGAGAAGGGGATGAGAGGAGCGAACATTTACATCTTCTCGGACAGCCAAGCTGCCATACTAGCCCTCTCCTCAAAGAGAGTAAGCTCACGTATGGTGGCTGACTGCTGGAACTGCCTCCAGAGGCAGTCCAAAAGAAACAAAGTTACCCTCCTTTGGGTACCTGGACACTCTGGGTTCCAGGGCAACGAGCTAGCGGATGAACTAGCGAGGGCGGGGTCATCAGCCTCTATGGTTGGCCCCGAACCCTTCTGCGGCGTGGGGTGGTCAACCATCTCATCCCTTGTGAAAACTTGGGCAGATAGGTTAACCGAACGCTATTGGTTCTTCCAACCAGGGATGAGGCAGGCTAGAGAGCTTACAAATCCCTCGGTTAAACGCAGAACAGACTTACTCTCCAGGAGAGATCTCTATCTCCTTGTTGGCTATCTCAGTGGCCACCATCTGGTGAACTATCACCTAACGAAAATGCGTCTATCCTCTGATGCAGAGTGCAGGCTCTGTAAAGAGGACGATGAAACCACCAAACACATACTGTGTGACTGTCCAGCCTTGGTTTGGAGTAGGAGGAAACATTTGCACGTGGAAATCGCAGTTCCCGAGCAAATTGTCCGTTCCTCGACGAATGACCTGCTTGGCTTCATCAGGGAAGCAGAGCGGCTTTTGTCAAGATAGGGAGAGCATTTAGGCACAAAAGACCATTCTGGTCGCAGTGCCTCGCGCCTTCTCTGCTGGGAGACTCCCTCTTTCAAATAATAATAATACCGTACGGCCATTGAAAATTGTCCAAAAATGGTAAACTTACTGTGTTAAAATGTATGCAACCGGTAGACGAACCGTGGAAGACCCCATAAAATCTATGTATTCTTCCTCAGGATCGCTAGCCCAGTCGATAGAGCCATGTCTGCATGTCTGTCTGTTTGAACGTCAAGACTAGAGCTAGGGACTAAAAATGTGGCATGAGTGTTAATGTTGATTATCCACAGATTAAGTTTAGTTCAAATTTTATACGCCACGCCCTCCTTTCCCGCAAATCAATATTCAATATTTTTTCAAAGAGATATTACTTTCTTATTTGAAGCAATACATAGCTTACTATAATATTTACTTATCCTCGAAATATCAATCCGATCGAACAGTAGATTCAGAAGATGTTCAAGAAAGTATGAGCATAAGACCTAGTGTTTGTTGAGAAGATAGAAAATTATTTTAAACCATTTACATACGACAAAAATTGGGATACTAAATAAAAAATGGGAAAATTCATAAAACGGTTTTGTTTTAATCAGGCTAGAAACTTATTTCACATTTCTCTTTCAATTCAAAGCGTTATTGGAAGAACTATCTCATGTCATACTCGTTGCTTCAAATGGCAATCGCGTTCTTTAGATATCGAAGTGATCTCAGCTATTATTTTGAAAGCGTCGTTTTCGTTAGTGGGCACAGTTTTGGGCTTTCGTAAAGTTTGTACGCACAGCCCAGAAAACAAAATTAATTAATGTTGGAAAAGAGTTGTCATAGAGCGACCCTTTAAAAATATAATTTTATGATCACACGATATTCAAGTTTGTCCATTTTTATAAAAGCACCTAAATCGATTTAGTTAATTTATTAACGGGCTCTAAATTATGATACGGTACGCTAATATAGTTACCATACATGGACAGCTATAATAGAAAAACACTAGGTCGAGAAGATAAGCTTAAAAATGAAAGACTGGTTGCGTTTTAAACACAGACTTAACTTTATAGTTTATGTACACACAAGTTGTGCGCAGTTGGTAAAGAACATAAATAGAAAATTCTAGCTATTACACAAAGTTTCACTCGAACTACATAGAAAAACCTATGATTCCTCATCTGAAATGATAATTTGTGCGTCTAATGCAATTTTAATTTGCTGCTTTTGTTGTTGTTGCTGCAGTTTATCTTTACTTTTAATACTATTTTTATTAGTATTATTTTTGTCGTTGATTGCGGACACACTAGCATTTAGACTAGAGACGGACATTATCTTCAGCGTATGGGCGGTAGGCACATCCGCAAGTTCACCATTGGGCAGAGCTTGGAGAAATGCTTCTTTACCAACACAATCATCAATGTTAACCTTAGGCACAGCAGTCTTGACTCTCGTTACATTATTAACTATCACATGAGCAGTCCCGGCAAGGTTCTTTGGTGTTGCATTTAATTCTACATCGGAATCGGCATCACTAACTTCGCCGTTCGCTTTGAAATTGTCCACAAATATATCAACATCTTCATCTGATTCATCGTAACTTTCGTCTTCTTCCTCTTCATCCTTTTCGCTTCCGCTTTCACTGTCATTCTCATTATCACTTTCCCGATTAATCTTAACACCATTGACCAAATCATTGCAAGATGTACCAACATGTTTTTGGGCCGCCTGAGCACTGGTACACGGCTTTTCATCCCTATTATTATCAAGCAGAGCGACAACTGGATCGACTGTTGAAATTGTAGTCACTGCTGTAACTGTCTGCAACTGTTTTTCTTTCTGTCGCGCCTCACGTTGTTCCTCTGCTGTGAGTTCCTGCTCGCGCGCAAATCTGTTAAAAAAAACACCCAAGTAATTATTTAATATCACTGGTTTCAAAATATTATACCCACTTTTCTAGAATATCACTTATTTTTTTTTGTTTCTTGCAGTTCTCTTTCAACTTCGCCATCAGCGTGGCATCACTGGTTGCTGGATCCTTCGCGTTGGCGGTAAAGTGTGTAACGGTCTCATAGAGATCAGTCTTGCGTCGTGCCTGCAGTAAACGACCCACCTTAACGAAGGCATCATGCGCTGCAAATAAGAATTCAAATGAAATAGAGAAAATTATATATGTACTATATGGACTCCTCCTGAATGAATGAATTCATTTCTGGGCAACAAAACTACACAGTAATAAACTTTTATCTTTCCTACTATACTCATTACTCACTATACCATAGTTAATATAATTTAAACGAATAGTGTACGCACTTTAGAGTACACTACTGTAATAATTGATATGATTATGACTCTTGTTGTACACAAAAAACAAATGATTATGATGATTCAAATTAGGGATCGTAACGGTTTTTATTAAAAAAAATAAAAAATCAAGTCAAAACTCTTATTTTTGATTTAAAAAAAAAGAAAATCAAAAATATAAATAACAAATTGATTTTTGATTTTTTAAATCAAATGTAATAATTAAAAATGATATTAAATTTTGAAAACAGTTTTTTGTAGTAAAAGTTAGTTTCCGCCTTTTTTTCGATTATAAAATAAATATACACAATAATAATTAAGGGCTGAATAGTGATTATAATAAACAAAAAAATTCATACAAATATACATTTAAAAATGGATTTTTACAAATACATCATACATAAACTGGTGCGTATTGAAGTTTAAATCATGCGGATATAACATTTCGGTCAATAAATCCCAAGCTTAACAAATTTTTTTTTTTCAAAATTTATTTCTATTTATAAAGCAGAGAGCGGTGGGCATGGCACACAACATTTGAAATAAACTTTAATAAACTATACAAGAAGCTTCGTGTAGGTGTCTCTAGCTTTTATAATAGCTACAATGGCAGAGCAAAATAAAACATTACTCATTGTAAGTGAGTACACCAAAAAGTGTAATCACTGCAGTATGGGTAAAAAGTCTGAAATTTCTGCAAAAAGTCCAATTTTATAGCTAGAGCATTCAAATTTTACCTTAGAAATATTTTTAGGGAATTCTGTTTGAGTTGGTCTGCAAATTGTTTTGGCTACTGTCAAATGCTGAATACGCAGGGAAAATTTTGCAGGCACGAGCTTTATTAAGATGGTGCATATTGATGTACTGCTGTTTGGTAGGTCCATTTTCCAACAAAAAAGCCAATGCTTCTTCAAGTGCAAGGGGAATAATAACCGATAATTTTTATCGTGTCCGCTGTCTGTTCTTCTCTGATTTCATTAAACGCATTAAATAATTCATCGTTCTTAACCTTTTCACAGAAAAAGAAGCAGCATATGCTGCGTTGAAAAATCTGTATCGGTTGCAAGATCACTTGCTTATTTATATTTCCAACGCGTTTGAGCCTGGGTATACCTTACTTTCGGTCTTCCTATTTTAGAGGGAGATAGATTCGTAACTTCTTCATCCAAGGGTATGATAATTGCCTGCGAAAGCCACCTTGAATGATTAACTTCAAACCTTGACATCATACGGTTGCATTTGGCAAATATTCCTTTACGTGTGCTATAAAACTGCTCACAGTTTCCTCAATTTGAGCTGCGTGTGAGTTTCTGACTTGATTTTTGTTAATTTTTTCAACCACTTCGTTATGGCAGATTCATCTCGTCTGTTGCTTTCCGAAACCTCCAGGAATGTTAGACGATGACATGTTGCAGCTGAGTATAAGTTTCGATACTCAGCTGCAACATGTCATTTTTTTCGAATTATTACCCTAATCTATATAATTTAACGAAAAACACCAATTGTAGTTGCTCGCAAGCGCGCGCGCCAAATAAGTTACACTCCACAGAACACATCTTCATTTGCTAAATTTCAGCTGTAAAAGTACTCGAACAACACTTGACGATACACGACAAATTATACAAAACATATATAGCTTTAAAAAATAAGCCGCAACAATAACACAAAGTTAATAAATAATTACTGTTCGATTTTGATAAGTCAAGCTATCGGTTGGTCACTTGACTTTGCTTGCGCTGCAATTTCAAACCGCTAGCTTTAAAAATTTTTTCGCATGCAGGAGTCTAGTATGGACTAACATAAATTAATTCAAAATCTAATTACTTTAAACTTACCTATACGCTTCATTTCAAATGACGCCAACCCCAATTCCTTTTCCTTATTACAGTGCTCTAGAAGCTTGAGAACATCGTAATAGTCGGGAAACTCGTGCATACGGTTTACAAACGCAGAAAGAGTGCGGTTAAACTGAGGATATGGCGTGTCCTTGAACATGATTGGCTGTTTCATCTGGCGATGGGCGCTTTTGCTTTCGCCGGTTAAATCGCATATTTTCTCATAAATCTGACAAGCGCGCTTCTTATAACGCTCTACCTGCAAGTAGCTGGAATCGTCATCATCATTCCAATCAACATCCGCCTCCTCTAAAGCACTAATACGCTTAGTTATGGTATAAAGCGTGCGATTTAATTTTCGTATGCGTTCTTCGGTGCGTCTGTTTCCAGTGATAGCCCCCTCAGCAGGATCTGACCCAGCAGGATTATCAACGGATAACGAAGGTACAGCACAATGCGCGTCGGACGCAACTACAGTTGCCTTATCGCTTACAAGCGGATCTGTCTTCTGCGGGACTTGTTCCTGTACTTTGGCTTTGCGACGCACCTTTAACTCTTCTACTACGCATTTGAGGTGCACATAAATCATATCCGGGTCACTGCGTATGCGCTCCATTGCCTGCAATAGCTGTTTTCGAAAGCCGCGGGAACGCACAAAACTCTCATGCACACTATAATAGTATTTTATTAGCTTATTATCTATAAGTCGTTGCATGTCCTTCGATCTGTCATGCTCGCGACATAGCTGCAACAGTGTGGCATATTCTCCAACCAAAGGAGCACGAGAGGCAAAATCATGTGCAGTTGTTGATTGTTTTAAAAACACAGAGGCAGAAGATATTGATGAAGTTGGTAGTGTCTTCCGTTTCATATTATCTGGCTCCACATTCTCTGTTGGCGGCGTTGTGGGTGGCGACTCCACCAGTAAAATGGTCGGCGTGTTTGTAGAATTCTTCAATTTATGTCGTTGTTGCAGCTGCAACTGCTGCTGTTGCGCCATGTGCTTTCGCCATTCCTCATCGGATTTCTGAAGCACTGTAGTAGGCTGCACGCGTTTCCCTAGCGTTTTTTTTACCTGTGTAATGCAAGCAGCAGGAAAGGCCTGCAATTTAACTCCGGCCACCGTAGTCACTAGTGGTGACGCTGACGTCGGCGGTGGCGTTGTTGTCGGAGTCAATTGTGGTGTAATGCTGGTCGTGGCCGGCAAATTAAGTAAGAGCGGCTCGTTTAACGCCGCAACGCAGTGTGGGGGCGAGGCCAGTAAGCGGGATGGAGGTGTCGACTGTATTGTGCCATCAGCAATACTACTACTACTAGGAAGTGATTGAACATTTCGAATAGTTGTTGCTGCTATTGTTGTTTTTGTCGAAGCCTTTGTTTTATAAGGTATGGTGCGCGCTGCACTATCGCAGTTTACGCCAGCCGTTGCCATCGTCTGAAACTTGCTTAAAATGGGCGTCGTCGTCGGCGTTTGATTTGCTAGCAACGGCGGTGAAGTCGGGTTGTTGCTATATTTAATAGAATAATTGGCCGGTAGCGGTGATTTTGATGTTTCCTCTTGATGTTGCCTATGCTGATGCTTTAGTTTCCGCACTGACAACGTGGTTGTGTTCAGAGCACTTAAAGGTGCCTGCTTTAGCTCCTGATTTTCCTTGAGTTGCGTTAAATTTGTCATCGTCGTCAGCGTCGGAGTTAATGGCTGTTTTTGCACAATTGGCAAACGCTGTGGCATCTTTTGCGTAGTTTGTAGTTTTGGTGTTATTGACAGCTGTACCTCTGGACGAGGCTGTTGCTGTTGCACTTGAGTGTGCGCTGTTGGCTTTTGCATTGTGTGCATTGCCTGTAACCTTTGCTGTGTTATTGCTAACATCGATTGTTGCTGGTTCAGGGTTAGCGTTGGCGTTGTAGTAATTTTTTGATGGGTAATTGATAGAGTTGCCTTTTGCGGATACTGCTGCTGTTGTTGTTGTTGCAGTTGAGAGGGTAACATTGATGGCGCTGTCAACTTTAGTTGTTGCTGCTGTTGAAATTGGTTAGATTTCAGTGCAACTGGCGCTGCTGTCAATGTATTCTGTTGCATCGATGTTGGGGTTGTCGTTACCGATTTTTGTACCCCACTGGTTGCCATCGTCAACTGCGAAACAGATTTTTGGATCGATTGTGTGATGTTCTTTTGGAGTACTGTTGACACGGCGGAAAGTTTACACGGTTGCGGAATAGGTACACTGGTAATAGTGGCCATAGTGTTGGATGTCTTGGAATAAACACTAGGGTTTTGTGTTGCCGTCGACTTGATGGCTTTGCTCTTTGCAATATTTTTATTATTGTTATTATTGTTGTTATTCTCCAGAGATAGAATAGGATTAACGTTCTTAATGCTGCCATTGCTAAAGCTATTCTTAATGTTGTGTTTGGTCACCGTAATACCACTGGGTATGTGCATCGATCTACATAAGAAATGATTCATCAAATATATTTTATTAAAATTTTTTAAATCTTACTAACCATATTGATGATTAAATTTTATAATATAAAACTGTTAATCACTCATAGATTTTGTGTTTCATATACTAGAAAAGGCTATATTAACTTTGCTCAGAAGTTTGCAACGTACTTAAACCTATAAAATCTTAAAAAATTATCCCTCACTTTGAGCATTTTATTAAATTTGGCACAGCACTATTTCTATTACATATTACTGTACGCGATAAATAAGATTGAACAGTAAGGATCGAACAGAAATATAATAATATATAGAAAATAACTATCATTAAAATGGTGTTGTGAAATGTTTTAGACCTAACTATAACTACAACAAAATTTTAAAATGTTCTCTATATTTTATTCTCACAACGGGTTTAAGAGTATTTTAGCTTTGTGACAACAGAAAATGTATATTACAGGCAGAAAAAGGAGTGGCAGCTCGCACAAACTACATATACGGGGTGTGTTCAAAAAGTACCGCGAATTTTGAATTTTCGCGGGTTACGTATAATCGAATTTCGAAGCAGTGATGAAAATTGTTTTGCAAAATCGTGGAATCACTTTCAAAGAAGTTGCTGAGAATGTCGGTATATCGCTTGGCTCGTACCATGAAATGTTTTCTAAAGTTCTGGGCATGAGGCGTGAGTCAGCGAAGTTTGTTCCAAAATTGTTACATTTTGACCAAGAACCGTCACATGAGCATCGCTCAAGACCTGTTGAATGACTCAGATTTACTCAAAAGGGTCATATCTGGTAACGAATCATAGGTATATGGTTATGATATCGAAACCAAAGCCCAATTGTCCCAATGGAAGAGCTCAAGTGAGCCAAGACCGAAAAAAGCAAAAATCGGCGAAGACGCAAAACACTGAATATAAGTGTTTTTTACGCCTCTCACAACCAAAAAAAAATACTATTCACTTGAAACTTGGTACAGTTGTTTGGGAAGAGTGTAGCAACATAACAAATCAGAAGTTTACAGAAGCCATGTCGGGGAAACAACAAATATTGTATATGAAAAATAATTGCCACGAGTTGAAAGATCAATTAAAAGTTTTCATACTGTCAATTTCAGATTGGGGGAAAAATCATAGGTTCCTCTGTCAAATTTCCCGGTCAAGCTAATTGAAATTATACTTGATGGAAAAGTCACGTCCAAAAGTTATTATGTTGGTTTTGTTCCTTTTTTTAAGAAATAGTGGTTCATTCACCTAATGTTTAATCCTGCCATCAAACTTCTTTAACAAAACAGGATGCTCAAATTTTAGATACTTTAAGAAGCAGTAAAGCGCGCCATGTTGTAGATTTGCGAAAAAAAATCAAAGGTTTTTATTTTTATTTCAGTTAGGTAAAAAAGTAACAAAAACATACCAGATTACAGATGCGTAGTTTCTCTACAATTATGCCTCTTAAACAATTTGCAGTTGGTAGATCAAATACCCAAATTACGGAATAGAAAAGCATAATATGTAGCCTCACAGTCAGACGTGAAACTAACATTCTGGCTGGAAAATGATCGAGAAAATTTCACCGAGAGCACGTTTGTTTGAATTGAATTATCTGTACAATGAGAAGTCAGGTTAGAATTTGTTCGAGTTCATACTACTCCTATCGGTTCGTCTAAGACAATTGAACAACGCGAAGCTTGGCTGCATAAAACCGAACAATTAATACGATTATGGCACGTTAATTTAAATCTTAATGAGATATTCGCAAATACAATTAATATTTTAAAATAGAAGATGAACCCTTACTTTTTCAAGTATTTCAGTAAATAATACGTTATATTCGAGACAAAAAGCTGCAAAGATATGAAACTTTTTGGCATCTTAAATCTCCTAAATTTTCTGATACCCGGTACAGATTTTTCATGCTTTCGGAACAGCTATAATATATTAAATCCCTGAACAGTTCATTTTTTTTAGGAAACCATTAGTTGAACTGATTGATCCTATGAAACCTTTAGGATATAGATGATCGATCTCAATAAAATGAAGAGAATACGTCGATTAAAATCTAACTTTGATTGGTACTGATACAATAAAATATTTTGAAAATAATAATTTCGATTATTCCGAGTTTGTGGTAAATTTGGCATTAATATCTTAAAAAAATAATTGGCCTATAGGTTGTATGGCATCCATACGATAATTCATTCGGATCCGGCTTGGTCCGACTTATTTACAGAGTGCAGTATTAAGAAACATGTGTGCCAAGTTTTAACATGATAGATGACAAAAATGAGTGACTAATTTGCCTTCCAAAAATCGTTTCAATGAACACACGGATAGGCTTCGTTCGACTCCTCTGATGCTGATTCAGAATACATCCGTATATACCTTAAAGAGTCGGAAATGTCTCCTAATGTATGTACGTTGTAAACTTCAAACTTGCCTTTTTGTGAAAGACGGTATAGTGTCCCATAAACCGATTCATTTAAATCGAAAACTGAGCAAGCAAGAATATTCAGTGTTTAGAAAAAATGCGCTGCAGGCAAAAAAAAGGTTTTTCAAAAATCTCATAAAATAAAATATTATTGTGTATGAATAACATTTCGTTCGAAATAAATCGCTTGTGGGACACAGTGCGCATCGTTGTGACGTTTTACTGAGAATTAGCCAACAACAAAGTACATGAAAATTTTTTTATTTTCAAAATTCAATAAAAAAAAAACTAGAAGCGACCGCCAAATAATTCTTTCGCCTAAATTCATGATAAATATAACCCTATCAGTAAAAAAAAATCGGAGATGTAGGCAGCTATTTAACCTTTACCATCTTTTTTGTCTGCAAGAGTTCATTGTTAGTTAAGTTTATCTATTTACATTGCAGCCTTTTCACTAGTTTATAAAACACTTTTGTTAGTTTAAACTAAGACTTGCCAATATAGTCCACTTTATAGGGACTGATATGTACATACTTGTAGGTGCCCACCACCATCCCAGAAGCCACCGCGTCACCGGTTGCAGCCGACGCTTTAATCCCGACTGACAACTGTGTGATCGGTGTCTTTGCTGCTTGTGGAAATTTAGGAAGAGATTTGGATGTTGCCACCTTGATCGCACCTTGCTCTTTGCGGGATCGCTTGGCTTCTGGCAGACCCTAGATATGAACAAGATATAATTGCATTAAAAAACGATTTAAAAATAATGCATAACGGAACTAAACAAAAGCATCGTTGCACTTGTGTGTGAGTGCATGTAGAGTTTTAAAGCGCGCCGCCAAATAAATTGTAGAATTACGTCGACCATGTTACCAAAGTCTAAGGTCAAAAACTGTTACCATTGGTCTCGCAAGTGACACACTTTGACCACATAAAGTCACCCACTCAAAGGCAGCTCCCACCAGATATCCAAATGCAACATTTTTATGTGCAGTGACTTGTGTAAAAGAGTTGGTGTGCATTCTTAAATCCAAACGTATGTTTATGTTTGCGCAAACCATAAAAGCAGCGCCAAAATCAATCTTACACAAAATTGTAATTCATACACAAATACAACTGAACGATAACTACATGCATGCCAACACTAATACACTCACACAAGTGCACACAAACCTATAAAAATACAACTGTACTTTTTAACATCAACTAAGCATTTTTGACGCTGACACTGGTGCTTTTACCTCCTCCTCCTCCGAATCCGAGCTCAAATCAACATATATTACCGAAGTCATGGCCAAAATATCACTTTTCACTTCGTTTTTATGCGATGCGTCTCCTTTTATAGATATTTCTTAACATTTGAAAGCATGCGACTGTTATTGTTGCTACCTAGTTTTTATGCAAATATTACGTCTTTGATTTTTAATTTAATTTTGCTTATGTTTGTGTTGTTGCTTTCTATTTGTTTTCGCAGGCTAGGTTGCTCTGTTTTTTTGTAGAGTTCTATGGCAAAAAGTGCTGCCATGTTGGCTTACAAATAGTGGCAACGCCTTATTTCTATAATTATAAAGAACGATACATTTTACTTATCGATAGCATTACTGATTTTACATGAAATATATAAAGCATTCTTATATTTATACATTAAATATTAAAAAATAGAGCAGCAAAATGTTGAAGGAAAAAATTTATTTTTATCAGCAATATTATTATTTATATTATCGATATATTGCCATTCGTCAGTACAGTGCTGTAAAACATAAAAAGTGAACAAGTGACACGTCGTGACAAGCTCGTACATTTTTGTTTCAGTCTGCTTCGTTCATTCGGTTTTCGTCATTTAAAGTGGTTGATCTGTCTGCTGGAGACTTCTCTAAAAGGTGGAAAACTTTCTAAATTTTGTGTAGAAAGTGCAATAATTAAAATTTCAAGTTTACCTTCCTGCCGTTCATAAAAAGTTAAACGCAATGGGGAGTAAGTATTAATTGCATTTCTTTATCTAATACATTTAGCACTTGCATCGGCATTGCCTTCTTCGTCGAATACGACATCCACCCCCATCTCCGCCGCTTGCTTACGTATGCAAAACCTTATAGTTGCATTCTGTTTTAACAAAGTCCATGGCATCTTTTATTAATTTATTTATGTTCTCTTGTTTCAGTCAAATTCCTGGAAGTTATCAAGCCTTTCTGCAGTATATTGCCCGAAATAGCAAAACCTGAACGCAAGGTGCGTATTAATATAACTTGTCCGTTTTTTAATTCGGTTAATCAGCTTGTGATAATGTCAGATAAATATTTTGCTAGTTTAATAATAGTGACTTCACAGTTTTAACTCATTATAAAAGATTTCCTTTACTTGATTTAATAATGTTACCCTCTCGAACACGTTGATTGTTTTCACTTGACAATTAAATGCGCCACGCAAACACTTTATTTATTAGTAGGCAACATGAAATTTCTTCACTATTAAAACATATTGAAACATATTGACAGAACATAAAAATTACAAATACACCGTTTTGAAAATCGCAAATTTACAAATCGTTGGTGTACAAAATGTCAAATAAAATTGGAAAATTAATGAATGAAATTAATGTTATATATAATAAAAATATTTGTAATTGGCATGTGTTCTTAAAGACGGCTGTCATTCATTAAATATTATTCAAATTTACCCAAAGTTATAGTTTCTTACACAGAGCAAGTACTTTTCTTAACTACTTGTTGACAAACTACTTTTTAGTATTGCTCAAGCATACCGCATACTACGTGGAAACGTCAAACTTCGGGTCGCACGAAGTGGCATCTGATGTCCGACGTCAGCTTCGTATTGTTGTTAGACCGAAAAGACCGTACGAAGAGCGCTGATAAGCGGAAACGCAGATGTCTCTGCGTACATTTCGTTTCGGCCAACAATAATTATATTTATGCGACTATAACTATATCGAATTATCCTTAATTTTTATCAATACTGCATAAAAATATTGCGACTAATTGACAAATTTTTTAGGACTTTTTTTATTTGAGTCTTGAAGAAAATAATATAAATTGAAACTTACCATCATAACTAATTTGTATGATCTTTAAATTTTACCCTTAATAAATCTAACCGTACGACTCGCCTGCTGATACTGATGAACAGTTTATGCGATTGTAATTGTTCTTATTTTGAAATTTGAATAGTAAATAAAATGCAAAAATCATGAAAGTGGATGTTAGAATTGTATATATTTCAGAAAATCTTAGGATATACCAAATTTGGAAAATACCGTCTGAAATAAAAATGAAATATAAATAATTCTTAATATTTAATAAATCTTAAAAAAACGTATGTATTTACTAACTGTATAATAACCAAACTTATTTCTCTCTTGTTGATAACCTTTACAGATCCAGTTCAGGGAAAAAGTATTATGGACAGCTATAACCCTGTTCATATTCTTGGTCTGCTGTCAGATTCCCTTGTTCGGCATTATGAGTTCAGATTCTGCAGATCCCTTTTACTGGATTCGTGTGATTCTCGCCTCGAATCGTGGAACACTTATGGAGCTTGGCATTTCACCAATTGTAACATCTGGACTGATTATGCAGCTGTTGGCCGGCGCCAAAATTATTGAGGTTGGCGACACGCCGAAAGATCGTGCACTATTTAACGGTGCACAGAAGCTTTTCGGTATGGTGATTACAATTGGACAGGCCATCGTCTATGTGATGACCGGCATGTATGGTGATCCATCGGAAATCGGTGCTGGCGTGTGTTTGCTTATTATCATCCAACTATTCGCCGCTGGGTTGATTGTACTGTTACTTGACGAGCTATTACAGAAGGGCTATGGCCTCGGCTCTGGAATTTCACTTTTTATTGCAACAAATATCTGTGAGACAATTGTGTGGAAGGCCTTTTCACCAACCACTGTAACAACCGGACGCGGCACTGAGTTCGAAGGCGCTGTAATTGCTCTATTTCATCTCATGGCAACTCGAAATGATAAAGTACGAGCCCTTCGGGAGGCGTTCTATCGTCAAAACTTGCCCAACCTGATGAACCTCTTGGCCACCATTTTAGTGTTTGCTGTTGTTATCTATTTCCAAGGCTTCCGCGTCGACTTGCCCATCAAAAGCGCACGCTATCGTGGCCAGTATAGCAGCTATCCGATCAAACTATTTTACACTTCGAACATTCCCATCATTCTTCAGTCTGCTCTAGTTTCGAACTTGTATGTCATTTCACAAATGTTGGCCGTCAAGTTCCAGGGTAACTTCTTCATCAATTTGCTTGGTGTTTGGGCCGATGTAGGCGGTGGTGGCCCAGCCCGTTCGTATCCTATTGGTGGTCTATGCTATTACCTGTCGCCGCCTGAGAGTGTCGGACACATACTTACCGATCCCATTCATGCCTTGCTCTACATAGTTTTTATGTTGGGTTCATGTGCTTTCTTCTCTAAGACATGGATTGATGTCTCTGGCAGCTCAGCGAAGGATGTAAGTTAATTTGTAAGATTTATTTATAGAACTAAACCTAACTTTTTTCACCTTTTAAACACAGGTGGCCAAGCAGCTTAAAGAGCAGCACATGGTGATGCGTGGTCATCGTGAAAACTCGATGATTCATGAGCTGAATCGTTATATCCCAACGGCTGCTGCCTTTGGCGGCCTATGTATTGGTGCACTATCAGTCATGGCTGATTTCCTAGGTGCCATTGGTTCTGGCACCGGTATCTTACTGGCTGTGACAATCATTTACCAATACTTTGAGATCTTTGTAAAAGAACAATCGGAAATGGGTGGCATGGGCACGCTGCTGTTCTAAGCAGTAATTTGCACAAACAGCACTACAATCGCATAAAAATTGCGATGTACAGCAAACGGAGCAAACTATCATTACTTTTCACACTCGTGTTCGCTGCGTCCGTCGCTTTAGAAACTTCCACCACAAATCAAAATCGTAAATTTTAAAGTATGCTTTGCTGTTTATTGGCTGGGTAAAAATAATAAGAACTTTAATTTGACAAGTAGTTTCTTATTACTTTGTATTTCGATCATGAGACTTTATTGCTTAAGTTCAATATTTCCGTGGATTAATTGAATTTAAATGCAATTTATTGTTTTTAACTGAGTGTAGTGTAAGATAGAACTCGATTACACTTGAAATTATAAAACAACATAAACAAATAATGAGTACATTAAACAAACATTAAAATCACTCATACAAATTGTCATACAAATAAAAATTAAATAAGACAACATTTTTAAAAAATAAGACTTGACTTTATAAAGTTTCAAATTGGCGAATCACACGAAGGTAACTATGTTGAATAACAAAAACCTATTTTTGCCAAAAATATAAATTTTACTGTGGTAAGCCGGGGACTTTTCAATTGACTTTCTAATTTTTTGCAGTTACAATTAATATACATACATTCAAAGGCATGCAGTACATGCATGCATGTACGCGTCAAAGGTTGTTTATAAAAAAAATTCAACAACATTAATTATATCTTAACAATTTAAAATATTAAACGGTAGTGGTTAAATAGCTGCCTATATCTCCGATTTTGTTTAACTAGAAGCGATCGCCAAATAATTTTTCACCTAAAATAAATATAAATATAAATAATTTGAAAAAAATTCGGAAACGGCGGCTATTCAACCTTTATCCCCAAATCTATAAAGAGATAGAGATCGCGATGCTTCACTCCTGGGACGAGCCACTACTGGCTTTTGCTGAAATCCTACGAGGCCCTCTGCAATTTCGTCTCCGAAATCCGGAAGATTGAAAACTTTTTAGGGTTCTTTGTTATACGCCTGTACAAAATATATGTAGGTATTTGCAGTCATATCCACCAAATGGTGGAAAATACGTGTCGGGGAATCTTTGGTCTTGGCTTTAATGTTGTAGCGGCCGATTAATCCATTTTTTACATATTTTTTAGATTTTCAATTATATCGAGGTGATTTTGCGACTCTACTTTCGATTGCTGTTTCAAATAGCTAAACACCAACGTATACGTATGTAGATAGCAATCGAATTGCTCTGTTGTCTTTCCACATATGTACTTTACTAATATGACTAGGCTCTAGGCTTGTTCTTGATAATATTATCACAAGGCAGCTTAGAACTCTTAGTTAGTTATTTCTCTTAAGTTATCGAACTCTAAGTTAATCGGCTTGCAAAATGTATATATTTTTACACTTTGAAGAAAATAGTTGCACCGTACTAAATTTTACGCGCGAAAAAACATATGTTTTTGGTAAATAGACAAAAAGCTCCACAAAGAGCTTTAGAAAACGATAAAAGCTTTTTGGTATTTATTAATACATTATTTAGTTAAAATATAACCACTAACCACTGAACACTCAAATAATAAACAACTAATTACTTTTTTTGTTATTGAGGCATTTGAGGGTTAAGTATTTATATTCGTGCTCAGGATCACTAGCCGATTGAGCCACGTCAGTTCGTCTATATACACAGATCTAAGCTATTATTAAGGCTAGAGATACTAAATTAGGCAGGAATGTTATATGCTAATCTAGTTTGTTAGCAAAAAAATGATTTATGATACGATTTCTTTAATTCGTAAACAATGTGAAATATATGTACATACATTTTACGGAACTGGGCGTAAGCTAGCTAAATGAACATATTGGAGAAATGTCTCACCCATTGTTCATTGTCAAAAAAGTGCAGTAGCAGTTGTGTAGTGACTGGAAAAGCAGTGAACTGCTTGGTGCCTTTAGGGAGCATTACGAAATGTTAGCAAAAGTGAGAAGAGTGAGCGAGTTGTCTCGCTTAAAAAAAATGAACATATGTGGCTCTCATCACTAAGCATCGAACATATAGAGTACTCAAACAGCGGATTTTACTCATTAGGGATGGTGCTTAGTGGTTCGATGCCACTAAGTTAGTGTCTAGTTGTAACAAGGACAGCTTACAGACAGTGAGAATGTAGTCATGCATTTTAAACACTCTGAAACTAGAAACACTATCAAAGTTTAAACCATTAAGTATGGTTTATCAATGGCACATCATCATTGATTGTGCTAAGTAACAACAACAGTAGAAAGCAAAGTTATTTTACGGAAATGTTAACACAACAAAGTCCAGTGCTGGCTATCGCTTTCAGACTTATAAAGTTAGTATACCCATCTTTGTTTTGACACTACTTTTCTGTCCCTTAAAGTAAAAGCACTCAAATATTTTTTTCGTGAATGGTATGGAACTTGTACTAAAAACTTAGATCAAAATTCATTCATTCTGTTAACATAAGTAAAATTCTAATAACCTAGCCTGGTCACACTTTTAATTTGCGTGAAATAGGAAAATAATCATAAATAAGTCACAAATTGAACGCGATCTCAACATACACACACGTACTAATGTGCATTTACGCACAAACAATAACATCGTGTACATTTATCTGCACTAAGTGTCATTCAAGGAGCAAAGCTGAATTTCGAAAAAGCGACATTATCTGGAGACAATCGAAATTGAAGTTAAGTTGAGTCGTGTCGAGTTGCCATGTCAGCTCCACTTACACGAAATGTGCCGTATTTGAAGCAGCAAATGACTGCTCTGCTCCACAACACATCGCCGGTAATAACACTTATTTGTTTGGTAACCATCCTTGGTTACCTATTTTCTTATTCGGAAACTGCTGTTCTGCTGCTGAGCGTGACACCTGGCTATATTTTGCCAAACGGAAAATTTTGGATATGGACTGCGTTCACGTTCTGTTTTATCGAGCTACACTGGTGGGAGGTTGTCGTCGATGTAATCACAGTGGGGCTGTGTGGAAAAATGTTGGAGCCCCTGTGGGGACAATTTGAAATGTTTAAATTCTTTGCACTAAGTAACTTTGGTGTCTCGCTCCTTACAACTGTCTACTACTTATTTTACTATATGATAACCAAAAATCCAACCATTTTATTTGATGTACACATCCATGGCCTGGCGGGATACGTGGCGGGCATTTGTGTTGCAGTGCGACAGATAATGCCCGATCACCTTATCTTCAAAACGCGTTACGGACGTTTAACTAATCGGTGAGTATGCTTAATCTTTATAGGTATAAATAAATTTACATATCGTTATTATAAAGATCAGCAAATTTGTATGTATCTGTCAAAGTTTTTCTAACACATCAGAGAGTTTACTACTAATTTATTGCCGCGTATCAGATCTGACAATTATTATTATATATTTATATAATTATTTGAATCCCTTCTCTTCTAGTAACGTACCCTTGACAGTTCTAATCATGGCTATCATCTTTTGGGCTATCGGCTTATTGGATGGAACTTATCCAGCTATGTTTGCGTCTGGTGCTATCGTCTCGTGGATTTATTTGCGCTTCTATCAACATCACCCAAACGGACGCGGCGATAGCTCAGAGTCCTTCACGTTTGTTAGCTTCTTTCCAAATGTGACGCAGCCGTTTATCGGCATACTAGTAAACCCCATATATAACTGTTGCTTGCGCACGGGCGTGATCAAAACGCCGTCTCCTTTACGTTCTATATCAGCATCTAGTTTAATATCGGTGTCTGTGCAATTGCCAGGCGTTGATCCCCATGATATTGAGCGAAGGCGGTAAGCATATTTACATATGTAAAATTCTAAATAAAAAAATATTATTCCCTTGTTATACACAGACAAATTGCGCTGAAGGCGCTTAGCGAGCGGCTTAAAGCTACGGATTCAACGCGTCACACCCAGTTGCCAAAGTCATTTCCGCAGCAGCAGCATCATCACCATCACCATCACCAACACCATCAACATCACCATCAGCAGCTGAACAAGCATCAGAGTCACAGTCATGACGTTGGACACAGTCATAGCCATGTGGCTGGGCATGGTCATAGTCATGAGCATGGAGCGGCGCAGGCACCGCAACCAGATTTCCTGAAGGCCTCCAAAAGCAATGGCGTACAGTCATTGCCAATCACAACAGCTCGGTCAGAGCCTCGTATGATCAGCACAATGAACACCATTGCAATACCTATGCCCGCGCCGCCGCCCAAAAATGTCCAGAAACCGGTTGAAGAATCTGTTACTGCTATGCTCGTCAATTTGGATAATGAGTCTTCGGCATAGACATTTATTATTTAACCATAAATGAATTTTTGATTAATTTTATTATATCCGATTGATTATTTATGTATAACTGCAACAAAAATAGTATTTTATCTATTTTATACCTTCACTGGCATTTCTGTGTGGATATGGTGGGTACATGTTATTATGGGAATGATTTTTCAGAAATGCTGCAACTAAAATGAAACTTAGAAACTTGCTAAACAATAGTACTTTTATGTACTTGTATTACATTGTTATATACCATGTTGCAGTTTTAAAATTTATTGAATGAAATACATTGATTAGTTTACAAAATTACTGTGAGTATACGTGTATATACATAACATCCGTTTTTTTTCATGATGGATAATTCAATTTTCTGGAGTATTCCAAAAATGTTTTGTATAGTATTATCCGTCTTATACAGCTTATTTTGAATACCATCCTTAATATTCTTTTTCTGTCTCGTGTAAAAACGTGAAACGAGCCATTTTTAATCTATGATCAGATTTGGCAATACACTACTTTGCAGTGAGAGTCCGATCGAAGGGGTGTGATCATTAGAATAATGAGAGGAAACAATTTTAATGTTCTATATTCGTTTTCCTGAGTATGGAAGGCTTGTTTTAGACGCATTTGGGGCTATTTAAGTCGATAATTAATCATTTAACATCAGGAAAAATCGACATTTCTGTTTTTTCCACATTTTTAGTGAATTTACATTTTTTCAAATTTGAACTCGTTAGAAAACTAGCGGAAGCATCAGCAACTTTTGATTTAAATACAATAATACGCTCGAGCTTTGAGGGGTATAAAAACGAGAGCAACAGTTGAGCGGCACGCGACAGTGGGATACCATGCGGCCTAGATAGGTATGTCAAATTCATCTTAATCTTGTTCTTAAAACAGACGGACAGACAGACAGGGCTGACTCGTCTCGTCTATTGATCCTGAACAAGAATGTATTAACTTGATAAAGTTTATATACAAGTATGTGTCCTCCCAACCGACTAGTTTTTAAATTTTTTACAGATAGGGCTATTATTATTATGAAGGTGAATGCGTTATGTATCGAATGCTTCAAGTTTTTTTTTTATTGAAATTCAAAATTTAATTAATCATCACTGATTATCCCTGTGGTGTCTAAACAAAATATTTTAATTTTTAAGTGCCCGATAAAGAAATTAAGATATGTTATCATTGGAAGTATTGCAATTAAACAAGACATTTTCAATATATGTATATGTAATGTTCACAAACATTTTATACATATTTGAGTGCTTTAATGTCGAGCTGCTAATGCAACGATCGGGCTAAAGGGAGTTATTTTTCGAAACGACTATAACCTTTCATAAGAGCCATCAGAAAATTAAGTAGTTCGACTCCCCAGTTCGAGTGGTTTGACCTATCCCCGGGCTCAAATCGGATAGAGTACGTATGAGGAGTAACACAAGAAAGGGATTGGAGGCAATATATCCAAAAATAAGGAAGCATTTTTTCAATATTTCGCTATAAAGGTGGGCAGTGACCTCCTTTTGTTCATGTGACGGGTTAATGGAACAGAATTTATTCAGAAATTTGACCATTCTTATCTAACTTACCTGCAAGAATTAAATGCATGCCTTTTTTAAGAGTTTACTAAAAATAAACGAAAAATATTCCAAAAAATGTGGCTTGTTTCTATCATTTTTCCCAGTTCAAACAGGTGTTCTTCCTTTATATCAAGATTGCTAAAGTGTCAAAGGTCGAAACAAGTCGCATATTAAAGAACAGTTATCAGCTGTCTATGTGATGTCAATTTCATGCATATAGTACTTTTACTTAATGAGCAATTTAGGTTTTCGTCCAGGTGCAAATGCTGTTTCTATTATTTTTTCCACTAGCCAATTTGATTTGTCCATGTCTTTCTGTTTTTGTGAACGTGACAATAACAGCAACTGTCCGAGCTAGAGAGAGCAAAGATTGTAATAATTTATAGTCCAGCGCTATTAATAACTGTATAATCCTTCAAAACAACTTATTGAGTTATCGGCAAGTAAACTTAATAAAATGTACTTGCAAAGCTCAATCATACGAAAAAGACTGAATTGATATTGATATGTTAACAATTCAGAATGTGAATGCCCAAAATAGTGGTTTCACAAAACAATTGACAACCCTCAATTTAAAACGAGAGCAACAGTCGAGCGACACGCGACAGTGGGATTCCCTTCGACCTTTTTTTTAACGTAAAGAGTCCATAACTGCACGATACTACTCCTTAATAGAAATATCGTAAGGTAAACCTTCATAGACAAACAGCTCTATATGAATACCTGGATGTATCATTTAATTGGCTAAGCACAAATGTGTGCGTTTGAATGCAAAATTCGTGTACGAATGCGTGTGCATAGAAAAGAAGAGCAACAGCTGGCGCTACGCGTTCGCATTCTTTTCCTTTTCTTTCCTACATGAACTTACAATGACGTCACAGCTTGCTGGTCTGTATACAAAATCATATCAAACAAGGTTTTTGTTTAATAACGTCCGATTTTATCAAATCGGATTGGATTTTGACGTTATGTTGGTATAATAATTAGCTAAGTATTGGTCTAACTCAAAATGTTGTATCTTGTATATGTCGCTCACAAATCAACTTATAATATTAAATTGTTGATTTGCGGGGGCGGTGGACGTGGCACCCAACATTTGAAATAAACTTGATCTGCGCCTGGTAAGCAAAAACCTTATTGCAAAGTTTGGTGTCTCTAGCTTTTATAATAGCTGATATCTGTGTGTTTATCTGATCATCCGAACATTCGGAAATCTGGACATACAGACAGACATGGCTTTAACGACTCGGCTACTGATCCTGAGCAAGAATATATATACTTTGTGGGATCTGTCAACCCTCCTTCTTCCTGTTACATACATTTGCACAAAGTTAGTATATGCATTTTTGACCATTTTCAATGGTCGAAGGGTAAAAAAATGTAGTTTGACCATTTAAATATAAGGTTCCTGACCTGTTTTTTAAATTCCTTGAAAATACTTTTCACAAGATACCGACACCATTGCCTGTACACGCAGGTTTAAGAAATATATAAAAATAAGTAGTAACGTGTTTGTAACGATTTTAAATTTTTACAGTTTATTTTTAAAGTTATACATAGTTCCATGTCGTTTGATAATCGATGTAGATTCATAAGATAAGATGAGATTCAGCGGATTATCAAGACCTTTATTTGTGAAAACCTTAAAGCGGTTTACAGAAAGGGTAAGTAGTACTGGCGATCATTCGCGCGGTTAGTTTCTTATATTCATATTAACGAGTGTATGTATGTATGTATAACGTGGTGTCTTTAACGTCAATTGTATCAAGTGTACAGATAAAAGAGTTTCAATGAACTCTTCGGTTGCCCACGAGCACAGCCAACTCAATTGAACCAATCTGAAGGGAGAACAAGTGTGCAAAACAAGTGACCAACTTAACACTCAGCACTAAACATTTACTTTACTAAACAGCTTCCTCTAGTTAATAACTTAACTAGTAAGTAACCAAGTAAAATGCGTTATCTTATTTCATGCAAACTGAAGTAAACACAATTCGACCATGCATCGAAATATTGATGATTGTTCTTTTTGAAACCTGGTCTCATTGGTCATTTCTACTAAAATTTTGTATATTTATCAAGATTTTAGGTGAAAGAATTATTTGGCGGTTGCTTCTAATTTTTTTTAAATTGAATTTTAAAAATAATAAAATGTACATGTATTTTGTTGTTGGCTAATTCTCAGTAAAACGTCACAAGCGTCACAATCGTTGCAACGATGCGCACTGTGTCCGATAAGCGATTTATTTCAAATGAAATGTTATTCGTACACAATATTTTATTTTATGATTTGCCTATTAGGTGAGAATTTCGGACCATGCAATGAGAACTCGTCAGCAGACTGGCGTCAACAAAGATGTGTAATAACTCAATATTCTTTCTGATTTTCACTTGTGTAAGGCAAGGAAAGACTTTTTTGAGTACCAAAAAGAGCGCCGGCAAAAAATTTTTAGCCCGCGCGATCTTATTTTTTAAAAATTTTTTTGGCTGCAGCACACTTTTTCTAAATTTTTCGCCTGCGGCGCTCTTTTCCGGAACTCAAACTAAATTTCTTCGCCTCACACATGTGATAATCAGAAAGAATATGAGCTATTAAACATCTCTGTTCACGACAGTTTTCCGACCAATGACTTCTCGTTGCATGCTTCGAAATTCTCACCCAATAGGGAACTCATAAAAAATATATTTTTGTGTATGAACAATATTTCGTTTGAAACAAACAGTGCGCATCGCTCTGACGTTTTACAGAAAATTAGCCAACAACAAAATACGGTAAAGGTTAAATAGCTGCCTACATCTCCGATTTTGTTTAAATTTTTTTTTTTTTTGATAGGGCTATATTTATCAAGATTTTAGGTGAACAAATTATTTGGCGGTCGCTTCTAGTTTTTTTTTAATTGAATTTTAAAAATAATTAAATTTACATGTATTTATTTGTTGGCTAATTCTCAGTAAAACGTCAGAACGATGCGCTCTGTGTCTCACAAGCGATTTATTTCAAACGAAATGTTGTTCATACACGAAAATATATTATTTTATGAGTTCCCTATTGGGTGAGAATTACGGAGCATGCAACGAGAAGTCGTTGGTCGGAAAACAGGCGTCAACAAAGATGTTTAATAGCTCATTTTCTTTGAGATTATGACATGTGTGAGGCAAAGAATTTTTTTTTAGTTTCGGAAATGACCGCCGCAGGCCAAAAATTTTTCGCCTGCAGCGCACTTTTTCTTAACACTCAGCTTTCATTTCAAATGAATCGGTTTGTAGGACACTGTACCGTCACAAAATGTTGCAGGCAGACTGGCGCCTTGCACAAAAAGGCAACAACAAAATACATGTAAATTTAATTATTTTCAAAATTCAATTAAAAAAAAACTAAAAGCGACCGCCAAATAATTTTTTCACCTAAATTCATGATAAATATAGCCCTATCAGTGAAAAAAAACAAAATCGGAGATGTAGGCAGCTATTTAACCTTTACCAAACTTTCTTTCGTTTAAACCAGTACTAAGCATACTGTAATATCTATCTACCGCCCAAATTTCAATCTGATCGGACAATAAGTACAGACATTATTAATAATAAACCTTGTTTGGGCAAGCATTGCCCGGGCATGCCCGTACCAGGGTTCCCAAGTCAAAATTTGAGAATTGCGTTGGCTGGCTCCAAAATCTACGTGTTTTTCCGGAGCACAATTTTATTGAAATACGTAGATCTACGTACTTTTGATTTAAATTTAAGAACAATAAAAAAATGAATAAAACAATAAATGTTTAAATTAACTGTCTTTGAACTTCATTGTTTTAAATTTCTTTTCACTTTATAAAAAGAAAACTATATTTTTTAAATTACTTATACATATTAATGTATAAGTTTTAAACAAATTTAGACATTTTTTTATTAAAGTATCTTATATGGTTTTCAGAAGGCTCTAAATTTTCCTTTAACCTACTTTTTGCGTGAAGTAAACATTTTAAAGTGTCCGTTTCTAACTGGTTTCTATTATTAATTTTAATAAAATTAATTTCAGAAAATTTTCGATCAACATTAGCACTGCTATGTGGCATAATAAGCTAGTTTTGAGTAAACTCCGTCAAGATCGGAAACATCTGGGTCGAATTTCCCTTTTAACATTTGAAATATAACGGCAAAAAAGGTCTGGCAGTACCGCTTCCTCCTCTTTAAAGGGAAAACTCATGTTTCAAAGAAGTCGCCGTTCGCGGTCTAGCTCTGCTATATCGATCGTTGTACATATCGCTTCAATATATATCGCATACCGCATACATATCCGTAACTACGCACATACCATGTAATATATGCAACATGACTCCGCGTACGTAACATTAACCATAAATTTTAGTTTTTGGGGTATTTTGTAATTCTTTTTTAAAGTACGTAGTTTAAGTCTCTTAACACGTAGACACGTAGATCTCCTTTGAAATAAGGAGATCTGCGTAAAAAGACGGAGGGTTGGCAACGCTGGCCCGTACGTAGCTACGGGCCCTTTCCTCTACTCATGTCCCTTTTCTGTACTCATATTTTAGCCCATCTGGCCTTTTCCAGCCAAGCTGCTAGCAACCTTGCTGGGGTCCCTATCTTGCCATAGCTGTTTTAGTACTCTGTATATACGACGCTTAGTGCTTTACCCTATGGGTAGCGGGTAAAAAAATCTTTTTTGTTCACTTCACACTGCAATAATTTCAAATCAGGCGGAAATTTATAAACCAATTTCCTAAAATACTGAATAATTTACTGTTTTTATTAGCAAAAGCCTGTATTATTGGCAAATAACCTTTTTTTTATGTACTGATAATTATATGAATTAATTCTACAAAATAAAATAAAAGTCGTGATCGGTAACTTAAAAATACCAGTTCTAGCTAGCGGTCATCCCTAATATCGATTCTCCAATTGGACCCGGTGTTGGCTTTTGGGCGTAATTAAATTTTTCATCGTTTTTCTATTATTTTTGTTGAGTTGGTGTCCGTCTTAAGCCAGACGGGTAGCAAATAACCAAAATGTTTAGTTAAAGAGGCAAAAGCGGGTTGCAATACCAAGTTAAATACTAAAATGGGTCACACTAGCAACAATGATACACAAACACAAAGCACAACGGGAAATATATCAAATGGTAAGTCTGGTAAACTTCCGATAAGACATTAGTCATTCTGGACCCATTCGAAAAACCGAGACTGATGATAAAGCTCTTGTAGCGAAAAAGTTACTTGTTTGCTACCAAAATACATATAAATAATATGCACACTGTGTAGTTGGCGTATATCTGAGATTATGTATGTTCGTGTATGTGTGTAAACAATTCGTAAAACCAAGTAGCAAATACATAGAGTCCTCAAACTACTGTTGAAGCTGCAGTCGCTGGTTTGTTTGGATCCAGCCGACCCAGAGTCCGAAGCATTGAGAATAGAGAACTCGGCTGAACAGACGACGCAAATATATTCACTTTAAGTCATATAGGGTTTGTCATGCTTCCTTATTCCACTTACATACACAAAGTTGGCATTCCCTTTTTGGCCATTTTTAGTTCATGAAATACAACATATTTTTTTCTAAAAAAAATGTTGGACCGAAATAAAGTAAAAGTTGTGGCTAATTCAAGAACGTTTATTTATTTAACATTTTTGTTTTTGCTTTAAATGCAAAATTTGTGTACTTGAGGAGTAACATGAGAATAGACATGGCTAAATCGATTCAAAGGGTATAAAAGTCTGTATTTCTTACTTTCGGTATCGAATAAAAAGGTCCGGAACAAAAACAATTGTTTTCGTTTAGAAAATCAACATACCTTAATTTGGTAATTCAACAGTTTTTATACGATCGCCAAACCAGTTTCCAACAGGTTCTTCTATTAAACTAAAACTCTGACTTGAGAAGGGACTTTGCTTGTGCACGTCTGAACTTTTACTTTCGCCAGCACCAAAGTTCACGGCCGTTTTCAACATCTTTTAATTTACATGACTGCAAACAGGCATATATGGTACATAGTATGAATGAGCCTTCATGGTAAACTTGATTTGGGTATTCGCACAGGCAGACAGACTGACATGACTCAAGGGACTAGGCTAGTGATCCTGAGCAAGAATATACTTATAAGGGGTCTCCATCGCCTCATTCCGCCACCTACATACATTTGCACAATATTAGTATACCATTCTTTTTACAACATACAATGGTCGAAGGGTATAAAAAAGTTTTTCTTAAGATTTCAAGTTCACCTGTTATAAATTGTCTCTACGGCAATAATTCTCATTTTTACTTTATTTAGTATACACTAACATTATTTATTGCAAACAAATAAATAAACAAATATTTAATAAATAAATAAGGGAGATCTTATTGCTGGAAGTACACACTTGTACCTATTAAAAGTAAACGTACGTATATTCATATGTACATACACACCCATGTGCACGAATACGTGCAACACGTCAAGAACATTACACTCGGAAACATACAAGATTGTTTACACACATGCACGCCTGGTATAGAAAAGGCTAATGCACACTGCTTCCAATTTCAAATGCTTAAATGTTTTTCCAATAATTTAGTAGCTCTACTGCTTGCATACATTGTGTGTTTGGCAGTGTCTCTAAGTGTTTTTAAATTTTGGCCACGGCCTTCCAGAATCTATAAATGCTCCATTTAGCTGCAGTAAAAACTCAATAACCATAATTATTTGACCCATGAAAAACCGGACGTTTTGTGAAATTTAGGAATAGTCCACAAATGAGCAAAATAGTAAAGATTTTAATTCAATTCAAACATGTTTCAATCCGGCGGCAGACATGTTTAAAAAAATAAATATTCCAACTAATGTTAAATTGGGACTAGCGTTAAATGTAGGTAGGGACTACTTCAAAAAAAAAAAGACAAACCAATTAAGCATAATTTCGCTACAAAATAAATTAAAGCTCTGAGGAACCACAGACGTGGTTGAAGTAAATTTTATGACTTTGAAATTACATAACTTTAAAACTTATGTTTAACATAGATAGTAAAAAAAATTGTATTCATAAGTTTCAAGTTGTAGTTACGAACAATTTAACTATTGCTAAACACTTTCGCGCACTCTACAAATTGTTTTTTACGTTTTTGGATAACATCTATTTTACAACGTAAGCGCTGTTCTTAATGTAATGAGGAAATTTGTTTTCCCATAGAAAGAGTCAAATATTAAATTTGGTTGCAGCATTGAAATTAGTACCATCACGTTGAAGGGTAGTGCTAACAGGAATTAAAAAGTAATATGTATTTTGGTATTTATATTGTATTTTATTAGTTAGAATAGTTTACGACCATCAGATCGAGTATCTGGCCCACTGTGCGACGTCGACGTCAACATCAACGTCGACGGCGACAGCAAACAACTTTACCTTGTGAACAAGATAAACCACTGAGGGCGAGCGATTGGCGCACAGTTTCGTTGTGCTTACCACGTATAACGGTTCGTGTTGGTTCCTTGCCGTTTTGCCATTATTTAAGTTTTATGACGCAAATATACACAAAAACAAGACAAACAATAAATGAAAGACTGCAAACTAAGAACAAAAGCACAAATAAAATATCAACATTTGCAAGCTTATTGTATCTGACTGTTTCTTTCACTTAGCGATAAAACCAACGCAAAAAATGGAAGATCACCTGCAGCTGTACACAAAGCTCGCTCAGGTTGGCCAGGAACATTTACTTAAGTTTTGGTCTGAGATATCTGCAGATGAACGCACCTTACTGAAGCGTGACATTGACAACCTCAACCTGGATGAGATCAAGCAGTACTTTGATCGAGCCACTATCTCTTTGGGTGAAAATGGTATCAAATTGGACGATCGTCTGCAGCCAATTCCAGATAGACAGATTCTCTCCACAATCCGCACCTCGGAAACTAAGCTCAACATGTACCGCGAAGAGGGATTGCAGCAAATAAGCGAAAGTCGTGTCGCTGTACTGTTAATGGCAGGTGGTCAAGGTAAGTTTTTTTAAAAACTGACTTATATGTACTTGCGTGCGTACCAATGTATGTACATTAAAAGCAAACTATTGTATATTAAATCCAATTTTTCATGAAATCGTACGTTGTAGAAAACGTTTTCTTTAAAACTGATTTTTATGGTTTTAGCTTTTCTGATGTTAATCAGTATAATAATTTATATAGTTACAATATAAGAACCAATATTCGAATAACTTAAGATTTGAAACGTATAGTTGATAAAATTTTATGTCAAAACCTGTTTTTATGTGCTGTTTTGCAACACAATTCAATCGTCAAAGTGAGCATTGTAAATGTGTGTTCCGTGTTTTCCTCAGTCGATAAAAATATTACCTTCTCTTTGCCTTCCCAACAAAAAAGAAACTACTAGAAAACTTAAGCTCTCGCAGGTCGAAATAAGCAGACATGTAGAGCATAAAGAAAAGTATTTTCTACAATCATTACTTTTCCTCATCTTTTCGCAATTGAGATACATATAATCAACATCTTTAACATTAGCGACAACAACAACAAACAACGCTGCAGACGTGGAAGTTAATACAAATACACATGCGTGTGTGTGAGTTTATTTCTTATTTGCTGATGCAGAACTGCACCATCAAAAGCTTGCAAAGCTCCATCAGTTACATAAATTGACATTTTGAGGCACCCTATTAGCTGAACTTAAGTAGCAGCATTTCTCTTGCTGATGTTGTTGCTTGTAATTCGGAATTTAGTATGCAAGACACGTCACAAGGGGCTTCAAGAACTTTGAGTCATTCTCATGAGCAGCCGGTTTCAGTTGCTTTTTAGTTTCTTTCGTTGCCTTTGGTTCATTAACTCTGTTTGACGTCTTGTGCTTGCGTCGCCCAGCGTGCTTTAATAAAAAACATTTGCGCCCAGTTTGTAACAAGTTTTTATAACATTTTTATAGACGGACAAATAGAATTGGCTAGATCAAATCTCTCTTGCTCGGAGATGCCTCCTAAATTTTGTAGCTATTCTCTGGCTATTGTTAATACAAGAATATAGTTCTGTCCAATGCGGAAAATTTTATTTCCGCTAGAGTTGTCCAGTGGTGAATGACCAACTACAACTACTAACAAGTAATATTTATTTTCAAAAAGAGTATAGACAACCTGCTCAGATAACACACATACAAAAATATGTAAATAAAAACCAGTATGAATGCGGTTGACCTTATGACGGACTTAAATGATAAGCTGATACAAAGCTTTAAAAAAAGCTATGGAATAAGATGACAGAAATTTATATCAAAGCCATATTCAAAAAATAAAGGCTCAAGTTATTAAAGATACGGTTTGGAATTCAGCAGGAATCATTAAAGAAACCTTAACTGTTGCATGATCATAGAGATCTTTCGTAAAATGTCTGACTAAAGTGATGGCTATAATAATAAAAATTGTAAATAATAGTTTTGCATTTATATAAATAAACATTTAGAAATTTAAGTTTATCATTTTAAAAATATAATTTGAAAAAAATATTTCAGGCCCCCGAAAAAAGTCACCTTACCAATAAGGCGATAATTTATTGTTTGGCACCATTTGATTGCAATAAGATGCTAGTAAACAGCAACCTTAGATTTTGACAAATGTGCATGATTATGAAATGTCATTCAGTGCCATGGCCATAAGCAAATAAACACCGACAGAACGCGATTTCAGTGCGTGCTTATCGTAATATCAAGAAATGGGGATTTGGAGTGGTCGACTAAGATTTTACTGTGCCTGACTTTTTTCTTTGAGGCTATTAAAAAGTGAAGTTTATATAAGCCGAAATAGCTGCTATAACGCCTGAAATGAGTGAAAAAAACACGCAACTGTTTGTGTATTAAATGAATGTGATCATTTTATTGACGTTTTGTTCTAAATCTGAATTAAAATAAATGGCAAATTATACACTTAGTAAATCTTGCCCATTTGTTAAAATCGGCTACAAAATATCAGACTTCCTCAATATTTAAATACCGAATTTTAAAAAATCGCACCCTGAACATACTTTGTGGGGTCTGCCACGCCTCCTTTTACTTGTTATTGTTTGACTATTTTTTAAGGGTATAAAAATTGATAAAACGAAACGACTGTTCTATACCGCTACCATCCATAAAAACGATTTCACAAGTATTTAAAGTATTTTGTATACTACAATTCTAAAATTAGTTCTTGAATAACTTCCATGTTAAATTTACGTTAATAAGCAAATTTTCAGAAATCATTTCAATAATGTGCAATATTGTACTTCTTAAACATTTACATTCTCGCATTAAAATAATTTTTGTACTCAATGTTTATCAATAAACGGAGACGAAAGGTGTCGTGGACGAATGCTAAAACAAATTTAATCTTCGCGCAATAATCAAACACAGTGAAAAAAAAATTGTATAGCTCTTACAGTTTTTAAGATCTAGACATATATTGTACTAACCGGGGGATTGCTACGCCTTCTACTTTTTACAATTTTTTACTATTTTTGATGATTGAAAGGTCTAAAAAACATTATTTCTCGATCAAGCTGCATTGTGACGCATGATACTTTAATTAACAACTGCAAAACTAAATATGCCTGTTGCCGGATTGCAACCTGGATTGAGTTGAAACTAAGGCAATTAAAATAATGATAATAATGTTATAGCTAAGTTTGATGCCGCCAGGTTTTATAATTTCTAAGATCAAGATGCTCATGAAGGCAAAAATGCAATTAATGGCACAAGTTTATATAGTTTCTAATATCTAGGTTTATAAGAATATATATAGTTCACAGAATCGACAAAAATGTATATGTATGTATTCATGTAAAACTTACCTTTAATGCAGGCACACGACTAGGCTTCGATCAACCCAAGGGCATGTTTGATGTTGGTTTGCAGTCCCATAAAACCCTTTTTCGCATACAAGCCGAACGTATTCAAAAGCTGGAGAAGCTTGCTGAAGATTTGACTGGCAAACGAGGCTGCATAATGTGGTACATCATGACTTCGGAGCAAACGAAGCAGCCGACGCTTGAATATTTGCAAGCAAATAACTATTTTGGGCTGCAGGAAAATCAAGTGATTCTTTTTAAGCAGGGATCACTGCCGTGCTTCGATTATGATGGACGTATTATACTTGATGAAAAATATCGAGTGTCGCAGTCACCTGATGGAAATGGTGGTATCTACAGAGCAATGCACGTCTCTGGGATTCTGGATGACATGCAGCAACGCGGTGTTCTCTACGTACATGCGCATAGCGTAGACAACATTCTGATCAAGGTAGCCGATCCCGTCTTTATTGGCTATTGTGTGCAAGAAAAAGCGGACTGTGCGGCTAAGGTGGTGGAAAAATCTGCTCCAAATGAGGCTGTTGGTGTGGTTGCCATAGTCGATGGAAAGTACCAGGTTGTGGAGTACAGTGAAATCTCAGCCAAAACTGCCGAAATGCGTAACTCGGATGGTCGACTAACGTTTAGTGCGGGTAATATATGCAATCACTTTTTTACTGCTGACTTCCTTGAAAAGGTCTGCAAAATATATGAGCGAGAACTAAAACTGCATGTGGCCAAAAAAAAGATACCCTTTATGGATAACTCCGGCAAACGGTTGAAACCCGATAAACCAAATGGCATCAAGATTGAGAAGTTCGTCTTCGATGTCTTTGAGTTTGCTGAGAAATTTGTTGTCATGGAAGTGTCTCGAGAAGAGGAGTTTAGTGCCCTGAAGAATGCAGATGCTGCTGGGAAGGATTGTCCCAGTACAGCTCGAGCGGACTTGCATCGACTACATCGCAAATACATCGAAAATGCCGGTGGTATAGTACACGGTGATATCTGTGAAATTTCACCTTTTGTTAGTTATGCTGGAGAGAATCTTGCTCACCTAGTTGAAGGAAAGTCGTTTAGCAGCCCTATATTTCTGCGCGATTCCCTGCAAGGACATCTGTAAAGACCACCATATATATACACATTCATGTACATATTGACTGATGAATGTAAGTAGTTTTCTGTGCTTAAATTTTTATTCCGATATGACCATACATCGGAGATTGAAGAATTCCATTGCTTTCAGTACTTAACATAAGCCCGCTTTTCTATAACTTGTTTACATTATTTCCGTATTTTTGTCTCGGTTTTGTGTATATAAAGAAATATATCTATGTATCTTAATATATTGATAAATAAGATCAAGAAAAAGTAAGCATGTTTGTATTTTATGCGATCACAGAGAAGTATTTGCACAAACATGTAAGTATTTAAAAGAATTTACAAATCAACAACTATCAATCTTTACTTCAATATTTCTTTTTGTTGTTCATTATAAAAGAAGCAATTGAGTTAGACACCAAAAATAAAGACGAATGTAGGTGTAAATATTGCCAAATACTCCAAGTGCACCCAGCAATTGAAACAAACTTGATTTGCGCAGAGTATATAGAAACCTTCATATCAAATTTGGTGTCTCCATCGCTTATAATTGTAAAGTTCCTTGTGGTCATCTGGTTAGACGACCGCGTGTTTCTGTTGGTGAGTCTAACAAAATCGAACGTCTGATTTTTTTTCCTTAGCTGTACATAGTAAATACATACGATGTAAAATTGGAGATCGACTCTAAAGATAAAGAACGTTAGGTAAACCAAAGATTTTCACTACTGTGTTTCCTGCTATACATGAAGGTTTTAATAAAAATTGAGTTTTACACACTGCGAGATATGCTGTGCCGATTGTGGTTACATTCGTATTCTGAAAGTGTCTAAGGTACAATCACTTAAAATCGCATTTAAAAATATGAAAAATCTTTATTCACGCTTTAAAAGAATAATCAATAAAAAAAATACAAAATTGAATTATTTAATGTTTAACTTCATGTTAGGAAGAACTTCATCGATCCAATTTACGCTAATCTCACTAACTTGACGCAAGAAATTTTGCTCGGTTTGAACCATTTCAGTAAAGACGATACACTGTGGCTTGTAATTGCCATGCAAAACGCTGGAAGGATGTATTTTTGCCTTGACGCGACCATTAAGGGTTAAATAGTGTCCCTCCTTTTGAAGGAGGGCAATGTTCCCAAACAAACCCGTCAATAGGCACTTTCTGATGGCATCTTTATTATCGCCACTGCTGTTAAAGACAAGTCCCATTCTCAAGCTAATTTCAACAAGTTGATTGCGCACATTGCGAGCATAGGTTAAATTTCTTATGTTCAGAAAGTTGTCATGGCACCAGACTTTTGGCTTTTCAATTTTTTGAAAGATGGTAAAGACGTTAAGAAGCGTCAAATGGTCGCCGTGTTTGGACAGGAATTTAGCATGGGCCAGAGCGGCCAACTCACTCTTATCGGCGTGATCTATGAATACGTTATCACTCGAAATCGCCGCCACTAGGCTGAGCATTTCTTCCATGCAGCCAAATTTGGGTGCCGAGAGCAGCAGTTTGGCATATCGTGGATCCAGGGGAAATTTTGCCATCTGAAGTCCTGCAGTGCTGATGGTTAAAGACACGGCAGATTTGATAGCACCCAAATATTCCAAGGTTTTATATGCGTTCTGGATACTATCCTTCTGAGGCGGATCGATGAAATCAAAACGGTCGCAATTAATACCCAACGCCAACAGCTGTAAAACCGTTGAGGTAAGATTGGCACGTAAAATTTCCGGCTCCTGAGCAATACGAAATTTTTCCATGGTCGCTTTCGTATAGGTTCGATAACATTTTCCTGGGGCATCGCGCCCGGCTCTTCCACTTCTTTGCCAAGCCTGCGCCTGTGAGATGGAAACTGTCTTTAAGATATCTAAGCCAGAGCTTGGATTGAATGACTTCTCCTTGACGTACCCACAGTCTATCACGCAACGGATTCCAGGTATTGTAATTGAAGTTTCCGCAATGTTGGTGGCCAATACAATTTTCCTTGTATTTGCCGGAACAGGGAGGAAGCATTCCAATTGTCTGCCCTGAGCCATCTGGGCATATAGTGTAAACACGCGCACATCGGAGGGACCCGAATTGTTGATCCGAGCAAGCTGTCGAATTTGCTGCGCCAAGGCCTCAATTTCCTCTTGGCCGGTGAGAAATATGAGCACATCATTATTAATTGGTTCGTGGCGATGAATATCAAAGAGGGTGACCAGTGCTGCGTGTATATAGTCCTCCTGTGGCTCCTTAGCGTGCATTACGCACACTGGATGCGTACGTCCCTCCAAGTACATACCATTAATATTGAAATATTTTCCAAAGTGGTCTATGTCCATAGTGGCCGAAGTTATTATGATCTTGAGCTTGGGTAATTTGTATTTTCGGCGTTCCTGTTGTGCTTCTTTTACAATACCGAATAGAACATCCGCATTGACCGTACGTTCGTGTGCCTCATCTAGTACAATGACAGCATACTTGCGTAAAAGGCGATCCCCAATGGCCTCGCGCAGCAGAATACCATCCGTAATGTAACGGATATGCGTGCGTTCCGTTGTGGTATCTTCGAAACGCACCGTATAGCCAACGACATCCCCAATGTTACTAGAAAGCTCCTGGGCTACTCGCTTAGCTATCGTTATGGCTGCAACACGACGTGGCTGGGTTATTCCAATGATACCGTTCTTCGCATAGCCCGCCTGAAGCAAGAACTGTGGTATTTGTGTCGTCTTGCCGGATCCAGTCTCGCCCATTATTAGCAATGTGTCATTCGACTCTAGCTCCCTTAGTATGCGCTGCCGGCAATTGTACACCGGCAGTGACTTACGATCCTGTTCAATGCTGTTTCTTTTGTTCGCCAACACATTTTTCTGCAGATTGGGCGAACTGTAATTATACTTCTTTATGCCATTATGTTCCTTCGTAGCTTCCAGTTTACGTTTGACTGGAAAGACAGAGGCCATGGACGTGATTCCATTGTTGCTAATCAAATACTTTGATTCCATGCTTCCCACTTTGTCCTGCAGAAAAGCAAACAAGTTAACATATGTATATATGATTCTGTTGTGTTATGGCATAGACATTTCTTAGCCCCAGTCATTATTATTGGAACACTTACTTAAACATCAATAAAAAATATTGCACTTTGCAGTCGTAAAAATAATGTCTAGAATAAAATAGGTAGGAAATTCCGAAATGAGAACAGTACAAGAGCATAGAAATGTGACCGCGCCGATAACGATGTTTACATATGCCATCCGATTAATACTAAAATATATCATTTGGCAAGAGTTCTGCGATATCTGGTCACATGAATCATTTCAGCTGAGAATTTTTAAACAAAATCCGGGCTAATCAGAGGCTTTATCTTCCAAGCTTCGCGAAAGTATTAAACTTACAATTATTATTTTCGTCATATCTCGTCGAGTTCTAGAACGATCAATTGTCTTGGTCTTGGCGCCCGGAAACAGCAATCTCTCACAGCATTTTTTGAATTAATACTGGCAACACGGAATGTCGACGTTTCGTGCTGAACTACAAAATAAACCAGCTGTTTTCGATTTTCCGTCGGTACGTATTTTAACAAAATATTTTCGTTGCAGTACATTTTTAGTTTTTGCGGTTGTTTTTAAGACTGAAAAGAGCATATAAAATGGTTGCTGGCGGCGCATCAGACACTGGCGGCGTAAAGCCCATGGCCATAGCGGGGCGTATGGTGCGGGAACGTGAGCGCCTCATCGGTATGACTTCCGATGAACGTGCCTGGCGAAAGCAATGGCTAAAGGACCAGGAATTGCACCACGGTCCATGTAAAGTGCCGGCACTCGAACGTGAGCTTAACAATCCTATCAAGCGTCTGTATCGCGCACCATTGGACGGACTATGTAAGGCACTTACACCAGCCTTGGTGAGTTTAAGTTGTTTTTTCGTTATGTAATCAACAAATTATTCAAATCTGCATCCTATTCAAGGGCTTCCAACGCGCATACACAGTGCGCTTCTGGACCGGCAAGGCGTTGATTGTGCTGGCGGGCATTTATTCCGGCGCATACTATTTTAAATATAATCAAAATGTAAGTACACCCGTGAAGATGTCAACGGTATTTTCCTGACTTGGCAACTCGTGTCACTTTCTATTATGCAGGATTGGACACGCAAAGGTGGTTGGCGTGTAATCTCGTCTCGTGAAGTCTGTGTGCCCGGCGATGAGGGATATCCCCGTGTTTCTGATCGCTCGGCCCCTGCCGATTATGCGACTCGTGGGTTTAAGCAATCCCCGATATAAACACCGGTAGAAACAGTTACGTTCTGTGCTCTGCTTTAGTTTGAAACTTTACTACTTTCATGTTTACAAAACAATCTTGCAATAAACATAGAACCCTTAAAAATAAAATAGATAATAAGCAGTGCGCACAATCGTTATAATTTTATTTAAATTTATGCTATTTATCTATCGATGATGAATGAATGTTAAATAAGTTATTTTTTATACGGATCTGCAATTCATGCAAATGCGAACATCACCGAAATATTTGGGCCCGTCTCCGCACCACTAAAGGATCTATAACTATATACTTTACTGTCTATGAAGAACATGCAAACTCGTGGTCGGTGCCGCACTCCACAGACGAATTCTGTAGGTTGAATTCAAGATTGTTTTGTAAAGCAGGATTGAGCCTTGATCTATAGCCGAGGAGGCACCGGATATTTCTACTTGAGCTGTCTTGGCTTAAAAATGTGCGGACCAAGTCAATCCCATATCCATATCCCATAAATTTAAACAGATACAGTTGGCAGACTAGTACCGGTTAGACTTATGAAACGAGAGTCCATTTCGTACCGTTGACCATAATGTTCCACCTTTATTCAAAAATATTGGTGTTAAAGATTTATACATAGCGAATGCATCACCAAGAAACTGCTTTAATGGCTTTTATTTATTATTATTTTTATTTATTATTTATTTAAGAAGAACATAATCTAAAGTAAATGTATAATACTATTTACTATATTTTGTTTTTGCCTTTTTGTGCAGGGTGCCAGTCCGCCTGCAACATTTTGTGACGGTACAGTGTCCTTCAAACCAAATATTTTTAAATGAAAACTGAGCAAGCAAGAAATTTCCAACTCTTTAAAAAAAGCGCGCGCAAATTAATCTTTTTTTTAATTCTGCAGACGAACGAGTTCTTGTTGCATGCTCCGAGATTTTCACCCGATATGCAACTCATAAAATATTATTATATCCTTTAAAATAGGACACTACGAATTATTGTGACGTTTTACTTCGAATTAGCCAACAAAAAAAATGTACATTTTATTACATTAAAAATTCAATTAAAACTAAAAGCGACCGCCAAATAATTCGTTCACCTAAAATCATCTTAAATATAGTCCAACCAGTAAAAAAAGTTTTCAAAAATAACGGTGTCATAGGCAGCTATTCAACCTTTACCTAATCTAATACTACAAAATAACAAATAAGTTATATTTTAAAGCGCTTTAAGAAAAATCATAACAATAACCCTACTTCCCATACAACGATATATGTAAATGAATATTAAATTTAAGGGAAATAAAATAAAAAATAAAATATAACTATGCAGGATCTCGACTTGACCGAAAGAACATCAATAAATAATTTTTTTTCCTCCGATAGAACAAAACCTTTAGTTCAACATTATTATTAGTAATAAATCAAAAAATTTAAAGTCTATATCTTTATAAATGGAGTTGCTGTCGAGAAACACGAGATTTCTTTACTTTATTTTATTTTCTTTATTACTTGATATCACTTTGAGATTTTTTGGTGTCTCAATTAGCTGTAACAGAAACGTCACAACATCGTTCCACTGTCAGAACTCAATTATTGGAAAAGTGGTGTTTACTCTTAAAGTGGTATTTTTCCCGTCGGCCTATATTTCGCTGTGAACTGCAGTTTGTCACTGAATTCAAAAACATCGTTTCACTGTCAAAAATCGATCATCACTAGAAAAGTGCTCTTTATTATCAAACGATATCGATAAAGAGAGAAGGTTCTCTCAGCATCGCAACACTTCATTTTTTTGTAGTTGAAAAATATTCGTTAGCCCAAAAATAGTGAGCCTAGTACTGGACAACACATAGATGGACTAATAAAATTACAGCTACATTTATAACGCACTGGACTTGACTAATTAAGTGTTCGGACAAGCAAGGTTAAAAGGCGAAAATCTCTGGACCCAGAGCTGCTGTATGTGTGAAGGCAATTATTTTCATCCGCGTGGATCATATCGGCAATTAATTACTGTCGTCACAGTGCGCGTGGCTACAGATATAAAATTAATTTTAGGTCTACCGCCACTAGGCATAAAAAGTCGCAATCCTCAAACAGGTGAGTGTCCAATGTGGCCTATTGACATGCTTTGAACCTAGAAAAGATGGCTTGCGTTGATCTTTATAAAATTTTTTCTAGTGCAAACCCATCCCAAGCGATAGTTAATATAAATTTTTTTTTAAATATTGTTTTTTACCTTTGCATTGTGCTCTGCGAAAACTATAAAAGTTGGCGTCACTGTTAATGCTGTCTATGCTGTTGCGCTCTTTACTTCACCAAGCGCGCACTCGGCTCAGCTGTCACTTGAGAGAGAGGACTGACGTTGCCGTAGCTTCCCGCGCGCGGGAAACTTGCAACTTTGTTGATTGATAACTTAGTCATTCTTACAGTAATTTTTGTGCAAATAATCAAATTAGGTTCTACGAGCTCTGTCCTCTTTACAGTATCCCTCGACGCAAAATGTTTCATTCAGAAAATAGATACAGGGAGTCATTAAAGTTGGTGCCAAAACGTATAAAATTTACGACTCGAAATAACAAACGGTCGGTTGTTTGTTTGTGTTATGAGCGGTGTTGCCGGAGAGTCCCAAATTATTTTATGTATAAATTCTCAATGTAAACATATATTAAATTGACCTATTTTGGTAATTTTAATTGCTATTATTTTGATTTAATATTAATACCATTATTTTGCATCATTTGCTCCTTTATTGATTTACTTTTCAAAATGAAGAGGGGAAATCATTCTGTTTTGTTAGCATTTCTGGCAGAATTTCTTTGCCAATGTGGCAGCTCAACAGATGTACCGCGTAATGCTCGTTAAATGAGCGCTACAGAACAGCTGATTAACTCATGTATTCACACTCGCACTCATACACAGACCAGGTTTAACAGAGGCGTCACTGAAGGAATTTTCATTCAATAAAAACTGATAAAGGAATGTTTCGGTGATTTTGGAAGGAACCGCTGTGAGTTCAGAACTCTCAACTCTTAACTTGGGCTTCACGCATTCTCCTTGTGTGGCTTTTGGTGCGCTCTCTTGCACTCTCTGATCATTGCGCTCTCTTGTTAAATGTTAATTGGACTAACAACAACAAGACCATGTTGCTAGTGTGTTTGTTGCATTTTTGGCGCTGGCTTTGCTCTCACTTGCACATATTAACATTTATAAACGTACATACACACGTACATATGTTGCTCTGCCACTATAAACGTCGTAGTCGACGCCGGCTCTCTTTTTCTCTCACCGACAAGTTGTCGTCGTTGCCGTTGCCTTACCACCAATTCTTTCTGATCCCGCTCAGCTGCTGCTTGGTAAAGTTCGTGCTCGGCGTGTGACGACGTATTATATTTTATTTTTCAAGTGCAAATTAAGTTTTGTTTCCAAAGGCAAATGATCGTATTACAAAAAAAAAAACATTTAGGTAAAACTACGTCAAAATAATGTGAATTTGGTATAATAATTTACGCGTGTGACAAGTGTGGGATAAAAATGGCAGTGTGTGTGTATAATAAGAGCATAAGTGTATGTTCCAATCGTCGTCGATTCTTTTGCATTTGGTACACTTGCTCAAAAATACAAGTTCTAATATAAATTGTCAGCTATAAAACAAAAAGGTTTACTAAATCTTCTGTTAAAATTGTGCACGCTTTGCAGATAATAATATATGTATGTATATAATTAATAGACCCACAGACCTGCAGACAACTAGATGTGGCAATATTAAAACTGCACTTGCTGGTTCTTCTACAAATGAAGGTTGTATTCAACTGTATTACAATACATTGCCACTTTAGATTCAGATTCTGCTGACCTAATTACCCAAGAGTTAACATATGTGCAATGTTTCAACTTATAATTCTACAACTTTTTCGTTGTTGGTAAAGATTTACTTAACTACATACACTCAATTCGCACATTTGGTGTTTTTACCGCCTGATTGCACTTTTTCCCGCCATCAATATGGATTTTAGGCGGTAAAAAATGCGCCATCCAAATGCCCTATTCGCGCCACTTTGTGTTCTCTTTATTTTTCCCCACGACCAATGGCACACGCACACATTGGCACATACACATATGTATGATTACGCTCTCTTTGACAAAAAACTCTCTGGACATACGCACTCATACTATGAAATTCGCTCTTTCGCTTCAAGCAGAATAACGAGAAGAATGTTGCGTCGCTGCCGCAGTTAACATCAACGCCGACTGCGCAATTCGTTGCTTGTAAAAAGAACAGCAAACAATAATATTTAGTACATATAAACTCACGATCTTTGGCTCTTATAGATATTTGTATATATTGATTATAATTGTATTAAAAAATGTGTACTCTTATTATAAAAATAAATTCAAATTTTGAATAATAGTGAAAGTAACATCAATTACGATCACTTCCAAGAACATATCTGGTAGTTGTATCGCTTCATTAAGTTGCCACCTCTTTCTTTTCACCCGGTGAAACAATCTTTGTGAAGTCAGTAGTAAAAGTTATCCCATCCGTATATTTCTTTGGCACATAAGTATAACTTTTTTTTTGCTATATAATTTTTCAGTACAATGTATATATTGTATTGAGGGTACCCTAACTCCATCCTCCATTTCCTTCAAAATAGCCTGTGAAGTCTGGAACGCGCTAATTTCAATATCGTACATAATTGCCACTAGGCATCACATAGTACGGGTGTTTTTTAAAATGTAAGTGAGCTTTAAATTAAGCCATGGGGTTTCCCATGGTTAATTATGAGGTCACATATTCACAATGCAAAATACTCGTATAAAGTACAGTACAATTAAATTCAAAGTTACGGGGTGTACCTATTATTTTAATTAGGAATGGTTATATAAGAAAGAATGAAGCGGGTCCGAGGCTACAAACATCCTAGCAGATATACAATAGTGACGTCCATCTGGGTATGCCTGTGTGTATGTATAAGAGATAGAACTACGATTGCACACAGATCAGGTTATCGTTATAGAACATGGGCCCGCCCGCTTACGCCTTCGCAGATTTAAAATTAAATTGTTCAAATGATTTCTTGAAAATTGGTTGCAAAATGAGAATTAAAATAGAAGAACGATCAAAAATAATTACGTTGGTGCTACGCCCATTGCACAGGACTGCCGCCTGCAAGTATGCAGTACAAAATATGCAAAACATTGAAGTTGTCTGTGGAAGACGTATTTTTGTTGGACGATCAGATAGATGATGATAAAACAACATACTCGACTGCAGGTTACTATTTGGCTGGTATGGGGTCCAACGTGGCATTAAATTATATATATTCGTGATTTTGGCATTTTTGTCACTGATAGGTAAATTTCAAATAGCTTTTTCGTAATAGACTTAAAAATTCGTATGTTTTTTATTAATCTACTGCTGGCGGTGCAGAAAAACCTTAAAACCTTAATAATTGTGAAGGTCCCCAAGAATCGCATACAATAAATAATTGTAACTGTTTTTTAGAAATTATTATTTGCGATACAATCCTTACATCATTCGACAATACAAAATGATCAAAAAATGGAATGCTAACTTAGTGTAGGCAGAAGGATGTTTGGCAGGATTACTAGTTAAAATAAGAGTTGTGTACAAAAAATAAAGAGTAAAAGTATAGGGTGGAAAGAAGGTGCATCAAAAAAAGTGAGATTACGATGGACAATAGATTGGAATATCTTAAGAATGTATTTTTACATTTTGTAAAAGCAGTCCACATTAAAATGCACAGCGAGAGAAGAAACACATTAATTACTCGACCAACAAGATGCTCTTAAACAAATTAATTATGGACGCTAAAAATTTCAGCGAATTCGTAACTTGTCATGAGACAAAGGAGAAAAAAGGAACCTGTTTTCTTTTGTGCTTTCTCTCAACTGCCTATTTGTCTTAGCACTCTTTCCCGCTCCCTGTATACTCATTTTTGATCACACAAACACAAATCTACAAACAGAACAACTAAAGAAAGCTTCAGTCGAGTGCGTCCGACAGTAAGATACCCTTCGTAAAATTTTGAAACATTTATTAACACAATAACAAAACCTAACAACAAATTCGTCAGCCATCCATCGCCTTCATGCTGCACATCTACAGACACATGATCTAAACTCGATCTGCGCTTGGTATCTGTACTAATTATAATAGCTGAGAACTATGTGATCTTTTTAAATGCAAATGTATGTAACAGGCAAAAGGAGGCGTTGGGGACCCCACAAAGTATATATATTCTTGCTTAGGATCACTAGCCGAGTCGATTAAGCCATTTCTGTCTGTCTGTCTGGATGTCCAGATGACCAGATGAACACACAGATCTGAAGGTATAAAGGCATGAAGGTTTCTGTTTACCAGGTGCAGATCAAGTTTATTTCAAATGTTGGGTGCCACTCCCACCGCCCTCGAAAATCAATAATTAATACAATACCAATATAAAGTCAATTACAATTCGATCGGACAACAAACACAGACGTTATTAAACAAAAACCTTTTTCGCTTTGATTTTGTATACAGACCAGAAAGCTGTGACGTCCTTGCAATGTTCATGTATGAAGGAAAAAGAAAGAGAATGCGAGCGCGTAGCTCCAACTGTTGCTCTTCTCTTCTTTCCTATGCACACTCATTTTTTGCATTCAAACGCTTACATATACATACATTTGTGCTTTGCCAATGTAATTCTGCATGCATATACACGTATTTATATACAGCCGTTTGCTTAGGAAGGCTTACGTTTCGATATGTCTAATAAGGATTAGTATCGAAGTAAATTCGCCCGCAAGGAGTTCGTCAGTTTGTTCGAGGAGCATTCAATAACGAGTTTTGCACATTCAATGCAGCACCTGCTACGTCTACAATTTCCCAAAATTATAGTCGTTCTTACTTCTAGTCTTTGATTTTGCATAGGTATAGGATTAATGCACAGATTTATTCTATAAAATAATAATTTTAACAACTCCAATATTCAATACGCGCTTGGTAATAAGGCTTAGTAATAACTTATTGATTATTCTATGTCTGTATTATATTTATTATATATTTTATTTTCAATTACATTTTCAGTTTTCTTTATGTAACTAAAAAAACCAGTTACTGCATTTCAAGAAGTTTTCTTAGTCAAAGTTTATTGTTTTTAACTTGCAACTCTAGCGGCATTTAAGAGCCGTACAATAATGGATTTAAATGCTAAAAGGTAAGTGAAGTTTTAATCGTAATGGGTATTTTAACTTCATGCATGCATTGGCATAAATTGCATTTTCGATCTGCATAAGTAGCCAGTTTGTTTATGTTTCTGGGCCTTGACTTTTGCCGTCTTAAAACTTGTATATTCTCATCAATCGTTACTTACATAATGTATGGTTAACTCTTCAGGAAGGTCAAAGGGCGCCAGAAAATTCAAAGTCCACAAATGTCTGTTTTTTCATATAATTTGATAGATAATCTATTACATTTTACTCATATGAGTATATTTTACATTTACTCGTGAAATATTTCAATGCAAAATTTTAAACTTCACATTTGTTTTGATTAATTTTCTCAATGAGAGTCATTATGCGTTGATATTCGCTCATTTAAATCTCGGTTTATATTTAATGAATTAAAACAAATGTAAAAAAAACAGTACAATAGCTTTAAACGACGAATTTCTTATAAATTTACTATTCGTGTGCGACATAGCAACAGATCATTTAAAAGCTGTGCATTTAAGGTTTCTGTCCAATTAGCGGGGAATATTACATTTATATAACATTTACATTGCATTTTATGCTCTTTTAATTTCCTTTAAAAGCAAAAAAAAAAACAATATAAAACACTAAAACATGCATGGGTACAGAACAGAGCAAAAGTGTTTTTTCTTTCTGGTTATACCCGCTTTATTTGGGTAGAGGGCTGTTATGGCTTTGTTTAATAACTATAATAATAACAACTCTTTGTTTTGGCATATGTGTATACCTGATAAATTACTGTACACATATCGCCCAAAGTAATCAGATAATAAACACAAGTTAAAATGGAATTTAAGTTTGAATTAACTGAAGGAAAACACTTCTCAAACATATAAAAACATAAGGACAAAAACTATATACTTGTATATTAGTCTGATCGTGTTTTTCTGGCGTATGTTTAATTAACGCTGCCTTTACAATTATAAAAAAATTCTAATAACACAGCTACGTTCTATTGACACTTGCCCCTCATCGCCAGTCGCTCAGTACTTTACACAGGAGTTCGTTGTACAATAGTTACTTAATTTGGCTTCCTTAACACCCCGTATAAAATTGCCCAACTGTTTATTTTCTAATTTCGTTTATTTTTTGACTTCCTGTTGCGAGAACATGCATTTGCTTTAGAAGCCCTGGCCGCATTATAGGCTCGAATCATCATGGTGGCGGCGCAGTGTCAAAGGCCACCAATGATATTTATCTAATGACATCTAGTCCCTGGCCGGCCATCCCCGACTTCCCGCAAGTTTCGGAGCGACTGTTCGCAGTAGTAGTTACCGCACCCGGACCCCAATCGTTGAATGACAAGCCAAGTGCGACAATCTAAACGCAACAATCGAACAGCTGTTGTAGGTGTTAAAAAGAAGTACGACGTTGGTTGGTTTTCGAAACGTGTCGATCCACATTTCACATTCCGCTACGGACCAAATTCCAATAGGAGGGACAACAGGAAAGTGTCCTGTTCGTGGTTTTGCTAGCTTTTGGTACTGTAGTATTACGGAATAATTGAGCAACAAAACTCATGAAAAAGTGTTTAGCCACTAGTTTTGACAGCATTATAAGCAGCATTGCTATCTTCAGCTACCTGTAGGGTAGATTATTAAACCATTATTTCAACTGAAAGCGCATGAAACTGGCGCAAATTGGAGTGGCAGAGTCCAAAAAGTTTTCTATTTTACTCGTACGAGTATACTCCAATTTTATTTTTCTTAGTAAGTACGTAGATTCAGTTTAGTTAGAATCTGTACTAGCTTGTCCGCCCCTGTAAATCTATAATAATAGCAAACTTTTGGTGTGCACACAAATGATAAGGTTGGTAGATGGTACATAACTTGCCTTTTCGGACATTTTTTTTTTTTTTCATAACGTCCTTACAGTGGAGGCAAAGCAGAAACAGCGCCGCATTTGCGGGTTTTTATACCATTCGACCAATGAAAGTGGAGTACACTTACTTTGTGCTAATAACGGCTAAGGAGCCGTGGCAGACCCCACAAAGTATATCTACTCTTTCTTAGGATCACTAGCCGAGTCGATTGAGCCATGTGCGTCGGGACACTTAATTTATTAATGGTTTCTATAATCTGCACTGATTGAGTTTATTTCAAATGGTATCACGCCCACCGTCCCCGGAAATTAATATAATACTTTTTCAGCTCGATTTGTGAGCAAAGTAAACAAGTTTAGCCTTTACAATTTTATAAAATACTTATCTAATTTTAATTTCTACGTATCCTCCAAATTTGATAGGATAAGAAACACAAAAGATATTTAAGAAAGTTTGAGCATAACTCCAAGTTTTTGTGTCAATGAACAAGGGAGCAGGCGAGCGCGAGAGCCATCTGTAACGAGAACAATTAGAAAGCGCGTACATATGCATGTGTATGAATTTAAAAAAGTTAAACTACACCGGAACATAGGTCGAAGGGTATCCCACTGTCGCGTGCCGCTCGACTGTTGCTCTCATAAGTTTTAATTGAGTCTAATATTGCCCCTCTACCGTTCGATGAACTGCAGCGCGCTTCAATATAATTGCATAATTACTCTGTCATTTGGCCGTTGTTATTTGCAACACTCGCACTCGGTGGGTTGCTTGACTCGCTCATTTTTTGATCACTTTAGTTATAGTCCATTTTATGGACATAATTCGCAGTCTAGAGTGTGCGACATAATTGTTGGTATGTGTTGCAGATAGAATATGTCCCCTCAGCACAGCAGACCATAACGGAATTCGGGTCACAATTTTTATGCCTTTGCAGAGGGCATAGTTGCACCTTAGGAGACATTTCTGACCCTACAAATTATCGGCCGATTTTTATACCGCTATCCATAAGGGTAGATGGGTATTTGTGCCAACCGAATATGTATAAATGCACACGTATGTACAGGCAAAAGAAGGCGTCTCCGACCAACACATAGGTACTCTCTCTAATCAGCATCAAGAGACGAGTCGATAAAGCCAGTCAGACAGACGGACAGACACTGTCTGCCCGTCCGTAGGAAAATCTAGATCACAGAAACTTTTAGATCTGATTTAAAAAAAAAAATCTAAATGTTCAAACGATTTCAAATAAAGTTGCAATTGGACAATTAATATAGAAGCTATTTAAGAAATCATTTTAAAGACATACTGTTTTCCAAGCCACTCCCTGCAAAACACGATTAACCTACGTGTAATATTTCGAAAAAAGCATTTTAGGCATTTTATCGAATAAATTACAGTCGAACAGTGTCGCCTATAGCTTTCGTACTTGTTGTTATTTGTCAAGATATTTCAATGAATTCTACGACTTTAAAATATATACATATGTCATAGACATAATCAGCCGAAATAAATGTTTTTGTAACACTTGTATTGTTATACTATTCGACCATTGCAAATTTTCAGAAAGTTATGTTTATTTTATGCATATATAACAGGCAAAGGGGCTTGGCAGACCCCACAAAGTAAATACATTCTTGCTCAGGATCTCTAGCCGATTCGATTGAACCATGCCGGCCTGACTGTCCCGTGCAAAACCCCCGATACCAGCTATCAAAAAATCTAAGAGAACCAAGCTTGGCATGAAGGTTCCTGTGTAATATAAATATAATAATAATTATAGGAGTTTGGCACCCTTTGTTTTTAAACGCATGATTGCTGGCTCGAGGTCATAGTTGGTAGAAATTAAAATTCGTTTTATATTTCATTTTGCTTCCGATATATTTCGGTTACTCTTCGGTAACCGTCTAAGCCTTCTTTTTTTTGAAAAAAATTTATCTATTTTTTTATTATCAATACATACAATAATAGTTAATTATGCAGCATAATATATAACTACTATAGGAACAATTGGTGGCGATAAAAACAGGGATATGAAATCTTCGGCATTTAGCCTTTCGTTCTGTTTTTAAGGTTGCGTACTTACAAGCGCATACTAGGTTGGTGCTTCGGTACGATAGAATTTCAATAGTTTAAACTCAACTAGTGAATTGTGACATTATGTAAATTTTCCAATATTTTTACTTAATGCTAAAACAAAAAAATTGCAAATATTAAAATATTGCAATTTTATTTTGGTATTAATATTAGGTCAAGTAAAAAGTTCGTTGGGTTTTATCTAAGAGATGGCGTTATTGTCTATAGTACTTGTGCTACGTGTCGCATCATGTCAAACTATACAAAAGTAATTTTCGATACGATTCGTTACGGTAAAAAAAAATTTAGTTTGAGGCAAAAATCTTAAGCGTTCCAAGGGTGATTAACTTCATTTCTTTTTAACTTAAATCCAATCCAAAAATCCATTTTATTTTGCATATAACATTTAGTCATTTTGTTCCGACAACATAATTTTGAGCTCTGTGTTAGAGCTTTTAAAAGTCCTCTATAGGTATATTTTATAATAACAGATATTATATGTATAGGATCTGTAGTAAATTGCATGGCTTTAAAAGCTATTTTTATATCCACTATATTTCTGGAAGTCATTGCCTGAATAAAAAGACCGTTTTGTATGCCTTCGAATTCAGAAACCTGAATCATGTTGTTTCGGTCGTTACCATGCGTCTTACCTGATTTCGGCTCTTGTTTTATTAAGTGGGTCAATGTTCGAAGGGCCTAAAAATTTAAATGGATACCACTTGGAGCAATTCATAAGTCTGCATTGAAAATAGAAAATGTGCAATCTATGCTAGTTTTAGCGATATTTTAGATAGAAAAAAATAACTCTAAAGAAAAATCATTATATATTGATAAATATTTATTCGCCCAAAAAAAAAAAAAAAAAAAAATAATAAAACTAAGCACATAATAATTATTTTTTGAGCTTTAACTTTAACGGGTGATTTTTACGTACACCTTAAAGTTGAGTGGACTTATTTTAAAATGTTTAAACTAAATATGTAATTGTATATAATTGATGTTAAGCTTAATCGGTAACGGGGTTGTGCGATCACCCCTATGTGGGCAGCATTAAATTATATTCAAATTTATTCTGAACGAATCGATTTTGTCACATGTTTTGTAGGGCTAACACAACCAGCAAAAATGATCTTAGGAAGCATGAAGTAGTCACCCCCGCCAACACCCACAGCAGTAACGGAGAAGTGGAAGAAACAACAAAAAATACAACAACAGCAACAACGTCATCCACAGATCAAAATGGTCGTTTGAGTTGTGTTGTTTGTAGATCGGTAGAAATGTGCTCATGTGATACTTACAAAAACCTGACTTCCTCCGCCAGCAGTAGTGGAAAGCGTAAACGTCGCTCTTCAACTAAGGTGAGTACAGATATATATGTTGTAGGCTGTCAAATTATTTGAATTTGCAAAAATTAGAGGCCGCTTTATATTTGAAGAATATGTGTGCGAAACCATGTTCCGATCCGATACATAGTTTTCTGGTCGAAACGTTGAAATGCATGCATTCTGAACACGCGTTTATCGGGGTTTTATGTTACTACCTAAGCCTCAGTTTATTGAGTAATGAAATTATCTATAGTTTCAAAAAGTAGGTAAAAACCACTCTTATAAGTTCATTACACACATAGGTATAAGTTTGGTACGTAAGTACTTTTTTGGACCTTTTAGGAACTATACAAATATTTTAATTCAGTTTACTAAAAAACTGCAAAGTTTTATTATTGTGTACCTTATCTGTACGCCTCCATCGCAAAGCCCCATCTTGATTTTCTTAACAATAATAAATTTTTTTCTAGTCCCAAATAAAAAGCAAATTTACACTTAATATGGGAGGATTTCACTGACTGTCAGTATCTTTTTTTTTTAATTTGACTGATTTACGGCTAAATGAGAAAAACCATCATTTAAGGAAGGTACATATTACATTAATGTTAGCCACGAGGGAATACAATTTATTGTATTCCAAATACAGTATTAAAAATTAGTTTCAAGACGCGGTTAAGGTACATACATATGTATGCAATAATAAATAAGTTAATCCCCTCGCCCCTTTTGACCGCCTAATTGAACGTCAAGAAGTCAGCTATTATAAGAGCTAGAGCTTATATTTGGGATAAAAAATCATGCAAACTATGCGCATATCAAGCAAATTTTAAATTTTTGATGCCACGCCCACTGCCTCCGCAAATTAATTAATCAGTTTTTTAACGATTTGTAACCGAGGATTAAAGGAAACAACTTTCTGGCTGAAAAAATTTGTTAAATTAAACTACACTGGTCAACTCAATTTGAAGGTCATGTCGGCAGTGCTGACTAGCGACAATGACGTTAATTTTATATTAAAACAAAAAGTAGAATTGCAATATCTATTACAAATTTTTAAAAAATTATGAAGCAAGTCACCTAACAATCATACAATGTACTTTGGAGCAACTAATGAAATATTTTTTTAATAATGTACATTTTGAGAGCGCATCAAAAAAAAAAAAAAATTAATTTTTCTTCAGTAGTATATTCCAAAATAATATGATAATTTTGACAATTAAATTCCACCAGAGTTAATCAATCAAAGTTAGATAGTTACCGACGCAACTTTATATATAACTATAATATTTATTACGCTCCACATATTCTCAATTTGAAGGCTCACTCTTAGTCTTTCTTAGTGGTTTATTTAGTGGTTACTCATTACTATTTACTACCCTTTATTTCGATTTGAGCATGAGCGGTCAAAATATGACTCATTATTCAAGACAAACCTTATAAACCCTCTTGAAAAGTACAATTTAGATTTCTTATTGACAAATATTTCATTATCTGTTTATTAATCATTAGTTTAACAACATTTCAACATTTTTATGTCATAAATTAGAAGTCTGTAAAATCAACGAACTAAAGATTACTTTTGTTTTGTTCTTCCCTCTGCATTTTGTAGCGTCAATTCCTTTTCTCGAGCAAGGAATAGTAGGAAAGCATTAAAAATATAATATGTTTAGCTTATGCACAGTAGTACTATGTGCCAAAGGGACGGACAAAAGACGGACGATAAGTTTCGTCCGTAGGACTTCAAAGTCAAAGTCTTATAAGTTATAATAAAATTCTTCTGAAGTCCTGCGATACTAATCTGTTATGTCAGATGAGTTTGTCGTGCGTGAAGAAGCACCCGAACTGAATAACAAGATCAAGATGGGATGGACTTAGTTGGACATGGAGATGTGGGCATGGTTCGTACGAGCGGTTTTTCAACCACAAGACGAAGAGGGTTGAAGTCATCCTTATTCCAAGGATCATTTTCATTTTATTAAATATTCATCGAAACAACATATGCAGCAGAACCATTCGAGTAAATGAAAAATTGTAGTTTACCAAGTTGCATTACCGGTCTCAGGAAATGGGACAACGCGACGGAACTAAAACTTTTTATCTACTTTTTCCCATTAGATTTCCGCTAGAGTTTTGTGCAGATCATTTTTCTGTATACTTTTTCTTTACCAATCTTCAACCGAATTCTGCCATCTGTCAGTGGAGTGTTATATTTTTCGTTTATAATTATGGTTATTATCTTGTCGCTTTAAATATTTTACCGTCTAACAATGCAGTAAATTCTGCAAAAATGTATTCTGCCCTCAGTTTAAATAATTTCATTTTTATGTCTGTTACTAATACCAAATTTGTTTAGGTTCTATGCACACTTAAATTCAAATGCTTTTATTATCTATGCTGCAATATTATTTGAGCAAAAACCACTTGTTTGAAATCAATGAAACTAAAAATTAGTTCACTGCTCCCAACTGAAATTTTGTATAATATTCTATACGTATTTGTAATACATATTAAAAGAAACCTTTGAAAATATAATTTTTGTGCTTTGATACCCTCGTTAAAACGCTTATCGTATATTATATTTGATTGCATCTACTTCTGCTGTAATTCGCGTGCCATTCCTAATGTAAAACCCACGTCTAGTCTTTTATTTCATGGCTTTGCATAGCTTAAACGCTTTTATTTTTTAATGAAGACTATTTATTTGTTTGCATATCATACGTTTATAAAAGATGGAACATAAGCTACAATCAAGATATGTATATAGATGTTGCAAAATCGACTCCGGCAATGATTCTGAAATATATACGGTGTGAGACGTACTTCTTCGGATTGTTAAATAAATTTCCCCAAACTTCGTTTACTCTTTTTTTTGGCAATTTCCGAAAGTCAATGGAATAATAATAAATAAATTTTTCATAAATTTTGAATTATTTATATTATTATATGATACTTACTTATTAGTTGGTGGAAATGAATGTCACTACGCAACTAGCTTACATCCCAACATGTTGCAGCTGCTGCTATGAAGTCTGGAAAAACAAGGTGAACTTCTGGCGCAAGGAAAATCGTAAACATTTACTCGCACAAATACACAGGCTCGCACACTTATACGCTTTCATACAAACACATGCTTACATACACAGGGACTCACAGCCACGCAATAACATAAGTTGCACCTGGACTCACACAAAGGTATAAAGTACGTTAAGCAACGACAGCGCCTCAAACAAGGAAGAGAGGAGAGAGAGAGGAGATAAAGAGTGAGGCAGAAAATAAAAAGGTGCTTCGGTATTTATAAGGCCAACCGAGCGACTGTAGACGAAGACCCCGATATTCCTTCTGAACCCCGAAACATGGAGTGCAACACAATGGCAAAGAAAAGGACAAGAATAGGCGAACGAGGAAATGAGGGACGTTGTCGCCAGGTCGGGAAGAACCGTTGAACCATCATCTGCTGCTATTTGAGTTTTCAAAAGTGGACTCTCATCTAGAATTTGACTTATGTTTTCGGTGTCGTGGGCTCTTCGAAATGTCTAGAGCAGTAGAAGTAATAACTATTCGGATATTCACATCAGCTGCCGAAACTGAATATGCAAATCTTGAGGCTACCTTAAATATAATCCTCAGATATGTTTGTTTTTTTCGACTTGAGTAACAACCCCCTTCGGTATAAGTAAAGTTAAAGTAAACTCGAAATACTCTTCCTAAGTTAGATAGCTGTGCGATCTGTATATTTTTCAACCGTTCCATAGTTTTATATTAGTTTTGCATTTGCGTTCCAATATTTACCCATATTAAAATATTACTGATAGTAAAACTGCTAGGCAGGAAAATTCAAAGCATCCTTTGAAAACATCTTGTCATTTGGGCCAAACTCGAAAATATTTTTAAATGGGGAGAATCGTAGTAGGTAGCGACTATTGTCTCTGCTACCTGAAGAAGTTGACAAAAATAATTGTTAAAGGGATGGGCAAATAAGAAACCTTAAAAGGGACTTCTCACTCTCGCTCAGGGTAATAGACTTTCATATTCGAGATGCAATGCGAAAACAACAAAACGAACATCTTAAGAAATGCAGCTGTAGGGAGTATGAGAGAAAAAAAGAGAGAGGATGCAGAGTCGACCCTGTTCTATCGTTGTTGCAGCCAAAGAAAATCAACCCCTCAGACACTTGGGCAGGACAACAACCATGAAGTTAAAAATAAGGGTTCGTGGGTCGGCGATCTGGAACGAGCGGCGATCAGCTCAGTTGCACAGCGTAAGGCGAAGCGTTTGGAACTCAAAAGCAGGAAGCGAAATATAACAAAAATAATTAGTGCCTGCTGAGTTTAAAAATAATAAAAGAAAAAACTGCAATTAATATAGAAAATCGCCAAAAAAAACATACAAAGACATATCAAACTAAAGTGTGGAACAACTTGTATCGTATGCAGTATGGTTCTGTACTGTTACCTCGGTTAATCGAACTTCTTTGGTTAAGAAAAAAATTATCGCACGTCCTCTCTCTATTCAGAAGCGATACGAAAGTGTTGTTGATTAAATTAGGATTAGGACAAGGATCGCTTCATTTTGTTGTTATCACTAACGTTTTCATCTTTATCACTAAAATTGTTGTAAAATTTTTGTGGAGTGTTTCTGCTCTCGGCTATTTAAAAATTAATAATTCATGTGATTATGAAGTTGGAACAGAAACGTAAATTTATTGAAATGGTAAATAAATGTATATTACTGGAAGTGTGGAATAACTATATTTTAATAAATTCTCTTAATTTGTTTTCTTTTAATTTTTACTATTTTTTGTATGAATGTATATTATAACATTCACAGATCAAAATTTTTCTCAGTTTTGAATTTCACTTTAAAGATTACACAAATTAAAAATTAGAAAAAGTAATGTAATGATTCCATTCGTAACTTATATCCGCTTTGGTCTTTCTTGGTCAAGTTAGTTTAACAGTTTATTGAATTCGATAAGCGATGTGAATACAAATTATGTGGTAGTGGTTTTAATAACTGTTTTATAAAACTCCTACATAAAAAACATTTAATTTTACAAAACAAACACAGGATCCATTTATGGTCTGTAAGACTTCGAGATTTTGGCTAAGCCAAAAATAAAAGTGAATATAACTTTGTGCCAAAACACAGTATGTAACAGCGAGAAGTCGCGGAAAACCTTATAATGTGTATACATACAAATATCTTACAAGTGCCAACAGTTGAGTCGACAACGTTTTATTCTTGTCTTTTTATAACCTAGATTTGTAAGAAGATTTTGAGATCAGAAAAAATTAAATAAATTTTGTTTCGAACTGATAGTTAACACACTGATTTGTTTTTCTCTTTTACCCTTGGTAGGACCCTGAACTCGGTTTCGCGCCGCCTTCGGCCAAGCGTCAACAGTGCGTTGCGGTTGCTTACAGCTGTGAGGAAAATAATAAGTTGTCGAGGGACTGCCCGACGGAGAATGCCCTTATTGTCCAAGAACCCATTAGCTTACGCAACTCACCACCAGGCGAAATTTTCGAGACGTCACACAGTCCTCTACCCGACAGTCCAGACAGTCCGCCTAGTCCGGACCGTGGTGCTAAGCAGCAACTGAAAGTGGTGCGTTATACGAATGAGGAAACAGAAGTCTCGCAAGAAGATGGTGGCAACAGCGAAGAATATTCCTTTGACGAGGATGACGATGAGGAAATAACCTCGTCCGTTCCTTCGCCTGCCTCCTCAACGGCCACTGGCTGTAGTCAAAATGGAGAACTTACACCGGCAACACAACAAATGCATCAGTCAACGAATGCTCAACGCTCTGTTAAAAAGTTGAATCCATTGGAGGCTGTGACGACTCACAATAATTACAAATGCTTGTCACCTGCACTCGAAAAGACGTTGCGCCAGTGCCCGCTGCCGGCATTGTCCTGGGCAAATGCTGCAGATGTCTGGGAGAAAATGTGCACTCAGGACGAGGAGGATTCACATCTGCGGAGCAGCAGCATGCTAGAGGAGCATCCTGGACTTCAACCGCGTATGCGTGCAATACTTTTGGATTGGTTGAACGAGGTGTGCGAGGTTTACAAACTTCATCGCGAGACGTACTACCTCGCAGTTGATTATCTCGATCGGTATTTGTGTAGATCCAGGCAAGTGCAAAAGACGCATTTGCAGTTAATTGGCATCACTTGTCTTTTCGTTGCTGCCAAAGTGGAGGAAATTTATCCGCCCAAAATATGCGAATTTGCTTATGTTACGGACGGCGCGTGCACAGAGCACGACATACTACAGCAGGAGAAACTTTTACTGCAAGCGCTGAGCTGGCATATCTGTCCTGTTACACCAACTGCTTGGCTGGGCATCTACATGCAGCTCAACGTTAACAATCTTACTCCGGCCTCATTTTCGAGAATTGGAAAACAGGTTTTGGGTGCTGCTGGCGAGGCAGCCGATGATGCCTTTATCTATCCACAGTTTTCGACCTATGAGTTTGTCCAGACTTCTCAGTTACTCGATCTGTGTAGCCTGGATGTGGGCATGGCCAATTATTCGTATTCGGTTTTGGCCGCAGCCGCCATCAGTCATGCATTTAATCGGTAAGTTACCTATAATATACGGATATTACTGCAAATTCTCAACATAATTTAGTGCAGAGATTAGATCAAATATCTGTGCCTCTGTCGGTGTGATCTGGATACTGTAATGGCAATGTCTATCAAATTTGGTGACAATGAGTCTTATTATTATGACTGCGGTTTTTGTCGATGCTTTCTTTTTTTATTATACGCAATAGTATATACAAACATGTATTTCTTTACTTCTCTCTTCGATTTAGTGAGACCGCCTTACGTTGTTCAGGACTTGATTGGCAAGCGATTGAGACGTGCGTACGCTGGATGAAACCATTTTTTAATGTTATATCCAATAAGGCGCCTTACCTACAGTTAAATGAACAGAATGAACAAGTGACCAACAAGTTCGGACTAGCTCACATTTGCCCGAACATTGTTACCGACGATTCGCATATTATCCAGACCCACACAACCACAATGGATATGTATGTAAGTATTTTATCAAGTTATTATTGGTGTATACGGTTTCGAATGCAGTATTAATAGAGGTCTTGATATATTTAAAGGATGAACTGCTCATGACACAAAATGCTTTGCATGCAATGCGGGCGAGAACTCAGGCCTCGCCAGCAACGGCACTGCGTGCTCCGGAGTGTGTACTTACACCGCCAGCCTCGAGTCAGAAGCCTGATGAGTATCTCGGCGATGAGGAAGAGGTCACAACAACAATTGTGGAAGCAGGCAGCGATAAACCTAAAAATCAGCTACAATCAGATCAATTGGAGGGTCCTATTAAACCTTTGAGTCACACTTAGCTTACACAGAGATTTCTTAACCTACCCCTGTCTCTCTCACAAACGCCCGCCCTAACAGTTTTAAATGTTAAGTGTTTCTAATATTCATAAATATACATATATCCATCATTATAAATTATTTATGTTATGGAAAAGTTATTAGTTTCCTAATTCTTATGTTTATGCATATCTAACTGAAATTTCACATACGTTTCTCGCGCACACGTTTTCTTAGTTAGATTTTTTTCCAACAAGAGCCGTTTGATTTTGGAAAACCGCAAAAATGCGGGTGCTATTTGTACAATTCGCATAATATGTACTTTTAATGTTCATTCTATGTAAGCATACAGTTATACAAATTAGTTATTTCCCGCTGTTGAATTTAGCCTTAAATTATTTATTTTCGCTTTCATAATGCAGATACAAGGAACAGATCCCAGCTTAAAGTTGGACAATTAATTTATTATAGACAACGGCATATGAGAATAACATATGAAACCAGATTTAGTTCCATGTATTAGAAAAAATCTTCAAAGCCCATGTCGAAACAAAAACTGGCACTCACACATATACATACAGAATCAATCATTTACACATTGGTGTGATAAACACACTCATCTTTAGTCTTAGCAAACCCCACTTGACTAAACTAATAATATTTGACTAGTTAAAGAGAAACTAAAATGAATATTTCCGTGGACATTTTAAAATTCACTTGTTCTGATTAACCTCTTCAATAGAATCATATCATCTGTTCTTTATATGTACAAATGTAGATATACGGCAGACAGTTTGTTTATAGACACATATATACTAAGAAATAAACATGGGAACACAGACCATTAGTCACAGCTGAAATGAGAAAAATGGCAATCAAAATTGAAATTAGCAAGATTAAAATTACAAATAAAAGCCAATATATAGATATTATTTAACATTACTATACTTGAATAAATGTGTATTTGCTTCATGTTATTGTAGACTTATTTGCCATAATTTGCTAAGCAAATCAATCTGTATATACAAATACATTAATGTTTTCACATACACATATATATTATAAGCCAAACTATGTAAGCAAACAATAATTGCTGAGGACAAAAACCCACGCATGTATACACGTTGCATATAATATATTATTATACAAGTGTATAAATTATAATACCGCTATTTACAGTAGAAGAAACAGACACACAAAAGAACTATAGTAAAATTATTTAATTATGTTTTAAGATTAAATTATATAAGGTGTTCATAAATTAAGGCTGAAATGAAACAAAAAGGAAAAAACAAATTATGCACAAAATATGCAGATATAAAAATGAATATATGTATGTATCTAAGTTTTTATTCTGGTTTATAGGCAATAATTATTTTACAGGTTTGAGTTGATTTTAAATAATATCACAAGTACGCTTACCCTTCAATTTAAACAAGATACAAAGCCTTTAAGAAAATAAAAATAATTCGTATTATTTTTGTGTTTACACTGAACCAAACGTTTTTATTCTTTGGAGAGAGTATGCATTTCAATAAATATGATATTCTCCGTACATCAAACTCTAACTTTTTACGCAAGAAAAATATTAATCAAAAAAAATATAATTTTCATTATAAGGCAAGCTAGGAAACTATCTTGCTGAAACTTTACTTCTGTTTCTGTTTTTTGTTAGTGGCGTAAGTTATATCGATCCGGATTGGAACAATTTATCATATGCCGAAGAATTTAACGAATGCTGTTTTTACATATGAATTGCGTGCGTTACTTTAATATGCTCGAGTTTGAGAAGCTAGGCCAGATTTTGATTTCGGCTGAAAGCCTTTTGCTTTTCTTTTGATTGGTACATACATATGTACTTGCTATGATGTTGGCTTCGCCTTTTGTCAAAAAAGGGCATCATCAAAATTGTTTTGAAATCGATAACTAATCATCATATCACTAAATCACAATTTTTTTGCATATGCTCGCATAACTTACATAATTATAAAGCTGCAAACATAAAAATGGTTGCACCAAATCATATTTTCGCTTTTGTTGGCCACTTGTTGCGCTAAGTTTTTAAAATTTCTATTATATATTGCATGGGACATGGAGTACGCGACATTTTATTCCATTGCGTTTGTTTTGTTTCTGTTCTTTTGAATAAACTAGAAGACAAAAAAACTTATTGAAATTGTTTTTATTTTTTTAAATTAGTTTCAAAGTTTACAAATGATCTTCAATATCGTTAAGGAAAACCATATATGTTTCGTCATCTTTTATGATCATTTGAATTATCTAACATAATTAATATAATTAAAGTCGAAAACAATGTTTTTATTGTGCATCTACAGTTCTGGCAGACTCCGTTTGCTCGCTGTTGCTTATTGACCTAATTCATCTACATTCAAAATAAATCAATTAAACTAAACAAAAAAAATTTGTTAAACTGCACTGTAGCACGTGACTAACTTGAACAGTTTCTGAATCAGGGCTTTCTTTTTTTCAACCAAATATTCCTTTTTTTCTTGGCGCCAAAATATGTATGTGTTTGGACCCAATATTGTATACTTATTACACAAAAGCCTTGGATGCACCGATAACAAATGCCATTTTTCAATGTCGCACGCGACATTAGAAGACACTGATAAGAAATTCGAAATTCCTTTTGAAAAGAGCGAATATCAGCTCAAAATGACTCTCATTCCGAAATTTAATCAAAACAAAACGTGTAGTAGAAATGTGCAAAAACGATCTTTCGCACTTTCGGTGTTTTGTTTTTCTGAAGAGTAACCCATACGTGTATGTGTTGCTATTTATTAAATTCGCAAACATATAAACATTTAAACCCAAGTTTCGGGCTCGCTTATCTCCCTTGTAAATTGATAAAGTAAACGTGATGTTAAATGTATTTTCTTGAATAACTTCTATGTTTATTGTTCGATCGAAGAAAGATAGTTAGCTAACTATATTTTGAAATCAGAAAGTGGTATTTTTTGTAAAATTAATTATTGGTTTGCGGGGCGGTGGGCGTGCCATACATAATTTGAAATAAACTTGATCTGCACATAACATACAGAAATCTTCATGTTAAATTTGGTCTAGCTTTTATAATGGATGAAAGTTTGTTTACAAGGGCTTTTGTCCATTTATAAGGCGGAAGGAGCGTGGTCAAAATCTGAAATAAACATGATCTGCGTGCAATAGTAACACATATTGTCATCAAATTTGATAATCCCAGCTCTTTAATTTTCTCTTTTTTGCCTGCAGCGCTCTTTTTCTAAACACCTTGAATTTTCTTACTTGCTCAGTTTCATTTCGAATGAATCGGTTTAGGTAGGTTTAGGTTTAGGTTAGGTTTTGGTGCCTTGCACAAAATGGCAACAACAAAATACATCTAAATTTTATTACCATCAAAATTCAATTAAAAAAAAAACCGAATAATTATTTCACCTCAAATCTTGAAAAAAATTTTAAAAAAATTTACCACAATTTTTTGTATGGTTTCTGTTTGTGTAATTCATATCTGTTTATAATTTAGAAAAACAAACAAACTTTGAAACAAAATTCGTATATTACTATTACTATTACTGTATTAGATAATTTTTTTAATTTAAACAATGGAGTAGTCTGCAAACAACTTTAAAAATATATATATTAATATACTTGTATATGTATATATGTATACATACAAGTAGACATATGTATAGCATCGTGGCTTTTTTTCCTTGACGCTCCATTGTTGTTGACATACCGGGTATCGTTGTCCACGAGCATTCCTTCAGTAATGAGAACAGAGTCCAAGTGACTTGAATTTGTGTTACATTGTGCGACAATTCCTGAGATTAGTTGTTGAGCACAATCGCTGAATTCCCCGACGGCGAAATCTGGCACAAGCAGTGAAAAGTTATCTCTTATCGGCTGTACCTTAATTCATTGAGAATGTGTTAACGTCCTCACTCAAGAAACTTTTGTAGTTCCGACATTCCTTTTAAACTGGTGTTGTTTACTTTATGCTATTCTGAAACAAGCTTAAATAAAGCGTTGGTAAACCGATCCCTCCTTGCACATAAGCTTAACTTTATAGGCTTCTAAACTAATTTTCTTTAGTGCATTGTAGACACAAAAATGATCTTTAAAGATTGTCTTTCTAACCTGCAACTTTTATCAGAGCCTAAAGCATTGATGCATATCTGTACGGCCCGAACAGCACTGCACAGTGAGAAAACGGTTTTTTTTTGGCATGAACTCTAAATTTTAAAATATGGACTTAATGTTTTCGGGGTGTATGAATAACATATAGTATGACTGAGTTTTGGCTAGTTTTCGTCACGTTCGTTTTATATTTACGAAGATAAATTCCAAACTTGCTCTTGCATATTATTCTAGTAAATTTAATATATCGATATGTGAGACGCAAGCCATAATACATTTTTTTTATTGAAGCCCTTCAAAATGTATCTTAATTTGGTCATTTTTGTTGAATGTAAAGACGAAGCAGCTCTATTTTGTGGTATTAAATTATGCAATTCCTTATAAAGGTGCTTTTTCAAAATAAAATCGTTTTAGCCAGTTTTTTTTTTTTTCGATTTTTCTTGCTGTTTATTTAACAACTTCTAATTTTAAATTTGTCTCAATTACAGAACCCACAAATTACAAATACATTGCTTAAAATCTAACAAATTCATTAACACAACAGAAAATAACTTATAGAACATACAATAATAGATTTTTTCCATTTTCAAAATTTATTTTTTTGTACGGCTTGTTATTGTCTTTGAAGTAAGTGGAGATTTTCAAACAGCAAATAACTACATCAATTTAGTCAACTTATATCGATAGTTGAACTGTTGCTGAAGGTGGTAAAAATTATTTTTTAATATATATATATATATTTTTTTAAAAGTTTTTTTAACACGAACGCTAATGCCCATACTACAATGCATTATTAAAATCTGTTCCATCTGCCCTCTTTATCTATGATATATATGTATGTTCTGCCTTCCGGCTTTTTGTCTTTAGACCGGCATCTTTGGCATCTCGTGACATCACCCAGAAGATGGATTATAGTCACGAAAACATTTCGAATCATCTCAAGAAGGCTGGATACAAATAAAAGCTTGATGTTTGGGTGCCGCATGATTTGACGCAAAAAACCCCCTGGAATGAATCAACGCCTGCTGAAACGGAATGAACATGATACATTTTTGAATCGGATGGTGATTGGCGGCGAAAAATGGATCACATACGACAATATCAACCGAAAACAGTTGTGGATTGATGGCCAGGGTGGTTTTTCTACGTGTTTTGTGGGATTGGTGGGAAATTATCCACTTCGAATTGCTCCCAAATGGCACGACGGTTAGTGCTACCATCTACTGCGAACAACTGGACCGCTTGAAGCAGGCAATTGACTAGAAGCGTCCGGAATTGGCCTACATGAAGGGTGTTCCACCAGGACAATGCCAGACAACACAGTTGATGACCCGTGGAAACCTAAGTGTGCTCGGATGGGACTCAAAAGATGTTCCTACGAGGCGGATATCATGAAGTTGCCGTTTAAATGGAGACAGATTATCGCACAAAATGGCGTACAATTGAAAAAAATCCAATTGCTATGACAGTTTACATAAAGCGAAAAAACGGAAAATATAATAATGTTCTGATTTGTTTGTCAAGCATAATCGCTTAAACGGCTAGAGTGAATTTTAATTGTATACTTAAATTATAAAATTCTCAGTCATACTATGTTGATCGTTGACTTGAAGGACACAATCCGTTCTATCTCCTAGCTCTCGATGACAAAGACAAAAACAAAGACTAAGTTGATTTTAAACCCGAAGTACGCACCCGCTTATCGCTCCGCGACTGAAACAGTTTTGATGCTATTTGCTGTTTGTAGTGAGAGCCGAACATGGAAGTACCCCAGTCGAACATGCAAGTACCCCAGCCGAGCGTGCAGCCGAAGTCTCTACTCTCAATGCTTGGGGCTCGGGGTACTTGGTTAGAGAAAACTAGTGGCAACAGCTTTACCCCCTGTTTGGGTCTATGCGTTCAGTGCTTAGTGATATAGCGTTACTTTTCGTGAACATTTTCTGATGTAAATGTGCCAAAAGAAGTGTACAAGCAACAATTTCGCGATGTATGGTATGAAGCCGGTTCTTCAGCAGTGGATTTGTCGCGATATTAAAGATTATGATAAGGCAGATTACAAATACTGCTAATGCAGTATTAATTCGAAAAGTTATCACATCAGTGCGCATCTGTTGGGCATCTGAACGAATTGTGCGTCAACCACTTTGGCGCCACTGATTTAAAACTGTACAGACCGAAGTCCCATATTGATATGATTCGTCTTTCTATAGTTTGGGCTACGCCGCCAAGGTGCATGTTGCCACGACCACAAGCTACCTGCAAAATTTTACAATATGATAGGAAACAGTGCTACAGTGCATATGGAAGTCTGGAAGATGATATAGTTCACAAAGTTCTCAAAGAACTGTCAAATGATAATATATATTTAATTAGTTTTTATTATTCTATTTTTGCCCTCTTTTATGTTTGAGCTATTTTTTTTTTAATTTTTTTAAAGGTGATCACCGAAAAAATATAAAATTAACGTATAAATGACCGAAAAATAGTCTGTCCCTTTTTTAAACTTATTTTTTTAATTTTGGCCCTTTTCTGTCTATTTTTTAGCCCATCTGGCCTTTTTCAGAATTAAGCCGCTGGCAACACTGCTCATAATAGACTTAAAGCATTCAGACAAGTACTTTCCGTTGTTTGAGTAATCTATATGTTCGATGCTTAGTGGTGACACCATAATTAAGAATCAAAATAAAGATGATTTTATTATTTAAAGCCTGGTCACACTGCTGAAAATTTGCATGGAAAATCGGAACTTAACAAAGCGAAAAGTAAAATATTTTCATCCCATCTCGTCGAGTAAATTAGAGCTGTAACACCATTGTCCTTTTCCGATGTTGAAAATATCAATATTATCGGCTGAACAATTCATTAGTAAACAAATGTTTTTGATTATAGATAACAATATAACATTCTATTAAAACGAGATGAGAACAATCATAATTAAACCTTTTTATGGTTATTTCCATTTTCTCATTTTTTAACATCCACAGTTTGCAACGTTGTGGTGATTGCCGTAATCTACGCACAGTGCTTTGGTAAAGGTTAAATAGATGCTTACATCTCCAATTTTTTTTAAATAAATCGCTTGGGGACACTGCGCATCGTTGTGACGTTTTACTAGAATTAGCCAACAACAAAATACATATATTTAAAATTCCTTTTTTTCAAAATTCAATTTAAAAAAACTAGAAGCGACCGCCAAATAATTCTTACACCTTAATTCATGATAAATAAAATAAAAATAGATGTAGGCAGTTATTTAACATTTACCAGTACTTTTAATATTCATGCAAATTATTTATGTTTTGTTACAAATTTTTCCATCAAATTTTTTTCTAAGAATTTTAAATTTTTGTCAAAGCAGTGATGCTAATGAGATGATATGGATGGTGTAAAAACGCCATCGATTGATCCCGATGGACGCCTCCCTTCGTTATTATCGATACTATCGACAGTTCTAGTGTGATATCGTGTGGATAAAATATAAATCGATAACCGATTATTACACGCACTACCCCTAAAAAACCAAATTCCAAGTATAACATTAATGGTAAAAACAATAACTGTTGACGCGTAAATGAATTTGTTTGAAATAATTGGTATAGAATTTAATTAAGAAATAATTTGAATAGTTGTTGAACACATTCACTAAAAATAGGAGTTATAAATTTAAAAGATACTTTTGGTCAGCAGGGTAGCGGGACTATGACAGTTGAGCACACTCGGCTGTTGCTTTCGTGCTTAGTTTTCTTATTATTTAAATGATAACTGGCATCGCTGAAAATGATTAATTTTTATATGCTAAAATATTTGTCTCTCTAAAATTAATTATCCTGATTTTCTAATTATTTATAAATTCTAATATCGCACCCCCAAATAGAGGTTTCGAAAACGTTCAAGTTATTTGCTACAAAGAGCGCAGCCCTCTCAATGTTAGTTCGGTGCGTGAAGCTGGTGAATGTGGATGCGTTTTTCCGCAAAGCGCCAAAGTAGTTCTGGCTTAAGCTCAATGCAATATAACTACACTATGAAGTTACACATACAATGAAAAATGAATTCGCAAATCGAAAAAATTACAAATATTAAATGCACATATAAAATAAAATTCTTCGCACGGCCTTATTATATATGTTCGTGTTAAAATACATGTTGGAGAGAAATTAATTATAGGTGTCTGGATAGAGAAGAATATAAAAATAAATGTGAGTGTAGTAATATAAAAGGAAAATCGCGTAACGCACAAATGCCGGAAATGTAAACGGAAATATTGTGAAAATATTGTAAACCACAAATTACTCAACGCAATTATAGAAAATATATACATATATTTGTATTTACATTCATACATATACATACTTCTCTCGTTCAATATATAATTATGCATATACATAAATATGTATGTGGTGGTGTGGTAGTGCCATTTTTGTAAACGCTAGAAAGTCAAAGAGCGAATTCTTATTCTCTTACTCTTCCTCGTACTGGCGCAGCCATGTTAATTCACAGGCATGAACTATGTATATCAAGCTCAATAACGTACCCTCAGACAGAGAGGTAATAGAGTGTCTGTGAAAGTAACAGAGAAAGAGAGTGAAGAAAATAAAAGAGAATATTTCAAAAAAGCGAATGAATATTTATGTATTCTTTTAGATACACTTCGACTTATATACATAGGTATGTACATTATTGCATTCATAATTTTATATATGTGCACAGGTACATATGTACCGATTTATGTACATACATTCATATGGTAGAAGTCACAATCTGTATGCATGCGCAGCAAGGTTTTGAGTTGCTCGCCCAAAAAGTATGCTATGGATTTTACTCTTTACTATTACCACGCACGCTCACAAACATGCCGCGTAAATATCTATGTTGTATATTGTAAATGTATGTAAATTTGTGGGTGATGCGGTTTATAAAAACGGTATTTTCGTGGACAACAACCAATACCACGCAGCTTATGCAGATGAGTAAAAATTCAAGGTTTGATATCAATATCTTGTTACTTCTACAAGTACTACAACCGGTGTCCAGACTTGCCTGATTGCATTCCCAAAAACAATCGAAACTTTAAGGATGCATAACAGCAGCTATAATTGCGTGCTTATGCATGCGTAGATACATACATATGTACATGTGTTCATATGTATATACAAAATTGGATATAAGCCAGTGGGTATGTATGTTTATGTGTGTGTGGTGAAAGTTGCAGGCAAGGCACATTCTTTTTCATCCTTCAATAGCTTAATGCTACATACAAAACAATTTCTATTATAGACGTTTGATACGCACCTAAGAAGACTGCTCCAATCAACTCTAGCAGCCGAGTCGAACTAGTCATGTTTCATCTATCCGTCCGTAAAACTGATATTGATAATATCAGCTGTTGTATTTTATTTTTACAGTTATCCCAATTAAGATTTGATACGTATGTATGCATTCATACATACATTAGTCGTAAATAAGTATATAAGCAACAGCTTACAGAGCTCGGTACAAATATACCTCCTACCTATTTAAATATTCAGTGTGTTTTGTGTAGCATATTCAGGAGAAAAGCAACAGTTCCGGGGACCCTTGTACAATATAAAAGTTTGATGATTCAAAATTTAGAAACTAAAGGTGTAAAGGTTAAATAACTGCCACTTGACCAATTTTTTTAATTTTTGTACTAATGTGGCTATTGCTATCAAGAATTTATATGAAAGTATTATTTAGCGGACGGTTCTAGTTTTTTATTGAATTTTGAAAAAAAAAAAAAAATTAATGTGCTTGTGCTTTGTTGTTGGCTTATTGTGATTAAAACACCACAACGATGAGAACAGTGATTCCTACAAGTGATTTATTTTAAACGAAACGTAATACAGTCACAATAGTGTATTATTAAATGAGTTGCATATTGAGTGAGAATTTCAGCACCTGCAACGAGAACTCGTTGATTCGCAGACTGGCGTCAACGACGATGTTTAAAAGCTCATTATTTTTCAGAATAGCATATGCGTGAGCCAGCCAAAGAATTATTTGAATGGGGGAATTGAGCGGTCCAAGCAAAAATTTTGTTGTCAAAATATAATTGCGCGCTGAGGTTTTACTTGCTTGCTCAGCTTTTGTTTCTAATAATCAGATTATGGGACACTGTACCTTCAAAAAAGTGTTGCAGGCAGTCAAAAACGCATCATCAAAATACATACATGTACATTTTATTAATTTCAAATTCTTGATAAATATTGCCCAATCATTAAAATAAAATTAAGCATAATCGGGGACGTAGGCAGTTATTAAACCTTTAGCAAACGTTTGTTAGTTACATCGTTTTTTTTCGAATCAACATTGCAAAAATCATCAATGGAAATCTATATTTTGGAGGATTTATTTGCGATTGATAATATTACCAATCTATTTAACTTTTTTTCGCCTTTAAAGTAATTTATAGCCAATTGATGGGCCTAATATTTAGTAATAACTGATTATTCATCAGTCCCGGACAGACCAGCCAATTCGTTTTAGATACTTTAAAAGCACGAGGCACCAAATTTGGCATGAAAGTTTCTCTATACTGGCAATTGATCATGGTTATTTTATATGCCAGGGCCAGATTTTATTTCATTTTTTTTATATGTGGATATTATTGTAAACCTAATATTGAAATTCACACTTTAAAAAATGTATAAATTTCGACTTTGATGGGTTAACGGTGACTTAAGCTTACATATTTTAGCTTCTGACGCTCATACAGCACCGCTATCCTTATATACATACATGAATTTTCCTATCTTCTGCCACTTACACGTACATACATTTAAAAAAGTTAGTTTACTTGTTTGATCATTTTTAATTGTAAATGTGTATAATTATTATGTGATAACCTTGGAGAAACACACGAACCGCGACAGACCCATAAAAATATGCGGCTTTTTGGGGGTGGCATGCTCATACAAAGACAGCTTGCCCAAGTTTTTCGAGGGCAAAACGTATTACATGAATGGGCTGGCTTTGCGAACACGCATGCGCTAATCATGAAAGGATTCCACTTTAATAAGAGAGCTGAGTAGAACAAAGTCGTTAGAGAACAGCGTGGCGAAATATGTTCATGTGTAGAGAGCGCATTTCTAGGTCAAATTCAATTTTCAAATAGAGACCAATAAATGCTCTCTGCAATATAATTTCATTGACTCTTAAGGTTGTTAGGTACTGATAATAGTATTTTTGTACCCTTCCACTAATAAAAATTGTAAAAAAGGAAACACTCAGTTAGTGCAACTTCACAAACCATAGAGAACTTAAATAAAAATTAGATATTTTGTTTTAATGAGCTAGGTGTTTCAATGAGCTAGGTAATTTTATACATAAAACAAAAATTTATGAAAATTCGGCGTGAGCGCCATCATCATAAAATGCCGAAAGCCGTGTCCGGCTTTCTATTAATCTATTTGAACGTGTTCCCCAAAATTTGTCATGTAGGCTTTCTTTATACGAAAATGAATTTTATTAGTTTTATGATGCCACGCCCACGCAAATTGGTAAGGTGCGACACAGTACTTAAGTCATAACATCTTCATCGAATTACGTATGAATGATGTATTTACTTATCCTTTAAATTGGAATGTCTTCACCATCTCGCATTTCTGCCTGTGAGTGTAAGAATGATTTTCGAGGTATCCCACCTTAATATCACCAATTAAAGTTGACAGTTACCAATGAAAAGATTTTTAATTATATCAAAATCGGATTCTGACAAATGCATATGTATTATATGTATCCTTTAACTTTTATAGACAATTTTTCTGAAATAGACCGTTAGATATTGACAAAAAATTGTATACTAACTTTGTACCAATTTATGTAACAGGACGCACGAGGCGCGGCAGACATCTACAAAGTATGTACGTAGATTCTTTATCAAGGTCACAAGGCGAGTCAATTAAGCATTGTCTGTATGACTGGAAAAATTCCGATCTATAATTGGCAATGAGGTTATAGTATATTATACACAGATCAAGTTAATTTCATGATAATCAGTAAAATCAGTGTCTGCAGGTAACGTATGTGTGTCGGATTTTTAAATTTGGGTAAAGAGTATGTTCATTTCGGGATTTTTTCATCTTTAAGAGTGCGAAAAAAACAAAAAAAATACAATTATCATCTGAGAACAAACATAAAACATATTGTCACAAATTTTAACAGCTTTAGCTTTCATAGACTTCGATATGTACGAGTATGTTTTCATACGGATAAACAAAAACGGAGTTGGCTAGACTACAAAACATATTGTTTTAATAACGAACATTATGATCTTTATAAAAGAGCGCTTAAATCGGTCGATTGTTCCTAAGACAGTCATATATGATCTGGTTTGTTTTAATTTGTGATCGCATACTATGTATTTATAAAATTCGCGATTTAGTATATGGTAAATTTAACAATTAAACCACACCGGTATGTAGGTCGAATGGTATCTGTCAATAACGGTCAACTGTTTCTCTCGTTTTTTTTTGTAATTTGTAGTCAACACATGTAAGGAGACCATAAGTGATTGTTTACACCTATCGGCCATTAAAAATGGTCCAAAAAAAGTATATTAACTTTGTGCATTATAAAAATGTGTATAACATAGTATGTTATGTTGTATTCGACAACATGCATGCTGTGATGTAATGCTGTTGGGAACAATTCGACCAGTCTAATCTTGCTGATCATGTTTAGTAACACTAATTGCAAACTGCCTTTTTTAAAAGAATATATGATCTTCGTTTGGTGGTGTTATGTAAACCGTCCTGTGAAAAATTTTAATAAATTATAAATTATGAATAATTTGATAAAATGTAGTCAAATTGCTTGCAATATTTTGTTTTATAAGCTATACGATATAAGCGTTGGGTCTGGCACTTTCTGACATGCATGAATAAGAAGCACTAGTTAAGAGACTAGTTTGCGTTACAACGTTTTTAGAAAACGTTTGCCTCACATTCTTGTAAAAAATTAAAACCCAATTCAATACGGGTAAATTTGTTTTTTCGGCAGGTGTCGCGATGAATGCGGTACACCGCCTCAAAGATTAAGTTTATAAAGTACATATTTCATAATTTTTATTTACCTTATAGAATTGTGAAATCCTCCAAAATGAATTGCAATCTTCCGTCCAAATTAATATAACTTCTGCAAGGCTATAGGAAACCCGAATTGAAAAAGTAATTATATAGAAATCTTATATTGTTGTCCACTATACTGCAAATTAATTCTAAACATATAGTTCCAGTCCGATAATAAATAAGTTGATAAGAAAGTAGATTAAGTACGTTGATTAGGCACGTATGTAAATGTCAATATGCCTTTCATCATTCATTTATTTAATTTTTCTTTTTTTTCAGGGTACAATACTATAACTACAATCTAGACTATAGAAGGAGCATCTAAAACAAAACAAAAAAACAATTAATAAAATAAATAATCAAACTATTCTTGATAATGGTACAAACTTTCACCTTTTTATGATAAATGAATATAAATGAAATCTAATATATTAACTGAAATTACGTGATTGATGTTACTTCAACAAAAAGTATCAGTATATCAAAAACTAAATTTAAAAAGTTGAAAAAATTATTTCGGGCATCAAAACAAATTCACCGGGCTACACAAATATACAAAAATACGAAATCTTATAATGTTTTTCAAATTGGATTGAATCAAAAAGATGATTTAGTATTCACATTCAATTATAGACAACAATATACTAAACCAAATAATTCGAATCGCGCAACGCAACGCATCAAGGGTTTAAGTGCTGCTCCCTTAACGCAAAATGAAAAGTAAACGGATGAGTTGCTTTGCAGCCTTCGTGCTGGGCGTGTTCATATTCGAAATACTAATATTTCCCATAACTGGCGATCAGGATGAGGATATACCACACAATGAGTGAGTTGCAGTCATACTATTTGTTTTTATTTCCTTTCGATTATGCCTTTTTCGATACGTACACAAAACCTATGGCAATTAACTAACTGCAAATGTAACTGTAATCCTTAAAAAAAAAAATTACATTGGGAATATTTGTACCTTTTTAGTTTATCAATTTATTTTTATTTATTAAAACAGAAAAAAAATCGAATCTCGGCTTACCATTGTCGATTGCTCCTATTCTAATTAAATTTTTTATTTCTGATATAAGATTGCCATGAAGTCTTGTCTGATTTTGATTAAATAAGAAAATACATTGCCCTTTTTTAATTAAACTATTTAAACCAGGAATTTAGATAGAAAATTTATAGAAAAACAATACTGTACACTCTCTTTTCTATTTGTAAAAATCTAATAATTACGATTTCTCCTATAGCTATTATTTTAACAATAAGTCAAAATAAAATATTTTTAGACCAGAGATGTCTGCCTACTGCTTTTATATTTCTCTTCTCCATGTCGAATGGTCTTACCTTGCAGGTTTTTTTTATACTCCAATCGTTCTAATACTTGTTACGTATTATGGCGCTGCATTGAATGATTTTGTGTATATTCAATAATATGTCTTACATTGATTTTAACTGCTTAGTCATTTTTAAAATCAGAACTGGTTTTATTTATATATATATATACTATACTTTACTATATCATATACTGGTTCGGTTTTGATGGAATTATATTAAAATAAGTGCAAGTAGTAAATTTGGTTACAAAATCTCAACTAAAATCGGTCAATAGCTTGTATTACAGATTAACGATATACCTGTCTTATCTTCTGTTGATGTTGATAATATAATATAAGAGTATAAATGTATAGGTTTTGGGGTCAGTGATATTGCGTAACAAACTCCTGGTCTTATGTTTTCTTAAAAAAATTTTCGAGAGCTTCCCTGTGTACAGAGTGATGCGAGTTGGAGTGATATCTAAAACGAAAAAAATAACACCAAACAAAAAATAATTATATTGTTATAGAAAATTTGTTGCACGTTATAATAGTTATTTATAATCAATCGAATTTTTTCACACATAAGAATATAATGATTGTTCGAGTGGTTTGGGAAATATCATGAAATTTGGTAGCACCTCAGATATGTGTTTTTTATTATTATTATTTTTATAATTGTTAAAGCTACTTTGTTAGGAATTTTTTTTGTCAGAGTTTATGTTAGATTATTAGTGCATCAATTATGGAAAAAAATTGTTAATTATGAAATTGTCTATAGCAGGTGGAATGGTCTAAAAAGATGTTCAGTAAATTCGGTGTAACCCATCTAATTGTGCAGAAAAAGATACATTTACACATTTGATTTCGTGATTGTAATAACACACCCGCTCACCGACCAGCCAGTCGTGACATTTATTAGGTGACGAGATGATAGGCTCAACGTTTTCGGTATCCGAAGAAGTTATCTGGAAGTGCGTGTAAACAGTGTCCACACTCCCCGCTTCTGAACGAAAAATTACTTCTTAAGGATATTTTTTATACCGTTCGATCATTAAAAATGGTCAAAACAGGCATAAGGATGCGTGACAGACCCCATAAAGTGTATATATTCTTGCTCAGAATTTTGCTCTTCTCTTCTTTCCTAAGTACACGCATTTTTTGCGTTCCAACATACACACATGCATACGTATGTACATCTGTCTGTTCTTGGCCAATGAAATGATGGCTTACGTTACTTTTTTTATTAAGTATTGTAAAATTATGTACTCTTTACGTTTTACGTTTACTAAGGTCGCAGGGACCGACGGTATTTCAGCTAGTGTACTTCCATGCTAACTTACTTAATAAGCTGTCCGTAGAAACGGCCTCGTTTCTTTCCATCTAGAAGAAAGGCCTTAGTTCGTCGAGAATATCATATTTCCTTAATTGCAACATTTTTGTAGATGTCATGTTTCCTTTGTTTCTTTTAAAATTTAAAGCCGATATCTGTCGTTCTTGCATCCATAATTTTTTAATAAAAGTGACCTCATTCGTACCTCACTTGTTCGTCCCATTTTTGACCACGGAACATGCGTTTGGTGTCCTCAATACACAGTTCATAGGGACTGCATTGAATCTGTACAAAAGAACTGTCTAATTTTCATTTCTCGAGGACTTTATTGGAATGTTAATTTACGGAGGAAGTCTTACTCATACATATACCGGTAAACTAAATGCTGAATATGTATGTGTACTTAAATTTTATTTTAAAGATATGGGTATATTTATCAAAAATTTAGGTGGATGAATTATGTCTTGTGACTTTTCTAAATTGAATTTCAATTAAATTAAATTGTTTGTCTTTTGTTTTCGAAAATGTGGCATCGCTGGGTGGTTAGGGTGCAGAATGCTAAACCAGTAGTCCGGTTCAATTTATACATATGTCGGAGCGCGTCTCCAGGAATTTTGGGAACCGTTACCATGATTTCACAATCTGATGAAATTGTAGCATTGTGGTGAAATTCTGACAAGCACTGCAGCAGAGGCGCAGACGGCCTCTGCAGCTGAGTGAGGTCCGATCTCATTGTCATAAATAGTGTGTTAGAGAGGGATGACAATATAGTGAACGCCAGTGTTGTGAATAGAATATGAGGAGGATTGGTAGAAGGAGAAAATCACCTCAGTGAAGTTTGGCTGGTGGAATAGATCGGAACTTGCTGTGCTGCTGCACCAAAATTGTAAAACTTGCAAATAAAATGGATAAGACTCTCCCATTGCCGACATCAGAAGTGGGATCGCCTTCGCCACTAGAGCCCAGCGCTGATCAGTATATGGCTGCGTTGGAAACACAAAACCGTAACCTCATGGAAATAATAAAAACCATGCACGCCACGAGAGCACCGGCGTCAGATGAAAAGTCTTTGCACGTCACACTGCCAAAATTCTGCGCTGATAGCGCTGGAGCGGATCCATCTGCATGGTGCACCACGGTGGACTTAATCTTTGCAGATAATGCGCTTGTAGGCAGTGCGCTCGTAATAGCGTTGAGCAAAGCGCTAGAAGGCAGTGCGTCGCAATGGCTGTCGCAGATATGCTTCGCTGGAATCACATGGCCGCAGTTCAAGGAACTGTTCATACAGCGATTCGTAGGGATTGAGACGACGGCTGCCATTCTCATGAACGTTTTGAATGGACGTCCAAAAACTGGAGAGAGCTTTGCCCAGTATGGAAGTCGCATTGTTACCTTGTTGCTGTCTAAGTGGAAGGCCAAGGATCTGGAGGAGATTGCGGTATCGGTAGCGTTGGCTCACATGGCACAAATCGATAATAATTTGTTGCGTTGGGTGTTTACGACAAATGTGGCTACGCGCAATGAGCTTCAACAACAGCTGCAAGCTTACGCCTTCAAGAAACGTAACAACGAAGATGATTTTGCCCCAGAAAAGAAGAAGTCGAGGATGCAGTCGCAGACTAAGTGCCATTTTTGTGCAAAAGTTGGCCACAAATTCGCCGAATGCCGCGCTCGAATGGAAGGTACATCAAACACAAAAGGAAGAAGCCACAGCGGAAGCAACACTCCTGGGTCAAAAGATCGTTCGAACATAAAATGTTTTAAATGCGACGAAATGGGACATGTGGCTTCTGTATGTCCCAAGGGCAACAACAAATACATCGAAAAGCGAGTTGACGTATGCAAATTAAGTGAGCCAAGTGGATTATTCTTTCAATCGGGTGAGCCCTTTCCATTCTTTTTCGATTCGGGAGCCGAATGTTCTTTGGTAAAAGAAAAATTAAGCAACAAATTAGCTGGCAAGAGAAGTAATAATCTAGTTATTTTAAGAGGAATTGGTGATAATATAGTTAAGAGCCACTTGCAAATACTATCAACAGTCCAAATGTCAAAATTTAATTTAGAAATTTTGTTTCATGTTATAATGGATAACTATTTAAAGCACGACATAATGATTGGCCAAGACATATTAAAGCTTGGTTTCGGTGTATTGATTGAATCTGATAAATTTAGTATTTAAAAATCCAAATCCATCCATACGAAATATATTGGAAAAGTATGCCGATAGTTTCGTAATTGGGATACCAAATAAGGGTGTAACCACAGGTGCATTGGAAATTCGTTTAATTGATAAGAATAAAACTGTTCAAAGGCGCCCATATCGACACAGTGCAGATGAGAAACTGTTGGTTAGAGAAAAGATAGAACAAATGCTTGAATCTAATGTTACTCGTCCCAGCAGTTCTCCATTTGCAAGTCCAATGTTATTAGTTAAAAAGAAGGACGGCAGTGACAGGTTGTGTATCGATTTTCGTGAGCTAAACCTTAATACGATTTCTGATAAGTTTCCGTTGCCATTGATTTCGGATCAAATAGATCGTTTGCGGGGTGGTAAATATTTTTCCATTTTAGACATGGCCAGCGGATTTTATCAAATACCGATTCATCCAGATTCTATAGAAAAAACAGCATTTGTGACTACAGAGGGTCAGTATGAGTTTCTGGCCATGCCATTTGGTCTAAAAAATGCGACGTCTATTTTTCAACGTGTTATTGTTCAAGCTTTGGGGGACTTAGCCTATTCCTATGCAGTTGTTTACATAGACGATGTGCTAGTAGTTGCGAATACAAAGGAGGAAGCATATGAGAGGTTGAATACAGTGTTAAAAGCGTTGTCAGAGGCAGGGTTCTTGTTCAATATAAAAAAATGTAATTTTCTTTGTACAGGAATAGAGTACCTAGGATTCTATATCAAGGATGGAGAAATTAAACCGAATCCTCGTAAAATAGAAGCTCTTTCTGTCTTATCTCAGCCAACCTCGACAACACAGTTAAGGCAGTTTATAGGTCTGGCATCGTATTTCAGACAATTTGTTCCACGATTCTCAGAGAAGATGAAGCCACTGTATCAGTTAACCTCTAAGCTGAATGCTTTTGTTTGGAAGGAGGAACACGAGAAGATACGGCAGGATATTATCAAAGTGCTTACATGTGACCCTGTACTGACCATATTCGACCCTGAGCTTCCAATTGAATTGCATACTGATGCCAGTGCAGATGGCTATGGGGCTATGCTCATGCATAAAATAGAAGGGAAACACAGAGTAGTCGAATATTATAGCAAATGCACGTCAATATCAGAAGCCAAGTATCACTCGTATGAGTTAGAGACGCTAGCTGTCTATAATGCAGTAAGACATTTTAGACATTATTTGCACGGCAGAAAATTTGTTGTGTATACTGATTGCAACTCATTGAAAGCTAGTCGTACAAAGGCCGAGTTGACACCAAGAGTACACCGCTGGTGGGCGTACTTACAGGCATTTGACTTTAGTGTAGAATATCGCAAGGGCAGCCAAATGGCTCACGTGGATTTCTTATCGCGAAATCCGATTCCCACAGTTTTAAATGCCATAAGCAAAGTAGATGAAGTTCGTGTTGATCTGGCGACAATAACAGATAATTGGCTATTAGCCGAACAGCAACGAGATGAGGGCATAAATAAGATCTTGGCTCAATTGAATAATGAAGACATGGAGGCAAATATCGATAAAACATATGAGGTTCGAACTGGATTACTATATCGCAAAATACAGCGTAATGGCAAGACTCGTTGTCTACCAGTAATCCCTAAAGCGTTTAGGTGGTCCGTCATTAACCACGTACACGAAGCTGTAATGCATTTAGGGTGGCAGAAAACTTTAGACAAAGTCTACGAGAAATATTGGTTTGAGCACATGACTAAATATGTAAGAAAATTTGTGGAAAATTGCATGACATGCAAATTGTCCAAGCCTTCATCAGGCAAAATGCAAATTGAAATGCACCCAATTCCCAAGATTGACATACCTTGGCATACCGTACACGTAGATATAAGTGGATAAGTGGGAAGCTTAGTGGAAAGAACGATCTAAAGGAATATATTATAGTTCAGATAGATGCGTTCACTAAGTTTGTTCACTTGTATCATACTCTAAATCTTGACTCGGAAAATTGTATTAAAGCTATAAAGTCAAGTATGTCTTTCTTTGGGGTCCCCAGTCGTATTATAGCGGATCAGGGTAGGAGTTTTGCCAGCAACAAGTTCCGTGAGTTTTGTTCAACAAACAGGATTGAGTTGCACTTGATAGCTACAGGTGCCAGTAGAGCAAATGGGCAGGTTGAAAGGGTGATGAGCACTCTTAAGACCATGCTTACTGCGGTGGAAACGAGTCAGCGATCATGGCAAGATGCGTTGGCAGAAATTCAACTAGCCATGAATTGCACCACAAATCGAGTCACTAAGGCAAGTGCTTTGGAATTGCTGATAGGAAGAGAAGCTAGACCTTTTGGGTTGTTGCCAGTCGATGTGGAAGAAAGTGTAGTCGATAGAGAACAGATGAGGGCACAGGCCAGAGAAAACATGCAAAAGAATGCACAGTATGAAAAACAAAAGTTTGATAAAAACAAGGCAAAAATAGTTCGGTATAAGGTAGGCGATCATGTGTTACTGAAAAGCGAGGAGCGGCATCAAACGAAGCTTGACCCCAAATTTAAGGGCCCATTTCAGGTAATTAATGTACTAGATGGTGATCGATACGAGTTGAAGTCGTTAGTTAATAAGCATATAAATATTCGCATGAATGGCTAAGAGCGTTACCAGACAGACGATTGACAGCAGAATGTAATGGTGACTCCCAAGAGGGAGAAGAGTTGAAAGATGTCACTAGTGAACGTGCATCTGTGTCCCAAGAGGGGAAAGATTTGATAAACGGCACGAATGAAATGGCGTGTGTTCAAAAAGAGTAATGACCGCACTATAACAGCTATCTCGCAGGGACGAGAAGTGTTATGGCGGGGGTCAAGAGATTGGGTGTGAGAGAAGACACGCCAATGTTGATATGTGAAAGTAAAGTTATGGAAAATATGAATGGTTTGAAGTTTTGATACCTAAATTGGAGATGTCTTTATAATTAAGTTTGTAAAATAAAAATCAAACATGAGATGAGTTGTCAATCAATGTTTGTGTAAGCGGCTCTATAAGTTAATAAATGTAAGAGAGAAATACATTGAAGTTTGTTAAATAAATTGGAAATTAAGTTGATGAAATTGTGTGAGTTTGACTTGAACGGTGGATTAGACACACGAGGACGTGTGATAGGTCAGGAAGGCCGTGTCGGAGCGCGTCTCCAGGAATTTTGGGAACCGTTACCATGATTTCACAATCTGATGAAATTGTAGCATTGTGGTGAAATTCTGACAAGCACTGCAGCAGAGGCGCAGACGGCCTCTGCAGCTGAGTGAGGTCCGATCTCATTGTCATAAATAGTGTGTTAGAGAGGGATGACAATATAGTGAACGCCAGTGTTGTGAATAGAATATGAGGAGGATTGGTAGAAGGAGAAAATCACCTCAGTGAAGTTTGGCTGGTGGAATAGATCGGAACTTGCTGTGCTGCTGCACCAAAATTGTAAAACTTGCAAATAAAATGGATAAGACTCTCCCATTGCCGACACATACAATAATGGAATTAATTTTTTTTTTTAAAAATTCGCTTTTAACATGCGTTGATTAAAAATATTTTTAATTATTCTTTTTCACACATATATAGTAAAAATACGCAGCCTTGGTGCTGATTTTTTCCCGAGGCAGTTTTTGGTTTTTTGCGTGAGAGTACCTAAACCTATGCGAGAAATAATGTAATAAAAGCCTACAGATTTTGTTGCAGAAGTTGTTAGTTAATCGAATGTTTAAATATTAAATAATAGAATAATAATAATAGAATTTCCTCCAACATTAATCACATATTTATTTCAAATTGTAGAGTGCGAAACTGGGCGCTGAAATTCGGAGTTGACTTATGGGAATTCGGACGCCAATTTACTAAAATGAACGAGATAAAAAGTGTGAGTATATCGTACTGCTTTGCAACTGATAATAAAATGCCTGTAACATTGACAATGAGTGTGTGTTTTTGTGTGTCATGTGCGAGATCCCATGTACTCATATCCCATTGTCTCCGACAGCGTTTTATAAATTTCTTGTCCTTAAATTTGTTTACAAGGATTTTCTTTTTTCTCGCGTTGCCAATTGTCTCCCTTTCGTTTGATAATTCATTTTTTTCTTGAACAGCTGATCACAGCCTTAGAAAATTTTTTAAGTGGGTTTAGCTGTTCAATGCACACAGAATTTTATGGATATATCGTAGCAACATTCCACACCTTTTAACAGCTGCTGTGCACCCCAAATACAAATTTATTCAAAAAAATGTATCTGCAAGCTTGCTTTTTGTATGGAATTTGGCAAATTCGAAAAAAGAATTTATTGTTGTTGGATTGTGGATCCATATCGTCGTAGTTTTTGTTTAATTTGTTTTTTTAGGGCTAAGTAATAGATACGCACTATATTCACCGAAAGCGCAAAAAGTCGGTTATTCATCTCCCTTAACGAATTACATCGGTCGAAAAAAGATGTATTCATAGCCATGTATGGTAGCCATGGAGCTACTCTGGTGAGAGCAATATCAGCTGCGAAGCAAGCAGGACCATGAATCAGCATTGTCTGATGACTGATCGGCATCCCAAGGTTCCCATTTTGAGTACGTGCCGTTTGCACCGTAGGCAGATATCAAATTTTCCAGACTATTGTAACCTCCGGCAACTCGGCATTTAATTTGCAGGGAATATAAACCATTAAATGGGGCGGTGATGGATAATGTTGCGAAACTCTTGAGCAGGAGCATTACATGGCTGAGTGGGACCGCGGTCACCAATGGTGGTCGTTGCTGTTTTGTTTATCGTAGAGTAGTTTCTGTGCCAGTAAATAAAAGTTTTGCTAAACGCTTGCTGAAATCAAATGGCATGGGTGATGTTTTAAGGTTAAGATTTATTTGGATTAAATGTAAAAGTTTTACAAAGTTACAAAGCGGCAAGTTTGTATGCTTAACAGCGATCGAAAGAGTAAAATTTACTATGGTTAAAAGAATATTGATTAATAAAATATTTAAATAAATGTGATAAGCAAAATAAAAGGGTTGCCAGAGATCCATAGCACACCTTCCTAGGCTTCAAGTAGTGAAACGAATAGAAAGTCTAATAGTGCGGCGTTGTCTGTATGGCTGTTGACGTAAAGATGACTCGTTTTGATTTGGCGGTGTAGATATGGTTGTAGACGATTTTGCTGCTTCTTCTGATGATTCTGTTGATAATGATGCTGCTACTGATGACGCTGCTGCTGATGATGATGCTGTTGATGATGTTTCGGCTAATGATGGTGATTCATTGTGACTCAATAATAGCTGGTTTGAGCCGATCGATTGATACCGTGCGCGGAACATTATACCCGGAACAGTATACGTTAGACCTTACGAAATTAAATCAAGGCACAAAAAATTTTACAATATTCCCCCATCTCTACTGTTTATGGGAATATTGTAAAATTTTTTGTGCTTTGATTTAACTTCGTAAGGTCTAACGTATAATGTTCCGGGTATAATGTTCCGCGCACTGTATCAATATTTCCCCATCTCTACTGTTTATGGGAATATTGTAAAATTTTTTGTGCTTTTATTTAACTTCGTAAGGTCTAACGTATAATGTTCCGGGTATAATGTTCCGCGCACTGTATCATTCCGTATAAAAGCATATGTTGCTTCGTTTAGCTATTTTAATGCAAATGACTGATGTGTTCTGGTGGTCTGTTTGTGTAGAGAATGTCGTTCATCATTTAAGGTAGATATTTTACAAATTCAGTTGGAAGTCGTGCTGTCCTTTGTCCGTATTTTTGTGTTCAAAACTAACTGATTTCATTTGCATTATTGAATTGTTGTCATCAAAAAGTATTTTAAGCTCTGAGCAAAGGCTTTGTGTTGAAGATATTTGTTCGTAGTTGTAGTAAATTGCGATAATCTGCTTTTCGAGTGCTGCTATGCATGACAAAGTGTGTTTGCTATCGTGTTCTCGACTCCAACGATCTGTATGATGATTGTTCTGAACTGACCCATAAAGTCCAATTGGCGGTGTTGTCTGGGTGATGCCTTCTCCGGCCTTTGAGTGAAGTGAAATGATTTGCCTTCTTACATATAGCATAATGCTTTATGCTGAGATAGATGGCAATAGTTCGCGATCATTCTTAACATTAGCTAAACACTAAAAAATCCTATTGGCTGTTACTCAGTATTCAGTGAAGAATTGCTACCGATCGATGCTAAAAAGCGTCGAAGTTTTTTTACAATTTTGGGTAATGGAAAATCGTCAATTGCTTTAACCATATCTGGCAAAGGTTTGATGCTATGAAAGTCGACATGGTGTCTCAATTGGAATGTGGTTATATGTGCGATTGAGATCAATTTATGAGAATATTTTCTTAGCATAGAAATGAGCAATCCTGAACGTGCGGCAGTGGGAATCGGTTGTTCATTGTCTGTGTTTGTGCAAGTCTGCAAATAACGTTACGCTTTAGCAATGTTTGAGCGTCAATGAATTTTTGGCGTTTCATATCAACAAGCAGGTTGTAGTTCTGTAAGAAATCCGATCCGATTTCTGGTGTACTGACGTCTGCGATGATAAAGTTCCATGAAAATGGACGACGAAATCCAAAGTCCAAAGTTAAACGTTTTGTACCATATGATTTTATTATACTACCATTTGGTGAGAAAGGAGGATTTTCGTTGGATGATGCGATGCGTTTGATTATGGTTGAAACTGGCATAACGGTTACGTCTGCACCCGTGTCAACAAAAAAATCCAGTATAAAAAGTCGGTTGTATGTGGAAATGCTGTAAGTTGTTATCCGATGTTTTGATATATGTGGTAAGGCTGACTATCGCAGTTGCCTTTATGATAGCTGGACTTCGTTTATTTAAATTGGTGTTGAATGAGCAGGGCTCCTGCAAGTTTTGGGATTTGTCGCAAAACTTCGTGTTATACCAAAATAATAAAAAAAAAACAATCAACTTTGTATTAATATTATCTTCCTTTTCATTATTCGAATGCTTTGCAGCGTTTTAAGGACAATGACATTGAAGTGAAGCGCAAAGACGGCATTATTTTGCTACGAGAATTAGCGGCCGAGGTAAAGAACTTTATGGATTTCAAGCGTAACGCTGTCATGGTAAGTACACCAGCTATTGTCCTCTCTAAGCTACTATTACATTACACTTTAGGGCTCTGACATTTTCGGATTAAAATTAAATGAAAATGATTGCGAGTCGTCTTAAAATCCGTTAATTTTTTTGGGGCGACCTGTTTGGCGAGTATTTTTCTTTCGAGATCGAAGTTGCACTCTTTGAACTTCGGTAATCATTCTTGTGCCGCTCACTAACCAATGCCTTATATGTGAAAAGTCGACCATTTTTGTTTTTATTGAATTTGTAATGTTGTTAATATTGGAATGCAGTTTCATTCCATTGATTCCTATCTAACAAGATAGAAGAAAACTAATTTAAAAAGATTTTTTCGGAATACCATTAGTTTTGCGTGCTACAGCCCTTTCATTCAAAAGTGCTTGCGCGTAAATGAACCACAAAATATCAAACAATTTAAATCACAAATATATATATATATATTTTTTAAATTATAAATTTTTTAAGTTAGCATGAAAAGACTTGTAAGTGAATTGTATGTACATGTTTTTTTTCTTGTTGTTTTTGCTTGTCGGTATTTGTTAATGAGCAAACATCGCTGTGTTCCAAAGTTTAAGAAGATTGAGTTGAACAAAAATATATAAGTGTATTCAAATTATATAAAGGCCTATTGCACGTGCTCAAAATGCAGCGTTGTTTTCGTGCTGTTTCGATCATTCACAGCTGTTAAGCGTTGTTCTTATGGCAGCTTAATGTTATAGTAGTTCAATTTTTCAAATGTTTGCAAATTTTACATGAGAATTTTTTTTAATTTACCCTGCTTTTTAATAAATATAAATTAAGCATCCAAAGAGGGAAGTGAGACTAATGGCATCAGTCAGTATAAAGTGTATCGCTAAGAATGAAATACAACTGATAGAATAAACAAGGTTTGGTTAAAACTAAAAATATAATAAAAAAAACTCATTTTATTCCGAAACTATACGGAATTAGGTCTTTTGCAGAAAACAAACAAACACCAACCAACCACTTCTCCAAATAATTTAATATGACAAATGGAATATAAATTTGTTCAAATATGGTGACCAGATGCATAAATAAAATGTACAAATAATCTGTAATACAAAATAATGCGGACTTGCCCCGTTAAATATCGTATAAAGCCATCGGGTGCTTTACTCACTTTGGAAATAATTTATCGTTGAAAAGGGTTTGTTGAAAATTGATATTTAATGTAAAACTTATTTAATTGTCTTAAACGTTCTAAGTCTAGTAAATTTCGTTCTGATAGTGCAATTGACTAGTAAGAAACCAGTTCCAAAAAACCGTTACAAATAAACGAAAAATTCCAAAGGCAACCTTTTTTATACCGCCTATCGCTTTTTCACTTTTATAAACATGTGTAGCCATTTCGGGCATTAAACTTAGTTCAAAAACTTCTGTACTAATTATCCGATCGGATTTGGAGGAGAAACAGATATTTTATTCAGCTAAGTGTATGCCAATGCGTATACTATACAGAAACAAATCATGCAAAATTTAGTGTCCCTTGCAAGACGGACAAGCAGGCGAGTTGTATACAAAAAGTTATAAAAAAAAATTGTTGTAAAACATGGACGGACGTGTGGACATGGCATGTTCGACGCGTTGTTGATGCACATCCAGATAATATAAACGTTATGAAACAAACTTGATCTGCTTGCAATAACAAAAGATATTTTATATACATTTATACGGAGGATACACAGACAAACAGAAGGACATGACTAAGTCACCTATTGGTATTGTTAAAAAAAATCTGGGTTGTATGCGTATGCATGAATAAAGAATGCGTAAAATTAAACCTTATCAACGCTACAGTCGGGTATGCCCGACAGTAAAATACTCATCGACCAGTTTCAAAAACCGTAACGAAGAAATTATTGGTAGACACGTACAAATAAAAGTGGAACTATAGAGTTAAATATATTTGTGCCAAAGCATAAATTCTGCACCTGAGTGTTGTGACTTAACTTCTTTATTTAGTAATCCCAAATTACCGCTTTGCGCGTACACAGGTAGACTGGAACTTTCGTTCTAAATGATGTTTCTTGCTTTTTTCTCGTGGTTCAAACACACTGACAGACAGACGTATATAGCTTAAATGTTCGGCTAACGCCTCCTCCCGACTGTTACAAGCCCTTGTACAAATGATCAAGTGACAAGGGACCCGTTTTTATGGTCTATTTATGTAGCCTCCTTCATTTTGAGTTAAATAATTTGGTTGTAGATTTAGTTACTATGCGCATGTGTGCTTGTATGTGTGAGAGCGAGAAAATAAAAGAAGCAAGTAATTTGTTATTGCTTATTATAAGCTCTTTGAAAAATTGGTGGAGGGTATTTCGGGTTCGCTTGACTGTAGCTTTGGTGTACGCTTACACGTATGTACATGTATTACGAACGAATGCTTAGAACCGGCAATGCACAGTGCACTAGCATGAATTCTTCGGGCGTATGTACGAGTGTAAACGTTGAAAGGTACAGCAATACACATCGAAATTTTTCATTTGACGAACGTTGCGAAGCGTCGTATCAATTGCAACACACACAATTGTGACTTTGAAGTGTTAAAGTGTTGGTGTCGACCCCTGGTTAAGACTGATAGACAAGTTTTAATAGTATTAATCAGTTGGGAAACCGTAACTATGTGTCAGTAGTCTTTATAAAACAATGTTAGAAACTCAGAGCGAAATTGCGCATTAAGTTCTTCATAAGCAATAAACGCTACTGTACAATTTAAAAAATATGACGACTAGTTGCTGAACATCGGCTCTGTTGTAATCTTGTTTGGAAACCTGATTCTGGGAATCGCCCATGCCAAGGGTAATTCCATGCATACGTATGTATGTAATTCGTATATAATGTACCCTGCCTTAGCTGCGGCAAACAGTTTACACTTTCAGTTCGAATGACTTACAACTCGTCTGTGATACGATCTACGAAATGTTTGCTATTATCTGCTTCTTGTATCTGCTCGGCTGTCTTTTAGTGGCCTCTTTGGCGGCTCCGGCTTGCAATGAGGGCTTCTATGCACAGAATGGGAACTTGGTTATCGATGTAAACAACCTCCAATCGCTCCTCAATTGCGTGCAGCAACAGCATAGAAATCAAGGCTAACGAACAAGTGACTGTGTAAATAACAGTGAATAAATGCTAAAAAGATAAAAATAATTGTGCTTGTGGTTTCGTGGTTGCGGCGTTTTTTATTCACGTTAGATCTTCATTCAATGCCTTTCTTAAACATAAAGAAACTATATTTTGTTTAAAAATTTATTATACCCTTCGACCATTGAAAATGGTCAAAAAAGGGTATACTAACTTTGTGCAAATGTATGTAACAGGCAGAAGGAGGCGTGGGAGACCCCACAAAGTATATATATTCTTGCTCAGGATCACTAACCAAGTCGATTAAGCCATGTCTGTCCGGATGTCTGGATGTCTGGCTGTCTGGATGTCTGGATGTCCAGATGAACACACAGATCTCAGCTATTATAAAAGCTAGAGACACCAAATTTTGCATTAAGGTTTCTGTTTATCCGGGACAGGTGAAGTTTATTTCAAATGTTAGGTGCCACGCCCCCCGCCCACGCAAATCAATAATTTCATCTGTTTAGCTGATTTGCGAGCGACATATAAAAGATACAACATTCTGAGTAAGACTATACTAAGCCAATTATTTTACCAACATAACGTCAAATTTCAAATTTCAATCCGATTGGACAACAAACACAGACGTTATTAAACAAAAACCTTGTTCGCTTTGATTTTGTATACAGACCAGCAAGCTGTTACGTCATTGCAATGCTCATGTAGGAAAGAAAAGGAAAGAGAATGCGAGCGCGTAGCGCCATCTGTTGTTCTTCTCTTCTTTTCTATGCACACGCATTTTTTGCATTCAAACGCACACACACACATACATACATTTGTGCTTGACCAATGAAATTATACACGTATTTATACACAGACGCATATAAAGGCTTACGTTACGATATTTCTATTAAGTAGAAGTATTGTACAATTATTGACTCTACGTTTCAAAAAGGTCGAAGGGTATCCCACTGTCGCGTGCCGCTCGACTGTTGCTCTTGTTTTTTTTATTTTACTAATTTATTTATTTTAACTTTTACAATTAATAGAGCATTTAAGTTTAGCTTTGTCAAAACCAAATAACGCGAAAAAACAAGGCAACTTTACATACACACATGGCTACGCAAAAACTTTTTGAATCGTCCAAATGGTCCGAGAATGAGTCAAGCAAAATGGAATGAATAAATCAGCTGATCGGTTGAGCACAGCCAACTTTTATCTCTCGGATTTTTTGCTGAAAGTCGGAATGAAAAACTGTTATTTTAAAAACGCTCGAATAGGTCAACAGTTATTTGCGAGCGAGCGACAATAGGATGCACTTCGCACTGTTTTAAAAAACATTACAAAAAAATAACAAAGGCAGTAGAAGTACTGCCTATTGCTATTTTCCTCTTACACATTTTTTCAAGCACGCACACACCGGCTCGGGCAGGCAGCGCTCACAACTTTGGGCACTAAACTAAATTATATTTACTGTCGGAACAGGTTTTAAAGTGAATCTAGAGGACAATAAATATTTTTATCAGCTTAGAATATTTCATAAAGTTATATTTATACCTTTTGACCATTGACAATGATAAAAAAAATGTATACTTACTCTGAGCAAATGAATGTAACAGGCATAAGGTTGGGTAAAGTGTCCTTGTGTACGGATGGCCAGATGAACACACAGATCTCAGCTAATTTAAAAGCTAGAGACACCAAATTTGTCATAAAGGCTTTCGTGTACTATGCGCAGATAAAGCTTATTTTAAATGTTGGGTGCCACGCCTAATCAATAATTTAATTTTTCATTTCATCCATTTGTAAGGACGCTCGTTTTTATTTGTCGCTTACAAATTGACTTTATCAATAAAATAATTAAGATACCCGTTCATACTGTTCAGACGAACAGACAGATATTTACAGTGTTGGCAAAAATAATAGAAACAGCATTTGCACCTGGACGAAAATCTAAATTGCTCATTATGTACAAGCACTATATGCATGAAATTGACATCAAATAGAAGGCTGATAACTGTACTTAAATATGCGATTTGTTTCGGGTGGATTTGATCTTTGATACTTCAGCAATCTGCTTCTGAAGGAAAAAACTCCTGTTTGAACTAGAAACCAGTCGAGCGCTACAGTCAGGTGCTGAATGTAGAAGGCCATGGATTATCATGGTATACCTTATATCATTTATTTTGCGTTATATGAAAATTTTGCATTATTTGGATTATTATTAAGAATTTAAAAATATAAATATTATATCCTTTTTATTTTATTCGAACGACACGCACAAATTCAATTGCAGGCAGAAGAAGATGAACGCATAAACAATGCAAAAGCGAATAGACAAGAATTATAAGCATTAGGTAGGGCAAGAGGGCAATAAGTTTATGTATGTATTTTTGCTTATGTCAAACAGTAGTGCCGGCCGAGGAAGTTGTACAGTAGAAGACCAATTATGTTAACAGTGTTCGGGTTCGATTGCTGCCGCGGTGAATGTGTGGCATTTTTTTTTCGTTTTTCTTTTTCTTTTAATAATTTAAAAGCTTATAAACAATAATTTTTTAATTTTTTGGTACGCAACATATTTAATTAGAACACTTTTATAAATTTTGCCGAATGTTGCACAAATCTGACAGTTGCGTATGTGTGCCGAATATGGCAATTGATGTGTGTTAGAGCGGGACGACGAAACGTAAATGTGCAAATGCAGACATGCATGTATCGGCATCCCGCTCTAACTTTCGTAACATATTGATTGTCTTAAATATCGCATAAAATATGAAATTTAATTTTTGAAAACTATTTTTATTGGTATTTAATTAAAAACCTGTAGTTTTTCTTTTAGCTTATAAGAATAAAAAAAAAAACCAAAAAAAAAAGTAATAAAAATAAAGAGTTGCACCGGACGCGCACGGGACTTGAACTCACACTCACGCATGCACCCATTAAATCTATAAGGACCGCTGACCGCCACTGTAACCACTAAGCCACCGCCTCATCTTTCGTTCGATCGGCAAAGTTGCATTCTGAGTTAATTCTGTTACCATTCTATGCAAATAAAAAGTTTTCTTAAATGCTGAATGCCCGACGCTAGAATCGAACTTCGGTATGATGCGTAAATTGGGTCTTAATATGCGCATAAGTATACGTTCAAATTGAGTTTAATTCGGATCATATCTCTCTTATTTTTAGTCCGATTCATATGATTATTTTCAGAAAACACCCGTGGAAAGGTATTTGTCAAGTGAGATGTACAACTTTTGCTGTTGGGTGTATATTGTGTATATTAAATCGTTAGTACTGATTTACAGTGGCGGGAAGGGGCGTGGCCAAATTTCAAAAAAACTTTGAAACACCTGGATATACACAAATGTTGTCACAAATTTTTATTGCTCTAGCTCTTATAGTTGCTGAGATCCAGGCGTTCATACAGACGGACAGGCAGACAGACGGACAGACAGACATGGCTCAATCGACTCGGCTGTTGATACTGATTCAGAATATATATAGTTTATGGGGTCGGATATGCCTCCTTCTGCCTGTTACGCACAAACTCGTTCCGACAAACACAGTAGACCATGAATTTTTTTAAAATCCATGGCCTAAAAATGATAGAAACAAGCGAAATTTTTTTTGAATATTTTTTGTTTTTTTCAGTGAGTTCTTAAAGAAAGGCAGGCACGTTCAGAGGGGGTGGCAAACGGGGCAGTTTGCCCCGGGCCCCGTCGTCAAGCGGGCCCCCAAACGTCGAATGGCAGTTTTTCAAAATATGACAAATCGAGTATATATGTGTCGTGCCACAAAGAAATAGGGAGGGAGGGGGGCCCCGATTTTTTTTTTGCCCCGGGCCCCAAAAAAGCTCTGAACGCCCCTGAAGAAAGGCATGCATTCAGAACTTTTAGGTAAGTTTAGCTAAAAATGATCGAATGACCGTTCCGTTGCCGAACATGCAAGCACATATGTTAGCTATACTTTAAAATAGAGAGTGTATGTTATGTGTGTCACAGAACTGTGATCATTAATTGTAAATGGCTCATTAAGTTTATACTGCATCTGTAATTATCTTTGAAGTAAATTTGACTGATATACAGACGCGGAAAGATGCGTGGCAAGTTTTAACTGCTTGCAATGCATAAAAGTGTTGTTTTTACGAAATTGGGGGGCTGGAGCTTATGTAGTTTTTGGAAAATAGGCGTTTGTACAGAAAGACACAAAGAGAAACATGGCTCAATCGACTCGGCTGTTGATGCGGATTCAGAATATATATATATATATATATATATATATATATATAAGGGTCGTAGATTGCTTCTTCTAATACTAATAAATTCATAAAAATAATCCTAAGTTAAATTTTTGAATGCAACCAAAATTTCATAAATCATTTTGGCGTTAGGAATGAAGTTTTCTGCCTTAAAATGGCTTTAATCGTGGCCAAAATCTGAAATTACCTTGATGTGCGTGCAGAATTCATACTTTTTTTGCAAAGTTTTTTAGTCTCTGTGGATACTGAATATAAATAATGTATATAGTATATGGAGCCATTTTCACAAAGCACAAATCGGGTATAAAAAAAAATGATTTCATTCGTCATGTTAAGGATTTTTTGTTCTGATTTCCTTCAATCGTTCCTTAATATATATTTCGATGTAGAATTCAATATTATTGTATGTATTCATTAATATTTGATACAATGACTCCAACCACTAAATATATAGAACTTTTTTATGAAAATCGTCATTTGGAACTAGTTGTTCCTATAAGAACTAACGATAAAAATATCTAAGTTTAATGCAATTGAACGAGTATACATTAATTTCTGTGTAAATTTGATTGACACTGATAAGATACCATAGAATTTGAAAAACAATATTGATCTTCATAAGAAAACTATCATATCTGCCAATTATTTGCATGACACTGTGTTATGGGTTCCATAGCAGCTATACGATATATTGGTCCGATCATTCCGCCTTATTTACAGCGTTTAGCAACAAGAAATGGCAAGTTTCATCAAGATGGCACTAAAACTGAGATACTAGATTGCGTTGTAACAAACAAACAGGTACTTATGGCTAATCCGTTTTTTCCTTTCATGCTATGTTTATACTTTATAGAATCGGTAATATCTCCAAAACTGCTGCAAACTCCTTGTCAAAATGAATATACTTAATACATGTTGATATGTTAATCGCTTAGGATTCTATATATGTTAGATATGTCAAGTTGGTTGAGGTTAAGTCTAAATCCAGATTGCTAAATCTGACTCCGGTTTCAGCGATCCAAAATATACATTAATTACTGTACACGTCGCATATTAAGATCATGACCACTTTTTTTGTTATTATAACAAAAGCCTTTTCAGAGCCCCCCTTATTTTTTAGGGGCTTCAAAATGTTTTTGAGTTTTCTGATATTAAGACGTCTAGTGTAATTTTTGAGTTCGGATTTGGGCTTAAAATACATATTAAAGCATACGTGTATATCGCATGCCCAGATCTAGATTATGTAACTTTTGGGGAAAATGCAAAGGGGTTTCAGTTTTTTGAAGTTATTTCGAATTTCAGACGTGATGGCGAGATTCTGAGGGATTCGGATTTGGATTAAGAAAGCCAAAATACTTATCATCAAGATCATACAACTTTTTGTCTTTGGCCGGTTAAGTTGTTGTGTTTACCAGAATTGAACTGTCCTGCATTTGAATTACGCTTGGAATTTGGTTTTTATCGATTTCCAAGGGTGGAAGAGGGCGTGGCCAAAAGCTGTAATAATCTTGGTCTACATGCAGGGTTTAGAAATTTCTACTAATATTTGTTTTGTGGGCTTAGCTCAGATTTAGATTTTCAAATGGATGGAGAGACAGATAGACGGACATGGCTAAATCGGTTCGGCTTTTAATGCTGATAATGAATATATGTACATACATACATAAAATTATAATACTTTTCTAATCTATGACGGATATAGAAATACATATGTATGTCAATTATATAACCATGGAACTTTTGATGTTTCGAAATATTTTTGAAAATATCTTAAAAACATTGATAATAGATAATAGTCTACACAATGAACTTTACGTACGGCAGTCACATCATTTGTAGACACAACCGATGTTGTCATTAGACACTTAGACGAGCTGGCTTCTATCGAAGAGGTCCCAAAAGCATTAGATTCCGCTCTTGGATAGTGTGGGGTCAGAGTCAGATCCATACACGTAGCTGGTTTGTCCCCGGCGGTATCGATGACAAGAAAACTAGCTGATTCTACAAAATTTGTTAATGAGACCCAAGAAATGTCTTAATTAATTTGAGTACAGACACATTGTAGCCGACTGCAGGAGTTAGGCAGACTACCCAGGAGAATGCTTCAACTGGGGTCGAAAGCTGTGAAACTGAAACTCAAAAAGTTATGGTTTAACCATGTAAACATCAGCGACAGTAATGCAGTGCACTATGCTTATCCAAATTGTGAGAGAACTGACGAAAACTTTTCATTTAATGTGAACCCTATAAGTAAGGGAGACATCAAATTGCGAACCAGACACGTAGCAGATTCCTCAAAAAATGCAGACAAGTGAATTTTCGGAGCACAGCTAGAATCTGCAAGCCCGGAAGATGGATTTTTAAGAGCAAAACTAAAAAATTATTGGATATATGTTATGTAGTATCTACATTTCATATTGGTCGCAAATGCCAATCTACCGACATAAACTCTAATTTTTAAGATATAAACTTTGATATGAATTATTGTATAATGAGTTTCGGGTTTTCTTATTTTGAAATTTTGATATTGATCAATTTATGTGTTAATTTTTAAGATCAAATGGGAAATCAATCAAAAATGGCCCTAACATTTCGTTTATTACGAATACACGCACATCCTTACATTTTCAACTGATCTTAGAATCGAATGCGGTTGTTGTTATGCAGCGCGTTGGTAAATAGTTTTTCTTATATATCTATCAATGCAGCGTGTTGTAAATATTATAAAATACAAGGTGGTTGCGATCCCTTCTCACTCATCTCAACATGTGTGAGGTCATAAAATGCTCAGTTCCTCTCGTGAACGCAGACAAGGGATCACTGCACTACATCCTTCATAACTGCTAGCACTTCAGTGCACTGCGGTCAAGTTCCGTGTAGTTCGGTGTAGTGTTACTCCATGTTTAATCTATTGCCTGAACATACATCTAAAAATTGCGCAAGTCTACACAATAGTTGTTATTATTATTGAAATACCTAGAACTTACAAGTTCTACTCAAGAAAACACTACTATATTTGGGCTATTTTCGACCTAAAACATGGTTAAATAAATAAATAACCAGTCGAACGCTACAGTCAGGTGCTGACTGTAGAAGGCCATGGATTATCATGGTAGATCTTATATCATTTACTTTGCGTTATATAAAAATTTTGCATTATTTGGATTATTATTAAGCATTTAAAAATATAAATTTTACATCCTTATTAACATATTTTATTCGAACGACACGCACAAATTCAATTGCAGGCAGAAGAAGATGAACGCATAAACAATGCAAAACCGAATAAACAAGAATTATAAGCATTAGGTAGGGCGAGAGGGCAATAAGTTTTTGTATGCATTTTTCGTTATGTCAAACAGTAGTGACGGCCGCAGAAGTTGTACAGTAGCCTAGTGGAGCGTGTGCCGGATTTGAAGACCAATTATGTTAACAGTGTTCGGGTTCGATTGCTGCTGCCGCGGTGTGGTGAATGTGTGGCATGTTTTTTTCGTCTTTCTTTTCCTTTTAATAATTTAAAAGCTTAACAAACAATAATTTTTTAATTTAAATATAATATAAAATATGAAATTTAATTTTTTAAAAAACTATTTTTATTGATATTTAATTAAATAACTGTAGTTTTCATTTAAGCTTATAAGAATAAAAAAATAACCAAAAAAAAAGTTATTGGGATTCGAACTCATGCACGCAGGACCGCTGTCCGCCACTCCAACCACTAAGCCACCGCCTCACTTTTATTTCGATCGCCAAAGTTGCATTCTGAGCTAATTCTGTTACCATTCTATGCAAATAAAAAGTTTTATTAAATGTGCCCGACGCTAGATTCGAACTTCGGTATGATGCGTAAATTGGGTCTTAATATGGGCATAAGTATACGTTCAAATTGAGTTTAATTCGGATCATATCTCCCTTATTTTTAGTCCGATTTAAATGAAATTTTCAGAAAACAGCCGTGGAAAGGTATTTGTCAAGTGAGATGTACAACTTTTGTTGTTGGGTGTATATTGTGTATATTAAATCGTTATTACTGATTTACAGAGGCGGGAAGGGGCGTGGCCAAATTTCAAAAAAACTTTGAAACACCTGGACATAGACGAATGTTGTCACAAAATTTTATGGCTCTAGCTCTTATAGTTGCTGAGATCCAGGCGTTCATACAGACGGACAGACGGACAGACAGACAGACATCAATCGACTCGGCTGTTGATACTGATTCAGAATATATATAGTTTATGGGGTCGGAGATGCCTCCTTCTGCCTGTTACGCACAAACTCGTTCCGACAAACACAGTAGACCATGAATTTTTTTAAAATCCATGGCCTAAAAATAAAATAAATAATGTATGAATAATAATAATAATAAAGTAATAAATAAATAAAAATAAATAAAACATAAAGCGAATACCAATGAATAAAACATCACATATAGGCAATGTTTTGCAAACAATAGATATTTAATTCTTGACACGTCTTAAAGAACGAATTTGATACACAAAGCTTAGCTTTACCAGCTAAATTTAAAGAGCAGCCAACGAACTAGGACTGGTCAAAACAAATTTTTAAAATCTATTTTATAATGGATAGACAAAGGGATTTAGAGAAAGTGTAGGAAAATACATATAGTATATCGGAAAAGGTTCGAGAACATCTTGGACAGTATAGTTTTAATACATAGTCAGAGGAATAAGGTGGAGTGAATCTACGTTAATTAATAAATTTCATAAAAAAAATATCAAAGAGATTAAACATGACTAAAACAGACTAGATGTCTAAGTTTCGACTTAACATCAAAAAACTCGAAGGATTCAGCAAGCCAAAATACATTTAACTGCATATGTCGCATACCCAGATCATGAAACTTTTTTTTTGTGTGCCTGTGTAATCGAAAGTACATTGCTCGCTAAATCTGAAAAGCCACCTTACTTTTTGATCACATCTCGTATTCTGGATCAGTATCAAAAGCCGAGTCGATTGACTCATGTCTGTCTGTCTGTCTATATGAACACATGGATCTCAAAGACTATATAAGTGATTTATGATAATTTACACAAGCATATCGAAGTTCAAATCTAGCGTCAGACACACAGCATTTTATTAAACTTTTTATTTGCATAGTAGTATAACAGTTATGGATGATACTGCAATTTAGATGATCTATGTTACAAAGGAGTGGGCCAATGGCTGAATGGTTAGAGTGACGGACAGCTGTTTGAAAAGACAGTGGAGTGTACGTGCGTGTTTTTAACTCCCATGTGCGACAGTTGTAAATTTTTTTCCTATTATCTTATGTTTGTTCTTTTATTATAGACTAAGAGGAAAGCTACAGTCAAGCGGGCTGTGATGTACCCACTCTACCTACACGTGAACGGACGTGTTTTTTTTTGCGTTTTGATTTTTTAGAGTTTTCATTAAAAACGTCTCTCTGCTGCACTGTTGTTGGTAATCTTTTTGCTATCTCTGCTCTCTACCCTTTGCGTGCGATAAATTCTTTCTCTTGCGAACATACATCTTCTTCTTGTTTTTCTTTGTTTTCTTTTGACTGCCGCCCAGGCAAGCATTTCGTGTTGGCTATGTAATAACGAAGTACACGCGAAGTGTGGCGGTTTAACAGGCCCGACGGCAGACGCCGTAGCCCAGAGCACTGGGTTGCGTTATTGCTGCGATATGTGATGGGAGGTGGAGAACGAGATTTGTACGTTTATGCGGCAAACGAAAAATGGATTCAGGGAATTCCTTGGAAATTTTCGTATACTTTCCGACAAGTTCTCAGCGCTCGATTCATCTTTCAATAACCTTAAGTTATTGAAGGAATCCCCGAAGCACAAGAAATCTGCCCGCATAGAGGAGCCATTAATTATCGCCACCAAGATCCCTATAATTGATCAGCCAGGTACGCCAATGACACAGCCGTTAATGACGTTCACCAATCCCCCGATGGTAACAAGATCTGCGGCTAAATCAATTTCGATTCCCGAAAATGTCATTGTCATTGTGCGCAACCAGTGACACATAAATTTTCCGAAAAGTCCACTGTGGTCTCGTTGCCCGTGTCAATAGTAATAGTGTTACCTAAGGCGTGTTCAAGTTCTGGCTTACCTGAAGAGAACCTCTGCTCTGGAAATATACCTGAGGCGCCTAAAAAGGATAATAGGTGTTCCACAAAAGAAACAAATTTTTGTTTCTAGGCTTGCCCCTGATTTCACATCAAATGATGTTAAAGCTTATATTCAAGCTAAAATTCAAGCCGTGGATATAAAAGTAGAAAAATTTAAGTTTTCTAATGAGAGGAACATATCATCCTTCAAAATAAGTGCCCCTAACTCTTGGGCATTATATTTTCGGCCTCCTTTAGCAACAGCTCAAACAATCTCAAACAAAAAAAAAGCTAACAAGCTTCCTAACTCTTACATATCAAAATGTTAGAGGTCTTTGTACTAAACTTTCAACTTTTTATTTAAACAGTCTTTCGTTTTCTTCTTAAATTGTTGTGTTTTCTGAGACTTGGTTAGTAGATTTCACCATCAACTCGGAACTTTCAGAACCGGGTTTTTATACCCTTCGACCATTGAAAATGGTCAAAAAAGGGTATACTAACTTTGTGCAAATGTATGTAACAGGCAGAAGGAGGCGTGGGAGACCCCACAAAGTATATATATTCTTGCTCAGGATCACTAGCCAAGTCAATTAAGCCATGTCTGTCTGTCTGTCCGGATGTCTGGATGTCCGGATGAACACACAGATCTCAGCTATTATAAAAGCTAGAGACACCAAATTTAGCATTAAGGTTTCTGTTTATCCGGGACAGGTGAAGTTTATTTCAAATGTTAGGTGCCACGCCCCCCGCCCACGCAAATCAATAATTTCATCTGTTTAGCTGATTTGCGAGCGACATATAAAAGATACAACATTCTGAGTAAGACTATACTTAGCTAATTATAATACCAACATAACGTCAAAATTCCAATCCGATCGGACAACAAACACAGAAGTTATTAAACAAAAACCTTGTTCGCTTTGATTTTGTATACAGACCAGCAAGCTGTGACGTCATTGCAATGCTCATGTAGGAAAGAAAAGGAAAGAATGCGAGCGCGTAGCGCCATCTGTTGTTCTTCTCTTCTTTTCTATGCACACGCATTTTTTGCATTCAAACGCACACACACACATACATACATTTGTGCTTGACCAATAAAATGATACACGCATGTACACGTATTCATACACAGACGCATACAAAGGCTTACGTTACGATATTTCTACTACGAGGGTCGTTTGATAAGTCCGTGACTTTTTGAATAAAATATATTTTTTTCGTCAAAGAAGCGTTTTATTTCTCAACATAATCTCCTTTTAGCTCTATACGTTTAGTCCAGCGTTTTTCCAATTTTTTTATTCCTTCCAAATAATAGGTTTTCTCAAGGCCCTCAAAATAGTCGTTTGTTTCTGTGATGACCCGAATCTCTTACCGCCGAGCCATTTCTTCATGTTTGGAAACAAAAAATAGTCACAGGGGGCTAAATCTGGAGAATATGCTGGATGGGGTAGCAGTTCGTAGCCCAATTTATGAAATTTTGAAATAATGCTTAATTAGCACACGAAATTCACTTTTTTCCATTTTCGTTAAAATTCACGAGATCGTCTGCTTTCAATGCCTATAAAACGCAAACCAAAAAACGCAGCTTTCTCAAAATTTTACAGTCAGCTGTTAATCGATAACTGCTGACAGGAGCAGTGTTGTATTTAGAGCAGGTGCGCGGCAAATACAAAAAGTCACGGACTTATCAAACGACCCTCGTAAGTAGAAGTAGGTATTGTACAATTATTGACTCTTTACGTTTCAAAAAGGTCGAAGGGTATCCCACTGTCGCGTGCCGCTCGACTGTTGCTCTTGTTTGATTATATAACCTGTTCTTATTTTCCGCCGTCGTCGGAATTATCAGTCTATTTGCAACATTTGTCAGCAATAAAGACCATCTGTTATCACTTTTCAGTCTTCGGGGACTTAAATATCCCAAATTGTAATTGGGCAACAAGTGTTGATTCAAATTTTCTACTGCTCTCACGGCAACATGACCTTTTTGACGGTCTGTTTGATATGTCATTGTTACAGGTCAATCATGTTTCAAACAGTAGTAACAGATCGTTAGACTTATCCTTTGTCTCCGATCCATCTAGAGTGAGTCATAACAAGACACAACCACTTTGTCTTCCTGAAGATTCTTAGTATCCCACTCTTGAAGTTACTTTTTATTTTGGCGCATATATGGATTATCATGGAAAAACTGTGTAATCGTGTACGCTGCTTTAGAAAAACATATATAAACTTATTAAATCGGTTGATTTCCCAATATGATTGGTCGGAAATGTATTTGTCTACAGATATTTTAGTAGCAATATTTTTTTATAGCACAATTAACTGCTTTTTAGATATTTGTGTTCCGTGGTTTTATCCAACATCCGCCATTTATTACAAGAGAGTTGTCACTGTTAAAAAATTCAAAGTCAAGGATAAAGTAATAACTCACCTGCAGCCTTTACCCGCTACTTAAGCGCGCGGTCTTTAACCCGAAATGTTATAAAAACTATTTAACTCGTTGTAAGGCTCAGTTTATTAACTACCCCAAACAGTTTTAAAGTTTCGTTAACACGAAGCGTAAGTCTACCGCATTTTCAACTAAATTAACGTTTGAAAATGCTATTGCAGATATCGACCAAACCATGGCCGATATGTTGGCAAAGTTTTCAAACGACTTATTCACCTTCTCCACAGAGTACTTAATTTTATCCATATAACATTCCAAGTTCGACTTTTCTAAATGTAAGCCCACTGGTCAAGGATCTCTCTATAGTTAATCCAGTTTTTTCACCAAGCCTTGACGGTGTTACCGCTTGTATACTTCGTTTCTGAACCAACTCCTTAAGTAACCCATTGCTCATACTATTTTCGCTGTCCTTAAAAACTTCAGTCTTTCCTTCCATTTGGAAGGAATCTTTTATTATTCCCTTGCTTAAAAAGGGCAGCAAGTCTGATGCAAGCAATTATAGAGGTATCTCTAAATTGTCGGCTGTACCTAAAGTTTTCGAGAATGTTATAACTCCTCACTTGCAACATTTCTGTAGATCCGTTATCTCATATTTTCAACACGGATTCATTAAAAGTCGTTCAACTATGACAAACTTGCTTGAGCTGACATCCTTCGTGGTAAAAGGATTTCAGGAAAATCTTCAAACTCATGTTATTTATACTGATTTCAGCAAAGCTTTTGGCTCAGTAAATCATTCCCTTCTGGCACATAAGCTTAACCTTCTAGGTTTTTCACCAAAACTACTTAGTTGGATTGTAAGCTATCTGGCTGACAGAACTCAAAGAGTCCTCTGTAAAACCACCCTCTCAAACCCAATTCATGCCACATCTGGTGCTCCTCAGGGGAGTCATCTTGGTCCCCTACTTTTTACGCTTTTCATTAATGACCTTCCCTAGGTCATACGTAACTCCCATACTCTTATTTATGCGGATGATGTAAAGCTGTGTTTTGTGCCAATTTTTTAAACCTGAACAGCTCTAAATGCAAGCTGATGACATTCTCTCGAGCTAGTCCGAAGTTTGCTTCTCATACTCTTTGTGGTTGTGTCTTGGAAAGAATCACCCTACTTGATGATCTGGGGGTCCGTTTGGACCGAAAACTAAAGTTTTATTAAGAGATGGTATAAGGAATTCGACGATCCTTATATTACAATGACCCTTTACGTTTCACTTGTTCGTCCCATTCTCGAATACGGTTCATGCGTATAGTGTCCCCAGTACGATATTCATAAGGAACGCATCGAATCTGTACCGAAAAACTTTTTACTTTTTCCTTTACGTGGCCTTAACTGGGATAAAAATTTAAGACTGCCTTCCTATAATTGTAGACTTCTGTTACTAAATCTGCCTTCGCTAATTCGTGGTAGCTAGAATTCTATCGCTGCTATGAAGTCTTTAATCCTTGCCTATCTAGCACGTAATTTGTAAATAGTATTATAATTTTCCTCGATATTTCAATTCTATCTTTTCTTTTCTATTTTTTTGCCGCGTTCTATCGTATCGTCTATTTAATTTGTCTATCTATCGCGTTAATTTTTCCTCACTTTTCTATTCGCATTTCTACCGCGATTCCTTGTCGTTCGTTATGCGATGGTGCCTCTCGGTCAGTTTGGCGGGAGGTGGTCTTCGTTTGGGTTCCGCAACAAGCATCGGCTTGGTGTCGTTGGACCATTTGCTTTCATTCATTGTATTCAATGTTTAAATACATTTCAAAATGTTACTATTTTCATATTAAAACAATTTGTTTTTAATTTATGTTATTTTATTCTTCCGATATATTTCGGTTACTCTCCGGTAACCGTCTTCAGGGCTAAAAACACAATATTAACAAAAAAGGAATAAATAACGATATTTATAAAACTAAAAAACTACACTGAACAATACTAAATTACATACATTTATTTTTCACGTGTGCTCTTGCGGGCGCGGAGTTCCTAACTGACTTAGGAAGTAAATGTCTATTCATATATGTGACCGCAATTATCTGTGTCCGTTTTGTATTTGTTTTTTATCAAGATCACGCCGAGTCAATTGACCCATGTCTGTCTGTGTTAACGCACAGATCTCAACTAATATAAAAGCTAGAGAAGGCAGGAAGTTTCCTGTATACCATACGCCGATCAAGTTTATTTCAAATGTTAGGTGTCATGCCCGCCGCCCCCGCAAATCAATAATTTAGTTTCTAAAGTAGATTTGTAAGTGGCCTATAAAAGATACAACTTTCTGGTCTGGACCAATAGTAAGCTTACTATAATAGTTATTCCGATTTTTTTCAAACACACACTTGCATGAAATGCTGCATGGATATCCAAGTATTTATACACGTTTGCTTATGAAGGCTTACGTTACGTTATTTCTAATAAGAAGCAGTATCGTACAATGATTACGTTAAAACTAAGATCGAAGGGTTCCCTACTGTCACCTGCCGCTCGACTGTTGCATTCGTTTTATAATAAAATGTGCTGTTTTTTAGAGTGTTCGCCATTTACCTTTGGGTAACTTCAAATTAGCAGGAATATTGAAGAATTACTAAAAATATATATGTATATTACATTGATAAAAAAATTCTGCGGTCAGATCAAATTTTATATTAAATCGTAATGATGCGGGGTTCTTATTTTTAATTGTAAAGCCAACATATTCACAATACAAAATAATCAGTTTTAAACACTTAAAGAACGGAAAAATTCAATGTCAAAAAATGTAGTTACTTTAATAAATAATGTGTTTTGGGTAATACTGTTATTAATGCATTTATCCTATTTTTATTCGGCAGCGATTGATGGACTCCGCGGAGCAAGCAGCGCTCTCGGAGCTGGATGGTCAAGGTAGCTCAGAGGAAGGAGCTCCCAGGCAACAGCACTACGATGCTAGACGCATAAACGAGTATAATGCCGACGGCAAACTAGCGGACGGGGCTCGTCACATGGATATTCGCTTTATGCGTAGATTTGAACGGCTGCCGGTGAATCTCAGTCTTAGCTCGGTTCTGGTGCCGCACGGCGTCGACCTCGAAGAAATTGATGTCAAGTCCGCCTTGCAGTGGAGCGCCCATTTGGATCCTCTCTTTCAGAATAACTTAGAGCGAGATCCGGCATTATCGTGGCAGTATTTTGGTTCCAGTTCGGGTTTTCTGCGTCGCTTCCCAGGCACAGCCTGGCCCCCAGAGGGCTCAAAGGGCAGCAAACTAATCCACGACTTCCGCACGCACAACTGGTTTGTACAAGCCGCATCATCGCCGAAAGATATTGTAAGCAGATTCCGACAAGTTATCGATAAGCATTGAAACTAAATATTTCTCTTTGCAGATGATTTTGTTGGACGCCTCGGCCAGCTTATCTGAAAAGTCCTTCAATCTAGCTATGGCCACAGCTTTCAACATACTTGATACCCTCGGTGAAGATGACTATGTAAATCTGATTACCTTCTCAGAGGTAATTAAGACACCAGTTCCCTGCTTCAAGGACCGGATGGTTCGAGCTACGCCCGACAATATTCAAGAGATTAAGTCGGCAGTGAAGGCCATTAAGCTGCAGGACACGTCAAACTTTACTGCTGGCCTTGAGTATGCGTTCAGTCTACTTCATAAGGTATGTGGTGTGTGTGTTGATGAAGCTCTCTCAGTTCAGCTCAAAATTTGGCTTTGCAGTACAATCAGTCTGGAGCGGGCAGTCAGTGTAATCAAGCCATTATGCTTATAACAGAGAGCTCCTCAGAATCGCACAAGGATATCATTAAGCAGTACAACTGGCCTCACATGCCCGTCCGAATCTTCACCTATCTAATCGGCAGCGATTCGGGAAGTCGAAGCAACCTGCATGAGATGGCCTGCTCGAACAAGGGTTTCTTTGTGCAAATTAACGACTATGAGGAAGCCAGGCGGAAGGTCATTGACTATGCGTTGGTCATGGCTCGCCCAATGATTATGTACCAGGCTGATCATCCGGTCCATTGGACTCCCGTTTTCGTGGCGGGAAAATCAGGTGGTCTAGGACGCGACTCAGAATATCAACGACGCTTGGTAACGACAGTTTCAACTCCGGTCTTCGATAGACGAAATCATTCGGTGCGGGTGGCTAATCTTTTGGGCGTGGTTGGTACCGATGTTCCCATAGAGGAGATTCGTAAGATGATTCCACAACATAAGCTGGGTCCGAATGGATATTCGTTTATCGTCGATAACAATGGACGGGTGCTGTATCATCCGGATCTGCGACCCTTAAGCGATGGCAATCAGTTCATTGATCAGTTGAAGCCAAAGTATTCCTCCGTCGACATAACGGAGTTGGAACTGCCGGAAACGGAAACTGGCAACGACCACGACGTAGTCGAGATGAATAAGAATCTTCTCAATGAGGTGAGTAATTTAATTTTGCCCGTGTTATAAGAATCGCTGGTTGTATGTTTTCTTTGTTTTCTCCATAACTGTTCTATTGCCCTTTCTTATTAAAAGATGCGTGGTGACTTGATTCGGCCTAAAGAAGGTGAAACAGAGTTCACTGTGCTGAATCATTATGATGAATCAAAGCGAGTTTCCACTCGCACGCATCGCTACTTTTACGGTCCCATCGAAGACACGCCTTTTACACTAGCCATTGTCCTCCCGGAGAAATACGGTAGCCATGAGTTGGTCTCCCAGCAGGAAATTCGGCATTCGCGTAACAATGGTAAGCTGCGTTACACAAGACCTGACTTTAGCTTATTCATTTTGTTTTTCTATCTGCCAGTTACCGAATTTTTCAAAGGAGACAACTGGCGCGTACATCCCGATTGGGTCTACTGCGAGTACAATAGTGTCAGCGATCTAGAGAAGGAGCGTGAGAGTTCCGGTGAATACACCTCGCGTGACCAAGAGCCCAGTTTTGGGTCACCGGAAGAGCAAGTACTGCACTTTCTGGCACGCGCGGGACGCCCAGGTTGGAAGTGGATGTCGGTAAGAACACTATCCCAGCATAAAATCAATCGATGTTGTCTTATTAATTTATTCTCTGCTTTGTCTCGTATAGGTACGACCCAAGTCGCCACAGCCGCATCACAATTTGCACAGTTCCTCACAAAGCGCCACACATTTTGGCGCACAGCATCTGAATGTGCAGGGTTCTCGCAAGGCTGAGCCGTACTTCTGCGATCGAACCCTACTTCAGAGTCTGGTTCGCGACGCGATGGTCACTGATGGTCTGGACCGCAACACGACTGGAAGTTCGAGTGGCAAGGAGGACAAACAGTAAGCCTTATTTTTTTATGCTTAAGTATTTTTGACATATATTTATGCTCTAGTAAAGCGTATATTAATCATATGTCAACAGACCAACTAGTAATATTCATACGTCTGTAGGTATGTCTGATAGTTTTGCAATATCTTCCTTTAAGTAGTTGCGGCTCAGAATTTTCTATGGCAGCTATAAGAAATAACTTATTGATGATGTTTAACAACTTATTACGCACATAAAATGCTACAGTTGTAGTAAAAGCATAATGTTGAAAATTAACAAAAATCAGCAAATTTATTAAGTTTCATCTCCCTAAATTGTAAAAATATATGTAAATATATAAACAAAATTCAGAGTTATTATAGATGATAACAACAACGTTGTTAAGGTCTGAGGAATTAAGCTACGTCTATTGATAAGTTCTCGGCCTGGCATATAGATGACGCTATTACTGCAGGTCAATCTCTTCCAACGCCATCAAAAGAGATCAAATTATTAAGCCCTTCGCTTGTCGCGTGCTGTCTCACCTTTGTTGTCACGATCTAATAGTATATTTGACCGCCTCGAATGCATGTTGATTTTATTAAAGACCGCAACCAGTTACAGGTTCCAGCGGAGAGTGGTATTCCGTGCCACTTGTAACCGGAGATTCTCCTCAAACTCCTATTATGATTTTGATTCTTCAGATATGGCAATCGGAAACCAGTTCCAAGATTCGGAAATAGTGTCTCCAAAAAGGTGTTATGTTTTGCTGATGAATGCAACATTATTGACTCTGTTCAAATGATCTCTAAAAACTTGAGAATTTCTTTGGTGGTGGATGCAGGTAAAATTAGGGGCATTTAAAAGAAATCCGGAGATCGTTGAATAAAAATAATAAATCATCGTTTTATAAAAAATGTTAGAATAACACAGGCCTACTCAAAAAAAAGTTTCATGATCTGGATATGCGGCAGTTATATGTATTTTGGGTCGCTGAATCCGGATCCGTCAGGTCACAATTTCACCATCACATCAGGACTTCGGCATAACCTCAAACACTGAAAGTTTTTCAAAAATTTTTAGTGAAGGTTAAATTTCCGACGTGATAGACAGGTTATGACTTCAGATTTTGATTTGGAATGTCAAAGAATATATAGAAGCAAATATCGCACTACCCGATCATGACCCCCCATTATTTAAAAAAATTGTTCAAGTTTTTTGAGGTAATTTCGACATCGGATTTGGCCTAAGAAGGTCAAAATACATATTAAATCATGTATCGCAAGATTCTATAAGTTTTAGAAGATATTCAATGGTTTTTTTTTTTGTGGTCTATTAATATTATGTATGGCTGTCCGGACTTTGGTCTGCCACAAAGTCGTTTTATCCATATTCGTGACAGCAAATATTAGTTTTTGTTCAGTCGAATTCCATAATAAATTATTTGTTAGTGGGGTTGTGTTATGCAACATATTTGCGTGCTTTTCTGCTAATATTCCATGGTATGTTTTACAGCGAAAAAGCAATAGATGGCAGTTATCATCTAAATTTGGCGAAGAGTATTCAATTGTTTGGCGGTACCGACTGTAGCGATTGAAAAAAGAATTGATGGAAAAGGAATTTTTATACCCTTCGACCATTGAAAATGGTCAAAAAAGGATATACTAACTTTGTGCAAATGTATGTAACAGGCAGAAGGAGGCGTGGGAGACCCCACAAAGTATATTCTTGCTCAGGGTCAGCCAAGTCGATTAAGCCATGTCTGTCTGTCTGTCCGGATGTCTGGATGTCTGGCTGTCTGGATGTCCAGATGAACACACAGATCTCAGCTATTATAAAAGCTAGAGACACTAAATTTCTGGTTTCTGTTTATCCGGGACAGGTGAAGTTTATTTCAAATGTTAGGTGCCACGCCCCCCGCCCACGCAAATCAATAATTTCATCTTTTAAGCTGATTTGCGAGCGACATATAAAAGATACAACAGTCTGAGTAAGACTATACTAAGCTAATTATCTTACCAACATAACGTCAAATTTCAAATTTCAATCCGATCGGACAACAAACACAGACGTTATTAAACAAAAACCTTGCTCGCTTTGATTTTGTATACAGACCAGCAAGCTGTGACGTCATTGCAATGCTCATGTAGGAAAGAAAAGGAAAGAGAATGCGAGTGCGTAGCGCCATCTGTTGTTCTTCTCTTCTTTTCTACGCACACGCATTTTTTGCATTCAAACGCACACACACATACATACATTTGTGCTTGACCAATGAAATTATACACGTATTCATACACAGACGCATACAAAAGCTTACGTTACGATATTTCTATTATGTAGAAGTATTGTACAATTGACTCTTTACGTTTCAAAAAGGTCGAAGGGTATCCCACTGTCGCGTGCCGCTCGAATGTTGATCTTGTTTTATGTTGGTCATTAGAAATCTTGTTTACTTGAAATTTGTTTCAAAGTAATGTGAAGAATGGTTTAAAGGCGGAAGCACTGACATTATCTTTGATACATTTTTTAATCTGAGTTTTTAAAGACATGTTTAATTAAAGTTTAATTTGAAATTAATTTTCCGCACTAAAGCACAACAATTTTTTTCTTGCATATATTTCCCATATTCTTCTTTCTTAAATGCAACTACGTTTCTTTATTATAATTAAAATCTTTTTTCAAATGATATATGTACATAAATAATCTTATTTAAAAAAAATGCACTCTTTAGTCCAATCGCCACATTGATGGCCATTTTAAAGAGGTAAATTGAAAGAAATTACGCCGGTCAAGTAGTTTTTGAAAATGAAAACGCTCTTGATAAAATGTATACGACAAAAAAAAAATTCGGAATCAGATTGAAATAATACACGTAAATGCAGATAATTTCCAGACTAGCATATCGCTTGACTACATCGACGAAACCTCGCCAACTTACCTTTAACGATATCAATTCTAACATTTTCCTTGAAATTCCATATAGGCAAGGCTATCAGAAGTTTGCAGTGGCCACTTCATTTGTTGCAACCCGCTCAGGCCTATTGCGCTGGATTGATCACATCAAGAGACCTGAAGATACGCCTGAACCGTAAGTTTACCAATAAATTGTGTTTCTAGAGCCATGAGATAGAAATAGTCATATTTCCTTCTGTATGCTGAAGACCCACTGAATTTCCGTAAAAGGTAGAAGAAGACATCTAGTATCTCATACAATGTGTCTCCGAATACTTTACAAAAATAAAATACAAAGAGAATTCTGTTTTACAATAAGGTTTTTTTTTTCTATATTTTAAATTAAAGAATTGTGAAATAAAAGGGATTATATTTAAACTAAACTAAATCAAACAAAGTCAAATAAGAAGAAAAAATGATTTGCCAATAACATCTTTGCAAAATGCTAAAACCCATTGAAAAGATAAATGAAACTCAGTAACGGGATTGCAATTACACAAAAAATTGTTTATTCCCTTTTATTATGCTGTGCCTATCCTTCTTTTTCTGGAAAACGAATCGACGAAAATAAACAATGAATTAATTTATTTTAATTATAATAAGGGAAAAAGGGCAAAGGAGTTGTCGGAAATGTTTGATATTAAGCTAAGAACTATTTACAACCTCATAAGACGGGCAGAAAAAGAAAATCGGCTGCACCATAATAACTCTATAGACATACCACTGAAACTCACAAAGCCTTAGTTATCAAAAATATTGCGAACAGTGGGCGTACCCCCACCGTCAGTCATGTGACAGTCAGAAAAGTTCTCAAAGTTAACCAGTACTCATCCCATTTTGTCAGAGAGAAGCCATTACTTTCAAAGATGATTATTGATATGTATATACTCTCTTCAAGTGAACAGACGCGTTTTTCTTTTGCTCCCCGAAGTTTCTTTATTTCTTTGAACGACCGGTGTTCTATGTAACAAAAGCTTATTAATACTTTTTGTAGTGTTTTTTCTTATTCTTTTGCTGCAGAATCTGTTCACTCGCGAGTGCTTTTCTATTAAATTAGTCAAACATTTGTGTTTGGTAATTGGTTTGCAATTTGCTTCTTTGTTTACATCAACTCTTTGTAGCTTTGTTGTTGCATTGCTTGGTAGCTTGATCTATTTTTAGATTCTGTCGTGAGCGCGCTTACTCTCTTCTGTTCGGTCTCTCTCTCTCTCCTACTTTCGTCTGCGCTGTGCATTTCTTGTTGCAGTTACTGTAACGACAGCTAACGCTCTCGCCTACTTAGCATTTGCTCTCTTTTTTCGTACATAGTTTACTCTTAGTTTTTCCTGACGTTTTATTTGGCTACTCTTTTACAGTGGTGTCTTATTATAATGGAAGGACATCTTATTTGTGCTGTTAAAACCTGCAAAGGTGAGATTACGTGTGCTCAGCCAAGTATCTTATGTTGGCTGTGTGATAATGTTGTACATGCCAAATGTGTCAACGTCACTGGTTCAACTGCTGATGCTTTGGCTAAGCGCATTGGGCTGCACTATTGTTGCGAGGAGTGTCGTGAGGTGCAGAATGAAATGAGAGCCTTCATGCGGCAGACACGGAAAGGCTTTAAGGAATTGTTTAGTGGTTTTCGTACGCTATCTAAACAGTTCTCTAAGCTGGACTCGAACTTTAATGGCCTTCAGCTGTTAAATGAGTCTCCGAAGCGCAAAAAATCAACGCGTAAAGAAGAGACCATGTCTCCTGCTGTTCCGCCACCAAACGTAGCTACGCCTAGTACTCCGTTGACACAGCCGTTGATACCGGTCACCACATCTGTGGTAACGAGATAGGCGGCTCAGAAAAATTCGGTTCCCGAATGTGTCAACAGTGAGTCTTCGCAGCCAGTGACGCCAAAAATGCCTACCAATTTAGCACCTGCTATAGTCTCAATACCTGTGTCTGCTTCACCCAGGGCAACAACCAATGTTGTTGTTGCAACAAATCTTGGATCGGTTATATCTTTGTCTATCCCAGATTAAATTAAATTAAATTAAATTAAAATTAAATTTAATAGATCTTAGATCTTTTAAAACCTTTATATATACTTTATGCTTAAATTTTTTATAAATTTTTCACTTATTAATTATGCTTTTGTCAATTCAGTCGACTGCATTTAGTTGACTTTAAATTAATTAAAAATAAATAAACGGCTAAGCTTTACTGTTAGCAAGTTGGACAAGCTACGGAATACGACGAGACAAAAAAATGCTGTATAATGATCGACTAAGTAAGGCTTGGAGGAAGAAAAATATAGCCCGTCAAGCAAAAAATTATGAGTCCAGTTTGGCAAACTTTCTTGTGTGGGGTTGTATCTCGTCCAAGGGCAATTGAAGGGGTCATCCTTAAAAATGAATTATACAGGTCCACAAAAAAGTGTCATGATAACATATGGGTATGTGGCATATGCATTTACATGTATTTTGGATCGCTGAATCCGAGTCCGAGGCCAAAATTCAGCCATCGTCGTAATTATGATTTAACCTTGAAAAAGCAGCCTATAACGTCTATTCGAATTCGGCGACCCAAAATATTCATACTCATATAACTGCATATGCCGCATAGCCAGATCATAAAAATTTTTGTGTGGGCTTGTGTTATTAACGAGTGCGAAGTGGGTTTGTTGATCCTTTAATACAAAACAAATTAGGGAACAAGCACGAATCTGTATGAAAACCTAGATCTTAGCGACTTTAATGACCAAGGCGTGTGGTGTTGTTTTGTGTGATTATTGCACGCTGATAAAGGTTTAGGTTAACGGTTTTGGCCACGCCACGCTTTCCTCCCACTAAAATCGAATTCCAAACTTTATTCTAATGCAGGCCTGTTAATTATTGGAGCCAAATGATTTCTGAAAATTTGCTTCCCTTCGAATATTTAAGATATGTTTTTTAAGCGCCTCCCTGAGAGTATGCAACACAAGATACGCAAAACCTAGACGTTATATATTGCAGTAATCGTTTTGGTTAGGTGTTTAGCGGGTGTATCGTCGTCGAGCACACAGGTCTGTTGCTTCGTGTTTTTTTTTTTTTTTTTTAAATACTTATGTGCCCAACTTTAAAATAACGCCAAATATTTTTAATGTAGGCACCAAGTGGGAGAATCCTTCGGCAGGTCGAATGAAAAGTTTCATTTATGTATTAAAATTACGCTTTTTGTTTTTACAGGCACTTTAGTGAGGACAATGTACGTGCCATGGACACCTCGTGGTACAAAAGGGCCGTAGATCAACACACGGTGGAACCGGATAGCTTCGTATACAGCGTCCCTTTCGGCTCTGGATATGCGATCAAGTCAAACTTAACGCTGGTGACAGCATCGCATGCAATCTTTGTAGAGCACCGCGGGCACAAGGCACCCGCTGGAGTTGTCGGATTACAGTTTCAACACGATTCACTGGCCAAGCATTTCATCAACATAACCTCTGCTGTAAATATGCATTTTAACACACTATGTCTAAGTTGTCTTACGGGTTTTTCCACTAGTGTACTGGTATGACGGGCTGCAAAAGGACCTGCGCGTCAGACAATCTGGACTGTTATGTCCTAGATAACAGCGGATTTGTCATTATTTCGGAAGAAATGGAGCACACAGGCAAGTTCTTTGGTCAAATCGATGGTACCATTATGGACTCTCTAGTTCAAGACCGCATATACAAGCGGGTTACGGTAAATGACTACCAGGGCGTCTGCTCAGACTCTGATAACCCTTATACGGCAGCATGTGGCATGCTGACTCCGAATCGCTTGGGTACATGGTTATTCCGTCATGTGGTCGCATTCAGCGCCATCTGGTTAACCTTTATGCCGGCAACATTGCGTGCGTGGCCACAAGACGACTACGAGACATACGATAATGGGGATGTCATCTTTGAGGAGAACAGTTATTCTGACGAGTACGAGGAGACCTTCGATAACGAGTACAATATTCCGGTAGAACAGGAAATGGATGAATTCTTTACAACGGCAGATGTGGTGAGTGCATACAACAACCATAACAGCTTACCATGCTAACTTTGTGTTTTATCTATTTTTCAGGAGTACACGACGCCGCCTTCAAAACAGCACAAGCCTCATAGTGGACCGAGACTCACGACAGATCCTCAGAACGCTCGCCGTTGCGATTTGCGCACCGATCTGTATATGCTGCAGCCAGAACGCCTCAATCAAGGCGGTCAAAACAATCCACTCAAGGTGAGTATTATCTGTCCTAAAAGCCAATTTGATGACAGTGTTGGGTCGTTTACTAAGTAAATTCGTTTAATGACAATACCTGGTCATATTTAATTTTTTTCGCTTCGAACTTCGCACATTACCCCATACCCGTTTCATATTTGAACAGCTATAGTAAGGGTTATTTGTACATATAATTGTTAAGTTGTTGGCATAGTTTCTCTTTGGTGCCCTATTGAAGTTGGATGACGCGTTTTCAGCACAATTTACTATTTTGATGTTTTTCTATCACAGGGTTAAAAATGCAATTCAAGCAACGTGAAAAAGTATGGCGAGTTTACGGAAATTTCTTGACCGAAGACAAAGCCAAAATTCTTTTGCGAAGTTCCGATCTTGAGGACACATCACGTCCTGTAGGACTCTTGTAGTTGATGTGAATGAAACCAACTTGTTGGTCGATGGAAATTGTCAAATAGCAGCTCAAGAGATTGCTAAAAGATTAAAAGATTTCACAATTAAGAGAAGTAAAAAACAAAAGGACTTACCGAAGTTTTCTAACCTGCCTAATATCCCCGAGAGACTTTGATAACCTGCAACTATTAAAAGTGGCATAAAAAAAATTACACATGCAAGTAAATGGAAGAAGGAGGTGTGGTAAACCCCCCTTAACACACAAATATACTTATTTTTCGTCTGTAGCTCTAGCCTACAGAATTTGCCATGTATTTTTATCAGTTTTATAACAGCGACCGTAAAAATCAATCTTTAAAATTAAAACTCAAAATGTTATGATTATGCCATGGAATGGAAATCAAAAATGCATGGTCTATTGTATTTTTAGGACGAGGAATATGCGTAACAGGAAGAAAAAGGCGTCTCCGAGATGAAGTGTATATATTGTTAATCAGCATCAATTGCAGAGTCGAAAAAGCCATGTCTTACTGTCCGTCTATTAGTCTGTCTGTTAATCTTCCGGGCGCCATAATCTCAGAAATTAGAGCTATCAAATTTTGTGTCCATGTTATTGTTTGAGTACATTTTAAATTTTGTACACGCTTTTTCCCATTTCTGTAAATCAGTAATAACTATTTAGAAGCTACAGTATAAGCTCAACAACCACAAGTGTCAAGTGTAGGGGCGTTTTATTAAATTTTCATTACAATCGGATTATAAACAAGTAAGATGTGATACGAATTAAATTCATTTGAATAACCGTGTTAAATATTCCGACATTTTCAATATGATTATAATTTTTTTTTAATACCTTAAGTATGATAAAATTGCTTTGAAATCAAGGTTGATAAAAGCACTGTCTAGCCACATGTGCATGTATGCATAAAAATGATAATAAAACTTGTGCGTAATTTGGTGTTGAGAGTTATAAGAGTAACGGGTATTAGACGGATTTTTAAATTTGGAAAATTATATATGCTATTTGTGTTGATTACTTTCTTTTGTTTTCTGTTTTCTGATTTCAGGGTAAACTGACTAATTGCCATGTCTCGGGCTGCGAGCGGCCATTTAGTGTGCAGAAGATTCCGCACAGCAATCTTATTCTTCTCGTGGTAGATACGTTATGTCCCTGTGGCTCTAAGCAGCTAGACATTGAGCCAATGGAGGAATCGGGCATTGTGGGTGAGTAGAAATATAATCACGGTAGCGTAAAATATGGACTCTATCGTTACTTTATCCGTAGGTGCCTGCAGCACGCGTCGGCAGAGTCAAGAGCAGGAATCGCGACGCCGCCCAAAGAAATGCATTAACTATCATCCCGAAGAGATCGAGATACAGCAATGCGGTCGTGGCACCACATTGCTGTATAGATCTGCTCCTGTCATAGTTATCCACCTTCTGATAGTCACCGTGACCTATGTGTTGGCCAACGCGTGATACGAGCTTTAAATATGATCCAGGAAACGGTAGACAAATACAAATATTATCAAATTTAAGTGTGGGTTGAGGAAGCTAAACCTTTTTAAGACGTTTCCTCGGCGATGAACGCTAAGAGAGCACTGAAATTCCATGCACAGTAATAGATTTCATTGAATAAGTTTCAGTCCCGGGACAAACGCAGCCCATTGACGTTACGCATAGCCAAATGAAATTATTCCAAGTTAATATTTTTATGTTTGTAGACAATAATTTAAAAAAATACCCGTAATTCTACAGCAATTAGAGAAAATACTTATAGCTAATGTTAGTTAATTGTGTTAACTTGGAATTATATTCCGCTGTAACGGCACTTAAATTTCAAGTCATATTATTATTGACTAATTCAATAATCAAACAGAATATTACTAATATATTTTTTCAATCAATAAGGCAACCCCCAAAGAGCAAGGTGAACAGTTGTTATTTATGTAAATACATGCATACTTATGTAGGTAAAAATGGAAGTATTTAAAAATCTACATATGTATGAATGTATATGTATACCTACCGAAATATTTAACTCAACTGAACAAAACATTGATTTACTTATCACAAAACAAAAAAAACAACCATGAAATGAGAACAAAACTAAGGATTTGCACCAACTTCGTACGCACAAATTCAAGTAATACTTAAAAAAGCGGGTTAATGTTCATGAAGTCACCTTACAAACAGAAGACTAACATGCTATCAGCAATGTACACACATATTTATACATATGAATGTATGTATGCACATATGTACAAACGTAAAAATAAATGAAAAAAAAAACACCAAACAAAGCAAAGATCAGAGAATAAGAGACAAACATTAGAAAGAAACGGTTCATATCAAGGACATACACGTATGTACATATGTTATGTACAGTTACATACTTAACTTATTGATCAGGCTCAGGCTAGTTGGCGCTTTGGAGTAAGAAAACTGCTGAATGTGGGTCCTAAACGGTGCTTCAAATTTCCTAAAATGCATTAATAAACAACTAATACCATGAATTTAATTTAACTTATAGATTCCCTCAACTTATTTATCACGTGAAATATATTAATTTTAATTTTTTTGCTTCTTCAATATTTCCAAATACTACAAAATAGTTTTAATTCTTTTGGTTGTTTATTAATGTACATGTTTAAAAAAAATTAAGTTATTATATGCAAATGTATGCTTGTACATATGTATATATAGTATACATAAGAAGCGAAAAAATTAACAACCAAGATGCTGATGGATGACCGAAAGTTATACACAAAAAAACATTGATACTTATGTTACATACATGCGTGTTACAATGATTTAGAAAGAAGTTACTTTTCAAAGGATTTGAAATTCATTTTAAATATTGATTTTTATCTTATCATTTATTTATACATTTAAAGTATAAAAGTATTCTATATATTAGGTATACTATTCAACATTTAAAAATTGTGCAATTAATTGTATACCGTACAACCAAGACCGTCGCCTGTTCGTCAAACAGATAATAGAATTATAATTTAAAAAATCTGAAAATTTGTCTGCCCCGAGTGGATACTGTTCGCACACTTTCTCCTTTCCAGACAAGTTTCCTTCCCTAAATATATTGCGGTTCTATGACCCGATTTCATGAGGACATCTGTAGCATGTCGGTAACATGCCTATCACAAGTCTGTTTCATTTTTGTATCTCTGTAACATAACAGTTACATGTCTGTTAGATGTCTTAAAAATGTCTGTAACACCACTAAGCAACGAACAATGCTTAGTGGTAACACTTATGAGATATGTCTGTCACAAGCTAGTAACATGTAATTAACATGTCTATAATTTATCTAACTAACTAACCACACATTTATTTTTGGGGGAAAATTTGTGCAAATGTATGGGAAAGGCAAAAAAGAGGAGGAAGGAATTTATATTCTAGTTTGCGATCACTAATCAAGTCTTTCGAGGATATCCCTCAGTTTGACTGCCTGGATGAACGCGCCTATCTGAGGTATTAAAAAATCTAGAGTCACCACCTTTGTGATGAAAGTTTTTGTATACAATATTTAGATCAAGTTTATTCTAAACATCAATCAGTTCGGACAATTTAAACAGAAGAACAGGAAAAGTTTTCAACTGGCCTACTCTTGTCGAATCATCCCTTATTGCGATAGCCATGTTCGTCTCTCGATCTGGACCAGTGGTGCCCACCCAAGCAGTTGGGTTTTGAAATTGTGTTTGTGGGATGCAAGCAAGCGTGAACTCTGATAAGCGTTCTTGCATTGCCTTGAACGAAAGGGTAAAGCACTGCCCGAACAGCAAATCCTAAGTCCCACGAACGAGTTTACACTCGTCCCTGTGTCGACAGAGCTCTGGTCTAGGCGAACGCATTTGTATGTCCGTATGAAATCTACATAGATCTCAGAGACTTTAATAATTACCACCGTCCAATTGATATCTATAGTAAACCGTTACCCCTGCAGGTTTTGGCTTAAATCTCTCCCGATCATTCCAATACTCTTAATATATAATGGCCCAGAATTTTATAACATTTTTCATGGTTTGATTAACAGCTACAGTAAGTCGAATACAGGACGTATACTTTTTTGTAGGTGTATAGTATGTACATAGGTGTCCGATTTTAATGAAATGGAGAGAGTATACGTCGGTTAGACCTTTGATAAGCTCCTAAAAATTGTGCTTTTTCAGAAAACAATACTAGTCTTCATTCAAAATCTTCATTATTTAATTAGTTATAATTGAAAAGTCCCAGGCCTACCATAGACAAACTATCCTATTATTTGGTCAAAATACGAGGGTCGTTTGATAAGTCCGTGACTTTTTGTATTTGCCGCGCACCTGCTCTAAATACAACACTGCTCCTGTCAGCAGTTATCGATTAACAGCTGACTGTAAAATTTTGAGAAAGCTGCGTTTTTTGGTTTGCGTTTTATAGGCATTGAAAGCAGACGATCTCGTAAATTTTAACGAAAATGGAAAAAAGTGAATTTCGTGTGCTAATTAAGCATTATTTCAAAATTTCATAAATTGGGCTACGAACTGCTACCCCATCCAGCATATTCTCCAGATTTAGCCCCCTGTGACTATTTTTTGTTTCCAAACATGAAGAAATGGCTCGGCGGTAAGAGATTCGGGTCAAATGAAGAGGTCATCACAGAAACAAACGACTATTTTGAGGGCCCTGAGAAAACCTATTATTTGGAAGGAATAAAAAAATTGGAAAAACGCTGGACTAAATGTATAGAGCTAAAAGGAGATTATGTTGAGAAATAAAACGCTTCTTTGACGAAAAAAATATATTTTATTCAAAAAGTCACGGACTTATCAAACGACCCTCGTAGTTTATTTTATTTTAATATACCTCAGTTTCGTAGATCACCTCTTCATTCGACGAATATTTCTTCCCAGCGAGCATTTTTTTGAGATATGAGAAAAGGAATAAGTCGCTAGGCGCTAAATCTGGAGAATATGGTAGATGCGGAAGCAATTCAACCCAATTCATGGAGTGACGGTATTGTTTTTACTGACTCGTGTCACGGTGCATTGTCTTGATGAAACATCACTTTTTTCACAAATGCGTCCGTTTTCCGGCGATTTCCTTCTTCAAACGGTTTAATTACTCGCTCTAATAGTCCTTCACTGTTGATAGCCTTTCCTTTTTCAACGAAATCAATGCTTATTATTCCCAAAATGCAGACGACTTAACCTTGCCAGCCGAGTGTTGCGTTTTAGATCAACTCGTCGTTGTTTTTACTTAAGAGTGAGCTTGCGCGGAGCTTCCTCAACGAAAATTTATACAAATGCTTTCTTAAAGGTTAGGGCTTCCTAAAAATCATATGGATTTAATTCTAATTGCCCCATCTATATGTCAGGCCGAACTTATTATTGCCCTAGTATAAGCATATTATCAAATTGTATCAAATTTAATTAAGATGCCTACATCTCCGATTTTGTTAAAATTTAGTGAGAATTAGCCAACAACAAAATACATGTAAATTTAATTATTTACAAAATTCAATTAAAAAAAAAACTAGAAGCGACCGCCAAATAATTTTTTCACCTAAAATCTTGATAAATATAGCCCCATCAGTGAAAAAAAATTTAACAAAGTCGGAGATGTAGGCAGCTATTTAACCTTTACCAAATTTTTTAGCCAGCGGCGCTCCACTTCTCTCCTCTAGAAAATATCTTCCAAGTGCGCACACGTGATAATTTACAATTTTTAAGCTTATTCAATAACAAAATTGTCTCCAGTCTGCTGATCAGCGAGTGCGCTAAGTGGGCGCCGAAAATCTCAATCAATATGCAAATCATAATATAATACAATTTTGAATATGTCGTACATTTCATTTGAAATATATGGCTTATGGGACACTGCGCATCAGTGTGATGTTTTACTCAGAATTCGCGAACAACAAAATACATGTGAAATTAACTATTTTCCAAATTCAATTACAAAAATACTTAAAACTTCCGAGACATAATTCTATCACCTAAATTCACTTTAAATATTTTGAGAAAATCGGTGATGAGGGCAGGTTCGACTTCTCTGTTGATGCTAATTCAGAATAAACATACATAGGTATATACTTTTTAGAATCGGAGATATCTCAGAAGGTGCATTGAAATCCCATGGCCAAAAATAAATTTATTCTGCAAAAGTGTATAAGATTTGTAGGGAACGTTGGCCTTTAATTTATTTTATTATTATTATTATTATTTTATTAGTTATGTATGTATAGCCAAGTGAAAACTGAAGGTTTAAATCAAACAATTTTTATTTCATGCAATTAATTTCTGTAAGCCAACCTAAGTGAATATATAAAGATTTATGAAATTATGGTATTTTATTTAATTCCCATAACACTTACGAAAGTACACTCGTAAACCATAAGGCTGAAAATATTCTCTTTTTTTTGAGTTTAATTGCTAGAGTCATTTTGGCCGGCTAGAGGTCAAGTTCAATGGAAAATAAAATATATTATTATTATTATTTCTTACTAAGTTCCTAAGGAGTGGAACTCCACGCCCGAAAGAGCAGACGTGAAAAATAAATCTTTGATGACGGATGCCGAATAAGCAATCGAAATACATAAATACATACATACGTGTACATATGCACAAAAATTGGAAAAGAAGATAAAATAATAAAATCAACACATTTTATTTACCATCGAACTTGACCTACAACAGCCAGTCCAAATGACACTTTAATGAATTATTTTATAATTAATGTTGTTATCATTATTATTACTATATTAAAACCAGGAACGTAAACAATTGGGATGAAATGCATTTAAATATGCTTAAAATCGATAAAGAGCTACACAAATGTACATACATACATACATATTTAAAAACATGTGTGTACATATTACATTTAAATATATGTACATACATACATATGCGTACCTTTTTGAGATGTGCGTAGCGTGTGGTTAATGCAATCGTCGTTAACTTGGCGACACTTTATGTTAAAGTTACTAAAAAAAACAAAATTAGAAAAATATTGAAATGTTTAATTACACAAACACAATTTCGGCTATATATTACCCACACGTCTCTATTATATTAAGAAAAATATTTTCTGTGTCTTAAACTTGTATAAAAAATGTCTTCCATTACGAATATTTAAAGAAAAAATAAGTAAACATTAGTATATATCTTAAAAACTAAAACTAATTAACAAGCAAAATACATTCATAAATTTTCCATTTAGCTTGGAAATCTTTGAGGTCATCATATTAAATGTTGCCTCGTTTTTGGCAACTTAAAGCTGCCAATATAAACCAGCGAATATCAGAAGGAAACCAAACATAATGAATGAACTGAAAACAAAAACAGTTTTAAACCCATAGATTTTAATATAATAATATATGGATACACATACATATGTTTGTATGTAGTATGTTCATATATACATACATACATACAGCGATAGGTTCTCTTGGAAATGTTTAGGCAACTTAAGAAATGAAACGGAGCATTCACAAACATAAATCCAATTCTCGTTACCGACACTCATCCACTATTAACTTAAAGGGTCTTACCGCTCGCCGATTCTATTCATACAGAAGCGTACGTACCAACTTATGACGTATTACCACTAAGCATAAAACTAATATGCATCGAACATATAGATTACTCAAACAGCGGAAATTACTGGCCTAAATAAGTTCGGTTATTAGCGATTGGCTCTCTTCGTTAGAAGAAGCGCACAACGGCATCAAATCAGTCGCAGAACGACAGCGGAACGAAGAGCACTGGTGTGATTCTTCACACTGTGCGATCGTTTCAATGTACGCATACGAGGTGTATTCAAAAAGTATCGCGTAATTTTGAATTTTCGCGGGTTACTTATAATTGAATTTCGATTTTTTTGTTTTGTTATGTTGGTACACTCTTCCCGAACATCGTTACCAAGTTTCAAGTATAAACATTTTTTGTTTAATTGTGAGAGGCGTAAAGGTTATAAGTGTTTTGCGTGTTCGCCGATTTTTGCTTTTTTCGGTCATGGCTCACATGGGCTCTTCCATTGGGACTATTAGTCTTTGCTTTCGATATCATAAGCATTTACCCATGATCCGTCACCAGTTATGGCCCTTTTGAGTTAATCTGGGTCATTCATAAAATAATAGGGGGTCATGATCGGGTATATGCGATATATATCTAAATCCGAAGTCGAAACGGGCTTCAAAAATTTATCTTGTTTTTAAGGTTAAGTCGAATCTTTGGCATCTTGTGTTAATTTTCGCTTCGAAGGTCAAAATACATGTTAAATTTTATATCGCATGCCCAGATCAGGATACTATAACTTTTGGGGGATATTTCAAGTTTACAGTTTTTTGAGGTATCGAGATGTGGTAGCGAAACTCTAACCTCAGATTAGGATTCAGCAACCCAAAATACATAAAACTGCATATGCCGCATCAGACCATGACTCCTTCTTTTTGTGGGCCTGTTTAATTGTGAACAAACTATTTTCGATTAAAGAAAAAAGAACGCACTTTTTACAAATAATGTAAGCTTCCTCATCATGTATTGCATGAACCCATCATGACCTTGAACTATTTTTTTGAATTAAAATATTTGTTGTATGATTTGAGGTTAAGTCAAAACATGCCTATGACTTCGGATTCGGCCTTAGAAGGTCAATACATCAATACATGTTAAAGTATATATCGCATGCCCGGATCAGGATGCTATAACTTTTGGGGGCCATTTAAAGGTTTTTCAGTTTTTTGAGGTTATGTCGAAATCCAGACGTGATGGAGAATTTCTGTTGCCGGATTCGGAATCAGCGACCCAAAATACATATAACTGCATATGCCGCATACCCAGATCATGACACTTTTTTTTGTGGGGCTGTGTAATTTATATTTTAACATTTTTTTATTTTGACGATTATGAAAACAATTTGAAAATAAAAATATTGACGACTCTACCATTTTCCGTTTCCTAATTTTTATACCCTTCGACCATTGAAAATGGTCAAAAAAGGGTATACTAACTTTGTGCATATGTATGTAACAGGCAGTAGGAGGCGTGGGAGACCCCACAAAGTATATATATTCTTGCTCAGGATCACTAGCCAAGTCTGTCTGTCTGGATGTCCAGATGAACACACAGATCTCAGCTATTATAAAAGCTAGAGACACCAAATTTTGCATTAAGGTTTCTTTTGGTGAAGTTTATTTTAAATGTTGGGTGTCACGCCCCCCGCCCACGCAAATCAAGAATTTCATCTTTTAAGCTGATTTGCGAGCGACATATAAGAGATACAACACTCTGACTAAGACTATACTTAGCTAATTATAATACCAACATAACGTCAAAATTCCATCCGATCGGACAATAAACACAGAAGTTATTAAACAAAAACCTTGTTCGCTTTGATTTTGTATACAGACCAGCAAGCTGTGACGTCATTGCAATGTTCTATGCACACGCATTTTTTGCATTCAAACGCACACACACACATACATACATTTGTGCTTGACCAATGAAATGATACACGCATATACACGTATTCATACACAGGCGCATATCAAGGCTTACGTTACGATATTTCTATTAAGTAGAAGTATTGTTCAATTATTGACTCTTTACGTTTCAAAAAGGTCGAAGGGTATCCCACTGTCACTTGCCGCTCGACTGTTGCTCTTGTTTTTATTAGATGACAAAGAAAAATGATTTCATGCATTGATTTCGAAAAGCGTTAAACCAAAAACATGTTAACTGCCAAACTAAGTTTATTAATTAGTTTAAATTAAAAAGAAAACTTCCATGCATACATACTTACATAACAATATACCTATTATAAAATCAGGGGTTTTTAATTGGGACGACGCCTCTTTCGTCTCCATTTTCTCCTTAACGCGTAGACACATGTATGCCATTATGAGACATTTGCATTCAGTAATGTATACCATTTAATACTGACAAGTAACACCAATCTACGACGCTTAATGATTATAAAATGTACAATACTACACAAACTCGGGTTCGGTCTATTTTCTTTTCATAATACAGGCCCACAAAAAAAAAGTTCCATGATCTGGGTATGCGGCATATGCTATGTGTATTTTTGGTCGCTGAATCCGAATAATCTATACATATAGAAGCATATATCGCACTACACAATCATGACTCCCCATTTTTTATGGTGCTTCAAACATTTTTCGAGTTGAGGTTAAGTCGAAATTTCAGACTACTAGTGTGATTTTGGATTAAATATCGCATGCCCAGATCTGGATTCTGTAATTTTTGGGAGATATTCTAAGGTTTTTTAGTTTTTTCAGGTTATTTCGAAGTCATGACGTGATGGCGAAATTATGACCTCGGATTCGGATTTAGCAACCCAAAATAAATATAACTGCATATGCCGCTTACCCAGCTCATGAAACTTATATTTTTTTTATGCGGTGAAGCGTTAGGGCCGAGCGAGCACGCATATGGGCTAAACGTGCATTGCTTCTCGACTTGTTTTTCGCTGTTAACTTACACAACGAAATATTTGCTTCAATTAGTCGTACCCGTCTATAGCAATAGGCCAACAACAACAAAATAAATATTGAGCCTGAAACTGCTGGGGTGTCGGCCAAAATGGGTGATAGAGTCGTAAAAAAATTGCGTTGAATGGTTGCACCGGTGGCGTGGCGGTCGTATGAACGATATTAAGTTGCATTCTTAAAGGGTATTTAATGTTCTTCAACATACTTATTAAAATTAAATCGATACACAACGTTAATGAAAAACCCTTTTACAATAACAGTTAAATACTTACATACTAATCAAATTGTTGAACAACCTTATTTTGGTATTTAAAATCGCGTATTTTGCTACAAAAAAAAAGAAACTAGCAATAACAAACCAAGCCTAGAAAAATTCAAACGTTTAGAATACGAATGTAAATACAAAAAATTTGTTATATACATACATTCACATTCAAATAGAGATACACATATTTTCATACATACATACTGACATTTACATAAACTAACAGCTTCTTCTTTATATCTTCATACTTAAATTTTCTATTGATTACAATAAAGTAACTTTCCAATTCTCAGTGATATCTCTTCGCACTTTCGATCATCTATGCATGTATGTATGTATGTACATACATACATATTTTGCGAAATTGATAAGGCAAAATTCTGATCCTTATTCAAATTCCAAATAACATAGATACATATAGATTTATAATATAATTAACAGATAAGTGGAGTGTAAAAGATCGTTTAGATTGTAATCAACTTCATACTAATAATCATGTTATTGTTGTAAAAGCATGAAATACATAAATTGTTGGTTCATTGGATTTCCCAAAAACAAAGAAATATAATACCTTTTTCAACATACTGAAAACCAAAAATAAATATATGCATGTAAATGATTTAATGGCACATAATACTTACATACATATATATAATAAATATATATATCTATATTTCAAAGATAAAACAAAGTAACTTACACAACTGTTGGGTACTGTGCAAGAGGAAATTCCGACTATTAACCCCAGACGTTCATCACTTAAAAACATGACGTTATTCATACACATACATACATATATATATATATATATACTTTATTTATGTATGCCAAAAAAAATTGGAGTAATTATCTAGAAAGCAAGCTTTTCCAAAATGCAACTATCCAAAAAATGTTTGTTTGAAAATCCATGTGTTTTAACCGCTTGTTGTATTATTTGAGAATGGAAGAGTTAAGTATTTAAAGAGTTAGTAACATAAACATTATGCAAAATTATTATTTTTGTGACACAGTTTTACATATTGAATAGAATAAAATGATGTCATAATTTACCGTGAACAGCAAAAAATATTTCCACGCAACACACCTTTTCCATTGACCGCATTATGCATCAGGAGTTCAAACCATGGATTTGAAAAAAAAATTAAATTTTAAATAAGGCGCATTTTTAGAATGGCTCATCTTTTCCGTTATTTAATAAAACAGGTGGAAAATAACACAAAATATTGATTTTAAGTTAAATAAACTATTAAGATGTGAAGAAAAAATGAGATAAATCAATAAGGAAGCGAAAAACGTCAAATTGAATTTAAAAACGGAAACAAACTTCGAAGATCCTTACTATTAAGATTAGGAAGTCTACTTAATAAAGTACATATAATTAATATTAAATTGCTCATTACTTCAATTGAAAACACACAATAACAAGTGAACTATTAAGCTTCAATAATACAACTAAACCAATATAAGATTAATTTGAACAGTCGAACGTGAGTTCTAAAATATTTAAAATAAAGATTGATATACAAATAAATAACAAATCAACTAAATTGCAATAGGAATAACGAACAAAAGAGGGGTTATCAAAAACAAGGGGTATACACTGTATGCATACTATCATTGACATACATAAATATGTCGAATTAACTTTATCTCCCATTAGAGCGTAGCGCGTTTCGAACTATTCATAGGCGATTACTCAAGCATACTGTCCTGCTCGTTTTCTAACAGCCTATACGAAACCTCGAACCACACTCGGCGGCAACGTCGCGACGCTTCGCCTCTAACACGACCTCGTGATCCATACAATTCGTATAAACTTATCAAGTTAATTTCACAAAACAGTATCAAGCCTTCTTAACCAATATCTTTACAGAATTCTTACTATAATGTAATTTTTAACAAAATCAATTATTCTTCTTCATTCAACATTACAAATTCAATGCCCCACACGCCATGATCAAAACAAACATCAGTTTGTTTTGCACTTGTGCTTGCATTATTTATCTGGTCTTGTTACTCTGCCATTTTCTTTGGCCAGCAGTAAATCTTTTATCACCTTTATTGGTGTGCTTCACTTTCTTCAGTGGCTTCAAAATTTTCATTTTCGCTCTCTTCACACACATTCAACTCCTCGGGCACTTGCCCCTCTGGCATTTTTCTCAAATCTTCATGTGTATATTTATAATTTCTTTTATTGGTTAAGGACTTTAAAGTGTACCTGTCACCCTCCAGAACCTGTATTATTTCAAATCTGTACAGTACCACATATTCCATTATTGCCTATGCCTTTCAACATAACAACATTATTAAATCTTTTACCAGAAAATTTAGTAGTTAGCTTTTCTTTCAAAATAATTTCAACGGTGTTACACCACGATGAAGCGATTGCGTCTGCCTTGTCTGGGTTGAATTTGGGTAGTTGCACCGCTTTACTTTGCCCCGCATCAGATGCCGTTGTTTGTATGGCCCGCACAAGTTCAATTAAATTTTTATTTTGCATTTCCATAATAGTACGCCATGGTCCATCTATTGTTGAAGGTATAGGACCCGATCCCACTTCTGATGTCGAATTAACTTTATCTCCCATTAGAGCGTAGCGCGTTTCGAACTATTCATAGGCGATTACTCAACCATACTGTCCTGCTCGTTTTCTAACAGCTTATACGAAACCTCGAACCATAACTGCCGTGCAACTAAACAGGCGACGCGGCGTTGTCGCCCCGCTCCAACGGTACTTACAGAAAAACGACGGACAATCACAATGGAAAGACGCAAAACATAATATGATGAAATAATTCGAGGTCATGCGTAATGTTCTACTACTACTACTACTACTATTACTCCGACAAATACATATATGTGTATTGAGATTACGTTAATGTACTGTTCGCTGATTCAAGCTCCGTACGCAGAAATCCATTTTTAAATGAGGTGTTCGAAATTAACGTTTTTACCCTTCTCTGGAGATATATACAGCGTGACTCTTAATGCTGATCAACACACATTGGTCCCAAAGTCTCATCTAGCGGATCAGAAGACCAAGTAAAACATGTCCAAATTTTAATTATTTGACATTATATCCATAGACATCGAAAAGCTTTTAAGTGAATTTTTGATGGTTTGTAAATTATTAAAGTTGCCGGCACAAGTTTCACACCCGTTTGGGTATTTTGATGAAAGGTTTATAACACAATTTCAGGGAACTTTTTTAAACACAATAATTTTAGTTTACTTTAGAAAAAGGTATCTACTTACGTACTTAGAAATATTGGGTTTATGGGCTATATTCGTCTCCTCACTTTCGATATTGTTGTTAAAAATATGTAACGAATGAGTCCTTGAGATCTTTTAAAACGATAAAATCCATCTACTTAATTTTTAAGTTTTTGCGGTTTTTAGGTTATCTTGGACTTTTTGTCTGCAGCAAAGTTTGCATATATCTAACAAGAGAATGAAAAGATTAATTAAGGATGTTACTCAATGTCAGTACATAGCGACGGTTGACTTTTTACTTAAGCGTTGCCACTCTTGCAATATTCTAGTGTGACCAGATTTTATGCTTTGTTGTGACAATATAAATTCAAACACGTCCTCTCAATACAATTCAGAAAATTTTAAATCTTCAAAATACATGTTTACCCCAATGACGAAATACAATACATCCAAAATGTTTCTCACTGCCTTAACCTTTTGTCAGGACATCTGCTGGCATCTTTTTCGTCTGCATCCAATGTCACCACTCTTATGTAGTCATTGTAAAAAATGGTGAAGTACATCAATGTGTTTCGTTCCTCATTAGCTGCTTCTGATAAGGTCAGATACTCGTATATCAGTACTTAATAAAGCAACCGTGCGTTGCATTCTCGCCGTCCAGCTTTAAGCGGCGCCTGCCAATACGAATGCCTGCCCAGATTTGGAGCGCCGGTCTAATATGTTGCTTCCCCAGTCAGCGTCAACGACTCCGTACATGTTTGCATGTACAGGAAACTGAGATCTCTCGTACCGTTTAGGTATCAAATTGTACAGTTGAATTGACTCACAGCAAGAAACATAGTTTTGAAATGGATAGTTATTCATTTCTCATTCATCTGTGTCTAAATAAAAATAGGCCTCAATGGTTAGTGCTGGCTTGCACTCCGTCCATCTATGTACTTTGCCTGCGAAATAATGATGTGATATTTCTGAAAATTCTGTTTAAATTCAATTTCCAAGAATGTTTCCATTGGCCCGATGTTCTTCATCAAGAAGGTCTCACTAAGATGTGTTTATATCTCCTTCAGCCATTCAGGATGACTCGAGGCTATTGACAAATCATCTACGTAGAACGTGACAAGCAGAAGTCTGCCTTCTTGCCGTCTATAGAATAGTCACGGGTCTTGCTCAGTAGGTTGTAATCTCTTGTAGTTTAGCAATCAGCTTCTAGTACCTTAACCTAATCTGTCAAAGGCCGTAAAGAGCCTTAATTATCATACAAACTCGATTCAGCATTTGTTTTACTTTTCTCCAACATCTTTTAGCTATTTGTTTGTACTTATTATCTGGAACTGCGTGATAAGTCCCAATTTTGACGACAAATACTAATTTTTTAATGAATTTTTCAATTCCTCATGTAGACATCGTTTTTTAATTGTCCATTTAAATGTAACTACATTCATTTGGTGTATCTCCAGATCGTACTCCGCTGATAAAGCTGTCAGCTGACTTATCGAAGTAAATCGATCGCCTGGTAAAAAAGATTCATGATAGTCTTCTCCTGGTCTCTGCCCATAGCGTTATTAAGCACGCCTTTTTCTTGCCTGTTTTTTTGTCATTTTCTTTTGTAAGAAATACCATGTTGTGAATTATTGTTCGGTCATTTGGTCTTTCAACAATCAATGAACTCATCTTTAATGGCTGCCTTCCATTCTGCAGAATCCCCGAAGCTTTTCGTGTGTTGTTAGAGTATCTGTTGCTGTTTACGTGTACACTGATTTGTCCAACCTCCTTACTTTGTGGTTTTTATTCCAATAAAAGCAAGGGCTTAAGTTTATTAATTTTAATTGTGCCGCTGCATTTTTTACATGTTAAGTGCAAGTGTTTTGCAAGTGATTTGAGTTAGACTTAACAGCCGCTAACATAAGACTTAACAGGTGCTTAGCATAAGACTTAACAGATGCTTAGAACATAGATTTTGACAGCTGATTCTAATCGTATGGCAACCTTGAGCTATTAAGTAAAGCACTGATCTGCCGCCAACAGTTGCTATGAAGGCCATTTCACATTCCTCAAATACGTCTTCTATCGATGATTTATTACTCGTATCATCAGACGATCATTTACATTCTTTAAGTTTGCTGCTGGTTGATAGACCTAACTCTTGAAAACAGAAGAGTTTTTTAACTTTACATCCTTTGCTGCTATTACTATACGTTTCCTCGGATCGTACAATCGATATGCCTTTGATTCTTTGGAGTATCCGATCAGAATGCACTCCTCAGAACGTAATTCAAGTTTTCCTTGGTTTTTACCTTGGTACTAAATATTAACGTACAAGACATGCTAGGCGCTTTAGTCGTCCACACAGTATATGGTATCTCACTAACAGTGTTCTGTTGTGTCGCCACGCGATGTTTCGGATTGTGAAGCGTCGCCCGATTCTATGCTTGTTCATGAGATCATCGCGGATCCGATTTGATGTTTTTTCCATTATCACTCTGCAACTTTTTTTCTTGTGACCAGTAAAATTTTCCAAATCTGCATTATAGTTTTTAAAGGCTTCACAAAAAACAACAAAAATCACAAAATAAAGTTCCCAATAGAGTGAGTAATCATCAATGTCCGCCCACCTTACCTTTTATAGACATACTTTTGGATATTTCTTGTTCGCTTTCATTTCAAAAAAATCAGTTTGTGAGTCACTGTACCGTCACAAAATGTTGCAGACTGGCGCCTCACAGTGGGCGCCACCACTAGGCCATAAATCAAAAAATCGAAGTCAAAATATCTAGGTAAAAGGTAACCAATTTAGCTGTTAAATGTCCAACCATTTCTAGCCACAGCCGATTTTTGCTCGAAACCTAACGGTTCCTTCTAAAAATAGCTTGTTCTTATGTAAGGCCAAAATTGCATGCATGCACATTTTGTACTCCAATGCCTAACTTCAAAGAGTTCAAACGTAAAGAATAGTTGTCGGATTTTATTCAATTAAAGTGGAATTTAAAGCTGAAGGTATTTACTTTAAATCCATTTGGTAATAATAAACTAGTTTGTTAAATCGTTTCTGTAAAATAAATGTTAAAAAAAACATTTTTTTTGTCATTTTTTGTGCGACTTGTTCATGTTTACTTAAGCTTTTAGTTGTGACCCCCCTCGCTCCCCCCAATGTGACTATTATCAGTGTATTTACCAATGTTTTTAGATAATAAAAATGTTAAGTGTAGCTGCAAATAGTTGCAAATGTGCCCGTAATCTTCAATATACTGACACCGCCTTTATATTTTTAAAGGCTAAGTTGCGACTAGATTTGCAGCTTTTCTTTGTGTTTATGATGTTTCTTTTGATTCTTATAACTGTATGTTGTCTTTTGTGCTCCGAAAAGGGCACGAGCTTTGAAAAAACTCAGAATATCATTAAATTAGTACAAGTCCTTAAGTCAGTAATTCAGCTACTTGATGAAAACATAGAATAATTTTAATTATTACTTGCTAATATAATTATAATGATTTAATTGTTAAGTTTCATAATCAATATACTGATTTGACTACTAAAATTATTCTTAGCGCAACCTTTATGGCGATCATTTATATGGCAGCTATAGGATATAGTGGTCCGATCCATACAAATTTTTGATATAATTTTACAATTAAAATACAAAAATTTTGTGCAAAATTTCAAACTTTTATTTCAACTAGAAGTATTTATGGCCGCTCTCCCATACAAAGCCGACCACTGTGCGCCTTACACAAGAACGCAACAACAAAACACATGTAAATTTAATTATTTTTAAAATTCAATAAAATTCATCCTAAATATAGACCCACCTGCAAAAAAAATCTAAAGGAAATCGGTGATGAGGGCACAAATTTAACCTTTACCGACAAAATTTAACCTTTTTCGACAGTTATAAAATTTTCGCTGCAAAATAACCATTTTTGTCTACGGACAAACTTTGACAATAATGCGCTATACAGGTCGGCAGTGACATTTCGGACCTTTTCTTTATGTTACAGGTTAATTGTACAGAATTTTTCAACAAATTCGGTCATTCTTAGCTAAACTTACCAAAAAGTACTGAATGTATGCATTTTTTTAAGAATTCACTGAAAAAATATTCAAAATAAGTAGCTTATTTATATTATTTTTTCAAGTTCAAACAGCATTTTTCCTTTAGAGGCAGATTGCTAAAATGCCAAGGGTCAATCGACCCGAAACCGCATATTAAATTAGAGTTATCAGCCTTCTATTTTATTCCATTTTTATGCATATAGTGCTTGTACATAATGAGCAATTTAGATTTTCGTCCAGGTGCAAGTGCTGTTTCTTTTATTTTTTCCAACACCTTAATTATGCATTCAGAATTTTTTCGTTTTGATTCACAAATGTTGTCAAAATTAGTAAAAACATAAGCCAAAAAATTTCAGTTATTGCACTTTTTTTTTTATATAAATTCGATTAAAAAACATAATATAAATATGAATATCTTATCTTAATACTCAATAAAAGACAAATGCATTTGTTTCAAATGTTGAAAGTTCATGACGCCAAATAACCATTTTACCCCACTATAAGTCGGTCTCCTAGCTCTCGATGATGAAGACAAAAACAATGACACAGTTGATTTTATGCTAACCAGGCCCGTTGCTAAGTGTGGCGGTGCACAAGGGCCTTCAACTGCCAGGAGCCCCCAGCTATCAAACATATGCAGGTTTCCAATAGGGACAAACATCGACATCGACATCATTAAGTAAACACATTGATATTCATTGAGTAAAGTTATTAAACTATAGGCTCCTTAGAATTATTGGACAAGGCTCCGTAAGCTGGCGATGCGTCCCTGTGGCTCAGTGTCGTTATTCTCGAGGCCGAAACACAAAATCATCTTCAGGGTCAGCGCACAGTGGACGGCGTTGCACAAAATTTTCTAATAATACCTCTAATATCATATATAAAATTAGTCAGATCGGCTCCCATAGAGTGATCGGTCTGCTCCCATAGAGTGATCGGTCTGCAACAAAGTATTTGTATGAAAAATTGTGCATTTCTAACATTTCGGTTACTTATACGGGAGTTTGAAAAGAACGCAAATTAAAGTAGTAGGTATCAACCAATATTGATGTTAGACCGACTTCAAAAAACTTGACTTGACAAAACTTCTTGAACATTTGCCTAGGTTTGTTCACTTTGTGATTGCACTTCAAAAATGAGGCAGCAGTCTCGTCCAGTTTAGAAATTCCAGCTACCCGTCGACGATTTGTCCTCTTTAAGCAACCTACAAAGTCAATTTTCCGCCGTCTTCGATTACCATTAACTTTTTCAACGTCACTACCACTCAATGAAATGCTTACCCACATTTCTCGCTTTTTGTGCATTGAGACCGTTTTACGTGCACCAATTATCAAATATGTCCATTCGGGAAGAAACGTAAAATGTGCATAACAGTAATGCAAACAACATATTTTAATACAAACACGATAACGGGATCAAAACAACAAATCAAACGCAGCCTGTTACTAGAAATTAGACCTTGGAAGGGGGACGCCGTTAGAATTTTTAATTTTTTAGTACTTTGGAGCAGACAGGAGCAAATGTCTTGTTTTTCTTTAATCAAAAAACGTTGACAAATACAATAGTTAATGTTTCATTAAGGGAATCGGTGGGGGGGGGGGGGCAATTAAAACTATAACCTAACAAAGAAAAGACGTTCACAAAATGCAAAAAAAAGGTTACATTAATTTAAGTATCACATAAACGTATTATCAATAGAAAAATTATTACAAAAAAAACATTTTATTAAAGAAAACACTTTCAACTTTCAAAATCATTTTAAATTTTAAAATTTGGACAATGTGGGGGGGGGGCAATTAAAACTATAACCTAACAAAGAAAAGACGTTCACAAAATGCACAAAAAAGGTTACATTAATTTAAGTATCACATAAACGTATTATCAATAGAAAAATTATTACAAAAAAACATTTTATTAAAGAAAACACTTTCAACTTTCAAAATCATTTTAAATTTTAAAATTTGGACAATAACCCAAGTTTCACTGCTTTGAAGTTTTTGTTTGCTTGTTGTGAAATGCACTTCGTTCAATTGCGCGCAGCAAAATAACACAATCTCGACACTTTAGTTCTATATTAAGAAAGTACTGTTAGCTTTGCAGATAATACCGATTTCACCTTGATATATTTGCAAATTTTAGAGATGGTGTGGTTACTTTATGAGCAAATCGGCTGTGCTACCTTTTTTGATTTTTGGCCTATGGGCGCAACCACTGCACTATAATTAATATCTCAAGAACGGAGTAAGATATTCAACTTCAGTATTTTGCATTGGGTTAACATAACTACTACCAATTTTACTAAAAAAATGGTGGGCGTGGCTCCGCCCATTTTGGGGCAAATGCTACCTCAATGTTTAAACATTTAAACAGTTCACTTTTATCATCAAACAAAACATTTTGTTATATTATATTATGAAAAAAATTTTTACAAAAGTGTGCGTAGCATGCCTCTTACTGCAGAAAAAAAAAACAGAATGAAGGGCATTTCTTGGCAAGCCGAAGGTTAAATATCCTTACAGGGTTTGTCTTCATTTTTTTCCGATTGTTCCTATATAAGTTATATATAATGGCAAGGAATGGTATTATATTGTTTATGTATTTATTATCAATCAAAATAACGCAATTCGCTGCACATAAATGATATTTCAATTAAAATCGTTAATTCTGATATTGTATGAACTGATTGTTCCTATGAATGCTATGGGATATAATTATCCGATTGTAATGAAGTGAGGAACATACCCGACGGTTGCTATATAGCTTTGATTGGTATTGAAAAATATAGCTTTTTTAATGAACAGTGCAAGTTTTCACACAAAAAACCCCATTTCGGCCGATAATTCCTATGACAGCTAAATGTTATAGTGGTCCAATTTCGATGAAATTTCGTGTTCACATTATGTAATTATTAAAAAGCTTATATCATAAATTTGGTTGCAAAATGTGAAAAAATAACACATTTGTGCCAAGTGATTCTGCCGTGGGCATAATTGAGGTTACATTCTTAAATTTTTAAATTTTGTTGGTTAAAAGTGGCATTTTTAATAACACCCATTTGAATAAAAATTAAACGCTCTAAATTATAGAATATATTTCATGGATGGACTCCGCTGGACTCACTTTAAATCTCTATTTAAAAGTGAAATTTGTGCCAAAAAATGGCACCTTCATTATTTACTCTATTAAGGCAACAACACATATTTTATCGAAATCGGACATTCAGAAACACAAAATATACACCACACTGATTAAAACTCAATTCAAAAATTTAAAAAATTCTGCTTCGTTTTTCACTGATTCAAATTTGAAAATTGCATTCAGTGCTTCTTATATCAATAGTACGTGCAATTACAACAGCTGCTTTTAACAGCTAGTTTCTTTGTAGTGGCGCCATCTATTGAAATTTGTGGGACGCAGCATTAAAGTTTGATCTATTATGGATGCGCTGAACCTAAAATTTTTTGCATTCTCAGACTTTAAGAAAATGGGTTTTGGCCAGAAAAACGGGTCAAATTTCCCATAGTGCACTGTGCAGCGTGCTGGCCGAAGCATTTGCAAGTTGTCAAACTTCACAAGCAACTCATACACTCATAGGCGATCTTGCATACACGCACACATTGAAACGATCGCAAAGCGTAAAAAATCACAGCCATACTCATCATTCCGCTTTCGTTGTGCGACTGAGTTAATGCAGCTGTTAGTTTCTTTGGGTTTGGGCACCAAAGAAAGACGATCGCTCATTCGAAAAACGTTTCAGGCTCTGGGTCGCAATCTTTTCATATCATCAAATGAGTGAAATCGGTTGTTTGAGTATTCTATGTGTTCGATGCTTAGTAGTTTGTACCTAAACTAAGCGTTGCCACTCTTGCAATATTCTAGTGTGACCAAATTTGCTGCTTTTCTATGACGATTAAATTCAAGCAGGTTAAGTATCAACTATTCGATTCGAAGCGGTTAACTGAAAATGTCGCCACTGATTTTATTAGCAAACGGATTGCAAAATAAATAGGTTTCGATACAGACGTTGATTTGCTGCTGGCTGGTTTAAGATATGAACTTAATGACACGGACTCCTCGCGATTAATATTTTGTATGTTTTTGAATAAAATATAAATATTTTCCCATTGTATGGAAGCCTTTATTTGAGTCAAAATGCTAAAAGCGTATGTTTAAAATTTGGCAGAGCTAGAAGAGAGTTTGGGCACAATGTGCAACGGTGCAATCAGTAAGCGAAAGGTGAAAATGAGCAAAAACAAAAACCTAAACGGAAACAGCTCATATATTGAGTATTATATTCCTATTGATTATCAGTTTTTTTGAGTTTTTGTTTCAATATGTGCTCACATATTTTATCCATGAATTTAATATGATCAATAACAAATTTTTTGACTAATGCATTTCTCCGCGTATAAAATCGATGGACTGAACTATCAACATTAGAAAACCTCAATGGCAGCAACTATTAATGGGCTTGTAGCTCTATCAGATGAACCCACGATATTTAAAAACTTTTAGAACAGTGCATTTTTTGCCGATTACATCGATATTATCGATGGACTAAGCTATTAGCATCAAAAAACCTCGATGGTGGTAATTACCGATGGTCTCACAGTCCTACCACAAAGTATCGAACATATTGAAAACTCAAACAGCGGAAAGAACTCGCCTGGATGCTTTTGGCTTATTATGACCCCAGGACCCGAAGGCTTTCACGAGTAAGCGATCGGCTCTCCTTGGTGAGCAACCGCGAAGCAGCGAACTGTGGCATCAACTCAGGACAACGAAATAATGAGCAAGGCCGTAATTCTTTGCGCTGTGCAATCGTTTCAATGTGTGCGTGGCAGCCTGAAGCAAACTTTTAGTTTAGACATCGAGAGCCAAGAAATTAAGGGACAGTGAGCAAAAGGGGTTGTCATGCGGCGAAACTATTATACATATCTTTCAAATCGTTTGCGTTGTTTTATGGGAATAATTGTTTAGTGCTATAAGTACTAAGCATCGAATATATAGAGAATTCTCGAAATGGCGAGTTTAAAACCCCAGACTGTGTGATCGGCTCTCTTCGTTAGCAACAGTGCTGCCATAATTTTTTCAGGAAAAGAGCTGTTTTTAACTGGAAGGTAAGAAGGAAAAAGCTGAAATAAAAAAAAACAATAAAAGCTGTTTTTATATATAATTTTTTTTTATATTTATTCGTAAGATATTGATTAAATCATCAAACTCTACTGCATTTGGATCATCTTTACTTTCGTACAACTTGCTTTTGCTAATCTTGCGAAGAAAATGATTGGGTATATTATAATTGTAACAGGATTTGCTAATCATCTCCAATCTTCGCAAATTATATCTGTTATTGAAGAAAAATTTTAATTCAAATGCCATCAACTCAAAGTATCAGTTTACCTTATGAACAGAATTTTATTTACAATCTTCAATAACAGTGAATTTCTTGACTTATTTTTAATCAACTTATTTTTAATGAACACTCCTTCAATTTCCGTGTTTGACCACGGCAATGACAGCATTTGTAGGGCAATAGTTATAATTATAAACTTCTGCCCAAAATGTATTTGTATCTGAAATGCGCAGACATTTCACTAGGTGAATATTGCTGTATTGGCGTTCGATTTCAGTAATATAAATTAAGGTACTCCAGGATATTGACTATAGTTTGCTTTTGAACGCACAATATTTTATCGATAGAAAAAATATCCAACTGCCTTAGTACTTGGATGAGGCATACAGCAACAGCGCTTTAACAGTTTGTTCAGTTCGACTGTATGCTTCACCTTGTTTAATTACACCATGAGTGGCAACCTTGAAAAAAGCGGAAAAAATTCCCTTTTCCCACAATATTTTAATTTCTCCTGCAGTCGGCATTCAAAAACCACCACATTTTTAATATATATTGGACGTTGAATACAAAGACTGTATTATCAAGTGGTCCAACGACACCAGGCCGATATTTGTTGCGGGCGGAACCCAAACGAAGTCCACCTCCCGCCTAGCCGTGCGAGGCACCGTCGCATAACGGACGACACGGAAACGCGGCAGAAACCCGAATAGAAACGCGAGGAGAAATTAACGCAATAAGGAAAGAAACTAAAATAAAAAAGAAGAGGCGATAGAACGCGGCATGAAAATAGGGAAAAAAGAAAAAGGAAATAAAAAAAAAAAACTGGAAATAATTTGCCGCCGGCGTCAATTCAGTCGCACAACGATAACCGAACGCTGAGCACTGGTGTATAGGTGAAAAATATCGATGTCCTCTGAATCGATTTATTTTCCAAAAATTCAAGAAAAATTTCGATTTAAATGGAAATTTTGAAATTCATGAAATAATAGAGAAAAATTAAAAATACAACATAATGAAGACTCCATATTGTTATGAAACAATTAAACAACTCAAATCCATTAAAAACCAATGCTTATGCGTCCCACGATCCCTAAAACCTATAATTTTGTACCATTAGACTTGTTTAGTGATTTATTAGTATTAATTTAGTACTAGATTCAAATTTTCTATTTAATCGATTTTGAAAAATCAAATCGATGCATCTGAGAAAATGAAAAACATCGATTAATCGATTGGATAATCGATTTAACTTCCAGCTCTTCCTTCCAGATTTAACTTCGCTTCAATGTGCATATACATGCATATATATATATATATATATATCTATATATATTCACATGCATACATATATATATGAGATGTGTTCGATTATAAGAACATATATAAAATGTACAGATACGACTGTACCACTATGTTCCTATGACCGTTTTTATACAATTGGTAATTAATAACTTTATCAATGACTTCTACTACTTTGTCCATTCCTATATGTCCCAATTCATTGTGATATTTAAATAATACATATTCTTCCAATGTCTCTGAAACGTATAAAAGATTGTCCTTAATTTTCTTATATAACACACCTATTCACTTTTCATAGAACTCGCTTTCCTTTTTGTCTAATGTTTTTTTTATCACCCCTTACTTTTCGTCCCTATCAAACTTATTTTCTTCAACCGCTAAAACTTTGATACATCTTAGTGCGTTTATAGTTTTCATTCTTATGCCAGCCCTATGTTCTAACTAAAATGTATTATCTTGTAACTCCAATGCCGACCAACGAGTTGGAGTTCGTTAGGTTTTATATTCTTCGACCATTGAAAATGGTCAAAAAAGGGTATACTAGCTTTGTGAAAATGTATGTAACAGGCAGAAGGAGCCGTGGGAGACCCCACAAAGTATATGTCGGGTTGTTAATATCAGGGGCCTCGTCGTCCGTCCGTTCGTCCATATCAGCGTCACTCATAACGATCTACACTATGAAATTTGTACAGCTTTGCGCAGTCAACGAGTTCACTTGCGTCTGCCTTGGCTCCTCCACAATTAATGCTCACACTCCAATTTCGTGCAGCCTCCTTTGTCTCTTCTCAATTTTTGGCATTCCCTTTTCATTGTTTTGCTTTCTCACTCTAACCAAGCAACGCAAGTGCCCACGTTCAGCAACAGCTCTATCGCTCTCATTGCGCAAAGTCCCGTTCATAGATAATTCACCTATTCATCCTCACATATTGACAATAAATAAGAACACGCATAATAGCAAAGGGAACATGGATAAGAAGTAAATAGCGACTACGCGCATACCCATTATTTTCGCCACGACATATATATTCTTGTATATATACCACAAAGTATATACGTCTCTTGCCGAGTCGATTAGGCCATGTCTGTCTATCTGACCGTATGTCCGTATGACTAGATGAACACACAGATCTCAGCTATTATTAAAGCTTGACACCAAATTTGGCATGAAGGTTTCTGTTTACCAGTCTATTTCAAATGCTGGGTGAAAGAGAATGCGAGCGCGTAGCGTTAGTTGTTGCTCTTCTCTTCTTTTTCATGCACATACATTTTTTGCATTCAAACACACACACATATGTACATACATTTGTGCTTGGCCAATGAAATGCTACATGCATATACACGTATTCTTATATAGACAATTGGGAATTTGGGCTTTTTTACATTAATTAATAACTCTTGATCCAAGTAAAATTTTTAGATGGAGTTTTTTATATATTATTATGTAAGTCATTAGAAACATTGGTAAAGGTTAAATAGCTGCCTACATCTTCGATTTAGTTTAAATTTTTTTCACTGATAGGGCTATATTTATCAAGATTTTAGGTGAACAAATTATTTGGCGGTCGCTTCTAGTTTTTTTCAAATTGAATTTTAAAAATAATTAAATTTACATGTATTTTGTTGTTGGCTAATTCTCAGTAAAACGTCAGAACGATGCGCACTGTGTCCCACAAGCGATTTATTTCAAACGAAATGTTGTTCATAAACAAAAATATATTATTTCATGAGTTCCCTATTGGGTGAGATTTTCGGAGCATGCAACGAGAAATCGTTGGTCGGAAAACTGGCGTCAACGAAGATGTTTAATAGCTTATTTTTTTGAGATTATGACATGTGTGAGGCAAAGAATTTTTTTTTTAGTTTCGGAAATGAGCGCCACAGGCGAAAAATTTTTGAAAAAATAAAATCGCGCGCGCGATTTTATTTTTTCAAACATTTTTCTAAACACTCAGTTTTCATTTCAAATGAATCGGTTTGTAGGACACTGTACCGTCACAAAATGTTGCAGGCAGACTGGCGCCTTGCACAAAAAGGCAACAACAAAATACATGTAAATTTAATTATTTTTAAAATTCAATTTAAAAAAAAACTAGAAGCGACCGCCAAATAATTTGTTCACCTAAAATCTTGATAAATATAGCCCTATCAGTGAAAAAAAATTAAACTAAATCGAAGATGTAGGCAGCTATTTAACCTTTACCGAAACATTTAACGAAAGATGTGGCCCCATCCTTTCTATTTAAACCAAATCCTGTCATTTGACAGATAATTTGTATGGCAGCTTCACGTTATAGTAGTCCGATTTTGATGAATTTATGATTTCGAGATGATATAAAACTAAGATGGTATAAGTTTAAAAGCCATATCTTGAAATAAAACAAAAATCGGCCGATAGATTGCATGGCAGCTATACGAAATATCGGCCCTATCCGCCTCGTTCGAACTTATTTGTAAGTGATAATGAATAAAATAAATGTATGCTAAGTTTTATTGTGATATCTCACTAATTAAAGTGAATATTGGATTTTCTTCCTCACAACCAAACCATTGCTTGCGCCACAATTACGCATTTTTATCGGGATGTTGCTTCCTGAAAAATTACTTTTCTCAAAAAACCGCAAAAAACGCAGTAAGAGACTAGATGATCTGAATAGGGAATTGATTCCTCTACAATATGCATACAGACACTTGCAAATTTGAACATTTTCTCGTAGCTCCTTTCAAAGTGGAAATTTATCTTTTTAAATTACATATAAACACTACTCGCTAAATGTACAAATGTTTAGAAAAACGCGTACTAAATAATCAAACTATTTGTAACAACGTATAGTAAAAACCCTAAAAATAAATATCCATTTTAATTTTGAACGTTTAAGATTAACACTTTAAAAAATTAAGTATTTAAAGTTTCACTTCAAAGTCGAGCGCAATGTGGTCAAGTTCTGTTCGCTTGCAATTTATGATTTTAACAGCTGATATTTTAACATTGGACTGTTAAGTTAACATTTGCATGGTGGAGGATGATATTTTGATCTATTCCTCATATGTTAATGCTAAAATAATTCAAAACTGCATACTTGTGAAAAACACATTTTGCGGATACGTAGATATTTCATTCAGCTTAGTATAGCTGTATGTTTTATACACCGCCAACAAATTATCTTAATAAAATTGTTGCTTTTACGGAGGCGGTGTTCGACCATTGAAAACTGGGTAAAGGTTAAATATGTGCGCGATATTATTTTTCAAAAATTTTTCGTCTACAGCGCACTATTTCTCAACACTTTGAATTTTCTTGCTTGCTTAGCTTTTATTTCAAGTAAATCAGTTTGTGGTACACTGTACCGTCACAAAATGTTACAGGGAGACTGGCGCCTTACACAAAAACGCAACAACAAAATACATGTAAATTTAATTCTTTCACCTGAATTCAACATAAATATAGCACAGCCTACAAAAAATTGTTAAAAAAATCGTTGAGGTAAACACCACCCATTCCCGTGTTGTATTCATCGAATAGTGGTTGTTTGACAACGATTTTGGACTTTGTTATTGAACACCACCTATTCACGGAATGCATTGGCTTTGCATCATATGATGTAAAAACATTGTCGAAGAAAAAAATATGATCCGAAGGACGAGAAACGTTGTTATAAAAATCGATAACAATCCGGTATCAAAGAGGGAATCGAAATTTTGTCAGCAGCTAAATTCTGAAATCAAATCTAACAGGTTTCTCTCTAATAAATTGATTTGAAAATTTTTAAAGTATTATACCATTGACTCATCAATTTAAAGTTTTTTATCCGCATGGTGAAAGAATCTTTTTATTTCCTTGAATCTAGTGCTTGACGTATTGTTGGCAACGACTGGGGTACGAGTATCTTCGTCTTTTAACTTATACGTTTCCTTTCTTGGCATAGAGTGACATCCGTTTCAGAAAAGAATACCCAAAAAACATTCAAGCCATCTTCGGTAAATACAAAATTGCGACAATTGACTTGCGACACAAATTGGCAAGCTTGCTCAACAAATTAATTTACTACATCCTTATCAAATAATGTTTCAAAGACCTCAATGGGTAACTTTGCATCTAACTGTAATCATTCCCATCTTCTTGTCCAAGTAAGAGGTGTATGGCATCTCAATATCACATGAATACTTTCTCCATTATAGTGTATTCTTTTTAAGAGTATTTATTTTCTGTCAAGGCTCCTAATCTAATACGTCTTCTTCACAATCGCTTGGATTAAAAAATAAATCTGTCTCACCAGGAACTTTTTCTGGTATTGATTTTCCTAATACCTATTTCCCCTACTTCTCCTTTTTCGTCATCAGTATTGGAATCTCGATCTGGCGGATTAAATGTAATGTCAAAAGTTTAAGTATTAGGTTAATTTTGCATAAAGTCTAATTAATAGCTCGATGCGAGGAATTGAATTAAAATGATTTCCTCAAGTAAGCATACTACTTTTTACACTTACTTGTTAAAAAATAGTGCTTTTGTATTCAAACAGAGAATAACAGTTGTTTTCTCCACAATATCCGTTTTTCAGTGAAATGTACGGATTGTAGTCGTCCTATTTCCTAGTATGACCCCAGATTCCGAAGGGTTTTTCCAGTGACCAACCTTCGTTATTTGCTTCAATGTGTGCGCAATACACAAGCTCGCTTATGAATGTATGCGTTGTTTGAGAACTGTTATTATCATATATCATACAGTCAAATGTTAAAGTATCAGCTATCAAGCGAACACAAGGTAGCTGCATTGCGCTCAATTTTGAGATGGCACTTTAAGCTCCTTACATTTTAAATAACCAATGTTAAACGTTCAAAATTGAAATAATAATCTGTTTTAGGCTTAACTGTTCGGGACGTGTTTTTCTAATAATTTGTACACATAACGTGTGGTGGGTACATGTAATTTAAAGAAAGAAATTTAATTTTTGAAAAGAGATACGAGAAATCGATAAAATTTGCTTAGCGATTGTCTGGCCACTGGCCACCCATACAGTTGCAACTGTCTTGCACTCGTACGGTGTCGGCAGCACCACTGTTTTAAGTCCATATTGTAAAGTGGCAGCGTCAGAAGTTCACCGCCATAAGTTGGGCAGTACATTTTGCCGCCAAATAATGTTGATATTTTCAGCGACTTTATAACGTTTCTTTACGTCATAGTTTCGCACCAACTAATGCCGTTCAGAAACTACTCCTGACGATCCCATGACGCTTGACGAAAACATAAGTTGGCCAAGTTAAAGACGCCATTATTCCTTGGCTGGCAAAGCTATGTCTCCCAAAGTATAATTATTCCCATAGTTTTTGAGGAACGAATTTTGAAGGGAGAGAAAAGAAGTTTGCTTGAAAATGTGCCTTAAAAATATTTGGCGATCTTCAATCACTGCCTCGCTACTTAAGAGGAGAACATCTTTGATGTTCGTAGCGCCCCGATATTAAGCTGACTATTTTCGACTCTAACAATTGGCTGAGACTCGAATCATTTGAGAAAACAGATGATTTCGAAATACTCAAAACAGCCAAGTACGCGAACCGGATTCCTTCGTTATCGTGTGCAACATTATTGGTATGATCATACTTTTAAAGTGACCAGTTAATGTAAGGGTTCAAAACAATATTTTTTTAGAAATCCTTTAATAAATGAAATAAATAAAAAAGCGAACTAACGCTTTTGTGTGTCATTTTCAAGTCCTCCAAAAGCGAATTCTCGTCTTTTTTATATTCTGTATCATAAGGCATTTTATGAATTTTATGAAATGTCTTTTAGTGTAAATTTTTTTCCTTAATTTAAAGCCTGTAAGGCTCAACAGAAGTTGTCGTTCTAGTAAGTTTATAAATTATTTATGTACATACGAGGGTCGTTTGATAAGTCCGTGACTTTTTGTATTTGCCGCGCACCTGCTCTAAATACAACACTGCTCCTGTCAGCAGTTATCGATTAACAGCTGACTGTAAAATTTTGAGAAAGCTGCGTTTTTTGGTTTGCGTTTTATAGGCATTGAAAGCAGACGATCTCGTGAATTTTAACGAAAATGGAAAAAAGTGAATTTCGTGTCAGCATGGCAAAATTTCATAAATTGGGCTACGAACTGCTACCCCATCCAGCATATTCTCCAGATTTAGCCCCCTGTGACTATTTTTTGTTTCCAAACATGAAGAAATGGCTCGGCGGTAAGAGATTCGGGTCAAATGAAGAGAAACACAGAAACAAACGACTATTTTGAGGGCCTTGAGAAAACCTATTATTTGGAAGGAATAAAAAAATTGGAAAAACGCTGGACTAAATGTATAGAGCTAAAAGGAGATTATGTTGAGAAATAAAACGCTTCTTTGACGAAAAAAATATATTTTATTCAAAAAGTCACGGACTTATCAAACGACCCTCGTATATAAAACATTTTAAATATCCAGTTTTTTTATATAATTATAATATTTAAGCTACTGATTAGGAAAAAGGAAAATAATTGTTTTAAAACAGAAATTATGTACTAACAGATTTAAGCTAATAAGCCATTGCTTTTCATAACAATTCATAAAGCGTTGAAAAATATTTCTGCTAGCAAGCGTTAAGTCGGTAGTATGGCGAAAGTATGCCGCATTACGCATCGCCTTTTCATAGTCCAGCTCCACCAAAATTACAAAAATTACTATCAATATATGTAAATACACTTTGGTAAAAATTTTCAGATTTTCTTGACATTACAGAAAGGTAAAAGGGTAAATTCTGAATCATGTTTGATTTTTGGATGTTTGCAATGAAAACCAGTCTCTCAATTCTAGAGATACCTACATAGAACAAACGCACCACATATTCTTCTTATTGCTGCATCCCGTAAATAGGTGGGAACAAAGCCCACACCGACCTATTGTATAGCTGCCCTACAAACTACCAACACTTTTTTGTAATTTGTCAAGATATTGTAACCAAACTTACTTCAATTTTTATACCCTTCGACCATTGAAAATGGCCAAAAAAGGGTATAATAACTTTGTGCAAATGTTTGTTACAGGCAGATGGAGGCGTGAGACCCCACAAAGTATATAAATTCTTGCTCAGGATAACTAGCCGAGTCGATTAAGCCATCTATGTCTGTCTGTCCGGATGTCCAGATGATCACACAGATCTCAGCTATTATAAAAGCTAGAGACACCATATTTCGCATGATGGTTTTTATTTACCAGGCGCAGATGAAGTTTATTTCAAATGTTGGGTGCCACGCCCACCGCCCCCGCAAATTAATAATTTAATCGTTTAAGTTGATTTGTGAGCGACATGTAAAAGTTACAACATTCTGAGTCAGACCAATACTTAGCTAATTATAATACTGACATAACGTCAAAATATAAGCAACAATACAGACGCTATTAAATATTTTGTATGCAGACAAGCAAGCTGTATTATTATTTGTATTTTTTGTATTAAAACGCACACACATACGAGTGCATACATTTGTGCTTGGCCAATGAAATGCCCCATGAACGTATTAATATACAGCCGTTTGCTTATAAAGGGTTACGTTACGATATTTCTATTGAGGGGGGGGACTCATGTAAAATTTTCAAAATATCTTCTTTTTTTTCGTTATTCTGAAAGTACACTATGTTGAGCGTGTACTGACGAGCCGGAAAAAAAATTCGAATATTTACAAAGTTATACGATAGCTAATTATAGCGGGCCGAAGAAGGTTTTTACTGTACTTAAACTTTAAACGCGATTATCTCGAAACTACATTTTGAAAAACTACTCGTGGTGAAAAAAATTATTGACCGATTTTTTTGAAATTTGGTGAGGCTTTTCTCTACATTACTACCGGAAGGATAAACCTAAAACTTCGTCAAAAAAATAGCCCAAAATCGTAACTTTTTTTTAAGGCTGATTTTATATTGGATTTTATCCTTTGCTTTTTAGTTTTATAGGTTTATCCTTTCCGTTTATATGTCCTTTTTTGGTGTTTCAGATCAACGGGTAATGAGTGACTAATTGAGCAGTTTAAGACCTCGCGTCAGAGGCAGCCTACAAGACATCATGCTAAGCCGCCATTTTGAATTAAAAAAAGTTAAATGTTTAATAAACTTATGTTAAAAGTTCTAAACAATTAAATTATTTTATCACTGTAAAAAAAATCTTAAAAAATGACAGATTTCGAGGCATTTACATAAGTCTCCTCCCTTAAGGAGTAGAAGTTTAAAAAAATGTCAAAGGGTATCCCACTGTCGCGTGTGCTCGACTGTTGCTCTTGCTTTATACACATATAATAATGTAGAATCATATGTTAAAACAACCCGAGGAGCTAACAACCTGCAAGGGTATAAAACTTTGGGCATGCTGACGGTAGCCTTTCTCCCTCATTTTACACAAATTTTGTTTGGTGATTTATCAGTAATTTTAAATCGGTGCTTACTATATTAGTGTAAATAATCACCTATACACTATTTGCACTCCCGCGCTCTTTGGCTTTTTACTTTAACTATCACAGAGTATTGTGGTATGCTGAGTGTTACACTGATAGCACTCCCTGTTTAAAGATCACAGCTGTGTTGTTGTTTGTGTAAACCACAACTTCGCAAAATCCAACGCTTTTCATCAATGACCTTCCCTTAGTACTCTTCAAGTCGACCCAGATAGTTTTCAATCATGGTGTCATGCAAATCTACCTAATGAGAACATCTCCAAATGCAATTTGACGAAATTCTCACGAGCCAGTCAAAAGTACACATTTTACGCTATTTGTGGTTGTGCCTTTGAATTACCCTGGTTGATAAACTTGGTGTCCGCTTGGACCTCATGAAAATTTGTGAATATATTTCCACAAAGTTTTTTCAAGCTTATAAAGGAGTTTATTTAACAAAACCTTTTATATCTCACTTGTACTTGTACTTTTAATTCTTGGGTATGGCTCATGTGTTTGGAGTCCTAAGTACCTAGTCTACTAGAATCTCATCGTCACCAATTCTGTATCTAATCTAGGATTGTTAATTCTCAGCTATCTAGAAATTTGTTAATGTTTTGCATTTATTATTCGCAGTAGTAATTTCCCCTCCGAACGGTTGTGAATTCTACATGCGCTTTTGTGCTGTTCCGTTACTAACATAACACTCCGTATAAGATTTTCTTTTAACTTAAGTTGTAAATAAATTATTTGTAATATTGAATAGATTCAATTCTACTATTTAGTATCTTGATGATTGCTTGTGTTTCGTCTTTGCTTCTTGTGTTAATAGTTTATTTACTTTTATTTCCTATTTATCAGTGCTTTATAGTGCTGCTAACGCTTCAATTTGGTATATGGCCAGTACTAAATTTTATTATATTGTAGTTAAATCAAAAAATTAATATTTGCAATTGTTTGATAATAAATATTATTTAGTTTTTATTTTTATTTTATTTAACACTTCCACGCTCTTTAGTGTTGTTGTTCTTATTTTTATACATGATTTCTTGCCTCGCTTTGGTGTAACTGTTTCTATGTTTCAGCAATCATGCCCGCTAAAAGGACACAGAGTATTAAACCTCTGGTACTGATTAAGCGCAACAAATATGAGTTCGTCTTGACAATTGAGATTCAGCTGAATAATTTAATGATCTTTGTTTTAATTTCTTTTGTCATATATATATATTTTCTTAAATAATTTCCTAATCTTAATTATCCGATCGCAACCAATCTTTTAGAAAACATATTGGCATTGGTATGTGTTGTGTTTATCTAAATTGAACTGTCTAGCATAAAAATTACGATTGGAATCAGGTTTTAATCGATTTTAATTCATGCTCTTGTAGTCTCTTAACTGACAGACAGACGGCTATTTCGACTCGTCTGTTGATGCTGATTAAGAATATATGCATAAGTTGTGGGGTCTGCCGCGCCTCCATCGGCCTGTTACGACAAAGGTTGTATGCCATTGCAGGTTCGTAAATCGTCCGATCGTTCCTTTTTTAATGAATTGTCATAGTCCATAACTAAATAGTTTTGTTTATGTTCAATATCTTGTATAGCTTTGATTGACACCGATAAAATAAGTTATTTTTAATCTAGCCTTCATTCAACAACCTGCATTTCGGCCGATTGTATCTATGGCAGCTTTATGTTATAGTGGTTTGATTTTGATGAAATTTAATATGACAGTAAACAGCTCGCACGTCCGTAGCACCCAGCATTTGAAATAGGTTTAATCTGTGCATGGTATGTATGTGTGTTCATACTGACTCAATCGACTCGGCTAGCGATCCGGAGTAAGAGTTTTGTACTTTCTACGCCTTCTTCTGCCTGTTACATATAATTGCAAAATATTAGTATACCCTTTTTTAAATTTTCAATAGTCGAACGGTAAAAAATCATTGTTTCTCATGTATATACATGTCATGAAATTAAAAAAGAAGCTTCCTCTTTTCTCCGAGATGGTTTCTAACAACTCATTCTGATCTTCAATGGTGCGCATAACATCATTTGTTTTAAAAATAACAAAATCAAAAAAATAACATCAAAATAACAATTGATTACCATTAACTATATAGTCGAAATGAATTTCCTTTAAACCATAATTTTAAATAGTAAGCCTGAGAATAATGTTTTGACTGTCGATTATTCTTTTCATTCTTCCTGTGGAATAAATAAGTGAAATTCAATGAGTTTCTGTGAGAAACCAAGTCGGGGGAAAAAGATATGTTGTGTTTATTGAAAAACAATTTTTACCAGTTGATAGTTTGATTTAAAACTGAAGCAATAAAGTTCTCAGCCCTCCTGCTAAATTTCGACTAGAAGAAAAAAAATTCGGTTGATGAAAATCATGACATTTGGAGTTTGCATCGCACCTTTCAAGATATCTCGGACCCCATAATATATATTCTTAATCAGCATCAACATAGGTGTTGATTTTTCCATGTTTGCCTGTCTGTCAGCCTGACTGTTGTAACGCGAACTAGTTTCTCAGTTTTAGATCTATCTTAGTAAAACGTGGCTGAAATGCTTCATAATTTTGCACTCTATAAATAAGTCGGGCCGGATCGGACCGATATATCGTACAAGTGTCATACGAACTATTGTACTATGTTCATATTTCTTATTTTTTCATCTGACTTTTTCTATACATATATATGTATATACCTAGGTGACTCGCCCCCTTACCACCCGAGTACATTCTGTACACTGCCCAGCGTGAGCATAATTTTTTTTTACAAAAAAGAGCAGATAAGTTCCTATGATTACAATTCATTCATAAACTATTTCATTGGAGTGCATTCGGACACGCAATTTTTTTTATCTTTCGATTTGGCGGATAACAAATGAATCTGAAAGTTTTCCGACGCGTGAACAGGCCACATTTTAAGTTCGAATACAAATGACATGTCTGGGAATAATTGGGATACGGCTTCACCAAAGAATTTTCCAATCCAAATTGTTGTCTCCTAATTTTCGTGGCTGACAGCCTGGTTCCGTTGCAAAGTCGAGGTGAATTTATATTTCGAAGAATTATAATGGGTACGGCAACTTTCAATTTATGAACTTGTGGTGGCGCGCCTGGTAAATAAAACTAATTCGAGAATTTATTAGCATAACTCCCAACTTCGCTTTTATTCACCAAAGTATCGATAGACTTATACTTTTAAAATACAAATTAAATGCAAATGCTCACATGTAACACCTGAAAACAACTTTGACAGTGATTGGAGTAATGGATGTTATTGTGGTCATTTGACCTCTTTACTATCGCAGATCATTTTACGCGTTTCGATTGCCGTATTCGTATTGATCGAACGGTGATGTTCGATCATTCTGCAGCTTGTTTTCGGATCCGATTAGTACGAACTCGACAAACTTTTACTCGAACTTTTTTCAGCCTGAATCCCCGATGCTCGTTTGACTGGGAGGCTACATATTGTACAGGAACCACGTAAAAAGTGGTAATGGTTAAAACTTTTCACAGAAATAAAAAATCTATTTGAAAATTGAGTAAACCGGGAGATCGGCTTTATTGCTCACTGTACGCTCGGGATCTCAGTTCCACATAACACTTTATCAACATATTTAATTTATAAGAGTGTTTAATTTTGTTGAAATTGGTTTATCACTCCATGCAATCATGGTTTGTAGCTGTAAAGTCTTGCGAAAACAACCGGAAATTACCATCGGAACCTGTTCCTCGAGATTAGAATGTTTGGCTAACAATATTTAGTATGACAAGCTCCTATAGCTGTCATATCACAAAGGCAAGTAGAAGTTACGCACACAGATAAATTACCTTTATGCGTTGTATGTTTAAAGATGTCGTTGGAAACGAAATATTAGCAAACAATTTGACTCACCGGACAAAAGAACCAATCACGACAGCAGATGCTCAAATTAGTCAAAGGCTTCATATATAGGACAGGCAGGTGTGACGTGCATCACAAATCCATCTGTAAATTTATTGGCTAAATGTACACGAGCTATATGCGTGATGCCCGTGGCTTCGAATAATTAATTGATCTTCAGGGTAAACATGTGAAAGTTAAATGTACTTTAATCGAAATTTGAGTTGAAATAAAATTATAATATAAGTCTGAATGAATTGAAAACGTGCTCATACACATGTTGCAAGAGTATTTTCGGTTGAGTTTGTTCTGGTTGTGGCTCTGCCCGCTGGTCACACACATCTCGCGCATGACTCGTAATTGGACTTTGACATCACGCAGACATAAAAGAGAAAATATAACAACTGAGTCTCCTCTCACCCTCTCACTTCAATTAACTCAATAAAGTCCCCATCGCTTGTCTCTCAGACGTCTAGCAGTGCATCGCAACTAGTGGCCAGCCGCTATAAAGCTACAAAGTCCAATGCCATTCTTAATATCGTTCCCTGCGTCATACACAAGCGCACACACACAGTTCAATACACACGCCAAATAATCTCGATTTCAATAAAAACTCGCTGTTTTACAGAGTTGTGGAAAATTTCTGTGCCCCTGGCCAGTTGAATCCGATTGATAATCATGTGCCCGTTGTCTTAGCGTGAGTTCTTCTCGCACTGTAATTTTTAAAAGTTTGTTTATCTTTTGTGGTTTTGAGGATTCACGCCAAGTTCACATGTACACCCAACTAATGCGAAGCCTTGTCCAAACTCTGATTCTTTGCATCTGGGGCAGCTGACACATGGGCACTCGCTAAATATGAATGCCGGCCCATTGCTTAGATTCGGGCGCGTGTGAGCGTGTTGACCATGATCCGTTTGGTAAACAGTATACTGGGAACCGAATGTGATAATTATTTGAAAACTGACTTTGTATACCCTTACAAAGAGAATAGTACCTATAATCAGAAGTTGGCAACATACAAAAGGAAGAAGGTAAGTTCGTATGAATCGGCCTTATTTTACATTCATATAACATTCATATAAGTTTTTAAATAAGCTCTGTACATAAAAACTAAAGTTGATAAAGTTTTATAGTAACTGTTTTAATTTCTAGAGTTTTAAGTTTCTAGCTTGTAAAAGAACAATCAATAAACTAAGATTATAATGCATCTAACAATTACATATTTTTTAAGCCGAAAGGGTATTGGATCTTTGGTATGTTGACTGTAGAAAAATATTGTGTTTGTTTGTTCTAATACTCGAAAAGTTTTCGCAAGTATATTTTATTCTATTTTTGAAAACATATTCGTTGATGACCAATTTAAATATGTGTTCTTTTGTTTTTTTTTTGTTTTTAATGTGAATGTCGTGGGTGTTATCAATGGTTATCATTTCACTTTAGGTATGTATGTATATTCGTTTGTCTGGGCACTTTCCGGTTGCCAACAAAGAAATTTCTATAATCGTACAATTCCAGCCCTCCACCTCTCAGGCAGTATTCAGGTAATGTTCAAATGTGTTAAGCATCTGTCAACATCAGGACCATCTATCAAAGCAAAATTTGGAATTACATTAAAATTTTACACTGTTTCTACTAATATGTTTAAACAACCACTAAAAATAACGTTTGAATTAATTTCAATTCAAACATACAAATTCTAGTGAAGCCATAAGCCGAAATTTCGAAATTCAAAACTGAATGCCAGTAAGCGGTCGTATGGTCACACCTCATCAAAATCTGTAAAGTTTTTGAATTGGTTTAGTAAGTTATAATCTGTCATGGCAATCAAGCACGCATGGCAGACACGCATGGCGGTCGTGCAATGAGTCAAACAAAAAAAGCTAATCAATCATGATAACTGATAAAGCAAGTTCAAGCAGTAAGATACCCTTTGCCCAATTTTTAAAAACACACTTACAATCTCCACTACAATTTTAGTGTGAACATTCTCTTGTCTCTTATTACTTTTGTCACTCTCACATACAAACAGGCATCTGTGTATAACAACAAAATTGGAAAAATATCTTAAATATCTTGTGTCTTTCTTGTTCGGTTTAATTACAATTTCAGGACAGCGGTTAGCAACCTATTGATTAGGCGCCAAGATTGAACTTACTTTTATAGTCACTATGATTTTAGATTAGTTAAGACAATTTCAATTATGTAAACATGTAATAAAAATAAAAACATTAAATCAACAATAATTGTTATTTTTAATGTCTGACTTCTTCTTTACATAAATATAATATAATATTACACGTATGTGACACTCCTAGCACTGGCATCAAAAATCTAAAATTGACTTGAGAGACGCATGGTATACATAACCGTCTCCAGCACTTATTCAATATCCTTGTATTCAAATCGTTTCAGCTAGTCATTATAATCAAGAATATATAAATTTACTTTATGGGGTTTTCCACTTGTCTTTCTGCCTTTGACATTAGAATTGATAGCTTGGTTTGACCATATTTTTAGAGTATAATATACACTAGATAAGAATACAACTCTTACGAATAGCCGAGAGTAAATGTAATGCTCATAAAAAACACCTCAATTAATCATTTAATAAGCTAAATCTCACCTATCTTAAATAAAAAACCGACAACATTTCTTATTGGCCAACAAGTTAATCATCTGATGGACGACATCGACAGCGGCGTCGACATTGCCGAAGTTTGCTCTTTGGACCTGTTCTAGGGGCATACACAGAAATGCCAGTTTGAAGCAGTGCGACTACGTCAGTGCACTGTGTGTTGACTGTTGACAGCTCACGTTCGGTATGAGTTCGATTGCAACGCAACACAACGCAACATGAATGCTGGTAGGAACATCAGTTTGAACGTGTGCCGACGCAATCGACGCTTTGTTGGGGAAATAGAGAAGTAAAAGTAATAGCAACGACGCTTATCTGTCCACAAATGTACTTTCCTCTTTCTTTATTATTTTTAAATCGACAATCTCTTTCTGTATGGCTCTTTCTTTTATTTGTCAATCGCCATATAAAATTGCGCATCAACTATGATATTTTGCATGCTTAAATTCGTTATCGCCGTTATCAGAAACAACACTCTCGAAAACTAGCGGCGGCATGCCACATTCTCATCATTATGCTTGATCAAAAGAACCCACAACGAGCCAAGGCAGTCTTTGCGGTAGCTGTCGGCTCAGGCTGGAATTATTCACACGCAGACGTTCTGCCTGCTCGCATCGAAAACGGGAAGTTCGCTTTATCAATTTGTTATTATTGTTCGCGTTGATTTAAACATATTTTTGCTAGTGAATACTGTGTTGAATCACGCAGAGAATATTGTCGTGTGCCACGTCTGATAAAACATAACATATGTAACAGAAAATAAATAACAGAACATAACTAACAGAAAATAAATAAATAACAAATAATAGGTCATGCTGTTGCAAGAAATAGAGTGAAATACGAGAGTTTACTTATCAGCTATGATTAATTTTACAAGTGATTTACACAACACGAAAAAAAACAGTCATTGTATTTAAAATTTATTTGAGCAGTGCATAAACCAAGTCTTAAAGGAAAAACAGTTACTTGTTTGTGAATGAAGGTGAGTTACATAATATACTCGTATGTATGTATGTATGTTCATAAGCATAGAAAGGATCAATATTGCTTGACGCCAATATAAAGGGAAATGAAATACTGTTGGGGATTGATTCTCTAAAAAAACAAACTTTAAACCAATCAAATAGTAAAAAAGAAGATTGAATTAAATTTGTCTTTTTATATATTTATAAAAAATTATAATATTTAGAATTAATTTTTTGGGAATTTTTAAAAACATTTTTATTACATATACAAAATAATTAATTTATTCGATTGTAAGGATTGACTGCAGCGTTTTAATACTTTATTCAGTACTGAGATACTACAAATTGTGGACATAAAGGCAAATTCAAGTCTTCTTAGGAAATAAAATATGTGAGTTTTCAATACAGTTACCGATTTTTTCAAAAAACTCCGGAGGAACCAAACGATTTTCGGATTAACTCGAATAGATCAACTGATTGTTGGCATGTGGCAAGTAAAAACGTATATAGCAAATCGAAGCTATCTTCGTGTACGGTTCCAAAGTTCAAAGCGAGGCATGCTTCAACAAGCTGATCACTGCACATCACAGCTAGTACGAGATAGATAGAGAGGTGGGAATAGCAGCAATAAAGAATGCATGAGAGTGGGTGACTTAAAAAGTCGAAAATAAAGCAAATACTCATTGAACTGCAAAAAGAAAACTTTTGTAGTACATTCAACTGCAACTGCTTACGCTTTGTTGATACTATAATATATATTTAATATAAATCGTATGCAATGCATCGTTAAATTTTTAACTCAAGCTCACGATCAGTGAAGGACAAACAATAAGATCGAATTTATATCGATATTAATTCAAAACAACTTACTCAAACGATATTTATACCCTTCGAATATTGAAAATGGTCAGGCAGAAGCAGGCGTGACCAACGTCTCAAAGTATTATATATATGTATATTCTTACTCATGATCACTAGCTGAGTCGATTGAGCCATGTCCGTCTGAACACACAGGTCGCAGCTTAATGCTAGAGATACCAAATTTGGCAAAACGGTTCCTGTTTTAAATTTGAACGGTGGGTGGTTATGCAATTCGTAATAAAATTCACCTGTTTGTTTTGGACATAGGAGCATAATTGTCTCTCGCTCGCTCTCTTTTATAATGGATGAGTCCTGTGTGTTCATGGAGGACTGAGACACATCGCTTATTCGACTAGGCTAGTGATCCAGATGACCAACGATAGTTTCTAGGAGTCATAAAGCACAACCGTGCCAATCGAATCAATTAAGATAATACTTTACCCACGTGCCAGTTTTGATTTCAGTTTTATTTCCTGTTTCCGTTTTAATCACAGCAAAATCAACGCGATTAGCCGTTAAAAACAAAAAGACTAGCTACCGCGCATATAACTAGTCATGAATGCGGCTAAGTTGCTCTCATTAATCAGATGATGTGCATATTAAATTAAAGAAAATGTGTCAGATCAAGCAGCAAACTGTTCTATTATATAGAGCGGTTCGAGTGATTTTCTTATCAAGAACGTGTTCGCAGTTAAGTAATTAACGCATTGGGCGATCGACAAGGTTTGGCGGGAAATGCGAATGTGATTTATTATTCGCAACCATCTAAAAAATTGATGATGTCATTTAAGGGGAGGATCTTTTACGTATAGCTAAATTTTCTTTTAATACACAATTTAAAAAACTATTTTTTTTAAATAAATAACGGGTCCATAAATAAAAGACCTTAATATCTATTAGTAAGCGGATTTAATGATTATTGAAATGTAATAAAGTCCCTTACTTTACAATCTCTCAAGCATTTCGTACAAAAATGCTGTAGGTTAGGAACGTTTGAAAACAAGTCACCTTGAAACTAAAAATAACTAACTTTAATGATACAATTTACGTTCGAGTCGCAAAAAAGTTTATCATTTCCAAAGCATTTTCAATGAAGTAAATTGGATCAAGTAAAAACGTATAAGTCAGGTCTTATATTAGTGGTGGAAACCATGATACCGAAATAAACGCGATCCAAGTGTTTAAATTGGATTACTTTGCAATGAAGCATGTGCGTTCAAGACATTACCATGTGCTATGCATCTTAATAAAACTATAAATACATATGTATCGCATCGAAATATCCTTTGAAAAACGTTTTCTAAAATGTATACATACATAGCTTCGACCTAATAATAATATCTCAGGAATTACCGTTGTGCTTAACTTTAAAACATCTAAAGACGAAAACGTCTTTAAATTAACCGAAAACTTACGAAATTTTAATTTAGTTTGCAGTTGGCGGTTGCTGCAGTAATGCCGACGCCGGCGTTGGCATCGACGTCGACTTCTTTTTAGCTGATGCAATGAACCAGAATATTTGCATATGAATTCTCTTGTCTGCAGCGCCGAGCTCTGCCAGACGTGACGACGTAGGGGCCTTTGTATGTAAGAATATTTGTACATATACACACTCATGATAATAATAATAGGCACACTTTTAATGGAGCGATAAAATTACCACTGATATTATTTTAAATGATACGATTACTTCCAATAATATCGACTTATTTTCCCTTCTATTTAATATTGTACATCTCTTCTCATCCTAGTCAATCCCAGTCAATCTTTGTAAAAATCAATATTTTGGCTCTTTTGCCATGTAATAGCCAGCGTACATATATTTTACTAAATCACATAGTACCGATTGTCTTATAAAATGAATTATTAAGTGTGTTTTAATTCAACTATCATAAACAATAAATATGTATTGCTATTGGTTGCTAATTTTTAATTATACATTGCATTATAAAGCGTGGTTTTTTTTTAATTTTAACGTCGTAAAGTATGGTAAATGGACTCTAAGCATAAAGTTTCAATGTATACCCATTATTTTAATCAGAGGTGTATGTATGTACTAATGCGCCGAAGGGGGCGCCCCCGAAGTCCATTGTGGAAAAACGAGCACGAAACGAATCGACTTCGCCTTCGGTTTCGGCAGTATTCGTGCGCCGGCAAAGAGCGCACTTACTTTCTCTCTCTCGGAATATATGTGCGATCAATCAATTTACAAAACGATTGCGCACACATATATTGTACTATTAATCAGGCAGGTGCCTCATTCATTCACAACTCGTTTGCGCTGTCGCACGCCGTCACGGCACTTGCTAAAGATCAGTAATATACTATAAAATCAAGTTAATTCGTGTGCACTTTCGCGCTTCGTGTGTCGTTAGTCGTTCGTTGTCCATCGTGTTTAGTGTCCGGGTTCACTGAGTGACCCGCTTCAGCTCAAGTTCGGATTGTGATTCGTGTCGAGTCATCAAATTGGGATTTATATGCGCAACGGTACGTGTTTGTTCCTTTTTAATTAGCCGCCCTTTGCGATTACCCCCCTTTGGTCGCGTCGCCACGCGCTTAATTGACAGGCGCTGCTTCTCTTTCGAGCTGGGGGTGCGCAGTTTTTGTACCGAGAGGCGCTGATAGTGTCAATTAAATTGTAATGTATTTTATTAATTGGATCGTTTTGAAATATCACATGTATTTGTGCATATATATAAAATACATGCATATGTAGCATGGATCAACTGAAATTTCCTTGCCGTTGCCACGTGTTCCATTTTAAATTAAAAATAATAAAAAGTGATTTTTTTCGAAGACCCGCACAAAACGCGAAATATTTGATCGATTCGCCTACGTGTATATCAGCTAAGTTGTGGGCCAACTCAAATGCGTAGTTTTCGTATATAAATGCGTGGTATATGAATACGGGAAAAGAAGAAAAAAAATATTAGCGGTACATCTTCTCAACTGTATTAGAAAATGTAGCATATAACAAAAATAGGAGGACTCAAATCAAAATTGAAACGAAAAAATTCAGTTAACTCAATTATAGCAGAATGTGCTATGTATGTATGTATGTATTCACAAGCGGTCAAAATAATAGAAATGCTCGGCGTGCGTTTCGAATTTTATCTTTCTTGATCTCTTGAAAAATCCAGTTGAATCCTTCCTATTGTAAATCCTTCCAAATGTAAGAGCTGTAGTTTCAAAATGTGCAATTTACATATTCCATCGCATTCGATCATGTTTCTTATCGCCAATCAAAACTTTTTTCGGGTCAAGATATATAGTACTGCCACGATTTATTGTTGCACATATCATTAAGAGGCATACACGGCCTGCATTTTCGCGAAATCCTTTTAAATGATGATGGTGTGGTTAACACTGAAATATTACACATCTACTAAAATCCAATACGAGAAATACTGTTGGTACGTGCCCCAATGCCTAGGTCTCCATCTCGTAGAATCTGCAGAGCCCAATACTTATTATTCCTGTGTTAGTTTGGTCTTGTATGCTCTAAGCAGAGAGACCTATACACTAGATTCATATCCAGTTTTATTATCTTTAAACATCTTGAGGGCTTAGCAGCCTTAGAGGGACATCGATAGTCGCAAGATTCATAAGGATTACACCATAAGATGTAAAGAATTTCTAAATACATGTTGTAATCGTGCGTTATTTCTTTTTTTGTAGGATATCTGACAGTCAACGAATGAATGTGGTTTAATTTGAAAACCATGCAAAAATAATACCCTTGACAGTTTGCACAAATTGTTAATCAGTAAAACTAAGTGCGACAAGTATAGTTAGAAAAAACAGAAAGGATACGTTGCGCTGCGGATCTATGTGTTATATAAGCAAAAAGACAACAAATATCGAGTTTCTCTTGCTACCGAACCGGTAACAATTAACATCAGACCCTGCAAAGTGGAGTTCTCAATAAGCAAATCGAAAATAGAAAATATAATTAGTAAAAGAAAATAAAAAGGGATAACAGCTCACAAAATCTAAAGGAAATTAAAGTCTGCTATAATGAACAAGTACTTAATGACGCTGGTGCCACTTCTGTGCCTGGTGCTAGCACAGAAGAGCAACATATATGCGCGCTCGCATCCTAACTCGAACGAGGGGGACAACTTACCACTGATTCGCACACACTTGCAATCGCAGCCGCGGAATCCGGTGCTGCAGCATGTGCAGCACACGTCGCAGCAGCATCACACGCGCCAGCATCGAGACCGTCAGCCCAAGCACATCGCGCCGGATCCCACGGGTAGTGAGGAGGAACAGTTTGGATCCAGTAGACAAGATCAACGTGAATATTATCAACGTTTGCGGCGTCATTTGCAGCGCCAGAAGGAGCACATGCTGCAACAGGAGCGCAGTTATCACCGGATTTCAGCACAAGCACTGAAGAATAGCCCCAATCTCTGGCAGTTGTTAAGTCAGGGATATCAGATCGCTGAGCCGGAACAGGAACAGAGCGCAGAGGAACGGTCGGCATCTGATAAAATGTTTAATGACACACCAGCCACACCACCGGTGGCTGAAGTGGATGATATGGAAGATTATCTAAATTATAGTGAAGGTGACCGGTACGGTGACTTTGCTAGAGAACTGCAACAACTGCACCACGAAATGCCAAAGCCAGAAGAGGCTAAAGTTCCCGCTCCGATCAACTACACTACAGTTAACCCAAAAATCGCTTCCATCGGTTGCACTCAATGTGAAAGCAGTCGCCATGTGGAGCACATTACGGAAGAGGAGCTGAGGAGACTACGCATTGAGTTTGTCAAGCAGCAAATACTGGAAAAACTGCGCCTTAAGGAGAGTCCAAATGTTTCAGCAATGGAGCTGCCACTTCCAATTTTTGAGGGCATCACCCTCCCTCAGACAACGGAAGCCAACAAAAACAAAGACTTCGATGACTACTACGCACGTACAAACCAAAAGTTTATATTACTGCAGCGCGGTGAGTTTTACAAGTTAAATAGAGCTGGAGCTATCCAATCAACGCTTTATTTTTATTCCTTTTACCTCAGAGGAGACGGAATGCAATCGCTTAGGTGTGCATCCCTCTATGTGCTTCAGCTTCAAGATCGACGACGCTGACGCTGATGGCTTTGATGTGAACAGCGCCGTATTGTGGCTTTATAAGAATAATCAAAACTACACGAAAGCGTCCAACGGTGAAACCCAATTAAATGAAAAGCTTAAACAGACCCTAGTAGTGTCCGAAGTGGAACAGCAACAGATGGACTCCAAGTACTTGCCGCTAGCAAAGACCATAGCAATCCAGTCGGTCGATGTGCAAGGTAAGTTCGCAGCTCTAAGAAAGAATCCATAACAGTGCTTGCCCCAACCAAAGAAATCAGATTAAAACTGTATAATAGATTAACTGTATAATATAATATATTATATAATAACTAGTATATTTTAAATCATATTACGAGGGTCGTTTGATAAGTCCGTGACTTTTTGTATTTGCCGAGCACCTGCTCTAAATACAACACTGCTCCTGTCAGCAGTTATCGATTAACAGCTGACTGTAAAATTTTGAGAAAGCTGCGTTTTTTGGTTTGCGTTTTATAGGCATTGAAAGCAGACGATCTCGTGAATTTTAACGAAAATGGAAAAAAGTGAATTTCGTGTCAGCATGGCAAAATTTCATAAATTGGGCTACGAACTGCTACCCCATCCAGCATATTCTCCAGATTTAGCCCCCTGTGACTATTTTTTGTTTCCAAACATGAAGAAATGGCTCGGCGGTAAGAGATTCGGGTCATCACAGAAATAAACGACTATTTTGAGGGCCTTGAGAAAACCTATTATTTGGAAGGAATAAAAAAATTGGAAAAACGCTGGACTAAATGTATAGAGCTAAAAGGAGATTATGTTGAGAAATAAAACGCTTCTTTGACGAAAAAAATATATTTTATTCAAAAAGTCACGGACTTATCAAACGACCCTCGTAATAACAATAATGCATCTGTGCCGATAAGGGAGTTGAAAGATCCATGCCAATTTACGCGATAGCAACTGCGAGCAGTTCGCTATTTGGCTTCTGTTGTCTGCCGTCCTTAGTCGAATTGTGGGTGAATAACATTACGACGATCTTAAAAATATTTTTTTGTACGCGAAAAGGCGAACTTTGGTCCCCGAGAACGCCGATGGCGTTCTAGCCGCCATCGATAAGCGAGCCGTGCAAATAATAATTCGTATGCAAAGAAAGACGTTTACAGTATACAGTTCGTAAATAAATACACTAACCATACCATTTCATATTTTTTGTCGTTTTAGACGAGTGGATGAAAATAAACATCGAGTGGCCTATCAAGCGCTGGTTTGGCAATCACGATCTCAGCCACTTATTACAGATCACATGTGAGTCTTGCGACATTAGCGGAATAGAGGAGATAATTTCTGTAAACAGGAACTACAGGCCGTTTATAATGATCGACACACAGAACCGCCAAACAAAATCACGCCAAAAGCGCAACATAAATTGTTCTAATGGCGTGACTGAATGCTGCCGTGAGAAATTGTACATTTCCTTTGCGGACATCGGATGGGACAACTGGATTCTGCAGCCAAAAGGTTACGACGCGTACTTCTGTCGTGGATCGTGCAGCTCTGTAGCGAGTGTAGCTCAGGCGGCATCGCATCATAGCTCTTTGCTGGTTAGTTTAAGTGACATCTATTCTGATTTTATTTCTCTCAATCCCAAGTTTAATTTTATTATTTTTATTTTAGAAAATACTTTCCTCGAATGGTACAAGAAAGCCTCTCGATCTAGTACCCTGCTGTACTGCCAAACAGTATTCCTCGTTGCAGTTGGTTGTTGTGGATTCTAATAACACGGCGACCGTGAAGACGCTTCCCAACATGATCGTCGAGTCTTGCGGCTGCAGATAGATATAGATGGATATATTCATGTGTAGCGTATAGCTTATTAAGTTAATGTTATTTTTAAGTTAACGAACAAATTAGACTTAGGGCTTTTTTAGTCAAATCATTATATTTCGAATTCCGATAATTTAAATGCACCGCAATGTATTCATATTCAAACGAACACAAAACCAATTACCGACTAAGTTGTAAGCTGTTTTCTTACTCATGTACTAAAGTCGCTGCCATTACTTCTAGTTAAATTCGGTAAAATTAGTCGAAACTAAAGCTTATGCCAAAGACGAAGGCGAAACTGAATCCACAACCGAAGCTGAAATAAATGTACTTAAACATCAAAGTACGTTTTTTTTTAAGTTAGTCAATAAGTACACCATTATTAAAGTAACGTTAGTTGTAGTTTGTGTTTCATAGTTGTTTTTCGTCCTAGTTAAAAAGGTAACTTATTGAAAATAAAGAATAACAATTAACGAAATCTTTTAGCAACATTTTTGAATTCTCAACTGAAGTGATGGAATTAGGGACTTGCAATACTTCTCCTATGCTTATTAGACCAGATTGCAATTTGCAGAATAGGTACATATTGTAGTATGCTTTATTTTTGATACTATTATTTTAATTTTAAAATTGTATTATTGAAAATGATCTTTTTTGTGTGTTACATACATTTCCATAAAATTAGCATTTATATGTTATATATTATTTAATACCTGGAAGTGTTGAAGTTTTTCACAATTTAACACAGAATTGTGAAAAACTTCAACTTCAACTTAAGGGTAACATATTTAGGTTACAGTGTACATATTTTACTGACATTTTAATCTATTGTTTATATTGAAATGCTTATGATAATTTCGTTATTTAGGTTATAAGCATTGTTAGACCTATTCATTGGCCTCTTAGGCTTAACAACTTCGGCAGAAACCAAATGAGTGCCACGGAGTGCAGTGTGTTTCGCGTAAACTCATAGGCAAGAAAAGCAAGGCGCCCGTACTGTTTGGGTGTGTTGAAACACAAAATATAGTTTAACAGCACTAGAATGGAAATACCCTCCAGACGACGCAGCAGGGACGTAGAACTATCCGGTTTACTGGAACAAAATATTATATACAAAACGTTAAATCAAAGTTTTAAAGTTAATCAAGAGCTCATAATTTACATACAATTGCACAAATTGTGATGATAGAGCCACGCCGACTATAATTCCCAGATCTCGAGTTAGGAGAAATATTGGACTACTCTCATGTCGCATATAGGTGGGTTCAGGGCACCACTTAAAAGCCTGCCGCACAGAGTAGTGCGGATCAAAGCCGAAACGCAGCTTGAAAAAGTAAATGGCCACGGCCAGACAGATCAACAAAAAAACAAACAAAAGCATCGGGCGAAGAGTACGCGAATACAAGGAATCCGAAAGTGGCTTCAAGTGGCGCCCAATGCTGATGGCTTGAAATGTGCCTAGCAGGCACTGATGCAGAAACTCTGTAGCTAAATAGAGACGACTCAGCCACATGCAGAGCGTGCACCATGCAAAAATGCAATACAAAAATAGACGCATTTGCCGACCAAACCGGAATTTCTTAGCCAATTTCGACCAGACAACCATTAGGAAAACAGTCAACGACATCGAATGAGAGCAGGGCATTCCACCGCTTGTCTCACAGCTTAAATCATATGTTTGCAGCGCCACACGCGGCTTATAGGCGTTCTCAGTTACGTAGAGCTCACGTAGCCACCAAAGTGGTCGAATTTCCGGATAGACCCTGCGAAGATTGTAATATTTTAAAGCCATTGACCGGGGACTGGAATATGTAGATCAGTTTTTACGAAAGTACAAACCATTTTTCGAAGGAGCTCATTATATTGACGACACTCATCACGCTGAGAAGACTGACAAGCAAGTCTTGGCCACAGATGCCTACCACAGGTATAAGAATATTCAACAGACTCCCGGAGTCCAGGTATTGACTTATAAAACGAAAAAGAGGCTCCAGAGGCGCAAGGCTACAGGAATCTTATTAGGTATTACTCGTTTGGGGTTTCAGCGAACTTCACATACCGGTCCTGCACCCATTCGTTTATGTGAATTTCTGCGTTGAGCATACCGTGATAATAATTCGTCGTTAGACGAAACATTTCTCCGTACATTGTAGTACAGTTTATGTTTTCCTACCAAGATTTTACAAGAGTATTGACGAGTTATAAATATAGCTGTAAGTTCGCGCATGCGCCATGCTAACATCGTAAAAGCTCATGTCAACATAACAGTAGCAGGCAGAGTTGCATCCAAATATCATCGTTTTCTTAAAGTACATCTGCAGCAAAATAATCGTTTAGATAAAAGTAAAAAAGGATAATCTTCGAAAGTCTTTCTGTTCTATGTGACAGCCCAAAAACAGACGCACAAAATAGTGTAATTAATAAAACTTGAAAAGAAAAATCTTTTTATTTTTACAGCATCAGAACAAAATCTTTCCGATTATAGTTAACTCCTTAGGCGTTGTAGCTCGACTGTTAATAATGTACATTGAGTTGATTAGTTTTTTATTTTCAAGGAAATATTTTAAAGTCCTGGACAAACATGAAAACAGCTGATAGCTGGAAATCAAAAATCGTTTAACTTTAATCTACAAATTGCCACTTCGTACATAAAAATTGCGTTTATTTAATATTTGGTTCTGGTATCTTTGCTACTCTTACCCAATTATCGATTTCATTTACTGATAATTGGGCTCGGGTTGGTACACATTGGACAGTTCCCCGGGTTTTCTTTTGTAAAGGTGAATATGTGGACTAAGAATGGTCAAATAATGCTGTCATAATAACTCCGTTTCACAGAAATTCTCCCAAGTGGTTTAGTGGTTCATACAACATATGTATTTGTGTACATATATAACCAAACGAACGCTACAGCGATCACGCCCGACAGTAAAACATCCTTCGCCTCATTATGGAAACCATTTTTTTACATTCTCACATGTGCAAGCAAGCGTACACTACCGCTGCACAATGGGGAATTTCGCCTGTTTTTTTTACATTAATTAATAACTCCTGATCTAAGTAAAATTTTGGGATGGAGTGTTGGTAAAGGTTAAATAGCTGCCTACATCTCCGATTTTGTTTACTGATAGGGCTATGTTTATCATGAATTTAGTAGAAAAAATTATTTGGCTGTCGCTGCTAGTTTTTTTTTAATTGAATTTAAAAATAATAGAATTTAATTGTATTTTGTTTATGAACGCATTGTAAAAACCCCCAAAAATCAATATCCATTTCAATTTTGAACGTTTAACACTGGCTCTTTAACACTAGTGGTGCCCGAAGCCCTATGCGCAACGCATAGGTAGTGCCTCTGCCCAAGCTCTGCCGTCACACGTAAGAGTATTACACATTCGTGTGACTTCGGCATTGCTGTTGGGGCTGTGCTTTGTCTTTTCGTTCTGTGCGAAACCTGAAAATGTTACAGATTGTATGGTTGGGGTAATTGCAACAACTTCTGTGTTTTTTGCACGATCGGATTACGGGAAGACTCAGCAAAGTGTATACCAAATTCAGAATATTGTTTTTTTTACACGTCGGAACAAATCTACTTGCAACCAGTCGAACGCTACATTCAGGCTGAAGCGCACTGCAAAGCTATACAGGCTGTGTTTTATCTTTTCGCTCAGCGCATTGCACGAATGTGCAAAAGGCTTTGTGCTTGCTTGAATCAGACATACGTAATTGAAAACGCAACTGTATGGGTGGGCACCATTACTATAATGCCATTGACTTAAGCGTTATTTTTTTCCGATAATAATGCAATTTTCACAAAACGCTGCCATTTGTGCAAAGCTACCCTGTTAATACAGTTTATGTTCCAACTGTTATGTAGGTTTGAAGTAGACTTATGGTCAAAGGTTAAATAGCTGCCTACATCTCCGATTTTGTTTAAATTTTTTTCACTGATAGGGCTATATTTATCAAGATTTTAGGTAAAAAAATTATTTGGCGGTCGCTTCTAGTTTTTTTTTAATTTAAACAAAATCGAAGATGTAGGCAGCTATTTAACCTTTACCGACTTATGATTTACAGTGGCGGAAAGGAGGGATAGTAAAATTTAATTAATTAATTAAACTGCCTACCAGGCATATGAGTCTTTTTACAACATTTGGTGTAACTTCCATTGTTTCTGGAAAATAGGCGGTAATACAGACATACGGACATATAGCTATTGATGCTGATTCCGAGAATATACATTTTAAGAGGATATGCCTAATTCGGCGTCTTACGCACGTTCCTTGTTCACCAAACACAAAAGACCATGCATGAGATGAGAGTAGGATCCAATATTTACATTGATGATTTTGTAACCTTCGATCGTTGGAAATGGTCAAGAAGGGTATACTAAATTTGTAAAAATGGCAGAAGGAGGCGTAGGAGACCCCATAAGTATGCTCAGCCATGTTCGTATGTTTGAACGTTTTAAACTGTGTGTGGATTAGTTTATTTCAAATTTTGGTTGTCACTCTCCCTGTCCACGCAATTCCATAATTGAATTTTGCAAGCCGATTTGTGAGAATATAAAAGATAGAACTACTGACATTGACAGCTGAGTGAAATTCTAAGTCGATTGATAAGTCCCCGGCTTGACATATAAATGGCGCTACTAGAATTAAATCCATATGACTTTTAATAAGCCCTTTCCGTTGTCGGTTCATTTATTTTTTAGGTTATAGCATTTTGAGTGAAGCTACTTTTGTTGATGCCAAAACTTGGCGGGAATATTAGTTTCCGGATTCTGCCCCAGGAAAATTTATTATCAATGATTGGTATGCACTGTAAACGCAGTGGACGTCCAAATGGGGTGGCGACGAAAACATAAAAAAAATCCCCAAAATTATGTTGAATGATAAACTGAAATTGAAAGAAATGACTGGGACTCTGAAGATATCAACGGAACGTGTACATCATATCATTCACGAATATTTGCACAAGGTAGGTGCCGCGCGAGCGCACTTTTAAAAAACGACGAGTTGATGATTCGAAGCAGTGTTTGAAGATGTTCCAGCGTAATAAGCCCGAGTTTTTTGTCGACTTGTGACATTGTATGAAACATGACTCCATCATTTCACTCCGAAGTCCAACCGACAGTCAACCGCATAGACTGCACACGATGAACCCGCTCCAAAGCGAGCAAAAACGGAATAATTTTCATTGATAACCTTGAGAAAGGACCATCAACAGTGACTATTACATAGAGTTATTAGACCGTTTAAAAGACGAAAACTTCGAAATAAAGGCCGCATTTGTTGAAAAAGAAAGTACTTTTTCACCAAGACCATGAATTGGGCATTGAATTGCTTCCGCAACCACCATATTTTCCAGATCTGGCCCCCAGTGACAATTTCCTGTTCTCAGATCTCAAAAGAATGCTGTGGGAAGAAATTTTCGTCGAATGAAGAGGTGAAACTGAGGTCTATTATTAAGGAAAGGAAAAATCGTTCTACAAGAATGGTATCGAAAAGTTGGAGAATCGCTGTATTCAGTGTATTACTCTTGAAGGGAACTGTGTTGAATAAAAAACCTATTTTGCCAAAAAAGTAATAATTTTTTCTTAGGTATGCCGGGGATTTGATTTCAATAAACCTGTTGTTTATGTATCGCTAAAATTGCAATCCGATCGGATAATAAACAGATTATTGATTGACTGATGCAGAGGATACGCGAAAATAAAATGAAAACATTTATACGAGGTGTGTTCAAAAATTAAGATGAGTTTTCAAATTTCGCGGCTATTTACTTTTGATTATCAAATTTTTTTGTGCTTTTTTCGGTCTTGGCTCATCTGGGCTCTTTCATTGGGACGATTGGGGTTTGGTTTTGATATCATAACCATATAGCCATGATTCGTCGCCAGTTAAGACCCTTTTGAGTAAATCTGGGTCATTTTTGAAGTCATTCAACAGCTCTTGAGCGATGCTCATGCGACGGATCTTTTGGTCAAAGCTTAGCAAAAAATCGCCGAGCCAGCAAAACACCATACCAACATAACAAAACAAAATAAATCGATAATCGAAAGTACTTTCCCCGCAAATATTAAGAGTCACCTTACTTTTTGAACACACCTTGTATATATGTAAATGTGTATCATTTTAAAGCTCAAACTACACCAAAACACAGGTCGAAAATTATACAGGCCCACAAAAAAAAAGTGTCATGATCTGGGTATGCGGCATATGCAGTTATATGTATTTTGGGTCGCTGATTCCGAATCAGGCGTTAGAAATTCTCCATCACGGCTGGATTTTGACATAACCTCAAAAAACTGAAAAACCTTTAAACATCCTCCAAAAGATATAGAAACCTGATCTGGGCATGGGATGTATGCCTTAATAAGTCAAAACTTACACTACAAAAATCGAAAAAATTTTAAAGTCCCATAAAATAATGGGTGGTTATGAAGGTTTTGAGTTTTTTGAGGTTAAATCGAAACGTAGACGTCTAGTATAAGTTTAAACTTCGGATTCGGACTTAGAAGGTCAAAATACATATTAAGGCATATATCCCATGCCCAGATCAGGTTTCTATATCTTTTGGAGGATGTTAAAGGTTTTTCAGTTTTTTGAGGTTATGTCGAAATCCAGCCGTGATGGAGAATTTCTAACGCCGGATTCGGAATCAGCGACCCAAAATACATACTGCATATGCCGCATACCCAGATCATGACACTTTTTTTTTGTGGGCCTGTGTTATCGGTCTACTGTTGCTTTCTTTTTGCATGGCTTATTGTAAAAATGTGCAACAAAATGTTAATCTTTTCAAGCACATATTCATTACACATATTTTAAAAAATAGACAACGAATTACAATTTTACTAATTTAAAAAAAAAAATCAAAGAACAAATAGGTACCACTCTCTTACAAATTGTTTTATAAAAATTATTTGTGTCTTGGAGAATGTTAATTTTTGTTTTGTTTGTGATGACTTTTGTTTTGCCAGCAATTTTTTTAATTGCAGGGCTCCCCAAAATTATCGCACATTTTCAGCCTTTTTGGCCATTGTGCATATGTCTATCTTTTTTTTTTTTGGATGTTGATAACAAAACTTCACTATTATTAAAGCTGGTTCATATATTTTGGCTGACAAATTACCCTTTTTCTTACGCAATTCAAAAATGCGTAAACAGAAGTTGAGTTAAGTTAAGTCATCGATTTTATCTGAATACCAGTTTGTGTGAATCAATGGCAGAATTTGTTTGGAATTCTATATGACAAAGTAGTCCTCAATATTGAAACTAACTAAACGAAGTTTGACATACGATACGTACATGCTTCTTATTACTGAGCGCTGATAATAATTATGAATATGTTAAGCCCTTACGTAACAGAACTTATTGAAAATTGTTTATAAGAATTTTATTGCTTTAGCTAATTACGATATCATTATAACAAATTATTGATGCTTGAGTACAATTATACACCTTCGTTATTTTAATACAGTCGTTATGAAGAATTAAGATTTGCTTAAATGCTGAATGAGCTTAATAAATATATAAAGTATGTACATATGTATTTATGTATATTCGTTTGTTAGCCGGCTAAAGAGGATATATGATTTATAGAATATAAATCCATAACGATTACACAGCTTAACCAAAGTTTTCGAAGTGGTGTATAAAATAAGGCAACTTGCGCGTTTTGTTTACTTCATCACAGGCAGACATAACACTTTTCGTAAGCGGTCTGGGGCCGCATGAAAATACTCCTATTTTGGAAACCTATAAAAGGGAGAGAAGAGTGACATGAAAAGTGTGCTTTTGTATATACAAGTTAAGATTTCTTTCCCTTAATGAAAACTTACGTAAGAATGTTTCTTTTGTACAAACTTAAGAAAACTGGACATATCTGGGCGTCCAAAGTGATTGACTGCCTTGAGACCCGTGAATATGGAAGTCTTCGAGAGGCGCTGGAAGTGATTTTCACATATGTACTGCAAGAAGAAATAATAGAGACCATGAACAAATGATAAACTCAGGCATTAACTAATATTAAAGATAGATTCCACTTACTAGCATGGTAGTTCTCAAATCAAATTTGTGAAAGAATTGTGTGATAAAGATATGTATTTCCAAAACATTGGTCACATCCTTTTTCTCAACGTCGCGTAGCACATCAATGAACCATTCAAAATGTTTGTGTGATGGGCAGATCCACAGGAAGTAAACCTTTTTACAGGCTACACCCGAGTAGCGATTAGTGCTGGTTCCAAAAACCAAATCATTCAGTATAGAGGCGTAAGGTGTAACACCAATACCACCTCCCACCATAACTGCTACCTCAAATTTATACCAGTCCTGATTGCCTCCTCCGAAAGGACCCTCTATTCGTATCTTCGGCTGATCTTCTGGATTATAGTTGCATGGGTCGAAATAGTTTCGCAGCTTCCAGGTCCATGGACCCTGTGCCTTAATATGACAGCTGAGGAAATTCTCATGTGGTGCTGATGTCAGCGTGAAACTATGCATCTCATGGGGCCTGAAAGCTGTACAGGATAAACGTACCCACTGACCAGACAGATACTTTAAATTGGGCGGTCTGTAGAACTTAATCTTGATGACATCAGATGGCAGAAGATCTGTCTCAATCACATCCAGTGCCATATACTTGGTACGTAGTGAAACAATCTTGTCGAGGGTATACACAATACCTGGTCCTAGAAAAAACATCCAAAAGCGCGGAGGTCCTGTCAGACGCGCCAATCCATGGATCAGGCTAAGCAAATAGAGCCCAATATATAGGGAATGCATATTCCAGAAGAAGTTGTATGCCCTCTTTCGTATGGTCGGATGGGCGAAAACAAATATTATGCACATTATGATAAATAGAAGTACTCCTGTGGTGCCAGTCACTGTCTGGAAGAGCCAGAAGGTAATATCGGGTTTATAGTCCGAGGCAAAGTGCACCTCTCTCGTCAAACATCGTAGGTTCTCGTGCGACTGAGTTGACACATGATAGAAGTTCACAATATGTCCCACGGTGTGCAACACCGAGAAGAAGAGCGCCGTACAGGCGGCAATCTTGTGGAACTGTATATGCGAGTCCAAGGGGATGTATTGTTGTATAGGAAACTCTTTGAGCTTCGTAATGAGGTTTCTGTCGAGATTAAAATATACGGTAAAGTTAGAGCACAATTGTAAAATTAATAAAGGTATCAGCTTAAAAATACTCAATTCGCATTTCTAAAAACTTTCACTAGTAATGAGTTTGATTCAACATTTTGAGTTCTGATTCGTGGAGTATTTGATTTATAAATTAGTGGTTTACATAAAATAAAAATGGTTTTCCAAATCTCAGATTCTACTAGATCATCATCCAACTTCGTACATACGTGTATAATTTTCCACCCGATATTTATGTAAGCCAGTTAAAGCCGCAAGCGTAGCTCACAACACTGTCTATTTCCGACTCAAATATTTTTATTATTCTAATATTTATTTTAAATGGATTCTAAATCGACAATTTGCATGCCTTTCGAACATTGCGCATAGGTTTAGAAAATTCATATAAATTTTGTAAAAAATGGCAAGACTCGTGGGTAACCTCAAAAAACGAACACTTTTACCGTCAAGGAGCTCAGCCAGGAAGATGGGAAAAAGTTGTGTCTAGTGATGGGCAATACTTTGAGTAATCCATTTGTAATAGTTTCTTTTTCTTAATTTAAGTTTAATTTTCCTCAAAACAATAGCGACAACCTAGTTGCGGACCTTATATATACAATTTTATTAAAATTGTTCCTGGTTTTCAATAAAAAAATTAATCTGACTTAAAAAACTATTGCAATATTCGCACTGCACACGACAATGGGATACCCTTTGACTTATGTTTCGGTGAAGTGTAATTTGTTAAATTCATACACATCTAATAAGCACATTCTTTAAAATTAATATCGACAGCCGACTCTCGAGCTTATGGCTCACCTGCCTCCTTTGTTAGTTGACACAAGCACTTGGTTCTCATGTATACACATACTTTCTTGAATAGCTTCTGTGTTTATTTCTCGATTGGATTAATATGGAGGAAATATGAATACCCTATGGAAAGCTAACTATAAATCATGATTTGAAAGTAGTATTATAAGAGACAAATCAACTATGAACATTTAAATATAATTTGCGGGGCGGTGGGTGTGGTAAACTTGTTCAGGGAATCGTTCTCATAAACTTTCGTGCTAAATTTGGAGCTTCTAGCATTTTTAATGTGATCTTGACGTTCAAACCCACAGACGGACAGACAAATAGAAAGGAGTGCGACTCGGCTGGAAATCCTGAGCAATATACAATATATACTTTATGGGGTCTCCCATGTCTTATTCTGCCTGTTGCACAAAAGTAAGTTTACCCTTTTTTGACCATTTTTAAGGGTGTGCATTTATGTGTAATCCTAGTATGATTAGGATTACACATAAATGCATGCGTTGCTTGTCAATTTTTACAACACGCCAATGGCTGTGCCAGTGCGCTGTCAATTTCGTGTTTCAGCGTCGAGAACCTAGAAACCAAGGCACAGTGGAAAAAAATTTATCTTGTGACAAAAACCTTTATCTTCAAAAAACATGTGGCTTGTTCACAATATTTTATTTTTGACTCACAAATTCCGTCAATATTAGAAAATTCCTTAATAAAAAAATTATTAAAAATGTTGCAACAAAATATTTGCAACATTATAAGTTTGCTATACAAAATATATTAAAATTCATAATTATATCTATTTTCTCAATTATTATAAATACATGGTGTCAGACGTTTAAATGGATAGTCGTCGAATACCCATTTTAAATCTCTTAGCTCTCGATGACAAATACAAACACAAAGACCTAGATGATTTCATGCTGGACAGGCCATAAACTGCCTGGAGCCCCCGGTTACTTTATGTTTAGTTTAGGATTTTATTGTCTGTCGCTACAGCCCTGTGCCTCAGTCTCTTGAAACTCTAAACTCTGAAACACTAAATTGAAAAAGTTGTGATATCCATTTACCCTATGGATAACGCAAGATGATTGTTATTGTTATTGGTTATTGCTTATCGAAGTGGTATAATATTCTTATGTTAGTTCAGGAAGAATAAAAGTAGTTGGCTCTTAGAAAGTAATTGTTATCTTACCGGGACATTGTCAGTAGAAGAAGCGAATAGCAGAAGGACAAAGAAGCTGCTGACCCTCGAGTAATGGCAATTCCTACCCCCATAATATGGCGCAGATCCGTGTGCTCCGCCATAAAGGAGTAGTGTATAAAACGTTCGACAAACAGCACAATAGTCACCACGTAAAAAAGAAATAAGTAGAAAATGTTCTGACGATTTTCTTCGAGAAATGTTATATACGCATCCCATTTTGCCAGAAACCAGTGACGTGGCTTGTCCTGCATGGGCTCTATGTTGAACGAGGTCATTCGAGCAACATTTGTGGATGTGTCCAGAAAATTTTGCTTGGCACCTTTGCAATCCAAACCAATAGCAACAAAATCACCTTTGTATTCCTTCATCATGAGCTTAAAGTCCTGGTAGGTTAAATGATTCTTGTGCTCGAGGCCTACGTCTTGGAACATGCCGTCGATTAATTCAGTGACCTGATCATCACCTAGGCTAGTTGTGCGCGCAATCTCTACCAAGGAGCGCATCATCTCACTTAGTTCGCCCTTGTCGATGACCCCGTTACGGTCATTATCGCACATATCGAATATAATGCGCAACTTGTCATCCGTTTTGCCCCGAGAGAAGAGTACAACAGTCTCCAGAAACTCTTGAAAACTAATGCGGCCATCCTGATCCTTGTCCACAATATTAAACATCTTGCGAACAAACATATCATTAGGCTTCATTCCAAGTGCCGCAGCAAACTCCGCCTTGGACAGGCTGGTTCGCATCACAGTCATTACTTCGCCGTCACTAGACGCATCCGAGCGACGTCGCCTTTCGCCTGGCCGTAGACCGAAGGTCAGAGCATAAGCCTCTCTGAAAAAATACTCCAGGCGCTTTTGGCGTCGCTCTCGAGTCTCTGCTCTGGCCAGCATAATGTCACGATTGACCTCCATAAGAGTCAATTCCTTTTTGTGTAGCAGCAGAAAATCCTCTAGCTTTTTGACGAACTTTCGTCGCGCACCGTACGATTCAAGTTCCAGAACTAGATCGTGATCGCTGTGTACCCGTAGTAGAATATAAGGCTTCTTTTTGATGTGATTAGTGGCCGACTCCTCTACACTGACCACATCTACGTGCTGCAGATTGAATGTTCGCAGCTTTTCGCCTTTGCGATCTACCGTGTAAATAGCCGCTTCAGGACCAAACTTCACCGTCACTAGGCGCTTATGGTTGGCGTGCAGCCACTCACGCGCTAACATCTTATCGACCGAACCCTTCTGCTGCGGTGCACGAAGAGCCTCTTGCCGTATCTTGAGCCTGCGCCGTTTGCTATTCTGCAATTTGACTACGCAGTAACCCGCTCCAGCACATAGAATGGGCACAAATCCAAGAAACACGCACACATAGATAAACATGAGTTCCGAACCAGAGAAGTAATCATAACCCTCCAAGTAGTTGCATGGTTCGAGCTCTGTGGCATTCAGTTGCATTGGCTGTGGACAGGGATCGCCTGCGCGCCATATGAACACATCCTTCTGTATCTCACTTTCGTCAATGTCGGTGCTATTTACAATGATATCCCACAGCGTTATCTTTCTTAGTTCAATTATTTCGTCAGCCGTGAAAATTCCGTTACGCTCGTTCTCGAACCAGAAACGATCTGCATCCCGCAGGCGTTGGAACTGTTCCTTAATCACGTTGGTAAACAGTTCTCCCGGTTGGCCATAGGATTCTAGCATGCCACCTACGTAAACATCTACGTCATCCAGCTGATTCTTGTAGGCATCCTTAAGCATTCTGTAGATAAATAAAAAATGTTTCAATTACGAAAAAAAAAAAATAATAATAAAGCGATCTCGGCTCCAAGATTGACTTCACTCAATTTTAAAAACCTGCCTATCTACAATGCAGTAATTTTAGTCTTGTTTTTGAACTAATACAGAGAGAAACAAACTTTTATTATAAAAACAAAAAAATTTTTTTGCAACTTTTGATTTTAACGAGAGCAAGTGTCGACCAGTACGCGAGAGTAGGATAAGATATAAGTTCTGATGTAGTTTAATTTATTAAATTCATACACATAGACATACATACATATATTATATTATATATGCTTTAAATTTATTCTCAACACATGACACTCGAATTTCGCCCTCCCCTGACTCATTCAAATGGATGATTTGCTTATACTTTCTTGAATAACTTCTATGTTTATTATCTGATCTTAAGTTTAGATGATACGTAAATATTTCAATCAGCTAAACATATGTCAAAGTCAGGACCTTTAACATGTCTCTCACAAATTGCGTTGGAAATTAAATTTAGAATTTGCGCGGGCAGGGGCGTGACATCCAGAATTTGAAATTATCTTGATGTGCGCACGGTTTACAAAAACCTTCATGCCAAATTTGCAGTCTCTTATAATAGCTCAGATCTTGACGTTTCAACGGGCGAACATGGCTCAACATACTTATGGGAAATCCTACGCCTTTAAAGTAAGTATACTTTTTATACCCTTCGACCATTGAAAATGGTCAAAAAGGGTATACTAACTTTGTGCAAATGTATGTAACAGGCAGAAGGAGGCGTGGGAGACCCCACAAAGTATATATATTCTTGCTCAGGATCACTAGCCAAGTCGATTAAGCCATGTCTGTCTGTCTGTCCGGATGTCTGGATGTCTGGATGTCCGGATGAACACACAGATCTCGGCTATTATAAAAGCTAGAGACACCAAATTTGGCATGAAGGTTTCTGTTTATCCGGGACAGGTGAAGTTTATTTCAAATGTTAGGTGCCACGCCCCCCGCCCACGCAAATCAATAATTTCATCTTTTTAGCTGATTTGCGAGCGACATATAAAAGATACAACATTCTGAGTAAGACTATACTAAGCTAATTATTTTACCAACATAAAGTCAAAATTTCAATCCGATCGGACAACAAACACAGATGCTATTAAACAAAAACCTTGTTCGCTTTGATTTTGTATACAGACCAGCATGCTATGACGTCATTGCAATGCTCATGTAGGAAAGAAAAGGAAAGAGAATGCAAGCGCGTAGCGCCATCTGTTGTTCTTCTCATGCACACGCATTTTTTGCATTCAAACGCACACACACATACATACATTTGTGCTTGACCAATAAAATGATACACGCATATACATGTATTCATACGCAGACGCATACAAAGGCTTACGTTACGATATTTCTATTAAGTAGAAGTATTGTACAATTATTGACTCTTTACGTTTCAAAAAGGTCGAAGGGTATCCCACTGTCGCGTGCCGCTCGACTGTTGCTCTTGTTCATTTTTAGGCCATGGATTTTAAAAAAATTCATGGACTTCTGTGTTTGTCGGAACGCAAATGTGCGTAACAGGCAGAAGGAGGCATATCCGACCCCATAAACTATATATATTCTGAATCAGTATCAACAGCCGAGTCGATTGAGCCATGTCTGTCTGTCCGTCTGTCTGTCTGTATGAACACCTGGATCTCACCAACTATAAGAGCTAGAGTCTTCAAATTTTCTGACAACATCCGTGTATGTTGCAGTGTTTCAAAGTTTTTTTGAAATTCGGCCACGCCCCTTCCCGCCTCTGTAAATCAGTAATAACTATTTAAAATCTACAATATACACCCAACAACCAAAATTAAACATCTCACATGACAAATACTTTGCCACGGGTGTTTTCTGAAAATTTCATTTAAATCGGACTAAAAATAAGTGAGATATGATCCGAATTAAACTCAATTTGAACGTATACTTATGCGCATATTAAGACCTAATTTACGCATCATACCGAAGTTCGAATCGTCGGACACACAGCATTTTACAAAATTTTTATTTGCATAGAATGGTAACATAATTAGCTCAGAATGCAGCTTTGCCGATCAATTGATAAATGAGGCGGTGGCTTAGTGGTTAGAGTGGCGGACAGCGGTCCTGCGTGCGTGTGTTCGAATTGCATGCGCGGCCGGTATGTGAAACTTTTTATTTTAATTACTTATTTTTTTGGTTATTTTTTATTCTTATAAGCTTAAATGAAAACTACAGTTATTTAATTAAATATCAATAAAAAATAGTTTTCACAAATTAAATCTCATGTTTTTTTTGCAATATTTAAGACAATAAATAAGTTACGAATGTTAGAGCGGGACGCCGATACATGCATGTCTACATTTGCACATTTATGTTTCGGCGTCCCGCTCTAACACACATCAATTGCCGTATTCGGCGTAAGTACGCAACTGTCAGATTTGTGCAACATTCGGCAAAGTTTATTAAAATGTTCTACTTAATTAAATATGTTGCGTACCAAAAAATTTAAAAACTATTGTTATGTTGCTGTTTAAATTATTTAATAGAAAAGAAAGAAAAAAAGAAAACTCGTTACACATTGATCGCGGCAGGAATCGAACCCGAGCACTGTCAACATTCACTGGTCTTTGAATCCGGCACACACTCCACTAAGCTACTGTACAACTTCACATCAATTTTTTGCCCTCTCTCTCTATCTAATGCTTATACTTCGTGTCTATTTGCTTTTTGCTTTTGCATTGTTTATGTGTTCTTCTTTTGTCTGTCAAATGAATTAAATAATAAGAATATAAAATTTAAGGCAGAATTTTGCATTATAAATAACGGAATAATAATCCATGGCCTTCTACAGTCAGCACCTGACTGTAGCGTTCGACTAGTCAGTGCTCAAATGGTGTAAAAATAACTTCTATTCACTTCCCTGGATAGGATTTTTAGTATACTTTACACTTTAGTATACTTTCATAGATGTCCTAAGATTAAGCCTATACTAAATGAATATCGGAGCATTCACTCAGCTGTTGACGCTGATCATGAAAATAATTTAACAAAACAACTCACAATAGCTGCAGTTGAGCACTCCCGATAGAAACTTACTCCAAAAGTTCCGGCTGCGCTTCAAAGAGCTGTGGATTTATGTCCTTCCAAGTCTTTTTTTTATGCAAGCCGTAAGATACTCTTGCCGTGTTATAGTCTGGTAAACCATTATCACGACCCCGCATTATGTTCAGGGCCCCCAAATCACGACGTGTAAACTCCATGGGTCCAAAAAGTTTATCACGTACATCCGAGCACAGAACTGGATCCTCGCGCTCTGAAATCTGCGACGATAGTCCCATTAGCACCTCCTCAACGCTGGTGTCGCTAAAGAATCCCTGTCAATGTGGATCAACTATGATGTGCGCGAGTCTCGGAATATATTCAATCTACTCACGCTAGAATCCCACCAAGTGGAGCATAGACGAATGGCCGGATATCCCATTGGTGTTCGCTTATAATTACATTTGCCGTCGCGACGGTAAATACCTGGTGGAATCATGGTGTGTCCAAATCGAAAGGCAGCTGCCTGAAAAATATGTCCAATACCCGGATGAACATCTTGTTTGTAGCCCTCATACGGCGGCAAAGCAGATCCGAGGAATGCCGGCAAATATTCGTAGACTATCACATTTTGAAGACTAGCGATCACCGTATGCCTCGCCCTCTGAAAAATGTCCTCGTCGCACCAGGTGGGATTTAACCTTTTTATCCGCTGTGCCAAGATATTGTGCCAGCGGAGGAATAGTATTGCGAATGACAGTAATGCTGGATTTTGATTTGTTCGTGGATCACCCAAAACTATGAAATGTAAAAAAGATATGCATGTTTTTATTAAGATAAATAGATTTTAGAATATATGTATGTTATAGCGAGCACTTACGAAATAGCCGCTCCGGGCTGAGCATTTTCATGACATTAGGAACTGGATTGTTAAAAAGCGGCACTCGCATTGTGTTTCGCACTGGCAGTTTCCCATCTTTCTGAGTGAGCAGTGTGCCATTGTGAAAGGAGCGCATGGCAGTGAGCCACGCCTCGGAAGTGCTGTAAATGAAACTGCCATCAATCCATGCAGTCATTTGATTTATCTGCGGAGTAGTTTTTATTGTGATATTTTACACCAGCTGGGATGCATACACACCTGTTCTCTAGGGGCATTGGGGCTCTGGCCTGTACTTCGATCATAGGCGGCCCTGTGAAAGGGAATGTATTTGCCGCCACGACATTCCCGATCGTACATCTCGTCACATTTCTCAATCTCAATACGATGCATCTCGATGGGGCAACCAGACTCTGAGGCCATTACAATCTCATTGGCGACCACCTGTCCGAAGAATGCCAACAATGCAGTGCGATTGAACTTCGAGCCAAGCCCATCGCGTCCACGCATGAAAAGTCGGCTCAGTCGACGTGTCGAAGGCCTATTGGCACCCGCCATAGCGTACACCCCATCCGAGTATGATGGCGGTGCCTTGCGCACAAGATGACTATCTGAAATTTGTTATCCATCCAAATACATTTAGTCGTTTTGACCGTGTAAATTTACAAAACGTCGTTTTGCTATCTCTCAGATTAAAAATTGTATTGTCTACCAGAAACAAACTTAAAACCGTTTGAATCTTTTGCAAATATACTATTTTAAAAGTATTTTATATGCACTATATACGAGTATGTATGGAAATTTATATTTTTTCTCGTTTACATACCTACAGAGCCCCAGTCGGGATGGGCTAGATTGTTGTACCATCCATCGTATCGCTGCTTTTCAGATTGACTAAAAATTTTGTCTAAAAGTAAAATAAAAAACATACATTTGATTTGTAAAAAGAAAAAATCAATTATTGGAAAATGGTAAACGAATTTTATACAAATAATATTGGTCGCAATATGCAAATTTTGACTTCAGATTCGGATTCGGAAGGTCAAAGAACATATATGAACATATATCGCACTACCCGATCATGACCACCCATTATTTTATGGGGCTCCAAAAATGTTTTGAGTTTTTTGAGGTTAAATCGAAACTTAGACGCTATGGTGTAAATTTTGACTTCGGATTTAAACTTAGAAGGTCAAAATGCAAACGCATATCGCATGCCCAGATCAGGATTCTATATATTTTGGGGGATATTCAAAGGTTTTTCTGTTTTTTTTTAGGTTATGTCGAGATCCAGAGGATGCAGATTTTCTGACGCCGGATTCGGAATCAGCGACCCAAAATACATATGACTGCATATGCCGCATACCCAGATCATGACACTTTTTTTTTTGTGGGCCTCTGTTATTAATAATTAAATTTTCTCGTAACCTAGTTTATTGTATTTATGTCAAGTCCCATATTACCGTTATATGGGACTAAAGTCATTTTTAATGATCTGATCTGAATTAGCAGTTATATGTATTTTGGGTCGCTGAATCCGAGCTCGAGGTCAGAATTTCGCCATTGCGTCTGGACTTCGACATAACCTCAAAAAACTAAAAAACCGTTTAATATCCCCCAAAAGTTATATAATCCTGATCTGGACATGTGATATATGCTTTAATATGTATTTTGACTTTCTTAGTCCGAATCCGAAGTCAAAAATTAAGTTTAGTTACGATTTAACCTCGAAAAACTCGAAAATTTGTGGAGCCCCATAAAATAATGGGTAGCCATGATCGGGTAGTGCGATATATATATTTATATATTTTTTTCGAACTTCCAAATCTGAATCCGCAGTCAAAACGTGCCTATCACATACTAATTTCAACCTAACCTAAAAATTCGGATTCAGAGACCCAAAATACATAAAACTGTTTTTGCCGCATACCCAGATCGTGAAACTTTATTTTTTGTGGGCCTGTGTAATCCAACTTTGCCGATCAAAAATGAGGCGGTGGCTTAGCGGTTAGAGTGGTGGACGGGCAAGCCTTAAAGATTTGTGTGCGTGCGTGAGTTCAAGTCTTATGCGCGGCTGGTGGTGCACCTTTTTTATTTTAGTTACTATTTTTTGGATATTTTTTATTTTTATAAACTAAAAGAAAAACTACAGAGCTAATCGCTAAATTATTTAATTAAATATCAATAAAAATAGTTTTCCAAAATTTGATTTCATATTTTTATGCAATATTTATGACAATCAATAAGTTCCTAATGTTAGAGCGGCACGCCGTTACATGCATGTCTGCATTTACACATTAATGTTTTGGTGTCCCGCCCTAACACTCATCAATTGCCGTATTCGGCACACACACGCAACTGTCGGATTTGTGCAACAGTCGGAAAAGTTTATAAAAGTGTTCTAATTACAAATGTTGCGTACCAAAAAATTAAAAAATTATATTTTATCGCGGCAGCAATCGAAACCCGAACACTGTCAACATCATCGGCCCACGAATCCGGCACACACACCACCAAGCTACTGTACAACTCCTGCGGCCGCCGCAACTGTTTGGCATTACGTAAAAATGCAAACATACTTATTGCCCTCTCGCTCTATTTTATGCTTATACTTCTTGTCTACTATACTATGATTGCCTTGTATACTATGATAATCCATTGCCTTCTGGGATTAATTCGAATGATCTTGGATCCTAGAATATACATAAATTTATTCATCATCAACAGCGTATTTTCTAAATAATTCTGCATTTAATGCTCAATTTCGATAAAAAGTAGCACAGATTATTTTCACAAGAACACATCGGAAAAAGGTGAATACGTAACATTACTAATTCAAATTAAAATTGCGCTAAAGTTTCATTAAGATATAGCGACAATGAAAGGTACAATTTTAGAAACAGGATATGAACAGAAATTCACTGAATCGAATTTACATATGTTTTTATATATAGGTGTGTATGTAACTTGTACGTCATATTTAAAAAGAACGTTCGTTCTTGTTTAGATTAGTGTTGGTATCAGTTCGTAATTGTGTACTAATAATGTATGGCAACAGAGACAAAAAACAGGCCCGAGAATCTACTCAATCCGGTTAATCAAAAATGTAGTTAGCAAGCAACAACATTTTCTGAAAGTTATTAACCAGTGTATATACATACATAATACAAATGTGTACTTTTGTACATTCTGTATTACAAATATCAACTAAGCGTCTTTGGAATTTCACCAACACCTGCTGTAAAACTCGGAATCGACTGGGGGAATGTAAAAGTAACGATGAAGTGAATAGACACACAAATAAAAAAATGAGATACCTTCATCCATTAAAAATGTTTAGGTGGCACAGCGAATGTTTTATACCCTTGCAGCTTTTTTTCATCTTGAACGATAGTTTCTTTAGCGTTGTATGCATGTACATAATAGTAAAGAGTTTTATAACTGACTAATTTGAATGGTTGCCCGCTTTCGAACAAATGAAAAAAGACATCGATGTATTACTTCGTACTAATAACTTAAATTTTTTGAAAAACAATGCTGATCTTTATCCAAAAAACCCCTTTTCAATTGGATCTGTTCTTACGGAGCAAAAATAATTTGAAAGGTCACATGACAGCTATACGAAATATCGCTTCGATCTGGCTCTTTTCAACTTATTTACCACGTGCGGCGACTGAGCGACAGACAGACAAACCTAGTTAAACGTACCTGTTGATGCTGATTAAGAATATTTAAAAAATATAAACTAGTAGAAAAAAATAATTTAACCTTTGCTTGGATATTACTTGTAGAGCCCAAAAAACTCAATGTACTGCTACCACTTTTAATAAAACTAGGTTGGAAAAAGTACATAAGATAACATTCACCATTCAACTTAAAAATCTTTCCTTTTACCCTTTGTTAATAGATCTGAATTTGTAGAATTTGGAAGAATTAAAAATATTTCAAGGGACTAGTAATTGATTTATTATTTTTTCAATAACAAAACATCAATGGGTTCAGTTTACATTTATTATAATGCATATAAGCTTCGCAAAATCTGTATTTGTAAGCTGGTAATTGGTAAAAAATTTGAGACTTAGAAAAAAAGCCCACATGACTTAATTTTAACTTGAAATCAATTAACACTATCCAAAAAGTCGGTTGTTTGGCTGAGCTCCGCAGCCAAAAACTGAAATCTTAATGAAGCAAACAAAAAAATCTCATTTATCTGCTGCAACAAAAAAAGTTGCTTGTATCTTAAATTGTGGTCAAAGAATGCAGTCGCACTCTAAAAAGAACATACGGTATGAGATTGTACGTTTTTGTTTTTGTGTTTGCTAGTATTTTGCTGACACGATGTTAATGAATTGGATTAAACGGTTCGAATCTTTTGACAGTTTTATTCCATTAATTAAAATTTTAAGTGTTTTATTTAAATCTCCAATATTAAAGATTTAACCCTTAATTTAAGTTAATTCGAACATTAATCGAATAAAAAAGAAAATCGTTTAAAAGTAGATTGAAATCAACATTCAAATAATGAAAAATAAATAATGATAAAGAAATATCACCTTGACAGGACAATCATTCACAGCATATTACTGATATTTCGTTTGAAAAGTTGGTTGGTTTATTTATAACATATTTTTCTTTAGATCTTTGTATCGTTCCTATAGCAAAACAGATAATATACAACTTTTTATTAAAATCTTTATTTCTATGCCTATAAAACCTTTATAGTTGTCCAACTTCAATTAAATGGGAAAATTGTTCATCGATTTCTGTCTTATTTTGATTGTCTCTGAGCACCTAGGTTATTTTGAAAATCAAAACAGTCTTAAAACTGAGATATAAATTAGTGTTGTAACAGGCGTACAGACGGATACACGTACATATGGACAGATAAAAAATCTGCAATCGCAGAGCAAGGCCTAAAGTTGCTGGTCAATTGAACTGCTAGTCAGTGACTTTTAAGGTTTAATAGGACATTTGTTTAATTTGTAACATACGATGGTAAACGTCAGCGAAAGGATTTTTGTTATTTGTTTTATAAAACGATGCTGTTGATCTATTAATGCGCTTTCAATGTATATTTTACTAATTTAAAGATGCGGAAAGGCACTTTTGCACATTTTTTTTTTTGGAAGAATTTAGTCTCTGAGATATTGATTTTAATACGAACAGACAAATAGACGTACAGCGGCGCTTCGTGCTCAATTTCCTTCCTGAGCAAGAATATTTAATAGGGTCCCCCACGCCTCTTTGTGCCTGTTACAAACATTTGCACAAAGTTAGTATATATTTGACCATCGTCAATGGTCGATAGGTTGAATAGCGGGTACAACAATTCCAACACATATGGTGTAAGTTACTATTCAAGTAATCCTATAGTTAGTTATAGAACTCCTATATTAACGATGACAGCATATTTGTTTTTTAGTTAAACACAAGATATAGTAAGAATGATGATTTTATGATTTAATTTCGCGTTCTCCGCATTCGTATTGCTGTACTCTGTAAATAAGTATTGAACGTTTCATACAATTTTTATAGCAAAATCGAGAAACTATAACATGTTATAACTACGTTAACAAGCTTTGTATTCCATATTATAATGTAATGTATTTTATTTATTTATTATATTGTAAATGGATGCAAAATGAGAAAGACGAATGTAGGATTTCTTTGTTGTTAACCATAATGCTATACCCGATACATAAAATACACAATTTTTAAATATTTGGCAATGGCTGTGACCAATAAAATTTGAGGCATGGTAGTGAAACTTAAATTATGTTTAGAATCTCTACATAGAATTTAGTTTTAGTTTCAAACATACTGTTGGTTTTTTCAATATCTTTGCAAACACATACATGGCTCTTGAAACTTTGATTTTCACTGCTCAAAACGAGCCTTACTTAACTCTGTGACTGTTAAACGGGGTAATATAATCTAATTAACTAGCAATGTGGGGCTTATTATACAATAATTAAGAGTATATGTGTTACAAAAATATAGTATGTAAATCTTTATACACGTATGTCAAGTCGGCGTTAGGTAAGTTTTTTCTCTCTCCGAAGCCCACTCTAATTCAATTTGTTTGGCTGCGTGCGAACCGTACTCACCATAACAATGTATGAATCCTAAATTTACGCTCAGATTGATCAGCAGCAACAGAGGCAGGCCGATACCAGAGACCAGTCTCCAGCTATGCCGACTTTTTGTTTGTGTAGACGACGCCTGCTGTCGGGGCATGCTTGGAACACTCATTTTGATTACTATTGTTATAAGCAAATTTGTTGGCATGCGGATTATATTGTGAAATTAATTACACAATCTTTGTGTAACAGTAGGGTGTCGATTTCTTGCAGCGACTCCTATTTTTGCATTATATTTACAGCGATTTGTATTATTTGTATTGATAAACGCGTATGATGTTTACTGTTTGCTATATATTTCCCATGGAAATGGTGTAAGTATCACTGCAAATAATAAAACATTGATTAAGATTTATATTCATACTGTTTGAAGAAAATGTATGCCCTAGCAGAAGGTATATATTTATTAAATGCCACATACAAAAGACAGCAACGATCAGAGTCGCAACGCGATTAAAGCTAGCTTTGTTCGTCCGTTTGTAAACAAGTCTCTCGCTACCCACAGTGTAGGGTAGAAGGGTTGGGGCATCATCTATTCACCGAATATGTATGTAACATGCTGAAGTATCAACAGCCGAGTCGATAAAGCTATGTCCGTCTGTTTGTCTGTCCGTCTGTTCGTATGAAAATCTAGAGACTAAAAAGTCTAGGCTTACCAAATTTTGTGCCACTACTTATTGTTATTTTCAAGATAATGTTAGCATTCGCCGACTTTTGTTTCAGCACCCATAAATCAATAAAAACAAATAGCAAGTGTAATTCCAGAAAGTAACAAAATTTTTGGTTTTCGTTTTCTAATATGACTTTAAGTACCCAATTGATTTTTAAAATGTTGGTTGCAACAGATGATTCAAGTTATAAAACAAGTTTAATGGGATACAACACAAATACGTTAAGCTCTGTTGCAGCTTTTGTGTCTCTCAGTTCTTAGGATATCTTTCTGAAAATTGACTCTTATTACGATATAAACAAAATATACTCAATGTGGAACAAGACCTACCGACACATCGTACTGTCTTAGAAGCAATCGACCGATTTTGGTTTATTTTAATGGTATCACCACCAAACTATCCCAGATTAAAAAATCAAACAGACAGTAATCAATGAGAGAAAGAGTCAAGCGGCGCGCGACAGTGGGATTCCCTTCGACCTTTGTTTAAACGTAATGGTCATCGTACGATACTACTCCTTAATAGAAATAGCGTAACGTAAGCCCTCATAAGCAAACGTATATAAATATGTGTACATGCATGCAGCATTTAATTGGTCAAGCAACTATGCACGTGTGTGCATTTGAAAGCAAAAAATGCGTGTGGATAGAAAAGAAGAGAAGAGCAACATCTCGCGCTACGCGCTCGCAATCTCATACCCTTTCCTCCTTACACGAGCATTGCTATGACCTCACAGCTTGGTGGTTTGTATATGAACGAGCGAGATTTATTAATAATTACGTCTGTATTTATTGTCCGATCGGAATGACGGTCTAGTTATATACATACATATATACTTTATGGGTCTCCTACGACCCCTTATGTCTGTTACATACATTTGCACAAAACCAGTATACCCCTTTTTTCCCATTTTTAATGGTCGTTGGGTATAAAAACACAATTAATTTGATCTGTCCACCATCATCAGGCGCACTGGACAATAGATACCCTTCTGAAAACCCGATACAAATACACAGTCGCCTATTGCTTTCTTTCCTTCACACATATGCACGCAACGCATACTAAGGCATACCAGCTTGAATAAATTAATTAAAAGGTAGACAATATAAGTCAGGTCAAGTTTATTACATATTTCGCTGTGTCTTCACACAGAAATCTGGACAGTCAAATGACAAAACTACATAGCGCAATCGGCTAGTAATCCTGTTGGATATGTCACACAAAAAGTCATTATACCCTGTTAGATAATTTTCAATGGAAGAAGAGTATTGAATGGTGATATTTTGTTCAAAAGGAAACACATTTTCAGTAGTAAAACTTAAAAATAATTTATAAACTATCCGCGGTAAGAATGAGTAATATAAAGATACGTAATTTGTATTCTACATTTTGAATACTTATTATTTTCGGATGCCACACACTTACGTTGCGTAGGCAGCACAAATTTTCATACCTCCTAATTGTTTTTATCTTTCATGGATACAGACAGACAAGCGTGAAAAAACATAAGCAACAAATCGCGACTTCAACGCGTAAAGACGGCGGTGCTCGGATGTATTGGCAGTGATTTAAAAAGCTCCAGTATTAATTGTCTGATCTACAGTGTTGTATGTGTCTCCCATAGAATAAAGTTGCAACTTAAAGACATAATAAATTTACGTGGACGGTGGGCGTGGCATACAAATTGAAAAAAACTATCAGTTTATGTTAAAGGGAATTTAATTGTCGTATCGATAATTGAAAGGTATAAAAAGCTTTTAATGCTGTAATCAAATGTAAATTAAATTGTTTTTCAAAGTTTTGAGAAACGTTACACAAAATTCGTCACTTATTTAGTAGATATGTTAAAAACTTTTAGAATTTATTAAACATATTAAGTAATTTTAAAAGTTGAGTTTGAACAAAAGCCCGTACTCAGACAATCACCGCAATCAATTAAATTTGTTGTTTTTTTATTTTTGTTTATTTTGTGACAATGTTCACTGAAGATTTCGTAATTATGTGATGTTTGTTATTAAAAAGAAGCCACAATTATAATATGTATGTTAAAAATTATATCCGTCAACGAAAATGTACACACGCAAACCTCAAGAAGACGACTCTTAATATGAACAAAGAGAAGGCAAAATATGGCTCAAGATATTGTACATATGTATTGTATAGCGAATTTTTCGTGGGAGCAAAAGAGATGGCAAGACACCCGAAAACGCAAAGCAACAAAAAATAAGTGCTTAGACATTTGTATTGCATAGTGTACTCTTTTTGTGTTTGCTACTTGGTGCTTTCTTTTCATTTTGCTTGCAGTCATGGTTTAACGATTTAAACAATTTTCTAACCATAGTATTGTAATTAATGCTTGAAACGAGCACAAATAAAAATAATAGTGAAGACAGCCACGAACAGAGGAGCACAATTACATAGATGACTATAGCGCATGCGCGACACGATTACATTCACTCTCACTAACAAAAAGACAATCCAGTTCCGTTTCGTTTTCGTTCCACGTCACACTACTTATCCAAAACAGCAGTCAAGAACAACGTCCGCACCGGGCAAAAGTTATGTGATTACTGAAATTCAGCTGTACAACAGACAGCTGGGCTAAGGTGAATACAGAAAACCCACCATAGTACTACCACCTTCGTCACCGTCGTCTTACCAACATAGTTCAACCGATCCAGTTGTCGCTGTATGCACTCAATGAGTTACTCTCGTTCTCTTAGCCAACAATATTTTAGTGTTCCCCTTATGCTCCTGAACTGGTTAAATAGTAAATGGATTATCATTTTTAGAACTAAAACGTTTCGTATTAATTATTGTGGAGTTTATGTTTCAGCTCCGTACGGACTAAACAATCTCCCAAACACTATACAACAACCAGGCATACGGACATATTTGATAAAATTTTATTTAGGTTTCGATATGAGTGCTGAAAACTGTTCAGTATTGCCACATCGATAGAATTTGTGTGGATGGCATTGAACAGCTGACCGCGCAGAAGAAATAACACTGTTCCACATTTTGCTTATGATGCGATCAGCTGTTCGAATGAAAAAGAGTTGTCAAACGAAATAAAATCACTTACAGTCTGAGCTTTAAATTTATTTATTTTATTTTTTGAGACTTTATACCACTCCATCAATAGGGCGTTTGGGTTTTTTTGATAAGAGCTTAGGACAATTTAAATGATACACGTACATAGTATACCCAAAAGCATTAATGCCAAATTTAGTCTCTAGAGCTTCCACTATAGCTGATAACCCCTATATGTATATGTCCCGATATATAGATTCTACTTAATAAAGTCCTAGGTTTTTAGTTAAGATCAATGTAAAAATTAATGGAGATGATATACAATATACTCGTACACCCTGTGCTCAAAACTCTAGGTATATTATTTGTTGGAATGTCGTCCTTCATCACTGTTGGAACATTTTGGCCCCTTTCAGGGTTAGAACCTGTTTTAATAAAACTTTTGTACACACTTGGTTATTATTACAGCATTCTGAAAAAAGTCGAATTGAGTCGGACGGCATTGATATACATATTACATAACTGCCCATTTAAAGCGATGAGATAGGCTAATATAACTTAACGTTCTGGAAGTATAGACTTTGGCAGTTATTAATGTGTGGGAATTAAGTAAGTTTAAGAAATAGGCGAATTTTAATTTTATTAAAAATTGAAATTCAATCTAAAAAAACCTCCGAGACAAAATTCTTTTACCCTATTTGTCAAGGATACGTATTTAATCACTATCTTGCTTTTGTGTATAAAAATTATTGGGAATGATAGGGCTTTTCAAAATTTGGAGAAAGAGATCTCGTATCGTGTTCGTCAGTAGATTTTGGTGTATACACATTTTTTGTTTAGAATTTTTAGTAGTGATCCTGATTATTTTTAAAAATGTTCATGGAGACTTATCAAGTGCGCCGACGGATACCCATTAGTAGTATAAAAATGATTGAAATGAATCGCAAATTAATCTAGGCAGATACTGCTCGTGCTTCGTGCTCTCCTGTCATAAAAAACAAAAACTTAAGTTCATAATTTTACCCTTCACCTTTAAAAATAGTTTAAAGGGGTATACTTATTGTACTTTGTGCAAACATATAAAACACTCAAATGGAAGCGTAGCAGACCTCATAAAATACACGTACCCGTTCATATACATATGTATATTTATATTCATGCTTAGGTTCACCCGACGCGATTGAGCCATGTCCGTCTCGCCGTCTGACTGTCTGTCTATACTTCAGAATGAACACGCTGCTTTTCATGAAGGTTTCTACGTATTGCGGTGTCTCCTCCTACTACCTTTTACATACATTTGCACAAAGTTAATAAACCATTTTCAAAGGTCAATGGGTATACAAAATAAATCATTAATTTCTCAACACAGCCTTAAAAATTGTAAAACATCACGTGTGCGCACTTGAAAGTAATTTTATGGAGAAGTAAGGTAGAGCGCCGCTGGCAAACAGTTTTTAAAAAAAATAAATATTCTTGCTTGCTTAGCTTCCATCTCAAATAAATAAGTTTGTGGGACACTGTACAGTCATAAAATGTTGCAGACTGGCCTTACACAAAAACGCAACAACAAAATACATACACATAAAATTAATTAATTTTAAAATTTAATTTAAAAAAAAAACTACAACTTGCGAGACACTATTTTTTCACCTAAGTTTATCATAAATATAGGCCTACTTTCAAAAAATTGAAGAAATTGAAGCTTGTGTAAGCTGACGAGTAAGGCAGGCGAATGCGAAGTGCAACAACTACTTGTCAATAATAATTTGGAAGCTTGCACATGTTTGTATCTACAGTATGTCAAGAAACACTTTACACACCGAAAAAAAAACTTAAAATTTTGACTTTAGGTAGGAAAATTAAAGACTTCTGTTTAGTTTAAAGCGTTATTTTTAATGCAAAGATACTTGTCAATGTGTATGTTACTAATATCATCAAACAAAAAAAAGTATATATAATATTTAACGAAATAATAAAATAAAATGTATGCTTACACATATTTGACACTGTCAAGAAACTCTTTACACAATATGCTTATCCTATTTTTAATTCTAAATAATGACTTATTTTAAGTGCTTATGCTTTATGCCAATAATTTTTATCGAAAAGTAATATAATAATATTTTTTTTTGGTGTGTAAAGTGTTTCTTGACATACTGTATAAACAAATTAAACTGCACTGGAGCATAGCTCGACTGCTGTTCTCGTTATAACTGGTTGTTTGGAAAAAAATCATGAAAATCGACATCACCTCAGATATGCGAAAAAATTATTTGTAGAAACTTTCTAGTTAAATTTTTGGTAAAGGTTAAATAGCTGCCTACATCTCCGATTTTTTAAATTTTTTTTACTGATAGGGCTATATTTATCATGAATTTAGGTGAAAAAAATATTTGCCGGTCGCTGCTCGTTTTTTTAAATTGAATTTTAAAAATAATAAAATGTACATGTATTTTGTTGTTGGCTAATTCTCAGAAAAACGTCAGAACGCTGCGTACTGTGTCCCACAAGCGATTTATTTCAAACGAAATGTTGTTCATACACAAAAATATGTATATTATTTTATGAGTTCCGGAAAAGAGCGCCGCAGGCCAAAAATTTTTGAAAAAATAAAATCGCGCGCGCGAATCGGTTTGTAGGACACTGTACCGTCACAAAATGATGCAGGCAGACTGGCGCCTTGTAAAAAAAAATTTAAACAAAATCGGAGATGTAGGCAGCTATTTAACCTTTACCAAATTTTTTCATTTCACAACTTTTCTAAGTGGCTGATTTTTTAATTAAAAAAAAAAATTAATAATCATTTTAGAAATTGATTTATTAATCGGTTTATTATAACAAATAGCCATATTATAATTCGTCCGAAATCTTGGTTTTCATAGGAAGGCCGACTTCTTTGTTTGAAATTAATCTTGTCAGTATCTATTCAAATTGAACAGCTTCACGGGTTGTGTTATCATAGTATATATTATTATATTTTATCAATAAACACTCTTAATAATTAAAATGTAGATAAAGTAGACGAACGCTACAGGGCGCAATTTTGGAAAACCATGTATTTAATTCCCCATAGCTAACGGATTGCAAAAATTGTGTGACATCTATTGATTTCTCGCTTTCACACAAACAATCAACCAAACATTGTAGGCATCAACGATTGGTAACAGCGAAAGATTGGTAACTTGAATAACTTCTGTAGTTTGTCTCCGATTCGTACTAATCAATTCAAGTAAATTTCATAATAGCTTTATTAAATAAACTTGATCTGCTTATTGTATACAGAAAATTATTTCAACATACATATAATGTCTTCAGCTGTATAATAGCTGAGATCGGCCCGTCTATTTAGACGGACTTGGCTCAATGGACTTGGCGTGATTATTTCTGGATTGCATGGCACTTGCAAGCCAAGTCTGTGCATTTATTTCAAAAAGTACACAGTGATTGTAATTCGATGATGGAAAAAATTCGACTAAAATCAAGTGTTTATACTCGCCACCCATAGGATAAAACAGTTTAACTCTGCAGAAGGAGGCGTGAAAGAACCCACAAATATATCCGAGTACATATATTCTTCATCACCATTAACAGCCGCATCGATATAGCCATGTTCGTGTGTCCGTCTTTTTATCTGTCCGTATGAAAGTCTAGATCTCAGAGACTATTAGAGCTGGGACTACCGAAAAAATCTTTAAAAATGTTTAAAGCGCGCTCGTCGAGTTGATTTTAGATTTTTCCCACGCCCACTTTCAACCCCATAAATCTACGAAACCCGAATTCCAAGCGGGCAATGCAGGGAAATTTTTTTTGTAATAGAAAAACTATCAAAAATTTGTACGTGTTCGAATAAGATGGCAAATATTTTAAATTTATAATTTTCACTTTTCGCTATTTCTGACTACTGTACCAGTCAATTGGTACACTAAGCACTGAACACTGTATTCAGTGCTTAGTTATTGGTAGTTCTTGTATGTGTGCATGTGTACCTAATAATTTATAAGTATCAAACACCTGTCCGGGCAAGTTCGTATTTGACAAAATCGTGGCGACGGTCTCAGCTGCGTTACTTACTAAATACCATGACTTAACAGAGACAACGCACAGTTTGTTTAAAAAAAGTTTATATGAAATATTTAACAGGCAGTTGACAGTAAAAAGACAACAGCCACGGCAAAACGAAACCAGTGTGAAGGCTAATCGAGTATGCTCGACTGTGCTATACCCGTACACAACTAACCAACATGATTTTTAACAGACTAATTCATATGGTGTGTTTTGTGTTGAATATTTATCACTCAGCACAATCGCAAAAATTGGTTAAAGGTCAAATATTGCAACTATCGAACTGATACTTTATAAATGCTCCTCAAATTTAAATAAAAATTTTAGTTTTTGAAGCACGCTTACTCATCTGCCAATATATGACAACATAACGTACACGTTACAAAGATAAAATCATGTTTTTTTTTTAAATTATTGAGTATTCTTTTCACCGCAAATATTAAGATCGCAAGTGCTGTTGCATAACAGGAATCGAGCTTATTTGCGAGGTTGAAGAATTCGGAAAAATGGGCAAATTGAATAATTATAGCCTATACTTACTGTTTACATTACAAAACACATTCCACAAAATCACACAATTTAAATTATACAAAAAAAAATAGACGTTACATTGGTATGGTTTTTATACCCGCTATCCAAAGGAATAAGGGTATTATATCTTTGTGCCAACCGAATAATTAAATAACAGACAGAAGGAGGCGTTGCTGTAGTCGTATCCGTCTGTCTATCCCATAAAAGAATAAAATTCTGCACGCAGATCACATTTTTAGTTGGCATAAATTTATAATACCCCGTCCCCTATGGGTTACAGGTATTAAAAACGAATGCAACAACCATTATTAGTTGGTAGCTTGTGTGTGTAGTGCATAAATTTTAAATCGCGATTCATTATACATCAGGCGAGTGTTTATTGCGGTTACGCAGCGAATGAAGGACGTTGATAATTCGGCTAGGCAAGAGCAAGAATTAACTAAGTGCGTTAAAAACTACGCAGTCTTAGATTGCAAAATAAGTTTGCAAACTTGTTTGTTGTCTGCCATACAGTTTTTCGTGCAATGTTAATTGAGTCAACTAAGTTGAATGGTACTTTGAATTGAACGAAACTACATTCACTCAAAAGTGGTGTCTAGGTGAAGAAGTCCACTGTCATTCATTCGAATCGTAACATGATTGTCTCCTTTCAATTTTTTTATTGAGTCGATAGAGCAGCTATACATATGTAGTTTTCTAGCAAATAATTGGAGTGACGTTGGATATCCGATTTCGGTAAATCACCCTTTTTGCAAATGCATGTAACAGGCAGAAGACTATACAGTAGAATCCGGTTATAGCGTCTTTCAAGGGACCGACGATTTTACGTCGTTATACCCGGAAGACGCACAAAGAGAAAGGTGAAAAAAATATTTTTTTTGTTTATTTTATGGTTGCCATGCTCGTAGTATTTTTTAACATACAACAAATTAATTTTTTAATCAAACAAAAAATTTAATAAATTTAATTTAATAACATAAGTTTTTCATAAGTCGTGTGCTTTAGAAAAAACTAGAAATATTATATAACGGGACATCTCATGGAATATAGGTATGAGGTCTGCACACGCACGCTGTAAACATTTTTGTGACGTCTGTCAATGATAGATACATTCATTTCTAACAGAGTCGTTTGACGTTTAAATTTGGTTGCATTATTTTGCTGTATTTCTTTTTGGCACGTCGCAATATCCGGTTGAATTATGAAAAATCTTGTCGGTATAAGCGGTTTGTCGCTAAAAGCGGAGACGTACTAACCGGAGGTCCTTTCATATAACTTTGTATGGGGACTACCCAAGCCATCGAGTTTCCGTCGCAATAACCGGACTAACGCTTTAAGCGGAGTCGTTATATATCTCGGCTGATCCGTTCCCATGCACAATCCACTCAAGAGAGTGTCCAATATCATGTAAACATAAAAGAGAGCCTTATGTACGCTCAATATAGAAGTAAATAAGACTCAGCCAAAGGTTTGCTAAGCGTCCAGTTTGTAGCTTTAAGTCAGATTTAATTCAAACTTCTTCATAGAACGACGCGAATTTTCTCCGGGTTTCGCCTAAGTGTTTATTACAAATAAAATTATATTTTTTTATAAAACACCAACCGCGAACTTGTTATTGGCGCAGCCGGTAGGATATTGATTGAAACGTTGATCGATATCCGCCAAAGAACCGCGTGTGATCTTAAACCTTCGTTTGCGTGGCTAAATTAAATGCTACAGGAAGGTTGCAATCCGCCTAAATACCGCGTGTGATTAAATAACTTCGTTTGCGTAGCCAACTAAAAAGGCTACTGGAAGACTATAATCCACAAAAAAAAAAAAAAAAAAAAAAAAAAACTCAGTGCTCTGTGAAACACTTCAACTTGGTAGCCCGCTATAAAAGTGTGACCGCTACTAGAAGTGAACATTTTTTCAAAAAAAATTCACAACTCAGTGCTGCAGTAAAGACCATTAAAGGACAATTTTCGTCCCAGGTCAAAACCCCGAAACAAAAACAAAAAAATAAAACCCTAGCGCAAAGCTAAGCGAGTGTAAATTAACCAGCAATACAAAAATCTAAAATGGCACAGCCACCGCAACAACAACCACATCAAATACAACTCCTTTCGGAAAATCATCTGAACCAGACCCTTGGTCAGATTCGACAAGTGCCAGTATTTAATGGTACAACATCCGAATTGAGCTCATTCATACGGAGAATCGAGTTCATTCAAAGTCTCTACCCGACAACCGACGCCCGGCAAGCACACATCATGTTTAGTGCAATCGAGATGCAGATTGGAGGTGATGCCCAGCGTGTGTCCCAGTTAAGTTCAGCCAACACCTGGATTGATCTGAAGGAAGCCCTTATCGCAGAATTCAAAACACAAACCCCCTTCGAGGAGCTCCTGAGAAGACTATACAACACGCCGTTCAATGGATCAGTGCGTAAGTTTATCGAAGAGCTAGAAGAAAAATGTTTCATTATAACAAATAAGTTAGATTTAGAAAACAACCCGTTTAATAACCACATATATACAAACGGAATGAATAATACTGTCAAAGACGTAATTATAAGAAAACTCCCTGATAGACTATATATGCAATTAGCTAGATTCGACATAACAACTGTAAGCAAGTTGAAGCAAATCGCTCAACAAAAGGGTTGCTATGATAGTATATGGTCCGATCGTTCGAAATCACAAAATAGTCAGAACAAAAATAACGATCAAAGCAAAAGTTCTAAAAGTAAGAATTACAATCCAAATTATAACCAAGTGTCAAGTTCCACCAGCCAAAACCAAAATTATAACAATACTAATGATAACAAGAAAAATAATAATAATAGCCAGAACATTGAGCAGTTATACCAAGAATTTAAACAGAAGCTAGAACAGGCACAATTACAAAATACAACAAATTATCAAACAAATCAAGCCTCTTCAAGTGCACCTAACCCAGCCTATAAAAGGCAAAGACCAAGTTCTAGTGGCCAATCAAGAATGGACACGTCCGAAAATTTTCATCAAAATGCCTCGGACGACGAACAAGAACAAACCCGTTCATAAATATTGTTATGAACAATATAAAGCTCCGTTGTATTATTGATACCGGATCTACAATTAATATTATAAAATCCAATTTCTTCAATTTCCCCGTTAAAACAAATAAGTTGAAAGTTCATACCATTAACGGTATAATTACATTAAAAGATAGTATTAGTTTAAAACCCAGCAAGCTTTGCCTTACAAAGCAAGTTTTTTATATCCATAACTTTTCGGAAAATTATGATATGCTACTTGGTAGAGACTTCTTAGAAGACACCAACGATCAAATCAATTTTAGTGAACGAAGTGTTAATTTAAACAATTACAACTTCTTAATGCACTATGAAAACGAGCAGAAGGTAAAATCAGAAGACGATACCGACTGCATGAACTGCTTAGAGCCACCATCAACTGATGATGAAGCAATAAACTATGCAGTACAAAATGAGCTGAAGGAATCAAATGAATTCAGACTCGATCACTTAAACAAGGAAGAGCGAAATGCTCTGACTAAAATTCTTCACGAATTTAAAGACATTCAGTACAGAGAAGGTGAAAATTTGACCTTCACAAGCACTGTCAAACATGTCATTAATACCAAACATGAAGATCCTATTTATAAGAAACCTTATAAATAACCCCAAGCTCACGACAAAGAAGTCGAAGTCCAAATCAAAGAAATGATTGATCAAGGCATTATTCGAAAATCGAACTCGCCTTATTGCTCACCTATTTGGATAGTACCAAAGAAGAGTGATGCATCCGGTAAACAAAAGTTTAGGATAGTAATTGACTATCAAACTAAACGAAATTACCGTGGACGACAAGTATCCAATTCCTGTTATGGATGAAATATTAGATAAACTCGGTAGATCTCAATATTTCACTACCATAGATTTAGCAAAAGGTTTTCACCAAATCCAAATGGATGAAAACTCAATACCAAAAACAGCTTTTTCTACCAAGAATGGACATTATGAGTACACACGAATGCCATTCGGATTGAAAAATGCACCCGAAACCTTTCAACGTTGCGTAAACAATCTATTGGAAGATCTTATCTACAAAGATTGGATGACATTATAGTATTCTCCACTTCATTGGAAGAACATTTAATGTCTCTGCGTAAAGTTTTTGCTAAATTAAAGGAAGCTAATCTTAAATTGCAGTTAGACAAATGTGAATTCCTTAAAAAAGAAACAGAGTTTCTAGGGCACATCATAACAACTGAAGGTATAAACCCTAACCCAACAAAAATAAATGCGATTAAGAATTTTTCCATTCCCAAAACGCCTAAGCAAATAAAGTCGTTTCTTGGCCTTTGCGGGTTTTACAGAAAGTTCATCCCCAATTTCGCAAATATTGCAAAACCAATGACCCAAAATTTAAAGAAAGGCGCCAAGATAAACGCCAATGATATAAACTATATATCCGCTTTCGAGAAGTTAAAATTTCTCATAATGTCCGATCCAATCTTAATCTACCCTAACTTTGAGAAACCATTCTCACTGACTACAGACGCCAGCAATATTGCTCTAGGTGCTGTACTCTCACAGGATCATAAACTTGTTTGTTACGCTAGTCGTACACTTAATGACCATGAACTCAATTATTCGGCAATAGAGAAAGAACTTTTAGCTATTGTCTGGGCCACCAAATACTTCAGGTCCTATCTTTTCGGTCGAAAATTTCAAATTCTAAGTGACCACCGCCCCTTAGTTTGGCTTGAAAATATCAAGGAACCAAACATGAAACTTCAGAGATGGAAAATCAGACTAAATGAGTTTGACTACCAAATAAAATATGTACCAGGTAAAGAAAACCATGTTGCAGATGCACTTTCACGTGTAAAAATTGAGAACTTCCTCGGTGAAACTTCCACCACCGCTGCTACCATACATAGTAGTAACGAGGACAGTCAAAATTATATACCCATTACAGAAAGACCCATTAATTACTTTACCCATCAGATAGAATTCACTAAGGGTCACACAAACGAAGCAAAGGTAACAAAATATTTCCATAAAACAATAATAAACATAACTTATAAAGAAATGACTTTCGATTATGCAAAAGAGCTTATCAAAGAATACATTTGCACTAAAAACACTGTAATTTATTTCAACAATGATGAAGACTTTACAACATTCCAAAACGCCTACGTAAATATTATTTGCCCAAATAATATTACAAAAGTAATGAGGTCTACTTCAAAACTCACCAATATTCACACATATGCTCAATTTAAAGAAATTATACTTCAAAAACACAAAGAACTTTTACATCCTGGTATTGAAAAAACCATTGCCCTTTTCAAAGAAAACTTCTATTACCCCGATTATCAAAAATTAATTCAAAACATCATAAACGAATGTGATGTTTGCAATGTAGCAAAAACTGAGCATAGAGATACAAAATTAAAACTCGAAACAACTCCTGAAGTCTTTAATCCAAGAGATAAATATGTAATGGACTTTTATATGGTCAATAATAAACAATTTCTATCGTGCATCGATATTTATTCAAAGTTCGCCTCTTTAACTGAAATACAATCCAGAGATTGGCTCGAAGCTAAACGAGCAATACTCTCAGTTTTTACCAATATGGGTAAACCAATAGAAATCAAAGCAGATAAAGATTCAGAATTTATGTGCGCAGCTTTACAGCTTTGGTTACAAACAGAAGGCGTAAAAATAGAAATCACAACAAGTAAAAATGGAATTTCTGATGTTGAGAGATTTCATAAAACTATTAATGAAAAATTAAGAATAATTAATACCGAATCAGACCCTGAAAACAAATTAACTAGTTTTGAAACAATCCTTTACATTTATAATCATAAAACCAAGCACAATACGACTGGAAGAACCCCAGCCGATATTTTCATTTATGCAGGAACACCTGCTTATAACACACAAAATAATAAAAGTAACAAAATAGAGAAATTAAACGAAAAACGTGAAGATTACGAAATAGATACTAGATATAGGCAAGCACCACTAGTTAAATCTAAAACAACCAATCCCTTTAAGAAAACAGGAGAGATCACTCAAGTAGATGATAAACACTATGAAGAGAAAAACAGAGGTAGAAAAATTACCCATTATAAATCGAAATATAAAAAGAAGAAGAAAATTAATAAAACCAAATATGATAATTCCAGCACAACTCCAAGTGACCAAGGCAGTCCAACATAATCACGTAGTTTTGATGATCAGTTACTATTTCTTACTATGCATTACCCAATATGCCCAAGGACAAAGTATCGAAGTTTATCCCATTCAAGCCAAAAATGGTTATTTAATTTTTACCACAGGATCAATAACATTACCAGTAAATTATGAATATCATTGTCTAACCGTGAATATCACAAAAACAGAACAAACTTATAATAGACTAATAAAACAATCACAAGAGTTCGAATCTGTATCCCAAGTTCAATATTTAGTTGAAAAATTAGAAAGAGAAATGAATGGCATAAGAATAGTAAAGCGCAGCAAACGCGGCTTAATTAATTTTATAGGTACAACGTACAAATACCTTTTTGGAACTTTAGATCAATCAGACAAGGAAGAGTTAGAACAAAAAATTCATAATTTAGCAGAAAGCAGCGTCCAAATTAACGAACTTAATGATGTAATAAGAGAAGTCAATAAAGGCATAGATATAATAAACTTTTTAAGCACGGTACATGAAAGAGACCAGAGACTCAATATTTTGTTATTTAATTTACAGCAGTTTACCGAATATATAGAAGATATTGAACTAGGAATGCAGCTAACAAGACTTGGCATTTTTAACCCTAAATTATTAAAACATGATTACTTAACAAATATAAACTCTGAAAAAGTTCTAAATATTAAAACTTCAACTTGGCTTAAAACTGACACGAATGAAATTCTTTTAATTTCCCATATCCCAAGAGATATTATAAAAACCCCAATTTTCACAATAATACCGTACCCCGATAGCAATAAAAATATATTGATTGAAAATATAAATGATAAATATTATGTTCAAGACAATAAAACTTTCTTAGTATCTTCAAAAAAATTATTATCTGACAAATGCATAACAGGTATCCTAAATCAAGTAAATACAGAGTGTAGATACACGAAAACCCATAAAAATACAGAAATTAGTTATGTCGAACCTAATATAATATTAACATGGAAATTACCAAAAACCACACTCAACCAGAATTGCAAAAATCAAGAAATAATAATAGAGGGAGATAATTTAATTAAAGCTTTTAACTGCACCATTCAAATAAACGATATATCAATCTCAAATACATTACTTGACTACACACAAACAGTATATGTAAATAATAACGTAACAAAACTAGAAACATTAGCATATATTGAAGCAAAAGAAATTTTTGATATAAAAACAAAAGATACTTTTCAAAATGTATTAATAACGTCAATAATTGTATTAATTATAATAATAATGTTATATTTTGTCTACAAATATAAGAGTATACCTAAGAAAATCATTGTTAAATTTAAAAAACAAGTTCCCACTCCCATAGAACCACCAAATATTGTAAACAATCAAGTAATTGAAAATGATAATAGTATAAACCCTATATTGTATCCTAACTTATCCGCCTGAGGGCAGGCCAATTTTTTAAGGATGGGGAAGTAGCATATGTACCATAGTGCACCACTTGTCCACACATACACACCCACAAACACTTCCACTTCAAAATACACACTTGACCATTGTAATTAGCATATAAGACATTTGATACCCATCCGCCTGCTTAGACATCAACATTTGTATCCCCCAATTCGGCGACAACTCCGCCTGCTTAGTTATAAACATTTTCCCCCAATTCGGCGACAATAACAAGTCAGCCTACTTCGATCATTTATAAACATTTTCCCCCAATTCGGCGACAATAACAAGTCAGCCTACTTCAATCATTTATAAACATTCCCACGAAAGGGTCAAAACTGCTTACGCAGCGCAAATCTCGGCTGATCCGTTCCCATGCACAATCCACTCAAGAGAGTGTCCAATATCATGTAAACATAAAAGAGAGCCTTATGTACGCTCAATATAGAAGTAAATAAGACTCAGCCAAAGGTTTGCTAAGCGTCCAGTTTGTAGCTTTAAGTCAGATTTAATTCAAACTTCTTCATAGAACGACGCGAATTGTCTCCGGGTTTCGCCTAAGTGTTTATTACAAATAAAATTATATATTTTATAAAACACCAACCGCGAACTTGTTATTATATATATATATATATATATATATATGGAAAATTTACATGGTTAAGTATACCATATGGAGTCGGAGGCGTTTCCCTTAGCTATTATCGGTTGGCAGAAAGTTATAATACGCTTCTATCCTATTTTTAAGTATTTTAATTATACCTACCTTGCATTGCATGAATATATTTCAATTGAATTTAAATTGAATTAACAGGGATACATGTCATGTAAATTAACGACCTGCTGTCGCCAAGAGTCAACGACCCGCCCTAGGCAAACCCCGCGGACGCCCTTGCCCCTGCATATCATCGCAACTTCAGCACAAACTCCGGAAGCAGCGCCGGCGATCATGTGCAGCGTCAGGTTTCCTACGCCGGCGTGTTAACGGCGAGCTGATGCGACGTAACTTTCTTGTGCTTATGTGCAACGTAAGCTTTTCTTACTCCGGCTTACATTCTTGCGCTCATGTGCAGCGTAAGCTTTCCCACGTGGGCACATTGTCGACGAGCTTGAGCAACAGAAAATCTGACGGGCACTTACGCAGCGTAAGCACCTTTACTCGAGCGAGCAGCTGAAGTGGAACTTCAAGCGGAACAATTGGGGGAGAGTCGATTCTGCGATCAACAGCAACAAAATGGTTTAAGAAAACAATGATTATAAACCTAACCCAGCAAAACGCTTGCTGTACAACTTCCAGTGCCCTTTTCCTACGTCTTAGTCTCCGGAAGCCGAGGATGCCGATCGCGACAATGTTAACAATGGAGAAAGTTGCCACCGCTGCAACTGGGTTGACAACCACCAGTGCGCGCAACTCTGTTATTCGCTGCAGATTTTCTTCGCTCAACCTTTGTAGGAAGGGCAGGCTCAAAAGTGAATTATGGTACGTCACGTTGAGTCGGGCAGAAGCGGCTGTTAGAGGGACCCTCTTCTGGTAGCTGCTGAGGTTGACGTATTTTGTGTTGTTGACATATGCCATCCGCTCGAAGGTCACCAGGTAGGTTCCGTTGACCGATACCTCGGGCTCATCATCCAGACTGACCCTGACTAGGGCATCATTTACTACCAGTATGCCCTCGTCGATGATAGACACAATGCGCCTCGTTTCCAGCGTGAAGCCCTTGCGCACAAGTCCTGTCTAGGGTCTCGCGGCAGAACGTCGTCGTGGTTTCGTTCCAAACTATTACTGTGCCGTCTAAAATGGGGATGTAGTTGGAGTGGGAATAGTCCGTCAGCCTTGTGTCCGTCCAGGGGACCCATCCAAGCAACGATAAGAGGCAGAAGTGTCTGAGTTAAAAGAGGGTTCATTGTCACAATACACAACTTTTATTTCGGGAAAAATATTCACCAATTGAAGTATGGATATCTTTAAGGATGCCTGTCGTACTTCGCCTTGTCGCTTACTTTGCAATTTGTTATGACTTCAGTCGCAATTTTGCACATCTTCGGAAAATAGTAGCCGAGAAGTATCTGCTTGACATATTCCTGGGCGGCCCGTGCGCTCTGTTATGTTCGGGGACAACAATCTTCCTTTGCCCGTCTTTGTTGGTAACGTCCGTCACCCGTTTTTTACAGTACCAGAACCTTGTCGCAGGAAAGAGATTAACCAATTCATTTTGAATATGTGCTAAGACAGGCAGTTCGCAATGAATAGCGTTCACAACGTCTGGTTTTACCACATCCTTAACCGTGTCGAGAAGTGTTTCCCAGCGGCTAAAAGTGATCTGGTGACGGGTTTTGGTGCGTTTCGAGTCTGCAGATGACTCTTCAAGAATCACTTATCAGTGGCCTCAATCCCATCGGTTAGAGAGATCTCACTGTGAGCCTTGGCCGTAGTAGATTGGCTTGAGTCCTGCAGTGCATTGCCGAGACAAAGCGTCCGCTACAAAATTCTCCTTGCCTGTCTTGTATAGGACCAAAGCTCCGTTTTCCTCTATACGTCCTTTCCATCACTTGATTTTGGAATTGGGATTTCGATCGGACACTGCATATATCAGAGGCTGGTGGTCAGTATGAATGTTGATGGCGCTTTTACCATATAGGTAATGACGAAGAGTGTCCAAAGACCAAACAATTCCCAGCAACTCCCTTTTGTTCGTGGCATATCATAGTTGACCTCTCTGTCCTTTAGGGTCCGAGAGATTATTGTAATGGGTCTGTTGCCTTGGGATAGGACTGCACCTATACCAGATGATGAAGCATCGGTGGTAATGTCGAACGGTTTCGAAAAGTCTGGATATTGGAGGATCACGTCCTCGGATGCAAGCACATTTCTGAGTTTGTGCGTTTAGCTGAGCCTCATCAAAGACCACAGGAATGTTCTTCAATCGGTATTTGGTCACCTTGCCGCCTTTGCCTTTTAGAAGGACCGTTAGGGGCTATTGCCGCGAAATCCTTAATAAAACACCTGTAGTAGCTGGCGAGACCCAAAAAGGATCTCAACTCAAACAGGCTACTCGGTTGCTTGAATTCTTTGCCCTCATTTTTTCTGCGCTTGTTTTGGTGCCTTCCTTTGTAACAACAAAATCGAGAAACCCAACTTCCTCTTTAAAAAATTGGGACTTCTGCTTGGACACCCTCATGTTCGCGTCATAGAGGCTCTTTAGAACTTGGCTGACGTGGGAGACGTGTTTTACTTCATCTTTGGAGAAAACAATTACGTCGTCAACGTAGACGTAGCAAGTCTTTCCTATGTAGCCCCGTAAGACATCGTCAATGACCCTCTCAAAAATGCTCGAAGCATGAGTATATTGCTGTTCATACTTGGCCTCCTCCTGATCCTCTTGACGCAGATGGTTTACCCTCTGTCGCCTAAAGTCGGATACTCTCTGAGAACTTGCTGGTCTTACCCTGCTGTTGGTTACCGCCGAAAGCCGGTGACAGTGTTTGGTTCGGCCCTGGAGCAGTTTGCCGTTGGAAGTTAGTCGGTTTTCGGAATCTGGATGACGAATCGACCTCCAATTTCTCGACCTGATCTTGCTTCCTATCATTCGGACGGACTCCCTGTTCCCTAGAGAAGTAAGGGTTCTTTCCAGACTCCACCTGTCGCTGATTGGAGCGGCCTTGAAGCTGTCTGGAAGCCTTGTCCTCTAATGATCTAGCGTACTGAGCTGCAAATGCATGCCTTTCATGGTTTGACTCTATTTCCTGGGCCATGGCTAAGGCCGAGGGTAGGTCTCCTGTCTGAGCAGCGAAAAGGACGTCAGTGAGATTGCGTCGTAAGCCTGACACGAACACTCGAAGTACGTCAGCCCTGTGCTTTTCGTTCATATAGCGTGCCTGGCCCGCTTCATGAGTCATAGTCGTCTTATTTGTTAGGAGTGTAAGTTTCTTCTCAACCTCCTCATAGAATTGAATGATGGACAGTGTACCCTGCCTAAGTGTTGCGAGCTCTTGCTCAAGCAAATGCAATGGGCGTTTGTCAGAGTACGTGAAGTCGGGCTATGATGGCGTCAAAGTTCAAAACATTGTTGAACGAAGCTAGAACCGCATCGGCCGATCCTCTTATTCGGTTCCGAATTAAAGAACAGCCTGGTTATGTCTAGAGCTGCCCTCGTGGGGCTTGAAAAGGGCATAGGCGGTTACCGCCGCTTATCCCATGAGACATACTGTTCCTGCGACCCATTGAACTCTGGAAGTGATTTCACTGCATCTAGGCATTCATTGCATTCCCTGCCCTGTACAACCTGAATCGGTCCATAGTCTTAAACCTCGGGTGGGGACACAGTAGAGGCCCGAAACTGATTAGTTATTTCCTGTAGCTTGTAGCTCAAAGCCTATCCTCTGCTGCCCTAAAGCAGCTGATACAGCTACTGTAATAATTCGTTGAACGTCTTCTACATTCATGTCTCCAATCTGTCCGGCTAGCTTCCTCTTCAATACTTCGTTATTTAGATGGTCTAGCAGTTCGTCGTTATTCTAGTCACTCATACACCCAAAGATAATCAGACCTGAGTTGTGAGTCAAATCAAAATTAACGGCAGGAGAAAAGACAAAAACGAAACAGCGGCTGGTTGTACCAAACAAAAACAACAATAAAAGTACAAGCTAAGCGAACGAACAGACCCCGCAGACGGGTTGTCTAATTGCGCGTCAACTTTCAGTCGTGCGACACTCGAAACCAATGCAATTTCACAGAGAAGCGCAGTGTGTGAATGCGCTAACACAGTTCTTTTGGCTGGACTGACGACAACTATCTTCACAATAAGAAATTGAAATTTATTTTATTTATATTACTTAATTTGCTCTTTTTTTTTAATTTGGTTTTAAACTTGTAAGAGTTTGAACTGCACTAAGATTGCAAACAGTAAATTACTTTTCTATGTATTTAATGAAAAAAATTCATGGTCTATTGTGTTTGTCGGAACGAGAATGTGCGTAACAGGCAGAAGGAGGCATCTCCAACCCCATAAACTATATACATATATTCTGAATCAGTATCAACAGCCGAGTCGATTGAGCCATGTCTGTCTGTCCGTCTGTATGAACGCCTGGATCTTAGCAACCAAAAGGCTTAGAGCCATAAAATTTTGTGACAACATACGTGTATATTCAGGTGTCTCAAAGTTGTTTTGTAAATTCTGTAAATCAGTAAAAACGATTTAATATACATAATATACACCCAACAACAAAAGTTGTACATCTCACATGACAAATACCCTTCCACGTGCTTTCTGAAAATTTCATTTTAATCGGACTAAAAATAAGTGAGATATGATCCGAATCAAACTCAATTTGAACGTATACTTATGCGTATATTAAGACCTAATTTACGCAAGCATACCGAAGTTCAAATCTAGCGTGGGATACACAGCATTTTACAAAACTTTTTATTTGCATAGAATGGTAACAGAATTGGATCATACTGCAACTTTGCCGACCGAATAAGAATGAGGCGGTGGCTTAGCGGTTAGAGTGACGGACGGGCAGTACTTAAAGCATGTGCCAGCATGTGCATACATACACGCACACATTGAAACGATCGCACAGCGCAAAGAAGTTCGCGCAAGCTTATAGTTCCGCTGTCGTTGTGCGACTGAAGCAGTTTTGATCCTATGCGCTGTTTGTACTAAGAGCCGAACATCGAAGTACCCCGGCCGAACATCGAAGTACCCCGGACGAGTTTGCAAACACTAAATTACTTTTCTATGTATTTAATGATTTTAACTCCCTATTCTGACGCGATTATTAATAAGTTTTCCACTTACATGAACATTTTGAGCTTGTAAACTAATTTCGGAGCGTTGAAATCTTCACAACGTTGGGCGCCAGTTATATTTGAGTATTCAGCTCGGTCTTTCGTTGGCTGCGGTAGGGTGGTTGCGGGCAGCTTGGTGAGAATGCGGCTTGTGTGCGGCAGGTATGCGCCAACACACAATTCTACGACGGTGGTGTCGTCAGGCGCCGGGGACTCCCTCGAAGGTACCTCCACTTGACAGGGGCGTCAGGAGTGGATTCCGATCACGACGAACAGTCCGTGATGGGCGATGCATTTAACATACACCCGAAAATAGGTCGAAGGGTATATCAGTGTCGCTTGCCGCTCCACTGTTGATCTTCCTTTGACCTCTATTTAAACATTAAGAATACATAATTGAACGATACTCTCTATTCCCTGAATGGTAATAATATATATATGGCATAAACACCCCTAACGGGGTACAGCCTGATGCACGATTTGCCTCCACGCTCCTCTGTCCTGTGCGCGACTCCGCCAGTTGGTGATCCCGAGCGTCGCCAGAATTGCGTCCATCTGGTCACTCCAACGTGCGCGTGGTGTTCCTCTCCTACGTTGTCCGCCAACTACCGCATCGAAAACGGATCGAGCTGGAGTTGTTCCTTCCATACGGGCTATGTGGCCAAGCCAGCGAAGTCGCTGAATATTAATTCGCTTGACTATGTCCACATCGCCATATAGCTCATACAGCTCGTCGTTCCACCTGATACGGTAGGATCCGCCAACGCAAACAGGTCCGAAGATCTTGCGAAGAATTTTTCTCTCGAAGACACCAAGAGCAGCTGCATCTGACTGCGTCACCGTCCAGGCTTCCGCACCATATAGAAGCACTGGGATGATGAGTGCCTTGTAAAGGGTTAGTTTCGTCTTTCCAGAGAGAGCTCTGCTGTTCATTTGCCTACTGAGCCCAAAGTAACTTCTGTTGGCAAGTGTGATCCTCCGCTTGATCTCCAGGCTGACATCGTTGTTGCTGGTCACTGCAGTTCCTAGGTAGACAAAGTCCTTGACCGACTCAAAGTCATAGTCTCCAGCAGTGAGATGAGAGTCAAGACGCCGCGTCTCTCGGTTACTGCACACCATAAACTTTGTTTTGCCCATATTCACTGCAAGACCAACTCTAGCCGATTCTCTTTCTATAGCTCCAAAAGCCGCCGTCACATCACGCTTGGTACGACCAATGATGTCAATATCATCAGCGTAACTAAGGAGCTGGACACATTTCTGTCCCAGTATTGTGCCCCCTCGATGCACTCCAACTTTCCTTATGACACTCTCCATTAGCAGGTTGAAGAGCACACAAGATAGCGAGTCGCCTTGTCTGAGACCCCGCCTGGTACTGAAGGTTTCGGACAGGTCATTTCCTACCTTGACAGAGCTGATGGTGTTGCTCAATGTCATACTACAAAGCCGTACTAGCTTTGCAGGAATACCAAGCTCAGACATGGTGGCGTACAGGCGTCCTCGCCGTGGACTATCAAAAGCAGCTTTAAAATCGACAAACAGGTGGTAGGTGTCGATTTGGTTCTCATACGCTTTCTCCAGGATCTGGCGTTGTGTGAAGATCTGGTCGACTGTGGACGATACGGTCCGATCAATGCTTCAGCATATGGCTTAAGTCGCTCACACATTACGCTCGTGAGAACTTTGTATGCGACGGGAAGAAGACTGATGCCACGATAATTGGTGCGTTGTGTTGCATCACCCTTCTTCAGAATGGGGCAGATCATACTCAGATTCCAATCATTGGGCATGCTTTCAGCTAACCATACGTTGCAAATGAGCTGGTGCATGCTCCTTACCAACTCATCGCCTCCAGCCTTAAACAGTTCAGCCGGTAGTCCGTCCGCTCCCGCGGCTTTATTGTTTTTAAGTCGTTTTATGGCGACTTCGACCTCCGTATGGCTAGGGATGGGAACTTCAACACCATCCTCTCTGATTGGGGTTAGTGGATCTTCTTCATCAGGCTCTTGGTTGTCTCCAGCCAAAAGGCTTTCAAAGTGATCCCTCCATAACCTCAGTACTGTCTCTGCATCTGTGACAAGATTTCCATCATCCCTCCTGCAGGCAAGCGATCCAGACTTATACCCTTGAGTCATGCGTTTGACCCTCCGATAAAAGTCGCGGGCATCATTCCTGCTCCTGCTATTCTCAAACTTCTCACACTCAAGCCTTTCCATCTCCTGCTTCTTCCTCCTGAAAAGGCGCTTCTCATTTCTTCTCCGCGTCCTATAAATATCCACCACTGATCGTGTGGCTCCTGCTTGCAGCGTCCGCCTGTATGCAGCGTTCTTTGTAGCAGTCGCTTCCCGACACTCCTGATCATACCATGAATTCCGTTTTGGGGGACGTTGGAATCCAAGGATTTCCACAGCAGAAGTATTAATGGCGGTAGATATGCACGTCCACATATCTGACGTATTTATAGGCGTTGGAGGGTGCTGGCCAAGTCGGCCTGAGAGTCGAGCGGAGAAGGCATCCCTGTGCTGTTGTGATTGCAGCTTTTCGATGTCAAGCTTTCTTGGCATATCTTGACGTGAGATTTTCGCGACACACAACCGTGCGCGAACCTTGGCTGCGACAAGGTAGTGGTCAGAGTCGATGTTAGGACCCCGGCACGATCTCACATCAAGTATGCTAGACGCATGCCTTGCATCGATCACAACATGATCAATCTGGTTGCAAGTCAGACGATCAGGTGACAGCCAGGTTGCTTTGTGGATGTTGAGATGACGGTATCTTGTACTGCTAACTGTCATATTGTGCGCAGCAGCAAAACCTATAAGTCTAAGCCCGTTTGCCGAGGTAGACTCATGTAGACTGTGCTGTCCAACGGTTGCTCCAAAGATGCTTTCCCGTCCGATTTTGGCATTAAAATCTCCGAGGAGGATCTTAATGTCATGTGACGGGCAGCGGCTATACACTCGGTCGAGTTCTGTATAGAAAGCATCCTTGACGGCGTCGTCCTTCTCCTCCGTTGGTGCGTGTGCACAGATAAGGCTGATGTTAAAGAATCTGGCAGCTACTCGGATCGTCGCAAGTCTCTCATTTACAGGTGTAAACTGTGAGACTCGGTGCCGTAGCCTGGCTCCTACGACGAATCCACAACCAAACTCGCGCCTATCTGTATGACAGCTGTAGTATATGTCACAATTCCTTTTCTTCATGCATCCCTTTCCGTTCCATCGCATTTCCTGGATAGCTGTAATGTCAGCCTTCAGATTGCTCAGAGTATCCACTAGTTGTTGAGTGGCACCAGGCCTGTACAATGTGCGTACATTCCAAGTGCATACTCTCAGATCATTGTCCTTTTTGAATTTTCCGTGGTCGTCAACGTTTTTCGGGTATCTATCCGAGGCTCCTCTTGCATTCTTCGCTGATGTGCTGTTTTCCTTGGGTGGATATCAAGTCCTACGCCCTGAATGGTAATAACGTAACGTTATCCTCCACATTGCACATGCACTTCATATGCATTTTTAATAAGATTATGTGTAATGGCCGTTTGGATTGAAACTTTAACGATATTTAGATATTATAGTTAGCTAAGCATTGGTCCAGGTCAGAAAATTTTATCTTTTAGGTGTAGCTCACAAATCGACTTAAAAAATACAATGATTAGTTTTTGGGGGCTGTGGGCTTGAGGTCAAAAATATAAAAAAAAGGTGATTTTAATATCAAATTTGGTATCTCTGCTTTTTTAATTGTCGAGAATGTCGCGTTCTTTCAGATGGGCAGCTCAATCGACTCGGCTAGTTATCCTGCGCAAGAATATATATATATTCTTGGGGTCTTGTTGTCTTTTTTGACAACACTTAAGCGACACGCGACAGTGGTATACCCTTCGATCTATGTTTAAAAGTAAAAGTAGATATTCTTTACTCTAAACTCCTAAATAGAAACAACTTTACGTAAGCCTTCACAGCATACATTAGCCTTCAAAGCATACGTAAGCCTTCATGAATACGTGTATATTCTTTTAAGTTTTTTTTGGCCAAGGACATGAATGGATATCTGTGCGTTTTAATGCAAAAGAATGCGGGTGCAGCTCCCCTGAATACTAATCGCCTGAGTCCAGCCTGGGCCCCTCACAGGAGAATGTTTCAGAGGATAAGGACCGCGCTGAAGTAACTCTTGAGAGTTAAAGAGATGGAGCTTAAGATGAAGAGGTGGCGTCCAATATTACCGTATTGGACTGCGGCCCTGGGCTATCACCTGTGCCGGAGGATGGCAAGATGTCACAATGATGGCGAACACCCGCTTTTACAAGACAAGGTGAACATCCACAAGGCCAAGCCAGCCTCTGCTGTACCATCCCAGATATACACAAAACAACACCTTGGGCTAGCCTTGACATAAAACTATGAACCAAAACTCGAATAAAAGGCTTATTCACCAAAGCCTCGAAGGTAATTTGTGACGAGTGGGAACTACACCGCGAGGCTGCATAATCATTACTATATACTTGTCTATGTCCCTCACACTAAGGTAGATACCGGGACACAATGACATACTGGGGAATGAGGAAATAGATACACTAGCGAAAATGGGAGCAGAGGACTCAATAAGGGCCGTGGCATAGTCAAAAATACTATCAAAGAATTTCTATGACTAACGGAGACAAAAATAAGGGAAATGGGCTGTGATCACACACCAGGCCTGCACAAATTAAAGTTTCTCTTTAGCTGATACATCCCAAAGTGGTATAACGAATTAATAAAGCTAGCAAAGAAGTCGGAAGGAAATTTAAGAGATAGAACAAGTATGCCAGGATAAATCTTACATTTTCTGAGAAACTCCGGTCTGATAATGGAGTTTTAGGCTCAGTAGGGATGTTCAGATGTTATAGGTCTCACTGTTTTTCGACTTTTTTGAGGCTAAATCGAAACTTAAACGTCTAGTATAAATTTTGACTGCCGATTCGGACATAGAAGGTCAAAATACATATTAAGGAATATTAAGGCATATATCCATTTGATTCAACATAACGTTTGGAACGATCAACCAGCGCATGTATCGATTTTTTTATGTGATTTTTAGAAGTTTTCTTCAGTACCTCGGTTACGGCTGCTTGAATGACTGGGATATCATCATAAATTGCTCCTTCATCTCGGTTTTCAGTTTTGGAAATAAAAAATAGTTACTTGGTAATATATCAGGCGAATACGGAGAATGGGCGCTGAGAGAAATCCCTTTTTTCATTAAAAATTCGTTCACTTTTTTGGTGTTAGTGTTTTTACTCGTATTCAATTCCTCAGCCAATATTCTCGTAGTAAAATTTAAATCGATACTAATAATTTCACGGACTTTTTCCACCAGTTCAGCACGATTTCTAGTTTCTAGACGTCTTTCTCTAGGGTCGTCATTTGTCCCAAAGTTTTCTTCAAATTTGGTCACTTCTTGCCGTAAATCAGTATTAACTATTTAAAAGCCACAATTTACACCCAACTACCAAATATGTACGTCTCGCAAGCCATGGGTGTTTTCTAAAAATTTCATTTAAATCGGACTATAAAAAAGTGAGATATGAAACGAATTAAACTCATTTTAACGTAATTTACGCCAGCTTGCCGAATCTAGCGTCGGACATACGGCAATATATTAAACTTTTTATTTGCATAGAATGGTAACCGAATTGTCTCAAAATTCAAACGTTGCGGACCGGATTAAACGTGAGGCAGTGGCTGAGTGGTAAGAGTAGCGGACGGCAGTTCTTAAAGAATGTGCGTGCGTGCGTGCGCGACTAGTGCCACTTTTCATTCTTATTACTTTTTTAGGTTATTCGTGTATTCTAATAAACTAAAATGAAAACTACAGTCGAGCGGGCTGTGATACACCCGCTACCTACATTCTAAATTATAATTTAGAAATAATTATTTAATTAAATACCAATAGAAAATAGTTTTTAAAAATTTGATTTCATATTGTTTTGCAATATTTAAGACAATCAATAAGTTATGAATGTACGAGTGGAACGGTAAAACATGTCTGCATATTAAAAGCGTTCTATTCACATACATATGTTGCGTTCCAAAAATGTTTATGCGTTCTTCTTCTTCTGTTCGTCAAGTGAATTTGTGAGTGTCGTTAAAAATCCAAAAAAAGCAAAATTTGTGTTAATGAATAACCGAAAACTGTAGCGTGCGACTGGTTTTTATGCCATGGATTTTAAAAAATTCATGGTCTATTGTATTTGTCGGAACGAGAATGTGCGTAACAGGCAGAAGGAGGCATCTCCGACCCCATAAACTATATATATTCTGAATCAGTATCAACAGCCGAGTCGATTGAGCCATGTCTGTCTGTCCGTCTGTCCATCTTTTTGAACTCTTGGATCTCAGCAACTATAAGACCTAGAGCCATACAATTTTGTGAAAACATACGTGTATATTTAGGTGTTTCAAAGTTTTTTTTTTGAAATTTGGCTACGCCCCTTCCCGCCTCTGTAAATCAGTAAAAACGATTTAATAAACACAATATACACCCAACAACAAAAGTTGTACATCTCACATGACACACAGCATTTTACAAAACTTTTTATTTGCATAGAATGGTAACAGAATTGGATCATAATGCAACTTTGCCGACCGAATAAGGATGAGGCGGTGGCTTAGCGGTAAGAGTGGCGGACGGGCAGTACTTAAAGATTTTGCGTGTGCGTGCGTGAGTTCATGTCATATGCGCGGCTGATGCGACTTTTTATCTTAATTACTTACTTACTTTTTTTTACTTTTTTATTTGTTTGTTTTTATTCTTATTTATATTTAATTAAATATCAATAAAAACAGTTTTAAAAATTGAAATTTCATGTTATTATGCAATATTTAATACAATCAATAAGTTAAGATTTTTAGAGCGGGACGCCGATACATGCATGTTTGCATTTGCACATTTATGTTTCGGGGTCCCGCTCTAACACACATCAATTGCCGTATTCGGCAATTATTGCTTTGAAATTATTTAATAGAAAAGAAAAAATAAAATTATATCACACATTGATCGCGACAGCAATCGAACCCGAACACTGTCAATATCATTGGTCTTCGAATCCGGAACACATTCACTAAGCTACTTTACAAGTCCTGCGGCCGCCACTACTGTTTGGCATTACCAATAAATGCATAGATCAACTTATTGGCCTCTCGCTCTTTCTAATGCTTATACTTCTTGTCTATTCCCTTTTGCATTGTTTATCATATGTATTCTTCTTCTTCTGTCTGTCAATTGAATATGTGCGTGTCGTTCGAATTAAATAGTATAAAATAGAATATAAAATTTATATTTTTAAATTTTTTCAAATAAAGCAAAATTTTAAATAACGGAAAATAAATGATTCAAGGTATCCTATAATAATCCATGGCCTTCTACAGTCAGCACCTGACTGTAGCGTTCGACTGGTTTTTATTAAAACTTTTTGGATGTTATGAAACTAACAATAACTTTACAAATCTTAAGTATATAAAATAATAAGGTGGAAGAACGGACCCAATAATAAGCGTAAGGTCAAAAGGTCGTTGCGGGAAGACGGGTCGTAAACCCGCGTTTATCTTCACACAAGGTGGTTTGGGTTTAATTCAATTTCTTCAAGAACTGTTCTGTTTATAAAGTGATCTCTTCTCTAAAGGACATAATGTTCAGATTTCTTTGGGTGCCCCAGTGATTGTTCTCATTCAATATTACCACTGATGTAAGAGGTGTTTTCAAAATTAAGGCGACTTTGTATTTTTAAGAAAAATTAATTATTTGTTTATCAATATTTATGTTGTCCCGTTCAAAGTAATCCTCCTCAGATACAATACACTAATGCCAACTGTTTTCCCAAGCCGGTATAGCCATAAGCTCTTCCAGCTATGCAGTCTTTATCTTCTCAATCGTTGCAAATCGCCGTCCTTTTAAATGTCTCTTTAGTTTTGGGAACAAGAAAAAGTCACATGGAGCCAAACCCGGTGAATATGGTGGGAGAGGCATGATTGTGGTGTTATTTTCGGCCAAAAAATCTCTCACAAGCAAAGATGAGTGAGGCATTATCTTAATGCAAAACCCATGATTTTTTTTTTCACAATCCTGCACGTTTTTTACGTATTGCTTCGCGCAAACGGCGATAACTTCAATATAATACTGTTTTTTGACCGCATGATCATGTAGTAAGAACTCCTGTTGCACCACGCCATGGTAATCGAAGAAAACAGTGAGCAAAACTTTTACATTTGATCAAACTTGGCGTGACTTACCTGGGCTCTCCCATTGGGACGATTGGACTTTGGTTTTTAATATCATAACCATATACCATTTATGACCCTTTTGAGTAAATCTGGGTCATCATTGACGTCATTCAACAGCTCTTGAGCGATGTTCATGAGACAGTTTTTTTTAATTTAGCGAAAAATCGCCGAGCAAGCAAAACACAAAGCACGCAACCAAACAAAAAATGCTATACACATGAAACTTTATACAGATGTGACAGTCACACTTCTGCTTATGCGGGCATGCAAAAGACAATTGAGAAGATACGTCGTCATCTTTTTTGGCCTGGACTATCCAAGAATGTACTTGCGTTTGATGTGTGCAAGCAAAGCAAACATTTAAATATTTATTTATTAGGACCATATCCCGGAAGCAAACAAGGTCGCTTGGGCTTACGTGTTGTTCTTGACCTTTTCAGTAAATTCATTGGATACAACCGCTGATTGGCCGTACAAAATTGTTTGCTATACCATCTTTCATTGCTTTGGAGTACCTGAAATAATAATTAGCGATAATGGTATACAGTTTAAGGCAGCACTTTAACGCTAAAGTAGGTCCTCAGTTTTTTAAATGTAGAGTTCGGTAAAAGCTAGAGAATTATTATTATAATTGCAAGAAAAAGAAACAAATACGTTTCACGCTAAGGATATATGTATGTATAACATTTCCGCTAATAATACATCTAAAGAAGGAATATTATTGGGTGGTGTAATGTCCCGCGCTTATTACGAGGGTCGTTTGATAAGTCCGTGACTTTTTGAATAAAATATATTTTTTTCGTCAAAGAAGCGTTTTATTTCTCAACATAATCTCCTTTTAGCTCTATACATTTAGTCCAGCGTTTTTCCAATTTTTTTATTCCTTCCAAATAATAGGTTTTCTCAAGGCCCTCAAAATAGTCGTTTGTTTCTGTGATGACCTCTTCATTTGACCCGAATCTCTTACCGCCGAGCCATTTCTTCATGTTTGGAAACAAAAAATAGTCACAGGGGGCTAAATCTGGAGAATATGCTGGATGGGGTAGCAGTTCGTAGCCCAATTTATGAAATTTTGCCATGCTGACTACACACGTGTGCACCCGTGCATTGTCCTGATGGAACAGCACTTTTTTTTTCGCCAAATGCGGTCGTTTCTGCTTCAAATCAATATCGAATCTGTCCAAAAGCTCTGAATAATATTCGCCGGTGATCGTTTTACCCTTTTCAAGGTAATCGATGTGAATGATACCTTGTGCATCCCAAAAAACTGTGGCCATGACCTTGTTGGCCGACAGACCCACCTTGGCCTTCTTTGGTGCACGTTCACCCGGAGAAACCCACTGTCTTGATTGTTCTTTGGTCTCTGGTGTGGTGTGGTGGATCCATGTTTCGTCTACGGTAACGAAACGGCGCAAAAATTCGTTTGGATTGCGGTTGAACATCGCCAAACACTCCTTTGAAATGGTCACACGGTTGCGCTTATGGTCGTGTGTGAGCAATCGCGGCACCCATCGCGCGGAAAGCTTTTTCATGTCCAAATATTCATGTAAAATGTGATGTACCCGTTCAGTTGAGATGCCTACAGCCTCAGCTACCTCACGCACTTTCATTCTCCGATCATCCAATATCATTCCATGGATTTTGTCGACGATTTCTGGCATGACGACCTCTTTTGGGCGACCTGAACGTTCGGCATCACTTGTACTGGTACGACCACAACGGAACTCAGTAAACCATTTCTTAACCATTGAAATTGATGGTGCAGAGTCCCCATAATATTTATCAAGTCTTTCCTTGGTTTCGGTGATGGATTTTTTACGCAAAAAATAATGCTTAATTAGCACACGAAATTCACTTTTTTCCATTTTCGTTAAAATTCACGAGATCGTCTGCTTTCAATGCCTATAAAACGCAAACCAAAAAACGCAGCTTTCTCAAAATTTTACAGTCAGCTGTTAATCGATAACTGCTGACAGGAGCAGTGTTGTATTTAGAGCAGGTGCGCGGCAAATACAAAAAGTCACGGACTTATCAAACGACCCTCGTACATCGTTCTTTTGGACTTAATCCAGTTGCTCTATCACAGGATTTTGGCTTTTCTCTGGCCATGAATTGCTTACTATCATACACACTGGCAAGAGAAAATCATTGCCGCTATGCCGTATTCACAACTTCTCGCAATCAGGTCAATATGCATCACCAATGTATGTATGTACATAGATTCATATGCATATTCATAATTGCGTAGGGGCATACGGTGCGGTACTTTATAAATCTTCCCTTGGTTATGACAACTTGGTCATTAGCCATAGAGCGCATAATTGTTCACAGCCAATTTATAGTCTATTTATGTACATACATACATAGGTATATATATGTCGAAGCGTCAGTTGCTTCTGTATTCTTAGCACGTCGAGCAGCGGGCCCCGTTCCCTTTTTTGGTGCCATCGTTCCACTTGTAGTCGTTTCACTAAATAATATCGTCTGTGTACCTGGAATATTCTACCAAGACTGACTGCACTCTATCCACGCTCGCTCGTTGCCAAAATCTATTGCGCAGCTTCTCATGACACACTTGCCATCCTGCTCATTCGCACAGCCAACAAATAGGCAGTCCAGTCTCGCTCACACACTTCTTCCAGTGATGCACACAGAACGAACCAACGGAAGAGGCAACACGCCGAACACGTGGTCACGGTTCACACTCAGTGAGAGAATTTACAGTTAGTCCTCTTACCGACTTTCGGTGATATAAGAACACAAGACAGCAATGACGGTTGTTCTGTTATCTCTATTCTTCTTTATTACAATTTTGATACATACAATATTCATGTTGCTGTACTAAATTCATATAATGCTACCAGTGCTCCGGCACGGCCAATCCTGACTTTTACACGTCCTCGTGTATAAATTTAGCAATTCATGTTGATATGCCCTGCTCAAGTATTTCTTCCTCTTTCTTAAAATCAATTTAAAACATTATCTTTACAACTAATTTGATATTCAAATCATACAGATGAATGTCCAGATAGCGCACCAAGTCTACCTATGTTTCTCGAAAAGGGATTTTGGATCATGACGTTACACCTTTATGCGTCTGTTTCAGCGCCAGTTCCCTTTCTGGCACTGTCTCTTGCGTATGTTTCAACGCCACTTGTACCCTCATTGGTACCAATTGCGTCTGTTTCAACGCCAGTACCCTCACTGGCACTGTCTCTTGCGTATGTTTCAACGCCACCACTCATCATATCCTCATCCATCTCCGCAGAAACTATCTCGACCGGTAACGCCCTCAAACACTCATGAGGATACTTGTAGGTTCGCTTGCTTGTTAATGACTTCAAACAATATCGGTCTCCTTCAAGTAACTCGGTTATAACAAACGGGCCTTTAAATTTGGGATCTAGTTTGGTCTGATTTCTTTCTTCGCACTTGAGCAGAACATGATCACCCACTTTATGCTTAACAACGTTTGCCTTACTTTTATCGCTTCTTTCCTTATCATAATTAGCATTACTTTCTATATTAACTTTTGCTTGTGCTCTTACATTCTGTAGATTATCTTATTTTTCTTCAACAATATTTGATAGCATCCCTAATGGTGTTACGTCTTTTCCAATTAAAAGCTGTAACTAAACTTAGTGACCCGATTGAATCTGCAATCTATTGCTAACTGAACCTCTTTTAATGCCTCTTGCCACGAACGTTGGCCTATCTCCACCGCCGTAAGTAAACTTTTAAGGGTAGTCATTACACGCTTGACCTGTCCATTCGCTCGACTAGCTCCTGTGGCAATTAAATGCAACTGGATATTATGCACAGAGCAAAACTCTTTATGATACGGGATGGAACACCAAACAAGGAAATATCTGCCTTCACTGATACTATACAATTGGCTGCATCTATCTTCAGAGTATGGTGTAAATAAAAGTATTTTGTAAACGCATCTATAAGGACTATGATATACTCTTTTTGGTCGTTCTTGCCACTTAGTTTACCCGTAATGTCTATATATACTGTATGAAAGGGTATTTCGATTTTAGAAATCGGATGCATTTCTTGTTGAATTTTCCCAGATTATGGTTTCGATAGTTTGCACGTGATGTAATTGTCAACAAACTTTCGTACGTATTTCATTCCTACAAACCAGTAACAGCTATATACTTTGTCAAGAGTCTTTTCCCAACCAAGGTTTTTTTTCCCTTTAAGACCTTGGAACTACAGGTAACCAACGGGTTCTACCATTCCTCTAAATTTTACGATACAGCAAACCAGCTCTCAACTCATACGTACTAGCAAGACTCTCGTTCAATTCATTGTTTTGTAGTTTAGATGTTAAAGATGTTATTTCAAGATCTCGCTGCTGTTCAGCTATAAGCCAGGTGTCACTCAATTCAGTTAAATCCACACGCATTTCAGGAGGTTTGACAGCAAACTGTAACTTTTTCGTTATCGGGTTTCTTGAGAAGAAGTCCACATGCGCCATGCGTTTTCCTTTCCTATACACAATATCGAATTCAAAAGATGGTAAATAGAACCACCATCGATATACCTTGTCATCTAACTCAATCTTTTGTTGACTTGCCTTTAAAGAGTTACAGTCGGTATATACTGTAAACTTGATACCCTTCAAATAATGTTGATAGTATTTCACTGCGTTAAATACTGCCAGGGTTTCCAAAAGATATGAATTATACCTTGCATGAGTATCGCACCATAACCTACAGAGCTAGCATCTGTATGAAGCTCAACCGGATATTGTGGATCGAAAATTGTTAATACCGGGCTACGGGTCAATGCAAAGATTATCTCCTTTCTCACTGCTTCATGATTTTCCTTCCAATCAAAACTATTATTGTCTTTAGAAGTAAGAATAAATAGAGGCTTTAACGTTTCAGAGAATTTTGGCACGAATTGTCGAAAGTATGATGCTAATCCAATAAACTGTCTTAGCTGTGTGACCGTTTGCGGAGGTGGCAATTAAACTAGTGCCTGCAACTTTCGAGGATTAGGTCTAAGCTCACCTGCCTCTACTCCGTAACCGAGATACTAAAGTTTTGATTTTAAAAATGTACATTTTTCGAAATTAAACGAGAATCCAGCTTGAATGAGAGTTTCTATGACTGTCTGTAATCTTGAAATTACCTCCATTTTAGTTTCGGAAACGACCATCATCTATGTTATGTAAACCACAACATACGAATACAAAAGTGGCCCCAAAGCTTTTATTATTGCCCGCTGAAATACTGACGGAGCATTCTTTAAACCAAAAGTCATACCAACGCCTCCAGCATGCCCGCTTCCCGATGATTGCACAGCCCCACAAAAAAAAAAAAGTTTCATGATCTGGGTATGCGGCATATGCAGTTATATGTATTTTGGGTCGCTGATTCCGAATCAGGCGTTAGAAATTCTCCATCACGTCTGGATTTCGACATAACCTCAAAAAACTGAAAAACCTTTAAATATCTCCCAAGAGATATAGAATCCTGATCTGGGTATGCGATATATGCTTTAACATGTATTTTGACCTTCTAAGGCCGAATCCGAAGTCCCAAAATACATATAACTGCATATGCCGCATACCCAGATCATGAAACTTTTTTTTTTTGGGGGCTGTGTTGTGATTCCCGGTTTTCCTTCTGGTGACAGTCTGCGATTTTGTGCCCTGACTTTCCACAATAATGGCAAATGATGTTTGAAAATTTCTGCGCCATCTGTTGTTCTTCTCTTTTTTTCTATGCACACGCATTTATTGCATTTGAACGCACACACATACAAACATTTGTGTTTGACCAATGAAATGCTACATGAATATACACGTATTCATATAAAGACGCATATAAAGGCTTACGTTACGAAATTTCTATTAAGATGTAGTATCGTACAATTATTGAATCCTTACGTTTCAAACCAGTCGAACGCTACAGTCAGGTGCTGACTGTAGAAGGCCATGAATTATCATGGTATACCTTATATCATTTATTTTCCGTTATATGAAAATTTTACATTATTTGGATTATTATGAGGCATTTAAAAATATAAATTTTATATCCTTATTATTTTATTCAAACGACACGCACAAATTCAATTGCAGGCAGAAGAAGATGAACGCATAAACAATGCAAAAGCGAATAAACAAGAATTATAAGCATTAGGTAGGGAGAGAGGGCAAAAAGTTAATGTATGCATTTTTGCTTATGTCAAACAGTAGTGGCGGTCGCTGAAGTTGTACAGTAGCCTAGTGGAGTGTGTGCCGGATTCGAAGACCAATTATGTTAACAGTGTTCGGGATCGATTGCTGCCGCGGTATTTTATTTATTTGAAAGAGGGAGTCTTCCAGCAGAGAAGGCGCGAGGCACTGCGACCAGAATGGTCTTTTGTGCCTAAATGCTCTCCCTATCTTGACAAAAGCCGCTCTGCTTCCCTGATGAAGCCAAGCGATCTTTCGTCGAGGAACGGACAATTTGCTCGGGAACTGCGATTTCCACGTGCAAATGTTTCCTCCTACTCCAAACCAAGGCTGGACAGTCACACAGTATGTGTTTGGTAGTTTCGTCGTCCTCTTTACAGAGCTTGCACTCTGCATCAGAGGATAGACGCATTTTTGTTAGGTGATAGTTCACCAGATGGTGGCCACTGAGGTAGCCAACAAGGAGATAGAGATCTCTCCTGGAGAGTGAGTCTGTTCTGCGTTTAACCGAGGGATTTGTAAGCTCTCTAGCCTGCCTCATCCCTGGTTGGAAGAACCAATAGCGTTCGGTCAACTTATCTGCCCAAGTTTTCACAAGGGATGAGATGGTTGGTCACCCCACGCCGCAGAAGGGTTCGGGGCCAAGCATAGAGGCTGATGACCCCGCCCTCGCTAGTTCATCCGCTAGCTCGTTGCCCTGGAGCCCAGAGTGTCCAGGTACCCAAAGGAGGGTAACTTTGTTTCTGTTGGACAGCCTCTGGAGGCAGTTCCAGCAGTCAGCCATCATACGTGAACTTACTCTCTTTGAGGAGAGGGCTAGTATGGCAGCTTGGCTGTCCGAGAAGATATAAATGTTCGCTCCTCTCATCCCCTTCTCAAGGATAAGACGGCAGCAGAACTCAATGGCATGAACCTCGGATTGAAAGACCGTGGGCCACTTGCCCATGGCAATCGAGGTTTTGGAGTTGGGACCATGTATCCCGGCTCCAACCCCCTGATCAGTTTTAGACCCGTCGGTATACCAGTGTATGCCGTGAGGGTCGCTGATGGGGTTGCCAGCATCCCAGTCCTTCCGGTCTGGGATGAGAGTCCTGAATTTCGCACCAAAGAGGAGTTCCTTGGTCATAGAATCTGATCTTGTGCAGATATCTAAGCCAGGAATATCTTTGATAAGTCTAGCATGCCCTGATTCGGAAGCTAGAAGTCCAGATTGGAGCTTGATTCTAAGAAGACTCATTGCAGCGACTTCTTTTATTTTGATACGCAGCGGAGTCAAGTTGAGGATTGACTCCGGCATCAGAAATTCTCCATCACGTCTGGATTTCGACATAACCTCAAAAAACTCCCAAGAGATATAGAATCCTGATCTGGGTATGCGATATATGCTTTAACATGTATTTTGACCTTCTAAGGCCGAATCCGAAGTCAAAACTTACACTAGACGTCTATATTTCGACTTTGTTTTTTTTTTTTTTAAGTGTGTTTGTTATTTATTGAATCATCTCATTTTTGAGTCTAACAATAAGTTTGCTAATCTTAATCTATTATAGTTTACAATTTAAAGATGAATTGTATTGGTGTTAGGCGGCCCTAAGAAGAATTACGCTGGGCTGGTAGGTCATTTCGCTGCAGCCGGGTTGAGCTGCGAGTTTTTAGTAGGTGCTTGGCAAGGGGATTTGGATGAGAGTCAAGCTTTTTTAAGTATTTGACTTTTTTTTCAATTAATACATCATTTACATGTTTTATGTTTAAGTCCCTGTGGATATTCGCGCTTCGAACATACGAAGGAGCCCCGGTCATGGTGCGCAAGATTTTTGATTGGGCTCGCTGAACTATTTCGATGTTGCTTTTTGACACACTACCCCATAGCTCAGAGCCGTACGTCCATATGGGCTTAAGCACAGAGTTATATAAGAGTACTTTATACTCCAGCCTTAGTGGAGAGTTGGAGTTGATAAGCCAGTGGAGACCAGCTGCCTTGAGTTTCATATGCGTAGTCTTAGCTTCGATGTGCTTTCGCCAGGTGAGCCGCCTGTCTAGGTGTGCGCCCAGATACGTTACTTCGGCAGCTTGTGGGACGGGTGTATTGTATAGGGCTAATGGGGGCCATGTTTCTCTGTTGAGTGTAAAAGTTACGTGCTTGCTTTTGGCCTCGTTAATGCGGATGCGCCAGTCTGCAAACCATCTTTCCAGCCGTATGAGGTGGCGAGCTAGTTGTTCAGTTGCAATTTTTGGAGAGTGGGAGCGACTGAGGATCGCAGTATCATCGGCGAATGTGTGTGTTGTTAGCTGGGAGTTAGTTGGGATGTCCGATGTGAACAAGATGTAGAGAACAGGGCCCAGAACGCTTCCTTGTGGGACACCAGCGTTAATATTGCAGTCGTGGAACACACTGTTGTTGCACCTAACTGCGAAAATGCGTTTGTAGAGGTAAGACTCCAGTAGCTTGTGTGTGTTTTGCGGCAACATTTGTACAATTTTGAACATAAGTCAATCAAGCCAGACTCTATCAAAAGCCTGAGCTACGTCCAGGAATAGCGCAGAGCAGTATTCGCGGTGCTCGAAGGTAGTGCGTATTTCAGACGTGATGCGATTAACCTGTTCAATGGTTCCATGCTTCTGTCGGAAGCCAAATTGGTGTGACGGTATTTTATTACCTTGTTTGATGTATGGCGTTAATCGTAAAAGGAGCACCTTTTCAAAGAGCTTAGATAGGCATGTTAGAAGGCTAATTGGCCTGTAGGATGCTGGTGAAGTTTTGTCCTTTCCTGGCATGGGAATCATTATTATAATTGACTTTTTCCATTGCTTTGGGAAGTAGCCAAACTTGGCAATTGCGTTGAATAGCTAACAAATTGATTGAATCATACATTGGGGGAGGTGTTTGATCATTGTTGTCGTAACCAAGTCATGACCAGGCGATTTTCCTGGCTTTAGTTCTTTGAATATTCTCACAATTTCATTAGGTGTAAAAACAATTGGATTCAAGGGAGCGCAGTTGCCAGGCGACAAGGGGAGACTAAACGAGTTGGTAGAGGGGTTAGGCTGAAAGACTTTTTCTAGGTGGTCAGCAAAGGTGCAAGCTCTTTGTTCGTCGCTACGAATCCATTTGCCATCAGCATCCCGTAGAGGTGTAGCAGCTTCTGTTGGTGCTTGGAGGTGCCGGTGTGCTTTCCACAGAGAGTGTTTTGTGCTAGATGGTGAGAGTTGCTCGGTGTAGCTGTGTTGTGCTTCCGCTTCCTTGAGCTTGAGTGCTCTGGTAAGCAAGCGCGTGGCGGCCTTTAGTTTTTGCTTTGAGCTCAAGGATCTATGTTTCTGCCTCTCCCTGCGCAGGCGTCGTTTATCAAGCACCAGGTTCTCGATGTCTCTGTGCGTTTTGTAGAGGCGAGCAAGTCTGGTGGTGTAGAGACTTTTGCTGCTGCCACGAGCGTAGATACCAGCACGCTGTTAAGGTTGTCGATGTCTTCTTCGGAGCTTAACGAACTTAGCGCACCAGTGTGTGCGCAGACGTACTTTTTAAATGTAACCCAATTAGTCTTGTTGCTTGTGAGTCTATAAGGCTTCTCGTTAACCTGCGGCTGCTGAAGGAGATTTAGTAAGACTGGAGAGTGGTCAGAAGATAGGTCTGGGAGTGACACTGCTGAGATGAGATTGGATAAAATTCCTTTGGTTATTGCAAAGTCGATTAAGTCGGGGATTCTTTTTGGATCCGCTGGCCAGTATGTAGGTCTTCCCGGTGACACGTAGATAAGCTTTCTTTTAGTTTTAATTATTGTGTTGTAGAGTTCCTTGCCTTTGGGGGTTATGAGGCGAGATCCCCAGTATGTGTGTTTGGCGTTGTAGTCGCCAGCCGCGACAAAACGCTCCCCTAATGTGTTGAAGTATTCCATGAAGATGTCTTCAGTGATTGAGAAACGAGGTGGACAATATACTGCAGCTAGAGTGATCAGGCCATTTCCAGATTGCACGCTAATGGAAGTGGATTGCAGATAAGGTTTAGCGTAAGTGCTATGTGGATGATGCTTGATGCGTGCTCTTATTAGTATTCCTGTGCCTCCATGGGCTTTACCGTCTGGGTGGTTTGTTGAATAGAATCGGTATCCTGGTATCTGGAAGTTGTATTTATTTGTCAAATGCGTTTCATATAACAGCATGACATCGATATGTTTTCCGTTAAGAAACTGTGCAAGCTCAAGTTTGTGCTGTGGGACGCCGTTGGCGTTCCACGTTGCTATTCTTATTCTTACTGATTTTGTGGATACAATCAGCTGTATCAGCGTGTTCTGATTCCTCAACAGCTCTTGTAGTGTGGCTTGCATAAAATCCATGAATTTTTCCAGGCTTTGTTGCAGTGAGGTCATCAGCGCTTCAATGCTAGCATGCGGATTCTGCGTGTGTTGTTGGTCGTTTGAGATTTTGTTTGCTGGCTGGGAATTACGGCGAACATCTGTTGATGCAGGTGGAGGCTTGGAGCCTGATTTGAGAGCGCTTGCAAAGGAGACGCTAGGGTCGGTACGTAGAACAGGCTGGGATGGTGCTAGGGAAGTGGTTGCTCTGTTTGAGGATGCGGCGACGAAGGTGTGGCTTCTGGAGGGTAAGTTCCGAGATGAAGGTGCGCGATTGTAGAGGCGATTTTTCAGGTCTTTGAAAACAGCGCAACCACGCCAGTTTGCTGTGTGGTTCTCACCGCAGTTGCTACACAATTTGACTGAAATATCCTCCATGTTTTTTGGGCAGTTCGCAGTGCTGTGCGGGTCGCTGCAGACAACGCAGATTGATCTCAAGGTGCAGTATGCTCTCGTGTGGCCATATTCTTGGCAGTTTGTGCACTGTACCGGCTGGATGCGTTTGTGTGGCTGCTCCACAGTGATTCTACGGTGCAGCAAGAACTGCAGTTTGTATATGGGGTGCACTTCTTGAGAGTTTCTCTTGAGGGCTATGCCTTCTGGCTCCAGCTCCACTTTGAAGAGTGGTTGCGGTTCCTTGTTTTTGTTCATTATGTTGATCACGGATTTGGCATTAAAATTTTTTGTTTTGAGCGCTGCGATGATCTCATCAGTCTTAACAGTTGATTCGATTCCTTTGATCACAACTTGCAGGCCCTTGGCGCTCTTTAGTTGATACGTGTAGTAACTTTTTTTGGCGTCATCCAGATATTTAGTTACATCTCGATGGCTAGATTCGGTTTGCGTTTGAATTTTGGTTTCGCTCGTATATTACCTTTTGTTAGTGGGATAACATGAAAGTTGTTCTCGCCAATGAGTGCTACTAATTTGTTGTCTAGCGCAGTTGTTGTTTTTTCACGAAGATATATGGGCGGCGGCTTTACTTTCTTCGTCACATTGGCTGATACGTCGATCTGATTTGCTGGGGTATTGTCTAAGAGAGCGAATCTATTTGAGCTCTCACCAAGAGGTTCACCAGTAGCAGCGTTGCTGCGGTTAACTTTCGGCTTGTTACCGCTCCCTTTGTTCTGTGGGCTCAGTTTACGCTTGCTCTTAATGTAGCGATCGATGCCAGTTTGCACCAGTTGCTCTTTTCGGGGTTGATTCGGCTGCGCTTCGTGCTTGCTTTCGTTTTTGTTGATTGCACTGGCAAGCGAGAGAGGCGAATTATTTTATGGGGGTCCAAAAATTGGTGGAGTTTTTTGAGGTTAAATCGAAACTCAGACGTCTAGTGTAAATTTTAATTCGAATTCGGATAACGGATCTACAGAAATGTTGCAAGTGAGGAGTTATAACATTCTCGAAAAGTTTGGGTATAGCCGACAATTTAGAGATACCTCTATAATTGCTTGCATCAGACTTGCTGCCCTTTTTAAGCAAGGGAATAATAAAAGATTCCTTCCAAATGGAAGGAAAGACTGAAGTTTCTAAGGACAGCGAAAATAGTTTGAGCAATGGCTTACTTAGGGAGATAGCACAGAATCTAAGTATGCAAGCAGGAACACCGTCAGGGCCTGGTGAGAAGACTGGCTTTACTAAAGAGAGATCCTTTACCAATGAGCTTTCGTTTAAAAAGGGAGAGAAGATACCATTTGAACTTGGAATGTTGTATGGATAAAAGTGAGTTTTCTGTGTAGAGGGAGAATAAGTCGTTTGAAAAAACTTTGCAAACATATCGGCCATGGCTTGGTCGGTATCTGCACTAGCATTTTCAAACGTTAATTTTGTTGGAAATGCGGTAGACTTACGCTTCGTGTTAACGAAACTATAAAACTGTTTGGGGTTCTGAATAAACTGAGCCTTACAACGAGTTAAATAGTTCTTATAACATTTCGCGTTCAAGACAGTAAAATCTGACCGCGCGCTTAAGTAGCGGGAAAAGGCTGAAGATAAGCTATTACATTTATATTTTTTAAATAAGTTTGATTTTAAATTTTTTAACCGTGACAACTCTCTTGTAAACCATGGCGGCTCACTCGAGGAAGTTGGATACAAACACGGAACACAAATATCTAAAAAGTAGTTAATTGTGTTATAAAAAATATTGGTCGCTACTAAAATATCAGTAGACGAATACAATTCTGACCAATCAAATTGGGAAATCATCCCATTCAATAAGTTAAAATCTGCTTTTCTAAAGCAGCGTACACGATTACACAGTTTTTCATCATTATCCATACATGCACCAAAATCAAAAGTAACTTCAAGAGTGGGATGGTAAGGATCTTCAGGAAGAGAAAGTGGTTGTGTCTTGTTTAGACTCACTCTAGATGGATCCGAGACAAAGCATAAGTCTAACGATCTGTTACTACTGTTTAAGACATGATTGACCTGAGACAATGACATGTCAAACAGACCGTCAAAAAGGTCGTGTTGCCGTGAGGGCAGAAGAGAGTTTGAATCAGCACTTGTTGTCCAATTACAATCGGGGATATTGAAGTCACCCAGGACTAAAAATTGATCTCTGTCTGATAACAGATTAAATATGGTCTGTATTGCAGACAAATGTTGCAAATAGACTGATAATTCCGACGACGGCGGAATATAGGAACAGGTTATATAATGAAAATAACCGGGAAAGTGTAATTTTACACAGAGTAATTCAATGCCAACTTGAATCTCCGGTTCTAAGAGTTCCGAGTTGATGGTGGAATCAACTGCAATTAGAACTATACCACCACGTCGGTCAGGTCGATCACACCTGTAGGTTGTGTACTTATTTGGAAAGACTTCGGAGTTCAGAATCTCCGGCTTTAACCAAGTCTCAGTAAACACAACAATTTGGGAAGAAAAAGAAAGACTGTATAAAGTTGAAATTTTAGTACAGAGACCTCTAACATTTTGATATGAAAGAGTTAAGAAGCTTGTTAGTTTTTTTTGTTTGATTTTATTTGGGCTGCTGCTAGAGGAGGCAAAGGAAATTTAATCGGTGGGCGATTTTTCTTTTTCCTTGCTTCGAACTCTTTAACCATTACATGTTCCGGCCCAAATTGAGCCGAACATATAATGCCTAAAAGTTCGTTTGGGGCACTTATTTTGAAGGAAGATATGTCCCTCTCATAAGAAAACTTAAACTTTTCCACTTTTACGTCGACGGCTTGGGTTTTAGCTTGAATATAAGCTTTAACATCATTTGATGTGAGTTCAGGGGCAAGCCTAGAAACAAAAATCTGTTTCTTTAGTGGAACACCTACAATCTTTTTAGGCGCCTCAGGTATAATTCCAGAGCAGAGGTTCTCTTCTGGTAAACCAGAACTTGAACACGCCTTAGGTAACTCTATTTTCTGTGGCACGGGCAACGAGACCACAGCGGACATAACGGAACATTTTGGCGTCACTGGTTGCATACACTCAATGACATTTTCGGGAATCGAAATTGATTTAGCCGCTGATCTCGTTACCATCGGGGGATTGGTGAACGACATTAACGGCTGTGTCATTGGCGTACCTGGCTGGTCAATTATAGGGAGCTGGGTGGCGATAATAGGCTCCTCTATGCGGGTGGATTTTTTTCGCTTTGGGGATTCGTTCAATAACTTAAGGTTATTGAAACATGAATCGAGCGCTGAGAACTGGTCGGATAGTGTGCGAAAACTTCCAAGCAGTTCCCTAAATCCTATCTTTGTTTGCCGCATAAACGAACAAATTTCGCCCTCCACTTCCCTACACATATCGCAGCAATAACGCAACCCAGTGCGCTTAGCTACGGCATCAGCCGTCGGGCCAGAAAATCCGGCACACTTCGCGTGTACTACGTTATCACATAGCCAACACGAAATGCTTGGCTGGGCAGCCGTCACCTCCTTAAGGCAGGATTTTTTAAAACAAATCAAACCGTCCATTATTGGGGACACCTACTGTAACAATTAAAAACAGCCGCAAAGAAAACAAAACAAAAACAAGAAAAAGAGGTATGTGCGCAAGAAAAAGAAATTAGCGCGCTAAGGCAGAGAGCAGAGAGAGCAAAAACGTTCAAGCAACAACAGTACAGTACAGAGAGCGGCAAAGCGTGAGAGATGCTTAGGCGCGCTCAAAAAAGTGCAATAGAAAGAGCGGCAAAGCGTGAGAGGTGCTTAGGCGCGCTCAAAGAATTAGAATAGATAAGAAAGAGAGTAATAGCGGTGAGCCACTAACAACAACGTTGCTTACCGAAAAGAGTAAAGATGTAAACAAAGTACCAGAGGAGCAGAACCAATGCACAAAATATATAAAATTAGCAAACAATGATTAGTTTGACTAATTTGAAAGGCATGCACACGCGTCGTGAACGGGTTATCAAAAGAAGATCCGTTTTAAAATAAAAGCTTTATAAAACACCGGTTGTTTTTAATAAAAACGCAAAAATATCGAAGCGCAGAAAAAAACACGTCCGTTCACGGGGAAGAGATGCAAGCAACGAAGGTCAAAATACATATTAAAGCATATATCGCATACCCAGATCAGGATTCTATATCTCTTGGGAGATATTTAAAGGTTTTTCAGTTTTTTGAGGTTATGTCGAAATCCAGACGTGATGGAGAATTTCTGATGCCGGATTCGGAATCAGCGACCCAAAATTGAAAGAGGGAGTCTTCCAGCAGATAAGGCGCGAGGCACTGCGACCAGAATGGTCTTTTGTGCCTAAATGCTCTCCCTACCTATTAGCAACATCTAATTGACAACACAATAGATATTCTAAAAGGGACTCACCACGTTTGTTGACATCGCTGCTTCCCCAGATCGTGTAATGCGCGTTGGCATCACAGCCGATCACGAGCGGCTTGTTGTGTAAGCGGCAGAACTCCACCAGCCGCTGAACCTCTGTGGGGGGAACGTCATCCACGTCGCCCGGGAAGTAGGCAGAGGCGATCACAACCTCCCGGACACCCTCAGCCGTGGCTACCTCAATAGCCGTTGCCACCAGGTCTCTGTGGATGAAATTTGATAAAGGGAAGTGTCTCACATTGTTATTAACAACAATAGCAGTGCGAGGGGCACCTCCCGTGCGGTCATATATTGACTTACATGATCCGCATGATAGTCCACGGATGTAGCCACCGATCAACCATGGCTCTTGGACGAGAGCCAGGTTGATTTCCTCGTCGCAGACGACCCTGCACAGGGTGGCAGACGCTCCTCTGGCGTGGTGCAGGTTCGCCTGGAGCACCTTAATGGCGCTCGGCATCCTCCTTTAGGGCCTTTTCAACAAGGCCACCTGCCTTTGGGGATGGGTTTTGTCGGCGCCACTGCAGCTGCGGCGCTGGTGGACGCCACCGGAGCGTTAGCCACTGCTGTCACGCCGGTAGGGCCCACCGTCACCGCCGCTGGAGGAACGCTGACAGGAGGTGGGGTTGGATATGGGGAGGGGGGCAGGAGCGGATGAGGCCCTGACGGCGGAGTTCTTAAGGATAAGCTTAACTCTGCCAAAGCGGAATTTCACGTTACCCTTAATTTCCGTCAGAGCCTTATACGACTTCTCGTCGACTATCATCGCGAGGTGTGTCGTATTGCCGTTGAGGCTGTGTTGCACGACCCGCCACAGCTCCGTAGAGAACTCACGATTTTGGATACCCAAGTATTCCACAATCTCGGCGGGTGTGTATTGCGCGCTGTTAGGGAAGTAACCTCTAATGAGGTGAGCTCTTGGGAACTCTGCTTCCTCCAGCAACTTTAACTCAAGGCCGCTGATGGACTTGATATGTCCAAAAGCTTCCTTGACCCAATCGGCAGTGCTGCTGTTCTCGCACACCAGGAGCAGCCATTCGTTTCGGGGTATACAACCCTCGAAACCTGGGCCGACTTCCGATGTGAAAGGCAGCCGCATCGCCTTTAGGATGCTCTCTTGCACCGTGGCCATATGCTCCATCCCGCTCTAACTTTCGTAACTTATTGATTGTCTTAAATATCGCGTAAAATATGAAATTTAATTTTTGAAAACTATTTTTATTGGTATTTAATTAAATAACTTTAGTTTTCCTTTTAGCTTATAAGAATAAAAAAAATAAAAAAAGTAATAAAAATAAAAAGTTGCACCGGCCGCGCGTGGGACTCGGAACGAATGCACGCACACACAAAATCTTCAAATCTCGTCCGCCACTCTAACCACTAAGCCACCGCCTTATTTTTCGTTCGATCGGAAAAGTTGCATTCTGAGCAATTCTCTTAGCATTCTATGCAAATAAAAAGTTTTGTTCAATGCTGTGTGCCCGACGCTAGATTCAAACTTCGGTATGATGCGTAAATTGGGTCTTAATATGCGCATAAGTATACGTTCAAATTGAGTTTAATTCGGATCATATCTCCCTTATTTTAAAATTTTATTTTATTTTAAAATCCATGGCCTAAAAAGGTCGCGTGCCGCTCGACCATTGCTCTTGTTTTATAATAAAATATTCTAAGCGTACATCCTGTTCAGCATAAGAGCACTATTTTGAATTTTGCGAGTGCAGAGATTGGAAAATAACAGCTGTCAATGAAAACACAAACAATTCAATTCGGTAAAGGTTAAATGTGTGCCCTAATCACCGCTTTTCTTTTTTTGCAGCTAGGGGTATATTTCTGATGAAATATTTATAAAATATTTATAATACAAAATATGTAAAAGCTAACAGTTATTTTCAATTTACCACTGAGGCTAGCGTAATTAAGCCATGATATGTGCTTTTCGCACTTGGCGTGTCCCTTTAAATATATTCATTAGGCATCGATATAAGTTTACAATCTACTATATATCTTTACTGTTAACTTAGTTATAAGATTGTATAAGCTTAACGAAAACAGAAAATAATTGTTTAAGTTATATTCACTTTTTAAAGTACAACATAATTGAAATATGCCTGTGTCGATTAAATTATGCAGACATGTGTAACACGTAATGTAATGCTATACATATTTAGCTACGTTCACTCTAAGACATTGACTTTGGTATTGAAAACTGATTCGGGTCGTTCATGCATGAATGCGCCTAGCTGATGGATTCGCGAGTGATTGAATTCAATACCAAGTTAAAAGCTTAAGCATTGGTCGCGACTGTAGAGGCTTTTCAGCGCATAAGTTCATTACGACGTTGACATTGGCTGGCTCATTTGTCCGACACCTTCAAGGCCGTAACTTAAGCATTGAAGAATTATTATTATGAAATTTTTGGGAAACGTGTATATACTTTGGAAACGTGGACGTGGCAGACCCAAAATGAGTATGTATTTTATTGATAACTATCATGTCGACTAAGCTTTTTAGGCCATGGATTTTAAAAAAATTCATGGTCTATTGTGTTTGTCGGAACGAGAATGTGCGTAACAGGCAGAAGGAGGCATCTCCGACCCCATAAACTATATATATTCTGAATCAGTATCAACAGCCGAGTCGATTGAGCCATGTCTGTCTGTCCGTCTGTCCATCTTTTTGAACTCCTGGATCTCAGCAACTATAAGACCTAGAGCCATACAATTTTGTGAAAACATACGTGTATATTTAGGTGTTTCAAAGTTTTTTTTAAATTTGGCTACGCCCCTTCCCGCCTCTGTAAATCAATAAAAACGATTTAATAAACACAATATACACCCAACAACAAAAGTTGTACATCTCACATGACAAATACCCTTCCACAGGTGTTTTGAATCGGACTAAAAATAGTTAGAAATGATCCGAATTAAACTCTATTTAAACGTATACTTATGCGTATATAAAGACCTAATTTACGCAAGCATACCGAAGTTCAAATCTAGCGTGGGACACACAGCATTTTACAAAACTTTTTATTTGCATAGAATGGTAACAGAATTGGATCATAATGCAACTTTGCCGACCGAATAAGGATGAGGCGGTGGCTTAGCGGTAAGAGTGGCGGACGGGCAGTACTTAAAGATTTTGCGTGTGCGTGCGTGAGTTCATGTCATATGCGCGGCTGATGCGACTTTTTATCTTAATTACTTACTTACTTTTTTTTACTTTTTTATTTGTTTGTTTTTATTCTTATTTATATTTAATTAAATATCAATAAAAACAGTTTTAAAAATTGAAAAATTGCATTTTTCCTACCGGTGAATATACATTTTCTAGGCGTTCTTGAACAAATTTCAAAACCGAAAAGTAAAATAATACGGGTTTGTATTACGTTAAACTAAGTAAGTAAATTATTGCTCTTTTTTAGTATAACTTTGCGGAAAGTGAAAATTAGCTAGGCTGCTGCGGAATAAAAAGAACACCACCAAGTTAAATGATCCAAATGAGAGTAATTCCATTTTTGACAACAGGAGAATGCAAGAGCACAAAGTAAAGACTTACAGCTAGCTTATGTTAATTAACTGCGTTTCATTATGTATATTATAGTGACTTCAAGTTATACGTATGTATGTGTACTACTTAAACATATAAAATACTACCTAATAGAAAAAAGCTACTACTTAATGTAAAAGTACATTTTTGTTATACTACTAAATGACTCGGATCCAACAGTTCTCTTTGTTGGAAACGTTTTACTACCAGTCTAGCTTTGTATGTCCCATCACTTTTCTTTTTGTAAAACCATTTAACATCTATAATCTTTATGTTTTTCGGCTTTTCTACAATTTGCCAGGTAATATTTTTATTCAAGCATTGAATTTCTGTGTTTATTGCTTTGAGCCAGTCTGTCATTTCATAACTATTCATCGCTTCTTCGACAGTGTTCGGTATAATTGCATTTAAATAACACAGCCCCACAAAAAAAAAAAAGTGTCGAATCTGAAGTCAAAACGTGCATATCACGTCCAAATTTCAACATAACCTAAACAATTTTTCAAAAATTTTTGACATTTTGAAACTGTTTTTAATATTAGATTAGGGTATATTTGAATATGATATATGAATATGATAAAAAAAAATTTCACATTGATACAAGTCCTTTTGACCGTTATTTTATCACATTTTTAAAAAGTTCATTTAGTAAATAAAAAACAAAAAATGAAAACGTGACTGTACATAATTGACCAAATGCCATAATCCATGATCAAAAATTTCAAAATTTTGGAAGTTTTTCAAAAAACTTTTTAGGTTAGGTTGAAATTCCAACGTGATAGGCAGGTTTTGACTTCAGACTCGGATTTGGAAGGTCGAAAAACATATAGAAACATATATCGCATGAGCCGATCATGACCCCCCATTATTTTTTTTGGGCTTTAACAAATTTTCGAGTTTTTTGAGGTTAAGTCGAAACTGAGACGTGCTAGGTAAGTTTTGACTTCGGACTCGGGCTAAGAAGGCCAAAATACACATTAAAACATATATCGCATGCCCGGATCAGGATGCTATAACTTTCGGGGGCCATTGAAAGGTTTTTCAGTTTTTTGAGGTTATGTCGAAATCCAGACGTGATGGAGAATTTCTGTTGCCGGATTCGGAATCAGCGACCCAAAATCCATATGACTGCATATGCCGCATACCCAGTTCATGACACTTTTTTTTTGTGGGGCTGTGTAATTAATGTAAATAAAATGTGTTACTGGGTTCCTTTATAGATTTACCGGTGTTTTCTTTATATTTGATATTTTCTTTTTTTTTTCTTTACTGTTAAATGTTCTTTGTCTGTCTTTTGAATTAACTTCGTCCATGTCATTTAGTTCGTCTGTATTAGCGTTGTTTTCATCTTTTACTTCATTTTCATTTAATTCACTTTCATTAACATTCTGTTCGTTTTTTGTTTTTTCTTCCACAACTTGAACATGTCTTGCGTTGATTAATCTATTGTTTACTAAAACCCTATATCCATTTGTATTATATCTAACTAAAACTCTTAATTCCTATTTATTATCCCATTTGCTCTGCCTGCGTGTTTCTGGAACTCTAACAAAAACTCTACTGCCGTATATTTTTAATATTTCTACATTAGGTTTTATACCAAAAAATATTTCGTATGTGCTTTTATTTACTACAGTGTTTACGATTGATCGATTTTTAGGCCATGGATTTCAAAAAAATTCATGGTTTACTGTGTTTGTCAGAACGAGTTTGTGCGTAACAGGCAGAAGGAGGCATCACCGACGCCATAAACTATATATATTCTGAATCAGTATCAACAGCCGAGTCGATTGAGCCATGTCTGTCTGTCCGTCTGTCTGTCTGTATGAACGCCTGCATCTCAGCTACTAGAGCTAGAGCCATAAAATTTTGTGACAACATACGTGTATATCCAGGTGTTTCAAAGTTTTTTGAAATTTGGCCAAGCCCCTTCCCGCCTCTGTAAATCAGTAATAACGATTTAATATACACAATATACACCCAACAACAAAAGTTGTACATCTCACATGACAAATACCTTTCCACGGGTGTTTTCTGAAAATTTCATTTAAATCGGACTACAAATAAGGGAGATATGATCCGAATTAAACCCAATTTGAACGTATAGTTATGCGCATATTAAGACCCAATTTATGCATCATACCGAAGTTCGAATCTAGCGTCAGGCACAGAGCATTGAACAAAACTTTTTATTTGCATAGAATGCTAAGAGAATTAGCTCAGAATGCAACTTTTCCGATCGAACGAAAAATAAGGCGGTGGCTTAGTGGTTAGAGTGGCGGACGAGATTTGAAGATTTTGTGTGTGCGTGCGTAAGTTCCGAATCCCACGCGCGGCTGGTGCAAATAGCAAATAGTTTTCAAAAATTAAATTTCATATTTTACGCGATATTTAAGACAATCAATAAGTTACGAAAGTTAGAGCGGGATGCCGATATATGCATGCCTGCATTTGCATATTTATATTTCGGCGTCCCGCTCTAACACACATCAATTGCCGTATTCGGCACACATACGCAACTGTCAGAACTGTGCAACATTCGGCAAAGTTTATAAAAGTGTTCTTATTAAATACGTATGTTGGGTAATTAAAAAATTATTGTTATTTAAGCTTTTAAATCATTAAAAGGAAAAGAAAGACGAAAAAAACATGTCACATTTACCGCGGAAGCAATCGATCTCGAACACTGTTAACATAATTGGTCTTCAAATCCGGCACACACTCCACTAGGCTACTGTACAACTTCAGCGGCCGCCAATACTGTTTGACATAAGCAAAAATGCATACATAAACTTATAATTCTTGTTTATTCGCTTTTGCATTGTTTATGCGTTCATCTTCTTCTGCCTGCAATTGAAATTGTGCGTGTCGTTTGAATAAAATAATAAGGATATAAAATTTATATTTTTAAATGCCTCATAATAATCCAAATAATGCAAAATTTTCATATAACGGAAAATAAATGATATAAGCTATACCATGATAATCCATGGCCTTCTACAGTCAGCACCTGACTGTAGCGTTCGACTGGTTTGAATTGGTGTTGAATGAGCAGGGCTTCTGACAGTTTTGTGCTTTGTCGCTATACTTGGTATGGTACCAACAATTTTCGTTGTTGTTGTTGTGCTGAGGAGTGTTGCTGCGAGAGCGTCGATATTGTTGTTATTCGAGCTTGCTGTTGATTTGCTGAAACAATTTTTTCTGAGCATCCAAACATTTTTCTATGTTGTTGAAACGGTCGTCTGTCTGTTGCGTGATATAGCTGAAATGTTGTCAACCGATGTAAAAGTGAGTGAGTCCATGACAGCGTCTGCGGCTGTTGAAAGTTGAGATAGTGAGATACTTTCGAGCATTCCTACGATGACGGCACGAGCTTGAGGTGGAAAGCACTTGATCCAGTAGCGACGGACAGCTGATTCATAGTTGGTGGCATTAGTCCGTTGTAGCTGACAGAGTAAATGACTTGGGCGTCCATCACCGAGTTGTATGCCAGATGTGAGCTTTTCAAGGCGATCTCAGGAAAACTAAATTAGAATTTTATAATCTGCATTTGGCATATGCATCTGGTGAAACTACAGTCAGAATTCACTGATGTGGAAACTAAGTTTAAGTCCTCTGACTGTAATGAGCCTCTCAATTTCTCGCCATCGACTTCTTCTGGCATAAATTCTCCTAGTATATGCAACGACAATCTTCCATTCCTCCAACCACCCCAGCTAACTTGCGCGATCCCTTGGTCGTCCATTCTCCTTCGCCTGTGTCTAGTACGGCCCCAAAAACTGCTTGCAATACGAAAGCACTTGTCGTTGTTAAAGCTGACTTTTGTTTCTTGCATTGCACCTGATGTATGGTTATTATTAAAAAGAGTTTATTATGATGGTTCAAATCAATTCAGTATGGTTAATTAATTCCAAAATAATGGCGTTACAACTTCAGTGTTCTTCGCAACTTAATAATGTGCAAATTTTACAACTAAATAGCGGTTTAGTTTCTGCACGTTCTATTGTCAACTTCATACGCGAGACGACCGACTACAACTGTCTTTCGCTACTCTCTTCTGGCCACACTCTTCGGTTCGCAGGGATGCCAACTATCCTCATTTGGTGGGGTTGCCAGCCTGCATCAAAGTATACCATCTTACATTCGGCCCTTCTGATCTTCCTCATCCGTCCCGAATGACAAAATATACACGTTCTCAGCTACATATTTCCATAACTTGTTGCAGTAATATTTGGTCCCTCGGTGTTTATTGATGCCTTCTTCACATCATAGCGCCCGTTTCTTTTAACTTTTATGTTCGTATATGGACCAAGATATTCGCTAGCCAGCTTTCGGCCTGCAATAAATTGAGTTTGCTTTATAGCGTCCAAGTCGCCCCAATTGTATGTAGATCTGCTTCGTACGGCGCTTCTTATCGTAGTGCATCTTATAATTCTTCTGTGCCTTTTCAATGTTATGTTTTGCTTCTATACGCAGCTGCTGTCGCTCCTCGTTTAACTTCTCGACCAACTCCTGCTGCGGCATCTTCGTACCAAACATAATCTCTATCGCTTACTATACGGGTAGGAAATCGGAACACGCTTGTCCATTCTTTTAGCTTCTTCAGAACTTTCTCCTGCCCCGTCGACTTCACAGGATACAGCCACATGAATTTGGAGAATCCATCTACCACTGCAAAAATGTACATCTTAGAAGTTATATCCATCGGTCCAAGATGGTCTACATGCAAAGTTTGGAGGGGAACATAACCTTTTCCGATAAAATGTAAACGTCCTTCTTGTTTGCCCAATTTCTTACTGTGTATTATACAAACAATACAATTAGAAATATACTTCAATACTTTACCCTCTAAGTACGAGATAAAGTGCCAGCGAAGTGACCAGAGTCATGAGCGTTTTCAAAGACGTCACGCTCCATAATCTTGGGGACAACTAGAAATTCGCAACCAACGACTTTTTTGAAAAGTCGTCCATATAAAGCTGCATTACTTCTTCGTTAATAAGTTTTTGAAAAACATGGTTGACATATCTGATGAACGCAGCAGGCGAATTCTTAAATCCAAAAGGACCCCTGTTAAATTCAAAAAGGCCTTCTCGTGTGATGAAAGCCGTTAAGTGTCAGCTCTTTTCCTCGATGGGCACGTGAAAGAATCCATTTTCTAAGTCCATAATTGTGAAAAATTTCGCTGCTTGTAGTTTGTCCTGTTGTCGAAACGGCACTATGTTACCATCTGGAGCATTGTTCAGCATAATCGGAAATTGCACGTGATCCGCTTCTTGCAACTGAAATGCAGCTTCAATCATATTCTTCACATCCTTCTGGTATTTTGTTGGCGCTATTATGTTATATTCTTCAAAAACGCTGTAAACTTCCATTGAATACTCATCTGTAGAACTATGGTCGTTCAGTACTCGTTGAAATATAAACCCGTTCGAATCAGCTATAAATTCAAACTTCTTTATAAAGTCGTAACCAAGAATCACATTGCAGTCCATCTTGCAGTTTGACACAACCAAGAATTTATGTTTCGTACGCAGCGTGTCGACTTCCACTTCGGCGTTGAAATATCCAATTGGTTATGTGCTGGCGTTACCCAAACCACGTAGAGTTGATGCGGATTTAAAACTGTCCACATTCAACTTATCTGCGATGTTCTGCTTAATATTGGTTACATCGGAGCCGGTATCTACTAAACACTCCACCTGTAAGCCAATTGTTTTAAGTCAATAACTATTTGAAATAACTCTAACTCGATCAACGTTTGATGGACAACTGCGTGAAATATGCCCCTCCTCGTTTTAGCGAAAGCATTTTTTGACTGATGTGCATTCCTTCCTTTTATGTTCTGACGAGCCGCAATTAAAACAGTATTCTTTCTTTTTCGGTTTTTTATCGTCTATTTTGTTTTGATTTTCCTGATTCTTGTTCTCATTCATTCGATTGTTCTCGTTCCTTTGATGATTATCGTTTATCGGATAATTATCGTTTTTGTGAACTAGTTCATATGTTTCGTATTCCTCTTTAAGCTGTTTATACGTTTTGCACCAATACATGGCGATTTTAAATTCGCTTTTGATCTGCAATCCGTTGACAATGTGGCGAATTACTGCTGCCTCTTCTACTTCACCCATACTTGCAACTTTTTTCATGTTCAGCATGTACTCGTGAAAAGATTCCGTTTTTTTCTTTATGCGATCTTTCAACTTCATCAAAATTCATCAATCAATTTATATTTCAACTCTTTATAATTGTTTATATATTCTGATTCTAAAAAGAGTCTTGCGGTGCCACACATTCACTTGACAACGGGTATTGAAATACCATCAAAATCGTTCACCTCTTTCAAAATTGTTTGCTGTAATTTTCGCGCTGTTGATCAACCTCAGTGTCAACAACTGCATACGCTGCTGCATTTTGGCATTGAGGTCAAATTTTTCGCGGCCGTTAAGACTCTTTTCGCATTTTCTTGTTCCATTATCGTTTCGTCTTCGCTTTCGTCTATGTACTGATCCTCATTTCTTGTACTGTTCATAATTTCATCTAACGCGTGTGCACTTCTCGTTTTTGGCATTTCTCGCGTTCGCTTTTATGTAGATGCGTATTTGAATTTTCGACGTCAAGCAACGGTAAAATCACAGTTTGACGCTGACTGTTCAGACAAAAAAATTCTTTTGTCTTTTTTGCAACTGTTTAACTCAATATTTATTGTTCGTTATTACACAAATGTTGAACATTTGTTAATCTATCCACTTTTAAACGTATTGTATTAACCGATATTAATCAAAAACCGGCACGAGCCCCCAAATGTAAGGTTATTATTAAAAAGAGTTTATTATAATGGTTAAAAGCAATTCAGTATGGTTAATTAATTCCAAAATAATGGCGTTACAACTTCAGTGTTCTTCGCAACTTAATACTTGGCAACTTTTACAGCTTAATAGCGGTTTAGTTTCTGCACGTTCTACTGTCAATTTGATACGCGAGACGACCGACTACAACTCTCTTTCGCTACTCTCTTCTGACCACACTCTTCAGTTTGCAGGGATGCCAACTATCCTCATTTGGTGGGGTTGCCAGCCTGCATCGAAGTATAAAATCTTACATACATTCATACATTAAATAAAAAATCCGCAACGAACCTTCTCGTAAAGAAAAATGGTGTCTTTAAAAATTAGTATCCCAGATGATAGTTTTCAATCCGTTTGCAGCGGAACTTAACTGTAAAAGAGTACTCTCCAAAACAACAGACCTCAAAAACCAGTAGAATTTACTTCTTTCTAAACTGTATGTTTATTATGTATCCTATGTTTGTCACTAATATTTACTGCAACTTTGTTAAAGCCTGAAGTGGAAAATTGCTCAATTATTTTCATTACGTACACCTCTTTTAGATGTGATCGTTTATCACAACCTGGAGGTGGTGTTCTGAAACTGTAAAGTCAGACCTTTCTTCTGAATCAACTTCAATAGACCACAGTTCTCTTTTAGAATTCGTATGTGTAAAGGTGAAACTGTATCACATTTCAATTTATATTTTCTGTTCTTATATTTCCCCTTCATCTGATATTTCCGTGTATGAACTTTATCTATTAGTTTTTTGTGATTTTTATTTACCTGAAGTTGGTTGGACATTTCACTCTGTTATACTGGTGCCCTCTGTATATAATTCATTTTAAATGCCCGTTCTGAACTATCTTTATGCCACATACTGTTTCTAATTGTAGTAGTAGAGTGCTGGATTTATTATTTTATTCTCACTATTTAATACTATCTCTAAAGTAAAGTCACGTTGTTTCCGTAAGACCGATTTTGGAAAACTTAATTATTTAATTATGAAAATGATTGGTCATTTCGTTATTCATGTTCAGGTCTAAATACATGTATCTTTTTTTTTTATTTCCCCTATGTATTAATTTTACGATCAATGTATTCCTCTGTTCTGTCCCCGTGAAGTCCAACAGGCCGCCTTGGTTCTCTCGTAGACTTATAACGTTTGAAAATTCGAAATCTCGTTATTTTAAAAAATTTAAACTTACTCGTGATCTTTTTGAGTCTTCACGATACTAGTAAATCGCTGCCAGAGCAAGCTTTATTGCTCTGAATGCAAGTTGTTACAACGTGTATTTGAGACGTTGTCGTTTACAGTTCGCGTAGGATCCTAAGTAGATTCCCTTTCACTTTATTTTCCGATAAAAATGAACCAAGTACTGATTTAACCGCAGCCGATTTGTTTGCAGTTTTTTTTTCAATCTACCTACTTAACTGAACTGTATAGTTCTTCCTTTCATCCATACCCTTACCCTACTAATAATTTTAACACTCTCTTCTGTCCATTATTAACAAAACTTCTTTACTTAGTGATCTTAAATATATATAGCATGTTTTCTCTCCTGGCCCTGATGGAGTTTCTGGATGTGTTGTAAGATTTTGTGCTGATTCACTTCTTAAACCAATTTTTAAGATGCTTGACTTGTCACTATCTAATAGTTGTTTTCCACATATTTGAAAAAACTCTGTTTCCATTCCATTTGGTTCAGATTATTGAACCAAATTGTAAAGCTCAATTGCCTTTTGTATGTCAATATTTCAGCTTTCTCTTCAAGTGAACAGACGTTTTTCTTTTGCTCACCGAAGTTTCTTTATTTCTTTGAACAACCGGTGTTCTATGTAACTAAAGCTTATTAATACTTCTTGTAGTGTTTTTTCTTATTCTTTTGCTGCAGAATCTGTTCACTCGCGAGTGCTTTTCTATTAAATTAGTCAAACATTTGTGTTTGGTAATTTGGTAATTGGTTTGCAATTTGCTTCTTTGTTTACATCAACTCTTTGTAGCTTTGTTGTTGCATTGCTTGGTAGCTTGATCTATTTTTAGATTCTGTCGTGAGCGCGATTAATCTCTTCTGCTCTCTCTCTCTCTCTCTGTCCTACTTTCGTCTGCACTGTGCATTTGTTGTTGCTGTAACGACCTACTTAACATTTGATCTCTTTTTTCGTACGTAGTTTGCTCTTAGTTTGTCTAACGTTTTATTTGGCTACTCTTTTACAGTGGTGTCTCATTATAATGGAAGGACATCTTATTTGTGCTGTTAAAACCTGCAAAGGTGAGATTTCGTGTGCTCAGCCAAGTATCTTATGTTGGCTGTGTGATAATGTTGTACATGCCAAATTTGTCAACGTCACTGGTTCAACTGCTGATGCTTTGGCTAAGCGCATTGGGCTGCACTATTATTGCGAGGAGTGTCGTGAGGTACAAAATGAAGTGAGAGCCTTGTTTAGTGGTTTTTGTACGCTATCTAAACAGTTCTCAAAGCTGGACTCGGAATTGAATGGCTTTCAGCTGTTGAATGAGTCCCCGAAGCGCAAAAAATCAACACGTAAAGAAGAGACTATGTCTGCTGCTGTTCCGCCACCAAACGTAGCTCAGCCTAGTACTCCCTTGACACAGCCGTTGATACCGGTCACCACATCTGTGGTAACGAGATCGGCGGCTCAGAAAAATTCGGTTCCCGAATGTGTCAACAGTGAACCTTCGCAGCCAGTGATGCCAAAAATGCCTAACAAGTTAGCACCTGGTATAGACTCAATACCTGTGTCTGCTTCACCCAGGGCAACAACCACTGCTTCTTCTTTATCAGTGTTGCCCAAGCCTCTTGTAGGGATTCCCCAGAGGAAACAAATATTCGTTTCCAGGCTTGCCCCTGATCTCACATCTGATGATGTAATGGCTTTTATTCAATCCAAAATACAAGCCGCACGGCTTTTTGGCCAGCTCATATCGTGCTTAAAGAATTCGAGGCAAAGATGAAAAAGAATCGGCACCCGATTAGACCTACTTTGCCAAACCAGACCACTGCGCCCAATAAGACGGCAAAAAATTAAATTTGTATCTTCTGCTTCTTAACGTCTTTCTCCTATCAAAATATAAGAGCAAACTTTCAACTTTCTTTCTGAATAGTCTTTCATTTACTTCGCAGTTTTTGGTGTTAACAGAGAGGTTTTACCAAGTCAGTACACTATTTACAGGCGTGATTGAACTGATCGACGTGGTGGTGGCGTTCTTGTTGTAGTAGACTCCGCCATTACATCAGATTTTGTACAGCCGGAGGTTCAATATGATATTGAATTTATTTGTGTAAAACTACACCGTCCCGGCTTTTTCTTATATATAACCTGCTCTTATATTCCGCCGTCACCGGAATCATCAGTCTATTCGCAGTATTTGTCTGCAATTAAGACTGTATTTAACCTGTTATCAGACAGGGATCAGTTCATAGTCCTTGGGGACTTTAATATTCCTGATTGCAATTGAACACCTAGTCCTGAGAAATATTCTCTATGTTTCTTTTCTGATCCATCTAAGGTAATTTTCTGTACCTGAAGATCCTTACCATCCCAGATTTCCGAGATTTTATCCGACAGCCTCAAGTAAGCCCCCGTGGTTTACAAAAGAGCTGTCACGCCTATTTAAAGAACGCCTTATTTAAAAAATATAAACTTAAACACTCTTCTTTATTCTTTTCTCGCTGTTTAACTGCTCGGTCAAATTTCACCGTGCTTAACGCTAAGCGTTATAAAAATTATTAAAGCCGTTGTAGGTCTCAGTCAAAACCCCAAACAGTTTTATAATTTTGTTAACATGAAGCGTAAATCAGTGGCTTTTCTATGTAAATTGGAATTTGAAAATGCTATTGCAGACACGGATCAGGCCATGGCCGATATGTTTGCAAGGTTTTTTCAAACTACTTATTTACCTGCTACCCAAAATACTCAGTCATATCCTTATAATATCCCAAGTTCGAATGGTATATTCACTCCACTTCTGAATGAAAGTTGAATCGCTAGGGAGGGTTACACCACTTTACTCGCCAGGCCCCGAGGAAATTTACGCGTGCGTACTACGGTTTTATGCCAATTCCCTGAGTAAGCCATTGCTAAAACTATTCTCGCTGTCCTTAGAAACTTCTTTTTTTCCTTCCATTTGGAAGGAATCATTCATTATTCCCTTACTCAAAAAGTGCAGCAAGTCGGATGTAACTAGCTATAGAGGCATCTCTAAGCTATCGGCCATACCTAAATTCTTTGAGAATGTCTTAACCCTTCACTTGCAACACTTTTGTAGATCCATCATTTCCCATTGTCAACACGAATTCATCAAACGTCGTTCCACTACGACAAATTTACTTGAGCTGACATCCTTTGTGGTACAGGGATTTCAGCAAAATCATCACACTGATGTCATTTATACTGATTTCAGTAAAGCTTTTGATTCAGTAAATCATTCCCTCCTTGCAGAAAAGCTTAAACTTCTTGGTTTCTCGCCTAAACTTCTTAGTTGGATTGTTAGTTATCTGACTGACAGAACCCAAATGGTACTTTTTAAAGATTGCCTTTCAAAGCCACTTCATGCCACTTGGTGTTCCTCAAGGGAGCCATTTAGGTCCCCTTCTATTCACTCTTTTCATCAATGACCTCCCGCTTGTCATTCGATCTGCTCGCACTCTTGCAGATGATGTGTGTTTTCAATTTAATAATGCCTTCTGTCCCTCTTACTTACAAGCTGACCTAGATAGTCTTCAAATTTATTATTATTATGCAAATTTATTTATTCTGAATAGTTCTAAATGCAAGCTGATGACATTCAACCGAACCAGACTTCCTCCTTATACAAATAGACTTAAATTACTTAATTTACCGTCCTTAGCTAACCGTAGAACTATGCTTGGTGTAATTTTTATGAATAACCTTATCCAATGGACGTTGAGAGTGTTGACCTGGTTAGCCAGTTAAACTTCGCTGTCCCATGTAGAATTATCCGTAACTACTTACTACTCTTCCTAATTGCAGATCGGACTATGCCCTGAATGAACCATTCAGGTATGTACTGATTTTAATAAATACTCCTTCATATTAACAAATACAAACTCTGTACTAGCCTTAAAATTGAAACTTTTGTCCTACCTTGGTAGAAGTTAAATTTTCCTCGAAATGCCTGTCTATTTTTTCTTAGCTTCTATCTGCATGCTCGCGTTTATGACACTGCCCCTCGGTCGGTTGGGCATGTCTTAACATATACTAACTTTTTACTAATACTATTAACTCTCCTGATCTGATTGGGGTTTTCTGGGTTTTCCCCAATTCTTTGCAACAAATGTTGGATCGGTTATATCTTTGCCAAGCCCAGTTTAGATAAAATTAAATTATTCTTGAGTTTTGGCGACCTTTATGTTTTACACTCATTATAGCTGGCTCGAGGTCAAGGGTTAAAAAAATAGCACATAAACCGTTCCATACACTCAGACATCTCTATAGTAACACAAAGTCTAAAATAACTGCACTAGACAAAAACAATGTTATATATAAAATTCCTTGCAGTGGCCACATTACTGAAACATGCGATGGAGTGTATGTAGGAACGACAAAATTAAAATTAAAAACAAGATTAGCTCAACACAAATCAGATTTTAAATTACGCCACCAATGTACAACACAAAAAACAGCTCTCATGACCCACTGTGCAAACAAACACCACTCTCCCAATTTTGACGCAACAACAATACTACAACAAGAACAACACTATGCTAAACGTTACACTCTCGAAATGCTACACATAATCAACACACCAACACAAGATAGATTGAACTACAAAACGGACACAGAAAACTGCGCTCATATATACAGACATTTACTTCCTAAGCTAGTTAGGAACTCCGCGCCAGCAAGAGCAGACGTGTCAAACTAATGTATGTAATTTAGTATTGTTCAGTTTAGTTTTTAGTTTTATAAACATTGTTTTTTTCCATTTGTAATTTTATAATTTTATGTTTTAGCCCTGAAGACGGTTACCGTTGAGTAACCGAAATATATCGGAAAGAAATTAAAAACAAATTGTTTTTATATTTTTTAACCCTTGACCTCGAGCCAGCTATAATGAGTGTAAAATTAAATTAAATTAAATTAAAATTAAATTTAATAAAATTTAAATAATCTTAAATGTAAATATCCTAAAATTTTTTTAAAACCTATATACTCGTATATATATTGTACTTTATGCTTCCATTTTTATAAATTTATCAGTTTTTAAATTATTCTTTTGTCGATTCAGTCGACTGCATTTAGTTGACTTTAAATTTAATAAATAAATAATTAAATAAAGAAATAAATAATTAAAAAAATTTTCCCCATCAACATGGGTTTCTAATGGATTTCGGAAGAAAATGCAAACTGATGTTGTATATACTGACTTCAGCTAAGTATTTGATTTCGTAAATCAATATCTCTGATTCTCAAGCTATATTTGATTTGTTTTCCACAAATGCTCCTTTTGTGGATATTCGATTGTTTAACTAACAGGTCTCAACGAGTTCTTTTTAAAAACTGTCTTTCTAAGCTTATCTTAGTAACTTCTGGTGTTCCTCACGGCAGCCATCATCAACCATCATCTTTATTAACGATCTTCCTTCAATACTAATGCACATTAATATCCTTATGCTGATGACGTGAACCCCTGTTTGTCGTACAGTGATCCTGTACGTAACTTCCTGCTTTAAAAAAATTGACGTTTGTCGAAACGGAAATGTGCGTAACAAGCAGAAGGAGGCATCTCCGACCCCATAAACCATATATATTTTAAATCAGTGGCGAGTCGATTGAGCCATGTCTGTCTTTCTGTCTGTATGAACACCTGGATCACAGGAGCAATAAAAGCTGAAGTCATCAAATTTTGTGACAGTTTTTAAATTTTTTTTTTTAAATTTGGCCACGCCATCTTTCCTCCTCTGTAAGCCAGTAATAACTGTTAAAAGCGATGTTGCAGCTAAGATATAAAGTGTACAAGCAAATTTGTATCTCTCAACTGCCGAATTCCTTGCTAGAATCGTTTTGTCAAAATTTCATTTAGATTGGATTAAAAATAAGTCTGATATGATAGGAAACTCCTTTTCAACGTTTTTACTTTAGCAGAGCTAATTTACGCAAGCGTACCGAAATTAAAAGCTAAGCTAAGCTAGTGGTAAAACGGCAATTTAATAATATTGTGTGTGCGTGTGTTCATCTCCCACTTTTATTTATTTATTTTATTTTAATGAACTAAAAGGAAAGCTACAGTCGAGCGTGCTGTGATATACTCGCACTACCTAAATTTTTAAATTGAATAAAAAAAAATGTATATATAGTAACATATCCACTTTACGCCTACAACTCATCCAAACTCCCCAATCACACATAATATAAATTGTAAACAACAAATACTATTGTAAACAACACATACTATTGAAACAAAGAACAAAAAGCCCTTCGATTAGCCTCGGTCGTCACGTTACAAAGTCACCCTTACTCCAAAAAGTCCATTTCCACAAGTCATAAACATAAACTCTGAGACAAAAACAATTGATCATATAATGATATGAATACGATTTTTTGTCAAAATATCTGTCGTGAGTGTCGAACGGTGAGACGGTGCATTATCATGCAATAATCGCCAGCTTCCTTCTTCACGATATTCCGGCCGAATGCGACGAATACGTGCTACCAAACGCTTCAAAACACCAACATAAAATACCGCGTTAACCATTTGGCCAGTTGGGACGAATTCTTTATGAATAATGCCCTTGGAATCATAAAAACAAATCAACATTGACTTGATTTTTGACTTCTCTTGACGAGTTTTTTTCGGCCTCGGCTCCTCTGAAGACTGCCACTTCGCACTTTGACGCTTGGTTTCGGGCTCATATTCAAAGCACCATGTTTCATCACCAGTCACAATCGAATACAAAAAGTTTGGGTCTTTTTTGGCCTCTTTAATAATGTCTCTTGAATGTTGAATTCTGAGGTCTTTTTCGTGTTGTTTCAAAGTGTGCGGGACAAATCGAGCACAAACCTTTCTGAGGCCCAAATTTTCTGTCAAAATACGATAAATCGACGTTGCGGATATTGATAATTCCGATTCCATATATTTAAGCGATGATTTCGGCTCTTTTGGCCGGCCCGAACGTTCGTCGTCTTCCAAGTCCTCCCGTCCCTCTTGAAACCGTTTAAACCACTCGTGAATACGGCTACGGGATAGACAATCATCGCCATAAACTTGTTTCATCATTTGATGAGTTTCGGTAAAAGTTTTACCAAGTTTAAAACAGAACTTAATGTTGGCTCTTTCTTCGAAGCTCATTTTCCGACCGACACTGCAAATGTAATGTCACATGTATTGCGATATCTCAGCTGTTATACAAGTCAGCTGTTATATAAATTTTATACGACAACACTGAAGAATACACCACTGAGGGATAACAATTTCAGACAGATGACGCCACTAGAAGCCGCGTGGTCCTGGAACTTTTGAATTGCACCTTGTATTCGAATTCGATCACTCGCAAGTCTTACATCATCATCACCATCAACACAGACTCTGAGACCATAACAATTGTCCCCTAATACTCGAATTCGATCACTCAGCGTCGATCACTGGCGAGCCAACTGAAATCCGAGTCGCCACTCACGCCTCGTCTCAGGATTCTCTAATTACCCATATTTTTCGGGAACCTCTCCCTCCACGAGAATAGAAGTTTAGGACTCAAATCTCTTAAGCACTTCTCTCTTTGGTTAAGTCAAATTGCCTATATAAACTCAATCGCGCCTCCATACACTAGTTCAGTACTGAGTACGCTATCAGCCGCGATAGCTCTTCCAAATCCAACTTCAACTATGAAGTCCGCTATCCAACCTAGTGATACGAGTAATCTAAAGGCTTTAGTTCTTCTCTGAGGAATTAATAAAAAGTGTTTAATATTAACACCAAAACAATCGTGTTTTATTTTTTTATCAAACCCTCGGTCTGAATTCGTAAATATATATATTTTTTCTTTAAATTACAATCTGCTTTTAAAATAAAAGTAAGTAATTGGTTGGCTAGCTGTGAAAAAAAGTCGCGACCCTTCCCATTGCAAGAGTAGGTTAATACGTTAATTAATTTAATTAATTTAAAGTCAACTATATGCAGTCGACTGAATTGACAAAAGAACAATTAATAAGTGAAAAATTTATAAAAATTTAAGCATAAAGTATATATAAAGCATATATAAAGGTTTTAAAAGATCTAAGATTATTTTAATTTTATTAAATTTAATTTTAATTTAATTTAATTTAATTTAATTTAATTTAATTTAATTTAATCTGGGATAGACAAAGATATAACCGATCCAACATTTGTTGCAAAGAATTGGGGAAAACCCAGAAAAACCCAATCAGATCAGAAGAGTTAATAGTATTAGTAAAAAGTTAGTATATGTTAAGACATGCCCAACAGACCGAGGGGCAGTGTCATAAACGCGAGCATGCAGAAATAGAAGCTAAGAAAAAATAGACAGGCGTTTCGAGGAAAATTTAACTTCTACCTAGGTAGGACAAAAGTTTCAATTTTAAGGCTGGTACAGAGTCTGTATTTGTTAATATGAAGGAGTACTTATTAAAAACAGAACATAATACCCTGAATGGTTCATGCAGGGCATAGTTCGATCTACAATTAGGAAGAGTTAGTGGTAAGTAATTACGGGTAATTCTACATAGGACGGCGAAGTTTAACTGGCTAACCAGATCAACACTCTCAACGTCCCCTTGGATAAGGTTATTCATAAAAACTACACCAAGCATAGTTCTACGGTTAGCTAAGGACGGTAAATTAAGTAATCTAAGTCTATTTGTATAAGGAGGAAGTCTTATATCTACATCCCAGTTGAGACCTCGCAAGGCGAAAATTAAAAAGTTCTTTTGTACGGATTCAATACGGTCCCCGTGAATCGAGTACTGAGGACACCAAACGCATGATCCGTACTCCAAAATTGGACAAACAAGTGAGGTATAAAGGGTCTTTGTTAGATAAGGATCGTCAAACTCCTTAGACCATCGCTTAATAAAGCCAAGTATTCCCATAGCCTTATTGACCATTGTAGAAATATGTTCCGAAAACTTAAGTTTACGGTCCAGACGGATACCAAGATCGTCAACTAAGGCAATTCTTTCTAAGGCACAACCACAAAGTGTATAGGATACCAACTCAGGGTTGGTTTGGTAGAATGTCATCAGCTTGCATTTAGAACTATTCAGAATTAATAAATTTACACGGCACCATGATTGAAAACTATCTAGGTCAGCTTGTAAGTAAGAGTGACAGAAGGCATCTTTAAGTTGAAAACACAGCTTTACATCATCTGCATACATAAGAGTGCGAGCAGATCGTATGACAAGCGGAAGGTCATTGATGAAAAGAGTGAATAGAAGGGGACCTAAATGACTCCCTTGAGGAACACCAGAGGTGGCATGAAGTGGGTTTGAAAGGCAATCTTTATAAAGTAGCATTTGGGTTCTGTCAGTCAGATAACTAACAATCCAACTAAGAAGTTTAGGCGAGAAACCAAGAAGTTTAAGCTTTTCTGCTAGGAGGGAATGATTTACTGAGTCAAAAGCTTTACTGAAATCAGTATAAATGACATCAGTTTGAAGATTTTGCTGAAATCCCTGTACTACAAAGGATGTCAGCTCAAGTAAATTTGTCGTAGTGGAACGACGTTTGATGAATCCTTGTTGACAAGGGGAAATGATGGATCTACAAAAGTGTTGCAAGTGAGTGGTTAAGACATTCTCGAAGAATTTAGGTATGGCCGATAGCTTAGAGATGCCTCTATAGCTAGTTACATCCGACTTGCTGCCCTTTTTGAGTAAGGGAATAATGAATGATTCCTTCCAGATGGAAGGAAAAAAAAAAGTTTCTAAGGACAGCGAGAATAGTTTTAGCAATGGCTTACTCAGGGAATTAGCACAGAACCGTAGTACGCACGGGGGAATTCCGTCGGGGCCTGGCGAGTAAAGTGGTGTAACCAAGTGAAGATCCCTAGCAATTGAACTTTCATTCAAAAGTGGAGTGAAGATACCATTCGAACATGGGATATTATAAGGATATGACTGAGTATTATCGGCCATGGCCTGATCCGTGTCTGCAATAGCATTTTCAAATTCCAATTTACATGGAAAAGCCGCTGATTTACGCTTCATGTTAACAAAATTATAAAACTGTTTGGGGTTTTCAAAAAACTGAGCCCTACAACGGTTTAAATAATTTTTATAACACTTGGCGTTAAGCACGGTGAAGTTTGACCGAGCAGTTAAATAGCGAGAAAAGAATAAAGAAGAGTGTTTAAGTTTATATTTTTTAAATAAGGCGTTCTTTAAATTCTTTAGGCGTGACAGCTCTTTTGTAAACCACGGGGGCTTACTTGAGGCTGTCGGATAGAATCTCGGAACACATATATCAAAGAATGAATTAATGGTGCTATAAAAGACTTTATGGCTACTGCCATATCAGTGCACAGGTGAAGATTAGACCAGTCAAAGTTAGAAATAAGGTTATTTAATAATAGGAAGTCTGCTTTTCTGAAACAGCGCACACGCTTACTATTAGTGTTACTCTTAGTCAAAGAATAATATCCCAAATCGAAATTGACTTCGAGGGTGGGATGGTATGGATCTTCAGGTACAGAGAGGGGTTGGGCCCTATTTAAAATTACCTTAGATGGATCAGAAACGAAACATAGATCCAGCGATCTTTTCATGGAGTTAAGAACATGATTGACCTGCGACAATGACATGTCAAACAGTCCATCGAAAAGATCGTGCTGCTGGGAAGGCAATAGAGAATATTCCTCAGGACTAGTTGTCCAATTGCAGTCAGGAATATTAAAGTCCCCAAGGACTATGAACTGATCCCTGTCTGATAACAGGTTAAATACAGTCTTAATTGCAGACAAATGCTGCGAATAGACTGATGATTCCGATGACGGCGGAATATATGAGTAGGTTGTATATAAGAAAAAGCCGGGACGGTGTAGTTTTACACAAATAAATTCAATATCATATTGAACCTCCGGCTGTATAAAATCTGATGCAATGGTGGAGTCTACTGCAACAAGAACGCCACCACCACGTCGATCAGTTCTATCACGCCTGTAAATAGTGTACTTACTTGGTAAAACCTCGGAGCTTAGGATTTCCGGTTTTAACCAAGTCTCTGTTAACACCAAAAACTGAGAAGTAAATGAAAGACTATTCAGAAAGAAAGTTGAAAGTTTGCTACGAAGGCCTCTTACATTTTGATAGGAGAAAGAAAGATAAGAATTTAGTTTTTTGTCGTCTTATTGGGCGCAGTGGTCTGGTTTGGCAAAGTAAGTTTAATCGGAGGCCGATTCTTTTTTTTCTTTGCCTCGAATTCTTTAACCACGATATGAGCTGGCCAAAAATCAGGCGTGCATATGTGGTTAAAGCAATCGTTAGGGACACAAAGTTTAAAGGATGATACGTCCCGTTCATAAGAGAACTTAAATTTTTCCACCTTAATCTCAGCGGCGTGTATTTTGGCTTGAATAAAACCCATAACATCATCAGATGTGAGATCAGGGGCAAGCCTGGAAACAAAGATTTGTTTCCTCGGGGGAATCCCTACAAGAGGCTTGGGCACCACTGATAAAGAAGCAGTGGTTGTTGCCCTGGGTGAAGCAGATACAGGTATTGAGGCAGGTGCTAAAATGGTAGAGATTTTGGCGTCACTGGCTGCGAAGACTCTCTGTTGACACATTCGGAAACCGAATTTTTCAGAGCCGCCGATCTCGTTACCACCGATGTGGTGACCGGTATCAATGGCTGTGTCAACGGAGTACTAGGCTGAGCTACGTTTGGTGGCGGAACAGCAGCAGACATGGTCTCTTTTTTGCGCGTTGATTTTTTGCGCTTCGGGGACTCATTCAACAGCTGAAGGCCATTCAATTCCGAGTCCAGCTTTGAGAACTGTTTAGATAGCGTACGAAAACCACTAAACAATTCCTTAAAGCCTTTCCGTGTCTGCCGCACGAAGGCTCTCATTTCATTCTGCACCTCACGACACTCCTCGCAACAATAGTGCAGCCCAATGCGCTTAGCCAAAGCATCAGCAGTTGAACCAGTGACGTTGACAAATTTGGCATGTACAACATTATCACACAGCCAACATAAGATACTTGGCTGAGCACACGTAATCTCACCTTTGCAGGTTTTAACAGCACAAATAAGATGTCCTTCCATTATAATAAGACACCACTGTAAAAGAGTAGCCAAATAAAACGTTAGAAAAAACTAAGAGTAAACTATGTACGAAAAAAAGAGAGCAAATGCTAAATAGGCGAGAGCGTTAGCTGTCGTTACAGTATTTATTATTTATTTATTTGAACGAGGGAGTCTCCCAGCAGAGAAGGCGCGAGGCACTGCGACCAGAATGGTCTTTTGTGCCTAAATGCTCTCCCTATCTTGACAAAAGCCGCTCTGCTTCCCTGATGAAGCCAAGCAGGTCTTTCGTCGAGGAACGGACAATTTGCTCGGGAACTGCGATTTCCACGTGCAAATGTTTCCTCCTACTCCAAACCAAGGCTGGACAGTCACACAGTATGTGTTTGGTGGTTTCATCGTCCTCTTTACAGAGCCTGCACTCTGCATCAGAGGATAGACGCATTTTCGTTAGGTGATAGTTCACCAGATGGTGGCCACTGAGATAGCCAACAAGGAGATAGAGATCTCTCCTGGAGAGTAAGTCTGTTCTGCGTTTAACCGAGGGATTTGTAAGCTCTCTAGCCTGCCTCATCCCTGGTTGGAAGAACCAATAGCGTTCGGTCAACCTATCTGCCCAAGTTTTCACAAGGGATGAGATGGTTGACCACCCCACGCCGCAGAAGGGTTCGGGGCCAACCATAGAGGCTGATGACCCCGCCCTCGCTAGTTCATCTGCTAGCTCGTTGCCCTGGAACCCAGAGTGTCCAGGTACCCAAAGGAGGGTAACTTTGTTTCTTTTGGACAGCCTCTGGAGGCAGTTCCAGCAGTCAGCCACCATACGTGAGCTTACTCTCTTTGAGGAGAGGGCTAGTATGGCAGCTTGGCTGTCCGAGAAGATGTAAATGTTCGCTCCTCTCATCCCCTTCTCAAGGATAAGACGGCAGCAGAACTCAATGGCATGAACCTCGGATTGAAAGACCGTGGGCCACTTGCCCATGGCAATCGAGGTTTTGGAGTTGGGACCATGTATCCCGGCTCCAACCCCCTGATCAGTTTTAGACCCGTCGGTATACCAGTGTATGCCGTGAGGGTCGCTGATGGGGTTGCCAGCATCCCAGTCCTTCCGGTCTGGGATGAGAGTCCTGAACTTTGCACCAAAGAGGAGTTCCTTGGTCATAGAATCTGATCTAGTGCAGATCTCTAGGCCAGGAATATCTTTGATAAGTCTAGCATGCCCTGATTCGGTAGCTAGAAGCCCAGATTGGAGCTTGATTCTAAGAAGACTCATTGCAGCGACTTCTTTTATTTTGATATGCAGCGGAGTCAAGTTGAGGATTGACTCCATTGCTGCTGTGGGACAGGTGCGGAGTGCACCCGTCAGAGAAAGGCAAAGTAGCCTATGCAATTTATTGCATTTGTTGATGGCAGTGACCTGCGTCACCTTTGGCCACCACACAATTGCAGCGTAGGTGACGATGGGTCTTACCATCATCTCAAATAGCAACCGGATGTTGCAGGATTTGAGACCCCAGGTTCTACCAAAGAATCTTCTGCATGCCCACATGGCATGAGTTGCCTTTGATAGAGTGTTATTTAGGTGGGAATTCCAGTTTAGTCTTTTGTCAAGGGTCACCCCTAGATACTTGACTTCGCTGGAAAGACCCACAGGGGAGCCGCCTATGTTCAATTGACCTATGTCAATAGAATAGCGCTTAGTGAAGGGAACAATAATTGCCTTTTGGGGATTGATGCTGAGACCTACATCTTCGCACCATCTGCCAACCGTGTTCAGAGCAGATTGCATTAGCTCTGTCACGGTGTTGGCAAATTTCCCGTTCACTATTAGAGCCAGGTCGTCCGCGTAGCCGATTGCTTGCACGCCCTGGTCTGCGAGAATGCTTAGTAGTTCATCAACTACTAAAGACCAGAGTAGGGGGGATAAGACCCCTCCCTGGGGACATCCTTTACCCGCACTGATAAAGGCAGTCGTGGTGTCCAAGGTAGAGGAAATGATCCGGTGTTTGAGCATAGCCTCAATCCACCGGATTAGGGGACGGGCAATATTTCTGCGCTCTAGCGCAGCAGAAATAGAGCCGTAGCCGGTATTATCGAAGGCACCCTCTATATCAAGAAAAGAGCACAAAGCAATGTTCTTGCATGCGAGGGCTTCTTCGATTTTACCTACTAATTTGTGGAGGGCGACCTCCGTCGACCTTCCGGCTATATACGCAAACTGCGTGGGATGCAGAGGATAAGTTTCCTGCAGAGAGCACCGTATGTGCAGGTCTATGAGCCTTTCCGCTGTCTTGAGCAGGAAGGAGGTGAGACTGATCGGCCGATAGGATTTGGGCTGGTCCTGGGGACGATTCCCCTGTTTGGGAATGAATACCACATTGACTCTCCTCCAAGAGACGGGTATGTATCCCCAAGTGAGACTAGCTCTAAACAGGCCGACCAGCGGATCGAGAATATGATCCAGGCTGTTTTGTAAAAGGGCTGGGAAGATTTGATCGCCCCCTGGGGCTTTGAAGGGAGCGAAGGAATCTACAGCCCATTTGACCTTTTCAGGGTCGAAGATGGTTCCAGATAAACTGGAGCCACGTGAGTCCGGTGACGTGATGACGTCATCTTGACTGGATGGATCTGGGTTCGCCACCGAACCTGGGAAGTGGACTTGAAGCAGAAGATCAAGTGCCTCCCTGCGATCTTGGGTGAAAGAGCCATCTGCTCTTTTAAGAAGCCCTATACCATTAGACGACCCTTTAGCTAATACTTTGTGGAGTCTCGCTGCCTCCGGTAGCGATTCAATGCTACCACAGTAGCTGCGCCACGTATCGCGTTTGGCACGTCTAATGTTTTTATTATAATTAGTTAGGGCGTCCCTATAGACGTCCCAGCTGACACGATTAGCTTTGGCCCTATTGAAAAGGCTTCTAACCTTCCTTCGTTGTGCGGATAGTTCCTCGTTCCACCATGGAACTTTACGGTTGACCTCTAGGGTCTTCCGAACAGAGCTGTCCTCGAAGGATGTGATGAGCACATCTTGAAGCAGGTTGGCAGCAAGATCTATCTCACTAATAGAACTTGGGTTGCTGATCAACAAATCTGCTTTAAAAGCCACAGAGGCTTTAAAAAGATCCCACTTGGTCTTTTTGGGGCAGAAGGAGTTCTGACGGATCTCGACTTGGCCAGGTAGGTCGAACCTGATGTGCTGATGGTCCGACAACGTGGCTTCGTCTGTGACCCGCCAGTTCACCAGTGAACTCCCAATAGAGTTACTGACTAGGGTAAGATCCAGAACCTCTTCCCTAATGGCATTAATGAATGTTGGCTTACACCCTATGTTAGCAACATCTAATTGACAACACAATAGATATTCTAAAAGGGACTCACCACGTTTGTTGACGTCACTGCTTCCCAGATCGTGTGATGCGCGTTGGCATCACAGCCGATCACGAGCGGCTTGTTGTTTAAGCGGCAGAACTCCACCAGCCGCTGAACCTCTGTGGGGGAACGTCATCCACGTCGCCCGGGAAGTAGGCAGAGGCGATCACAACCTCCCGGACGCCCTCAGCCGTGGCTACCTCAATAGCCGTTGCCACCAGGTCTCTGTGGATGAAATTTGTTAAAGGGAAGTGTCTCACATTGCTATTAACAATAATAGCAGTGCGAGGGGCACCTCCCGTGCGGTCATATATCAACTTACATGATCCGCATGATAGTCCACGGATGTGGCCACCGATCAACCATGGCTCCTGGACGAGAGCCAGGTTGATTTCCTCTTCGCAGACGACCCTGCACAGGGTGGCAGACGCTCCTCTGGCGTGGTGCAGGTTCGCCTGGAGCACCTTAATGGCGCTCGGCATCCTCCTTTAGGGCCTTTTTGACAAGGCCACCTGCCTTGCCCCCCCCGAGAGTCGTTGCCTCGGATGCCCTTCGGCAATCTGGAGGAACCACTCGGGGGAGGTCGCCTTGCGACCACGGTCGCCGGAGGGGCCCTTGCGGGGGTCTCCGCACTATGCCAGTGGAGGGCCTGGTATGGACGACGGGGCGTCCGCTGCCAACCACCGGCTTAGTACGGTCCGCTGTGGGCTTGGGGGCAGTCACCACTATGACTGGGGGTTTGGGGATGGGTTTTGTCAGCGCCACTGCAGCTGCGGCGCTGGTGGACGCCACCGGAGCGTTAGCCACAGCTGTCACGCCGGTAGGGCCCACCGTCGCCGCCGCTGGAGGATCGCTGACGGGAGGGGGGGTTGGAGATGGGGAGGGGGAGGGAGCAGGAGCGGGGGAGGCCCTGACGGCGGAGTTCTTAAGGATAAGCTTGATCCTGCCAAAGCGGAATTTCACATTACCCTTAATGTCCGTCAGAGCCTTATACGACTTCTCGTCGACCATCATCGCGAGGTGTGTCGTATTGCCGTTGAGGCTGTGTTGCACCACCCGCCACAGCTCCGTAGAGAGCTCTCGATTTTGGATACCCAAGTATTCTACAATCTCGGCGGGTGTGTATTGCGCGCTATTGGGGAAGTAACCTCTAATGAGGTGAGCTCTTGGGAACTCTGCTTCCTCCAACAACTTTAAATCAAGGCCGCTGATGGACTTGATATGTCCAAAAGCTTCCTTGACCCAATCGGCAGTGCTGCTGTTCTCGCACACCAGGAGCAGCCACTCGTTTCGGGGTATACAACCCTCGAAACCTGGGCCGACTTCTGATGTGAAAGGCAGCCGCATCGCCTTTAGGATGCTCTCTTGCACCGTGGCCATATGCTCCGGTGTAAGAGGTTTGGTGGGGTCAGCCGAAGTGAAGCCCAATTTCACCCTGCTTGCCACTTGGCTGAAGAGTGGCTTTGTGGACTCCACATGAGTCTTTTTGGGCTTCTTTGAGGACCCTTGGGGTTCGGGGATGGTATCGTCACCGCGCATCCGCTTAGCCTTGGTTTCCACGGGGGGCGCAGTGGCGATAGCCAGAGCCTCTGCTCTGCTCGAACCCTTTGCGAGTGCAGCTTTGAAGAGCTTCTTCTCGCGGGTCTTCAGTTTGACGAAGGCGTTCCCCGAGTCCAGTCGCAGAGTCTGGATTTGGGAGCCAGCTTCCGTGAGACCTGACCTCTGAGAGGCCACGGAAGCGTCGTCAGCAAAGCTGATCAGGTCACCCTCAGCTTCGGCGTCGGAGGACATCACCTCGACGGTCTGCTGCGTGACTGAGCAGTTATTGGACGAGAAGGCAGCACTAGCGAACTCAGTGTCCAAGGGAGTTCGTGGCCTGTCCGAGTCCCCCGGAGTACCAGGGTCGAGACCCGTGGTATTGGGGGTGGATGCCAGCAGCCCAACAGCTGCAGTGCTGGTATTGGGGTCGGCCGTGAAGGCTTCGCCCTGGGTTGATGCGTTCAAAGCCGCATCAGGCTTGTTTTTTAAGTTATAAAGATCCATAAAATTGATCCCACGAGTAGGCGGGAAGAGAAGGTCACCCACGACATAGCCCGCTTGCCGTGGGAAGTCTAAATGAAACTGGAGGGCGACAGGTATCCAGAGTCCGCATACTAGAGACCGGGCTACCCCCCGGCCATGCATCCATTAGCGTATGCTGTTCCGCCTTGGATTGGGGTGATTTATAGATTCACGATCTTCGCCCGACTACAATTAGTCAGCACCCCTAGCAGAGACATGACCGTGCTAGGGGCCTGCTTCCAGCCGCCCTCACGTGGAGAGTATAGCCGCACTTCCGTCAGTAGGAGCAAGGACGGCACTTACCCCAGCCAGAGCTGTGGTTAAATTTAATTCCCCTTGCTCTCTCTGACGGCTGACGGCCTGTCGTTACAGTAACTGCAACAACAAATGCACAGCGCAGACGAAAGTAGGAGAGAGAGAGCTAACAGAAGAGAGTAAGCGCGCTCACGACATAATCTAAAAATAGATCAAGCTACCAAGCAATGCAACAACAAAGCTACAAAGAGTTGATGTAAACAAAGAAGCAAATTGCAAACCAATTACCAAATTACCAAACACAAATGTTTGACTAATTTAATAGAAAAGCACTCGCGAGTGAACAGATTCTGTAGCAAAAGAATAAGAAAAACCAGGCGAACGCTACAGTCAGGTGCTGACTGTAGAAGGCCATAGATTATTATAGTATACCGTGTATCATTTATTTTCCGTTATTTATAATGAAAATTTTGCATTATTTGGATTATTATTAAGCATTTAAAAATATAAACTTTGTATTCTTATTATTTTATTCGAACGACACGCACAAATTTATTTGACGGATAGAAGAAGAAGAACGCATAAACAATGCAAAAACGTATAGACAAGAATTATAAGCATTAGGTAGGGCAAGAGAGCAATAAGTTTATGTGTGCATTTTTGCTTTTGTCAAACAGTAGTGGCGACCGCGCAAGTTGTACAGTAGCCTAGTGGAGTGTGTGCCGGATTCGGAGATCAATGATGCTGACGGTGTTCGAGTTCGAATGCTGCCGCGATCAATGTGTGACATGTTTTCCTTTTTTTCTTTCTTTTCTATTAAATAATTTTAAAGCTTAACAAACAATACCTTTTAAATTTTTTGGTACGCAACATATTTAATTAGAACACTTTTATAAACATTGCCGAATGTTGCAAAAATCTGACAGTTGCGTACATACGCCGGCAATTGATGTGTGTTAGAGCGGGACGCCGAAACGTAAATTTGCAAATGCAGACGTGCATGTATCGGCGTCCCGCTATAACATTCGTAACTTATTGATTGTCTTAAATATTGCAAAAAAAAAACATGAGATATAATTTTTGAAAACTATTTTTATTGATATTTAATTAAATAACTGTAGTTTTCATTTAAGCTTATAAGAATAAAAAAATAACCAAAAAAAAAGTTAATAAAATAAAAAGTTTCACCAGCCGGCCGCACATGGGATTCAAACTCACATACGCAGGACCGCTGTCCGCCACTCTAACCACTCAGCCACCGCCCCATTAATTGAATGATCGGCGAAGTTACATTCTAAGCTAATTATGTTACCATTCTATGCAAATAAAAAGTTTTGTAAAATGCTGTGTGTCCGACGATTCGAACTTCGGTATGATGCATAAATTAGGTCTTAATATGCGCATAAGTATACGTTCAAATTGAGTTTAATTCGGATCATATCTCACTTATTTTTAGTCCGATTTCTATGAAATTTTCAGAAAACACCCGTGGCAAGGTATTTGTCATGTGAGATGTACAATTTTTGTTGTTGGGTGTATATTGTGTACATTAAACTGTTATTACTGATTTACAGAGGCGGGAAGGGGCGTGGCCAAATTTCCAAAAAACTTTGAGACACCCGGATATACACGAATGTTGTCACAAAATTTTATTGCTCTAGCTCTTATAGTTGCTGAGATCCAGGCGTTCATACAGACGGACAGACGGACAGACAGACAGACATCAATCGACTCGGCTGTTGATACTGATTCAGAATATATATAGTTTATGGGGTCGGAGATGCCTCCTTCTGCCTGTTACGCACAAACTCGTTCCGACAAACACAGTAGACCATGAATTTTTTTAAAATCCATGGCCTAAAAAAACACTACAAGAAGTATTAATAAGCTTTTGTTACATAGAACACCGGTTGTTCAAAGAAATAAAGAAACTTCGGGGAGCAAAACAAAAACGCGTCTGTTCACTTGAAGAGAAAGCTAGCCATCGTTTAATTCTGTTGGAGTTCTCCGTTCAAATCTTCTTAGTTCCAACTCTCTCATCGGTATTAGTCTCAAGTTTGAGTTTTGGTGGCTAAACAGTTAATTTGTGTGTTTTTGCTACTTTTTATACCCTTCGACCATTGAAAATGGTCAAAAAAGGGTATACTAACTTCGTGCAAACGTATGTAACAGGCAGAAGGAGGCGTGGGAGACCCCACAAAGTATATATTCTTGCTCAGGATCACTAGCCAATTCGATTAAGCCATGTCTGTCTGTCCGGATGTCCAGATGAACACACTGATGTCAGCTATTATAAAAGCTAGAGACACCATATTCGGCATGAAGGATTCTGTTTACCTGGCCCAGATGAAGTTTATTTGAAATCTTGGGTGCCACGCCCACTGCCCCCACAAATCAATAATTTAATCCTTTAAGCTGATTTATGAGCGACATATTGAAGATACAACATTCTGAGTAAGACCATACTCAGCTAATTATAATACCAACATAACGTCAAATTCCTTAAATATAACCTAAAAAATTTTTGGAAACACTCAAAATTTTTCAAATTTTTTGATCATGGATTATGGCATGTTATCAATTGTATACAGTCGCCTTTTGATTTTATGTGTTTTATTAGTCAAATTACAGTTTTGAAGTAAAAAATCATTACTTATATGAACCTCTCTCAAAATGTGATAAAATAACGGTCAAAAGGACAAATAACTACAGAAAAACTTTTTTTATATCATATTCAACTACACCTTAATCTAATATTAAAAACAATTTCAAAATTTCGAAATTTTTTGAAAACATTTTTAGGTTAGGTTGAATTTTGAACGTGATAGCCACGTTTTGACATCAGATTCGGATTTGGAAGGTCAAAAAACATATATAAACATATATCGCACTACCCGATCATGACCACCCATTATTTCGAGTTTTTTGAGGTTAAATCGAAACTTAGACGTCTAGTGTAAATTTTGACTTCGGATTCAGACTTAGAAGGTAAAAATACATATTTAAGCATATATCACATGCCCATATCAGGATTCTATATCTTTTGGGGCATATTTAAAGGTTTTTCAGTTTATTGAGATTATCTCAAAATCCAGACGTGATGGAGAATTTCTGACGTCGGATTCGGAATCAGCGACCCAAAATACATATAACAGGATATGCCGCATACCCAGATCATAACACTTTTTTTTTTATTGTGGGGCTGTGTTATGGATATCTTCGCTTCTGATGTACCATTCGGATTTTGTAATTATTCTGAGCATTTTCGATTGCGTTCGCTTTAAGTGGGATATACTGGCAGTTTCCCAGAGTTCTATTCCGTACGTCCATATTGGTTTTATCATCGCCTTGTATATTGCAATTTTATTATGTAATTTTAGTTTTGAATGTTTTCCTAGCTAGTTTTCCTGTTAGCTTTGAGTAAATAGTTAGTCCAAGCTACTTAGCAAAAGGGTGTAATAATATTGATTTGTCATTGATTTTAATTGCGAAATTTTTTGGGTTGTCGTTTTCTGAATATTACTTGTTGAGTTTTCTCTTTATTTATCTAAATACCCAAAATACATATAACAGGATATGCCGCATACCCAGATCATAACACTTTTTTTTTTATTGTGGGGCTGTGTTATGGATATCTTCGCTTCTGATGTACCATTCGGATTTTGTAATTATTCTGAGCATTTTCGATTGCGTTCGCTGGATTAGCTTTAAGTGGGATATACTGGCAGTTTCCCAGAGTTCTATTCCGTACGTCCATATTGGTTTTATCATCGCCTTGTATATTGCAATTTTATTATGTAATTTTAGTTTTGAATGTTTTCCTAGCTAGTTTTCCTGTTAGCTTTGAGTAAATAGTTAGTCCAAGCTACTTAGCAAAAGGGTGTAATAATATTGATTTGTCATTGATTTTAATTGCGAAATTTTTTGGGTTGTCGTTTTCTGAATATTACTTGTTGAGTTTTCTCTTTATTTATCTAAATACCCCATCTCTCAAACCGGGATACTGTTTGTGTCATGATTTGTTGTAGTGCACTTGCAGCTATTTTTTCGCACGCGCTTCACGACTTGTGTACAGTATCATCTGCGAACGTCGCAATCATTGATCCAGGAGTAGTTGGCCTTGGAATATTGGAGGTATATTTGAGGTATAATATGGGCCCCTACCTTGGGGAACCCGCTGACACTAGCATAATATCTGAGCATCCATCGTCGTATTTGGTATAGAAGTATCTGTCCGTAGCTTTGAAGGATGGTATACACATAGGTTATATGGTAATATATTTCTTAGTGTATGTAGTAGTCCTTTATGCCATACTGTTTCAAATGGTTTAGTAATGTCCAATAATACATGATAGCTCTTCTTTTTGTCGAAGTCGTCTGTTATTTTGTTGATTACTCGATGGACCTCTTGGAATCGTAACCGGGGGCTTTCTTGTTTTTAATTTGTTTTATGTGAAATTTAATTTCTGCCTTTGTTATTGTTTTTATTCCACAATTTAAGTTGGTGATTTGTGTTGGAACTCAGCATTGCCGTTGTCCATGTCATTGGTAAATGAATTTCAGCAAGAGTGTCTGATTTTTCTTTGTTTGATCTCGCCAATGTGTTGTTGTTTTATTTTATAAGTGGCTTGTGTAGTTGAGTTCGTCAATCTTTTGGTCGCTTTCCATAGTGAATAATTTGAAGCTAAGGAGGTTCCAAGTCGGAACGAGTTTGTGCGTAACAGGCAGAAGGAGGCATCTCCGACCCCATAAACTATATATATTCTGAATCAGTATCAACAGCCGAGTCGATTGATGTCTCTCTGTCTGTCCGTCTGTCTGTCTGTCCGTCTGTATGAACGCCTGGATCTCAGCAACTATAACAGCTAGAGCCATACAATTTTGTGACAACATACGTGTATATCTGGGTGTCTGAAATTTTTTTTGAAATTTGGCCACGCCCCTTCCCGCCTCTGTAAATCAGTAATGACGATTTAATATACACAATATACACCCAACAACAAAAGTTGTACATCTCACATGACAAATACCTTGCCACGGCTGTTTTCTGAAAATTTCATAGAAATCGGATTAAAAATAAGTGAGATATGATCCGAATTAAACTCAATTTGAACGTATACTTATGCGCATATTAAGACCTAATTTATGCATCATACCGAAGTTCGAATCGTCGGACACACAGCATTTTACAAAACTTTTTATTTGCATAGAATGGTAACAGAATTAGCTCAGAATGCAACTTTGCCGATCAATCAGAAAATGAGGCGGTGGCTTAGTGGTTAGAGTGGCGGACAGCGGTCTTGCGTGTGTGAGTTCGAATCCCATGTGCGGCCGGCCGGCTGGTGAAACTTTTTATTTTAATTACTTTTTGGGTTATTTTTTATTCTTATAAGCTTAAATGAAAACTACAGTTATTTAATTATCAATAAAAATAGTTTCCAAAAATTAAATCTCATGTTTTTTATTTGCAATATTTAAGACAATCAATAAGTTACGAATGTTAGAGCGGGACGCCAATACATGCATGTCTGCATTTGCACATTTGTTGTTTGTCTTTAGTGAGATTTTTATTTCAATGTTCTGTTCCAAAATGTCGCGAAACATATTCCAATTTGTCTTGTTTTTAAATAAAGGGAAGTCATTGTTGTTTTCTTCTTGTCCACCATGTAGTGTAATTAATATTGGCGAATGGTCGGAAGAGAGGTCTAGGCATGATTTTATTGTTAGTTTCTTTGGTGTTACATTTCTTGTAATGCAGAAGTCGATTAAATCCGGTAGTTTATTGGTGTCAGTTGGCCAGTAAGTCGGCTCTCCTCTGCTTAGAACAGGGCTATTTTTGTTTCTTATTGCTCCAAACAGTTGACGTCCCTTTGCAGTGGCAAGTCTGGATCCCCATGTTATGTGTTTGGCATTATAGTCACCTCCTGCCAAAAACCGATTTCCCAGTGATTTTAGAAAATCAAGGTATTGATCTTTTGTATTATTAAATTTAGCTGGACAATAAACAGCAGATATATTTACTGGACCCGTTGTGTTTAAGGCTACTACTAGCCTGTATGTAGTCCTTTTTGAATCCATCGAGCTCTATGCACTTGATGCTTTTTTATACCCTTCGACCATTGAAAATGGTCAAAAAAGGATATACTTACTTTGTGCAAATGTATGTAACAGGCAGAAGGAGGCGTGGGAAACCCCAGAAAGTATATATAATTAAGTATTTAGGTGTTCATCAAAATAAAAAAAATTATTTTTTTATTTTATAATTTTTATTTGATGGAGTTTATTATTATTATTAAGAGATAACTTATAATGTAAAATTAGAGGTTATCTTATTACTTAGCTATGACAGCAGGGGTCTTCAGCTACAGGGAGTGTGTTCATACATTTTTATATTTACATTATTTTTTTACTTATACATAGTTAAATTTATATTTGGATATTTAGACTATTTATATATTTACATTTTATTTAACATTTATAATTATTTTAATTGGTTAGATTTGGTGATACAAATTTGTGTATTTTAGGTATTTTAGTATGTGTGATATGTTTGAGGGGGTGGGGTTAGATAGGAAAAGTAGGGGGTTTGTGTTTTTAAATATTGTTTGTCTTGCATGGTTAAGTCTGCTGCAAGTGGTGAGTATGTGTTCTGCCGACATGGTGTCATTACAGAGGGGGCATATTGGGCAAGATAAGTCGATGTAATGACTGTGGGATAATTTTGTGTGTCCGAGTCTGAGCCTGGTTATTATAATTTGGTCTCTGCGAGAGAGGGATAGTGGGTTGTTTTTGAAAATGTGATAGCTGTTTAGTTTGAGGGGGTTGTGTGTTTGGTACCATTGTGATGTTTTGGTTATGTTGGATTTTTGTTTTGTGAGGCTAATGTTTTTTAAGTATTTTTGTATATCTTGAGTGTTGAGATTGTCTTTAACAAATAGGGGGTGCCTTGATGCGTTCTTTGCAGAGGTATCTGCTAGTTCGTTGCCAGCTATCCCTACATGCCCGGGCACCCAGAGTAATTTGAATTTGGGGAAAGTTTTTTGCATAATGTTACGAACATATAAGGGGTAGTGGTCGTTATTATTGGTGTTTTGTATTGCGTCTATTGCGGATAATGAGTCTGTGCATATGCAAAATTTGCCGTGGTGTTTTTTAAGGGTATCTAGAGCTATTGCTATTGCTATTATTTCTGCGGAGAATATAGAGGAGTATTCGGGTAAAAGGTATGATTTGATAGTTGTATTTTCGTTCGTGATGGATAGTGAAGTCGTGGTGTTATTTTTTGAGCCATCGGTGTAGATGTATGTATATTTGTGTTTGTCGTTGTTTTTGATTTTAAGAAATTCAACTTGGTATATCTCTGGGCTGGTGTTGTTTTTGTTGTAATGTCTTAGGGATGTGTTGGTAAGTATTTTTCTGGTATTCCATGGAGGTGTGGTTTGGGTAAGTAGTTTTGTGGGTTGGTAGGGAAGGTTTTGGGTTATGCTATAGTCGATTATAAAGTCTATTGTTGATTTGTGCTTTTGGTGTCTAGGTTTTCGGTATGTTTGTAGGGTTTTGAGTAGTGGGGAGTTTTTTGCAGTTAATAGAGTTTTTGTGAGTAAAGCTGTTAACAGTTCTAGCCTGTTTTCTAGTTGGGGGGCTCTTGCTTCGTATAGTATGTTTTGGGTTGGTGTAGTTCTAAATGCTCCGAGAGCGATTCTAAAGCCAGTGTTTATTGTTGATTTTAGGCAACGTAGTGTTGTTTTCGGGCTGCGCCCATAGATGGGTAGGCCGTAGTCTGCTTTGGATGTGAGAATGGCTTTTGTGATGTTTATCAACGAAGTTGTGTTGCAGTTAAATTTTTGGCAAGAGAGGCATTTTATGATGTTTATTGTTTGTTTAAGTTTATGTGTGAGTTGTTCTATGTGAGTGTTCCATCTGTATTTGTTGTTAAAGTGCAGGCCTAGTATTTTAAGTGAAGTGACATTTTGGATTTGTATATTGCCTGTAGTTAGGGTGCAATTGCAGTCAAGTTTCCTGCAAATGTGCATGTGTTTGCATTTGGTAGTGGAGAGTCTGGCGCCTGAGTAGTCGGACCAGTTTGTTATTGTATTAAGGATAGGGTCTAGGTTTATGTTCATGTTTTTTCTATTTTTTAATTTAAGTATTATGTTGAAGTCGTCCGCATAGGCACTTAGGTTAATATTTGGATGTTGGGTGAGTCTCACAGCGAGTTGGTTGTAGGCTATTATGAAGAGGACCACAGATAGAGGAGAACCCTGAGGGATGCCGTTATGAAGGGGAAGGAAGGTGGATAGGTTGGTGTTTATTCGGACGGTAATTTTGCGGTTAGTCATGAAGTTTTTGACGTAGTTTATCAATTTAGGACCAGTTTTCCATTCAATGAGTTGGTCAAGTATTGAGTGTAGTCCGATTCTGTCGAAAGCTTTTGCAAAGTCTAGGGATATTATAGATGTATGGTTTCGTCTAGAGATAGATCTGGCTATTAGGTGGTCTATTAGTAGTAGACTGTCTATAGCCGATTTCCCTTTCTTGAAACCGGTTTGACTGTTATGGATTAGTTTATCGTTGGAAACAAACCACCACAGTCTCTTTGCTATTATCTTGTCAAGCAGTTTTGATAAGCATGAGTTAAGTGATATGGGTCGGTAGGAGCTAATTGTTGTTTTGTCTAAGTTTGGTTTTGTTATTGGGATTATAATGCTGTTTTTGTAGGATTGGGGAATGTAGTGATTTAGTATGGAGTTTTGAAGTTCTATTAATCGGAGTGTTGTTTTTCTGTCTAGGTTTTTAATCATGCTGTAATTTATTCTATCGAGTCCAGGTGTATGTCCCTTTAAGGTGTTAAGTGCTGCTGTGAATTCGACTAGGGTTATTTCGTTTTCTATTTCGAGAGCTCTTTTGCTGGGGGTGTGCGTAAGATTGCGAATGTTGTTTAGAGATGATTGTTTTCTAGTAATGAAGGTGTTTGAGAAGTTGGAGTCGTTGGATGCGTTCGAGAAGTTAGTGCAGAATAGCTCTGCTATTTCTGATTTGTTGGTTGTGTTTTCGTTTGTGTGTGGGTTTAGTATGCAGTGTGTGTGTTTTTGGGGGTTTAGGCCACAAAAGCGTCTGATGTTGTTCCATATAGTTTTTGGGGGTGTGTCTGGTGATATTTGTGAAGTAAAATTTTGTATGCTAAGTCTTTTGGCTTCTTTTAAATGTCGTCTAAATATGGCGTTGGCTTTTTTGAATTGTATGATGTTGTCTGTCGAAATGTTTCTTTTTAGTTTGTGCCATTTTTTTATTTTGTCATCTCGAAGTTTCTGAAGGTCTTTGTTCCACCAGGCTACATTGTGGGGAAGGATTTTGGGGTGGTTTTGGGGGATCGCTTTATGAGCGCTGGCTATTATTATTTTTTGTATTGTGGCTGCTTCTTTGTTTATGTTAGTGCTTTTATCTACCTGAGAGGAGTATTGCTCTGTGCGTTTACTAAATAAATCCCAATTTGCTTTTTCTGTGATGAAATTAGGTTTGTATGTTGTGTATTGTGTCTTATTTACGTTAGTGTTGAAAAGTTGTATTATGATAGGGAAGTGGTCGCTACCAAAGAGATCTTCTTCTGTGTACCATGAGCTGTCAATTTGCAGAATTGGGCTACTGAAGGTGATATCAATGTTTGTTAGTGAGTTGTGTGTGCTGAGGTGTGTTGGGGAGCCGTCGTTAAGTAGGATGTAATTTGATTGGGTGATAAATTTATCTATTATTTTGCCTCTGAGGTTGTTGCTGTTTGATCCCCAGTTTTTGTGCCAGCTGTTGAAGTCGCCGGTGATAAGTGTGGGAGTGTTTGATGAATCTAGAACGCTTTGAATATTTTGAGAAGTAAATCTTTTGTTTGGTGGAATGTAGGCTGATATAAGTCTAAATTTCAGTTTAGATGTGAATTCGGCACAGACTGCGTCGAAGTCTTCGTTAAGCCTAATTTTTTGACTTTGCAAAGAGTTGTGTATTAAAAGCGCAACGCCCCCGTAAGAGGTTGAGCTGTTTTTTGTGAGAAGTGTGTAGTTGATTGGTGTTGGTATGTAGTTGGGGTTTGTTATGTGTGTTTCTTGAAGGGACAATATGTGGGGTGAGTGTTTCTTTATCAAAATTTGGAGTTGGCTGTAGTTATTTGTGTAGCCGTTTATGTTCCATTGAATTATTTTAATGGTCATTTGGATATTTGTTTAGAGATAATAAGAAAATATAGGTATTTTATGTAGGAGTTGTTAAATAATTACAGCGTTTAGGCGCCCCCAATGGGTTGTGCTGCCGATTGAGGGCACATTGTGATTAGGGTGTGGGGGCGCCTCACCGGGGAGCGGCCATGAAGAGGACCCATAAGTCCTCTCCATGGCCGCTCGCCGATGGGGCCCCGCCCACACTTTGGTGTTTCATGAGTTAGATGCTGTCGTTGTCGCTGTTGTGTTTGTGTTTGTTGTTTTTTGTGGTTTTAGATTTTTCTAAGTTGAGTTTTGGGGGTTTCAATGTTGTTGAGAGGGAGTTGTTTTTTTCTTTGGGATAGATTCTTAACTTTAAGTCTTTAGTTTTTTCGGCAGCTAGGTTGCGTGTATTGGCGAGAGTGTCGATGTCCATATCCATGTCTTGTGTGTGATGGTGTTGTTGTGGAGTTAATGTGGCTGTGGGTTGGTGTGCGTGTGATGATGTCTTAGTTGCGGCAGTGGTTGACAGTGTTTCGCTGCGTTGGGACGTAGATGTACTTGCTGATGTATTTGTTGCTGATGTGTTGATGTTTGGTGTTGGTGTTGGTTTGGCTACCGTTGTTGCGAAGCTGTTGCTGAGGTGTTGTTTGTGACGAGTGAAATAAATTGCCAGGGCAGTTTTGTGGTCGACTTTTTCAGTTGTTTTAATTGCTACTAGCTCTTGCTGCTTTATAAAAGCTGGGCATTTGCGATCCATTGGGCTGTGCTTTGAGTCGACGTCGGGGTTGTATTTGCAGTTTAGGCAGTTTTTTTCGTTGTTGCATTGTTCGTTTTCTGCTGTATGAGCTGTGGCAGAGCAGTTTTTGCATGTCTCGTCTGGGCTTTTGCAGGTCGGAGTTGGATGTCCGAATCGTAGGCATTTCTTGCATCTTAGTGGCAATGCTATGTATGGGCGAACTCGGGTATTTTCGTACCCTATTTTCAATGATTCTGGGAGGATGTGTGTGCCGAATGTTATTATTATAAGACCGGTTTCAGCTAAGTTATGGTCTTGCTTTTTTAGAATTTTCCTAACTTCGGTTACATTTTGTAGTTTTAGTTCGTTTAAAATTTCTGTTTCCTCTATGTTTCGTAGTTCGTTTGAGTAGATTACGCCTTTTGATGAGTTAAGCGTTTTGTGTTCGTCCGCGGTTACTTCCATATTAGCCATTTGTTTAAGTTTAAGTAATTTTGTTGCTTGCAAAGTGTTTTTTGTTTTAATTAAAAGTGTACCGGCGCGAGTTTTTTTGCATGATTCCACTTCTCCTCCACAAGTGAAGTCGATTGTTTTCTTAATAAGAAACGGTGAAACGTTATCAAAAGTGTTGTTGTCTGCTCTGCTGATAACTATGTATTTTTGCATGCTTAGGTTTGTGTATTTGCGGTAGATAGATGTTGTTGTTGATGCGTGGATGTCGGGTGGCTTGTTCATTGTTGGTGTTGTTTGGGCTCGCGCCCGTTACTTTGAACAGTTGTTCGTTTTAGTTGTTCTTGATTGTTGTTTTTGCAGTGTGTTTTGAATTCTGTTTTGTGCACTTGTTTGTTTGTTCTTAAGCTGTTGAGATTTTGTGTGCGGGATAGTGGAAGTTACACGTCTGTTTTCGATGAGGTTTGAAGTGAGACTGATTTGATGGAGTTATTGTTACATATTACACCAGAGTTACTCAAAAACTAAACTGAAAGAATCATTTTTATGGACCAGCAAACCTTAAAGTTCTACAGAGCTTTACATCTTTGTTTATCAGTGACTCAAGCTTCTTATCGTTTGGTGTCTTGGGAGAACTTTTATGATGAGGCTTTTGAAGAGTGAAGCTTTCCAAAAGATCGGTTTAAGTTTTCATATGGAGAATGAACTGTGAGGCTTTTGAAGAGTGAACCTTTTCAAAAGATTGGTTTAAGTAATTCATATGGAGAATGAAGTTTAAGTTATTCATATCGAGAATGAATATGTCATTACATTAGTATGTTTGGCTTAATGTGTTGCATGAAAAATGGCTTACGGTATTTTTGAAAAGTACACGTTGGTGTTTCGTGTTTGATTATACTAGCAATACAATGGTCTTTAAAAACATTTTTAGTTTGTGTATTTATAACATTATTATTGTGTAGATAGAATTTTCCTTCTAAATTTTCATTAATAGTTTGTCCATTATTGTCTGGGTAAGGGGTGATAAGGAAAGTAGGCTGTTCAACTGTGTTTGTGGGGATATGAGACATTAGGAAAATTTCGTTAGTACCTGAATTATACCAGGCAGAAGTTTTTATGTCCATTAAATTTTTGTAGTTAACGTTACCAAGGTTGTCGTGCTTTAGAAGTTAATCGGGTTAATTGTGAACCCATTTCGATGTTTTCAATGTACTCAGTAAAGTGTTCGATATTAAACATTAAAATGGAGATTTTTTGTTCTTTTTTTATAGATTCTGAGTGGGTGTTGTCAATAACGTGTTTTAGACTGCTATTCTGAACGGTGCTTTGGGATAGGGATGAAATTTGGTGTTCAAAATTTTGTCTGTCGTCTTCGTCTAGTGTACCGAAAAGGTATTTGTAAGTAGAGCCTACAAAGTTGAACAGTCCTCGTTTATTGCGTTTTGTTATACGTATTCCGTTCATTTCCCTTTTCATTTTGTCATTTAGGTAATTTATTTGTGTTATGTTATTAAATTTCTGGCTTTCTTTAATACGAGTGCTATATGTTTCTTTAATTTGTGTTATGTTAACTGTAAGACAGTGGTGCATGAATGTAATAGGGAGTTGTATCGTTCCTGATTCAAATATAATGAATCCCTGATTGTTTTCAATAGGGTTTACTTCGATTGTTCCTGCTCTAGTTTGTGTCATCATAAAAGTCATTATAATAATTATGAGTCCGATGATTGGATATCGGTCGGCTGTAAATATTTGCTGTTATTAACATTTTTTTTCTTTTTAAATTTACTTTTATATTGTGCTACATTTTGGCCTCTATTATTTTCGTTGTAATGTTTTTCATCTAGTTGTTCAATTCTGCCTGTTTTCCTAAAGGGGTTTTTGGATTTCGAGCACGTTATAGGGGCTTGTCTATATTCGTAAATTTGTCGGTTCTCATTAAGCTTGTTAATTTTGTTTTCTTTAATTTTCTGAGAGTCATAGGTAGGTGTGCCTGCGTAGAGTAGTATGTAAGCTGGTATTTGTCCGGTTGTATTATGTTTAGTTTTATGGTTGTATGTGTATAAAATTGTTTCTATTTTTGTTTCCCTATTTTCTCTATTATTTTCAGTATTGATAATGCGAATCTTTTCATTTATTGTTTTCTGAAGACGTTCTACATCTGATATTCTTGTTTTGCTTGTGGTGATATCTAATTGTATTTGTTCGTTATTTAGCCAAATCTTTAGAGAGTTGCTCATGAATGCTGAGTCTTTATCACTTTAATTTTTTGTGGTTTTCCCATGTCATTAAATATTCTAGTAAGGGCTCTTTTGGCTTCTAGCCGATCTCTACTATTTGTTTTTATAAGTGATGCAAATTTTGAATAAACGTCAATACAGGATAAATATTGCTCATTGTCAATAGCATAAAATTCAATTACGTAAAGTTCTCTTGGATTATTTGTCTCTGGGGTTATTTGAAAAGCAAGTTTTGTTGGTCTGTGTTCTGTTTTTGCGAGATTGCAGACTTCGCAATCATTAATGATATTTTAAATTAATTTGTTATAGTCAGGAAAATAGTGAGTTTCTTTAAAGAGTCGTGTAATTTTTTCGATACCAGGGTGCAGTAATTTCATGTGTTGAGAAATAATGAATTCCTTGAATTCAGCGTAAGAGTTAATGTCCTTTAGTTTAACTATACTTTTTACGATTTTTACGCTTCTATGTGGTTTAATAGTTTCATGGTATGCATTTTGAAGAACGGAAAAATCACTGTCATTGTCTATGTAAATTACGCTAGTATGGTTAAGAAGTCTTTTGCTATTGGGAGAGTCATTTCAGTATATTTTATAGTGATTTTAGTTTTAGTGAAATATTTTGATATGTCTACTTGGTCTATGGAATCTTTTATAAATTCTTTTTGTCTCGTTACTTTCTGATGCACTATGTATTGTTGCTGCTGTTGAAATGTCTTCTTCTTCACCTACCATATTTTCTTCAATTTTAACTCGAGATAAAGCATCTGCTACATGATTTGGTTTTCCTTCCAAATATTTTAGTATTTGGTTGCCCAAACAATTGCCAATAATTCTTTTTCTATTGTACTGTAATTCTATTCGTGGTCGTTTAATGTTCTGCTTGCAAAACTAATTGGTTTATTATCTTGTGATAGATAACACGGCTCCAATGGCGAAATTGCTGGCGTCAGTAGTAACTTGAAATGTTTTTGTAAAGTCAGGGCAAATGAGGATGGGGTCATTCATGATAAGGGTTTTTAACTTTTCGAAAGATTTAATATACGCTTCGTCCTTTATATTTATTTTAGCTCCTTTCTTTAAAAATAAGGTGAGAGGTTTTGCTGTTTTGGCAAAATCTGGAATGAGCTTGCGGTAATATCTGCATAAGCCTAAAAATGATTTAATTTCTTTAGAGGTTTTTGGAATAGGAAATATTTCAATAGCTTTTCCTTTTTTTGTTGGGTCGTATACCATCTGGACTTAAGAAAGTTGTTTGTTTTTTCAAAAATTCGCATTTGTCTAACTGGAGCTTAAGATTTGCCTCTTTAAGTTTCTGAAAAACTTTCTTCAGTGAGTTCAGGTGTTCAGTAAGGGATGTTGAGTAGTTGATAACATCATCTAAATATACGAGCCAATGTTTGTTATTGTTACACAGTGTATGAGCGAGCTGAGGCTCAACTGGGTGAACTTGTCGAAAGTTTATAAATACTACGCCTACGCAATCAACAGTTTTAGTTCCTATCCCTCGTGGTTGTAACCTTCCACCATGTGATACCAACTTTGGCCGACTTTCCGTCACTTGTTCACAGCTATCTACGTCTGTAATCAAAGATTATCTCCAGTTGAAAAACTATTACACTCAAACTCTAAGACAAGTGGAGAAGCTAATTCCATTATAGCTTAGTTCCCCCCACAAATGATGGTTTTGCGTCCGCTTGGAACGCACTACAAGAACGCTTCGGAAATAAACGTTTTATGGTCAAAAGTCAACTTAAAAATTTGTTCAATATATTCATTGTTAACCATGAGTCGGGTTCCGCCTTAAAAGAGCTCCAGAGCACCATCCAAAATTGCTTGATTGCATTAGAGCATTCCAAAATATCCAGAAAAAATTGGGATTGTCTATTAGTTTACCTCTGTTCGTCAAAACTACCCAAACTGACTTTATCATTATGGGAACAGAGGATATGAATACCTTCCTTAGCGAACGTTACCGAACGTTAGAAGCAATCGAGGATGTGAGAACGTCCGCCTCCACTTTCTCCCATCCAAAGCACACAAAAGATTAGTCTACATCAAAAAAAATAAATTCTTTCGAATCTAAAGTGAACGTTAGGGTCAGAACATGTGATCTTTGCTCCAATGAAAATCATCCGATCCGCTTATGTCCTCATTTTCTACAAATGAAAGTGTCTAAAGAGAGGCATATATCAAACAGAAAAAACTTTGTCTCAATTGCTTCGCCAGAGGGCATCGGCTGAGAGATTGTCCAAGCTCTCACAACTGTTTTACGTGTAAAAGACGTCATAAAAGTCTCCTACATCGAAGCGAGTCTACCACAAATAATCCAAGGTCAAATTCAGCAACTAATGCACGTGTTGCTCAAACAAAACAGTCCACTCCTACCCCCAACGAAGAATTGCAGAGTTATCTCGTTTCGCAGCAACGTGAAGTTCTGTTAGGAACTGCCATTGTAAACATACAACACAACGGCATTATGTATCCTGCCAGAGCTTTAATTGATTCAGGATGAGAGGGGTTTTTCATCTCAGAAAGACTCTTTAATTTGATTGACTTTCCAATCAGTCCAAGTTAAAAAATCGGGCATTAATAACGTGTCGTCCCCTACGCAGAAACTGTGTCACGTTCATATATCCTCTCCTACACGACTACGAATGCAAATTGATGTATCAACATATGTTTTTTATTTTTTTTTTCGAACTTATTGCGTTATTTATTGGATCTTCTCTTATTATGAGACTAACAATAATTATTCAAATCTTATTATATAAATTAGTTTAAGTACAATATGAAATAGTTGTATTAGTTAGGGGGCTGGGCTGGAGAATCTTTGCGCTTTAGTCTGCTGTGACTACATACACGCGTGAGCGACTTCGCGAGAGGATTTTCGTGTGCGGCGAGCTTTGCTTGATGTTTACTCTTTCTCATCTGGATTTCCTCGTTGACGAGGTTTATGTTGAGGTCTCTATGGATGCTTTCGCTGCGTAGGTACCATAGTGCCCCAGTGATAGTTCGCAGAATCGCTGACTGAGCTCGCTGTATAATTTCAATGTTGGTTTTGGACGCGTTTCCCTATAATTCACAGCCGTATGTCCAAATGGGTTTCAGCACGGTGTTGTAGAGAAGTACTTTGTATTCCAGACTAAGCGGAGAGTTGCAATTAATAAGCCAGTGGAGATTGCCTGCTTTAAGCTTCATATGATTCCTTTTAGATTCTATATGTCGCCGCCAGGTGAGGCGTCTATCTAGGTGAACCCCGAAATGTTACTACGTCTGATTGTGGGATGAGTATATTGTTTAGGGTCCATGGTGGGCAGGTTTGTCTATTCAGTGTGAATATTACATGTCTGCTTTTGGTCTCGTTTATCTTAATGCCCCAGTCCGCAAACCATTTTTCCACTGTTTTAAGATGACAGTCAAGTTTTTCTGTTGCCTTTGATGGGCATTTGGATCGGCTGAGTATTGCGGTATCGTCAGCAAACGTAGAGGTTATGAGCTGATAATTTGTAGGCATGTGTGCTGTATATAAGGTGTAAAGAACGGGGCCCAGCACACTTCCTTGGGGAACTCCAGCATTGATGACGCGGTCGTGTGAAGTCGAACTGTTACACCTGATTGAGAACACCCTTTTGAAGAGATAAGATTCGAACACTTTGTGGGTATTCTGCGGAAGCAGTTTTGTTATTTTGTACATTAGTCCTTCCAGCCAGACTCGGTCAAATGCTTGTTCGACATCTAAGAATATTGCTGAGCAGTATTCCCGGTGCTCAAAAGCAGTACGAATTTGCGTTTGTGATGCGATTGACCTGTTCGATCGTTCCATGATTTTTGCGAAAACCAAATTGATGGGATGGTATTGCGTTTCGCATTCTTAAGTAGGGAGCTAGGTGTTTTAAAAATGCCTTTTCAAACAGTTTCGAGAGACACGATAGGAGACTGATTGGTCTGTAGGATGACGGTTGCGTTTTGTCTTTGCCTGGTTTGGGAATCATCACTATGACCGCCTTTTTCCACCTTTGGGGATAGTATCCAAATTTCGTGATAGCGTTGAAGAGATTGCATAAGGTCAGAACCGCACACGGTGGGAGTTCTATGATCATTTTTGGTGTCACCAAGTCGTGTCCAGGTGATTTTTTGGGCTCAAGATCTTTTATTATAGATGCTATCTCGCGTTGACTAAATGTTATTGGATTTATTGGTGGCTGGATTTTAATTGCTACAGGTAGGACAAATGAGTTGCTAGCAGTATTTGGTTGGAATACGCCTTGAAGGTGATCGGCGAATGCATTTGCTCTATCTTGTTCGCTGCGTATCCAGCTTCCTGAGGGGCCTCGCAGTGGAACGACTGTTTCTGCTGGTGGCTGAATATTTTTGTGTGCTTTCTTCTTGCTGGTGGGGGATAGTTGTTCGATATATAGATGTTGGGCGTTTGCTTCCTCAAGCTTAAGTGCCCTGGTTAGTCTACGTGTTGCTATTTTTAGCTGTTCCTTAGCCTTTGGTGATCTGTTATTCTGCCATTCTCTTCTTAGTCTTCGTTTTTCAAGTACTAGCTGTTCGATTTCGCGAGTTGTCTTGGTATGATTTGTCATTTTGTGTGTGTCTGGAGGGGTAGAGGCCTTGGCTGCAGCAACAAGGTTTTCCTCCATCAATTCGGTCAGGCGGTCAATATCCTCATGGGTAGACACTGTTTGAGTTGGTACCATGTGAGTACAAACATATTTCGTGTACCTTGCTCAGTTGGTCATGTTGCCTGTCATCCTGTAGGTGTGCTCAGTTATATGTGGTCGATTCCTGAGAGCAAGAAAAACTGGTGAGTGATCTGATGATAGTTCTGCAAGTGACTCAGCCGTAATATTATTTCTAGGGATCTTTCTTATTATTGCGAAGTCAATGAGATCCGGGAGCTTATTTGGAGCTGCTGGCCAGTATGTAGGCCTACCCGGAGTGACATAATCGAGCTTATTTCGTGGCTTAATGAGCGCGTTGTAAAGTTGTTTGCCCTTTGGGTTTAAAAGACATGAACCCCAGTGTGTGTGCTTGGCCTTCACCGAGTTAATTGAAAAATTCCAAGAATTTGTCCTCAGAAACTGCAAAACGAGGTGGGCAGTAGACTGCGGCCAGAGTGACGGGGCCGATGCTAGATTGCATGCTTATGGAAGTGGATTGCAGGTAGTCCGTTTCAGTTCTATTATGAAGGTGGTGTTTGATGCGACCTCTGATAAGTATGCCAGTGCCGCCATGGGCTTTTCCGTCCGGATGGTTTGTGGAAGTTGTGCTTGTCTGTTAGATGTGTCTCGGAAAGCAGCATGACGTCAATATTTTTTTCGGATAAGAACTGGGCAAGTTCGAGTTTATGCCGTGAAACGCCATTCACGTTCCACACAGATATTTGAAGTGGAGACATTATGTTGATTTTGATGACACGAGAAGCTGTATCAGCATATTTTGGTTTCGCATAAGCTCTTGCATTGTGGTTTGCATGAATGTCATAAATTCTTTTAGGGTTTGCTGGAGTGGGATCATCATCGTTTCAATGCCAGTTGATATATGCTGCGTTTGATTGTTCGAAGTAGTTATTTCCTGTTCTTCCCGCGTAGTAGTTGACTTTTGTGTTATTGGACTCACGCTTTTAGTTCCCGATCTTAAGGCAGTAGCGAAGGAAACGCTAGGATTGGTACGATGTGTAGGAAGGGGTGCCGTGTAAGAGGGGCTCGATTGTGGCGGAGTATGACTAATGTGTGTGGCCTGAGCTCGTGTTGATTCTCCGTGTTTGTTAAGACGGTTTTTTAGATCCTTATATACTACACAGCCACGCCAATTCGCTGTGTGACTTCCACCAGTTGCTGCACATTTTAACAGAGCTGTCTTCCTTGTTCTTATAACAGTTCGCTGTGCTGTGGGCTTCACTATAGACTACACAAATAGAGTTCAGTGTACAGTAAGCCTTAGTGTGGCCATATTCTTGGCAGTTAGTGCACTGCACTGGGCGCTTGCGCTTGTGTGGCTCTTCTACTGTGATACGCCGATGCAGTAGGAGCTGTAACTTGTAGATTGGGTGAACTTCATTTTTTTTTAGTGACTGGCTCTCTGGCTCCAACTCGATTTTGAACATTGGTTGTGGTTCCTTATTTTTGTTAAGTATGTTCATGACCATTTTTGCATTAAAGTTCTTTTCCTTGAGCGCTTCTACGATTTCAGTGGTCGAAACAGTTGCCTCAATCCCTTTGAGAACAACCTGTAGGCCCCTTGCGCTTTTTAGTTGGTATGTATAAAAGTTTTTTCCTGCATCTTCCAGGAATTTGGTTAGGAGACGATGGCTAGCCTCGGTTTGAGTTTGAACTATTGTTCCATTAATGTTCCCTTTTCTTAGGGGGATTACGTAGGATGAGTTTTCTCCTATTAATGTCGCTTATTTGTTCACTATGGCACTTGAGCTTTTTCGCGAATGTATATTGGAGGAGGCTTAACCTTCTTAGGTTCCTCTTTGGATGACTTTGCCGTTTGTACACTTTTATAAGTAGATTTTGCCAGAAGCTCAAACCTGTTGGTGTTTTCTGACGTTTCATTAGTGACATCATCTCGTGTAATTTTTGCCTTATTTTCGGATTGTTGATTTTTATTATTTTGAGGGCTGAGTTTTCTTTTAATTGTTATGTAGCGATCCATTCCAGTCTGTATGGTCGACCCGGCGTTCTTGTTTATGTTTTGGTTTTCTGCTAGCACAGCGGAACCGTTAAGTTACGTTTTTGTTTTGATCGCTGGCTCATGGCGAGCAAGTGCTTGCGTCGACGAAATTGAGCGAGCCGATGATACCGTTCCAGTTGTTGTTGTGATTGCAGTTGGAGTGGTTGTTGTTGTCACAGTACTAGTCACCGTAGGCAAGCGTAAAGAAATTTTGCAAGTGTTTGGTGCTTGCGGATTTTGTGACGAAGCTAGTAATGAGGGAGAGCAAGAACGCGCTCTTTCTTGAGTTGTTGGCAAAAGTAAATTCGTAGGGTTGGGGGTGATTGACCGCTCGCTGTCTGCAGAAGTCGCGGAGACGTATGAGAAGTACGCGTTGTTTCGTTGCAATGAGAGCCGGCGATCGTCTTGATCGCGTTGACGCTGAGCGCGAACGTCGTTCCTCACTCATAGTTGTTGTTTTTATTTGCTTTTTTTTTGTTTTTTGGTCTTTTGTTTGAAGATGTAAAAAACTTTCAAACACAGAATATGTATTCGAGCGATGGTGCGTCGCACAGAGCGCCTCTTTCGCTTTTGATTTATTTATTTGTTTTATATTAATCACCATTCACTTCACTCAAATTAACCGATACGGAGCTCGATTAAAAATACGTCTTCACACGTCAACGAACGCAAACGACATATCAACATATGTATTGTCGAAATTAGCAGGAAAGATACTATCCAACACCATTCCAAGGTCTAAATTAAGAAATATGCCAAACATACAATTGGCCGATCCATCATTTTCTCAAACTGAACAAATTGACGTGCTTCTCGGTGCTGATGTCCTGCCATCTATCCTTTTAAGTGACGTCAAATCAAAAATATGTGGAACTCTTTTGGGTCAAGAGACTGTTTTTGGATGGATAATATCTGGTCCAGTGCCAACCACGACATCTACATCCATTGCTTTCTACTCAACGCGAGTAGACTATTTGCGTGAAGAGCCCCTCGACAAACTTGTCACCAAATTTTGGGAGGTGGAGGATATTCCTGTCCAGACAACAACGGAAAATGATACTTATTGCGAAGAATACTTTCAACAAAAAACACATCGAGATAAATCTGGAAGATACGTAGTATCTCTGCCATTTCGAGATCCACAGAATATTAACATTGTTCCCTCAAGATCTATTGCATTTACAATTTTTAAAAAATGAATCTCGTCTTAATAAAAATCCTGAACTTAAAAAAGAGTACGATTCAATCACTCAAGAATACACTGGTTTAAACCATATGCGGCAAGTCTCTCCTGACAACCATTCTCCAAATGTCTATTTGCCTTATCATGCTGTCTTTAAACCAGACAGCACCACTACAAAGGTCCGCGTTGTTTTCAATGCTTCCAGCTAATCGAAAAACGGGGTGAGTCTCAACGATACCTTGTATCCAGGTCCAGTGCTTCAGTCCGATTTAACCTTGCAACTGTTAAAGTGGCGGTGCTTCAAAATAGTGTTTAATGCCAATGTACCAAAAATGTATCGGCAGATTCAAGTAAATCCTTCACGCACTCCCTACCAAAGAATCCTGTTCCGTAATCAAGAAGGTGTTGTTTGTGTTTATGAATTAAATACTGTAACCTTCGGAGTCAATTGCGCAGCATTTTTAGCAATCCGTGTTCCTCGACAACTGGCGAAGAATATTCAATATGAAAGTTCTTAAACATCCGATATTATACGATCCTATATGTATGTTGATGACTATTAGCAGGTGCACATTCTGAAGCAGTTGCAATTTCAATGATTTCTGAACTTCAGAATGCGCTTAGTTCAGCATGGTTCCCATTACGCAAATGGACTTCTAACATGAAAGCAGTGCTAAAACATATTCCAAACGGCCAATCGCTTACCAACCAACTTACACAAAACGGGAAGTGTTAGCCCATATTGCAAAGCTTTTCGACCCAGCTTGGTGGTTCTCTTCCTTTGTTGTGCAAGCCAAAATGTTCATGCAGCAACTGTGGCTATAGGAGTTGCATTGGGATGTCTGCTTGCCGGACGATCTTCTCCAAAATTGGCGTGACTTCCTTGGTAGCTATAACCACTTGCGTGGCGTACGGATTCCCCGATGGTTAGGTTTCCGTCCACAAACAGAAATCCAATCACACGGTTTTTGTCATGCTTCTCAACGTGCTTACGGTGCAGCGATTTACGTTCGGATCAAACACAAGAACAATATTTCATGCCTTTTCCTGACAGCGAAGTCGCGTGTTGCGCCTGTTAAAACAATATCCTTACCCCGACTTGAACTATGTGGAGCTGTACTCCTTGCAGAACTTACTGCAGCTATCCTTCCTCAATTGCCTCTGGAATCATACGAGTTATTCTGTTGGACACATTCGACGATCGTATTGGCATGGCTAAGTAAGCCACCCTGCACATGGACAACCTTCGTGGCTAATAGAGTATCTACTACTCCTACACAATGGCATCACGTTCAATGTGAAGATAATCCCGCTGATTTGACAAGTCAAGGCATGGTCTCTCAAGAATTACACAGGCCCACAAAAAAAAAAGTGTCATGATCTGGGCATGCGGCATATGAAGTTATATGTATTTTGAGTCGCTGATTCCGAATCAGGAATCGGAATTTCTCAATCACGTCACGGAGCCCCATAAAATAATGGGTGGTCATGATCGGGTAGTGCAATATATGTTTATATATGTTTTTCGACCTTCCAAATCCGAATCTGAAGTCAAAACCTGCCTATCACGTCGGAATTTGAACCTAACCCGATCATAAACACACATTATTTTATGGGGCTCCGAAAATTTTAGCAGTTTTTTGAGGTTAAATCAAAACTTAGACGTCTAGTGTAAATTTTGACTTCGGATTCGAACTTAGAAGGTCAAAATACATATTAAAGCATATATCGCATGCCCAGATCAGGATTATATATATTTTGGGGCATATTTAAAGGCTTTTCAGGTTATGTCGAAATCCAGATGTGATGAAGAATTTCTGACGCCGGATTCCTAATCAGCGACCCAAAATTCATATAATATATATGCCGCATACCCAGATCATGACACTTTTTTTTTTGGTGGGCATGTGTTAATATTCAGTGACTTATGGTGGTATGGGCCAAGATGGCTAAGGACACCGAAAACCCAATGGAGGATCCCAAATCAGTCAGCGTTGGACATAATACCATAACTGCGATCCATCAAAGCATATATTGTCACTAATATGACCACACATATCGATCTTCTGGAACGTTTTTCCGACCTGGGACGAGCATTGCGAGTTTTGGCCAATTTAGACAATTTGGTTAAAATTCTGCCAATTTACATACAATAGCACTTTTTTTGTCCTCGGAAGATTTGATTTCCGACGCTATTTCAACCAGGTGATGTTGAGGCCATTGGTCTTCCTCCAGTTTCAAGAAACTTGGCCCTTCCATAACGAGCTTACAATCTCGTCTATGTCGGTTCCTCTCGATAGTAAATCGCCAGATTAGCATCTGTTGGAACGTGACGCCACACAATACCTTTCGACATCTCCTGAATTTCTGCAACTCTATTTGCCACAAATGTGCCCAATATGCCAGAATCGCGTTGTAACCAATACAGCACAATCTGTGAATCCGACCAGAAATTCAAACTTTCTATATTAAATTTTGATAAGGTTGTCGCAATTTGTTGCCAAAGCTTGGCCAGCAAGAGCGCTGCACATAGCTCTAGTCGGGGTATTGTTTTCACGTTTAGTGGAGCTACCCTGGACTTTGCAGTGAGCAATGTAGTGCAAACGTCTCGGTTGTTGCAAGTTCGAACGTATATGCAACAACCATATGCATGACTGGATGCATCGGCAAAGCCATGGATCTGAACCCTTTGATACGTATTTAGGCATACGTACCGGGGAATGCGAATTTTATGTAAATCGCGCAAGGTCATGGTAAATTTATTCCATGTAGTGTGAAGACTAATTGGAATGGCTTCATCCCAGTCTATTTTCAGTCTCCACAACTCCTGCAACAACATTTTGGCCTTGGTAACAATCGGACACAACAAGCCAAGAGGGTCAAATAAACGAGAAGCTGCAGACAATATGTTGCGATTCGTTGGCTTAGCCGAAGCAAAACTGTCCACATCGAGATGATATTTAAATATATCCTCTTGAGGTGCCCAGCGCATCCCAAGAGTTTTTACGGAACTCTGGTCATCAGTTTTGAGAGTCACTTCTTCGCTAGCTTTTGTTTTGAACGACAGATCTCTACAGTTTGTTGCCCACTTGGCAAGTGGAAAACATCCTGATTCCAATATCTTCTGAACTTCATTGCAAATAGTGTTAAGCTCTTGTATACTATCTGCACCTGCCAACATATCATCAACATAAAGGCACTTCTTAATCACATCTGATCCAATAGGATGTGAAAAAAGCAGCGTATCTCCAGAAAAGGTTCAGAAGCTGTACCGTATGTGACTGTATTAAGTCGGTATGCCGGAATATTTTGTGAAGTATATTCTCTCCACAGAATAAGTTGGAAATTTCTGTCTTTTTCAGAGACATTTATAGCCTATACATTTTTGAAATGTCAGCAGTTATGGCATACTTATTCAACCACAAATTAATCAGGATTGAATAAAGCTCCCTCTGAATTGTCGGCCCCACCATCAGTGTTTCGTTGAGTGAAACAGCTATTGACGTCTTATTAGAAGCGTCGAAAACTACACGAAGCTTGGTGGAGGAACTTTCAGGCCTAACAACGTTTTGATGAGGAATATAATAATGCTGTTCTAGAGGAGTTGACTTCAAAATGGACATGTGTCACACATACAAATACTCTTTCATTAAGTCATGGTACATAGTTTTAAGAACTGCATCCTTTGATATTTTACGCTGAAGTTGCAAAAAACGCCTTTCAGCAGTTTGAAAGGACAGGCCAAGAACTTTTGGATCGGTCTTGAAAGGGAGATCCCCTTGGAAACGACCAGAAGATAACTGCTTTACAGTTTTCTCAAAGAACAGTTCACAAGCCTGTTGTTCCAATTCCCAAAAACGGTTAACTAACATATCGAGAGAACGATTAGTTTGGGCAATTAAACACCCACTGAACTGATGCCTAGGCACTTATCCAGTACATTTGCCTGCTACTATCTATCCTAGCAGCGTTTTTTGCATTATAGGAAGTTCAGAACCTAATTTTATTTGCCCAACGCACAATAATTCGTAGAACAATTCTGCTCCCAAAAGAATGTCCACCTTAGCTGGTCTATTGAATTCTGAGTCTGCCAGTTTTATATTTTTGGGTATTTTCCAATTCGAAATACCCATTGAATGTCCAGGCTGTGTTGTTGAAATGGATTTCAATAACAAACATTCAGCCGGAAAGTTGTGAGAATTTATGCGCGACTGAATAGAGGCACTGATCTTATTTTTGCTATCTATTGTTGCACCACCAACCATCGAGATAGCTAAAGATGTTGACTCCCGCTTGAGCCGTAACATCTGGGCCATGCTCTCAGACATCAAATTAATTTGGAAGCCAATATCAAGTAAGGCTCGTGCTAAATGCAACTGACAAAATCTGTCTTTTACATTAACGACAGCTGTGGCGAGAACAATTTGTTTATTCTTTGCTACATGCCTCGAATACGCATCTGACATCGTGCTTTGAAGTGTGGATAGGAACAGGAGTAGTATACCTGTGAGGCAACGAATGGTGAGGCTTCGAGGAAGCTCGACATTTTGATGCCTTACATTTTAACATCATATAACCCACAACCAAACAATTTAGGCACAACTTTTGTGTTTTGACGAATTCAAAACGTTGCATAACTGATATAGCAGCAAACGATGGACACGAATCAAGATTGTGCGTTGACGATGATAAACGCCATCCATCAGCACAAGCAAAGGACGATTTAAACTGATGGGGCTTCTTAGCATCAACTCGCGACTTTGTTTTGTCCCGAGTTAACTATTCTGCTGACAGACACTGATACCTGATTCCGCCAGTCCTTTTCCCGCTCGGAATATTCTCGAGATCACGCAAAAACTTAACACGTCTGGTACAAGCAACTTCGGTTTCAAATCTATTTCTTTCTTGGTCATGGACCATTCGATTTTTTATCTTACATATCGATGTTTATCTAACATATCGTATCGTACAATTCAATTATAGCATTCAGCTTTGATACATACATAATTCATATATAGCATTTAGCTTTTATCCATATTATTTACATTTTAACAGGTAATTCAATTCAATTCATTCAGGCAATTTTAACAAAACAAAAATTAATTTAAAATACGCTTTTGCCCTATTTCGGCGCAAACATACGCCCGGCCTTGGAAGCTCCTTCCAACAAGTCTTCCTCGTCTTCGTCTAAGGGCAGCGGGCAGATCTTGTGAACGTTGCGCTTAAAGTGACCTGATTTGCATCTCACAGTCACTACTCGAACAGTTCCATCAGCACCAGGATGTATTTTTTCTACACGGCCTAAAGCCCATTGACCTGGTGGAATATTATCTTCTGCTATTAAAACTAAAGCACCCTCCTTCAGGTTTTTGTATGGGGTCTTCCACTTGGCCTTCTCTTTTGGAGTTGTTAAATATTCCAGCGACCACCACTTCCAAAATGCGTGCTGGACTGCAACGATTCGTTTCCATCGATTTGTGGCACTCATCTTAAAAATGCTGTCGTCGAATGGCTCCGGTAGTGTGTTGAGAGGTCGACCAATTAAAAAATGACCTGGGGTCAATGATTCAAAATCGTTTGGATCGGGCGACAAGGCACACAAGGGTCGAGAGTTCAACTGCTTTTGCTTGAGCTATGACTGTAGCAAGCTCTTCATAGTTTAACGTTGTTCCATTGACGTTTCTGCTCAGTAGCTGTTTTGCTACCTTCATTGCACTTTCCCATAAGCCCCCGAAATGGGGCGATCTTGGCGGTATGAAGTGAAATTGGACGCCGAGCTGACTGCAGTGATCCAATACGTTGTGTCTGCTGTTGTCGTTCCACAAGCGATCGGCTATTTCCTTGAGCTCCCGTGATGCACCAACGAAATTTGTGGCGTTGTCGCAGAACAGCTCTTTCGTTATCCCGCGGCGTGCAAAAAATCGCTTAAGCGCAGCGATAAAAGCGTTTGTGCTAAGATCTGACACCAGCTCTAGGCACGCCTTGGTCAGAAAGCACACGAAGACGCATAAATACACTTTCACTGGACGTTTTCCTCTTTGGTTAAAATGCATCCACAATGGTCCAGCGTAGTCTACACCTGCTCTTTCAAAGGGGTGCACTCCTATTTGCACTCGGCCTGCTGGTAGAGAGCCCATTAATTGCTTATGTAATACTGGTCTATGTCGAAAACAAATAATACAACTCCTCACCGTACTCCGAGATAGTTTTCTAGCATTAATGACCCAGAATCGTTGTCGCACAAAAGCACACAAAGCGTGCGCTCCGGCATGCAGATTGATTCGATGTGTGTACTCAAATAATGCTTTTACAGCAATGTGGTTACCTGGCAAAAGTATGGGATGCCTCACATTATATGCTATATTTGCACGAGCTAGTCTACCACCAACACGAATTATTTCTATACCCTTCCAATTAATTATAAGCCCTTGTATTTTGGCTGATTTGATTGGCTTTTTCTCTAATAACTTGTTCATCTCATTGTGAAAGTTTAAAGCTTGTAAATTGGCAACAATATAAATTAAGCCTCCTTTTAATTCCGTTGCTGTAAGCGTTTCTGATCGACTTGAATCATTTTTACTGATACGCTGTCGCCAACGAAAAACATATGCAAAGACCCTATTTAATTTTAAAAAATCCCTTGAATATTTGCAGTCAGATATTAAATCTGAGGGCATGAGTCGAACATTTCCTAATAAGCTAAATTGAGTACTGCGCTGTTCTGGAAGTTCCTTAGGGACTTGCCATTCTATTAATGTCCAACTATCTTCGGAATGTTGTAAAAGCTCTGGACCTCGCCACCACAACGACGAGTCCATTAATTCCAACGTGTGCAGACCACGAGAAACAATGTCTGCGGGATTTTGTTTTGATTCAATTTTATACCATTCTTGTACTCTAGATAATTCTTGAATTATTGAGACTCTATTAGCAACGAATGTATTCCAACGACTAGCATGAGACCCAATCCAATTAAGAACAATAGTAGAATCGGTGAAATAACAAACTCTATCAATTGATTTAGGCGCGCAATTTTTAATTTTATCCACAAGTTGAGTCAAAAGTCGGGCACCTTCTAGCTCTAAGCGAGGTAGCGATACTACACGAACTGGTGCTACTTTGGATTTTGCTGCAACAAATGTACTGATATGACGCCCTGCATATCTATGCATCGAACATAGACTGCAGCTCCAAAAGCTCGACAAGAAGCATCAAAAAATCCAATTAACTCTACTTTATCAACTGCAGTCTCTACCGGTACTACCGCTCGAGGCAATGAACACTTATGAACAATTTCTAATTCCTTTCTATACTTTTTCCATTGAGTTGCATAACTAGTCGGCAATTCTTGATCCCAATCTTGCTTAAGTAGCCACAACTCCTGCATAAAGATTTTTCCTAGAATCAGGAGCGGACTCAGAAACCCAAGTGGGTCGAACAATTGCGCTAACTCTGACAAGACCACACGTTTAGTTATCAAGATGGATTCATTTGCAGTATACGAAAACTGAAAATTGTCAATTTTAGAAGCCCAATAAATTCCAAGAGTCTTTGCCGTCTCTGTGGTGTGAAGTTCTAATGGTTCTGTAGCAGTATTGCTCTCGTTCCACTGGGCATTTGACCGCCATTTGTGAAGTTCAAATCGCCCTAATTGCAATAAGTCTGTTACTTCCTTCTTTAACTGGAGCAGTTGGGCCAACGAATCTGCTCCAGATAGCATATCGTCCATATAAAAATTACGCCTCACTGCTTCATCTGCTAAGGGATATTGATTACCAAACTGATCTGCCAAATAGTACAAACATCGCACCGCCAAGAATGGTGCTGAGTTCGTGCCATAGGTAACAGTTTTAAGGCACAGTACTTTAATCGATTCAGTGCTACAAGCCCGCCATAAAATACATTGATAGTCGCAATCAGAGGGATCGACCAAAATCTGACGATACATTTTAGATATATCCACAGTGAGCGCGTACCTATAGAAACGAAAGCGAACTAAAGTGTCAAATAAATCTGCCTGCAGGGTGGGTCCTACCAACATCGTATCATTCAAGGCTACACCATTGCTTGTTTTACACGATGCATCAAACACAACCCTCAATTTTGTTGTTAAACTTTCTGGGCGAATTACTGGATGATGCGGAATAAAATATTTCACTTGTCGTACTTCGACATCAGATAGCTCTTCCAAGTGATTTAATTCCTTGTATTCATCTATAAACGTCACATACTCTTTCTTTAGCTCAAGATGCCTGTTAAGTTTTCTTTCCAAATTTAGAAACCTATTTAAGGCAATATTATAAGATTCTCCCAGCTTTTCTCGTGGCTGCTTGAACGGCAGACGAACTACAATGCGATTTCCATCTGTCCTTTTTACAGTACTCACGAATTTATCCTCACAAAGCTGCTCTGCTTCAGTAAATTGTTTTGACGAATAAGAAACTCCTTCACAGAGCCAAAATTGTTGCACCAAATTTTGCAGCTGCTCTGTGTCTTGTTGTTTTTGATTACCCACTTTGCTAACCAATAAAGCAACACTCTCATCTGGAATGTATTCTCCTACCACTATCCAACCTAAGAGGGATTTTTGAAGAATTGGTTTGTTTAGGCCCATTTTGATTTGCCCTGCCACGATTAAATTAAAGAATAAATTTACTCCAATGAGCATGTTTATTTCGTCTGGCATATCAAACAATGGGTCAGCAAGTATTATGCTGCTAGGTATGAGCGACCTCAATGAGTCTGTAGCTACGGGATTATACTGCGTGATTTTTGGCAAGATACTAAAGTTTCCGACTGCTTCAAAATTGGTTACTCTGGATTTGATGGTAGTCTCCACTTCACCAATGACATTAGATTTGCAGTTTCCTATTCCATTGAGGGTGTATTGAGTTTCGCTCATACGCAAACTTAATTCTGAGGCGAATTGAGCAGTCACAAAATTAATTTGACTACCGGAGTCTAATACGCATCTACATTTACGAACCTTGCCGTTTGCATCTTCAACCAACACGATTGCAGTAGCTAAATAACTAGACCCTCTATTGGTCAACAAAGCACTCTGCAATGCTGTTGAGTTGGCTGGATCACCTACCGATTGAGCTCTTGTGTTTCCTGAGTCTCTGTGTAATAATTCATGATGTGGCTTATTGCAAATAGTACATGCTTGTGCCTTACAATCCTTTGTTTGGTGTCGCTTGCTAAAACAGCGAACACACAACCCATGTTTCTTTATTTCAAAATATCTTTGCAAAGGGTTCAACGATGCGAATTTCTGACACACCTTTACATTATGCGATCCTGAACAACAATAGCAGGAATTTTGGCTAGCTTCCACAACAGTTGACAAACTTGCTCTTTTTCCACCATTAATTTTCTTAGGGGACCTGCGTCTTCTTACTTCTCGACTAGCCATGTTAATGCTCCTGTTTATTACAAACTGTGCAAGCAACTTCCAAGAAGGTAACTGAGAATTATCGAATTCATTTTCCCATTTCTCTAGCGTTTCATCATCGAGTTTATCTTGAATTAAGTGGAACAACAATGCTTCTAAAATCTCGCTGTCTTTATTTAATGACCGAAGTGCCTCCAATTGTGCATTAACTCTATCGACCAACAATCTCAAATCCTCAGAAGTTGGCTGCTTAAGCTTATTGATATTGCATAGCTTGTCTACATGAGCTTGAACTATTATAGACTTGTTCTCAAATCTATCTTTTAACAGTTGCAAGGCCCTTCTGTAATTGTCTGCCGAAAGCTCTAAGCACTCAATAGTTTCTAATGGATTTGGCCCTAAGCACGATTTTAGATGTACAAACTTAGAAAGGTCATCTACTTCTCCATCTGCGTCGATTAAAGTACATAAAGTATTTAACCAGCTTGTCCACTCAGTGAAATTCCCATTAAATTCTGGTAGCTTTAATTTTGGTAGCTTCGAAGCTCGAGAGTCTACAGTGGACAATGAAGAATTCGGAGATGGACTTGTTGCAGTTATTGAGCGACGTCCTCTATGTGTCAATTGAGACAATATTCGTGATTTCACTTCGCAATAAATATCTTCTATTTCATGTCGATTTTCAAATTCACTAACATCATCGCTGTTCATTTCAATTTGCTGTTGTACACTGCACAGCTGAGTGAAAACTGATTCAACCAAACTTAAACGTGCTTCCATCTCTGAGGCAACCATTGACACACCGTTATTTTCAATATAAATTTTAGTGCGATTCAATGAAGACAATAAACTTTCACGAGATGAGTGGAACTCCTCTTTATTTCCTCTTTTTTGAGCCATTTTAGTTTTTTCTTCACAGATAGTTTAAATATAATTTATGTTTTACTATTCAATAACTACTGTTCTCAAAATTGCACTCAAATAGTAGCAGTTAAAATTTATAAGAACTCAAATATGCACTCAATTATTTCGCACTACTAAATTGCAAATTCACTCAAAGCTGAACGTTAATGTAAAGAAAAACGAAATTAAATCACTCATATACAACAGTAAATTTTTCTTTTCGTTGTTCTCCTTTATTGCGTCGTTGCAGCACCTCTTAACATGTGAACGCATAAAAGAGAGAGATTAACTTGCGCAAAAAATGTAACAGTTAATTTTTCTCCTTCTGTCGTTCTCCTCGACTTCTTCTATGTGTTACTGTTTCTGGCTGATGATCATTTGAAGGTCACACGTGTTCTTCTACTTAAGTATGTAATTATAATACGAGATACAACAACAACTGCACCTACATACGAGGGTCGTTTGATAAGTCCGTGACTTTTTGAATAAAATATATTTTTTTCGTCAAAGAAGCGTTTTATTTCTCAACATAATCTCCTTTTAGCTCTATACATTTAGTCCAGCGTTTTTCCAATTTTTTTATTCCTTCCAAATAATAGGTTTTCTCAAGGCCCTCAAAATAGTCGTTTGTTTCTGTGTTTCTCTTCATTTGACCCGAATCTCTTACCGCCGAGCCATTTCTTCATGTTTGGAAACAAAAAATAGTCACAGGGGGCTAAATCTGGAGAATATGCTGGATGGGGTAGCAGTTCGTAGCCCAATTTATGAAATTTTGCCATTAGCACACGAAATTCACTTTTTTCCATTTTCGTTAAAATTCACGAGATCGTCTGCTTTCAATGCCTATAAAACGCAAACCAAAAAACGCAGCTTTCTCAAAATTTTACAGTCAGCTGTTAATCGATAACTGCATTAGAGCAGGTGCGCGGCAAATACAAAAAGTCACGGACTTATCAAACGACCCTCGTATGTAATTTACCCTGTCAATAGAACCTAGCCGTTCACTAATTATGATTTTTTCAGATAACCACACACTTTTGCCAAATGCAACTTTTTATTTTATTTTTGTTGAATTTAACACTTATTGAAGCGCACACACCAAACTGTACCCTATATTCCGTGCAATCCACTCTGGGAGCACCAAGCTATATTCAACTCACAGTAAGATGATGGAGCCGACACTGCTTCAATATTATAAGCAGCCCAAGCCTCCTTCTGGTGTCTGCTCCAAGTGCAAATTCAGCTCCAACGATGAGCTCGAATAAGATGAATAGTAGCTCCAACGATGAGCCAATGAAAATGTTGTTCCAACGATGAGCTCCAATTATTGCCAATGGGACTTGAACTTTCTCCAAGTGTCCCTGCTCGGGCGCCAATGATTCCGCCAGTCCTTTTCCCGCTCGGAATATTCTCGAGATCAAGCAAACACTTAACACGCCTGGTACAAGCAACTTCGGTTTCAAATCTATTTCTTTTTTGGTCATGGACCATTCGATTTTTTATCTTACATATCGATGTTTATCTTACATATCGTATCGTACAATTCAATTATAGCATTCAGCTTTGATACATACATAATTCATATATAGCATTTAGCTTTTATCCATATTATTTACATTTTAACAGGTAATTCAATTCAATTCATTCAGGCAATTTTAACAAAACAAAAATTAATTTAAAATACGCTTTTGCCCTATTTCGGGGCAAACAAGACGTTTTATTCAATTGTCTAGCACAATCTTCCCAAGATGGCAGCGTATCATAGTCAAGCTGCTCTTCAAAACGAGATTTGGTAGTATGGTCTACCTTTGCCACGACCATGTGAATTATCATTGCACTAGCAATGTCTTTGTCGTTACCTAACGACGACAACGATGCATAAACGCAGATGGTTTTGTCATGCTAAACTAAGTGATTGAACTTTTCGACGTTTGATAAAGAATTGTCATCATCGACTAAACTTTCAAACAGGCACATAAAATTTTTGTATTCCGAATGTTTGCCACTAAATTTTGGCAAACACATTTTCGGTAACTGAGATCGCTGGCTCGAAACTGCGGATCAAGCATGCTCAGTTCTTGGCCCTGAAGTCGGCTTGGATGCATTAATGTACAATGCCCTTGTGACGACACACAAGTGTTCTAATGGCCCTCAGATTTGTGGCTTTTCACTTGTCTTTTCGGTCTCAGAAATGTTTGCTGATAAAATTAATAAAAATTAACAAAAACAAAATGTCACAAACTTTGTGAGCTACCCTCGCAACGATGCTGACTATGTAAATCTAGCTTGCCTATACACACACACTCGCGCAACCTATGCGTTGTGTGATCAAAATAACGAAAATGATCCAAGCTATCAAAAGTAAGGCAGGCTAAACTTTTGCTGTAACTATGTTTGTAGGCAGCGATGTAAAATGCGGGGTGCGGGGTATGCAAAGCAATGAGAGAATATGTATATGCAAACGCACTCGAAGTGGTATATGTATGTAAGTTAACAATAGTTAACGACACCCGCCAGCTAGGCACCAAGATCTGCATAGCTTGCGTTCTGAGTCCCTTGACTCCGTGTAACCGGAGATCTTGCACGAGGCGCACAGTCAGCGGAACATACCGTGGGACCGGCGACTGTGCAGAAACGTGGAGTCGGCGAACTTTACGTAACGGTTGCCGCGGCTTTAGCATTTACTTCTTAAGTTCATTTTGTCTTTGTATTCAGTTCTAAAATCCAACTCAAACTCTACGGACACTTTCGGTCCTTAATAAACATTGTAAAGCAATTCCATCGTTTTACTATTCGGTTCGGTACGTGGGCAAGTCCATGCCGCGTAGTCCCAGTAACAACCAGACTCGAACCTTCTTCTAGTGCACCCGTTGTCGGCAAATTCCGGCAACGACTCACAATCAAAACCACATCGAACTCTCCTAGCGTGGGCGCATACCTGCCGCGCAAGAAAGGAGATCGATACCAGTGCTTCGCCCATCACGGACTGTTCGCCGTGGTTGGAATCCACTCCTGACGCCCCCGTCAAGTGGAGGTACTCGTACCTTCGAGGGAGTTCCCGGCGTCTGTCGACACTACCGTCGCAGAATTGTGTGTTGGCGCATACCTGCCACACACAAGCCGCTTATTCTTGCTAAGCTGCCCGCAGCCACCCTGCCGCAGCCAACGAGGGACCAAGCTGAAGACTTTGATATAACTGGCGCCCAACGTTGTGAAGATTTCAACGCTCCGAGATTAGGATAAAAGCTCAAAATGTTCATGTAAGTGGAAAACTTATTCATAATCGCCTCAGAATAGGGAGTTAAAATCGTTAAATACAATACGTAGGAAAGTAATTTAGTGTTTGCAATCATAGTGCAGGTCAAACTTTTGCAAATTAAAAACCAAGTTTAAAAGAAAGAAAAAAGAGCAAATTAAGTAATATAAATAAAATAAATTTTAATTTCATTTTGTGAAGATAGTCAGACCAGCCAAAAGAGCTGAGTCAGCGTATTCACACACTGCGCTTCTCTGTGGAGCTGCATTGGTTTCGAGTGTCACACAACTGAAAGTGGACGCGCAATCAGACAACCCGACTGCGGGGTCTGTTCGTTCGCTTAGCTTGTATTTTTATTGTTGTTCTTGTTTGGTACAACCAGCCGCTATTTCGTTTTTGTCTCTTACCCTACCGTTAATTTCGCTTAGACTCACAACTCAGATCTGATTAGCTTTGGGTGTATGAGTGAGTGGAAAAACGACGAACTGCTAGATCGTCTAAATAACGAAATATTGAAGAGGAAGCTAGCGGGACAGAGTCGAGACATGAATGTAGAAGACGTTCAACGAATTATTACAGTAGCTGTGTCAGCTGCTTTAGAGCAGCAAAGGATAGGCTTTGAGGACAAGCTACAGGAAATAACTAATCAGCTTCGGGCCTCAACTGTGTCCGCACCTGAGGTTAAAGTCTATGAGCCGATTCAAGTTGTGCAGGGCAGGGAATGCAATGAATGCCTGGATGCAGTGAAGTCACTTCCAGAGTTCAATGGGTCGCAGGAACAGTATGTCTCATGGAGGCAAGCGGCGGTGGCCGCCTATGCCCTTTTCAAACCTCACGAGGGCAGCTCTAGACATTACCAGGCTGTTCTTATAATTCGGAACCGAATAAGAGGATCTGCCGATGCGGTTCTAGCTTCGTTCAACACTGTTTTGAACTTTGACGCTATCATAGCCCGACTTGACTTCACGTACTCTGACAAACGCCCACTTCATTTGCTTGAGCAAGAGCTCGCAACACTTAGGCAGGGTCCACTGTCCATTATTCAATTCTATGAGGAGGTCGAGAAGAAGCTCACACTCCTAACAAATAAGACAACAATGACTCATGAAGCGAGCCAGGCACGCTACATGAACGAAAAGCACAGGGCTGACGCACTTCGAGTGCTCGTGTCAGGTTTACGACGCAATCTCACTGACGTGCTTTTCGCTGCTCAGCCAAGAGACCTACCCTCGGCCTTAGTCATGGCCCAGGAAATAGAGTCAAACCATGAAAGGCATGCGTTTGCAGCTCAATACGCTAGATCATTAGAGGACAAGGCCTCCAGACAGCTTCAAGGCCGCTCCAATCAGCGACAGGTGGAGTCTGGAAAGAACCCTTACTTTTCTAGGGAACAGGGAGTCCGTCCAAATGACAGGAAGCAAGATCAGGTCGAGAAAATGGAGGTCGATTCGTCATCCAGATTCCGACAACCGACTAACTTCCAACGGCAAACTGCCTCAGGGCCGAACCACACACCGTCACCGGCTTTCGGCGGTAACCAACAGCAGGGTAATCAGAAAAGACCAGCAAGTTCTCAGAGAGTATCCGACTTTAGGCGACAGAGGGTAAACCATCTGCGTCAAGAGGATCAGGAGGAGGCCGAGTATGAACAGCAATATACTCAGGCCGCTGAAGAGGATGCTGAAGACTTAGAGGCGGACAACGAGTCGGAATATGAGACTGATGCTCTCAATTTTTTAGCGGAGCATCCCTGCTTCCGTTCGTCCAACGGACAGTAGCAGGGAAAACGTTAAAATTTCTGATTGACACTGGGGCTTCAAAAAGCTACATAAGACCAGACATAAACATAGCTCCCCCCATTCCAGTGAAGACCCCATTTGTAGTGAAGTCCATCCATGGCTTCAACAACATCAGTCACAAAAGCTTCCTCAATATATTCGGTGTCACCAGCCCATTCTTTCATGTACCCGGACTTACCACTTTCGATGGGATAATTGGGTTTGATCAGCTTTCAAAAGTTGATGCGACCCTCGATTTAAAAGATAACCTTATTCGATTCAAAGGCGGATCTGAACCTTTAAGGTTCATAAGATGTGCCCAAGTTAATTTCACTAAGATAGATGACATTGAAGTCCCTCCCAAAGTTCGTGAGAGTTTCCTTCAAATGATGTCCACTGGCCAAAAGGCCTTTGCGGACCCGAGTAGGAAACTTCCCTTTAACACCAATGTCGTTGCAACGATTCGAACTGAGGATGATGAGCCGGTTTATTCAAAAATGTATCCGTTCCCCATGGGTGCAGCTGACTTCGTCAACCAAGAAATTGAAGACCTGTTAAGCAACGGCATTATTCGACCTTCCAGGTCCCCTTACAACAACCCCATATGGGTTGTTGGAAAGAAAGGCTCCGATCTTTCGGGCTCGCCTAACAAGCGCTTGGTCATCGACTTTAGGAAACTTAGCTCGAAGACCATAGCAGACAGATACCCGATGCCAAGCATCAGCATGATTTTATCAAATTTAGGGAAGGCAAAATATTTCACGACTTTGGACCTAAAATCTGGCTATCACCAGATCATGTTAACAGAGCAGGATCGGGAAAAGACATCCTTTTCGGTAAACGGTGGCAGATATGAGTTCTGCTGTCTACCCTTTGGCCTCAAAAATGCTTCGAGCATTTTTCAGAGGGCGATTGACGATGTCTTACGGGACTACATTGGAAAGACTTGCTACGTCTACGTTGACGACGTAATTGTTTTCTCCAAAGATGAAGTAGAACACGTCTCCCACGTCGGCCAAGTTCTAAAGAGCCTCTATGACGCGAACATGAGGGTGTCCAAGCAGAAGTCTCAATTTTTTAAAGAAGAAGTTGAGTTTCTCGGCTTTGTTGTAACAAAGGAAGGCACCAAAACAAGCGCAGAAAAAGTGAGGGCAATCAAAGAATTTAAGCAACCGAGCAACCTGTTTGAGTTAAGATCCTTTTTGGGTCTCGCCAGCTACTACAGGTGTTTTATTAAGGACTTCGCGGCAATAGCGAGGCCCCTAACTGCCATTCTAAAAGGCGAAGGCGGAAAGGTGAGCAAATACCGATCGAAGAACATTCCTGTGGTCTTTGATGAGGCTCAGTTAAACGCATTTGACAAACTCAGAAATGTGCTTGCATCCGAGGACGTGGTCTTCCAATATCCAGACTTTTCAAAACCATTCGACCTTACCACCGATGCTTCGTCATCTGGTATAGGCGCAGTCCTATCCCAAGGCAACAGACCCATTACAATGATCTCTCGGACCCTAAAAGACAGAGAGGTCAACTATGCCACGAACGAAAGGGAGTTGCTGGCAATTGTTTGGTCTTTGGACACTCTTCCCCATTACTTATATGGTAAAAGCGACATTAACATTTATACTGATCACCAGCCTCTGATATATGCAGTGTCCGATCGAAATCCCAATTCCAAAATCAAGAGATGGAAAGCACGTATAGAGGAAAGCGGGGCTAAGGTCCTATACAAGCCAGGCAAGGAGAATTTTGTAGCGGACGCTTTGTCTCGGCAAAACGTTAATGCACTGCAGGACTCAAGCCAATCTACTGCGGCCACGGCTCACAGTGAGATCTCTCTAACCGATGTGATTGAGGCCACTGACAAACCGTTGAACTGCTTCAGGAACCAAGTGATTCTTGAAGAGTCATCCGCAGATTCAAAACGTACATTCGTTCTGTTTGGCACCAAAACCCGTCACCAGATCACCTTTAGCCGCTGGGAAACACTTCTCGAAACGGTTAAGGATGTGGTGAAACCAGACGTTGTGAACGCCATTCATTGCGAACTGCCTGTCTTAGCGCATATTCAAGATGAGTTGGTTAAACTCTTTCCTGCGACAAGGTTCTGGTACTGTAAAAAACGGGTGACGGACGTTACCAACAAAGACGAGCAAAGGGAGATTGTAGTCTCAGAACATAACAGAGCGCACAGGGCCGCCCAGGAGAATGTCAAGCAGATTCTGCTCGATTACTATTTTGCGAAAATGGGCAAAATTGCGACTGAAGTGGTTGTAAATTGCAAGGTATGCGACAAGGCGAAGTACGACAGGCATCCGAAAAGACAGGAGCTAGGAGTCACGCCCATCCCTACACGCGTGGGGGAAATAATTCACATAGATATTTTTTCAACTGCGGGAAAACATTTTCTAACAGCGGTTGATAAATTTTCAAAATTCGCGTTGGTTCAGCCGGTAGCTTCGCGAACTATTGTAGATGTGAAGATACCCATACTTCAATTGGTGAATATCTTTCCCGAAATAAAAGTTGTGTATTGTGACAATGAACCCTCTTTTAATTCAGACACGATTCGGTCAATGTTGAAAAACCAGTACGACATTGACGTAGTAAATGCTCCACCCCTACATAGCACTTCTAATGGGCAGTTGGAAAGATTTCACAGCACGCTAACGGAGATCGCTCGATGTCTGAAACTGCAAAGGTCAACAGATGACGTCGTAGAGCTTTTTCTTCAGGCAACTGTCGAATATAACAGGACATTCCACTCTGTAACTAGGGCGAGACCAATCGAGATTGTCCATACTACCTCTAAACTTGCTCCAGCAATCTTCGCGAGGCTCGAGAGGGCCCAGCAAGAGCAGTTAGATAGGAACAATCCCTCTCGCCAGAACAGAATATTCGACGTAGGTGAAAAGGTATTAGTGAAATCCAACAAGAGGCTGGGAGACAAGGTTACACCACTATACGTAGAACAAGAGGTAGAGGCAGATTTGGGAACAACTGTTCTCATTAAAGGGAGGGTGGTCCATAAGGACAATCTCCGTTAGAGCCTCACGCTTAGTGGTACCAGGCAAGCTTGATAGCTCTTCATTCAAATTCCAGACACTTCTGCCTCTTATCGTTGCTTGGATGGGTCCCCTGGACGGACACAAGGCTGACGGACTACTCCCACTCTAACTACATCCCCATTTTAGACGGCACAGTAATAGTTTGGAACGAAACTACTTATATTGGACACTCCTCTAATCTAACCGATTACAAAAGGTACGTACAGGAAACTATAGAGTTGACCGAGACATTTCCACTTTCTCATATGAGAAAGATTCTAAAGGTGGACACGTCACACACGGACTTTACTGACGACTTTGGGGGCACATAAAAGACATGCCAGAAGCATTAACTTTCTGGGGTCAGCCCTTAAGGTTATAGCAGGTACACCGGACGCAGACGACTTATTGCAGACTCGACTGACGGAACAGGAACTCATTAGGGCAAACAATAGGCAGATTGAAATCAACTCCAGAACTCAGGAACAAATCAACTCTCTCACCTCCACTGTTAATCAGATTTTAAATGTAAAGAAAAGGGAAGAAATAGATACGGCTCACTTGTACGAAACACTTTTAACCAGGAATAGAATCCTCACACTAGAAATACAGAGCCTAATGATTGCAATCACTTTAGCTAAAGTTAATGTAGTAAATCCCGCGATAATAGATTCAGATGCCCTAGAGGCGATTTTGAGCAAGAGTTCTGCAGAAGTGTCAGTTACTCAGTTGTTTAGTGCAGCTAGAGTAAAGGTATTAGCGGATGACGAAGTCTTAAGCTTTGTTATTAGTTTTCCTAGACCTAAGATAACTTGTAAGAAAATTGTAATCTTCCCCGTCGCACATGCTGGCCGAGTACTCCACCTAACAGAAGATGTTGTCGCTGAATGCCCGAATGGCGTCACTGCTGTTTCCTCTTGCGTAAGGACTCCCACGACGACGTTCTGCCGCGAGACCCTAGACAGGACTTGTGCGCAAGGGCTTCACGCTGGAACCGAGGCGCATTGTGGCACTAAAGACAGTGACTTGCCCCCCGTGTCTATCATCGACGAGGGCATACTGGTAGTAAATGATGCCCTGGTCAGGGTCAGTCTGGATGATGAGCCCGAGGTATCAGTCAAAGGAACCTACCTGGTGACCTTCGAGCGGATGGCGTATGTCAACAACACAAAATACGTCAACCTCAGAGCCTACCAACGTGACGTACCATCATTCACTTTTGAGCCTGCCCTTCCTACATAGGTTGAGCGAAGAAAATCTGCAGCGAATAACAGAGTTGCGCACTCAGGTGGTTGTCAACCCAGTTGCAGCGGTGGCAACCTGCTCCATTGTTGGCGTTGTCGCAATCTGCATCCTCGCCATCCGGAGACTAAGACGTAGGAAGAGGACACTGGAAGTTGTACAGCAAGCGCTGGAGAATGTGGGCATGGCCAGGGACGACCATGTTTCGAAAGGAGGGAGTAGTTAACAATAGTTAACGACACCCGCCAGCTAGGCACCAAGATCTGCATAGCTTGCGTTCTGAGTCCCTTGACTCCGTGTAACCGGAGATCTGGCACGAGGCGCACAGTCAGCGGAACATACCGTGGGACCGGCGACTGTGCAGAAACGTGGAGTCGGCGAACTTTACGTAACGGTTGCCGCGGCTTTAGCATTTACTTCTTAAGTTCATTTTGTCTTTGTATTCAGTTCTAAAATCCAACTCAAACTCTACGGACACTTTCGGTCCTTAATAAACATTGTAAAGCAATTCCATCGTTTTACTATTCGGTTCGGTACGTGGGCAAGTCCATGCCGCGTAGTCCCAGTAACAACCAGACTCGAACCTTCTTCTAGTGCACCCGTTGTCGGCAAATTCCGGCAACGACTCACAATCAAAACCACATCGAACTCTCCTAGCGTGGGCGCATACCTGCCGCGCAAGAAAGGAGATCGATACCAGTGCTTCGCCCATCACGGACTGTTCGCCGTGGTTGGAATCCACTCCTGACGCCCCCGTCAAGTGGAGGTACCTTCGAGGGAGTTCCCGGCGTCTGTCGACACTACCGTCGCAGAATTGTGTGTTGGCGCATACCTGCCACACACAAGCCGCTTATTCTTGCTAAGCTGCCCGCAGCCACCCTGCCGCAGCCAACGAGGGACCAAGCTGAAGACTTTGATATAACTTGTATATCAAACAAACGAAAGAAGAAACAAGAGAAAACGAGAATCAAACCGAACGTTTTCTGTGCTATGTTTGTAGACAGCAATAGAATATGCGGGGTGCGGGGTGACGAAATGCAAGCAGCGCCAAGTGCAAGCGAAGTCGAAACAACGAAGTAGGTTTAGGATAGAGGTTGAGGATAGTGCTCCAAGTGATATGCGTATGGCTGCCTTTAATGGTGATTTTATTTCATGGCCCTATACGTATAGATAAAAAGCACGTAGTCAATTTTTGCAAAAAGAGTTCCTTTTGTTATACTGATAATTTTTTGTGAGTTGCAGTTGAATTTCGTGCTTGCTTGATTTTAAGTTTGTCGTTTAGAGCTGTTTGTACATACTTTATATGTGAGTCTGATTTATATCTGTTATTTATTGTTAATCTTAATACTTTTAGAATTGAGACGGAGGGAATTTTAATGTTGTTTGATAATATATTGCAGGTGTAGTTTTGTTTTCGGCAGATATGGAGGTGTTGACATTTCTGTGGAGAAGAGGATGTCGAGGTTATATTTTTATACCCTTCGACCATGGAAAATGGTCAAAAAGGGGTATATTAACTTTGTGCAAATGTATGTAACAGGCAGAAGGAGGCGTGGGAGACCCCACAAAGTATATATATTCTTGCTCAGGATCTAGCCAAGTCGATTAAGCCGTGTCTGTCTGTCTGACACACAGATCTCAGCTATTATAAGAGCTAGAGACACCATATTTGGCATGAAGGTTTTTGTTTATCCGGCGCAAATAAGGTTTATTTCAAATGTGGTTGCCACGCCCACCGTCCCTGAAAATCAATAATTGAATCTTTTAAGCTTATATGCGAGCGACATATACATATACAAAGATACAACATTCTGATTAAGATCATACTTAGCTAATTATTATACCAACATAACGTCAAAATTTCAATTCGATCGGGCAACAAACACTGACGTTATTAAACAAAAACCTTGTTCGCTTTGATTTTGTATACAGAACAGCAAGCTCTGACGTCATTGCAATGCTCATGTAGGAAATAAAAGGAAAGAGAATGCGAGCGCGTAGCGCCCTCTGTAGTTCTTCTCTTCTTTTCTATGCACACGCATTTTTTGCATTCAAACGCACTCACATACAAACATTTGTGTTTGACCAATGACATGCTACATGCATATACACGTATTTATATAAAGACGCATATAAAGATGTAGTATCGAACAATCATGGACTCTTAACGTTTAAAAAAGGTCGAAGGGTATCCCACTGTCGCGTGCCACTCGACTGTTGCTCTTGTTGGTTTTTTTGGTTATTGAGGGGAATTATAAGGACAAAGTCATCTGCGTAGGCACTAAAATGTATGTTTTTCTGAAGGCTCATGATGTTTGCTATTACTGATCTTGGGGACCCTTGGAGGATACCGTTAAACAGAGGGTATGTGTGGCTTTTTGCGTTTTTACTTTAGTTTTAATTTTTCTATTTTTATACCCTTCGACCATTGAAAATGGTCAAAAAAAGGTATACTAACTTTGTGCAAATGTATGTAACAGGCAAAAGGAGGCGTGGGAGACCCCACAAAGTATATATATTCTTGCTCAGGATCACTAGCCAAGTATATATATTCTTGCTCAGGATCACTAGCCAAGTCGATTAAGCCATGTCTGTCTGTCTGTCTGTCTGTCCGGATGTCTGGATGTCTGGATGTCCGGATGAACACACAGATCTCAGCTATTATAAAAGCTAGAGACACCAAATTTGTCATGAGGGTTTCTGTTTATCCGGGACAGGTGAAGTTTATTTCAAATGTTGGGTGCCACGCCCCCCGCCCACGCAAATCAATAATTTCATCTTTTTAGCTGATTTGCGAGCGACATATAAAAGATACACCATTCTGAGTAAGACTATACTAAGCTAATTATTTTACCAACATAAAGTCAAAATTTCAATCCGATCGGACAACAAACACAGATGCTATTAAACAAAAACCTTGTTCGCTTTGATTTTATATACAGACCAGCATGCTGTGACGTCATTGCAATGCTCATGTAGGAAAGAAAAGGAAAGAGAATGCGAGCGCGTAGCGCCATCTATTGTTCTTCTCTTCTTTTCTATGCACACGCATTTTTTGCATTCAAACGCACACACACATACATACATTTGTGCTTGACCAATAAAATGATACACGCATGTAAATGTATTCATACGCAGACGCATACAAAGGCTTACGTTACGATATTTCTATTAAGTAGAAGTATTGTACAATTATTGACTCTTTACGTTTCAAAAAGGTCGAAGGGTATCCCACTGTCGCGTGCCGCTCGACTGTTGCTCTTGTTCATACAATTTCTAATGAAGTTTGTTATATTGGAGCCAACTTTTCAACTGCATACCTGGTCGATAATGCTGTGCTCTCCGAGTCTATCAAAAGCTTTTGAAAAATAAAGACCAATGATGGATATGTGTTTTTTGCATCTTAACGACTTGGTTATCAAATGTTCTGCAAGCAGCAGATTGTCTAAAACCAATTTGTCGTGCTTGAGGTCGGATCGGTTGGGGCTTATAAGGTTATTCTTTGTGACAAACACTCAAAGTACAATACTTTTGCTATTATTTTTCTAAAGTTTTGGCTAGGCAGCAGTTGAGAGAAATCGGTCTATAGCTGGTTATTAATGTTTTGTTGGAGTTGGGATAATATAGGAATGACGCGGCTGATTTTATATGTTTGTGGGATAAAACTATTGAAAATGTTGTTGAAAAGTTTGGTTATTCTAGTTTTGATTGAATAGGAGGAGTTTTTATTCATAGGGTAGGATATTCGATTTAGGCCACTTGTTCTTTTGAGGGAGTGTAGTGCTGATAGTAGTTTTACGAGGGTCGTTTGATAAGTCCGTGACTTTTTGAATAAAATATATTTTTTTCGTCAAAGAAGCGTTTTATTTCTCAACATAATCTTCTTTTAGCTCTATACATTTAGTCCAGCGTTTTTCCAATTTTTTTATTCCTTCCAAATAATAGGTTTTCTCAAGGCCCTCAAAATAGTCGTTTGTTTCTGTGATGACCCGAATCTCTTACCGCCGAGCCATTTCTTCATGTTTGGAAACAAAAAATAGTCACAGGGGGCTAAATCTGGAGAATATGCTGGATGGGGTAGCAGTTCGTAGCCCAATTTATGAAATTTTGCCATGCTGACACGAAATTCACTTTTTTCCATTTTCGTTAAAATTCACGAGATCGTCTGCTTTCAATGCCTATAAAACGCAAACCAAAAAACGCAGCTTTCTCAAAATTTTACAGTCAGCTGTTAATCGATAACTGCTGACAGGAGCAGTGTTGTATTTAGAGCAGGTGCGCGGCAAATACAAAAAGTCACGGACTTATCAAACGACCCTCGTAGCTATGATATTTCGGATTCTATTATTTGTGCTGAAGGGTGTGTGTAGTTTGTTGGTTTTCTTAAGTATTTGTTATTAGAGAAGTTTTGATGGAAGTTGTCGTCTTAAAATAAACTGAAAGTGAAGAGTTAAAAACAGACGAACACTTATAAAGTATGCCGATTACCAAACAACAAAATATTTAACAACGATAGGACTAGTTGAGTGGCATGCGACAGGTGGATACCCTTTGACCTATGTTCTGGTGGAGCTTAAAATGTACATGTTTACAATCTTTTTTTGCCAGAATGAGGCTCCCGCTTTGTGTGCAGCCGTGCTCCCTTGTTAACTTGGTGTTATGCCTATATTTTCTTAAATTAGTTCTGTCTCAATTTTTCAATCGGATTGAACATACGTATTCATTTTTTTGTCAAAGTAAGAAACTTGTATCTTTTAAAAGTCTCTTAAAAATTGAATTGAAAATTTAAATTTTGATTTGTAGGGCAGGCGGATGTGGCACTTGAAGTAAACTTTATAAGCGACCAGTATAGACAAACATTCATGCCAACTTTTGTGTCCATAGTGTTTATAGCTCAGATCTGTGTGTTCATCTGGTCAGGCATGGGTCAATCGACTTGGCTAGTAATCCTGAGCAGGAATATATATACGTTAGGGGACTCCCACACCTCCGCCTGCCTGTTATATACATTTGCTATACAGTAGAATCCGGTTATAGCGACTTTCAAGGAACCGACGATTTTACATCGTTATACCCAGAAGACGCACTAACAGAAAGGTGGAAAAAAAATTTTTTTTTGTTTATTTTATGGTTGCTATATTCGTAATGTGTTTTAAAAAAAAATTAATTTTTTAATCAAACAAAAAAATTATGGTCGAAGGGTATTAAAAGACACTTTTTGATGTAATGGCTGCTGTCGCCAGACGTTGAATGGCGTTGACGATATAGCGCATGGCAGCACGATCTGGCGGCAGAGAAAGCAGAGAACGGGCAAATTCGCAAAAAAATTAAAATGTTAGTCTGAATTTAATGGATTTTTGTAGAATATTGAGCATGGCTACTCTCTTTATCCTCCTATTGACTTCTATCTTATGGGTATCGCATCTAATGCTATCGGTATCGCATCGCACTAGAAAGTCGGAGCCGTGCTCCTCCATCAGAATGAACAACAGACTGCCTTATTCTCGCCGAAACTCAACATTCACGAAACAGAGTTACAATCTGAAGAAGAATCTGAGAAGTGGTTACAAGCGATCATGGAAATTTTGTCGATGGAGTGCCATTCATGAGCATAGCAGACCAAGCGAGCTTGAAGTGGCTAATGCCCATGAATATATATTTATACAGGCTCTAAAACATTGCATCTGCTCTGATAATGTCTTAGCAGATTTTCTCACACGTAGCATTGAAGAGGTCTATTTAGCTGCCACCGATCAGCTAGGTTTTAAGACCACGGCGTTCGTTGCGGACGAGTACCTCGAATTGGAACGAGAGGCCCAGCTAAAAAAGCGTAGCAGTATCTCAGCAATGAAATCGAATGCTTCGAGTGAAAGCTTATACTCCGTTAGCCTTGACGTTATTCGCACAAGCCCACTAAGATCCATTAGCAGCACACGGAGAACAGGAAAATAGTTACATCAATAAACATCGATGTTTCATATGAAAAACCTCAGCAAACATCGATGTTTCGGCACCTCTACAGGAAAAATCATTGGAGCTTCTGCGCTGTCAATATTATTGGCCGGGAATGGCCGTGTAAGATATATGAAACCAGTCGAACGCTACAGTCAGGTGCTGACTGTAGAAGGCCATGGATTATCATGGTATACCGTTTATAATTTATTTTTCCTTATTTATAATGCAAATTTTGGTTTGTTTGAATTATTATTAAGCATTTATAAATATAAATTTTATATTCTTATTATTTAATTCAAACGACACGCACAAATTCAATTGACAGACAGAAGAAGAAGAACACATAAAAAATGCAAACACGAATAGACAAGAAGTATAAGCATTAGATATAGCGAAAGGGCAATAAGTTGATGCATTTTTCAGTAATGGCAAACAGGAGTGGCGACGGTGGAAGTTATACAGTAGCTTAGTGGAGTGTGTGCCAGATTCGAAGACCAATGATGTTGACAGTGTTCGAGTTCGATTGCTGCCGCGATCAATGTGTGCCATGTTTTCCTTTTTTTCTTTCTTTTCTAAATCTTTAAATCTTTGGTACGCAACATAAACTTACACTTTCATAAACTTTGCCGACTGTTGCAGAAATCTTACAGTTACGTGTGTGTGCCGAATACGGCAATTGATGTGTGTTAGAGCGGGACGCCGAAACGTAAATGTGCAAATGCAGACATGCATGTATTGGCGTCCCGCTCTAACATTCGTATACATTGATTGTCTTATATATTGCATAAGAACATTAGATTTAACTTTGAAAACTATTTTTATTTATCTCCTCAAATGTCAAAAAGGGTGAACCATATAAAGGATACGGGTACTTATATCTCTTACCTATCACATCACAGATCAATTCGCATGCCTACGCTCGGCATCTGATCTGTAATGGCCCGCATTTCGTTCCATTAATGTTTCTTTTTAATCAATATCGCCAAAGGTAAAGCAGTGCACATTGTAATGCCACTTTATTTAGTTGGCCTTGCAAGCAGTGCAGTTATCATTATTGCACTTACCTGTGTAATAAATGCCTAATTTGAGGCTCTTTTGTAAATAGTTTATGCGCAGATTTATCTGCTGGACTTTTTAGCACAGCCAACTTCACCTACTCCGAAAACATTGCAAGAAAAACAAGAGCAACAATCGAGCGGAACGCGACAGTGGGATACCCTTCAACCTTTTTTTAAACGTTTAGAGTCCATAATTATACGATACTACTACTTAATAGAAATATCGTAACGTGAGCCTTTTTGTGCGTCTAGCATTTCATTGGTTAAACACAAATGTTTGCGTTTAAGTGCAAAAAATGCGTGTGCATAGAAAAGAGAAAAACAACAGATGGCGCTACGCCATATGCATATGAAAACATGCCTGTTAAGAGGACATTTAAGCATGATAACGACCCAAAGCATTCCTCAAAAATTGTGAAGAAGTGGTTGCAGGAGGAGGAAATAAAGGTTTTAGATTGAACAGCACAAAGTCCAGACTTAAACCCAATCGAAAACCTTTGGAACGATGTGAAAGTGGCCATTTCTCACAAAAAATTTAACAATTTTGATGATTTGTGGGAGGGTGTTCAAGAAGCCTAGAATTCTATCCCCAAGGATCGGTGCCAAAAGCTGTTGGAGAGTATGAGCAGCAGATGTGAAGCAGTACTCCGAAATAATGGTTACAGTACCAAGTACTAATACCAAGAACAAATTACTAATTCAAAATAATAATTGTTTTAATTGTATAACAATTTAAATGAATCTGTGCCAATTATTTGAGCAGCCAACTTTTAATTTTTTTTGAATATTTTAAAAATATCTTTTGAAATTTTATGTTAATTTGAAATTTTTTCCTTATTTAAGAGCCCACAGCATAGGCTTAAAAACGTCATTTCAGTTTGTTTCTTTTCATCAACATTTAATAAAAAAAATTGTTTTTTATACGTAAATTTTTTTGTGCCAATTATCCGCCCATAGCTGTATATACAAAAGTTACACACAATTGTTAGTTTGAAGATTGCTAAAACATTTTAAAATTGTATTAGAGAATTTTTTTAGCCGTCAGCCGTCAGAGACAGCAAGGGGAACCAGATGTAACCACAGTTTTGGCTGGGGTACGTGCCGTCCTTGCTCCTACTGACGGAAGTGCGGCTATAATCTCCACGTGAGGGCGGCTGGAATCAGGCCCCTAGCGCGGTCATGTCTCTGCTAGGGGTGCTGACTAATTGTAGTCGGGCGAAGATTGTGAATCTATAAATCACCCCAATCCAAGGCGGAACAGCATACGCAAATGGATGCATGGCCGAGGGTAGCCCGGTCTCCAGTATGCGGACTCTGGATACCTGTCGCCCTCCAGTTTCATTTAGACTTCCCACAGCAAGCGGGCTATGTCGTGGGTGACCTTCCCTTCCCGCCTACTCGTGGGATCAATTTAATGAATCTTTTAACATAAAAATAAGCCTGAAAAGCCTTCGCGGCTGACACCAACACCAGCACTGCAGCTATTGGGCTGCTGGCTTCCACCCCCAACACTACGGTTTTCGACCCTAGTAAACCGGAGGGCTCGGACAGGCTACGAACTCCTTTTGACATTGAGTTCGCTAGTGCTGCCTTCTCGTCCAACAACTGCTCAGACATGCAGCAGACCGTCGAGGTGATGTCCTCCGACGCTGAAGCTGAAGGTGATGTGATCAGCTATGCTGACGACGCTTCTGTGGCCTCTCAGAGGTCAGGCCTTATGGAAGCAGGCTCCCAAATTCAGACTCTGCGACTGGACTCGGGGAACGCCTTCGTCAAAATGAAGACCCGCGAGAAGAAGCTCTTCAAAGCTGCACTCGCAAAGGGTTCGAGCAGAGCAGAGGCTCTTGCAATAGCCACTGCGGAGACCAAGGCCAAGCGGACGCGCAGTGACGACACTCTCCCCGAACCCCAAGGGTCCTTAAAGAAGCCCAAAAAGACTCATGTGGAGTCCACAAAGCCACTCTTTAGCCAAATGGCAAGCAGAGTGATATTGGGCTTTACTTCGGCTGACCAAACCGCTTACATCGGAGTATATGGCTACGGTACAAGACAGCATCCTCAAGGGTATGCGGCTGCCCTCCACATCGGAAGTCAGTCCAGGCTTGGAGGGTTGCATACCCCGAAATGAATAGCTGCTCCTTGTGTGCGAGGACAGCAGCACTGCCGAATGGGTCAGGGGAGCTGTTGGACACATGAAGTCCATCAGCGGCCTTGACTTAAAGCTGCTGGAGGAAACAGAGTTCCCGAGAGCTCACCTCATTCGAGGGTACTTCCCTAACAGCGCTGAGCTCCCACCCGCCACCATTCTGGAGTACTTGGGTCTCCAGAATGTTGAACGCTTCTCAACGGAGCTGTGGCGGATGGTACAAAACAGCCTTAACGGCAAGACGACACACCTCGCGATGATGGTCGACGAGAAGTCGTATAAGGCTCTGACGGAGCTTAAGGGTAACGTTATATTCCGCTTTGGCAGGGTTAAACTTATCCTAAGGAACTCCGCCGTCAGGGCCTTCCCCACTCCTGTCCTGTCCTAACTCTATTGTGAGTTCGCTAGTGAACTGGCGGGACACAGATGAAGCCACCTTATCGGACCATCAGCACATCAGGTTCGACCTTCCTGGCCAAGTCGAGATCCGTCAGAACTCCTTCTGTCCCAAAAAGACCAATTGGGAGCTTTTCAAAGCCTCTGTGGTTTTTAAAGCAGACTTATTGATCAGCAACCCAAATTCTATTAGTGAGATAGAACTTGCTGCTAACCTGCTTCAAGATGTGCTAATCACATCCTTCGAAGACAGTTCTGCTCGGAAGACCTTAAAGGTCAACCGAAAAGTTCCATGGTGAAACGAGGAATTATCTGCACAAAGAAGGAAGGTTAGAAGCCTATTCAACAGATCTAACCGCGTCAGTTGGGACGTCTATAGGGACGCTCTTACTAATTTTAATAAAAACACTAGGCGTGCTAAACGCGATACGTGGCGCAGCTACTGTGGTAGCATTGAATCGCTTCCAGAAGCAGCGAGACTGTACAAAGTATTAGCTAAAGGGTCGTCTAATGGTATAGGTCTTCTTAAAAGGGCAGACGGCTCTTTCACTCAAGATCGCAGGGAAGCACTTAACCTTCTACTTCAAGTCCGCTTCCCAGGTTCGGTGGCGAACCCAGATCTATCAAGTCAAGTTAACGTCAACATGTCACTGGACTCACGTGGATCCAGTTTATCAGGAACCATTTTCGACCTTGAAAAGTTCAAATGGGCTGTAAATTCCTTCGCTCCCTTCAAAGCTCAGGGGGCGATCAAATCTTTCCAGCCCTTCTACAAAACAGCCTGGATCACATACTCGATCCGCTGGTCGGCCTTTTTAGAGCTAGTCTTACTTAGGGATACATACCCATCTCTTGGAGGAGAGTCAATGTGGTATTCATTCCCAAGCAAAGGAATCGTCCCCCTGACCAGCCCAAGTCATATCGGCCGATCAGTCTCACCTCCTTTCTGCTTAAGACAGGGGAAAGGCTTGTAGATCTGCACATACGGTGCATATCCTCTGCATCCCACGCAGTTTGCGTATATAGGCGGAAGATCGATGGAAGTCGCCCTGCACAAGCTAGTAGGTAAAGTCGAAGGAGCCCTCGTATCCAAGAACATTGCTCTGTGCTCTTTTCTTGATATAGAGGGTGCTTTTGATAATACCGGCAACGGTTCTATCTCTGCTGCGCTGGAGCGCAGAAATATTGCCCGTCCCCTAATCCGATGGATTGAGGCTATGCTCAAACACCGGATTATTTTTTCTACCTTGGACACCACAACTGCTTTCATTAGTGCGGTTAAAGGATGTCCCCAGGGAGGGGTCTTATCCCCTTTACTCTGGTCTCTAGTAGTTGATGAACCACTAGGCATTCTTGCAGAACAGGGCGTGGAAGCAATTATCTACGCTGACGACCTGGCACTAATAGTGAACGGGAAATTTGCCAACACCGTGAGAGAGCTGATGCAATCTGCTATGAACACGGTTCACGGTTCAGATGGTGCGAAGATGTAGGTCTCAGCACCAATCCTCAAAAGGCAATTATCGTTCCCTTCACTAAGCGCTATTCCGTTGACATAGTTCAACTGTACATTAGCGGCTCTCCGGTGGGTCTTTCCAGTGAGGTTAAATATCTAGGGGTAACTCTTGATAAAAGACTAAACTGGAATTTCCACCTTAACAACACTCTATCAATGGCAACTTATGCCATGTAGGCCTGTAGAAGATTCTTTGGTAGAACATGAGGTCTCAAATCTTGCATTATCCCGTGGCTATTTGAGATGATGGTAAAACCCATTGTCACCTACGCTGCAATTGTGTTGTGGCCAAAGGTGACGCAGGTCACTGCCATCAACAAATGCAATAAATTGCATAGGCTGCTTTGCCTCTCTTTGCCGGGTGCACTTCGCACCTGGCCCACAGTAGCAATAGAATCAATCCTGAACCTGACTCTGCTGCATATCCGAATAAAAAAACGCCGCTGCCATGAGCCTTCTTAGAATCAAGCTCCAATCTGGGCTTCTAGCTACGGAATCAGGGCATACTAGACTGCACTAGATAAGATTCTCTGACCAAGGAACTCCTCTTTGGTGCGAAATTCAGAACCCTCATCCCAGACTGGAAGGACTGGGATGCTGGCAACCCCATCAGCGACCCTCACGGCATACACTGGTATACCGACGGGTCAAAGACTGATCAGGGCGTTGGAGCCGGGATACATGGTCCCAACTCCAAAACCTCGATTGGCATGGGCAAGTGGCCTACGGTTTTCAATCCGAGGTTCATGCCATCGAGTTCTGCTGCGGTCTTATCCCTGAGAAGGGGTTAAGAGGAACGAATATTTACATCTTCTCGGACAGCCAAGCTGCCATACTAGCCTGTGGCTGAGTGCTGGAGTTGCCTCCAGAGGCTGTCCAATATAAATAAAGTTACCCTCCTTTGTGTACCTGGAAATCCCTCGGTTAAACGAAGAACAAACTCACTCTCTACGAGAGATCTTTATCTCCTTGTTGGCTATCTTAGTGGCCACCATTTGGTGAACTATCACCTCGCAAAAATGCGCCTATCCTCGGATGCAGAATGCAGGCTCTGTAAAGAGGACGACGAAACCACCAAATACATACTGTGTGACTGTCCAGCCTTGGTTTGGAGTAGGAGGAAACATTTGCACGTGGAAATCCCAGTTCCCGAGCACAGCAAAGCAGCTTTTGTCAAGATAGGGAGAGCTTTATAGGGACAAAAGAGCATTCTGGTCGCAGTGCCTCGCGCCTTCTCTGCTGGGAGACTCCCCTTTTTTAAAAAATAATAATAATAATAAAAAGAGAATTTAAAATAACTCATGTATTTAGCTTTTGTTCCTAAAAACCGATCTGCATCATCACCACCCCGCTGGAAGGCCTTTCAACGCTGGAAATTTGAACTTGTGAGTATTTCCAAACATCGTGCTTGTCCCTAGGCTCGTAATAATTGTGATTTTTTTTCATTCTCTTAATTACTGATTTGCTGATTAAGCAAACAAATTATTATGCACAACCTAAGACATAGAAAACAATCCAAATCATACAAAAAAATTCAAATCATAATTATGATTTTTTGAGGTTAAATCAAAACTTACGAGCAACATCTGCCGAACAAGCACGCAGCGCGAGCTCAAGAAAAATTTTGGCTCATAACCATTTGGTGATCGGATGAAGAATTTTCTCCTTAACAGCCAGATCAGTCGGCGACCCAAGGCTCCCGTTTTAGCAAACGCCACTTTAGCCGTCGGTACAGCCCAGCTTACATGACCACCAATAAATCTTCAAGGCCGGTCGAACACTCAATGAGAATTCAGACTTCGGTCGCTGCAGTTAAACTGTATTAAACAGAGTACGCGGGATTTTAATTTAATACCCAAAGTAAAATGGCTCCATCCAGGAAATTAAGGTCCAAGTAAAAATCGAATAGAACTAACCACTTTTGTAAAATTAAATGAAAACAAGAGCAACAGTTGCTTTGTTGCAGCAGGCGACTACAATGCAAAACACACACACTGGGGATCTCGCCTGGTCACCCCCAAAGGGAAGCAGCTTTACAATGCAATCACCAAACCAAACCGAAAGCTAAACTACGTTACACCGGGGAGACCCACATACTGGCCAGCAGACCCAAAGAAGCTTCCTGACCTCATTGACTTCGGTATAACTAAAGGTATTCCTCAGCACCTCATAAAAGCAGAGTCACTTCTAGACTTGTCCTCAGATCACTCTCCAGTCATCTTTAGCTTTCTACAGCCCCGGTTAATTGAGAAGCTTTATAGGCTTACAAATAACCAAACTAACTGGGCCAAATATTCAAGATATGTCTGTTCTCATATCGATGCCTCAGGATTGCCAAACACCGAAACAGACATTGACAACCTGAACGGCTTGCTTGTATCGACGCTAGTTGCAGCAGCAACAGTCTCAACTCCACCAGACCCCCCTGCTCCTATTAGATACAACCTAACAAACAGAGATATCGAGAACCTGGGCTTGAAAAACGACACTTGCGCAGAGAGTGGCAAAAGCACCGATCGCCGACCTTGAAATAAAAACTAAAAGCAGCGACGCGTTCGCTCACCAGAACACTCAAGCTAGAGGAAGAAAAGGCACATTACGAATACATCGAGCAGCTCTCACCAACCAATACAAAACACTCTTTATGGAAAGCCCACCGACACCTTCAGGCACCAACAGAGGCTGTCACACCATTGCGAGATGCCCATGGAAATTGGTCCCGAAGCGATGAACAAAGAGCCCACACCTTTGCTGACCACCTGCAAAAAGTGTTTCAGCCTAATCCACCTACAAACACTTTCACCCTCCCCTTGTCACGTAGCAATTGCGCACCGCTGGAGCCAATGGTTTTCCGGCCAGATGAAATAGCGAAGACGGTTAAGGAATTAAACCCTGGAAAATCGCCTGGACACGACATGATAACTTCCAAGATGATCAGTCGTCTGCCTCGATGTGCGCTGAACCTGATTTGCAAGCTCTTCAACGCAATTGCTAAGCTTGGCCAAGAAAAAATAAAACGTCACCAGCTTCCTACTGGCCAATAAGTTTGCTAACCACCTTTTCCAAACTTTTTAAAAAAGGTGCTTCTTCTACGTCTTATGCCTTACATAAATCTCCATGACATCAACTCGGATTCCAAAAGAAGCATGGATCCATTGAGCAGGTGAACCGAATCACAACGGAAATACGCACTGCCTTTGAAAACCGTGAATACTGCTCTGCATTATTCTTGGACGTAGCTCAAGCTTTTGATAGAGTCTGGCTTGACGGACTTATGTTCAAAATCCAGAAACTGTTGCCTCAAAACACCCACAAGTTGTTGGAGATGTACCTCTACAAGCGTACCTTTACAGTAAGATGCAACAATAGTATGTCTTACGACCATAACATCAACGCTGGCGTCCCCCAAGGTAGCGTTCTGGGCCCTGCCCTCTATCTCCTGTTTACATTGGGCATACCTACTAACTCCCAGATAACCAGATGGAAGCAATTGCGCAACTAGCTCGACACCTACTACTCGTGGAAACATGGTTTGCAGATGCGCAGCAAATGTCGCCATCTATCCAGGGATCCAATTCTTTGATTTTCATCAAAGTGTTCTTGAGCTCCAATAAGTGGTCTTCCCATGAAGAAGTGTCCTGGCGTCAAAATCTCTTCTCCATGGTCGTCATTGTTGAGATTTAACAAAGGCCGAGAGTTTAATACTGCTTCGATTTGACAAAGGAGTGTTGTGAACTCCTCGAAGATGAAGCTGCTTTCGCCGATGACACGCCTGAGATGGTGCTTCACCGACTTAACACAAGCTTTCCACAATCCTCCCATATGGGAGCTTGCCGGCGGGTTAAAGTGCCAGTGGATGCCTTTCTTAATGAGAACCGGCGCCAGATGATTGTTGTTTCTAAGCGCGGATACAGGCTCCTTTTTCAATATTCTGGCTGCTCTTATGAAGTTAGTTCCGTTGTCCGAGTACAGGTGTTTGCTTTTCCCACGTCTAGCAAAAAATTGCCGTAACGCTTCCAGCAATCGATCTGTTGAGAGATCGCCGACTGCTTCTACGTAAATTGCCTTCGTTGCCATACAAACAAAGAGACATATGTATCCTTTGAAAGTCTTTTGGCCTCTTCCGTTCGAACATCGGATTTAAAATGGTCCAGCGTAGTCGATACCCGTATTTTGGGAATGTTCTCCAGTTACACGATGTTCCGGCGAATTCCCCATAAGTTGATTTGCCACATCTATTTTGTATCCTATGTAAGTAACACACTAATGAAGATACTTTTTTAACTGCTTTCGTAGTCCAAAAATTCAGAATTTTCTTTGAACTTGGCTCCGCATTAGCTTAAGTCCGCCATGTAGGGGTTCCTTATGTGCTTTACTTATTTGAAGCCAAGAGAAGTGCGACTTTCCAAGAATTTCTGAATGTTTTGCGTCGTATGGCAGCAATGAGTTTTGAAGCCGACCACCTACTCTTAGGACACCAAAAAGTTTACAGCAGTTTACTTTTTGCTTCAGAGGTCTTCTATTTTGAAGCAATAGAATTTCCCGAACAAAATCTAGCTCTTGCTGTAATTTTACAACGGCTGTTTCGGTATTCTTGAACTCTTCAACCAAAAGGTTGACCGGGATGCTTTTCCTCGTAGTTAAGCTATAAAACGTAATACATACGCCATTACGCTTGTCCACCGAAGAATACCTCCAAAATAGCGGAGTAAGACTGTTTTCCTCTTCTGTTATTGTTGTAACAGCAATGAGTTCCGGTAGTTCGGTCTGAATCCATTGACTCGGTGGTTTTGCCAACCAGTGTGGTCTTTTCCACCAGATGTCACATGCTGCCAGTTGCTTTGGACATTTTCCCCTCGAAGCCACGTCTGCTGGGTTCTCCCCTGATTGCACGTAGCTCCATTTTACGTTTGGCAGTTTTTTATTTATATCGTCGACAGGGGTTTTGACGAATTTGTTGCCTTTATTTTGGATCCAAGCTAGAGTGATCTGAGAGTCACTCCATGCTTGGGATATGATCTGATCTCCCACTGTGGCTTGAATTCTAAATAGTAGCTTGCTTAGGAGATGAGCGGCGCAAAGTTCCAATTTAGGAATAGTTTTTTTTATTTTTTATTGGATTTACCTTGCTTTTCGCAGGTAATCTTAGCTCCAAGCTTGGCATACACCACTGCTGCATATGCTTTTTCAAAGGCATCGCAAAACCCATGAATTTCGATGTCATCCGCAGTTGAGTTTCCAGACCAAAATATTTCCCTGACTTGGAAGCTCACTATCATATTCTCGCCAGATCCTTGCAAGATTGGGATCCAGCTCTGTGTCCCATGCAAGTGACAATTTTCATAGCTCCTGAATATCCTCTGAGCCATCCGAGTGGGTCGAAGATCCTTGCCAATAGAAAGAACTAAACACTTTGTAATGCGTGTTAGTTTAGGGCAATTGACTATAAAGGAAAAGACATCCTTTTTGGGGTCCCATTGCAAGCCTATAGTTTTAATAGACTCGTCCAACCGTATTGTTGTAGCTGCGCTGATGAGCTTGCTATTGCATTCAATGGATATGCTCCCAGAGATTGTCCATCGAAGCTTGGTTTTCTGTCCCAAGGTCTGTTTGACTTTTTTCATCTTCTTCAGCATGATCGACGGAAGCAGATAAACTCCTTTTATAAGATAGATCCTGCTAGGCTCGTTGAAATGTGGATCAGCTAGTTCGCAGCCCGTCCAGTCCTTGGCAATGTTTATGATTATTCTTTTGCTTGGTAGAGCTCTACGCAGTTTTGGGTGCACCAACGCTTGCGTTGTCGTTTTAAAACTACTAGCAAACCTTGGTTTTATTTCCTGTCGCACACTACTTTTGGCAACGTTAACTTCTTCTGAAATCTCCTGGACTTCGATATTTCTTTTCGACCTCCAAAGTTTCCGAAGTTGTACTGCTTCCTCTGATATAAGTGTTTTAAGTGAGCTTCCATCAATAAGGGCTCTCAACTGCTCATAACATAATTTCCAGTTTTGTTCTTCACTAGAATAAAAGCAGTAGCCAGAAACGTATCTTGCCCCTTATTCTGTTTAAGGCAATTACTAGTTACGATTCTTGGCTCTAGCGTCGTGAAGCCAGTTATGATGTGCTTTAGGGCACCGATCGCTTGAGCGAGGGATAATATTATGTAAGACAAGTACAGGATAGTTGCGATCCCTTCTCATGTATCGTACGTGTGGTCATAAAATGCTTAATCCCTTTCGTAAAAATAGATAAGGGATCGCTGCATGCGGCAACATTCTGTAGTGCCAGCAGGTACAGCAGTGTTCTACGGTACAGTGCCGTGCAGTTCAGTGCAGCATTACTTCATGTTCATGCTGGTGCCTGAATAACACCTAAATAAACCAGTCGAACGCTACAGTCAGGTGCTGACTGTAGAAGGCCATGGATTATTATAGTATCTTTTATTTTCCGTTATTTATAATGAAAATAACAGTAGTGGTGTCCGCGGAAGTTGTAGAGTAGCTTAGTGGAGTGTGTGCCGGATTCGAAGACCAATGATGTTTGACAGTGTTCGAGTTCGAATCCTTTTTTTCCTTCTTTTCTATTAAATAATTTTAAAGCTTAACAAACAATACGTTTTAAATTTTTTGGTTCGCAACATATTTAATTAAAACACTTTTATAAATTTTGCCGAATGTTGCACAAATCTGACAGTTGCGTACATACGCCGAATTCGGCAATTGATGTGTGTTAGAGCGGGACGCCGAAACGTAAATGTGCAAATGCAGACATGCATGTATTGGCGTCCCACTCTAACATTCGTAACTTATTGATTGTCTTAAATATTGCAAAAAAAACATGAGATTTAATTTTTGAAAACTATTTTTATTGATATTTAATTAAATAACTGTAGTTTTCATTTAAGCTTATAGGAATAAAAAAATAACCAAAATAAAAGTAATTAAAATAAAAAATTTTAACCAGCCGGCCGCACATGGGATTCAACAAACTCACATACGCAGGACCGCTGTCCGCCACTCTAACCACTCAGCCACCACCCCATTAATTGAATGATCGGCGAAGTTGCATTCTAAGCTAATTATGTTACCATTCTATGCAAATAAAAAGTTTTGTAAAATGCTGTGTGTCCGACGATTCGAACTTCGGTATGATGCGTAAATTAGGTCTTAATATGCGCATAAGTATACGTTCAAATTAAGTTTAATTCCGATCATATCTCACTTATTTTTAATCCGATTTCTATGAAATTTTCAGAAAACACCCGTGGCAAGGTATTTGTCATGTGAGATGTACAACTTTTGTTGTTGGGTGTATATTGTGTATATTAAATCGTTATTACTGATTTACAGAGGCGGGAAGGGGCGTGGCCAAATTTCAAAAAAACTGAGACACCCGGATATACACGTATGTTGTCACAAAATTTTATTGCTCTAGCTCTTATAGTTGCTGAGATCCAGGTGTTCATACAGACAGACAGACGGACAGACAGACAGACATCAATTGACTCGGCTGTTGATACTGATTCAGTGCCTGTTACGCACAAACTCGTTCCGACAAACACAGTAGACCATGAATTTTTTTAAAATCCGTGGCCTAAAAATTATACATTTGGAAATAAAACGCCCATTGGTTAAGTGATTAGAGCCCAAACTTTTTTACGACCTCTACACCGGTTACGGTTATTGAAGGTTATTAAGGACAAACAGACGAATAGTACCACAAAAGCTTTAGAAGACATTACGTCAAGTTTGGATAGGTATAGCGTAGTTGTGGATAAAAAAAGAATAAGAAACGAGAGAAAAGAGAATTGATGGGTAGAAAAAATCTAGTTGAAAACAGTAGAAAATGAAAAATAAGCTTTTAATAGGCAGCTGTAAGAAATAAATAAGTAATGGAAACATTCAGAGATGCTGAAATTATACCGTATATTGTGTGTACGAACATCTACAATAGATATAATAAAGTCCTTGCCAGATTTTGAGGGCAAAAGTGAAAAATATGTTTCGTGTAAAAACGCGGCTCATGTCGCTTTTTATGTTTTTAAAATATACGAAGGCAGTTTAGCTTCAAATCAAGTTCTTGGCATTATGCGAAATAAAGTAAAAAAAATCTACAAAACACGGTACTTCAGTCAGGTTACAGTGAAAGTAGTCGACAAGAAAGGCACAGGTAAAGAGGAATCTAAGAGAGCATAAACTTTCCAAGGTTAAACTTGCAGAACGTGGATGATAATTACCCAATAACATACATCATCTCCACCCTTTCGAATTGGATCTTAATTCATATATTGGACGTTGAATACAATGAATGTATAAGCAAGTGGTCCAACGACACCAAGCCGATACTTGTTGCGCGCGGAACCCAAACAAAATCTATCATCCCCTTAACCGACTGAGAGGCACCGTCTCATAACGGACGACACGGATAGGGATAGAAATTAAAATAAAATAGAAGATGCGATAGAACGCGTTGAAGCTTATTGTAGTCCGAACATAAAACCGTGAAAGGATCCTGCAGTGCATAGTCATATGTCACCTTGCATAAGGTTGTTAATAAATAAGACCCCTAACATGGTTCTGAGGTGAGTTAGGGAAAGAAGATTAAGTAACAGAAGTCTACTATTATAGGAAGACAGTCTTATCGTAAATTTGCATCCCAGTTAAGGCCGCTTAAGGCAAAAAGTAAGAAATTCCTCTGTACAGATTCGATGTGTTCCTTATGATTAGTGTACTGGGGACACCATACGCATGAGCCGTATTCGAGAATGGGACGAACAAGTGAAACGTAAAGTGTCTTTGTAATATAAGGATCGTCGCCTAGGACACCCATGGCTTTATTGACCATATTAGTAATATAAGTGGAAAACTTTAGTTTTCGGTCCAAACGGACCCCCTGATCATCAACCAGGGTGATTCTTTCCAAGGCAGCACCACAAAGAGTATAAGACGCAAACTTCGGACTGGCTCGAGGGAATGCCATCAGCTTGCATTTAGAGCTGTTCAGGTTTAAAAAATTAGGGCAACACCACGAATTGAAACTATCTAGGTCGGCTTGTACGTGTGAGTGACAGTGGTCGTCTCTAAATTGGAAACAAAGCTTTACATCATACCCATACGTATGGGAACGGGAGATACGTTTGACCGAGGGAAGATCATTGATGAAAAGCGTAAAAAGTAAGGGACCGAGATGACTCCCCTGAGGAACTTAGCATGAGGACTCTTTGAGTTCTGTCAGCCAGATAGCTAACAATCCGACTAAGTAGTTTTGGTGAAAAGAAAGTCAAGCTTATGTGCCAGAAGAGAATGATTCACTAAGTCAAAAGCTTTGCTGAAATCAGTATAAATAATATCAGTTTAAAGATTTTCCTGAAATCCTTTTACCCCGAAGGATGTCAGGTCAAGCAAGTTTATCGTTGTTGAACGACTTTTAATGAATCCGTGTTGAAAAGGTGAGATAACGGATCTACAGAAATGTTGCAAGTGAGGAGTTATAATATTCTCGAAAAGTTTAGGTATAGCCGACAATTAGGAGATACCTTTTTAATTGCTTGCATCAGACTTGCTGCCATTTTTAAGCAAGGGAATAATAAAAGATTCCTTCCAAATGAAGATGAGTTATTATTAATTTTATATTTTTTAAATAAGCTTGACTTTAAATTTTTTAACAGTGACAACTCTCGTGTTAACCATGGCGGCTTAATCGAGGAAGTTGGACACAGAACAAAACCAGTCAAACGCTACAGGTGCTGACCATAGAAGGCCATGGATTATCATGGTTTACCTTATATCATTTATTTTTCGTTATTTATAACGAAAATTTTGCATTATTTGGATTATTATTAAGCATTTAAAAATATAAATTTTATATTCTTTTTATTTTATTGGATTGACACGCACAAATTCATTTGACGGTCAGAAGAAGAAGCACGTATAAACAATGCAAAAGCGAATAGACAAGAATTATAAGCATTAGGTAGGGCGAGAGGGCAATAAGTTTATGTATGCATTTCTGCTTACATATCTCAAACAGTAGTGGCGGTCGCGGAAGTTGTACAGTAGCTTAGTGGAGTGTGTGCCGGATTCGAAGGCCAATTTATGTTAAGAGTGTTCGGGTTCGATTGATGCCGCGATCAATGTGTGACATATTTTTTCTTTTTTTTTCTTTCTTTTTCTTTCTTTTCTATTAAATAATTTAAAAGCTTAATAAACCAAAATTTTTAAATTTGTTGGTACTTAACATATTTAATTAGAACACTTTTATAAACTTTGCCGAATGTTGCACAAATCTGACAGTTGCGTATGTGTGCCGAATACGGCAATTGATGTGTGTTAGAGCGGGACGCCGAAACGTAAATGTGCAAATGCAGACATGCATGTATCGGGGTCCCGCTCTAACATTCGTAACGTATTGATTGTCTTAAATACTGCATAACAACATTAAATTAATTCTTGAAAACTATTTTTATTGAAATAATTAAATAACTGTAGTTTTACTATAGTTTAGAAGAACAAAAATAAAACAAAAAAAAGTGATTAAAATAAAAAGTCGCACCCCAGCCGCGCGTAGGACTTGAACTGGTGTTCATACAGACAGACAGACGGACAGACGGTCAGACGGACAGACAGACGGACAGACAGACATGGCTCAATCGACTCGGCTGTTGATACTGATTCAGAATATATATAGTTTATGGGGTCGGAGATGCCTCCTTCTGCCTGTTACGCACATGAATTTTTTTTTAATCCATGGCCTAAATATCTTAAAAGTCGTTAATTGTGCTACAAAAAATATTGGTCGCCACTAAAATATAAGTAGACAAATACATATACGATTTAATAAGTTAAAATCTGTTTTTCTAAAGCAGCGTACACGATTACACAGTTTTTCATGATAACACAGGCCAACAAAAAAAGTGTCATGATCTGTGTATACGGCATATGCAGTTATATGTATTTTTGATCGCTGATTCTGAATCCGGCACAAATTCTCCATCACGTCTGGACTTCGCATAACCTCAAAAAACTGAAAAACCTTTAAATATCTCCAAATAGACATAGATTCCTGATCTGGGCATGCGATATATGCTTCAAAATGTATTTTGACCTTCCAAAACCGAATTCAACCGGTTAGGTTGAATTTCGGACGTGATATACACGTTTTGACTTCAGATTCGGATTTGGAAGGTCAAAAAACATATATAAACATATATCACACTACCCGATCACGGCCACCCATTATTTAATGAGGCTCCAACAATTTTTCGAGTTTTTTGAGCTTAAAACTTACACGTCTAGTGTAAATTTTGACTTCGGATTCAAAATTAGAATATCAAAATACATATAAAAGCATATATCGCATGTAAGAATCTTTAGGAAGAGTACGTGGTTATGTCTTGTTTAGACTCACTATAGATGGATCGGAGACAAAGCATAATTCTAACGATCTGTTACTACTGTTTAAGACACGATTGACCTGTGACAATGACATATCAAACAGACCGTCAAAAAGGTGATGTTGCCGTGAGGGCAATTGAATCAACACTTGTTGTCCAATTACAAACTGGGATATTAAAGTCACCCAGTGATCTCTGTCTGATAATAGATTTAATATGATCTTTATTGCAAGCAAATGTTGCAAATAGATTGATAATTCCGACAACGGCGGAATAAAAGAACAGGTTATGTAATTAAACAAGAGCAACAGTCGAGCATTGCCGGTTAGCCGGTTAAGCATCTCTGTCCCTTGTAGAGTTTGTCGTTATTTTCACCAATAACACTTCCATATTGTAAGCCGATCAGGGTATTTTGTTTTGACTACAATAAGCTCTACTGTATATTTTTTAAAATAAACCAAAGCTTCCTTAAAATTTTAATGCTATCTTTCCTTTCCATTGCGCATTGCCTTTTCAATCGGGTTGCTCGTTTGTGATATTGCCCCACGACCCCACGACCGGTTGAGCATGTCTTTTTATACTTTTCGACTTTCGGTCAAATAGGGTATACTAACTTCGTATAAATGTACGTAACAAGCAAAAGGCATAGGAGACCCTGTAAGGTTCAGGATCGCTTCCTGTGTCGATAAAATACTTGTAAATATAATAATAGCTAGAGACTCCATTTTGGAATGCAGGTCAATTTATTAATAATAATTAAATTTTAAACATTCAGACATACGTATTCAATTCAATCGGCCGATAAACACAGAATGTATTTAAGAAAGTAGAAGCTAAGTATTTAAGGGGGGAAGAGCCCTCCTATTTCATATAACATGATATCAAATCTGAAAGAAAGAACTATATTCGAATCTATTTTATATAGCTGGCCCAATATCAAATCCCAAAGGAGAAGCTTATGCTTGATTATTTTCCTAAGTATTTTCTAGGTTCAAAAAACATATAGAAATATACATCGCATGACCCGATCATGAGCCTCCATTATTTTTTGGGGCTTCAAAAATTTATTGAGATTTTTGATGTTAAATCAAAATCTAGACGTCTAGTGTTAATTTCGACTTCTGATAAAGGGTCAAATTACATGTTTAACCATGTATCGCATGCCCAGATCAGTATTCTAGACTTTTTGGTGAATATTCAACGATTTTTCTGTTTTCTGCGGTTGTGTCAAAGTGATGGCCGAATTCTGACTTCAGATTCAGCAACCCAAAATACATATAACTGCATCCGCCGCATACTCAGTTCATGCAACTTTTTCTTTTTTTAGGCCTGTGTTATCATAGTATACAGTGTATCATTTATTTCCCTTTTTTTGCAATGAAAGTTTTGCTTTATTTGGATTACTAGCTGACCCGGCGAATTTCGTACCGCCTAACAGTCAATGTTTCGATAGAAACAAAAACGTTTTTTTATGATGAATGATGATGTAAACATACGTACAGAATGAGAATAAAAACAAATAAAAAATAATTATTAAGTACTTCAAGCTCACGTCAAAAAAAATTAATTGAAAACTAAGTTGTGCATATTGGGAAAAAAAAACTCGGATTAATTCATTAATAGGATTTTCATTCAACCACTTTGTGTTAAACGACATTCTTTGTTTTTTGGTCAGGCGCAAGAACAAATAAAGCGGATGGTTTGCAGACACGTGAGCATGCCACGTACAATTCACCATGAGAAAACATGCATTTTCTAGATTGAGGCCACAAATAGTCAAGGATTGTGTTTGAATTTGTAACGTCATAACAAATCAGGAAATCTGGTCATAATAGAATATTATTGGGTTATCAGCTGTTACTTTTAGCTTTGCTCGAAATTTGGTTTACATTTGTTTGTTTGGCGCCAATTTTAATAAAGTGAAAAATCTCCAGAACGTAAACGTTGCGAAACCAATTTTGACACTGTCTTCCTTTTAAGGTTTCATCACCAAACACATCTCGTAACTTTTTAGCAACCTGCTCCGCGTTTTTTCCTTTACGGAAATAATAAAGTGAAATATGACGAAAATGTGCCACAAAAAATGGCTAGTGCGTACATTAAAATTGAGCCGCTAAGTGCGGAGAACCATGATACATGGAAGCTAAAAATGAGCGCAGTGCTCGTGAAAAACAATCTGTGGCAATATGTAGATGGGACAACACCATGTCTAGACAATCAAACGCAGATAACGGAATGGAAAACATTCGACGAAAAAGCGCGTACAGATACGTATACTACTTTCTATTAGTACGGTATGACAAGACACACAAAGAAACGAGAAAGTGCTATGCGGGCGACAAAGTCGGACATATTGCGCGCAACTGCCGAAACAAACCAAAAAACAAAAACGTAAAAAGTGAAAAAAAGTGGATGTAGCGCACATGTGTTCGAACGCAAGTTTATTCGAAAGCGTAGCAGAAGTCGAAAAGACTCTGTATTTGGCAAATAACACAGGCCCACAAAAAAAAAGTGTCGTGATCTGGGTATACGGCATATGCAGTTATATGTATTTTGGGTCGCTGATCGCAGCAAAAGATGTAAAGTTCATAAACTCTTCTGGTTTCAAGAGTAAGTATCAAGAATTTTACGAAAATGAGCAAGAGAACGTCGAGGTATTCAAACCAGGCGAACGCTACAGTCAGGTGCTGACTGTAGAAGGCCATGGATTATTATAGTATACCGTGTATCATTTATTTTCCGTTATTTATAATGAAAATTTTGCATTATTTGGATTATTATTAAGCATTTAAAAATATAAACTTTATATTCTTATTATTTTATTCGAACGACACGCACAAATTTATTTGACGGATAGAAGAAGAAGAACGCATAAACAATGCAAAAACGTATAGACAAGAATTATAAGCATTAGGTAGGGCAAGAGAGCAATAAGTTTATGTGTGCATTTTTGCGTTTGTCAAACAGTAGTGGCGACCGCGCAAGTTGTACAGTAGCCTAGTGGAGTGTGTGCCGGATTCGGAGATCAATGATGCTGACGGTGTTCGAGTTCGAATGCTGCCGCGATCAATGTGTGACATGTTTTCCTTTTTTTCTTTCTTTTCTATTAAATAATTTTAAAGCTTAACAAACAATACCTTTTAAATTTTTTGGTACGCAACATATTTAATTAGAACACTTTTATAAACATTGCCGAATGTTGCAAAAATCTGACAGTTGCGTACATACGCCGGCAATTGATGTGTGTTAGAGCGGGACGCCGAAACGTAAATTTGCAAATGCAGACGTGCATGTATCGGCGTCCCGCTATAACATTCGTAACTTATTGATTGTCTTAAATATTGCAAAAAAAAAAAAACATGAGATTTAATTTTTGAAAACTATTTTTATTGATATTTAATTAAATAACTGAAGTTTTCATTTAAGCTTATAAGAATAAAAAAATAACCAAAAAAAAGTTAATAAAATAAAAAGTTTCACCAGCCGGCCGCACATGGGATTCAAACTCACATACGCAGGACCGCTGTCCGCCACTCTAACCACTCAGCCACCGCCCCATTAATTGAATGATCGGCGAAGTTACATTCTAAGCTAATTATGTTACCATTCTATGCAAATAAAAAGTTTTGTAAAATGCTGTGTGTCCGACGATTCGAACTTCGGTATGATGCATAAATTAGGTCTTAATATGCGCATAAGTATACGTTCAAATTGAGTTTAATTCGGATCATATCTCACTTATTTTTAGTCCGATTTCTATGAAATTTTCAGAAAACACCCGTGGCAAGGTATTTGTCATGTGAGATGTACAATTTTTGTTGTTGGGTGTATATTGTGTACATTAAACTGTTATTACTGATTTACAGAGGCGGGAAGGGGCGTGGCCAAATTTCCAAAAAACTTTGAGACACCCGGATATACACGAATGTTGTCACAAAATTTTATTGCTCTAGCTCTTATAGTTGCTGAGATCCAGGCGTTCATACAGACGGACAGACGGACAGACGGACAGACAGACAGACATCAATCGACTCGGCTGTTGATACTGATTCAGAATATATATAGTTTATGGGGTCGGAGATGCCTCCTTCTGCCTGTTACGCACAAACTCGTTCCGACAAACACAGTAGACCATGAATTTTTTTAAAATCCATGGCCTAAAAATCTGGTGGACACGAGGATCAAGAGGAGCACTCAGATGACGAAGAGTCCGAAAAGGAAAAAAAACAACCTCATGAAGCGCGGTGTGGCAGAGGGCGTCCAAAATTGCTCCGTTCTGGACGGCCAGGCAGACCGCACAAGGTCTATCAACCAGCAACCAACTTAAGAAGCGCAAATGAGCGTGCTGATGATACGAGCAATGATTCATCAATAGAAGACATATTCGAGGAATGTGATATGGCTTTCATATCAACAGATGATCCAACAACATACCAAGAAGCGGAAAGCTACGAGGATGCTGCAGATTGGATGGAAGCCATTGAAGATGAGTTCATGGCACAAGTTTTGAACAATACATGGAAAATTGTTAAAAGACCAATTGACCGAAAAATAATTGGCAAAAGAATGGTATTTCGTTCAAAAAAAATAACATGTCAACAGGCAAGAAAAAAGCGCGCTTTGTAGCAAAAGGCTATGCCCAGAGACCAGGAGAGGACTATCATGAATCCTTTTCACCAGTGGTTCAATTTAATTCGATACGATTGCTTGCTGCCTTAGCGGCAGAGTACAATATGGAGATACACCAAATGGATGTAGTTACAGCCTATCTAAATGAAGAATTAAAAGAGGATGTCTACATGAGCATACCAGAGGGATTTGAAGAATTCATGTAAAAATTGGAAATAGGCGCAAAAATTGAAACTAATCACGCGGTTGCAGATAATAGATACAAACAAATAGCTAAAAGATGGCTGAGAAATGTTAAGCAAATGCAGAATCTAGTTTGTATGATAATCAAGGCTCTTTACGGACTTCTTCAGAGAGGGTTGAGATGGTACGAGAAGCTGACCGCTAAACTACAAGATATCGGATCGCAACCTACTGAGCAAGACCCCTGCCTATTCTTTAGACGTCAAGAAGGAAGACTTCTACTTGTCACGATCTACGTAGAAGACTTGTAAATAGCCACAAATCATCCCGAATGGCTGAATGAGATAAAAACACATCTTAGTGAGGTCTTTATGATGAAAGACATCGGGCCAGTGAAAACATGGTTAGGCATTGAATTTAAACAAAATTTGCAGAAACATCAATTCTACATTTCGCAGGGAAATTATATAAATAACATTCTTAGGCGATTTGGAATGATGGAGTGCAAGCCAGCACTAACTCCCATTGAGTCAAATTCAGTGTTGCAGCGTCCTGTAGACGCAGATGAATGAGAAATGAATAAGTATCCATTTCAAAATTTAATAGGTGCCTTAATGTTTCATTTAGTTACCATGGAGTTGTTGACGCTGACTGGGGCGGAAAGTTATCAGCCCGGCGTTCATACTCTGGGCAGGCATTCATACTGGCAGGCACCGCTATAAGCTGGGAGGCGCGTAAGCGGCGCACGGTTGCTTTATGTACTGAATCCGAGTACCTGGCCTTATCAGAAGCAGCCAAGGAGGCTTTATACTTGAAGGCCTTTCTAATCAAAATGGGACAACGATGCGAGAATGTTCTGTTATAGAATGATAACCAGAGCGCACAAAAATTGGTTTTGGTTTTCATCCACTTTATACAACGACTACACAAGAATGGTGATATCGAAGTCGACTACATGCAGACGGAAAAGATGCCAGCAGATTTCCTGACGAAAGGTTGATGCAGTACCAAACATTTTGGATGTATTTCGTCAATGGGCATCACGCGTATTTAAATTAAGATTTTCTGAATTGTATTGCTACTTTCAGAGGGCGTGTTTGAATTTGTAACGTCATAACAAAGCAGGAAATCTGGTCACACTAGAATATTATTGTATAAGAGTGGCAACGCCAAGTTTTAGTACACACATATTTGAGCGTGATGATTACCGAGCCAACTTTAAATTTTAAATTGTGCTGTGGTAAACCAGGCACTTCCAAGGAGTTAAAAAATTCAGTTGGATAATTAGTAGCTCCTTCTTCGTTTGTTACACAGTCGATAAGTTTGAATGAATACAGAGTACCTACGATTTGATTTTGAATTTAAAAATTGAGGTCATCTACATCTTTTTTTAGCGGCCAAAACTGCTCTCTTACATAACCATTTAGTATTTTTGTGGTTAGCAATGATAACCAGAAATACTTTGTTGAGAAGCTCGTCTCTTGATGATACGAAATTGCAAAAATTCGGAGGAAATGAAATTAAACCGCTCGATTTGTCAACAGGAACACGGCCATTACTGATAGTTAGCAATTGCACGAGAAATCATCAGCAGATAGATCGTTCAACAATACAATTCTCATATTTACAGACAGTTAAAGCTTCTTCACATATCGACACAGATTTGCTGCTTTGAGGCAAGCGTTTATTTCCTCGGCAGCAGTAAAATCGCCAGACAATAAAACATTGCACCACCAAAACATCTGGAGTCATTGCGCAGATCTTTCATTCGTCCCATATGATGATTTTTGATTCTACTAAAACTTTGGCCATTGCGGAGTGTTTCGAAATGGTACATGTCGGTTGTTCAGTAGTTTGAAGGTTTAATGGCAATTTAAACGCTGAGTTGGCCATACGGCATCCATCTAAAAATGGCGCCGCTATTCCAGAAGAAACAATTGCTACCGCAATTTCGTATGTATGCATTTTTACATAATCCCAAACAGTAGTGACGGCCGCGGGAGTGATCAATTGATTAAATATCAATTTAAATAGTTTTCAAAAATTGGATTTCATATTTTTATGAAATATTTAAGACAATCAATAAGATACGATACATGCATGTCTGCATTTGCACATTGATGTTTTGGAAAATCAGAAAACACCCGTGGCAATGTATTTGTCATGTGAGACGTACAACTTCGGTTGTTGGGTGTATATTGTGAATTTTAAATAGTTTTTACTGATTTACAGAGGCGAGAAGGGGCGTGGCCGAATTTCAAAAAAAACTTTGAAACACTGCAACATACACGGATGTTGTCAAAGAATTTAAAGACTCTAGATCTTATAGTTTCTGAGATCCAGGTGTTCATACAGACAGACAGACGGACAGATAGGCATGGCTCAATCGACTCGGCTGTTGATACTGATTCAGAATATATCTAGTTTGTGGGGTCGGAGATGCCTCCTTCTTCCTGTTACGCACATTCTCGTTCCGACAAACTCAATAGACCATGAATTTTTGTAAAATCCATCTCCTAAAAATCAGCTTTCTACCGCAACCTGTGCATTTTCTTATTCAATTTAAAAACATAAACCTTCTAAAAAAAACACGTTTTAAAGGCAATATACCTTCTGCTCAGATATAAACGAGACTTTATCCATAACTCGACAAGGACATGACATATGGCCATACTTTTTTTTTGCTTAGGTTGGCAGGACTGTTATATGTTTACATGTCAAATTTGAGCGTGATCTATCACATGGTTTTTTGTTTACGGCACTATAACAAGTCAACCTCGAGTGTGTTTTACGAATTTTACTATGGAAATTAACGTTGAGCAAAGAGTTTGTTTGCAAATTTTTTTTATTCCAATGGAATAAGTGCGACGGACGCAATGAAAATGTTGCAGAAGGAACGTCGAAAAAGTAAAGAAAATTGTGTTGGAAAATTGTCGTGTGACTGAAAGAGAGATAGCTAGTGAGCTCAACATATCAAATGGATCAGCTCATAGCATTATTGACGATGTTTTGAGCATGAAACGTGCGTTGTACGCGATTGTTTGACCAAAAACAAAGTAAATACTGTTCCGCAAGTACCGTATCCACCCGACATGGCTTCGTGTGACCTTTTTCTTTTCCCTAAACTCAAATTGCCGCTTCTTGGAAAGCATTTTCAGTCGATTAAAGTCATAAAAGAGAATTCGAAGGAGGAACTGAAAGCCATACCTAGAGCGGCCTACCAGAAGTGTTATGAAGATTGGAAAAAAATGTGGGATATGTGTATCGCCTCTAATGGTGACTATTTTTAGAGGGATAAAATAAATATTGAAGAATAATTAACCGTTTTTGTTTTATAGACCAGTCTCGTTTATATTTGAGCAGAAGGTATTATATATATTTTACACCATTAAATATCATATAATAATAAAGTTTTTACGCCGACATAGGTAGAGGTGCGAAAAAAAGATTTTATAGGCAGGCTCTAATTTTGTTAAATAAGTGTAGAGTGTAGAGTATCATGGGTAGATGGTATCCAAATCTCGCTACTATTTAATCACAAATTAACTAACTGCCCTGATCGGGTTTAATTTTTCGCAGTTACAATTAAAATTTACGAGGTGTATTCAAAAAGTATCGCATAATTTTGAATTTTCGGGGGTTGCGTATAATCGAATTTCGATTTTTTGTTTTGTTATTTTGCTACACTCTTCCCGAACATCTGTACCAAGTTACTGGTACAGATGTTCGGGTAGAGTGTATTAACATAACAAAACAAAAAAACTGAAACTCGATTGTACGTAGCCATCGAAAATTCAATGTAAGGCGATATTTTTTGAACACACCTCGTATATGCAAAAATATACTTGTGAGGCATATGCAATGACATCTAAGACCTGTAATTGGTGTTTTTTTTTTTGTGATTCATTTTGGATAAATCAAAAGGTGCGAATCGTGCCTCAAAGTCATAGTGAAAACGAGAGACAGTGGGATACCCGTCGGCTTATGTTTTAGTTTAAGCATATGTACGTGGTTTCTAATTATTTTGTTTTGTCCTTTGATAGCTGATACAAGCACTTAGTGTTACTCTTGTACTTTTTTGCAATTTCGCGTAAAGTCAGAAAGTGTATATTTTATACCGCGTTTACAAATTGATTTAAAAACTTAAATAATTGATTTGCGAAGGTGGTGGTCGTGGCAACTAAGATTTGAAATAAACTTGATCAGCTTTAATAAAGGCTTGAATTTGTTTGTTTAGTTATTCGGATAGACAGACAGACATGACTCAATCGACTCGGCTAGAGCTCATGAGCAAGAATATATATACTTTATAGGATCCGTCACGCGTTAGTATACCCTTTTTTGACCACTTATAATGGTCCAAGAGTATAAACATAAATTTCTTCATTTCCAGCATGCTTACCTAAACAAACTATAAATAATCTGAATCAGCTTCAGCTGGCGAATTTAGATAACCATGTCTCTCAGTTAGACTGGCTTTTTCTAGCAAAAGAGTACACAGATAATCATCTCTTTAAAGAAAACTTTTATTCATTGCCAGCTAATAATAACCTTCATGTGATGATACGTTAATATAGTGATAGTTAGTTGGATGATTCGCTATGTGACTCAATATTAACTGGCTCGTGGCCCGTTATAATGCCATATGGTCGCCTATAGTAGAGCAGGAAGTCGAACAAATACATCTGATAGTAAACTACATAGTGAATGGTAATGACATATGTCGAACAACAATCTAAACCCTGCGAAAGAAAATATAACGAAATAATTCTTGTGAAACTCAGTTTCATTATGTACCTCTTTGATTTTGTACTGCAAAAAAGAAAAAAGCCAAAAATCCTTCGCTAATCTCCCGGGAATCATAAAGTGCTCCAACGAAAGTGGCAGAAAACGATGTCGGCCCAAAGAATCCCGCGAGTCCCCAGGAATTACCCCAGAAGATGCCAAGCATACACCCATTTCGTAGTCCTCTGCCCCGGCTTGTTTTTCGTTGCATCGGGCTGACCTAAATCCTTCCTCAACAAGTCGACGCAGTGCCTCCCGGCTGAGTACATAGCCCGCTCCTCCAGACATATATGTGACATTGTTTTTGAAAATAAAATTGCAACCAAAGTAGACTGGCTCATTGGGGCTTTTAGATTGCAGCATGTACCTCATGTTCTCCATAATTACATAGGTGTCGTCGTCCGCCTTGAAAAACCATTCAGCCTCGTACAGGTAGTGCCTGTAAACATGGCGGAAAGCAGCTTTCGTCTTACCCCAGAGAAAAGCGTAGCCTTCTGAAACGTTTAGCCCTACACTATGCAATCCTTTTCCGATGTCCTGCCTACGACTGCTAAATATTATCAGTTTATTGCAGCGACTTCCCCAAGTTTGCTTGATAGATCTTGCCACCTTCTCGTATTTATGGGGATACGTGAGAACAAAGCACACAATGCGCACATTCTTAAACAAATGACGGGCAATAGTGTCATCCACCGGAACAGCAGGAACTTTGATATGCGGGAAAGACATCATGGGCATTCCGGATGTGTGTCCGTACGGGCGTAAATGGTACAGCATGAAGTTCAATACGTGCAATTGGTTAGCAGTTACATAAGGAAAAAGCATCGGATAGTTCACATTCTGTTTAAACCTCTGCAAATTAAAGGATTTTACACATTTGTTTCATAAATTGGCTTCGTAGTTATAGAAAATATACTGACAATAAGTATGAAAGCTACAGTTGAAGGTGTTCGATATATATACAAGTATATTCTCGGTCCAGATACAAGCTATTTCTCTCTGTCTGTGTGAACACACAGATCACAGCTTTAAAAGTTTCATATTTGGTATGAATACATATAATATATAATAAAAACGAGAGCGGCACGTGGCAGTGGGATACCCCTCGAGAGAAGTCGGTCGCGCATCGCGAGTTATGTTTATATTTTTTTAAATAAGTTTATTGTCCGATCGGATTGAATTTCGACAGTTAGTAGATATATTAATATTGCTTAAAAACTTAATTAATGTTTTGCGGCATGTGTGATATGTTTGTGTGTTTAGGAACCTTCATTTTACATTTTGTGTCTATAGAGTTTAATAAAGCTGACATCTGGGTCAGACGGACATCCAGACAGACAGACGGACTGGGCTCAATCGACTTGGCCAGTGATTCTGAGTAAGAATTAATACATTTATCACGCCTCCTTCTGTCTGCTTGCACAAATTTATTATATTTATGGTCAAAAGGTTAAAAAAAATAACATAAAACATTTTATAAACATAATTATATAAACAAATCTAGTTTTCTTATGTTTAGTGCTGCTCCCCCCACTATAGGAAATGAATAATTAAATTGATCATTCGAGTTGTAAGGCATGTATAAAAAACAATACTTTTTGACTTTATCACATACTAAGCTGACCATGATATATACAACATTTCAATCCGATCGGTTCAAGAACATTAAAAGATATTCAAGAAAGTATGATCATAACGCATAGTGCTTGTATCAGTCAAAAAGATGCAGGCAATGCGCGAGCTTCATCTGCCGAAAAGGATTTAAAAGCATCTACATGTAATTGCGTATGAATTTAATACCTTCTGCTCAAATATAAACGAGACTGGCTCAATAAAACAAAAACGGTTAATTATTCTTCAATATTTATTTTATCCCCTTCAAAACAGTCACCATTAGAGGCGATACACATATGCCACCTTTTTTTCCAACCTTCATACCACTTCTGGTAGGCCGCTTTAGGTATGGTTTTCAGTTCCTTCTTCGAATTCTCTTTTATGACTTTAATCGACTGAAAATGCTTTCCAAGAAGCAGCAATTTAAGTTTAGGGAAAAGAAAAAGGTCACACGGTGCCATGTCGGGTGGATACGGTGCTTGCGGAACAGTATTTACATTGTTTTTGGTCAAATAATCGCGTACAAGACGAGACGTATGAGCAATTATTCTTTTATTGAAGTTGCTGGACGACGATCATGGGGCAAGTTCTTCAGCGATTTACGGCCGTCCTTGAACAACTTATACCAATCAAAAATACGTGCACGTGATAGGCAAGACTCCCCATATGCCATCTTCAACATTTTCATTGCGTCCGTCGCACTTATTCCATTGGAATAACAAAATTTGCAAACAAACTCTTTGCTCAACGTTAATTTCCATAGTAAAATTCGTTAAACACACTCGAGGTTGACTTGTTATAGTGCCGTAAAAAAAAAACTATGTGCCAGATCGCGCTCAAATTTGACATGTAAACATATAACAGTCCTGGCAACCTAAGCAAAAAGTATGGCCATATGTCATGTCCTTGTCGAGTTATGGATAAAGTCTCGTTTATATTTGAGCAGAAGGTATATTAACATGTTATATATTTCGAAAAGCATCTTACTGTCGCGTGCCGCTCGACTGTTGCACTCATTATTTTTCTGAATGTACGCATATACATATGCTCAGCAAGAGTGAGAATTAATGTAACTACGACTTGAAACTGATGAAATAATAGTTTTTGCATGTACTAATTATATATATAAATATTCAAAATCACACTAAAAATCACAATAGTTTAAAAATTATAAAATTTTAAAGTCGCATACGGATATTAGTTTCTTTGTTGTTCCAAAATCTTAAAAAAAAATTTGAATTTATTCACGGCAGATCGGACTTCTAAGAAACTTTCCATAGACCCGAAAATGAATAATAACACCTTCCAAGTCGATTTTAAAATGAAGTATAAAAGAAACAACTTTCTGGTTTCACATATTATTAGCTGCCTATAACAGTATTCGTATTGTACAGTACATCTTTATTTTCTCTTTTACATCTAAATCGAATAGAATATACAGCTATAGGAAAACATTCATAGAACATAAAGTTGGAAATGAAGAATTTCTTACAAACATTGTTTATGCTTAGCTGTTATATTATTTCTTATAAGAAAACATTGAAGACAAAAACAAAAATGGTATAATGCGTTTTGAAAGTAGCTTTTCTTTAAATTTTTAAATGTTACAAAAAGTATTCGTCGAAATATAGTTTGACCTTTAACCTTTACTCACCTGTCCAGAGTACACTTCACGGTAAATATATGGCCAACACCAAAACTGCGAACGCAGGGTGAAAGGCACTACTTCCGGCGCAACGTGAAAAGGAAACAACAAGTCACTCGAATTTTTCTTAACTACACGCAGGCAGTTCGGCAAAATATCGGACAGACAATTTCTAGTCCGAAGATGTTCTAAAGCGCCACGGCTCAACACATAATCCGTAGAGTCTCGCGAACTCACATGCGCATAGGCAAAGGCAGCATGAAAGCTGGAGAAGTAGACAATGTTACCAGGCGAAAACGCAGCTAGGACGTACCGAACATTTTCCAGTATTACGAAGCTGTCAACATGGACGTGGAGCAGCCAATCAAGGTCCGAACGGTACTCTTCGTAAACATTACGATACGCCTGCCCAATCTGCATCTCTGCAATAAAGTGCAGCCGATGGCACCGGCTGCCCCAGCTGGCCTGAATGTGGTCGGCTTTCAGCAGCTCATGCTTGTTAGTCAGTTGCACTAAGCAGTGCACTCGAACCTTCGCGTGCAGCTGACATGCAATGCTAATATTGTCCCGCGTCTGGTTGCGCGTGCCTACGGTAAATGCTGTCACCTTTTCCCTATAGGGTGGCTGCAAGTAATTAATCAGATAGTTTCCAGGCCAATGAAACGCCTGGAGATAGAGTTCCAAAAGTAGTGCACAGTAAAAACACAAAATCCGCAACATATCTGTATTCACATCAAATTAAAGAAGAATGGAATTTAGTGTCAAAATTCATACAATGTTGCCAGCTTTCCGAAAATTAGACATATTTATGTACATGGTGTAATGAGTATAAGGTGTTTTAGTCGTAGTTTTAAACAATAAGATCGTTCAAAAGTTGTCTAAATGAGACAAATGTATTGTCAGTCGACTAAAAAAAAGATAACTAAATAAAAATATACATACAATACAATACAATACATTTGTCTCATTTAGACAACTTTTGAACGATCTTATTGTTTAAAACTACGACTAAAAATATACATATATTTTTATTTATTTTTATTTCAATTTTAGTAATGAAATGAAGCCTATGAATATTGATGCAGGGTATTGGGAAAATCCGAGTAAAACACACAGAGAACCAGGCGAACGCTACAGTCAGGTGCTGACTGTAGAAGGCCATGGATTATTATAGTATACCGTGTATCATTTATTTTCCGTTATTTATAATGAAAATTTTGCATTATTTGGATTATTATTAAGCATTTAAAAATATAAACTTTATATTCTTATTATTTTATTCGAACGACACGCACAAATTTATTTGACGGATAGAAGAAGAAGAACGCATAAACAATGCAAAAACGTATAGACAAGAATTATAAGCATTAGGTAGGGCAAGAGAGCAATAAGTTTATGTGTGCATTTTTGCTTTTGTCAAACAGTAGTGGCGGCCGCGCAAGTTGTACAGTAGCCTAGTGGAGTGTGTGCCGGATTCGGAGATCAATGTTGCTGACGGTGTTCGAGTTCGAATGCTGCCGCGATCAGTGTGTGACATGTTTTCCTTTTTTTCTTTCTTTTCTATTAAATAATTTTAAAGCTTAACAAACAATACCTTTTAAATTTTTTGGTACGCAACATATTTAATTAGAACACTTTTATAAACATTGCCGAATGTTGCAAAAATCTGACAGTTGCGTACATACGCCGGCAATTGATGTGTGTTAGAGCGGGACGCCGAAACGTAAATTTGCAAATGCAGACGTGCATGTATCGGCGTCCCGCTATAACATTCGTAACTTATTGATTGTCTTAAATATTGCAAAAAAAAAAAACATGAGATTTAATTTTTGAAAACTATTTTTATTGATATTTAATTAAATAACTGAAGTTTTCATTTAAGCTTATAAGAATAAAAAAATAACCAAAAAAAAAGTTAATAAAATAAAAAGTTTCACCAGCCGGCCGCACATGGGATTCAAACTCACATACGCAGGACCGCTGTCCGCCACTCTAACCACTCAGCCACCGCCCCATTAATTGAATGATCGGCGAAGTTACATTCTAAGCTAATTATGTTACCATTCTATGCAAATAAAAAGTTTTGTAAAATGCTGTGTGTCCGACGATTCGAACTTCGGTATGATGCATAAATTAGGTCTTAATATGCGCATAAGTATACGTTCAAATTGAGTTTAATTCGGATCATATCTCACTTATTTTTAGTCCGATTTCTATGAAATTTTCAGAAAACACCCGTGGCAAGGTATTTGTCATGTGAGATGTACAATTTTTGTTGTTGGGTGTATATTGTGTACATTAAACTGTTATTACTGATTTACAGAGGCGGGAAGGGGCGTGGCCAAATTTCCAAAAAACTTTGAGACACCCGGATATACACGAATGTTGTCACAAAATTTTATTGCTCTAGCTCTTATAGTTGCTGAGATCCAGGCGTTCATACAGACGGACAGACGGACAGACAGACAGACATCAGTCGACTCGGCTGTTGATACTGATTCAGAATATATATAGTTTATGGGGTCGGAGATGCCTCCTTCTGCCTGTTACGCACAAACTCGTTCCGACAAACACAGTAGACCATAAATTTTTTTAAAATCCATGGCCTAACTAGGAATGGAACATGCAAGCTATTATTGTTGGAACAAAAGTCCAAAGAGAGTGACAGAAAATTTCTAGTAACTCTGGAAAAAACCATTAAAGAAACCCATTATTGACCATTTCCATTGTTTCAAGGGCATAACAATTTACTTCGCAATGCAGTCGGCACAGCGACTGATTTATTCGATTCGATTTAATTAATCTTTTAAAAGTTTTCTATGGTTGATCCCGTTCGTGGTCACTAGAGCCTCGCAAGTTCTAGTTGCAGGGATCTACAATAGATCTAGCTGAGCTCCCACGCTGCACGGTGGGCCAGCAGACCGGTACAGCGGCACTTAACCCTCAAATGCGAAATTTTTTTATTGCAGTGAAAAAATTATTTAAGACTAATTTTGGGTCAAAACGAACGAATATGAATTTAGTTTTTTGACTACGCTAATGGTTTACCTGTTACAGGTGAAAATACCTGACCCGCCAAAAGGCGGGGTTGGTCATTTACGTGTATTTTCCCCATATGAAAACTTAAAAAACTTTTATTGTGTTTAATTTTTACTGTTGCATATGAAAATTAAAAAAAACAGTTTTTTGAAGATGAATTGCATAGATGAATATTACATTTTGTGCAAAAAGACTGTTTCGGATTTGAAGTCGGCCATCTTGCATGTTTTTTTGCCAGACCGATCTAAAAATTTGCACCAATGGCCAATCTGATCGTAACGAACATTTGCATTTGGAAAGTATGTTTTTACTTTCGACGGAGCCGGTGATGCTGAGTGAGATAATGACCGTCCTCGTCCATGGCTAGCCAGAATCGAAAGCAGACATAAAGTCTCCGCCACCTCAATTCGAAAATCTGGCAAAAAACATCGTGCTTGTCCCTTATGCAACCGATGATATTAAATATATGCGTTTACTATTGACATATCCAATAGATGGAAAAATAAACGGTTGGTCCACTTTCGTGTTTTCATTCGAATACGATTCCGGCCAATAAGGCCATCCATTATGTCAACTCCTTCCACGATTGTACTCCTTTATAATCATAGGAAACTCAATCTCAATTTGTTTCTTATTTTTTCGATCCCACCGAGTCGCTGTTTGCAATAGAGTTTCAGTTTGTGACAAAAACGATTGAGTTCCAACATAGGTTGATATAAGTCGAACTGTTTTTGTGTCGTGCCACAAAACGTTACATATATTCACACCAAAAGCGGAACCTACAAACTCCCCGGAATAGCCACGAGGAACTTTTTGTGCATTGAGGCTTTCATCAGACGATAATTTGCTGTTCGATATACGATTTGAACGCACAGTTCCCAAACAATAGATACCACAGCTACGAAGTTAGACAGCCAATCCGAGTAAAAAGTTGTCAAAGTAAATTATATGATTTTGATGACACACGACGACGCTTACTCGAACCAGGCACATCGATTGCTACTGAAGTTTCCAGATCTGTATCAAAATTATCTAATGCTGGCACTAAGATATTCGTCGATAAAAGAGTTGCAAAGACCGGTGAAATTAGCCTCTTCAATGTCGTCTTCAGAGTCCAGCTCATCTCCAGTTTCATTAAAGTCATCATCATCCAGCTCGTCCATTATATTTTGAAATTCATTGTCAGACAACTTTGAAAAATTTATGATCTTTCGACCCGACATGACTGAATAAAGAAGCGATAACGAACGCAATGGTTAACAAAAGGCGGGATTTATTCCAAGTCGATATTTCTTAACTTATATTGTTTTTTTTTATTTGATTTTTAAACTAACCGATTGATAATAATGCGTTCTACTCACCAATATTTTTTTTTTCTTGTACGACACAAAATAAACTGTTTTTTCAATCTTCAAAATCACTGTTTTTGCAAAATGAATTATATACGACCGACACCAGCAACTTTTCACTTTGGACTGAACTTGTGAAGTGTTTCAGTAAAAAAACGATCAGCGATGTACACAAATATGCAAAATGAAATGTCCTAAAATATATGTGATTCCATTTTTTTGAATAAAATTAACTACGCAGTTTTTGTACGCAGTTCTATTGCAACCCGCCAAAAGGCGGGGTTGGGCATTTGAGAGTTAATTCAGTAGTCAAAACTCGTTTTCGCAAATTTGTTTTCTAGAATTAAAAAATCATTACTAAAAAAAACTTGTATTGAATATCGAGCTACATAGATTCGAAGCTATGAGTTTCCGAGCACACGGCCTAATGCTGAGTTTCACAAAAGAGAAGTTTAATTTTAATGTTCTGCTGACTTTAAAACTGTATAATTTTAAAATAAAAGAAGACTTCGTTTTAAGTTTTTAAATGTGTCAAAGTTCAACATGCTTATTTAATAAAAATGTTGTTGGAACCAGTTTTGGTTTGCTGTTTTAAACATATCACGACTTCTTACATTCTTATTATTATTATTATTATTATTATTATTATTTAAAGAAGGGGTACTCCCACGGAGATAAATGTGCAGTACTACGACCAGAAAGAGTCATTTGTACCTAAAGGTTCCTGCCAAGCCTGACAAAAGTCTGCAATTCCCCAATGAAACAGAGTAGATCATTCGTCGACGAGTTAATTATCTGCGCGTTGTTTTCTTGTAGAATCTGCACTCTACATCTAAAGATGGACAAATTTTAACTTGGTGATAATTCACCATGTGGTGGCCACCAAGGTAGCCAAGAAGGAGACGGAGAACCATCCCAGAGAGCAGACTGGTTTTCCGTTTGACCATTGGCTAAGTCAGCTTTTTAGCTTACCTCCAGGGATGCAGATAGCTAGTAGTTCGGCCAGCTTATCAGCCCATGTTCCAGGGATGCGGCGGTAGACCACCCTACACCGTCCCAATACTTTAGCAAGCTCTTCCGCCAGTTCGTTGTCCAAGATAACAGAGTTTCCAGGTACATAGGTAAGGATGTCTTTGTTCCGTGAGGAAAATGTGCGCAGGCACAACCAAAAATCATCACCATTTACAAGCTTGGCATGACCGCTTGGTTATCGGAGAAGATATAGATGTAGGATGGTCGATGGCCGTCTCATTTACTTAAATTAAAGCACCGAGAGTTTAGTTTAGTTTTATAACATAGTAGTTATTACTAATTGTAAAATTAAATGCGTTTTAATTGATTCAAAAAATAAGGAGCTTGAACACCAGCGACACAACTGACACTCTCGATCAACTCTCTAAAAACTACACTGAACAATACTAGATTACATACATATGTTTTTCACGTCTGCTCTTGCGGGCGCGGAGCTGTTAACTGACTTAGGAAGTAAATGTCCAATGTCTGTTATCGCAATTTTCTGTGTCCGTTTTCTAATTTAAAATGTCTTTTATATATGTGGGAATGATCTGCCAACGCCAAGTCAGATGGCCTAAGCAACAGTCGACGGACTGGCAACGACGTAGATCTCGAAGAAGAAGAGCAGAGAGTTCTTGATGAAGACGCGAAGAGTTAAGACCTGACGAGTAAAGACGTGAAAGAGCAAGGCTGACGCTCAATCAATTAATAAATAACGACGATATCAAGAATAAAAAGATTAACTACAATTAATTAAATTTAAGAAACTTACGTTGAAGTATTACAAATAAAACCATTTAATTTAATATTAAAAACCAACAACAACTGGGACTAAACTTAACCCAAGTCTCACATATACACCATTGCATGTTTATACCCTTCGACCATTAAAACTGGTCAAAAAAGGTAAGTATACCCTTTTTGCAAATGTATGTAACAGGCAGAAGGAGGCGTGGGAGACCCCACAAAGTATATATATTCTTGCTCAGGATCACTAGCCGAGTCGATTAAGCCATGTCTGTCTGTCTGTCCGGATGTCCAAATGAACACACATATCTCAGCTATTATAAAAGCTAAAGACACCAAATTTGAAGGTTTCTGTGTATCCGGCGCAGATGAAGTTTAATTCAAATGTTGGGTGCCACGCCCACCGCCCGCGCAAATCAATAATTTAATTTTTTAAACTAATTTGTAAGCGACATATAAAAGATAAAACATTCTGAGTAAAATCGTACTTAGCTAATTATAATACCAACATAAGGTAAAAATTTCAATCCGATCGGACAACAAACACAGACGTTATTAAACAAAAACCTTGTTCGCTTTGCTTTTGTATACAGAACAGCAAGCTGTGACGTCATTGCAGTGTTTATGAAGGAAAGAAAAGGAAAGAGAATGCGAGCGCGTAGCGCCATCTGTTGTTTTTCTCTTCTTTTCTAAGCACACGCATTTTTTGCATTCAAACGCGCACACATACAAACATTTGTGCTTGACCAATGAAATGATACATGCATATTAGGGTTCGGCTTATTTGCGAAAGTGCGAATTGTTCTGTTTTTTTATGAGCATTTAAGGTTTTAGGTCGCAAATTGCTCCAATCAACTTAATTTTAAGTAGTTTGTTTAGTTTTCTTTTCAAAATGCTTTCAACTATTCAAATTGGTTAAGAATTAACGGTTTTACCTCATTTCACGAGCTCGCAAGTGCAGAGAAACCATTCGTGTTGCTAATAATGCAGACTGAGGTAATCATGTTGATTTATTTTACGGGATCTTTAAATAATAACAAAGATTGTATTATAGATTGTATTAGATCTTCTGAAAGTAACAACAACAGTGATGCTTTGTCTGCTGTTCAAGAAGATATGGACATTTCAAGTTCAGATTTAGGATTACCCCTATAAAAAGAGGCAGAAAAAGCTTTTTAACATCCCGAGTTCTTTCATCGTTGGACAAATGGCAGATTTCCAATAATGCAGCTATGCATTTGATTTCTACGGTTGTTGAAGCTTTGGGTCATGATGTCGACGAATACGCATTCAATATCAGAACTTTGCAGCGGCTGCGATAAGATAATAGGAAAACAATATCTGAGTCAGCGAAGGAAAGCTGTAAAGACTTGGTAATTACCTTGCAACTCTTTGAATGTTCAGAAAAGTTGTTTTTGGCATTTTAACTGTTAATTTTTGATGACTGCAGTGGTACATTGGGATGAAAAAATGCTCCCAGAATTGACTGGTCGAGAAAAAGTCGAAAGAATACCAATTATAATATCGTATTCTGATGGTGAACAACTTTTAGGAGTACCAAAAGTAGTTGCATCCACTGGCTTTGAAATATCTCGTGCAACCTTTAACATGCTAACAGAGTGGGGAATTTCGGATAAAATCGTTGCTGCATGTTTTGATACAACTGCATCCAACTCCGGAAGATTTTACGGTTCGGCAGTTTTGTTAGAACAGTTATTGGAACGCAGTTATCGCAGTTTCTCTTCCATGCAGGCATCATATATGTGAATTATATTTACGAGCTGCTTTTGAATCAATTGCTGGATCTTCAGGCGTTAGTGTCCCTCTGTTTGAACGATTTCAAATGGCATGGGCCAAAATTGACCAAAAACTCTTTAAATTTGGTATACTAAATGATTATGTCGCAACACGTATAAACAAAGAAAAGAATCAGATCATTGATTTCTATCGATGTCAATTGAAAAAAGATCATGCACGTAATGACTACTGCGAACTATTAGAGTTAACAATTCTCTTTTTGGGAATAGTTCCGGAAGGCCATAACTTCCGACCGCCTGGCCCTATGCATCATGCTCGCTGGATGTCTAAAGCAATTTATACACTGAAGCTATACCTTTTTCGAGAAGTCTTCCGTTTAACTAAACACGATGCGTGATGTGTCTGTTTTTATAGTGAAATTTTATGTACAGTTATGGTTTGGATCCCCGTTGGCCGTTGAAGCTCCTAATAGAGACTTTCAATTTATTCGGGCTATGTACAAATACAGAGAAGTGGACGAGAGGATTTCAATGGCAGTGCTCAAAAAGACATGTAATCATTTATGGTACCTGGCAGACGAAAATATCACATTGGCCCTATTCGATGATAACGTTACTGTCGCAGAAAAACGAGAAATGGCACAGCGTTTATTAGCCTTTGCGGATGATACAGACAAAGATGAAGATTCCGTTAAGCGCATTAATTTAAAAGTACGAGATTTGTCAACTTTTGTTTCAAAAAAATTATCGGATTTCATTACAACAAATAGTATTAAGTTTTTCGACCGGTTGAATCTATCGAAATCTTTTTTATATCATAGATCCATCGAAGTGGCATGATCACGAAGACTTTAAAAATGCTGTTGAGATTGTACGAAAACTAAATGTTGTTAATGATATTGCAGAGCGTGGCGTAAAACTAATGCAAGATTATAACAAGAAATTAACAACTAAAGAGCTCGGATATCAAAAATTATTACATGTTGTCAAAGAGTATACAAAGAAGTACTCATTTAGCAGTAAGAAATCGCTTAACAATTAATTAAAAATAAATTCTTATATATTTTAAATATATTTTATCATATAAAACTAAAATAAAGTCGATAAGAGCAATTTAATTTAAATGCTCACAAAAAAACAGAATTTTAACTAAAAATTACAGCATTTTAGCCAAAAACTGCCCATTTCAAACTTTTGGTTAAGAAAGGCACTTCTAAACATTATCCGATAGGGCTAAAATTTTACAAATTTATATTTTACACCAAAACGAACAATTTGAGACCATGAGACCTTTAATATTCGAATTTTTTTTTCCTCCATGCAAATAAGCCGAACCCTAAATGCATATACACGTATTCATATAATGACGCATATAAAGGCTTACGTTACGTTGAAAAAAATGTCGAAAGGTATCCCACTGTCGCGTGCCGCTCGACAGTTGCTCTTGTTATGTATTATTGCCACTGCAAGGAATTTTATAACTCATATTATTTTTGTCAAGTGAACCAATTTTTGACTTCGTATATTCGTGTGGAACGGTTTATGTATTTCTGTATTATTATCACAGTCGAATCTCATTAAGCTTCCTGATAATGTTGGCACATAGATAAATGATTTATATAACAATGTCTGCAATTACGGGTGAAGCTGGAGAGCTCATTGACATACCTTTCAACTATGAGAAAATTTTGTCTTCGTATTTAAAGTACCTGTTTTCTATTGACCAACACCTTGGAAAAAATAAAATCAAAAACACGACTACAAAAAAAAATATGTCGATGACCTGGTTGTGATTACAAACTTCAACGTTTCGACTTCAAAAACGGATTTGGAAGGTCGAAAAACATATAGAAACATATATCGCATGACCCGATCATGACCCCCCATTATTTTATGGGGCTTTAAAAATTTTTCGACTTTTTTGAGGTTAAATCAAAACTTAGACGTCTAGTGTAAATTTTGACTTCGGATTCGGCCTTAGAAGGTCAAAATACATGTTAAAGCATATATCGCATGCCCAGATCAGGATTCTTTACCTTTTGGGGTATTTTTAAAGGTGGTTATGTCGAAATCCAGACGTGATGGAGAATTTCTGACGCCGGATTCGGAATCAGCGACCCAAAATACATATGACTGCATATGCCGTATATCCAGATCATGCCACTTTTTTTTGTGGGCCTGTGTAATGAATACAGCAAGAGGCTGTATAAAACGAATGTTTGACATATCTGACAAAATGTATCATAAGGAGTAGAAGGAAATAACAGAAATGCTTACGGACAACGACTTTCGTTAAACGGCCATCAAAAAGCTTATTAAAAAAGGCATTGGAAAGGTGTCTGTCACGATCTTTGCATTTAGCAATTTTTTTTTTTTATTATATTTTCACCTAACCACTTTGCAATTTGGTTATCGACAACACATTTGCCAGCATACGATAGGGCGTTCAAAACTGGATAATTTAGCAAAATCTTCATCACAATGGGACTTTTCTTTTTCATTCCTAGCGAATATTCGCTCTTCCATTGCCTTAGGGCAAAATTTCAAATTGATCAAAAACAATTGGATCAACAACTTCCAAAACTATATTAATATTGATATGGGCAACAACATGGAACATGGAACATGTCCGTCAATTTCAACTTTAGCTAGAAAGCTACCTACCGTATAAAGCTCACTGTTTCATATTCCAATAAGACAATGATTTTCCTGGTCTAACTTAAGGATGCCTTGTTTCTTAAGCACATCTGATCTTATCTAATAAAGATCACATCGAATAAAGCAGGAAATGAAACTTTCTTGCAGGTTAACTTATTGAAAATACATTTTCCATCTGCTGCTTTATGATTGGGTAGACTGCACCTAAAGCGTTTTATTTCCTGCTTACAATCTTTTGCCAAATGTGATGGAACACCACATTTTAAACATTTTCTGGTATTCTAAGCATCAGTGTTTTCAACGTCAGCTTTCTTGTCTTTACGTCCTTCATCTTTTTCGCTATGACTTCGATGGCGACTGCTACGAATCTTTTCTCGTCCAAACTAACTGACTTCTTCATTGCCATGAGACTGTATAAATATTCTTTGTAGTCCTTACCTACACGCTTGCACCGATCTCCTATCATACGATGGACTTCAATTGACGAAATTGATGATCAATACTCTGCCAACAATACATCTTAACGTGAATTTCAATCAGAAATTCTGTTTTGGTTGCGCATAAATATTTTATTACGCGCAAGTATGAGTTTGCGGTAGAAACCCCTGCCAAGAGAGCTAAGAGAGTTAAAACAAACCATCAAACACGAGCGACCGGCGGAGTCCAACGGAATTTTAACTGGAGAATTACATTCTGCAGCGGCCGGCACACTATTGAATGAAAGCTCATATTTCATATTCCAAACTGTAAGTGAGACGTCATTTGTTTAAAATTCTAATAAAAAATTAAAGAATACTCAGGGCTGTTTATTGTTTAGTGTGTGCATTGTTACAAAAAAATGTAAGCATAATATTGCAGTAAAGTGTTAAAGAACACCAGAGCCAGCAGTGTCGACGAACTGATAGCTTCGTACTTCGAGCAGCGGTCTTTAGAAAAAATCAAAAAGTAAATACGGAACAAATAAGCCAGCTAGAGACAAAAGTTCAGGCAACCCTTTACAAACAAGCCCGTTTATTTGAGGAAAAGATAGCCCCTCAGAAGCCCTTTGCAACCTAGATATTATAAAATTTACCCCCGAGTTCGACGGAAAAATGATAAACTGTGTGTCGTGGAGGCAAGCTTCTTGCGCAGCCTGCAAAGTGTTCAAACCATACAACGGCAGTTCAAGACACTATCAGGCAGTTCCTATAATCAGAAATAAAATAAGGAGATCAGCAGGTACTATGATGGCCTCAATCAACTCAATGTTCAATTTGAAAGCCATTATAGCTAGGCTAGATACGCGGACAAAACGCCGGTAAATGTAATACAACAGCAACTAAGCACGGTTCAGCAGGGCGATCTACCACAGGAAGAGAGTACCGGTGACTACGAGTCACGGTCACAGCATGAAACGACACAAGTTGAGGACGATTTGCCCGGAATCGAAAGTTGTATTTTTTTAGTGGAAGCTCCCAGCTTCCGTTCATAAGACGAATGGTGGCAGGCCGAAATATCAGACTTCTGATAGACACAGGGGCCTCGAAAAACTACATAGAACCCCTTCCCGAATTGGCACATTGGGTGCCAATCAAATAAATTCATGGGCACACTAAGATTGACCAATTGCCCCATACACCTTTTCGACGTAAAGTCTTTCTTTTTCGTACTGGAGTCACTAAATGACTTCGATGGCATATTAAGCCTAGACCTGTTAAAACAGATCAATGCCCAAAGATATCTGACAAACAGCATCATTAAACATGACTATGCGATAGAAAACATCGACTAAATGTCAACAGGTAAACCATATTCGGATTAATGACACAGACATTCCTCCTTCTGTCAGATCCAACCAATAACCCGAAATGGGTCGTCGACAAAAAAAGCATCGACGAAGCGGGGCACAAACAAGAGCGTCTGGTTATTGATTTTAGGAAACTAAATCATTAGACAACCGATGACAAATACGCTATCCCATCCATTTCGACTACATTATCAAACTTAGGCGAAGCTCAGTATTTCAAACGCTGGACCTCAAGTAAGGGTTTAACCAAATAGAATTGGCGGAAAAAGACTGGAAAAAGACAGCGTTCCTCTGCCAAAAACGAGAAGTATGAGTTTCATGGATTACCCTTTGGGCTGAAAAATGGTAGGGTATGTTATGTTTACGTAGAAGACCATATCGGAGACATGGAGAAGGTCTTGAAAAATCTTAGGGACACAGGCATATGAGTATCTCAAGGAAAATTCAAGTCAATCATAAAAAACGTGAAATATTTGAGATTACCAGTATGCAGAGGCAGGATTCAGTTCTAGCCCGATAAAGTGAAAGCTATTAAGGACTTTCCTCCATCGAAAATCCTATTCGCTCTTGGGTCATATTTAGATTTAGCACGCTACTATAGCTGCTTCATAACGGGTTTTGCCAGAATCGCAAGGCCCCTAACAGATATCTTGAAAAGCGAAAAGGTTACAATCGAATTGTCACCAGAGCAAAAATGAGCCTTTGATAGGCTTAAAAATATACTGGCCTCAGAAGATGTAATATTGCCCTACCCAAATTACCAAAAAGACGTTTGACCTCACAACAGATGCATCTGGCTACGGACTGGGAGCGGTACTGTCTCAAGACGGCCGCCCGATAACAATGATCTCGCGAACATTGCGAGGTAACCTCAGAAATTACTTGTATGGTGTTAAGAATCTGAACACTCATACAGATCACCAACCATTAACTTTTTTGATAACGGACAAAAAACCCGAATGCCAAAAAAAAGCGTCGGAAAGCCTTCGTTGATGAACACAACGCAAACATAAACCCGGAAAGGAGAATTTGGTAGCAGACGCTCTGTCTCGCCAAACGTCAATGCGTTAGAGGATTCAGCAGGCTCGGATGCTGCCAGTAGCCACTGTAAACAGTCTCCACATGCACATTGAAGCCACAGACAAGCCGGTGAATTGCTTTCGGAACCAGATTATTCTAGAAGAAGGGACTTTCCCCCAACAAAAGACCCAAAATACATATGACTGCATATGCCGTATATCCAGATCATGCCACTTTTTTTTGTGGGCCTGTGTAATGAATACAGCAAGAGGCTGTATAAAACGAATGTTTGACATATCTGACAAAATGTATCATAAGGAGTAGAAGGAAATAACAGAAATGCTTACGGACAACGACTTTCGTTAAACGGCCATCAAAAAGCTTATTAAAAAAGGCATTGGAAAGGTGTCTGTCACGATCTTTGCATTTAGCAATTTTTTTTTTTTATTATATTTTCACCTAACCACTTTGCAATTTGGTTATCGACAACACATTTGCCAGCATACGATAGGGCGTTCAAAACTGGATAATTTAGCAAAATCTTCATCACAATGGGACTTTTCCTTTGCATTCCTAGCGAATATTCGCTCTTCCATTGCCTTAGGGCAAAATTTCAAATTGATCAAAAACAATTGGATCAACAACTTCCAAAACTATATTAATATTGATATGGGCAACAACATGGAACATGGAACATGTCCGTCAATTTCAACTTTAGCTAGAAAGCTACCTACCGTATAAAGCTCACTGTTTCATATTCCAATAAGACAATGATTTTCCTGGTCTAACTTAAGGATGCCTTGTTTCTTAAGCACATCTGATCTTATCTAATAAAGATCACATCGAATAAAGCAGGAAATGAAACTTTCTTGCAGGTTAACTTATTGAAAATACATTTTCCATCTGCTGCTTTATGATTGGGTAGACTGCACCTAAAGCGTTTTATTTCCTGCTTACAATCTTTTGCCAAATGTGATGGAACACCACATTTTAAACATTTTCTGGTATTCTAAGCATCAGTGTTTTCAACGTCAGCTTTCTTGTCTTTACGTCCTTCATCTTTTTCGCTATGACTTCGATGGCGACTGCTACGAATCTTTTCTCGTCCAAACTAACTGACTTCTTCATTGCCATGAGACTGTATAAATATTCTTTGTAGTCCTTACCTACACGCTTGCACCGATCTCCTATCATACGATGGACTTCAATTGACGAAATTGATGATCAATACTCTGCCAACAATACATCTTAACGTGAATTTCAATCAGAAATTCCGTTTTGGTTGCGCATAAATATTTTATTACGCGCAAGTATGAGTTTGCGGTAGAAACCCCTGCCAAGAGAGCTAAGAGAGTTAAAACAAACCATCAAACACGAGCGACCGGCGGAGTCCAACGGAATTTTAACTGGAGAATTACATACTGCAGCGGCCGGCAGACTATTGAATGAAAGCTCATATTTCATATTCCAAACTGTAAGTGAGACGTCATTTGTTTAAAATTCTAATAAAAAATTAAAGAATACTCAGGGCTGTTTATTGTTTAGTGTGTGCATTGTTACAAAAAAATGTAAGCATAATATTGCAGTAAAGTGTTAAAGAACACCAGAGCCAGCAGTGTCGACGAACTGATAGCTTCGTACTTCGAGCAGCGGTCTTTAGAAAAAATCAAAAAGTAAATACGGAACAAATAAGCCAGCTAGAGACAAAAGTTCAGGCAACCCTTTACAAACAAGCCCGTTTATTTGAGGAAAAGATAGCCCCTCAGAAGCCCTTTGCAACCTAGATATTATAAAATTTACCCCCGAGTTCGACGGAAAAATGATAAACTGTGTGTCGTGGAGGCAAGCTTCTTGCGCAGCCTGCAAAGTGTTCAAACCATACAACGGCAGTTCAAGACACTATCAGGCAGTTCCTATAATCAGAAATAAAATAAGGAGATCAGCAGGTACTATGATGGCCTCAATCAACTCAATGTTCAATTTGAAAGCCATTATAGCTAGGCTAGATACGCGGACAAAACGCCGGTACATGTAATACAACAGCAACTAAGCACGGTTCAGCAGGGCGATCTACCACAGGAAGAGAGTACCGGTGACTACGAGTCACGGTCACAGCATGAAACGACACAAGTTGAGGACGATTTGCCCGGAATCGAAAGTTGTATTTTTTTAGTGGAAGCTCCCAGCTTCCGTTCATAAGACGAATGGTGGCAGGCCGAAATATCAGACTTCTGATAGACACAGGGGCCTCGAAAAAACTACATAGAACCCCTTCCCGAATTGGCACATTGGGTGCCAATCAAATAAATTCATGGGCACACTAAGATTGACCAATTGCCCCATACACCTTTTCGACGTAAAGTCTTTCTTTTTCGTACTGGAGTCACTAAATGACTTCGATGGCATATTAAGCCTAGACCTGTTAAAACAGATCAATGCCCAAAGATATCTGACAAACAGCATCATTAAACATGACTATGCGATAGAAAACATCGACTAAATGTCAACAGGTAAACCATATTCGGATTAATGACACAGACATTCCTCCTTCTGTCAGATCCAACCAATAACCCGAAATGGGTCGTCGACAAAAAAAGCATCGACGAAGCGGGGCACAAACAAGAGCGTCTGGTTATTGATTTTAGGAAACTAAATCATTAGACAACCGATGACAAATACGCTATCCCATCCATTTCGACTACATTATCAAACTTAGGCGAAGCTCAGTATTTCAAACGCTGGACCTCAAGTAAGGGTTTAACCAAATAGAATTGGCGGAAAAAGACTGGAAAAAGACAGCGTTCCTCTGCCAAAAACGAGAAGTATGAGTTTCATGGATTACCCTTTGGGCTGAAAAATGGTAGGGTATGTTATGTTTACGTAGAAGACCATATCGGAGACATGGAGAAGGTCTTGAAAAATCTTAGGGACACAGGCATATGAGTATCTCAAGGAAAATTCAAGTCAATCATAAAAAACGTGAAATATTTGAGATTAACAGTATGCAGAGGCAGGATTCAGTTCTAGCCCGATAAAGTGAAAGCTATTAAGGACTTTCCTCCATCGAAAATCCTATTCGCTCTTGGGTCATATTTAGATTTAGCACGCTACTATAGCTGCTTCATAACGGGTTTTGCCAGAATCGCAAGGCCCCTAACAGATATCTTGAAAAGCGAAAAGGTTACAATCGAATTGTCACCAGAGCAAAAATGAGCCTTTGATAGGCTTAAAAATATACTGGCCTCAGAAGATGTAATATTGCCCTACCCAAATTACCAAAAAGACGTTTGACCTCACAACAGATGCATCTGGCTACGGACTGGGAGCGGTACTGTCTCAAGACGGCCGCCCGATAACAATGATCTCGCGAACATTGCGAGGTAACCTCAGAAATTACTTGTATGGTGTTAAGAATCTGAACACTCATACAGATCACCAACCATTAACTTTTTTGATAACGGACAAAAAACCCGAATGCCCAAAAAAAGCGTCGGAAAGCCTTCGTTGATGAGCACAACGCAAACATAAACCCGGAAAGGAGAATTTGGTAGCAGACGCTCTGTCTCGCCAAACGTCAATGCGTTAGAGGATTCAGCAGGCTCGGATGCTGCCAGTAGCCACTGTAAACAGTCTCCACATGCACATTGAAGCCACAGACAAGCCGGTGAATTGCTTTCGGAACCAGATTATTCTAGAAGAAGGGACTTTCCCCCAACAAAAGACGTATAAAAAAAAAACAAAAAATAAGGAAAACCCTGTTACCATCATCATATGCATATATGTAGATGCTTACTTCACTGCCAGCAAATATTTTCTGATTTGCATCGACAAGTTTTCCAAGTTGCAGTAGTTCAGCCTAAACGGTTCTCAACATTTTTCCCAAAATAAAAGCGACTTACTGCGACAACGAGAAATCTTTGAACTCAGAAACCATTAAATTAATGCTCAGCAATAACTTTGGCATTGAGATTTCAAACGCTCCACCCCTGCATAGCTCCTCTTATGGACAAGTCGAGCGGTTCCACGGAACCCTTGGGGATATAGCACGTTCTTACAAATTGGAAAAGCAGGTAGAAGATACTGTCGAAAACATTCTCCTTGCAATTATAAAGTAAAACGGGTCAATCCATATGGTGACAAACGAGAGACCCATAGACGTAATTCAAGCAGCCTCCAAAGACTGTACAGTGCGAATTAGGTTTGGATAAAAAGCAATTAGAGACTGGGAAATAAACTATCACCCCTATTCACAGAAGCTATAGTGGAATCAGGCCTAGGTATGACGGTTCTTATTAAAGGGAGGGTGGACAATCTTAAGTAGGAAACAAATAAAATTCAAACAAGGTCAGCTAATAGATTCCGAGAGCAAGCAGACAGAGATCAACTGTAAATTCCAGGCGAATCTTATTGCTGTTTCAAGGGCCCTCAACGCAATTTTAAAATCAGATGACGACGTCGAACATTTTTATGCAATTTTGGCACAGAATAGAATGATAAATACAAACCTTAAGGACTTATCCTCACTGTAACACTTGCAAAAATTAATTTAATCAGCCCACTTATACTAGACACCATCGACATAAAAGAATTATTAAATGAACAACTCACCGATACTGGTTTTTTTTTTTTTTGTATTACTTTGATTTTATTTATTGAATCTTCTTGTATAAGAACTAACAATGAGTTTAAAAATCTTAACTGTAACAAGTATTTTTTTCTGAACACTTGTATTATTTTTCAACTGGCTCAGACCTCTCGCTAGGTGGTTGGGGTGCGAGTAAAGCTTGCTATGATATTTTTTCTTAAGTTCCGTAATTGCATTGATAACTTGTGTGATATTTAAGTCACTTTGGATGTTTTCATTCCGAGCGGACCACGGTGCCCCAGTGATGGTTCTCAGAATCTTTGATTGTGCTCGCTGTATGATGTCAATATTGCTGTTGCTGGCATTGCCCCATAACTGTAAGCCATAGGTCCAGATAGGTTTCAATACAGAATTGTAGAGTAAGACCTTGTGATCTAGGCTGAGCGGAGAACCAGAGTTGATGAGCCAGTGTAAGTTGTTGGCTTTAAGTTTCAGTTGAGTTTTTTTGGCTTCAATGTGCCTGCGCCATGTGAGTCTTCTGTCAAGGTGTACTCCTAGGTACGCTACCTCATCTGCTTTCGGGAGTGGTATGTTGTTCAACAAGAGCGGTGGGCAGTCTTGTCTACTTAGCGTAAACGTCACGTGCTTGCGTTTTTGCTCGTTTACTTTTATTCGCCAGTCAGAGAGCCACATCTCAATGTCGCTGAGGTGTAATGCCAGCTGGGCTGTAGCTTGGATAGGGGACATTCAACGGCTAAGGAAAGCTGTATCGTCGGCAAATGTGGATACCGTTAAGCCACTATTCGTAGGGATGTCGGCTGTATAGAAGAGGTATAAGGTTGGCCCACAAACGCTGTCTTGGGGGACTCCAGCCTCAATTGTATGATCAGTAGAAGTGGCAGTGTCGCACCGCACTGCAAACTTTCTGTCATAGAGGTAAGACTTTAGAAGTTTGTGTGTGCTTTCGGGTAGGGCTGTTTTAATTTTAAACATTATGCCGTCAAGCCAGACTCTGTCGAATGCTTGGGATACGTCTAAAAATACTGCTGTACAGTATTCACGATTTTCAAATGCAGTTCTTATTTCCGTTGTTTTTACGATTTCCCTGTTCAATGGTTCAGTGGCGTTCGCGAAATCCAAATTGATGGGCTGGGATTATGTTGTGGGTTCTCAGATGTAGATTTGCGTTGTGAAACGCCATTGGCGTTCCACGTATCTATGCGTAAGGTAGCCATTATTTATTTGATTGTTGGCCTACAAGCATTTGTATCAAAATTTTTTTATTACGCCTCATGTCTTGAATGGTGGTCCTCATAAATGTCATAAATTCGATCATGCTCTGTTGTAAGGATTGCATCATAGCTTCAGTTTTTGTTTCTTGCTGCGCAGCTGAGTTATAGTTTTTTGATTACGCATCATGTGTTGAATGGTGGTCTTCATAAATGTCATAAATTCCATCATGCTCTGTTGTAAGGCTTGCATCATAGCTTCAGTTTTTGTTTCTTGCTGCGCAGCTGGGTTATAGTTTTGTTGTGTGTCTAATTTTGTATGCACTTCATGTGGGGTTCGGGAATTTTGGGTTGGAGGGTTGGGTTGCTGCTTTCGAGGAAAGTACTTCAGGACTTGTTTCTGATGGTGTCGGCGTAGCTGTTCCTTTTTGTGCCCGCGCCGTGTTCATTCTTTTGCGAAGACGGCTTTTCAGCTCTTCGTAGATTGGACAGCCTCTGTAGTTTGCTGTGTGATTACCCCCAGAATTATTGCATTTTTTTTCGCTTGCATTTTCTTTGTTAGTTTGACAGTGTGTGGAGTCGTGGAGATCTCCACAGACTACGCACACCGGGCGAAGTATGCAATACGACCTCGTGTGGCCATTCTCTTGGCAGTTTGTACATTGTACAGCAGCGTTACGTTTATGCGGCTCTTCTACTGCGATACTACGGTGCAAAAGGAGCAGGAGTTTGTAAATTGGGTGAACCTCGTTTTTTTAAGAGTCTTGTTTTCTGGTTCAAGCTCAATCTTGAAGAGTGGTTGGGGCTGCCTGTTTCTGTTTTTGATATTGAACACGTTTTTGGCTCAAAATCGTTTCGTTTGAAGTTTGATTTCATTGATATTACCTCTTACGAGGGGAATTATATGAAAGCTATCTTTTCCAATAAGGCCAATCAAAGTATTTACCAAAGAGCTTGTGCTTTTCTCGCGGATGTATATTGGAGGAGGCTTTGTTTTCTTCGGTTCGATATCAACGGGTTCCAGCGGCACGACCTAAGCGTTATCTGCTAGCAAAGCAAATCTGTTGGTATTTGCGGGGGCTACATTGTTGATCAAAGTAGAGTTGTCGCGAGTATTTTTCGGCTTGTTTTCTAAATCTGAATTTTCCGGGCTGAGCTTTCGCTTTATTGTAATGTGGCGGTCTATTCCATTCTGCCAGGTCGACCCAGCTTTTTTTTTACGTTTTCGTTTTGTTTTGCTGGTATTGCAGCAGTACCGTTTGTTGCTTGCGGTTTTTCTTTCGCTGACTCAGTCAGAGCATGAGCGGGTGCAGCCGACGATGAAATAGAGCGGGCCGTCGGTATAGCTCCAGCTGCTGTTGTTGGAGGTAGCGGGGCTTGTGTCGGAGCTAAACGAGCAGGAGAGCAAGAGCGCGCTCTTTCTTGATTTGTTGGTAGAAGAAGGTTTCTTGGGCTATGGGTTATTGACTTCTCGATGTCTGCGTTTGGGGTTGTCGGTGAGACGTAGGAGAAGTTCGCGTTATTGCGTTGAATTGAGAGCCGTCGTTCGTCTTGGTCACACTGACGCTGAGCGCGAGTGGCGTTTTGACTCATAGTTTGATTATTTAAGATAACGAATCACTATATATATTTATGCGATCTTGCATCGCACAGAGCGTCCTTTCGCTTTCGGATTATTTATTGAGATTATTTTAGTAGTCGTTCACTTCACTCAAAACAACCAATTTTGTGCGGAACTCGATAAAAACACGTCTTCACACGTCGGCGATCGAACTGCTAACTGACCAATACTTATATAACCAAATAGAAGTTTCTCATAAAAAGGCTTCTTAAAATTCTGAATTATTGTACTTTCGGATCAAATACTTATCCCAAACCTTTAAATTGTAAAAAATAGATATTCTTCCTGTTTATATCATTTGAATTCTAGAAAATTCGCCACTTTGCCATATAATTTTAAAGAATTGTGAAATGAAATGCGTTTTAATTGATTCAAAAAATTAGGAGCTTATTCACACAACCGACATAACTGACACTCTTGAATCGCTTCTCTTCATTTCGATAGATATTTAAAAAATAAATTACTGCGATCGCAAAGTTGCATCACAACTTGACTTATCTGATAATATTCTGAATTGACGATACGATTGATATCGATATATAATTAAAACTGTCGGCCACTTCTAGTGTTGTGAACCGTTCCCACATAGACACTGCCTTCTCAAGAATCACACGACAACCAAACTCGATGGCATAAAACTAAAATTGGAAGACAGTGGGCCATTTTTCCATGGCAATTGACACCTTGGAATTCGGTTCATGGCTCCAACCCCTACAGTCTTCGACCCGTCAGTATCGCAGTGAATACTGTGGGGGTCACTTATAGGGCTGTCATCATCCCAATCCTAACGATTCGGGATGACAAATTTGAATTTTGTACCAAATAAGAGTTTTTGGTCATTGAATCTTTAATTAAACTGGCGATACTAGATTTGGCTGTCAGAAGCCACCTTTAAAGCTTGATTCTAAAAAGTCTGAAAGTAGCAACATCATTTATATTTTGCTGTTGAAGCACAAATTCTACAACAATCGAATAGTACCGGGATTGAAGCCTCAAGTACTACCAAAGGATCAAAGGATCTACCAAGCGTACATGGCATGAGTTGCCTTAAGTAGAGCGTTTTGAAAGTAAGCTCCAGTTTAATCTCTTATCCAGGACTACATTGGACTCCACCAAGGTGCCGCAGATATTATTTGGCCGATGCCAACGGAATTGGTTTGGTGAATGGAATGTGTTTGGATTGCCTAATGTGGATTGATGTTAAAAACCTCCGTTTGCACCGCTGACCATGCTCAGAGCTCATTGCATATATTCTGTCACGGTGCTGGGAAAGTTCTTGGCTACAATACCTTGCTTGGGAAGTAGTTTCAGTGTTTCGTCCATTACCGGGGACCAAATTAAATGTTAAGGAACCAAGGGAACATTCCTAAATGGATGATAGCTTACAAGGTTTTAGCATTGCATCAGTCGTTCGTATGTCGGCAGATCTTGGGCAGAGGCCTTTCCATTGCGCGCGCATAAGGCTGGGGCATATCCACAACACATAACACAATGGTCCTGAATGTATACCATTAACACTTATGTGATTTCCTAAACACAATTATAATCACATGAAATAAGGCCCTTCGGTTAGCCTTGGCCACCTTCCTAAGAGTTTTCCTTATTTACGCCAAGACGCTCTCTCCATGAGAAAATAAAGGCTAAGATCAACTTAGTTTTCTTAAAGACGCTACGCTCTTCGGCAATTTTTTTTGGCCGGGAGGCAGGTCGAGAACAGTTAAGCTATAGTTCAACACGTCCAAAAATTCGGTCCTGTCTGACCATTGTTCCTTAAGTTAGCATACCTTTGGGATCTGGTTCATGCATCATGAAGTAAAAATTAACTAAAAAAGAAATAAAACAACTTGCCTTTGTTTTTTCGTTATTGCTGCAGCCGGTGTAAAAGTTTACGACTCGTCCATACAAAAATCTGTGTAAAGAGCTCTTGTACGATCAAGTCCACATCCTTCAAAAACCATTATCAAAACCAAAACCAAAACCAAAACCAAACCAAACCAAACCAAACCATAATCAAACCAAACCGAAACCAAACCAAATCAAAACCAAAACCAAAAGAAAACCAAACCAAAACCAAATCAAACCAAAACAAATCCAAACCAAATCAATTCCAAATCCAAACTTAGCAAGGTTTAGGAAAAACTGAAAACCAAACTCAACAGAGCACCACCTCAACCAAGCACTGAGCCAGATCAGGCAGGTTCCATCATTCAGTTGAAATACGTTCGAGCTCAGAGCCATTATTAAGAGAGTTGACTTCATTCTGCAGCTTTACTTAACTACAGTAGGCCGTCAACAGCAGTCCGTCAGGAGACGCCCAGCCCTAATTGTCCAGAGCAACGATATGGCCCGATTTGGTGTATGCCCTCATCAACGAGTACAAAATATAGACACCTTGTTGAGAGCTTCTTTGTCGACTGTATAATACGATTTTTTCGGGGAACTAACGTAAGTTTGTGAAGGATCTTGAATCCTTCTTATGAATCAGTCATAATATCTTAAAAGTTAATATAAGAAAATAATCATAACAACACATTTTTGTACACAAACGGTCTAAAAAAATACAATAAAAGATGTAAATATGAGGAAGTTACCAGATCGATTCAAGAGGCCGAGAACAACAGTCGAGCGGAACGCGACAGTGGGATACCCTTCGGCCTTTTTTAAAACTTAAGAAGTACATTCTTGTAGGATACTACTCCATAACAATAATTATGTAACGTAAGCCTTCATATACATAGAAATCATTAAAGACTTTGATTTCCCTCTTCGTGATGACTACATTGAGTAGCTTGCTACAGAATACATTCATTGCACTTCTCATATTAGTTGGTGATCAAGTTTTCGCAAATATACCTTTAAAAGGTTTCCATTTCGTTATGTATTGATTTTCTCCGATTTTCTACTCTTTTGAAGCAAATAACGAATGAACGATGAGCAAGAATCGAAAAAAAGCAAAAGCATTCATATTCATACGTTGCATCGCTTGTGACTGAGAATCCTGCACTGGTCCTCTTCAGTAATTTCATATTGCTGACAATTGAGTACAATGTGCGTACTTAAACGCAGAAATATTGATGTATACAATATAATGCTATAATTTTTTTTTTCACTTTTAGGGTATCAAAAAAAGTTTCTTGAATATTTGAATCATTGTATAAGTTAACCCGTAACATTATGATGGCGCATCGCGCAATAAGTTGCTAGCGTGGGAATGCCGATCAAAGCAGTTTTGGTCAGCGTTCCGGGTACATTGCGCTTTGACGAATGTCGCAACAGGTTGCAATGTAACACCGCGCACGAGGCGCATGATGAGCGTTCTGGGCATAGCAGCGGTGAGTCCGACAGCGCAGCTGGCGGCTGAAGACTACTTGCAGAACTACTTTAATTCTAAAACTACCTTTGAATAAATCGAGCCGCTCGCCCGTACTGAATTAAAAGTTCTTCGTTTTAGTTAACCCAATCGGTGTCTAACGTACAAAAAACTCACAAAGAGTTTCGTGCGCGTAAAATTCAAACATAATAAATTAAACAAAAAAAAAAAAAACAAAGTGACCGCAAAGCTTCAACAACATAAGCGTCTAAACGCGTTGACGGTTCGTGTGTGCAATATCAACAGCGCTTAGCGATCATAAATGCAGCAAATGCAACTGAACGTGGTATTGTGACACCCGCAAATATTCGACAGCTGCGTGAGACTTTCGCCGCACCTGACTTTGAACATAGCATTATGTAAGTGATTTGATATATGAGAATACGTGTATAGTATTATGAAAACATAAATAAAACTTGAAATAAAAACGATAAAAACTTAGCCGAGGCGTTTTTAAGTTATTGTCGAAAACAAGCATAAGAAGAATACAGAGTGTTGTCTCGTCTAAAAAGTTTTTGCGTGTACGATGTCGTATAGAATTTTGTTTACAATAAATGAGTGATAGCGATGGTAGCCAGCACGAGAAAGTGACGACAGTGTCTACTTGGGTTTAGTATAAAATTTTGGCGCGCTACAAGTGCGATAGAACGCTTGTGCGTGGGAAAACAGACATGGACGCAGCCCAGATTTGCGTGATGATCGATGCCGCAGTGCAGAGTGCACTTGTGGCGCAGGCACAAGAGACCGCAAACAGGGAGATTAGCATGATGCACGATTTTGAAAGACAGGTAAAGAAAAACGGGTAACAGCCAGCTTAAAAGACTCTCATCTGTCGGTGCCATAAATCAAAGTCTACAAAGACGCTGAGATTATAGACGGGGCTAGGTGCGACGAGCCACTCGATTCAGTCAAATGCCTCCCAGAGTTCAACGGGAGTCAAGAAGCTTACGTATCTTGGAGACAGGCCGCTTACGCCGCTTACAAGGTCTTCGAAGAATCGAAAATACGAGGGTCGTTTGATAAGTCCGTGACTTTTTGAATAAAATATATTTTTTTCGTCAAAGAAGCGTTTTATTTCTCAACATAATCTCCTTTTAGCTCTATACATTTAGTCCAGCGTTTTTCCAATTTTTTTATTCCTTCCAAATAATAGGTTTTCTCAAGGCCCTCAAAATAGTCGTTTGTTTCTGTGATGACCTCTTCATTTGACCCGAATCTCTTACCGCCGAGCCATTTCTTCATGTTTGGAAACAAAAAATAGTCACAGGGGGCTAAATCTGGAGAATATGCTGGATGGGGTAGCAGTTCGTAGCCCAATTTATGAAATTTTGCCATGCTGACTACACACGTGTGCACCCGTGCATTGTCCTGATGGAACAGCACTTTTTTTCGCCAAATGCGGTCGTTTCTGCTTCAAATCAATATCGAATCTGTCCAAAAGCTCTGAATAATATTCGCCGGTGATCGTTTTACCCTTTTCAAGGTAATCGATGTGAATGATACCTTGTGCATCCCAAAAAACTGTGGCCATGACCTTGTTGGCCGACAGACCCACCTTGGCCTTCTTTGGTGCACGTTCACCCGGAGAAACCCACTGTCTTGATTGTTCTTTGGTCTCTGGTGTGGTGTGGTGGATCCATGTTTCGTCTACGGTAACGAAACGGCGCAAAAATTCGTTTGGATTGCGGTTGAACATCGCCAAACACTCCTTTGAAATGGTCACACGGTTGCGCTTATGGTCGTGTGTGAGCAATCGCGGCACCCATCGCGCGGAAAGCTTTTTCATGTCCAAATATTCATGTAAAATGTGATGTACCCGTTCAGTTGAGATGCCTACAGCCTCAGCTACCTCACGCACTTTCATTCTCCGATCATCCAATATCATTCCATGGATTTTGTCGACGATTTCTGGCATGACGACCTCTTTTGGGCGACCTGAACGTTCGGCATCACTTGTACTGGTACGACCACAACGGAACTCAGTAAACCATTTCTTAACCATTGAAATTGATGGTGCAGAGTCCCCATAATATTTATCAAGTCTTTCCTTGGTTTCGGTGATGGATTTTTTACGCAAAAAATAATGCTTAATTAGCACACGAAATTCACTTTTTTCCATTTTCGTTAAAATTCACGAGATCGTCTGCTTTCAATGCCTATAAAACGCAAACCAAAAAACGCAGCTTTCTCAAAATTTTACAGTCAGCTGTTAATCGATAACTGCTGACAGGAGCAGTGTTGTATTTAGAGCAGGTGCGCGGCAAATACAAAAAGTCACGGACTTATCAAACGACCCTCGTAGCAGAAGCATGCATATTCATACGTTGCATCGCTTGTGACTGAGAATTCTGCACTGGTCCTCTTCAGTAATTTCATATTGCTGACAATTGAGTACAATGTGCGTACTTAAACGCAGAAATATTGATGTATACAATATAATACTATAATTTTTTATCACTTTTAGGGTATCGGCCCGGTTGACACGGTGCTCGCGTCATTTAACATGCCCGTAAACTTTAAAGCCTTCATAGCACGGCTCGGTTTTACTTACAGTGACAAGCGACCCATCCATGTTATTAAACAGGCAGGGTCCATCCTGCAATACTATGATGTTGCCCGTATTTATTTCGGGACTAAAGCGCAACCTGACCGATGTGCTTTTTGCGGCACATCCTCCAGATTTGTCGTTAGCACTTGCCCTAGCTCAGGAGGTCGAGGCCAACCACGAAAGATATACCTTTGCAGCAAGTTTTGCCAGGGGTCAAAAAGAAAGAGGTCGGGCAGAACCGCGCCCACAAGGGCGGAAACATAAGAAATCTGCCCAGGGTAATCAGTGCTTTCAGGGTAAAAATCCTCACTTTAAAAAGCAGGCCGCCCCACAGGCCGATAAAGCTCAGCCAAAACAGGGTACAGATAGTACTCCAGTCCCTAGGGAGGTAGACCCGTCGTCATCCAAGTTTAGGCAGAACTCGAATTTTCAGCGGAGCTCAGGCAGACTCAACGGCAGCAATAAACGTACAGAGGACGATACGAGGTACGTCAAAGCGGCTCAGGAAGTTGCAGCAGAGATAGAAGAAGAAAACGGACATGACTTTGAGAGAGATAGCGAAGGTCCCTGCTGCCGGTCATACGGCGGAGAATAGCGGGGGTAGACATGACATTTTTAGTTGATAACAGGCCGCACAAATGCCTAAAGGGCATTTCCGGTCGAGTCCTCTTTCGTTGTTCACTATATCCACTGATCGAACAGCATTGCTAATAAAATTAAGTTGCCAATCCTTGTGAGCTATGTTTTTTTCTTCTTACTTAGTAGATGACGTGGCCTACTCGAAGCTATACCCCTACTCTAGAAGTGTTGAAGTTTTTGTCGCTTCAGAGGTTAGCGACGTCTCAAAAAACGGCATTATCTGGAAGTCCAAGTCACCCTATAACAACTCAGTTTGGGGGGTGGACAAGAAAGGCACAGACGTGTTGGGTAGTAGAAATAAACGTTAGTGATAGACTTTAGGAAACTCAATTCGAAAACTGTTGCCGACAAGTACCCAATGCCAAACATCACAATGATTTTGTCCAACCTGGTCGACCTGGCAGAGCGAGATCGCGAAAAATCAGCATTTTCAGTCAATGGTGGAAAGTACGAATTCTGTCGACTTCCCTTTGGATTGAAAAATGTAGCAAGCATTTTTCAGAGGACCATAGATGACGTTTTGCGAGGACAGAGTGGAAAGTCTTGCTATGTCTACGTCGATGTTGTCATTATCTTCTCCGAAAACGAAAAAGATCACGTCAGGCACGTTGACTGGGTTTTGAAGAGCTTTCTTGGCGCGAACATGCGCGTGGCGCACGAGATGTCTCAATTTTTCAGGGATAGCGTCGAGTACCTAGGCTTCGTGGTGACGGAGCAAAATCGGCCAGTTTAAGCACCAACAATAAAAGCTCCGTTTTAATAATATGCTGCGGGGATATAACCCGACAGATCGTGTCATCATCAGGTTCATCTTACTAAAAATTTAGAATTTTTCTGTTCATTACTAAGTGAAAATTGCATAGTCCAAGTGAGCGCGGCACAATTCATGGTCAATGTGATGTTCAAAGGCTTTTCAGTATTTTGATGGAGCCCCACATTTCATATATCTGCATATGCAGAATAGTCAGATCATAGAACTTTTTTTTTTATAAGCCTGCGTAATTTAACCCTCAAACGCCTTTAGGATACCGGTTCTTCCATTAACAATTTGAAACTAAACTTATTTTAATATTCCAACAAAACCCTCTAAAGCGAAATTCCATACCAAAATGTGGCGACCAGCGACGGCAAAAAAACTTAGAGAGCATTAATTGAGTGGCGACGTAGGGACGACGCTGACGATCGAATAAAAAAGATTTTTTTGTCTTATTAGATAACATAATCAAAAAGTGTTTGAAAGCTACAAACAGCCAACGTAACTCTTAAACTTTCGAGAAACTTAAGTTACTTATCACATCTGATCCAATATAAGTTTATCCAAATTCGAAATGAAGCTTTCACCAACTACAGATGCAAGCAATATTGCAAGTGGTGCTGTGTTATCGCAGGAGCATAAATCTATCTGTTATTTGAGTAAAATCAATGTAGGTTCCGCTTTTAGTGTTTAACCAACAAATAGTTTTATTATATTAAATTTACTTGTCTTATTATTAACAAATATTAAAATGAATGGTATGTACTCTTAGAACGTGTTCACCCACAGAAATTCTCTCAAAAAGTCCCCCCCTTATCGATAATTAATACGAGTAGTAAGTTAGCCGATATGTTTCATTGTGAGTTACAATAGTTTCTGGCTCTTTAAAGTGCTGACCACTCCGATTCTCACGAACTAGTGTTTGCTCAGATCCTACATTCGGCCCTCCTCTGCCACGGTTGAAGTTTTAAATAGGTCATCTCCATCGCCTATCTTCTCAACATCATACATGCAGTGTTTGTGGACTTTCACTACCGTATACGGTCCAAGATATTTTCCTTTTAACTTCAATCCTACCCCGTATTGTGTACGCTTAATAGCTATCAGATCGTTTTCTGCCTTACTTTTTGATAAAATGCTTTTCGATTTTCATTTTGTAACTCGGTAATATTACCCAGCGTTCGTAGCTCCTGACGATATTTATTTAATTCTTATACAATGATTCCAGTACTAACTGTTTTATCTTAGGATCCTCAGAATGTTTTTCGTACTACGTGGTTCGGTATTGTTAATCAGCTGTTGTACATGATCTACATACTTATACCATGACTCAGGGCTCTCCATAATCAATTTGGACAACATTGGCACAACAATCCTATGCATCCTCTCTACCTGACCGTTTCCACGTGAAACACCTGTAGTTAGTAACAAATGTTTTATGTTTTGCTTTTCGCAAAATTGTTAAAAAGCATTTGCTGTAAAAGCTGTTCCCTTATCTGTCACAATTCTACATGGATTTCGGAAATTTAATTTTTTTTCTCATCACTGAGTCTTATACCCTTTGTACCATTCTCAACCACATATCCCAAAAACTTTACCTTACTTTTCACAATCTGACACTTGGTCCAATTTATTCGTAACCCATTTTAAGCCGCAACTTCCAAAACTCTTTCTAATTTCTCTAAACCGTCCTCAACATCTTTATGACAATTACAATATCGTTCATATACACAACAGCATTAATAAAATCTCACATTACAGCCTGAATAAAACACTGCTGGGAAGTTTTTATTTCCAATAGGTACATATAAAAATTCAAATTGTCCTTTCTGTGTAACAAAAGATGTATACATTGTAGCATTATATCTTTACATCTATATATTATATACGAGTAAGCTTTATAGGAGTTAACGATTAATCGATGTGTAAAGAAAAGTTAAAAGGTTCGAGTTAGAACGATAGAATAAGAGTTAAGGCAATTGTTATCGAAGATCGACACATTCAATAAGAGAAGCGCTGGTGCTTAAATGACGCATTAAGGAAAACAGTGTAATTTATAAATCGAAATAAAATTAAACTATTGAAAAATTAAATAAGAACTTCATGCAACAACGTCAGAAGTGGGATTGCCAGCCTACATATATATATATAAAAAAAAAAAAACATTTTTTTGTCAATATATAGAAAATTGATGCGCCAAGTGACGCCAAGACGACGCCATCATTTTTATTCCGCCACTATGAAGAAACCAGTCGAACGCTACAGTCAGGTGCTGACTGTAGAAGACCATGAATTATCATCGTATACCGTGTTTAATTTATTTTCCCTTATTTATAATGCAAATTTTGATTTGTTTGAATTATTATTAAGCATTTAAAAATGCACGTGCTGAAGTGGATGAAGCGCAAACAGTGAAACTTATAATAGGTGGCTTTCAGGATAGTTCTTCAAGTATTGCCATACTGTATCATGCTCAGACGATTGAACAACTTAAGCAACTATCAAGTCGATATGCTGAATTGCAGGCAAAGTCTTCAGCAGTAGTTGCGCATTGAGAAATGCGCACCCCAAAAACATAGGTTGCTCCCCTTATTTCGCGCTTTATGGCTTTAACATGGCAACACATGGCAGCTCCTATAGACTCCTTAACAAGTTTCATCTTTTGGGAGAGGCTGAAGACATATTGTCGCGTGAAGATCAGCTTGTAGCATTAAGGAAGCAGCTAAAGACCAATGTATCTAAAGCGTTTGAAAATAATGAGATGCAGTATAATTAGCGCTCCCGAGAAGTGTCCTACCGTGTGGGGCTGGAAATCTTCCGAAGAAATATCGCGCAAAGCATTTTCGCTAAGTAAGCAGTCTTTCATTTAGATATCAAGATAAGTGTTGGTTAAGTCTCTAGTGACTAGCCTAGTCGTCTCTCAACAAACTATCGAACAGTTAATATCGTTAAAAAAGTTGAGCTTTAATATATCGAAGCTCTTTGTCCATGTCTTTTTTCGTACGACGCCAAGTCAACTTGACCTGCCTCGACATATTGAAATTTGGGAAAAATTAAAGATTGAGACTTTTAAAAAACATAATACATCGAAATTTAACAAGTTTTGCTGTTTTTAGTACCGAGTAAGTACTTCGTTAGCAGCATATACTTAGAAATCCAAAGGTGGTTCGAGATGGAAGCCAGCCTTTTGGTGGAGTCACGAGATCACGGATTCTAGGCGTAAATACATACGAGCTAGAAGAACCCTATGCCGATGTAGAGATGAGGAGCAACGGGAACCCACAGATCGCACTTCAAGGACGCAAAAAGGGAGCTAAAGAAAGCGATAAAGTTAAGTAAAGCATCGCACTTTAACACCCTGCGTGATGGTATGAACACCAACCCTTGGGGTGGGGCATACAAGGCTGTAATGAGCAAAATAAAAGGACAACGAGCAAACGCTCCGTCTTGTCTCCAACTCTTGTGCACAATAGTTAAGACCCTTTTTCCAACTCAGGAGAATCACCTCAATGAAACTGCAGATGTTTGGAAGCTATCAGTAGGGTTAAGCAGATTGCTGAAGGAACAAAAGCAAGAGATAGGTGGCGAGGAGGCCAGAAGAAGTACTGCGCTATAATTACCCTTGTTATAAAAAATGCTTTTAACTCTGTGAGTTGGCTTCATATCATACAGGCGCTGCGTAACCTCAACACGCCTCAATATTTGCTAAACATTGTCGGTAGCTATCTGAGTGACCGTACACTTGTTTACGACACTGAGGAGGGGCGAAGACAATGCCAAGTAATAGGCGGCTTTCCACCAGGATCGGTTCTTGGACCACTCCTGTGGAACATAGTATATGATAGCGTTTTACGCCTATCACTTAGGGATGAGGTTAAGATCATCGGTTATGCTGATGATATTGCCGTCATCATAGTTGGAAAGCACCTGACGGAGGTGAAAGAGAACAGCAACGATGCCACGAAAATGGAAAAGCAGTGGCTGACCGAGCACGACTTAAGATTATCCGGGGAAAAAACTGAGGCGGTCCTCATCTCAAGTAGAAAGAAACTTGAAGATGTGATGCTCAGTATTGACGGATTTAGCATTCGTACGGGCGCAGCAATAAAGTACCTAGGCGTACTTATAGACGCCAGGCTGAGCTTTAAAGCGAATATTATCGCAATGAGCGAAAAAGCTGCCAGGGTACAAATGGAACTCGCAAGAGTAATGCCTAACATCGGGGGACCAAGAAAAGTGATACGATCACTCGTATCATTGTTACCCTATCAGTGTTAATGGATACAGCCCCTATATGGGCATCAGCGCTTGAAAAAGCTACCTTTGCTCGATACTACAATGCTGTAGTGAGACGTAGCAGCCAAAGAGTTTGCAGCGCTTTCCATACAGTATCCGGTGATGGCATCTAAGTTCTACCCAGCATAATGCCAGCTGACTTGACCGCGTAAAAATAATAAGCGCAATATATTAAGAGGCACAGCCCAATTCCTACTACTTACGATGAAGTTAAGTCCATCAGGGATTGGCAGCAAAGATGAGATGCAAAAAGCAGCGGAAGGTGGACACATCGACTGTTACAGTTTCAGGCGCTATCTGAACAAGTACGGTAATGATCCTGAAGCTGTGTGCTATCTTTGCAATGAAGACATTTTCTTCCACTGCCCTTATTACGCAGACAAACGGGAAATCGTCAATAGACGCTAGGAGTAGCTGTAAGCCCAGAAAATATTGTAGAGCTTTTGTTAGAGACCCCAGAAAACTGGGATTGTATTAAAGATATGTGTGTGCATTATGGTAGAGCAGCCTAGGCTAGGAATACTGCGAAACTCTTCCGTGCAGCAGCCAACAACCAGGTATAGCCACCACAGAGCTAAGATCGATCCCTTGCGAAGTTTTTTACTTTAGGTGTGGTTCCGAAAGGGGTACCTCAAACGAGCTGTAGGGGGAGTGTTCATTAGCGGGTTTTTAGTGGGTGCGGGTCCCACACTACCGTCTCTAGGATTGTGTCTCTCAATATTTTTTTCCCATGAACACTCTAATATAAAAAAAAAAAAAAAAAAAAAAAAACACACAGTGATAATAATAAGATGCATAATAAAACCAGTGTAAATTCACAACACAACACACCTCTCACACACATTAAACAACCAAGTGTAAAATGAATTCACCCAATGCTTATAGGGTATACTAACTTTGTGCAAATGTATGTAACAGGCAGAAGGAGGCGTGGGAGACCCCATAAAGTGTATATATTCTTGCTCAGAATCACCAGCCGAGTCGATTAAGCCATGTCTGTCTGTTTGTCCGGATGACCAAATGGGCACACAGATCTCAGCTATTATAAAAGCAAGAGACACCAAATAAATAATTTAATCTTTTAAGTTGATTTGACATTCTGAGTTAATAATTAAACAAAAACCTTGTTCGCTATGATTTTGTATACAGACTAGCAAGCTCTGACGTCATTGCAAAGATAACAGAATGCGAGCGCGTAGCTCTATCCGCTAGTCTTCTCTTCTTTTCTATGCACACGCTGTTTTTTGCTTTCATGCTTCATTATTAGTTACTTAAAAAAATTGAAAAATTAAATTAAAATTATTAATTATAGGTTCTTAAAATTTGTTTTAAAATAGTTTGAAAAATTTGTTTTAAAATAGTTTGAAAAATTTGTTTTCCCTTTCATTTTTATAAATTTTAGCAAAAACATTCTTCTTTAATCATCCCAACGCAGTGTGCTTAAATGAGTATGCAAAAATACAAATATAGGGAAAAAAATAATGAGCTCGTGCAAAGTGAATTGATAATTATATGTGTGCCATAAACATTATTATTTTGTAACAAAGCAGAAACACCCACCGTACTTCAACTTGGTACCAAGGATCTTGTCGGGGTAAGTGAAGAGAATATTATTGCACACAAATAGGATTTTGTAAATTAAGCCAATTTTATTAAAAACACTTTTTTTTTGTGCCTGTGTAATTAGTGGCTCCTTCTGCGTTTGTTACACAGTCGATAGATTTGAAGGAATACAGAGTACCTACGATTTGATTTTGAATTATAAAATTGAGGCCATCTACATTTAGTATTTTTGTTGTTAGCAATGATATCCGAGAATACTTTGTTGATAAACTCGTGTTTTGATGATACGAAATTGCAAAAATTTGGAGAAAATGAAATCAAACCGCTCGATTTGTCAACAGGAAGACACATTACCGATAGTCAGCAATTGCTTCGAGAAACCATCAGCAGATAGATCGTTCAACAATGCAACTCTCATATTTACAGAAAGTTGAAGTTTCTTTACACATTGCCACAGATTTGATATTTGAGACAGCAGTAGATCTTGGAATGACTGGTAGTGTTTGTCGGAAATCGCCAGATAATAAAATCTTTACACCACCAAAACATCTCGAGTCATTGCGCAGATCTTTTAATGTTCGTTCCAGTGTTTCCACTGCGTGTTTGTGCGCCATTGATGGAGTGTTTCGAAATGTTACATATCGGTTGTTCAGTAGTTTGAAGGTTTAATGGCAATTTAAACGCTGAGTTGGCCATACGGCATCCATCTAAAAATGGCGCCGCTATTCCAGAAAAAACAAGTGCTACCGCAATTTCGGATCTCGCACGTACAGTGGCTAAAATCAAAGACATGCAGAACGTTTTCATAGTTCCACCATCAATTGCATTATTCAGTGTATCTTACTTATGAGTCAACAGCGGTACATTCGTTTGAACTGATTATCGTTTTCAAGCAAATTCAGCTCTGGACATGCTGCATGAAATGTGGGGCACACGATACCATTAACAGTTCGTAGTGATTCAAATGATGTTGGCCCTCGAACATGAACCAGCAACAACAGGAAATAGAAACATTCATCATTCTTCGGATGAACTTTGTATATACGACCAAGAGCATCAGTAGAACGCATATCTTGATGACCAGGAACTGCTTTGCCTTGCTTAGGTCTCAGCAACAAAGCCAGAAGCTCAAAAAAAAATTGTTGTTACACTATTTGACAGGATTGGACAACAAATGTTTGACATGTAATAAAGAAATTATCATCTATTGAAATGATTAAGTATTCATTACACATATCGAGTTTTCATTGTTTTTAGATGTATTCTGCTATTCGGGACGGAAACAAATTCAACAAATCAAAAACCATCGTAATCGGTCCAGCTCGTTCTCGAGCTATAAGTGTTGTGACAATATAATATAATATAACACGAGTGTTTTGGTTTTAATATTAAACACTTTTTATTAATTCCTCAGAAAAGAACTAAAGCCTTTAGATTATCACTAGGTTGGATAACGGACATCGCAGTTGAAGTTGGATTTCGCAGAGCTATCGTGACTGATAGCGTACTCAGTACTGAACTAGTGAATGGAGGCGCGATTGAGTTTAGATAGGCAATTTGGGTTAACCAAAGTGCGAAGTGCTTAAGAAATTTGAGTCGTAAACTTCTATTCTCGTGGAGAGAGAGGTTCCCGAAAAATATGGGTAATTGGAGAATCCTGAGACGAGGCGTGAGTGGCGACTCGGATTTCAGTTGGCTCGCCAGTGATCAACGCTGAGTAATCGTTTATGACTTGCGAGTGATCGAATTCGAATATTAGGGGACAATTGTTATTGTCTCAGAGTTTATGTTAATGACTTGTGGAAATGGACTTTTTGTAGTAAGGGTAACTTTGTAACGTGACTCTGCGCGTGAATAACGACAGAGCTTAATAGAAGGGGAACAATATTTTCTGTTTCAGGACTTGTAATGGTTTCATTTTCTGGTATTTGATTTTTGAATTTTACAATTAATCTTTGGGGTAGAGTTTAATGCTGTAAGTGTTATTATTTGAAATACATTATTTGTTTGATTGTGTTTTTTAATTATTTCTTTTGCCTGAATGTATTCGAGTGGTTCAAGTTTGGTAACATTATTGTTTACATAGATAGTTTTAGTGGATTGGTAATTAATATCTCTTCCAATTGAACGGAACAATTAAATGCTTTTATCATGTTTTTGCCTTCTATTATAAAATCTCTATTGATACAACTTTGATTGGGAATGGTCTTGGGAAGGTTCCAAGTTGTGATTATATTAAGCTCGACATATTTTATTTCAAAATCGGAATGTGTTTTACTGTGTAAGTTTGATAATTGTGTGAAAAGTATTTGTCATGCATTGTTTCAGTTAATATGTTATTTTGTCCGTCTGGATATGGTATTATTTCGAAAACTAGTGTCTTAATTATGTTTCTCGAAATGTGGGATATTATCAAAATTTCATTAGTATCGGATTTAAGCCAAGCAGAAGTTTTGATGTTAAGAAGTTTTTCAGAATTGACGTGGGTTAAGTAATCATGTTTTAAAAGTTTTGGATTAAAGATACCTAAGCGTGTCAGTTGCAAACCAAGTTCTATGTCCTCTATGTTATCAGTGAATTGTAAGTTGAAAATTATTAGAGCTAACATTTGTTCTCCTTCAAAATTTAGTTGGTCAATTCAATTCCTTTATTAATGGCTTCTATTACGTGATTGAGTTCACTTATTTGTACATTATTTTTAGAGATGTCACCTATTTGTTGCTGTAATTCTTTTTTACCTTCTTGATCTTAAGTAACGAATATGTGTTTGTAGATTGTTCCCATAAAATTAGCAAGACATTTTGCAATTCTTATGCCGTTCATTTCTCTGTTTAGTTTTTCTGTGAGATATTGATTTGTGGTAAATAGGTAGGTATTGAATATTATAGTCGTATTCGTTAAGTTTTATTTTCCATCTTTGTAACTTCATATCCCTGTGATCGACCTGAAATATTTTGTTGCTCATACAATAGCTAATAGTTCTTTTTCTATTACCGAATAGTTGAGCTCATGCTCGTTTAGAGTTTTGCTCGCATAACAAATGGATTTATATTCTTGGGACAATACAGCACCTATAGCTATATTACTCGCATCTGTTGTTAATGAAAATATCTTTTCGAAATTAGGATATATTAGAATTGGATCGGACTTAATGAGTACTTTTAGTTTTTCGAAGGCGGACATGTAATCGTTATCTTTTATGTTAACTATTGCTCCTTTTTTAACTTGAGTGTCATGGGTTTTGCTATTTTTGCAAAATTGGGAATGAACTTACGGTAGAATCCGCAGAGTCCAAGTAAAGATTTTATTCCTTTTGTGGTTTTAGGAATAGGGAAATTAATAATTGCTTTGATTTAGTTAGGGTTTGGTTATATACGAGTACCATCTGTTGTGATAATGTGACCGAGAAATTCTGTTTTTTTCTTCAGAAATTCACATTCATCCAGTTGCAATTTTAAGTTAGCTGATAGTAGTTTATCAAATACCCTTTTCAATGATATTATGTGTTCCTCCAATGAAGTGGAATAAATGATAATATCGTCTAAATAAACCAAACAATCTTTGTAAATTAAATCTTCCAGAATATTGTTTATGCAACGTTGAAAGGTTGCTGGTGCAATTTTCAAACCGAAGGGAATACGATTATATTCTTAATGTCCATGTTTTGTTGAAAATGCTGTTTTGGGTATTGAATGCGGGTCCATTTGAATTTGATGGAAACCTTTAGCTAGATCATTAGTTGTGAAGTATTGACAGCGTCCAAGCTTGTCTAATATTTCATCCATTATAGGGATAGGGAATTTATCGGCGACGGTTATTTTATTGAGATTGCGATAGTCTATGACTAATCGAAACTTTGGTTTGCCGGAAGCATCGCTTTTCTTTGGGACAATCCAAATTGGAGAACAACAAGGGGACTTAGATTTTCTAATTATTTCTTGTTTTATCATTGCGTTGAAATGTTTGTTGACCTCTAGATCAAACGCTTGGGGGTATTTACATGGTTTTTTGTAGGTGAATTGGGGCACTCATTGGTAGCTTTTGACTCATCTGTTTGGATGTGGTCGTACCACATTTTGAATGGATAGCCATTTATATTGACTGTTTGTGTTGAATAGTTAATTTGGGTATTAGTTGACTCTAAATAGTTTCTGCCTTATAGTAAGTCATATTTTTCAGAGTATAGAATGTGAATATAGAATGTTTGTTTAGTAGGACAAAGTTTGCTTGAATGCAATGAAACGCTTTGGTTTAATATTTTAGTGCCATTTATAGTATGGACTTTTACTTTAGAAGGTTTGATTGGGAAATTAAAGAAATTTTATTTCATAATGTTAATAGACGATCCAGTGTCCTCTAAGCTTTTGAAAGTAATATTGTACATTTTAAATTTTAAGAACGGTTTACCTCCTCCTCTGAATCGGTTTCAAACTCCGAGGCTGGTTGAAACAAATTTTCGCCTGTGTCCATTCTATATTGGCCACTGGTACTTTCTCGCTGCTTTTTAACGGGAGGATTTGGCGCATTATTATTTTGTTCTTGATAATTAAAAGGATTCTGGGTTCTACCCTGGTAAAGTTTTGGTTTGAACTCATTCATAACTTGCGGACTTGACTCAGCAGGCTTTGAACTGGTGTTTTGATTAGGTTTATTTGTGTCATGCATAGCATTATTCACAAAATTTTGATATTTTCCCGTGTTTTTTGAAGTTTGCGGTGGATTTGAATTAGAATTAGGGTTATTCTGAGACTTTGTTCGGTCATTGAAAGTTATTTCGTAAACATCTTCTTGTTGTGCTATGTGTTTGAGTTTAGATACTGTCGTAATGTCATGTCCAGTAAGGGTCATAAATAACCTCTAGGGCAATTTTGTCATGATAACATCTTTAAGGGTATTGTTTAAAGCATTTTTGTACAATATAGTATTATTAACATTATCTTCTAACATGAGCTTATTCGAAATTGTAAATGACTTAGCTTCTAGATCTTCGACGAACTTACGGATGTTTCCAGTGAAGGGTGTGTTGTACAGACGGCGAAGCAGCTCCTCACATGGTGTCTGGGTTTTAAACTCGCTAATGAGTTCATTCATTAGGGCTGGCCAGGTTGTCTCATCGGATAATTGTGATACTTGTTGAGCATCTCACGCCGCACAAGGGTTCGGGGCCATACAGAGGGGCTGATGACCCCGCCCTCGCTAGCTTATCCGCTAGCTCGCTAGTTCGCTAGTTCATACGTGAACTTACTCTTTTTGAGTAGAGGGCTAGTATGGCAGCTTGGCTGTCCGAGAAGATGTAAATATTCGCTCCCCTCAACCCCTTCTCAAGGATAAGACGGCAGCAGAACTCGATGGCATGAGCCTCGGATTGAAAAACCGTGGGCCACTTGCCCATAGCAATCGAGGGTTTGGAGTTAGGACCATGTATCCCGGCTCCCGGAGTTCCTTGGTCATAGAATCCGATCTAGTGCAGATCTCTAGGCCAGGAATATCTTTGATTAGTCTAGCATGCATGATTCGGTAGCTAGAAGCCCAGATTGGAGATTGATTCTAAGAAGGCTCATGGCAGCGACTTCTTTAATTCGGATATGCAGCGGAGTCAGGTTCAGGATTGATTCCATTGCTGCTGTGGGACAGGTGCGAAGTGCACCCGGCAAAGCAGCCTATGCAATTTACTGCATTTGTTGATGGCAGTGACCTGCGTCACCTTTGGCCACAACACAATTGCAGCGTAGGTGACGATGGGTTTTACCATCATCTCAAATAGTCACGGGATTGTGCAAGATTTGAGACCCCAGGTTCTACCAAAGAATCTTCCACAGGCCTACATGGCATAAGTTGCCTTTGATAGAGTGTTGTTAAGGTGGAAATTCCAGTTTAGTCTTTTATCAAGAGTTACCCCTAGATATTTAACCTCACTGGAAAGACCCACCGGAGAGCCACTAATGTACAGTTGATCTATGTCAACGGAATAGCGCTTAGTGAAGGGAACTATAATTGCCTTTTGAGGATTGGTGCTGAGACCTACATCTTCGCACCATCTGAACCGTGAACCGTGTTCAGAGCAGATTGCATTAGCTCTGTCACGGTGTTGGCAAATTTCCCGTTCACTATTAGAGCCAGGTCGTCCGCGTAGCCGATTGCTTGCACGCCCTGGTCTGCGAAAATGCTTAGTAGTTCATCAACTACTAAAGACCAGAGTAGGGGGGATAAGACCCCTCCCTGGGGACATCCTTTAACCGCACTGATAAAGGCAGTCGTGGTGTCCAAGGTAGAGGAAATGATCCGGTGTTTGAGCATAGCCTCAATCCACCGGATTAGGGGACGGGCAATATTTCTGCGCTCTAGCGCAGCAGAAATAGAGCCGTAGCCGGTATTATCGAAAGCACCCTCTATATCAAGAAAAGAGCACAAAGCAATGTTCTTGGATGCGAGGGCTTCTTCGATTTTACCTACTAATTTGTGGAGGGCGACCTCCGTCGACCTTCCGGCTATATACGCAAACTGCGTGGGATGCAGAGGATAAGTTTCCTGCAGAGAGCACCGTATGTGCAGGTCTATGAACCCTTCCGCTGTCTTAAGCAGGAAGGAGGTGAGACTGATCGGCCGATAGGATTTGGGGTGGTCCTGGGGACGATTCCCCTTTTTGGGAATGAATACCACATTGACTCTCCTCCAAGAGACGAGTATGTATCCCCAAGTGAGACTAGCTCTAAACAGGCCGACCAGCGGATCGAGAATATGATCCAGGCTGTTTTGTAAAAGGGCTGGGAAGATTTGATCGCCCCCTGGGGCTTTGAAGGGAGCGAAGGAATCTACAGCCCATTTGACCTTTTCAGGGTCGAAGATGGTTCCCGATAAATTGGAGCCACGTGAGTCCGGTGACGTGGTGACGTCATCTTGACTGGATAGATCTGGGTTCGCCACCGAACCTGGGAAGTGGACTTGAAGCAGAAGATCAAGTGCTTCCCTGCGATCTTGGGTGAAAGAGCCATCTGCTCTTTTAAGAAGCCCTATACCATTAGACGACCCTTTAGCTAATACTTTGTGCAGTCTCGCTGCCTCCGGTAGCGATTCAAAGCTACCACAGTAGCTGCGCCACGTATCGCGTTTGGCACGTCTAATGTTTTTATTATAATTAGTTAGGGCGTCCCTAAAGACGTCCCAACTGACACGATTAGCTTTGGCCCTATTGAAAAGGCTTCTAACCTTCCTTCTTTGTGCGGATAGTTCCTCGTTCCACCATGGAACTTTACGGTTGACCTCTAGGGTCTTCCGAACAGAGCTGTCCTCGAAGGATGTGATGAGCAAATCTTGAAGCAGGTTGGCAGCAAGTTCTATCTCACTGATAGAACTTGGGTTGCTGATCAACAAATCTGCTTTAAAAGCCACAGAGGCTTTAAAAAGATCCCACTTGGTCTTTTTCGGGCAGAAGGAGTTCTGACGGATCTCGACTTGGCCAGGTAGGTCGAACCTGATGTGCTGATGGTCCGACAACGTGGCTTCGTCTGTGACCCGCCAGTTCAACAGTGAACTCCCAATAGAGTTACTGACTAGGGTAAGATCCAGAACCTCTTCCCTAATGGCATTAATGAAAGTTGGCTTACACCCTATGTTAGCAACATCTTATTGACAATACAATAGATATTCTAAAAGGGACTCACGACGTTTGTCAATGTCGCTCCTACCCCAAATCGTGTGATGCGCATTGGCATCGCAGCCGATCACGAGCGGCTTGTTGTGCTGGCGGAAGAATTCCACTAGCCGCTGAACCTCTGTGGACGTCATCCACATCGCCCGGGAAGTAGGCAGAGGCGATCACTACTTCCCGGACACCCTCAGCCGTGGCTACCTCAATACCCGTTGCCACCAGGTCTCTTTGAAAGAAATTTGATAAAGCGAACTGTCTCACATTGTTATTTACAACAATAGCAGTGCGAGGGGCACCCCCATGCAGTCCACGGATATGGCCACCCATCAACCAAGGCTCTTGGACGAGAGCCAGGTCGATTGATTCTTTACAGACGACCCTGCACTGGGTGGCAGATGCTCCTTTGGCGTGGTGCAGGTTCGCCTGGAGCACCTTAATGGCGCTCGGTATCCTCCTTCAAGCCCTTTTTGACAAGGCCACCTGCCTTACCCCCGAGAATAGTTGCCTCGGATGCCCTTCGGCAGTCTTGAAAAACTGCTCGGGGGTGGTCGCCTTGCGACCACGGTCGTCGGAGGTGTCCTTGCGGGAGGTTTCCGCACTGAGCTGGTGGTGGGCCTTGTAGGGACAACGAGGCGTCCGCTGCCAACCACCGGCCTCGTACGGCCCGTTGTGGGCTTGGGGGCAGTCACCACAATGACTGTTTGGTTTGGAATTTGGCGATGTTGGTAGTCGGCGCCACTCCGGCTGTGACGCTGGTAGGCGCCACCGGAGCGTCAGCCACTGCTGTCACGCCGGTGGAGGTTACCGTTGCCGGGGGGCAGGACAGGAGTGGGGAAGGCCCTGACGGCGGAGTTCTCTAGGATAAGTTTAACCCTGCTAAAGCGGAATATAACGTTACCCCTAAGCTCCGTCAGAGCCTTATACGATTTATCGTCGACCATCAACGCGAGGTGTGTCGTCTTGCCGTTAAGGCTGTGTTGTACCACCCGCCACAGCTCGGTAGAGAAGCGTTAAAATTTCTGGAGACTCAAGTACTCCAGAATGGTGGCGGGTGGGAGCTCAGCACTGTTGGGGAAGTACCCTCGAATGAGGTGAGCTCTCGGGAAATCTGTTTCCTCCAGCAGCTTTAAGTCAAGGCCGCTGATGGACTTGATATGTCCAACAGCTCCCCTGACCCATTCGGCAGTGCTGCTGTCCTCGCACACAAGGAGAAGCTTTTCATTTCGGGGTATGTAACCCTCGAAGCCTGGACCGACTTTCGATGTGGAGGGCAGCCGCATCCCCTTGAGGATGCTGTCTTGCACCGTAGCCATATGCTCCGATGTAAGCAGTTTGGTGGGGTCAGCCGAAGTGAAGCCCAATATCACTCTGCTTGCCATTTGGCTAAAGAGTGGCTTTGTGGACTCCACATGAGTCTTTTTGGGCTTCTTTAAGGCCCCTTGGGGTTCGGGGAGAGTGTCGTCACTGCGCGTCCGCTTGTCCTTGATTTCCGCAGTGGCTATTGCAAGAGCCTCTGCTCTGCTCGAACCCTTTGCGAGTGCAGCTTTGAAGAGCTTCTTCTCGCGGGTCTTCATTTTGACGAAGGCGTTCCCCGAGTCCAGTCGCAGAGTCTGGATTTGGGAGCCTGCTTCTGTGAGGCCTGACCTCTGAGAGGCCACAGAAGCGTCGTCAGCAAAGCTGATCACATCACCTTCAGCATCGGAGGACATCACCTCGACGGTCTGCTGCATGTCTGAGCAGTTGTTGAACGAAAAGGCAGCACTAGCGAACTCAATGTCCAAAGGAGTTCGTGGCCTGTCCAAGCCCTCCGGTTTACTAGGGTCGAGACCCGTAGTATTGGGGGTGGAAGCCAGCAGCCCAGTAGCTGCAGTTCTGGTGTTGGGGTTAGCCGTAAAGGCTTCACCCTGGGTTGATGCTTTCAAAGCCACATCAGGTTTATTTTTTATGTTAAAAATATCCATTAAATTTATCCCACGAGTAGGCGGGAAGGGAAGGTCACCCACGACATAGCCCGCTTGCTGTGGGAAGTCTAAATGAAACTGGAGGGCGACAGGTATCCAGAGTCCGCATACTAGAGACCGGGCTACCCCCCGGCTATGCATCCATTAGCGTATGCTGTTCCGCCTTGGATTGGGGTGATTTATAGATTCACAATCTTCGCACGACTACAATTAGTCAGCATCCCTAGCAGAGACATGACCGTGCTAGGGGCCTGCTTCCAGCCGCGTGGAGAGTACAGCCGCACTTTCGTCAGTAGGAGCAAGGACGGCACGTACCCAGCCAAAACTGTGGTTACATTTGGTTTCCCTTGCTGTCTCTGACGGCTGACTGCCAGGTGGGATTCTAATAATAGTTTAACTTATTCGGTTGCTATGGTTGAAGTATTCATTGTTTGATTGTGGCGCTGTGGTTTTTTTGAATTTGTTTTTTTTTTACACTTTTTTGGTTTGTATGCAGTAAGTTGTCTCATTATGTAACAATCACCGATTACGTAGTTCTTTGGCGGATAATAAAGGTTATTTGTATCACAATGCACGTTCACCGATTCGCGTGGTTTAATCTTAAAAAGAAACGCTTGGTCGTGCAAGGTTCTTTTGTCACTAGATTAATTTAAGGAACGAGTCGCACAACTTTTTCTTTCTATCCTACCGGCCGCGCCATTTCCGAATTCAGACCGAGGGTTTCATAAAAAAATAAAACACGATTGTTTTGGTTTTAATATTAAACACTTTTTATTATTCCCTAGAGAAGAACTAAAGCCTTTAGATTATCACTAGGTTGGATAGCGGACTTCACATTTGAAGTTGGATTTGGCAGATTTATCGCGGCTGATAGCGTACTCAGTACTGAACTAGTGTATGGAGGCGCGATTGAGTTTATATAGGCAATAAGGCTTAACCAAAGTGCGACGTGCTTAAGAAATTTAAGTCGTAAACTTCTATTCTCGTGGAGAGAGAGGTTCCCGGGTAATATGGGTAATTGGAGAATCCTGAGACGAGGCGTGAGTGGCGACTCGAATTTCAGTTGGCTCGCCAGTGATCGACGCTGAGTTATCGAATTCGAATATTAGGAGACAATTGTTATTGTCTCAGAGTTAATGTTAATGACTTGTGGAAATGGACTTTTTGTAGTAAGGGTGACTTTGTAACGTGACTCTGCGCGTGAATAGCGACCGAGCTTAATCGAAGGGCTTTTTGTTCTTCGTTACAATAGTATGTGTTGTTTACAATAGTGTTTGTTGCTTACAATTTATGTAATGTGTGATTGGGGACTTTGGGTGAGTTCTAGGCGTAAAGTGGATATATCTATATATAGATAACTACAATAAAAAAGTTTCATGATCTGGGTCTGCGGCATATGCAGTCTGGACTGCGACATAACCTCAAAAAACTTAAAAATATCCTCCAAAAGTTTTAAAATGTATGGTTTCACATATATTTTGACCTTCTAGGGCCGAATTCGAATTCAAAATTTACACTAGACGTCGAAGTTTTGACTTAACTTCAAAAAACTCAAAAAGGTTTGAAGCCTTAAAAAAAGGGGGGGTTAAGATCGGGTAGTGCGATATATGACCTAAAAAAATATTGAGTTTTTCAATAACCGATCTTGACCCCCATTATTTTTTGGGGCTTCCAAAGTGTTTGGATTTTTTTGAGGTTAAGTCGAAATTTAGACTGAAATTTTGACTTCAGATTCGGCCATATAAGGTAAAAGGTTGTTTTAAGGGTTCAAAGGTTTTAAGGTTTTTGAGGTTATGTCGCAGTCTAGACGTGATGCCGAAATTCTGCCCTCGCATTTGGATTCAGCGACCCAAAATACATAATGCATATGCCGCATACCCAGTTCATGAAACTTTTTTTATGTGGACCTGTGTTATCGTAAACTCAACAAAATAACCATTGCAGATTAATATCCCATTCCCGAGATAAACGAGGGCGAAATAATGTAATCTCTGTTTTAGTTCTAAAAAGTGACTTCCATCAAATTTCTTTGAAAAAAAGTTTTTTTTTTATTTTTAACTTTATTAAGGAATACGGGGTAGCTGAGAACCCTTTTGTGACCTTGGTTAATATCGACCATACATCTCTTGCAGGGGCGTCGGCTAACAAAGGTAAGCTATAACAATAAAAATGATATTAAAATAACAATAATCAGAGGACCAAGTACTCTTCCCTGTGGTACTCCGGCTGTCACATAATGCTTTGCGAGAGCCAACTGGAATCAGACCGCAAACCTTCACTTTTGAGGTACAACGTCAGGAGGCCGAAGTAAGGTGCAGCCAGCGTATTTTCAATTTTCAGCAGGACACCGGAGTGCCACACCCGATCAAACGCCTCAAGTACATCTAGGAAGAGTGCGTTGCAGTACTCCTTGTTTTCAAAAGCCGATAAAATTTGGTCGGCCACTCGATGTAGTTGTTCTACCTTACAGTGGGCGGCAATCAGTCTCTCAAACACCTTCGAGATCGAAGGGAGTATTCGAATTGATTGGCCGGTTCAGGCTTCCTAGGTTTGTGGATCATGGAGATAATACCGAGCTTCCACTGTGGAAGGAAGTATTGCAGCCTCACAATAGCGTTGAATAACAACGTTATGTATGGAGTTGCAGATAGTATCATGCCTTGGAGCTTTTTGGAGTTTTGTTTAGCGATAACGTCGGCAATCTCGCTGGGGGTGAATGGTTGCATCCGCAAGTCCATTTGGAGCGCTTGGGACAGTTGGTCCTGAGTCGCGTAAACATCCTGCAGACTGGCGAGGTTCAGTGATTGGAATCGCTCAGCAAGGTGAACAGCATACACTCCGGCTTGCTCCAAATCAGTCCGGCACCATGCACCTTTACTTTCAACCAATGACGCTTTTCCTGCACAACGCCTTTTAATAGAGCGCGTAGCACACACTTTGCTCTGTTTCAATCCGCTTTGTCCAGCGGATGACAAGACTTCATCCATCTTGTGCGGATGCGTCTCTTCTCAGCTAAGAGGAACACAATCTCTCTGGTGATCTGGATTTTAACTGCTGTGGGTTCTGCACCGGGTAAGGAGTTGTCAGTCTGGCTGCAGCCTTGATATTATGGGTGAGAGTGTCAACAGTTTCTTCTAGGTCCCTTTCTAAGCTCATCGCCGTATTCAGGTTCAATGAGGACTCAAGATGCTTATGGAATAGTTCCAGGTCAGTGTGCCTACCGATTAGCCGCTCCATCTTAGGATAAGCTGTAGCTGTTGCATCTAGAGTGATTATTTGCGGAGCTGAGCTCGGCAAACGACCGTATCTCAGCATGTATATCCAGAATGTCCCGGTGACAGCAAAATCGATATAGCCTGGGGAGCCTCTTTTACCACACGGGAATCTTGTAGGACCTTCGGTAGCTAGGTCCAGATCCCATAGCCAGTGGGATGCATTCCAGTCGCCCGCGACGAGGAGTTTGGAATATTGTTGCTCCAGAATGCACTTGAATTCGTCTGCTTTCCATATGAACCTCGGAGGGCAGTATATCGAACCAAAAATGAAGGGGCCATGACCCGTCACGATGACTGCAGACGCGAGTTGCATCTTGTCAGTGGCTATTGTGTAAGGGAAGTGGACTAGGCTGTATTTCACCAAGATCGCTACACCCCTTGGCGTTACCATCGCTCGGGTCGTTGGCAGTGTAGGCCTCAAATTCATATATTTTGGGCGCCTGTGCCTCCTTGCAATGAGTCTCACTGAGCAGCAGGACATCGATCTCGTAGTGGCGCACAAAGCATTCCACTTCAGGCAGCTTCGTGCACGCGCCATCGGAGTTCCACACTAAGATGCGCAGCGGCTCATTATGGCGCTGAGAGCAGTGAGCAAAATGTCACAAAAAAAAAGGAACTTGGTGTGAAAAGAAATATTTCCCCGTAACCCAGATTTCAAAAAGGAATTTCATTTAACTACTAATGCTTCCAATTTCACGATCGGAGTAGTTATATCTAACACATTCCAAAGCCGAAGAAAACTATGCAGCTAACGAGAAAGAGATGTCAGCCATGATTTGGGCACTCAAGGCCCTCAAAAATTACCTGTACGGTATAGCAAAGGTTAAGATTTTTATAGATCATCAACCTTATTTTCCGAGTAGCTGGAATGGAAATGCCAGAATCAAGGCTTATGTAGAGGAATATGATTATGAAATATTTTATAAGTCGGGAAAAGGAATTGTTGTTGCAAACGCGCTCTCAGAAATACCTTTTTAAGAAAGGGCAGTATACGAGTACAATTATAGTTCTCATTCCGTTACAAAAAATGCGACCACTAGAAGTATTTTTCGGCAGGAGAGTGACAACAGACCCTGACATTGAAAGACTTAAACAACAAACCATTACAAGAACAAAAAGAAAATACGTAGTTTTCAGCCTGGAGTAGAAATTTTCGTAAGAGTCAACACCTCATTGACCTTGACCAAATCCAAATCGCTTTAGGCATTTTACATGAACATTCGGAATATACAATACATAGATTTGGGTCATGTTGGAGTACATAGCAGGTAATCCAGATCACGATGACCTGACCATGATAGAGCAGAACTTAGATAAACTTGTTGAGAACAATAACCAGCAGGTCATTGTTAACAAACATTTAGAAGATACATTCAGTATCCCACGCTCTCACAAATTCTGTTCATAAAAGAAGAAATTGATTACATTAAATATGCAGTTCAGTGGGAACGACTAAACGTAGTTAACACACTTGTACTTGTATTAAATTAAAATGAGTTAATTGAAATCGAGAAAATTTTTAAAAGATATAACATGCCTATATATGGCAGAAATAATTGAGTTTTCTGATCTCTTAATTCTACATAATAGAACAATACTTTTGTATTTTGTATATTGTATATTGTATATTGTTCCAAAAAAACAATACCAAGCCATCATCATAAAACCCATAATATACTAGAGCAACAGTCGATCGGCACGCGACAGTGAGATACCCCTCGACCTGTTTTTAAACGTAAAGAGTTCATAATTTGTACGATACTACTCCTTAATAGAAATATCATAACGTAAGCCTTCATAAGATAAATGCTATATATGATTACTTGCATGAAGCATTTCGTTGGCCAAGCACAAATGTATGTACCTATGTGTGTGCGTTTGAATGCAAAAAATGTGTGCGCATAAAAAAGAACAGAAGGGCAACAGCTGGCACTACGCGATCGACTTCTCTTTCCTTTTCTTTCCTACATGAGCATTGCAATGACATCACAGCTTGCTGGTTTGTATACAAAGTATAGCGAACAACGTTTTTGTTTAATAACGTCTGTGTTTGTTGTCCGATTGGATATTTGGTATTACAAATACCAAATGTTGTCCAAGTCCTCCTCTTGGATTTCCGGGAAGAACCAATCCGTTAACATGGCGCGGTAGCGTTCGCCATTGACCGTAACGGCGGCTCCTACCGCATTTTCAAAGAAAAATGGTCCAATGATGGCCCCGGCCCAAAATCCGATATTACCGGCAGTACGCACTTTTTTTGGTTTCTCACGCGTTGGTTTCTCAATAATTGAGCCGGTTTCTCTCAATTTTTTCAAAAGAAAGCGCACATACGGAGCGGACGGTGCTTTATTACGGCTCATTTCCGTGCGCAACACATTCTGCAACATTACCATAATTTTCAAAGTAAAACTGCACTATTTTAACGCGTTCCTCAATCGTATACACAACCATTTTCGTTCAGCGGAAGGATAAAACTAACTTTCTGTCAAATCAGATGTAACATCAGTGTTACCACACTCAAAATAACCACTAGCTCAAAAAAAATGTTTGATGGCGGACCCTGTACAATTATTAGTATTGGTCTGATTCAAAATGTTGTATCTTTTATCTGTCGCTCACGTATCAACTACAAAAATTAAATTATTGATTTGCGGGGGCGGTGGGCGTGGCACCCAATATTTGAAATAAACTTAAGCTGCGCCTGGTAAACAGAAACCGTCATGCCAATTTTGGTGTCTCTAGCTTTTATAATAGCTGAGATCTGTGTGTTCATCTGGTCAGCCGGACAGACAGACAGACATGGTTTAATCGACTGGGCTAGTGATCGTGAGCAAGAATATATGGTGACACTAGCTGACCCGATGGACTTCTTCCTACCGTGATTCAATTCATGCTGTATAAACAAAAACAATTTTTTTTCTGTGTAGCATGAAAACAACTATTATTTCAAGTGTGTAAGGATGTGGTATATCAGTGAGAGGCGTGGATCGCTGTGCACGAAAAGGGAATGTGAAAATAACATCGTACCGAACAATAATATGTTAAATTCTTTGTAATTTATTCTCTTAATGCTAGGGCGTGTACAATTTTCTTGGTTAGCCCATTTTTAGCTTGGGTTTACCCACTCGCGAGCATGCCACGTATAATTGACCATGTGAAAAACATGGTGTGCTCAAATCCAAGCCACAAATCGACATCGTTTGGCCTTGGGACTTATTAATTGTCATGGAAAATGACAATCGAATCGGAAACTGAATTCGTGTAAATAAACATGGCACATCTGTGGGGATAATAGGGATTCGCGGTATCATTATCTTTTCACCTCGGAACATTCCTTTTAAAATGCTGGCTTCGATACAAAAAAATTTTGACAAAAAAACTTGACGAAATAAAAAAATCTTAGGGGTGGACAACCCTTATCGGTTAGAGGTACGAAAAATAGGTGTTAGCCGATTGCCAGGCCCACAGAATATACTCTCAAAATTTCAACAAAATCGGTCAAGTAGTTTCGGAGGAGTTCGGTTACTAACAGTGTGACTGCAGAATTTTACATATAAGATATTCATTCTCCATATGAATTACTTAAACTTCATTCTCCATATGAATTACTTAAACCGATCTTTTGAAAAGCTTCACTCTTCAAAAGCCTTATCATAAAAGTTCTCTCAAGATAGCAATCGTCAAACGATAAGAAGCTTAAGTCGCTGATAAACAAAGATGTAAAGCTCTGTAGAACTTTAAGGTTTGCTGGTCCATAAAAATTATTCTGTCAGTTTATGAGTAACTCTGGTGTAATATGTAACAATAACTCCATCAAATAAAAAATGTTATGTGATGTTAGTTATTGATGAGGAAAAAATTAATCCAAGTCTTTAACTATCATCCGCAAAAGAACTCACGTGAATCGCGACGGCAACTTCAGTGACATCAGTTAAAAGTATAAGCCCAACGGTGTTCATAGCCGAGAAGTGATTGTAAAAAAAATTGGCCCACTTAAACAAATACAGGTGTGACTGCTACATAAGTTAAGTCCAACAAGCAGTGAAGTGAACAGGAACAGTAACCCGCTTAAACAAAACAAGTGTGTCCGCTACATAAATCCAACCCCACAAACTGTGAAGTGAACAAGAACAGTAGCCCGCTTAAACAAAACAAGTGTGACCGCTACAAAACAAAAAACGTTCTAAAAGAAAAAATTAATCAAAAATGGCATTATCAAATGATAATCTATCCCAACTGCTATGACAAATACGTCAAGTGCCGCAGTTCTGTGGAGAGCAAAACAGCCTGAGTTCGTTTATCAGACGAATTGAATACCTGCTCAACCTATACCCGGCGGACGACCCTCTTCAGAAAGCCATCATATATGGAGCCATTGAACTACAGGTCATCGGAGATGCTGAGAAGGTCTCTCTAAAGGAAGCTCTGATCGTCGAGTTTAAATCTCAAACCCCCCATGGAGGAACTTTTGCACGCCCTACAAAGGTAATTTACGACAATTCTGTGAAGAATTAGAAAATAAGTCAACTATTATTATTAATAAGTTAGCCTTAGAAAACAACCAAAATAACACATTAGTTTATTCACAAGCAATGGCAACTATGTTACAATAAAAACCAGTCGAACGCTACAGTCAGGTGCTGACTGTAGAAAGCCATGGATTATCATTACCTTATATCATTTATTTTCCGTTATATGAAAATTTTGCATTATTTGGATTATTATTAAGCATTTAAAAATATAAATTTTATATCCTTATTATTTTATTCGAACGACACGCACAAAATCAATTGCAGGCAGAAGAAGATGAACGCATAAACAATGCAAACGGAATAAACAAAAATTATAAGCATTAGGTAGGGCGAGAGGGCAATAAGTTTATGTATGCATTTTTGCTTATGTCAAACAGTAGTGGCAACCGCGGACGTTGTACAGTAGCCTAGTGGAGTGTGTGCCGGATTCAAAGACCAATTATGTTAACAGTGTTCGGGTTCGATTGCTGCCGCGGTGAATGTGTGACATGTTTTTTTCGTCTTTCTTTTCCTTTTAATAATTTAAAAGCTTAACAAACAAAGATGTTTAATTTTTTGGTAGGCAACATACATATTAAATTAGAACACTTTTATAAACTTTGCCGAATGTTGCACAATTCTGACAGTTGCGTACATACGCCGAATACGGCAATTCATGTATGTTAGAGCGGGACGCCGAAACGTAAATGTACAAATGCAGACATGCATGTAGCGGCGTCCCGCTCTAACTTTCGTAACATATTGATTGTCTTAAATATCGCATAAAATATGAAATTTAACTTTTGAAAACTATTTTTATTGGTATTTAATTAAATAACTGTAGTTTTCATTTAAGCTTATAAGAATAAAAATAAAAAAATAACCAAAAAAAGTAATTACCATAAAAAGTTTCCCCAGCCGGCCGCGCATGGGATTCGAACTCACGCACGCAGGACCGCTGTCCGCCACTCTAACCACTAAGCCACCGCCTCATTTTTCGTTCGATCGGCAAAGTTGCATTCTGAGCTAATTCTGTTACCATTCTATGCAAATAAAAAGTTTTGTTAAATGTGCCCGACGCTAGATTCGAACTTCGGTATGATGCGTAAATTGGGTCTTAATATGGGCATAAGTATACGTTCAAATTGAGTTTAATTCGGATCATATCTCCTTTATTTTTAGTCAGATTTAAATGAAATTTTCAGAAAACACCCGTGGAAAGGTATTTGTCAAGTGAGATGTACAACTTTTGTTGTTTGGTGTATATTGTGTATATTAAATCGTTATTACTGATTTGCAGAGGCGGAAAGGGGCGTGGCCAAATTTCAAAAAAACTTTGAGACACCCGGATATACACGTATGTTGTCACAAAATTTTATGGCTCTAGCTCTTATAGTTGCTGAGATCCAGGCGTTCATACAGACGGACAGACGGACAGGCGGACAGACAGACATGGCTCAATCGACTCGGCTGTTGATACTGATTCAGAATATATATAGTTTATGGGGTCGGAGATGCCTCCTTCTGCCTGTTACGCACAAACTCCTTCCGACAAACACAGTAGACCATGAATTTTTTTAAAATCCATGGCCTAAATACTATACAACGCTCACTCTCTGATAGGCTGATCATGACCCTAGCGAGGCATGACATTTCAACTGTTCAAAAGTTAAGACAAATTGCCCAACAAGAAGGCCTTTACGAAGACCCAATATCTAAGAAATCAGGTTACTGTCCAAAACTTAATACAAACTCACTAAACTTAAACACTTATACCAACACAAATAAAAACAAAAACTCTCATGCCAATCAACAATTCGTAACCCCCTTCAACCCATTAATAAATCCCACGCAGATCCAAAACCCAAATGTAAACAACCAAACCTCTCATAAACAAGCTTTTCCATCTAGACAACAACAATTCGATCAAAACAGACCATTGTTTAATGAACTCAGAGCACACTTAATTCGCGACCGACAGAACGACACCCGCAACTATTATCAGCCAATACTACAACCGGACAAATACCAGCTTATATACTATTCTACGCAGGCACACCTATGTACCTATGACTCTCAGAAAATTAAAGAAAACAAAATTAACAAGCTTAATGAGAACCGACAAATTTACGAAGTTGCGCTCGAAATCCAAAACTCCCTATATGAGAACAGGCAGAATTGAACAACTAGATAAAACATTATAACGAAAATAATTGAGGCCAAATTGTAACACACTATAAAAGTAAATTTAAAAAGAAAAAAATCTTAACAGCAAATATCATAATTATTATAATGACTCTTATGATGACACAAACTACACCAGGAACAATCGAAGTAAACCCTATTGAAATCAATCAGGGATTCATTCTATTCGAATCAGGAATGATACGACTCCCTATTACATTCATGCACCACTGTCTTTCAGTTAACATACAAGGTGACATTCAAAAGTTCCAGGACTTTTTAAACCACGCGGCTTCTAGTGGCGTCATCTGTCTGAAATTGTTATCCCTCAGTGGTGTATTCTTCAGTGTTGTCGTATAAAATTTATATAACAGCTGACTTGTATAACAATACATGTGACATTACATTTGCAGTGTCGGTCGGAAAATGAGCTTCGAACAAAGAGCCAACATTAAGTTCTGTTTTGAACTTGGTAAAACTTTTACCGAAACTCATCAAATGATGAAACAAGTTTATGGCGATGATTGTCTATCCCGTAGCCGTATTCACGAGTGGTTTAAACGGTTTCAAGAGGGACGGGAGGACTTGGAAGACGACGAACGTTCGGGCCGGCCAAAAGATGTTGTGAACGAAAAAAACACGGACATTGTACGTGAATTCATTAAAAAAGAGCCGAAATCATCGCTTAAATATATGGAATCGGAATTATCAATATCCGCAACGTCGATTTATCGTATTTTGACAGAAAATTTGGGCCTCAGAAAGGTTTGTGCTCGATTTGTCCCGCACACTTTGAAACAACACGAAAAAGACCGACACTCACGACAGATTTTTTGACAAAAAATCGTATTCATATCATCAACCATTCACCCTATTCGCCTGATATGGCACCCTGCGATTTTTATTTGTTCGGAAAACTACATTTGGCCATGAAAGGAAACCGCTATGCTGACGTTGATGCCATCCAAAAGGCGACGACCGCCATCCTCAACGCTATATCGACAAATGACCTAAAAAAGTCATTCGATAACCTTCTTGATCGTGCAAAACGTTGTATTCAGGCGGAAGGAGACTATTTTGAAGGCGACCAATAAATTTTTCAAAAAAAAACAAATAATATTCGTTTTTTAATAAAAGTCCTGGAACTTTTGAATTGCACCTTGTAACACAAATTGAAGAAATATCGTATATAGCTATCTTATTAAAGAAAGCCAGCAATTTAATAACATAACACAAATAAATTACCTTATTGAAAAAATGAAAAGGGAAATAAACGGAATATGTATAACAAAACGCAATAAACGAGGACTGTTCAACTTTGTAGGCTCTACTTACAAATACCTTTTCGGTACACTAGACGAAGACGACAGACAAAATTTTGAACACCAAATTTCATCCCTATCCCAAAGCACCGTTCAGATTAGCAGTCTAAATCACGTTATTGACAACCTTAATAACGATATTCAAATGATAAACACCCACTCACATATGTGATCAAATGTGCGTGTACATAGGAATGTGCTAATACATACATATGTACAAATATACATACATATGTAAACTTGTTTCATGCACACTTTGTGGTTTGTCTTCTTTATTACCTATCGGCTTATGCTTTGGCAAAGACATACTTCTACATACATACTTACAATTGTTGCAAGTCGAATGAAGAATCTGTAAGTATGTTATGTACTGATGTAAGCATCGTGCGCGCTATGCTTTTGCGCTCTGTCAGACGTCCCGGATTTGCTCAAAATGTCCCGGATTTTACTAAATCTGAGAATTTAAAGATAAAAAATAATTTTTTACTTTTTATTAGAATTCAGTTCATAGATTTAATAGTTCATCTTTGTTTCTTTGCCTGGATTGTACATCATTCGAGGAACGAACCCGAATAGTGTACACCGAAACGTTAAATTATCTCAAAAAATGGACCGAATCGCTTGATAAATATAGAGTACTTGGAGTATCTGTTACGATGCTCAGGTTGAGAAAACTGTTCAGTATTTACTTGACAAAAACATTCATATTGATGACTCCCAATTGTTCAATCAGATTGTAATCTTAAAAAAGGTTCTGGGAAATCAGCCAAACGAGTTTTTCGAACAAAGTACAAGTGTCGCATTTTTTGCAGCAAACCCAAGCACAACATGTTTTTTAAAAATTCTAAAAATCGTTCAATTTTTCTTTGCGAGCGTCCCGGATTTGGGTCCGGGTGTTCTGGTAACCCTAAAAAAATATATTGACTCATAAACCACAACAACCGAGAGAATCAAAAGAAAATGATTACAGTCACGGACAGAACATGATATGTTGTTAAGCTTAACACTTGAAGTACCATAAAAAATTTTTATTATGCTTTGAGATGAATATAATTTTGTAAAGACAAACTATTTTACCTTCAATAAAATTTAGTCTAAAAGCAGAAGTGAAAGAGAAATTTAGAAAAAATAAAAATACAGTTTACCATTAAGTAATAAAAAGTCTGTAAATGAATATACGATACAATGAGAGATACTTTTAAGAAAGAGTTATATAATAAATTTTTTTTGCACAGGCATTTATTTTAATTCAAGGAGATTAATATTATTAGCATTTAAAATATTATTTGGCTCAAGTGCACGCATTTTCCCTGATGACGAAATTTGCTCTTTTTTCGGCATTTTCTCATCACTATCTCGAGCGTAGCTTTAGGTATCGCCGCTATTTCACGTTCGATGTTTGTTTTGAGTTGAGTCAAAGTCCTTGGCTTGTTGATGTACACTTTAGATTTCAAAAATCCCCACAAATAAAAGTCGCGTGGCGCCAGATCGGGCGAACGCGGTGGCCAGAATCGCACGGAACGGAACGAACGTTGAGTAGCCAGTAGAGAAATTCTTTTGGATGTATAGCTGAACAATTTCAGTGCGTTCAGGTGGAGTGTACTTATCCATGGTTAATGACTACCTGAAATGAAGAATCAGATGTGGTATGACGTTGTCGATTTGACAATTTATGTCAAAGTTATTAAGAGTTTACGTGGGTCACATTTAGATGGCCCACCCTGTATAAGGACTTATCGGTAAATATACCCTTCGACCATTGAAAATGGTCAAAAAAGGGTATATTTACTTTGTGCAAATGTATGTAACAGGCAGAAGGTGGCGTGGGAGACCCCATTAAGTTTAAGCTTTTACTTTCTCTGCCCCGTGAACGGACGTATTTTTTTAGCGCTTTGATTTTTTTTCGCGTTTTTATTAAAAACAACCGGTGTTTTATACGAGGGTCGTTTGATAAGTCCGTGACTTTTTGAACAAAATATATTTTTTTCGTCAAAGAAGCGTTTTATTTCTCAACATAATCTCCTTTTAGCTCTATACATTTAGTCCAGCGTTTTTCCAATTTTTTTATTCCTTCCAAATAATAGGTTTTCTCAAGGCCCTCAAAATAGTCGTTTGTTTCTGTGATGACCCGAATCTCTTACCGCCGAGCCATTTCTTCATGTTTGGAAACAAAAAATAGTCACAGGGGGCTAAATCTGGAGAATATGCTGGATGGGGTAGCAGTTCGTAGCCCAATTTATGAAATTTTGCCATTAGCACACGAAATTCACTTTTTTCCATTTTCGTTAAAATTCACGAGATCGTCTGCTTTCAATGCCTATAAAACGCAAACCAAAAAACGCAGCTTTCTCAAAATTTTACAGTCAGCTGTTAATCGATAACTGCTGACAGGAGCAGTGTTGTATTTAGAGCAGGTGCGCGGCAAATACAAAAAGTCACGGACTTATCAAACGACCCTCGTACATATATCTTTTATTGTAAACCCGATCTTTAGGCCATGTATTTTAAAAAAATTCATGGTCTACTGTGTTTGTCGGAAGGAGTTTGTGCGTAACAGGCAGAAGGAGGCATCTCCGACCCCATAAACTATATATATTCTGAATCAGTATCAACAGCCGAGTCGATTGAGCCATGTCTGTCTGTCCGCCTGTCCGTCTGTCCGTCTGTATGAACGCCTGGATCTCAGCAACTATAAGAGCTAGAGCCATAAAATTTTGTGACAACATACGTGTATATCCGGGTGTCTCAAAGTTTTTTTGAAATTTGGCCACGCCCCTTTCCGCCTCTGCAAATCAGTAATAACGATTTAATATACACAATATACACCAAACAACAAAAGTTGTACATCTCACTTGACAAATACCTTTCCACGGGTGTTTTCTGAAAATTTCATTTAAATCTGACTAAAAATAAAGGAGATATGATCCGAATTAAACTCAATTTGAACGTATACTTATGCCCATATTAAGACCCAATTTACGCATCATACCGAAGTTCGAATCTAGCGTCGGGCACATTTAACAAAACTTTTTATTTGCATAGAATGGTAACAGAATTAGCTCAGAATGCAACTTTGCCGATCGAACGAAAAATGAGGCGGTGGCTTAGTGGTTAGAGTGGCGGACAGCGGTCCTGCGTGCGTGAGTTCGAATCCCATGCGCGGCCGGCTGGGGAAACTTTTTATGGTAATTACTTTTTTTTGGTTATTTTTTTATTTTTATTCTTATAAGCTTAAATGAAAACTACAGTTATTTAATTAAATACCAATAAAAATAGTTTTCAAAAGTTAAATTTCATATTTTATGCGATATTTAAGACAATCAATATGTTACGAAAGTTAGAGCGGGACGCCGCTACATGCATGTCTGCATTTGTACATTTACGTTTCGGCGTCCCGCTCTAACATACATGAATTGCCGTATTCGGCGTATGTACGCAACTGTCAGAATTGTGCAACATTCGGCAAAGTTTATAAAAGTGTTCTAATTTAATATGTATGTTGCCTACCAAAAAATTAAACATCTTTGTTTGTTAAGCTTTTAAATTATTAAAAGGAAAAGAAAGACGAAAAAAAACATGTCACACATTCACCGCGGCAGCAATCGAACCCGAACACTGTTAACATAATTGGTCTTTGAATCCGGCACACACTCCACTAGGCTACTGTACAACGTCCGCGGTTGCCACTACTGTTTGACATAAGCAAAAATGCATACATAAACTTATTGCCCTCTCGCCCTACCTAATGCTTATAATTTTTGTTTATTCCGTTTGCATTGTTTATGCGTTCATCTTCTTCTGCCTGCAATTGATTTTGTGCGTGTCGTTCGAATAAAATAATAAGGATATAAAATTTATATTTTTAAATGCTTAATAATAATCCAAATAATGAAAAATTTTCATATAACGGAAAATAAATGATATAAGGTATACCATGATAATCCATGGCTTTCTACAGTCAGCACCTGACTGTAGCGTTCGACTGGTTTTTTATAGCCCGTTCATGACGCGTGTGCATGCCTTATAAATTAGTCAAACTAATTTTTGTTTGCTAATTTTATATTTGTTGTGCAATGGATTCTGCTCCTCTGGTGCTTTGTTTACATCTTTACTATTTTCAATAAGCAACCTTGTTGTTAGGGGCTCACCGCTATTACTCTCTTTCTTATCTATCTTAATTCTTTGAGCGCGCCTAAGCATCTCTTACGCTTTGCAGCTCTCTCTGCTGCACTGTTGTTTCTTAATCGTTTTTGCTCTCTCTGCTCTCTGCCTTTTGCGCGCGCTGGAGAGCGAAATTTGCTCGTTTTTGCGGCAAACAAAGAATGGATGTTTGGAAGTTTTCGCACACTATCCCACCAGTTCTCAGCGCTCGATTCATATTTCAATAACCTTAAGTTATTGAACGAATCCCCAAAGCGAAAAAAATCCACCCGCATGGAGTGGCCAATTATCGCCACCCAGCTCCCTATAATTTACCAGCCAGGTACGCCAATGACACAGCCGTTAATTTCGTTAACCAATCCCCCGATGGTAACGAGATCTGCGGATAATTCAATTTCGATTCCCGAAAATGAGTTCTTATTGCACTTGATTCAAGCATCAACCCGGAACTTTTAGAACCGGAGATTCAATTTGATATTGAATTACTCTGTGTAAAATTACACTTTACCGGTTTTTTTCATTATATAACCTGTTCTTATATTCCGCCGTCGTCGGAATTATCAGTCTATTTGCAACATTTGTCTGCAATACAGACCATATTTAATCTGTTAGCAGATAGAGATTGCTTTTCAGTCCTGGGTGACTTAAATATCCCTGATTATAATCGGACAACAAGTGTTGATTCAAACTCTCTACTCCCCTCACGGCAACATGACCTTTTTGTCACATGTCTTAAACAGTAGTAACAAATCGTTAGACTTATGCTTTGTCTCCGATTCGTCTAGAGTGAGTCTAAACAAGACACAACCACTTTCTCTTCCAGAAGATCCTTCCCATCCCACTCTTGAAGTTACGCTTGTATACTTCGATTCTGTGCTATCTCCTTAAGTAAGCCATTGCTCAAATTATTTTCGCTGTCATTAGAACTTCAGTCTCTCCTTTTATTTGGAAGGAATCTTTTATTATTCCCTTGCTTAAAAAGGGCAGCAAGTGTGATGCAAGCAATTATAGAGGAATCTCTTAATTGTCGGCTATACTTAAACTTTTCGAGAATGTTATAACTCCTCACTTGCAACATTTCTGTAGACCCGTTATCTCACCTTTTCAACACGGATTCATTAAAAGTCGTTCAACTACGACAAACTTGCTTGAGCTGACATCCTTCGGGGTAAAAGGATTTCAGGAAAATCTTCAAAGTGATGTTATTTATACTGATTCCCTTCTGGCACATAAGCTTGACCTTCAGGTTTTCACCAAAACTACTTAGTTGGATTGTAAGCTATCTGGCTGACAGAACTCAAAGAGTCCTCTTTAAAACCACCCTCTCAAACTCATTTCATGCCAAATCTGGTGTTCCTCAGGGGAGTCATCTCGGTCCCTTACTTTTTACGCTTTTCATCAATGACCTTCCCTTGGTCAAACGTAACTCCCGTTCCCATATGTATGCGTATGATGTAAAGCTTTGTTACCAATTTAGTTTCAACTCTTGGTGTTGCGCCAATTTTTTTAAACTGATCAGCTCTAAATGCAAGCTGATGACATTCTCTTGAGCCAGTCCGAAGTTTGCTTCTTATACTCTTTGTGGTTGTGCCTTGGAAAGATTCACCCTAGTTGATGATCAGGGGGTCCGTTTGGACCAATGAAATGCTACATGCATATAAGTAAAGATGTTCTGTGTCGTGGCAGTTAAACAAACATTTATTTGATCACTTTTGGTTTGCTAATCAACAATATCGTGATTGATACTCGGCGTTACGTTAAAGACTGACTTAAGCTAACAGAAGATTCTTATATTTAAACCCTACGTTGATGGCAGCGCCGCTCAGCACAGCCCAGATTATTGTTGACATATCGCCTCGTGCACAACATCCGTTTCATATTTCACGTTATGCTGATTACGGTGTTGCCAGGCTTCTACTAGCGTACATTGTTGGTGATCGAAGAACTGCTTGAAACGCAGATTTATTGCCATTTCAGTTGTTACGGACTGCTTTTTTGTCGATAGGGCCGTGCCGACTAGCTCAGAAGCACTAGGGTAGGGGTTCTTCCTTCAGCCCTGCAGTCCGCACAAAATACCGATAGTCATCGGTATTTACACAAAAGACGCATCACTGACAAAAGGTAAATAAACCAAAAACGAACATAATATACGCATTTGAACATATTTTATAACGTTTCTAATTTATTTACAGATGCAACTCTACTCTACAACCACAAAGGACAACAACAATTGGTGACAGCCAAGTCACTGCCCAGCCCCCCAGCCATATGATGCTCCTGCTCAGGAGTTTCGGAGCATCACCCGAGCCGGCGAATCCCTTCCTGGCCAACTAAGGCCGCCCCATCTCCCCTAGAAAGGTAATTAGCACTTCATATCAATGTCTATACATTTGTTCATTGTTTCCTAATCCTCCTATCATCTTCCTACTCAACACAAACCTAACACAAAACTTACACTAATGACAATGATTGTAAATTAAAGCTAATGGGACATATTTTATATTTTCAGGTCACGTGAAATTTTGGCCTGATGGAATATTAGGCCTGGATGGAGATTAGGCCCTGGCTGGTATATTTGCTCTGGAAGGAAAATTAGCTCCGTATGGAAAATGCTGGGCCTGCAGGCAAGATGTGGCCTGCAGGCCGCGGAGATGTGACTCGAAAGGCAGATCTCTGCCGCTGCCGATGTTGTCGCAGCTGCAGACTCGCGGATTTTTTGCTGGTGCAAGTGTGCCATAGCGGATCCCCGCGAGGAACAGACTCACCGGGCAGGTACGTCTACGGATGAGTCCGTGGTCCAAGGAAAGCTGCGTCTGCACACACACAAAATTACAATTTTTTAAATAAATTACATAACCAAAAATTTAACCACGCACTTATTCTTGCAGAGTTAACTGCACCGACCGTTTGCTTGGTTTTAACTGCCGTTTGAAAGACATGCAAGTGGTCGCATTGGCCTGGGCATTCGGGCATCTGCCGACGGTTCAAACGGTGCTCTCTCAAACAGGAACCACGGGTCGGCGACCGATCTGGCTGTTAACAGGGAAGGTTCCTGTTCCTGCCACCAGATGTTGCAGATCCGCGGCCCTGTCTGAGTTCGCACTGCTTGTCCCATTAACAGATGTTATGCGTGCCAGGGCAGCTGTGTTCATCGATATATGTCTATCGATAGACTCGGATTGAACACAGCCGACTCGCCTAGTGAACCAGCCAGTATTGGCCCAATGACAAGGTTGGTCTGCAACTCATCGATGCGCTGAAAATTTTCTTCGTTGAGTTTATGCAGGTAGGGAAGACTTAGTAAGGTTTGGTGTCGTGCAACTTTTATATATTTGAAGCTGCTGCTAAGTCAGGGTCTTCTTGGAGAGGCCATTGAAGTTCAAATAGCTGGTGCCGTTGATCTTTGCCGTGTGTTGGAATGCTAAAAGATGTGTCCCATTTAGCTGCTGCTCTGGCTCCCCATCAAGGCTCACCATAGAGGGGCTGTCGTTAATTCTTATGAGACTTTCATCAACAATGGCCACTGGTGTTAGATGGCTCGGTTGAGTATTGCAATGTGCGATTACTCCAGCATACAATTCGCTGGCGCAAGTGGAATTATTATCTTCCTTGCAGAACATAGCCGCTGGTGACCCATTACATGTTTTGAAGGGTCGAATGACTCCTTGGGAGTCAGCTACCGTGTCCTCGGGTATTTGCAGTGATATTCCAGCGTGTGCGACAGGGAGTATTGTAACCTTCTTACAAACATACTTAGGTTTAGGAAATTTGATTATAAAATGTATTATTTGACTACTTGCTAAAACTTTAATACTAGCTACGCTAAGTAGTTGAGCTACACTAACATCTGTGAGATTTTCATTCAAAATCGTGTTGAATTCATTATTATCGATAATAGCTGGGTTTACTATCTTTGCCTTGGCTAAAGTGACCGCAATCATAACGTCCTGCAATTCAAGGGTCAGCATCCTATTTCTTCCCAAAAGCGTTTCGACTTCTTCTTTCTTTTTGACTTTTAAAAAATCGTTAACAGTGTTTGTGAGCGCATTTATTCTATCCTGGACCGCTGTGTTGATCTTAATCTGTCTGTTGTTGGATTTTATTAGATCATGTTCTGTCATTCTGGTCAGTTTCAAGTCCTCGTGGTCAGGTGTCCCTGCTATGATTTTTAAGACTGAACCCAGTATATTGAGGCTTCTAGCACGCCTGTGGTGAACGTTTCAATTTGACAAAAGAGTCGTCAACTGCAATCAAAATTTTCTTCATTTGCGATTGGGGAAATAGGTCAGTCATGTCCATTGTCTCTTGAACACACCGTTCGTACTCTGTCAAGTTAGTAATATGGCTCACGAAGGTGGTCTCGTTCCAGATTATGGCTACTCCATCTATGATCGGGATATAGCTGGCATGAGTGTAGTCCGACTTGAGTCTTGCAATCTCTAGCAACGTGCTATGCAAGCGCTCCACTTGCCCATTTGACGTACTGTGTAGAGGCGTTCACCACGTCAATGTCAAACTGATTCTTTAACAAAGACCGGATTGTCTCCGAATTAAAAGAGGACTCATTGTCACAATAAATAATTTTTAAGTCAAGAAAAAAATTTACCAATTGTAAAATAGGTGTTTTCACATCTGTGATTGTTTGTGCCGCAATATGTTGTGTCAAAGCGAACTTGGAAAATTTGTCAATTGCGGTAAGGAAGTATTTTCCTGCGGAGAATATGTCCATATGCAAGAGTTCGCTTACTCGAGTTGGTATCGGCGTCACACCCAATTCTTGTTTTTTTTATGTCTTACATATTTAGACTTTGCGCAAATTCTTCAGTTTGCAACTACTTTTGAAAATAATAATCCCGCAGAACCTGTTCAACTTTTCTTGTGCGGCCCTATGCGCCTTATTGTGTTCAGCACTTTTTATTTCTTAGCGTTCCTCGTCATTGCATCGTAAAGACACTTGAGCACCTTCTCAATGTCCCTGACGTGCTCCGCTTTATTCTTTGAGAAGACAATAACATCGTCAACGTACGCGTAGCATGTGCTCCCGTAGTACGTCATCAATGGCCCGTTGGAATATGCTTGACGCATTTTTAAGGCCAAATGGTAAACGGCAAAACTCATATTTACCACCGTTTACCGAAAACGAGGTCTTTTCACGGTCGCGCTCAGCTAGTGTGATTTGATGATACCCTAACTTTAAGTCAAGAGTAGAAAAATACCTCGCATTTCTCAAGTTTGAAAGTATCATGGCTATACTAGGCACTGGATACCAGCTTGTGTTAGGGTGTCTAGACCAATAATGCCGTCGAATGTTGACAGCTGTGGCAAAATGAAAAAAGGCATTTTATGCCGAAAAAAGTAAGAAAGCATTTACTTTCAATGTTTTTAAAGCCATGAAGTGATTTTACCACGAATGGTGTCTCCACAGGTATGATTAAATCGAGTTCTCCTACCGGTCTAATATAGTTCTTAGAGTATCCAGTTTCTATGAGGAATTATAGTGCTTTCCGCTACTGTTCGCTTGACAAACGGGAGCAGGGATATTAAACTAAAAAATTAATAGCATCGCTGTCATAGCTAGCTACACTGTCTGCATCGATATCGGTTACCGCTTCGCCTGCCGTCTGTTCGTCTGATTGCTCCAGGTGTTCCTGGTTTATCCGTTGTCGGCGCTGATCAGAGACTCTCTGTGACCCATTCAGCCTTTTGTACTGACCCTGTTGGTATTAAGTACTCTGAGGAGCTGCCGCAGACGGTCCTGGTCCCTGCTGCCTTTGATAGTTTGTAGGCTGCCGGAATTTTGATAAGGAAGGATTTACTTCCTGCTTTTGGTTACCGCCCGCTTGTTGGGTATGGTTTCCCCGCGTGTCCCCTCTGACTATCATGATTACCCCCAGAGCGTTTTTGAGCTATGTCTATCGAAGTTATGTCTATCGTGATTTGATTCAATCTCTTGCGCCATTATAAGTGCTGAAGGCAATTCTTTCGACTGCGCCGAGAAAAGTACGTCCGTTAGGTTCTTTTTTAAGTCTGAAATGAATACACGAAGTGCGTCGGCCCTGTATTTTTCGTTAAAGTATGTTGCTTGCGCTCCATCGTGTGTCATGATGGTTTTATTTGTGAGAAGGGTGAGCTTTTTCTCAACCTCCTCATAAAATTGGACTACAGATTAAGCACCCTTCCTAAGCGTGGCTAATTCTTGCTCTAGCAAGTGCAACGGCCGCTTGTCAGCGTAGGTGAAGTTTAAGCGAATAAGAATCGCATCAAAATTTAACAGTGTGTTAAAAGAAGCCAGTGTTGCGTCCGCAGAATCCATTCCTAATGATGAGCATTGCCTGATAGTGCCTTGAACTGCCTGCAAAACTTTCATAAATGGTATAGGCAACTTTTGCCGCCTGACGCCACGAGACGTATTGCTCCTGTGAGCCATGGAATTCCGGCAAAGATTTTACTGCATCCAGAGATTCGTCACATGCGACTTGCCTGTCAATAGTAATGGGACTGTATGACTGAACCTGAGGCACTGGAGCACCTGCAGCTTGTATTTGACTTTTTATTTCCTGCAGTCGCTTCTCAAAGTCATTTTTTTGTGCTACTAAAGCGTTCGTCACTGCTGCAGTGATGACGGCATCTAGTTGAGCAGCGTTCATGTTCTCCATTCGTTGGTCGAGGTCAGTTTTAAGTTGTCAAACTCTGATAGCAGTAGACAGCAGAAGTAGACGTACTTCAAACACGCTGTCTGAATTTGTATTAGGCGAGATCAGTTGTTTGATATCCAACCCTGCGCATAACTAGTCAAGATCGCTGTCCGAATCGCTCATACAAATGTGTCACTGTTACCGGTTTTTATGTTAAATGCAAAAAAATTGCCAGTGATGCAATTTACTTGTGGCAAAAAGGGTTAATGACATGGTGGGGTTTGTTTACTTAAAAAAAAAAAACAAATTATCACTTAAATAAAACCAAAAACAACAGCAAGCGTCACGTTACAATGTGTGATGGTCGCGATAGTGTAGCCAAAAGTCGAAACTTGCTTAGTAAGCTAAATTTTGCAAATGCTTGTTGTTTTATTTTTGCTTTAACTTCGCAATCTGTTTTGTCAGTACAACACAAAACGAATTAAATTAAAGTTAATTTTACACACCAACCAAGAAATTCACAGAGATAACTAAGCTATAAAATGCAGAATATTATTAAAAGACAGTTCACAGTTATTTAATTCTGTTCAATATTTTTTTTTTAAATTTGACCTTTCGGCTATTAGCGATATAAATAATTATTGAATGAAAATTTCACTTACAAGTTCATTGTATCCTAGTTAAGTTAGATGGTTTAGGTGTTCTTCCTTTCTTCTTTCAGAGGCTGTTTTGATGTTAATTTGCTTTTTTATACTCGTAGCTGACGAGCTCGCTGGTGCAATTGCACAAGGATTGGCACTGAAAGAAATTTGTGCACTTTTTAGGCCATGGATTTTAAAAAAATTGCATGGTCTATTGTGTTTGTCGGAACGCAAATGTGCGTAACAGGTAGAAGGAGGCATCTCTGACCCCATAAACTATATATTTTCTAAATCAGTACCAATAGCCGAGTCAATTAAGCCATATCTGTCTGTCCGTCTGTCTTGTGACAACTTATGTGTATATTCAGGAATCTTAAACTAATTTGAGAATTTGGCCACGCCCCTTTCCAGTCTTTGTAAACCAACAACCTACTTTTGCGTCTCACATAATAATACCTTGCTTCGGCTGCTTTCTGATTATTCCGACAAACACAGTAGACCATGTATTTTTTTAAAACCAATGGCCTTAAAATCGAAATTCGGTTATACCTAACCCGCTAAAATTCAAAATTACGCGATACATTTAAAACACCTCTCACGTTATTATTTAATTTTCTACCATTACGTATAACTACTACTATAATAGAAATCCAAAGATATAAAACAAGTCAAAAATTATGGTTTTATTATGGCTATGCTATTTGAATCATATTGTATTCAAATATTGTCAATTTTTGCTACCGTTTGAATTATTTGTTTAAGCGAAATTTAGAATGAATAAGTTCAGTAAGGGCCACTAACTGCCTCCCGGTTGTCAGTTGCTTTTAACTACTACTATAATAGAAACGATTCAAAGATATCAAAAATCTAAAAAAGTATGGTTTTATTATAGTTATGCTATTTGAATCATATCGTATTCAAATCTTGTTAATTTTTGCTACCGTTTGAATTATTTGTTTAAGCGAAATTTAGAATAAATAAGTTCAGTAAGGGCCACCAACTGCCTCCCGGTTGTCAGTTGCTTTAACATAACTGTCTTCAAAATCAGATTTCGTTCCTGTTCTTGAATTCAAACTAAATTTCGAATCAGCTTGGGATCGCGACGCCATCTCACTTTTGTTGTGCTTCACAGAACCCAATCCAGACTCTGCTGGATCAGACAGCAGAGGGAGAGGGGTACCAACTATATTGAATGTGTAGGGCACTCGATTAACAATTGCATTAAATCCGTTTACATTATCGGCCATGTACGTGACGGTGCGCTTGTACCCATCGGGATCGACGAGGCTATAAGAGCCGCGTACTTTATAACCCTCACGTGTCTCGCTATGCTCTTTGATATCGCCTGTGCTTTCCTCGTTGACAGCATAGTTAAAACTATAGCTCGCAGGTGGATAGATTTCCGACTGACTGCTCTCTCGTTGCAATGGCAACGGTACTATTTTGCTGACTCTAGAATGCAACGCATCAGAATCAGAGTTGGATACAGAGCCTGATATTGACTTGGAAAGAGAACCAGATTCCGAAATCAAGCCAGAGACAGAACCAGACACTGTAACATCCAATTCACCAGAACTTCCATAATCATAGCCATGGGGAACAGCCTGCGAGTTATCTGCAGTGTTGTGGGGCTTCAAGTAATTATTATTGCGATATTCCTCGCTAGAACTGAACGCGGACTGCTCAAGTAAATTAATATCACCAACTGTCGATGTCAGTTTTTCACTGAAGTTGGGGCTATTGTAGTCATACTCGGCCCTTGTGGTCCCAGCGATGGTGATAGTGAGCAGCAGAATCTACAAATATTTCACTTAATGATATTACCTCGTGGTCATTGTAACTCACTTTGCAAACTTTTTTCATATCGTCGATCTTAGATGGGTTTACTTCTTCTCTTTTCGAAGCTTGTCAAATAACTGCACTTTTGCACGCATTGAAGCATTTTATACTTTTATACGTCAACGAGTCCAATCAGCATTAATTCACTTCTGCCGTTACACAATAGCATCAATTGCTCCGATTTCACTTTCGTTTTCATACCCTTGCAGAGGGTATATACTTTTTGGCGAACAATTTGTAACGCACTAAAGAAGTTATCTCCGACCTTGTTAAGTATATATTCTGAATAAGCATTAAGAGGTTAGTCGAATTAGCCATGTCTGTCCTTCTGTCTGTCTGTTGAAACAAAAACAAGTTATCAATTTTAAATCTGTCTTTAAAAAACTTGGCATTTGGATTTTATACCCTTCGACCATTGAAAATGGCCATTGTGCAAATGTATGTAACTGTCAGAAAGGGGAGTGGAAGGCCCCATAAAGTATATATATTCTTGCTTAGGATCACTAGCCGATCGATTGAGCCATGTTTGTCTGTTTGTGTTAACGCACAGACCTCAGCTGTTAAAAAAGCTACAGATACCAAATTGGGAAGGAAGATTCCTGTATACTATAAGCTGATCAAGTTTATTTCAAATGTCAGGTGCTACGCCCACCTCCCCCGCAAATCAATAATTTAATTTTTAAAATCGATCAGTACTAAGCTTACTATAATATCGATCGGACAATATATATAGAGGCGTAATTAGATTCGCTATGATTTTTTATATAAACTATCAAGCTGTGACGTCATTGCAATCCTCGTGTAGGGAAAAAAGGAAAGAGAATGGAAGCGCGTAGCGCAAGCTTTTCTATGCACACGCATTTTTTTTTTTTTCAAACGCAGACACGTGCATACATGCTTAAGGAGGAGTATCGTACAATGATGGACTCATTGCATTTTAACAAAGGTCGAAGGGTATCCCACTGTCTCGTGCCCCTCGACTGTTGCTCTCGTTAATGATGCACGCCTTAAATACTCGTAAGTCGGGACGAGTCGGATCGAACCGATATATCGTGTAGATTCTAGAGAAATTATCGGCTGACTTTGATTATTTTTGTAGTATGCCCATAAAAGTTCATATAAATTGGACCAACATAGCATAAAGCTGCCGCAGGAAGAGTCGGCCGTAATAAGGGTTTATAAGGACCAGCATTGTGTTTTCAAAAAAACCGCTTTAAGGGAGTTAGACAGTTACCGACGTACAATTTTTGCTTTCCATTAAAATCGGATAACTATATCCTATAACTTTTTATAGGAACAATCAATATGTTCACATAGTGGAGCTATTATAGTAGCCAATGAATTATAAGTACAATTTTATTCAATTCAGCGCGATTACAAACCCTTATAATATACAATCTAAAATAGGTTATTAAACCTTCGGCAAGGCTTAAGTGGCCATTCGTTCTGGTTTCTAATTCCTTGCTTACTGATTTTATATTCTTTATTCAATAAAACTTGTCAAACGGAATATTAACTTTGTTAAATTGTTTGTGACAGAGGCGTGGCAGATCCCAAAAAGTATATATTTATGTACGTGTATGTACATACATATATTCTGTATTGTCAGCGTCAAAGTTGATATAGCCATGTCTATGCGCAGCGCATAGGCAGCGCCGCTGCCTTAGCTCTGCCGACACCCGTACCAGTGTGACTTTAGTGGTGTTGTTTGGGCTGTGCTTTGTGTCTTCGTTCATTGCAAAACAAGAAATCGTAGTAGACTTTGTGTAACTGTTTTGGTGGGTGTTAAAGAAACTAAAGTAGGAATGACAGTACGAAAACTATTTTAAACTAGTGCAGCAGATATGAATGAATGAAACCAAGTTTCAAACCAGTATTTTTCTAGTCAAAGTAAGCTCCATCGAGATCAATGTAAGGTATGTGACTGTAGCCTTTTATTATTTTTCTGCTGCGTCAGTATGTCGTCAATCGATTTTTAATTTGATTATGGTCTCTCATTAAGTTTTTTTCTTTTTTTTGTACATTGTGCTCGAATCACTTATTAAGTTCAAACATGAAATAAAACGAGTAAAATAGCTACAGTCGAGTGTTCCCGACTCTTGAATACCCGCTACGCTACTTGCTAAATTAAATTTCAAATTGAAATTATTTCGGCATTTTTAAGCTTATAAGTTGTTATAAGTTTGTAAATCTGAACGACATTTTAAGCTCATCAAAAAAATGTTGTTTTATATTCATACCTGTTTAAATTTGTAACGTCATAATAAAGCAGCAAATCTGGACACAAGAATATTGCAAGAGTGGCAACGCCTTGTTTAAGTAACTAAATGACTATTTAAAATTGAAAAAATAGAGCCACTACGTGCGGAGAACTATGATGCATAGAAGCTAAAAATGAGCGCAGTGAACTTTATATTTAAATCATACAACATACAGCGCCATCTATTAAGAATTTACAACATTAAAAAGATAAATTCATCCTCTTTCCAACGCACCTCATGTAAATCGGATGATAGATCTAAAAGTGACAACAATTTCAATAAAACCGAAAGTGTGCTAATGGTTCAAAAATAAATGAAGCAAATATAGAATTTTGTGTCAAACTTTAAAAAAAATTGCCTGAGACATACGAATAAATGAAAAAAGTTTATTGTTATGATTGTATGAGTCGTACGCAAGTTTAAACGTGGTTTCACGATTTTAAAATGGCCGTGAGGATTTAAATGACGACCCTAGAGCAGGACGTCCAGAAACTAGTAATCGTGCTGAATTGGTGGAACAAGTCGGTGAAATCATTGGTATCGATGCAAATTTTACTACGAGAATGTTGGCTGAGGAATTGAATACGAGTAAAAACACTATTTGGAGAATTTTTTACTAAAGATTTGGCGCGATTTTTTCCACAAGAATTAAATGACGACAAAAAAATCGAACGAAAATGAACGAATTTTTAATGAAAAAAGGGATTTCTCTCATCGACTATCTTCCGTATTCGCCTGATCTTTCACCATGTGACTATTTTTTATTTCCAAAACTTAAAACCAAGATGAAGGGAGCATTTTATGATGATGTCCCAGCCATTCAAGCAGCGAGAACCGAGGTACTGCAGAACATTTCTATAAATGACTTAAAAAAATCTATGCATGCGCTGGTTGATCGTTCCAAACGTTGTGTTGCGTCAAATGGAACCTATTTTGAATAAATAATAACTTTCAAAGATAATAAAATGTGTATATTATATGATATCCAAAAAAATCGATTATTTTTGGGACGTGTATGTAGATGGGACAAAACCATGTCAAAACAAGAGCAATATTCGAGCGTCACGCGACAGTGGGATACCCGACCTTCGACCTTTTTTTAAACGTATGGAGTCCATAATTGTACGATACTATTCCTTAATAGAAATATCGTAACGTAAGCTTTCCTAAGCAAATAGTTGTATATGAATACGTATATATGCATGTACCATATCATTGTCCTAACACAAAAATATGCATGTGTGTACGTTTGAGTGCAAAAAATACGTGTGCATAGAAAAGAAGAGACGAGGAACAGATGGCGTTTCGCGCTCGCATTTTCTGTTCTTGTCTTTCCTACATGCACATTGCAATGACGTCGCAGCTTGCTGGTCTGTATACAAAATCATAGCGAACAAGGTTTTTGTTCAATAACGTCTGTGTTTCTTGTCGGCAAGGATTGATATTTTGATGTTATGTTGGTATTATAATTATCTAAGTATGATCTGACTCAGATTGTTGTATCTTGTATATAATAATCATATAATTAATTTTACATGTATTTTGTTGTTGCGTTTTGGTGTAAGGCTACCTGCAATATTTTGTGACGGTACAGTGTTTGAAATGAAAGCAAGAAAATTCGCCTGCGGCGCTCTACTTCTCTTCACCAGAAAACTACGAGGGTCGTTTGATAAGTCCGTGACTTTTTGTATTTGCCGCGCACCTGCTCTAAATACAACACTGCTCCTGTCAGCAGTTATCGATTAACAGCTGACTGTAAAATTTTGAGAAAGCTGCGTTTTTTGGTTTGCGTTTTATAGGCATTGAAAGCAGACGATCTCGTGAATTTTAACGAAAATGGAAAAAAGTGAATTTCGTGTCAGCATGGCAAAATTTCATAAATTGGGCTACGAACTGCTACCCCATCCAGCATATTCTCCAGATTTAGCCCCCTGTGACTATTTTTTGTTTCCAAACATGAAGAAATGGCTCGGCGGTAAGAGATTCGGGTCATCACAGAAACAAACGACTATTTTGAGGGCCTTGAGAAAACCTATTATTTGGAAGGAATAAAAAAATTGGAAAAACGCTGGACTAAATGTATAGAGCTAAAAGGAGATTATGTTGAGAAATAAAACGCTTCTTTGACGAAAAAAATATATTTTATTCAAAAAGTCACGGACTTATCAAACGACCCTCGTACTTTCAAGAGCGAACACGTGATGTTTTTCAATTTTGAAGGCTGTTTAATAATTAAATTGCCTCCAGTCTGCCGATTAACGGGTGCACGTAGTTGGCGCCCAAAATCTCAATCAATAGCAGCTCATAAAATAATACAATTTTGTATATGGCTTATGGGACACTGTGCGCATCAGTGTGACGTTTTACTCAGAATTCTCCAACAACAAAATACATGTCAATTAATGTAATTTCAAAAAAATTAGAAGCTTCCGAGACATAATTCCTTCACCGAAATTCATCATAAACATAGTCCCACCTGGAAAAAAAGAAAATTGGTGATGAGGGCACATATTTAATCTTCACCACAGAGTCTTGGCTGAAATAACAAGAAACATTTCAATTAAAAAGGCCTGTGCGGAAGGCAAACTTGTTCAAACGAATGAATGAAGGCTGTGACGCAAAGCTACATATAAGTTAAGCCACCGAACCCAGCTTGGTGTCGCCAATAGCCTGCAAAATGGCTAACAGTGTACCTGACAGCGCAGCTAAGCTCTTGCGATCGGCTACTTTATTGCACGCGCTGGGAGTGGTATTCGTCTGCACGACGCGCTGACGAAGCAGATGTCGGAGAGCGTCGACGAAGGGAATTTGGTAGCCTTAGAGTAGCTTTAAGATTCTTTTGCTTTTCGGTTCTGAATAAACTCAAAATGAGCTAGACGTATCGGTCCGCTAATAAAAGTTCATATAAATCAAGAGATATAGCTTGATGTAGTTGGCGCCCAAACAAAAAAACAAACCACGAACCCAAAGTGAACGTGACAGTGAGCCAACGCAACTAAAGCGCTCAGCCGAAGGGCACAACAAGTTACAAAAACTAACTCGCACGTCGAAAAGTCAGGAAAAAAAGCGTTTAAATCGGTGCGGACAAGGCATATTCTCAAGAACACCTCAACATCTGGAGGAGTCCATCAGCAGCAGCATTTTAATTCATAGGAAATTTCATAAAAGTGAGTTTTTAATATAGCATGTTACGCGTTGGTTTAGGCCATCTCCATTTATGATCTTTTGCATACTTTTGTTGTTTATATAAAAAATAACCGAAAGTATGCAACAGAGTATTTGTTAGATGGTAAACAAAAGTATGGAAACGATCAAGATTTATTTATATAAATATTTGTTACACTGCACAGTGGCTCCCATTGTATGGGGAAAGCGGCCAAAAATACTTCTAGTTGAGGTAGACTCTTGAAACTTAGCAACAATTTTTCTTATTTTTGTAGAAAATTTATATGCAACCAGTTAAACGCTACAGTCAGGTGCTGACTGTAGAAGGCCATGGATTATTATGGTATACCTTATCATTTACTTTTTGTTATACGCAAATTTTGCATTATTTGGATTATTATTAAGCATTTAAAAATATAAATTTTAGATCCATATTATTTTATTCGAACGACACGCACAAATTCAATTGCGACAGTAGAAGATGAACGCATAAACAGTGCAAAAGCGAATAAATAAGAATTATAAGCATTAGGTAGGGCGAGAGGGCAATAAGTTTATGTATGTATTTTTGCTTATGTCAAACAGTAGTGGCGGCCGCGGAAGTTGTACAGTAGCCAAGTGGAGTGTGTGCCGGATTCGAAGACCAATGTTAACAGTGTTCGGGTTCGATTGCTGCCGCGGTGTGACATAATTTTTTTCGTCTTTCTTTTCCTTTTAATAATTTAAAAGCTTAACAAACAATAATTTTTTAATTTTTTGGTAGGCAACATACATATTTAATTAGAACACTTTTATAAACGTTACCGAATGTTGCACAAATCTGACAGTTGCGTATGTGTGCCGAATACGGCAATTGATGTGTGTTAGAGCGGGACGCCGAAATATAAATGTGGAAATGCAGACATGCATGTAACGGCGTCCCGCTCTAACTTTCGTAACTTATTGATTCTCTTAAATATCGCATAAAATATAGTCGCACCGGCCGCGCACGGGACTCGAACTCACGCACGCACACACAAAATCTGTAGGGACCGCTGTCTGCCACTCTAACCACTCAGCCACTGCCTCATTTATCGTTCGATCGGCAAAGTTGCATTATGATCCAATTCTGTTACCATTCTATGCAAATACAAGAAGAGTTGTCCGGATTCAGCTTTACGTTATAATTAAGATTTATTTAGATCAAAAATAATAGTTTTTAAATGTTACAAGCTGGCACGTGTGGTGTGCTTGACAGATAGCGATGGAAAGAGAAAGAATGAATACAAGCGATGAATACAAGGATATCGATTACAGATTAATATCTATGCAAATTAAAATTTAAATAATTGTGATTGGCAATTTCAAGGGTTGCCAGATCTCCATAGATTCTTAGAGTAACTTATTTAGGATACAATCAGAGTTCGGCTTGCGTTTAGTTTAGGGTTCGGTTCAAGACTGCTTCTCTTATCCACGCCGGTTCTCACCAGAGCTCCGGCTCCAGTGTTAATTGCAGCGTCAACAGGCAACGCGGGACGAGGGGCGACCCCGCATAGCTGCTGGGCCAGCGGCCGAAATATGATCTATGCTGTGTCGGCGGTCGCTTACCCAACATCCGGCGGCTGCGCTGCTCATAACAACAAACTGTCATTTGCGGGCGCAGCAGTTTTGCAGCGGGCGCGATCGGCAACAAGCCGTCGCTTGCAGACGCAGCACATAGTGGCCGGCGCGGCCGTTGAGTTCGTCATTGAATTAGTGGGCAAGGCGGGGAGGGCGAACTCAGCGTTGTTCGAGGACGGGGGAAGCGTATATAAAAGCGTCGGGGTAGGGAAAGAGGGAAGATATTCGGAGAGGGTTCATAACTTATATGTTTCTTTATGTTTTTTGACCTTCCAAATCTTTTTTTTTTATTTTTTATAACATTTCTTCTTATTTATTGAATCTTCTCAGTTTATGAGACTAACAAAAAGTTTACAAATCTTAATCTAATTTAGAATACAATTTTTAATTTTGAATTGTTGTTCAGCGGCCTTGAGAAGTTACAGCTGGGCAGATTGATCAAATCGCTGCAGTCTAGATGAGCTGCAAGCTCGCAATAATCGCTTGGCAAGAGGCTTAGGGTGAGCGTCGAGCTTGTTCAGGTATTTGTTCCTTTTGTCAAGTATTTCATCTACGACTAGGTTGATTTGCTGGTCTCTATGTATCGATCATGTTACGAAGGTACCATGGAGCTCCACCTATAGTGCGCAGAATTATCGATTGTGTTCGCTGTACTACGCTTATGCTGCTTTTAAACGCGCTTTCCCATAGCTCGGAGCCGTATGTCTAGATGGTTTTGATCACCGATTTGTAGATGAGTACCTTGTGCTCTAGTTTAAGGGGGGAGCGGGCGTTGATTAGCCAGTGAAGACTAGCTGCCTTGAGCTTCATATTTGTAGTTTTTGCTTCAATATGCTTACGCCATGTGAGCCGTCTGTCTAGGTGAATTCCCAGGTACGTTACCTCGCTAACTTGTGGAACTGGTGTGTTGTGTATAAATATAGTTGGACATGTTTGTCGATTGAGCGTGAATGTTACATGTTACATGTTTGCTCTTGTCCTTGTTGATACAGATGCGCCAGTCTGTAAACCATGCTTCCACGAGTAGTAGATGTCGAGCTAGTTGCGCAGTTGCTTCCATTGGAGATCTGGACCGGCTGAGGATCGCAGTATCGTCCGATATAAACAGGAGATAGAGGACAGGGCCCAGAACGCTACCTTGGGGGACGCCAGCGTTGATGTTATGGTCGTAAGACATACTGTTGTTGCATCTAACTTTGAAGGCACGCTTGTAGAAGTACGTCTCCAACAACTTGTGGGTGTTTTGAGGCAGCAGTTTCTGGATTTTGAACATAAGTCCGTCAAGCCAGACTCTACTTGAGCTACATACAAGAATAATGCAGAGCAGTATTCACGGTTTTCAAAGGCAGTGCGTATTTCCGTTGTGATTCGGTTCACCTGCTCCATGTTTTTTTTGGAATCCGAATTGATGCGTAGGAATGATGTCATGGAGATTTATGTAAGGCATAAGACGTAGCAGAAGCGCCTTTTCAAAAAGTTTGGAAAGGGTGGTTAGCAAACTTATGGGCCTGTAGGAAGCTGGTGACGTTTTATTTTTTCCTGGCTTGGGAACCATTATTACCACTGATTTTTTTTGACTTGCTACGTGACAAGGGGAGGATGAAAGTATTTGTAGGCGGATTATGCTGAAACACTTTTTGCAGGTGGTCAGCAAAGGTGTGGGCTCTTTGTTCATCGCTTCGGGACCAATTTCCATGGGCATCTCGCAATGGTGTGACAACCTCTGTTGGTGCCTGAAGGTGTCGGTGGGCTTTCCATAAAGAGTGTTTTGTCCTGGTTTGTGAGAGGTGCTCGATGTATTCGTAATGTGCCTTTTCTTTCTCAGCTTGAGTGTTCTGGTGAGGAAACGCGTCGCTGCTTTTTGTTTTTGTTTCAAGGTCGGCGATCGGTGCTTTGCCACTCTCTGCGCAAGCGTCGTTTTTCGAGCCCAGGTTCTCGATATCTCTGTTTGTTAGGTTATATCTCATAGGAGCAGGGGGGTCTGGTGGAGTTGAGACTGTTGCAGCTGTAATTAGTGTTGTTACAAGTGAGGTTGTCAATGTCTGTTTCGGTGTTAGGCAATCCTGAGGCGTGGATATGAGAACAGACATATCTTGAATATTTGACCCAGTTAGTTTGGTTATTTGTAACCCTATAAGGCTTCTCAATTAACCGGGGCTGCTGTAGAAAGCTAAAGATGACTGGAGAGTGATCTGAGGACAAGTCTGGAAGTGACTCTGCTGTTATGAGGTGCTGAGGGATACCTTTAGTTATAGCAAAGTCAATGAGGTCTTTGGGTCTGCTGGCCAGTATGTAGGTCTACCCGGTGTAACGTAGTTTAGCTTTCGTTTTGGCTTGGTGATTGCATTGTAAAGCTGCTTCCCTTTGGGCGTGACCAGGCGAGATCCCCAGTGTGTGTGTTTTGCATTGTGGTCGCCTGCTGCGACAAAGCGCTCTGCTAGCGTATTAAAATACTCCATGAAGTTGTCTTCTGTAAGTGTGAACCGCGGTGCGCAGTATACTGCTGCAAGTGTGATAGGGCCATTTCGATGTGGATTGCATGTAGTTTTTTCAAACGTGTTCTGAGGATAGTGCTTGAGCCGAGATCTAATAAGTATTCCAGTACCCCCATGGGCTTTGCTATCTGGGTGGTTAGTGGAGTACAATTTGAATCCAGAAAATTGGAAGTTGTGTTTATTTGTAAAGTGCGTGTCAGAACATAACATGAATATTTTTGTTGTTTAGGAACTGTGTAGTGAGACGCCATTGGCGTACCACGTAGCTATTTTTAGGGAAACCGTTATATTGATTTGCAGGATACGAGGAGCATTATCAGCGTGTTCTGGTTCTTCATAAGCTCTTGCAAAGTGGTATGTATAAATGAAATGAAATTCTCCAGGCTTTGTTGGAGTGTAGACATCATCGCTTCCAAGCTATTTGGCGGGTACTTGGGTGGGAGTTGGTCCTTTGGTTGGGCGATTGGTGGGCGGAAGTTGCTCGTGGCTTCTAATGCTGAAGTAGAAGTTTTGGTGCCTGACTTTAGGGCACTTGCATACTTATGAGGTGTTTGAGTCAGTACGTGAAGTAGGCTGATGTTGCGTTTGGGAGGTGGTTGATTTGGTTGATGATTGCGTGTTAGAATGGGACCTTGGCAACGGCGTTCGCTTGTAGAGGCGATTTTTAAGCTCTTTGAAGACTACACAGCCGCGCCAGTTTGCTGTGTGGTTCTCTCCGCAGTTGCTACACATCTTAACCGACGTGTCTTCCTTATTTTTTGTACAATTCGCAGTACTGTATGGTTCACTGCAGACAACGCAGATTGACCTCAGAGTGCAGTAGGCCTTGGTGTGGCCATAATCTTGGTAGTTTATGCACTGCACTGGTTGGTTTCTTTTGTGCGGCTCTTCCACAGTGATTCGACGGTGGAGCAGGAGTTGTAGCTTGTATATCGGGTGCACTTCGTTTCGCTTGACCATTTTAGCTTCAGGCTCCAGCTCTACTTTGAAGAGTAGCTGAGGTTGTTTGTTTCTGTTCAGGATGTTAATCGCTGGTTTGGCGTTAAAGTTTTTAGCTTTTAATGCTGTAGTAATTTCATCAGGCGTCACAGTGGGTTCAATTCCTTTTATTACAAATTGGAGTTCCTTGGCACTCTTAAGTTGGTATGTGTAATAGGTTTTCCCAGCATCGTCCAGATATTTTGTTACAGCCCGGTGGCCAGCTTCGGTTTGTGTTTGTGATCCTGGCTTCGCTGAATTTTCCTTTTGTCAGGGGTACGACATGGAAATTGTTCTCGCCAATGAGCGCGACTATTTTGCGTAGATATTTGGACGTAGATTGGCGGCGGTTTTGGACTCTTCGTCTCCATTTCTGGCTCGTCGATTTGATTCGCTGAGGTTTTGTCTAGAAGAGCGAATCTATTTGAATATTGTCCCTCAGATTCGCTGCTTGAGTTTGTTTTGGTTCCGTTTCACTGTTGGATTTGTTTTCGTTGCTACAACTGTGCAGCGAGAGAGGCGTAGGAGGCTTTTGGATTGACGTCGTCGGCTCAGCAGAGACAGTTTTGGCAGTTGTCGTTGTGCAGAGCATCGAGGTTGTTGTGCAAGAAAGGCGTTTGCAAGTGCAAGAGAGAGTTGTTTTGGTTACTCTTAGCATCAAGAGGTGCTCCAGGGGTCAAGACTGAACCGCTTGTCGTCGATAATAATCGGGTCGTTTGATAGCTGAACAAGGTAGGTTCCCTCTAGGTTAAGCTATGTGTTGTTCCAGGTTACGTTTTCATCGTAGTCGTTAAGTAGGATGATTCCGTCATCGACTTCTTCTATTTTGGATACGTGGTCGCATTGCTAAAAATACACAGCGCTTTCTTTCCCGGAACTAACTTTGGAACACAATTTGAACTACTTATATTACCAATTTTTTTTCTTATTGCATAATATAATAATATATTCTATTGTTTTACAATTTTGGGGAATGGCATAGGTGAGGTTTACGAAAACAAAGATTTCTTGAAAGTTTAAGTGTACAAATTAATTGTTTCTTACTATGGGTTTTTTCGTAATGTCTTGGTATTGTGTTTCTCCTAAATTTGGAACTTTTACAATAAACAAAAGTGTTGATTTATAATGTAAAATTGAGACACCTGAAAACTCCATTATTTCTTCCGTTGACAGGGGTGGCATGTTATTTCTTTTAAAAAATTTCTCGATTTCGATTAACTCATCTTCATTTAGTAAAAGTGTGTTAACTACGTTTAGTCGTGCCCACTGAATGGCATATCTAATGTTAATAATTTCTTCCTTAGAAGACGAATCTGATTGTGCAAGCTAATAGCTATTTCGATACTAACTGAACTACTTTAACGAATAGAATTTGTGAGAGCGTTGGAAACTGAAGTGAGTTTATTTATTCTTTCTTTTAATTGTTTGTTAAATACTACCTATTGGTTATTGTTGTCAGTAAGTTTATCTAAGTTCTGCTCAATCATAAACAGGTACTTCCAACTTGAATTGTTTGGAATGTGTGAATAGTTGTACTTATCTCATGGTGAAGGGTAGCGTATAATGGACTGCGTTTAAGGCTATTTTCCGTATGTTCATTAAAAAAGTCTTAAGCGGATTGAATTTGGTCGAGGATAATGAGGTGTATTAGTTTGGTCGTTGAGGTTTGTAATTTTGCGATCCCCTTGGTTATTGTCAGTATCTGTGCGTTCTTATGTATAGTTTGTAAAATTAATAGTTCTACCGACATCGTGCGCAATTCACAGTAATTAACTTTGTGTAACTTTGTGACAACATCCGTGTATGTTGCAGTGTTTCAAAGTTTTCTTTTGAAATTCGGCCACGCCCCGCTTCTGTAAAGCATAACTATTTAAAAGTCACAATATACATCCAACAGCCATAGTTGTACATCTCACATAACAAACACCTTGCCACATGTGTTTTCTGAAAATTTCATTTAAATCAGACTAAAGATAAGTGAGATATAATCCGAATTAAACTCAATTTGAACGTGTACTTTTGCGTATAATTAAGGCCTAATTAACGCAAGCATACCTAAGTTCAAATCTAGCGTCGGACACACAGCATTTTACAAAACTTTTTATTTGCATAAAATAGTAACAGAATTGGCTCAGAATGCAACTCGGCCGATCGATCTTGAAATGAGGCAGTGGCTTAGTGGATAGAGTGGCGGACGGCAGTCCTTTAAGATTTTGTGTGAGTGCGTGATTTCTAGTCCTAAGCGCCGCGGCTGGTGCAACGTTTTACTTTAACTATTTTTTTTTTTGGTTATTTTTTTTTTTCTTTTTATAAACTAAAAGGAAAACTACAGTCGAACGGACTGTAATACACCCGCTACCTAAACGCTAAATTATTTAATAATATATAATTAAAAATTATTTTTCAAAAATTCGATTTCATATTTTTATGCAATGTTTAAGACATTCAATAAGTTACGAATGTAAGAGCGGGACGCCGATACATGCATGTCTACATTTGCACATTTATGTTTTGTCGTCCCGGTGTAACACACATAATTGATCGCGCCAGCAATCGAGCCCCGAAGACTATCAACATCATTGGCCTACAAATCCGATACACACTCCACTAAGCTACTGCACAACTCCTGCGGCCGCCACAACTGTTCGGTACTACGTAAAAATCCGTACATAAACTTAATGCCCTCTCGCTCTGTCTAATGCTTATACCACTTGTCTATTCGATTTTGCATTGTTTATGCGTTCTTCTTCTTCTGTCGTCAATTGATTTTGTGCGTGTCGTTCGAATAAAATAATAAGGATATAAAATGTAAATTTTTAAATGCTTAATAATAAAAACCATGTGTCTGTCTGTCTGGATGTCCAGATGAACACACAGATCTTAGCTATTATAAAAGCTAGAGACACCAAATTTGGCTTTAAGGTTTATGTTTACCTAGCGCAGATGAAGTTTATTTTAAATGATGGCTGCCACGCCCATCGCACCCGCAGATCAGTAATTTTATCTTTTAAGTAGATTTGTGAGCGACATATAAAAGATACAACATTCTGACTTGAGTAATTTTCTTAGCTTGGTTTTTGTGTGTCGGACAAGTCGGACGTTCTCGGAATAATTGTGTTGACTGATTCGAATGTTTTTTCTTTAGAGGGGAACGAGATACCGATTTTTTAACGTCATAATATTTTGCCGCTCAACCCCTAAATCTTTCAAACTGACGTTGCCCAAAATTGCATCAAAGATTTCATTGTGGGCAACAGGAAAACTTTACTTTAACGTGCTGATTATTAAAAAAGTTCGCTACCTTATGGTGCGTAACTACTGTGCTGGCGACTACTGGGATAGCATTGAACGGTGATTTGTTCTGTATAGGATTGTTTTCGAATTTAGGTTGGATCAAGCTCCCGTTCGAACCGGTCCTGATCTTGCTTGCGAAATATGGAAGAGAGGAATTCTTTATTCTGAAAAATTCAATGCAGCGTCATCGTAGTAGTCGTAATCGTTATTGTCAGCGTCGGCGTCTTCTATCTGATCTACGTAGTCGTCCAGGTTTTCGTCAAGGTTGTTATAGTCCTCGTACTTTGCCATAGCTTGTTCATAGTCCGTCATTGTTAATGGAGTCTCAGTGGGTCGCGTTTCGTTTCCTTCCGTTGTAGTCCGTTAAAGTTTCTTTGTCGCTTCATTCCATCTGGTATTGGATCGGGTGGTCTTTTGCCTGGTTCAAAGCGGGGTCTGTTTATGTAATTTACTATTCTGGTCTGAACACTGGGATCCACATCCATGGGTTCTGGACGAGGCAGTGGCTTTGGGGCTGTGGCCTAGGGGGCGCAGACTGTTGAAAAGGTCGAGGTGCAGCTGCTGGCTGATAGCAGAAGTTGTTTGAATTTTGTCGTGGTAAAGCGGTCGGTGGTTGTTGTCCGATTTGGTAATATTGAGTTCTTGGGGGCGGAATTGGTGGTTGTCTATTAATAAATGAAGTACTGCGAGGAGCAGTAGAGAAGTCTGGTTCCCAAACTGTCTTGTTGTCCCATGTTTCTTGATGTCTTGCCCTGCAGTTCTGGTTTTTTAATTTGCGGCAAAAGTGCAATGCTGGGGGTAAATATACTGGTTTTTTGATTCCCAGTAGTCGAGGCAAGTCGCCTTTTAAACCTCGTACAAAGGTGTCTATCTCTGTACATTTTAGTCATTAACAATTCTGCTTCTCTTCCTAACCCCATTCAACTGATCTTGTTAAGGATTAGGGATAGGCGCTTATAAAGCGTTTAGTGATATTATTTCACCGATTGGTTAGCACCCTGTATAAGCATTTTCATTTGGTATTATAATGTTCTTTTATATAGTGGATTGATTGGTGAGATCTTCGCTAAATTATTGGCCGATTGGGACCCTAGTTGCGGCTAGCTTGCAATCGTATTGGTGGGGTTCGTTGGCCAAATAATAAAGCCCTCACTCGATCAGACACCCATATAGAATTAAATTTATAGTCCCGTGCCTATTACGTAGATGAACAAGATTTATAATTAATGCATAAAAAAATTTAAAAGAAAGAACAAAAGTCTGAGAGCTCGTGAGGCTACACTGATGGTATAGTAACCCGCCTCTGTACCCACCCTCCATGATTTACCTTTGGCGATATTTGGTAAATCCCTAATTTAAATGTTACTTTCATTATACCCTTCGTATTTTTACTTAAGGAAAACTATATATATTTATTTACCAAAACATTATAATAAGTTTATTCATTTAATAACAAGCAAAAAGATAGTATGTAAGGCCATGCTGCCGTTTTGATAAGTTTTTTAAACAAACAAAGAAAGTTTAATTTTATTTAAGCTAATCTCCTTTAAATCTTTCATCATTATTTAATTGCATTATCTCCAGCTTATTTGTTCCATTTTGGTTTCTTTATTTTAAAACTATACAGTATTTTATTTAATTTTCCTGTTGCTAATTTTAATTTAATTCATTTAATTCTTATTTGTTTTCATTCATATTCCTATTTTTTAATTTTTCTTCATTTCATTTCTTTTATAATTTCTGTAATTTCGTTTATTTCTGTTTCACTAATTTAAACTTAAATTGAACGTAACTTCCATTTTCTTGGCTTACACTTTTAATCTGTTTCTCTTAATTGTTTCATTTTATTTATGTATGACTGTGCAATTTATAGGATATAATATTTGTATGTATTTGTTGGTATATGTTCACAAAAGCAACTGTAAATATATAGAAAATAATAAGATCACTTACCCCAAATCCATCCTATGAGCCCAGAGAAATTGGGATTTAATTATATTAATTTAATTGGCTGAAAGAAAAAAATTTACACTTGTGCCTACATACATACATACATATTATATATACCCATGTGTGGTATATTGCCAAATAAAATGCCTTGTCCAACTTAAAAAAACAAACTTAATAAACAATAAAAATAATGATTCGCCTACAAAAGTTGTAATGAACGAAATTAAAAATGAAAATAAGCAACAAATAAGAAAATTTTAAAGAAAAGAAAAAAATTAACAGAAATGAAAACCAAAAGTATGAAAATTTACATTAAACTATTTCTTTGTTTTGTTCCTATTTTCTTCAATTTTTGTTTTTAATATTAATGCTCCTTCTGTTTTTTAATTCCTTCTGCATGATTTTTAATCTTTTAAAATACTAAATAGTTAATAATGTGTAACTGTGGTGATGTAAGTGTATGGCATTGTGTAATTTTGGGCATCACTGTTTATGTATGTTGTATTTTTGTGCAAATTTTTTAATAATAGTTTTTTTGTAGTTCCACTGTTTTTAATATTGTTGGTGGATATATATGTATATGCGTTGATGTAGATGTAGATTTGTAGGTTATAGATGTAAGTGTAGAATATAGATGTAGATGTAGATGTATATGTAGATATAGTGATGTAGGTTAAAGATGTTTTTTTTTCTTTTTCCCAGCTTTGGCAGGGCGAGTCAGCGAGGTTATGCGTTCGCTGCTCGCCAAGATTATTTTTTTTCTTTAAATTTTCCCAATAAGGTGTGCAGATCTGTGGGTGTGCCATTCGTTGTCGGCACAGAATTCCGATCTAATGCACAGTGAAGCCCTATCCGCAAAGACGTGCACTCTAACAGCCGGGGTGCTTCGCTTTCCGTCGCAATGTGCACGCTCTGTATAAAAAAACAAAATCGGGTTAGATTTAATCAAAGAAAACTAACAAATTAGTACTCACTGATTAACAAAATAGAGCACCACTTTTCTCTTTTTTCCTGTATAATTATTATTATTTTTTTTTTTTAAAAAAACACTTTTTTTTTACTTTATTAAGGTCAAGAATGCAGACTCCAGAATGGACTCCAGTGGCATGTCAGCGTGTCCTACAATCTTATAACGTATGGTATGTAAGATACCATAGTATTTTGGGGTACCCTGGTAAGCACTGTAGGCTTCTAAGACACGGTCTACTCCCTTTTTCCATGAGCTGAACTCTGAAGGATCTGGTGAAAAGTGTCGGATATTTTTTACTATATCTGGCACACTGTCTAACTCGCATATGTACCCTGCATGCGCTGGAGCAATTACCTGGTCTATTACGTTCGCGAAATCTTCCGAAGAATTGTGACGTCTCAACAAACCTGGCAATTATTGTGCTAGGAATTCACTCTGCTGCTAATGCAGCTCTATCTATATTTAAAACCATATTTCTATTAAGTTCTTGTTGTTTCTGTCGTCTGTAGGGACGCTTGTCGCTCCAAATAATTCTGCTACACCTAAAAGTATGCACCAGTAGTCGACAACACTTTGGTTTTAGTTTAAGTAGTAGACTGCGAAAACTTGAAATAGTATCAAAGCTTTAAAAAAATCTGAAAAATAAATACATAAACCTAAAGAAAATAAAACACTTGCTCCTGATTATTTTGGCGAAACAAAAAATAAAGGAATATAATTTTTATATATTTGTTGGGTATCGATAAAGCTTGTACCATTGCCAACATAACAGGGGTGAAACATGAAAAGGTAAAATTGCCGCGTCATCTTGGGCCTGGGGAAAAGGCGTCAAAAAGGTTTCCTGGTCAGGGTCAATCCTGAGCTCTGCTTATTAGCCAGTCGATCCTGATACCAGAGAGAACATTCTGCAAAGAAAATACAACTTTTAATCAAAATTATTACCATCAATATACATATTAGGTAATTATATTTATATTTTCGATTGACAAACGACCTCAAGAAAAGTGAAGGTTTTCTTATTTTTCCCCTTTTAACCAGCGCAAGTTTGTAACGTTTGCATGCGGCTGATCTTTGTTCTAATTTGCTATTGCACCGCTCTCCGCTTCAAGCAAGATTTAGTCGAAATCCCTAAAACCTTTTTTTATGTGAAACTAGTGGACGCACTAGTCAATGCACCAGAATCGAAGAGTCCCAGTGCTATAAAAAAGGAATTGACCTTAGTATAAGTTAGAGCGCCAAAAGAGAGACGAGTGAGCAAAAGAAACAAAAATGAAAATGAAAAAAGTCTAACCTTTGCCCTTATGGCAAGTCTAGCTTAAACACCTCAAAATTGAAACGCTAGTCAAATGGGTTGATCCAGTTATGTCCCTTACGTTAAAGTATCGAGTAATGCCTTGTTATTGTAATTAATTCAAAAAGTGTCAAAAGAAAGAATAGAAATTATAATATATATATAATACGAGGGTCGTTTGATAAGTCCGTGACTTTTTGTATTTGCCGCGCACCTGCTCTAAATACAACACTGCTCCTGTCAGCAGTTATCGATTAACAGCTGACTGTAAAATTTTGAGAAAGCTGCGTTTTTTGGTTTGCGTTTTATAGGCATTGAAAGCAGACGATCTCGTGAATTTTAACGAAAATGGAAAAAAGTGAATTTCGTGTCAGCATGGCAAAATTTCATAAATTGGGCTACGAACTGCTACCCCATCCAGCATATTCTCCAGATTTAGCCTCCTGTGACTATTTTTTGTTTCCAAACATGAAGAAATGGCTCGGCGGTAAGAGATTCGGGTCAAATGAAGAGGTCATCACAGAAACAAACGACTATTTTGAGGGCCTTGAGAAAACCTATTATTTGGAAGGAATAAAAAAATTGGAAAAACGCTGGACTAAATGTATAGAGCTAAAAGGAGATTATGTTGAGAAATAAAACGCTTCTTTGACGAAAAAAATATATTTTATTCAAAAAGTCACGGACTTATCAAACGACCCTCGTATATAATTATAAATGGTACACTGAAAAAAAATAGTGAGCATGAGGACAGAGTAATAATTATTATAAAATCAAAAAGTGGTATATCTTAAACTTACAAAACAACATCCATAAAATTAAAACAAAAAAATATTAAAAAAAAAAAATGCACAATCATAAATCTTTATACATTGCACTATGGGCAAAAAGCCCGGAATTACTGTATAAAGTCAATTTTTTTGTGTGTTAGGAATTTAAAATTAAATGTTTTTTCCATTTATGAACTCTCCAGAGATAATGAAAATGATTTTTAAAAATTTTTAGAGCTTGCGGTTTGAAAATGCCGAGCAATCAAAGTCAACTGACCAACCGATAGCTTGACTTATCGAAATCCAACCGTAATGATTTATTAACTTTGTGTTATTATTGCGGCTTGTTTTGTAAAGCTAGGAAAATTTGGAAATATGGAAAATAATAGTACAAGTATGTAGATTTATCGTTGTATGTCGGTTTATATATGTTTTGTATTATTCGTCGTGTATCGTCAAGTGTTGCTCGAGTACTTTTACAGCTGAAATTTTGAAAATGTTAATGTGTTCTGTGGAGTGTAACTTATTTGGAGCGCGCGAGTGCGCGCAATTACAATTAGTATGTTTTTGTTAAAGTGTTTAGATTACGGTGATAATAATATCTTTTGCCCGTTTTTGCCCCTTTTCGAAAAAAATGCAATGTTGCAGCTGAGTATCGAAACTTATTCTCAGCTGCAACATGGCATCACCAAACATTGCTGGAGGTTTGGGATAGCAACAGCCAGGATAACTCTACCACAACGAAGTGATTGCTTTAAAAAATTAACAAAAAGCAAGTCAGAAACTCAACCGCAGCTCAAATTAAGGCAACTCTGCACAGTTTTATAGCACACGTAAAGAAATATTTGCTAAAATGCAATAAAGCTTATGGCTGCAACATTTTCCTTCCATATTCAAGTAGTCTTTAAGTAGTCAAAGCGATTTGCAGACGAGCTCAAACAGAACTCCCTTAAAATATTTCTCAGGTGTGGTTGGAGGTGTGGGTGTGGGCGAAAAAGTTGAAGATGTGGTTTGATTGAAAAACAAAAAAAACCAAAATTCTATAATAATATTTCACATATTTGTGCAAAATTTTAATGCTCTAGCTATAAAACTGGACTTTATGCAGAAATTCCGGGCTTTTTGCCCATAGTGCATTGTAGAACACACACGCATTCCCCCTTTTCAGTATCCACCCCGAAAGCGCTTTCGTCGATGGACAGTTAATGTGGTAAGTGATAATGCATTCTTTTTCTTATTCTGACGATGAGTCATACGAATAGCGCGAGAGAGTAAGACTGCAAGCCTCTGTTCAGTTTTTTGGTTATGCTGCGTTATGCGCGCGCTAAGAGAGCGAACATAGCGGAACTCTGCGCTTTGATCTTTTTTTTCTTGTCTGCTTATTTGCCTGTAACTTTATTTTTACTGCTCATCTGTCCGCTAACTATGCGAAATATACCCTCATATTTCGGGAATTTCGATGTTTCACATAAAAACTACATAAAACAAGAAATGAAATAAACCTAAATATAAAATTATTACTATTTATAAATACTCTAAAATCATATTTTACACAAATATATGGTATATTTCACATATTATTATTCCTCAACAGGCTCATTCTCGCACTTCTCCTTTAAGTTCCTAAATGTATTTGTTATATATAGTATTAGATAATAATTATTATAATTATAATTAATAAATGTTAAGCAATAATATAAAATCTTTCTTTAAATTATTAGACGTTGAATACAATGACTGAATTAGCAAGTGGTCCAACGACACCAAGCCGATGCTTGTTGCGCGCGGAACCCAAACGAAGTCCACCTCCCGCCTGACCGACCGAGAGGCACCGTCGCATAACGGACGACACGGAAACGCGGTAGAAAAGCGAATAGAAACGTGAGTAAAAATTAACGCGATGTGGAAAAAAAAATAAAATAAAAAAGACGAGGCGATAGAACGCGGCATGCAAGTAGGGGAAAAAAGAAAAAACATAGAATAGAAAATCGAGGAAGATTCAAATACTAATTATTAATTACGTACTAGATAGGCAAGAATTAAGGACTTCATATGATGCTATGATGTGTTGGAGCTTATTGTAGTCCGAACATAATGCCCTAAAAGGATCATGCAGTGCATAGTTCGATCTACAATAAGGGAGTGTTAGTGGAAGGAAATAGCGAGTTCTTCTGCATGGAACGGAGAATTGTAGCTGCCTTAATAAGGCCTCACTGTCAATGTCACCTTGCATAAGGTTGTTAATAAATAAGACCCCTAGCATGGTTCTGCGGTTAGTTAGGGAAGGCAGATTTAGTAACAGAAGTCTACTACTATAGGAAGGCAGTCTCAAATTTTCATCCCAGTTAAGGCCGCGTAAGGCAAAAAGTAAGAAGTTCTTCTGTACAGATTCGATGCGTTCCTTATGAATAGTGTACTGGGGATACCATACGCATGAACCGTATTCGAGAATGGGACGAACAAGTGAAACGTAAATGGTCTTTGTAATATAAGGATCGTCGAATTCCTTAGACCATCTTTTGATAAAGCCTAGGACACCCATGGCTTTATTGACCATATTAGTAATATGACTTGTAAACTTTAGTTTTCGGTCCAAACGGACCCCCAGATCATCAACTAGGGCGATTCTTTCCAAGGCACAACCACAAAGAGTATAAGAAGCAAACTTCGGACTGGCTCGAGAGAATGTCATCAGCTTGCATTTAGAGCTGTTCAGGTTTAAAAAATTGGCACAACACCAAGAATTGAAACTATTTAGGTCGGTTTGTAAGTTTGAGTGACAGTGGTCGTCTTTAAATTGGTAGCAAAGCTTTACATCATCCGCATACATAAGGGTACGGGAGTTACATATGACCAAGGGAAGGTCATTAATGAAAAGCGTAAAAAGTAGGGGACCAAGATGACTCCCTTGAGGAACACCAGATGTGGCATGAATTGGGTTTGAAAGGGTGGTTTTAAAGAGGATTCTTTGACTTCTGTCAGCCAGATAGCTTACAATCCAACTAAGTAGTTTTGGTGAAAAACCTAGAAGGTCAAATCTTGCTAGAGTTGTTTGATAAGGTCATGCTCCGTGAAAACAAGGTAGGGTACTAATCCATCGACTCGATCGTAGGGACCATTTGAGATTGGAGACAAAACAAAAACGGATGAAATGGTCAAGTGTTTTTTTTTTAATGTTTTTCTTCAAATGGTCATCGCGTGTAGCGATACGAACTTAGCTTAGAGTAATGTTATATGTCTTGACCTTTCGTCCAATTCATTTCGATGAAATCCTGACATAAGGGATAGGCACGAGAAATATTTTGCTCGTCCTTACTGTTCAAGAATATCTTCTATTCTTGGATGAGTGAATTCGTCAGCTAATAGTTTCTTATTGATTTGACGATAGTCAACTATTAAGCCACATCCCTTTTCTGCCAAATTATGCTGTGATTTCTTCGGAACCAAGAGAATTGGGCTATTTTATTCTGATAGGGATGGCCAGGCGTGTTCAGAGGGGGGGCAAACGGGGCAGTTTGCCCCGGGCCCCGTCGTCAAGGGGGCCCCCAAACGTCGAATGGCAGTTTTTCAAAATATGACAAATCGAGTATATACAGTGGTGGAAAAAATAATAGAAACAGCACTTGCACTTGGAAGAAAATCTAAATTGCGCATTATGTACACGCACTATATGCACGAAATTGACATCAAATAGAAGGCTGATAACTGATAACTTTAATATGCGACTTGTTTCAGGTCCATTCGACCTTTGACACTTTAGCAATCTGCCTCTAAAGAAAAAAACTCCCTTTTGAACTCGTAAAACGAATAGAAGCAAATGACATTTTTTTGAATATTTTTCGTTTTTTTTCAGTGAATTCTTTAAAAAAGGCATGCATTCAACACTTTTAGGTAAGTTTAGCTAAGAATGACCGAATTTGCGGAAAAATTCTGTACAATTAACCTGTAACATGAAGAAAAGGTCACGGGGGTCACTGCCCACCTGTATAGCGCAATATTGTCAAAGTCCTTCTTTAATTTCGGGTTTTATGCATCCAATCCGTTTCTTATATTACTCCTCACACGTGTTCTATCCGATTTGAGCCCGGGGACTGGTCAAACCACTCCAATTTATTGAGCTCGTGATCTTGCACCCATGTCCTAGGCAGTTTCGAGGCAGGTTTGGGGCCATTATACCCAATGAAGCCCCGTTTTAACGGGACTTTTTCCTTGGCATCAAGTTCTTTACGATGTCTACGAAGTCGGGAGCCCCAATTTGTTCCTATATCAAGAATATCGGATCAACTACAGAAGGGGCAAAGAATTTCCATAGTATGATATTCACACCACAAACGGTGTGGTGGGCTTAGGATCGAAATCAGTAGTTTTTGGACGTCTTATGTAAGGTTTTTCATTAGATCTAAACAAATTTAAGTTACTTTCATCAAACCACATCATTTTTTTCAATTATAGGGCACTATTTTTAAGGGATTGAAGGCATTTAATTCAAAAATAAGGAAGAACTTTGACAATATTGCGCTATACAGATGGGCAGTGACCCCCGTGACCTTTTCTTCATGTTACAGGTTAATTGTACAGAATTTTTCCGCAAATTCGGTCATTGTTAGCTAAACTTACCTAAAAGTATTGAATGCATGCCTTTTTTTAAGAGTTAACTGAAAAAAACGAAAAATATTCAAAAAAATGTCGTTTGTTTCTATTATTTTTTCCAGATCCAAAGGGAGTTTTTTCCTTTAGAGGGAGATTGCTAAAGTGTCAAAGGTCACATCGACCCGAAACAAGTCGCATATTAAAGTACAGTTATCAGCCTTCTATTTGATGCCAATTTCATGCATATAGTGCTAGTACAAATTGAGCAATTTAGATTTTCGTCCAGGTGCAAGTGCTGTTTCTATTATTTTTTCCATGTATGTGTCGTGCCACAAAGAAATATGGAGGGAGGGGGCCCCGAATTTTTTTTTGCCCCGGGCCCCAAAAAAGCTCTGAACGCCCCTGGGGATGGCTCTACAATACCGTCTTTTATCAGCTTGTCAACTTGCCTTTGAATTTTGGCTTTTGACTTTCTGGCATTCTATAGTTCTTTCTGTAAGCTGGAGTTTTGTCATTTAATTTCATTTTTTGCTTATAAAAGTTATTGGCTGATATGGTTTCTGTTTCAAGACCAAAAATATCATTATTAGCTGCATAATTTAGTTAAATCGTTTTTAAACAACAATGGAAATTACAGAAGTTTTAATACTTCTGAAGTTCTTTGTACACCAGTTTCTGTATTTACATTGTAAACATCTTAATCGTCTAATGATTCACTTCTTATGTTTGCGCTGTTAACGATAGCGTCTTTATCTGTTGTATTTATAATGCGAATCAACTCGTCCTGAGTGTTTACAAGTGTACTTGCTAGAACATTTCGGACAGTAGACATTAGTTGAATTCCTGTAATTTTCGGGCGTCAAAGTAAACTAATCTTCTTTGTCATGGAATTCTAAAATACAATTGTAATTCTTAATAAAATTCAAACGAATTATACTATCCTTTGGTATACGAAAATTGTCAAGTACGATATGGAATTCATATGGTATTGCTGCGTTTGCAACACACATTTCCAAATCTAGAGTACCTAAGGACTGCATTGTCCTTTGCCCCATGCCTAAAATACTAGTTGTATTCAGCGAATTTAAATAATTTAAATTATTGTTTCTGCATTTAAGCAGGCAAATGTTGCACCTGTATCTATTAAAAGAGTTACAAATGAATTTGTAGTCATATTATTCAAATGAATAAAAAGGCTTAAATTAAGATTAATTTTATACAGCCTTACTGTCGGCTGTTGCTCTAAGGGATTTGTTGGTTTTCCATCTGCAAATTTTTTACATTTTATACCCTTCGACCATTGAAAATGGTCAAAAAAGAGTATACTTACTTTGTGCTAATGTATATAACAGGCAGAAGGAGGCGTGGGAGACTCCACAAAGTAGATGTATTCTTGCTCAGGATGTCAGGATGTTAAGCCATGTCTGTCCGAATGTCCGGATGTCCAGATGAACACACAGATCGCAGCTATTATAAAAGCTAGAGACACCAAATTTTGCATGAAGGTTCCTGTTTATCCGGCGCAGATGAAGTTTATTTCAAATGATGGGTGTCACGCCCACCGCGACATATAGAATATACAACATTCTGAGTAAGACCATACTTAGCTAATTATAATACCAACATAACGTCAAAATTTCACACAGACAACACAGACGTTACTTAACAAAAACCTTGTTCGCTATCATTTTGTATACAGACCAGCAAGCTGTGTAGCATGTAGGAAAGAAAAGGAAAGAGAATGCGAGCGCGTAACGCCATCTGTTGTTCTTTTCTTCTTTTCTATGTACACGCATTTTTTGCATTCGAACGCACACACCTACATACATTTGTGTTTGACAAATGAAATGATGCAAGTTAATTACTTGAAAAGTCCAAAGTAAAAAATAAAAAGATTTTTTAGTTCAATCAAGAAGAACAATGACTTTATTTGTCTAAATCCAATTTGCAACTGATTACCCTAAGCTGTCCCTAACAGGCTGTGAGTCTTGGCTGTGAGCTGCGCTCCCCCTGGTAGCAGAGGATCGTTGTTATGTTGGTCGAAATGCTGCAGTCTTCTTGGAATCACATGCATTTGTGGGAGCGGAAGCGGTTGCCAAACAGGTTCTTAGAATTCTGCTTGGTAGCTAGGCGCGTGCAGGAAATTATGCAGACGCTGAGCTTGCAAATTGGAACTTGCGTACTGGAGTTCATTATTCTAAATTGTATCATTTTTGTTATTAACTCTTCCCCCTCCAATTTGTCCTTGTCCACAAGCGGTCTCTAGAAGTAAGGAATGTTGTTAAACTGAGGTAACTGATACTGTGCCTCAGTCAAAGATTGCTCGCAGGTTGATGGTGCGACGATCGCTATGGCTTTTGCTTCCATTCCAGGCATGGGTCCTAATTGCAATGTTATGCTCTTCTACTTTTGGTTATAGGTGTGCAAGCCCAGGATGAGAGTCAGAGCAATGCCAAAGAGCGTCAGTAGGGTTATGCTGTTGACCGTTGAATGGGCCTTTATGTGCATCAGCTGTCTAGTTTTATTTATGTGCAATGCTTCCAGTGCTTCAAGTGATAGAACTTTAAGTCTTTCTTTTTCCTCAACCGTAAACTGCATAAGAGGTGCTCCAGGGGTGAGGACTATAGGTTCCAAATTGCTGAACCGCTTGTTGTCGATAATAACCGAGTCGTTTCATAGCTGGACAAGGTAGGTTCCCTATGGGTGAAGCGCTGTTTTGTTCCAGGTTATATTTCCATCGAAGTCGTTCAATAGGATGATTCCGTCGTCCACTTCTTCTATTTTGGATACGTGGTCGGCATTGCTAAAACTACACAGCGCTTTCTTTCCCTTAACTAACTTTGGAATACATTTGAATTACTTATATTAACAATTTTTTCTTATTGCTTATTTTAATATATTCTATTGTTTTACAATTTTGGGGAATGCCATAAGTAAGGTTTTCGAAAACAAAGATTTCTTGAACGTTTAAGTGTACAATTGAATTATTTTTTACTATGGGTTTTATCATAATGTCTTGGTATTGGGTTTCTTCTAAATTTGGAATTTTAACAATGTACAAAAGTGTTGTTTTATTATGTAAAATTGAGACATCGGAAAACTCCATTATTTCTTCCATTGACAGGGGTTGCATGTTGTTTCTTTTAAAAATTTTTTCAATTTCCATTAACTCATCTTCATTTAGTAAAAGTGTGTTAACTACGTTTAGTCGTGCCCACTGAATGGCATATCTAATGTTAACAATTTCTTCTTTTAGAAGTCTAATCTGATTGTGCAAACTAATAGCTATTTCGATACTAACTGAACGACTTTTACGAATAGAGTTTGTGAGAGCGTTAGATACTGAAGTGAGTTTATTTATTCTTTCTTCTAACTGTTTGTTAACAATGACCTGTTGGTTATTGTTGTCAGTAAGTTTATCTAAGTTCTGCTTAATCATAACCAGGTCATTATGATCTGGACTACCCGCTATGTACTTCCAACCTGACCCTAGCCAATTTAAGGATCTAGTTTTTCGAGTTTTGGGAGTGGTTGTAATTGTCTGGATGTGTGAATAGTTGTATTTATCTGAAAAATTTTAGATTTTGATATGGCTTTTATGTACTGTTTTTCCAGATTCTGTTATTATTGTAGTCTGCTTGTTTTCTTTAACTGTTTCTTTTCTATATCTTGGGGAAAGCTTAGAACCTAATCTAGTGTTTACTTTAACGAATATTTCCTATCCAGGCTGACAATTACGTATTTCCTTTTTATTTTTATTGTGGTTTGTACGGTCCGTTTTCTGTTTATCTTTAAGTCTATCAATGTTATCTTGTCTGGCTGTTTCGTATTGGTCCGGGTCTGTTGTCACTCTCCTGCCAAAGAATGCTTCTAGTGGTCGTTTCTTGGTAACTGAATGAAAGCTGTAATTGTACTCGTAAACTGTCCTTTCTAAAAGCGAACTCAGCGGCGGGGTAGGGAAAGAGGGAAGATATTCTGAGAGGGTTCATAACTTCTATCTGATCTACATAATCGTCCAGGCCGTCGTCAAGGTTGTTGTAGTCCTCGTACTCTGCCATAGCTTGTTCATAGTCCGTCATTGTTAATGGAGTCTCAGTGGGTCGCGTTTCGTTTCCTTCCGTTGTAGTCCGTTAAAGTTTCTTTGTCGCTTCATTCCATCTGGTATTGGATCGGGTCGTCTTTTGCCTGGTTCAAAGCGGGGTCTGTTCATGTAATTTACCATTCTGGTCTGAACACTGGGATCCACATCCATGGCTTCTGGACGAGGCAGTGGCTTTGGGGCTGTGGCCTAGGTGGCGCAGACTGTTGTGGCGGGAATTGCCCATTTTGAAAAGGTCGAGGTGCAGCTGCTGGCTGATAGCTGAAGTTGTTTGAATTTTGTCATTATAAAGCGGTCGGTGGTTGTTGTCCGATTTGGTAATATTGAGTTCTTGGGGGCGGAATTGGTGGTTGTCTATTAATAAATGAATTACTGCGAGGAGCAGGTGAAGGCTTTGAAGTTTGGTTCCTGAGCTGTCTTGTCTGTCCCATGTTTGTTGCATGTCTTGCCCTGAAGTTCTGGTTTTCTAACTTGAGGCAAAGGTGCAATGCTGAAGGTAAGTCTACTGGTTCTTTGATTTCCAGTAGTCGAGGCAAGTCGCCTAATCCTAGTACAAATGTGTCTAGAGCCTTGTCACTGTACATTTTGGTCATTAACAATTCTGCTTCTCTTCCTAACCCCATAAAACCTATCTTGTTAAGCATTAGGGATAGGTGTTTTGATGGAAATCTTCCACCGATTGGTTAGCACCCTGTATAAGCATTGTCATTTGATATTCTAATGTGTTAATGTCATGTTTGTCTGCGTAATGCAGAGTCAGACATTTAGAGATCGCTGACCAGTTCAATGGAGTATTGTAGGACTCTAGTGGCATGTCAGCGTGTCCTACAATCTTATTACGTATGGTATGTAAGATACCATAGTATTTTGGGGTACCCTGATAAGCACTGTACGCTTTTAAGATACGGTCTACTCCCTTTTTCCATGAGCTGAACTCTGAAAGATCTCCTGAAAAGTCTCGGATATTTTTCACTTTATCCGGCACTCTGTCTAAGTCGCCTAAGTTCCCTGCATGCTCTGGAGCAATCTGGTCTGTGACATTTGCGAATTCTTCTGAAGAATTGTGACGTTTCAACAAACCTGGCAATTGTTGTGCTAGGATTTCGCTCACTGTTGCTGCTAATGCATCTCTATCTATATTTTCAACCATACTTCTATTAAGTTCTTGTTCTTCCTGTCGTCTAAGGCGTTGTCTACAAGTTTCTGCACTAAGTATCGAGGGCTTGATTAGGTTCTTCACGTTAGCCATAAAACACTTAGTGAATCCGAGTTAAGAATGGGTCGAGTTTTAGATGAGTCAAGGGAGCAAATGATGGAGCTTATTTCATATTGTTTTTAACGTGTTATTAATAAGATGTTGTGTTTTCTTAAATATAATTCGTTGTTTGCGTATGTGTGTGTTTAAGTTTTTTATAAGTTTTATAACCAGAGGCTGGTTTTTCCTTTTACTTTAAAGGGTCCCTTGGGAATCGTGAAGTTGGAATAAGTTATATCACTTTTGTGATCCTTTTGTTTGATTAATCGTTTTACGGTTTTGTATATGTGTTTACTTAAGTCTATTTGTATCTCTTTCAGTTTTTGTTAGTTTTTTATATTGGTTTGTGTAATCTTACAGTACTACAGATAGTTTCGATGATGTGGCTCCTCCCTCCGACGATCCGGATTTCATCCTTTTTGTCCCACGACTACTAGGGATCCTGCGATGCGTACAGGGCTGAGGTGTGGTCTGTGGCCCTGCCTTCAGTCCTTGGAATCCACCGATGGGCATATGAACAAGTTAAGTTCAATTTGCCGGAGTCGATTTGAACGAACGAAAAATGTTAGTTTTTCGGAGTTGCACGTTCACTATCACTCGCTTTTAGACCGGTTGCAGCAAATGGAATTGCTGGCCACGAACTTACAAGACGTTTGGCTGTATCGTACGCGTACCGTTCCCTGCTCGGGCGCCAGTTAATTACTTTCAAGGTGCAAAGTATAAAATAAAAAGATTTTTTAGTTCAATTAAGAAGAACAATGACTTTATTTGTCTAAATCCAATTTGCAACTGATTACCCTAAGCTGTCCCTAACAGGCTGTGAGTCTTGGCTGTGAGCTGCGCTCCCCCTGGTAGCAGAGGATCGTTGTTATGTTGGTCGAAATACTGCAGTCTTCTTGGAATTACATGCATTGGTGGGAGCGGAAGCGGTTGCCAAACAGGTTCTTAGAATTCTGCTTGGTAGCTCGGCGCGTGCAGGAAATAATGCAGACGCTTAGCTTGCAGATTGGAACTTGCGTACTGGAGTTCATTATTCTTATAAGTAGAAGTATCGAACAATTACGGGCTCTTAAGTTAAGATTAAGAGTCTTAACGTTTAATAAAAGGTCGAAGGGTATCCCACTGTCGCGTGGCGCTCGACTATTGCTCTTGTTGTATTATATGACTTATTATAATTTCCTCGACCATTACCTCTATTTATTTTTTTTTTTTTTTTTGCTAGTGGAATTCTGCCGCCGGCACAACAAGCCCCTCGTGATCGGCTGCGATGCCATTGCGCATCACACGATTTGGGGTAGCAGCGACATTAACAAACGTGGTGAATCCCTCTTAGAGTATCTACTGTGTTGTCAATTAGATGTTACTAACATAGGATGTAAGCCAACATTTATTAATGCCATTAGGGAAGAAGTTTTCGACTTTACCCTAGCCAGTTACTCTGTTGTGAGTTCGCTGGTGAACTGGCGGGCCACAGACGAAGCCACCTTGTCGGACCATCAGCACATCAGGTTCGACCTTCCTGGCCAAGTCGAGATCCGTCAGAACTCCTTCTGTCCCAAAAAGACCAATTGGGAGCTTTTCAAAGCGTCTGTGGCTTTTAAAGCAGACTTATGGATCAGCAACCCAAATTCTATTAGTGAGATAGAACTTGCTGCCAACCTGCTTCAAGATGTGCTAATCACATCCTTCGAGGACAGTTCTGCTCGGAAGACCTTAGAGGTCAACCGAAAAGTTCCATGGTGGAACGAGGAACTATCTGCACAAAGAAGAAAGGTAAGAAGCCTATTCAATAGGACCAGATATAACCGCGTCAGTTGTGACGCCAGAGGCTACGAGAGTGCACAAAGTATTAGCTAAAAGGTCGTCTAATGGTATAGGGCTTCCTCAAAGAGCAGACGGCTCTTTCACTCAAGATCGCAGGGAAGCACTTAACCTTTACTTCTTCCACTTCCCAGGTTCGGTGGCGAACCCAGATCTATCAAGTCAAGTTAACGTCAGCATGTCACTGGACTCACGTGGATCCAGTTTATCAAGAACCATCTTCGACCCTGAAACGTTCAAATGGGCTGTAGATTCCTTCGCTCCCTTCAAAGCCCCAGGGGGCGATCAAATCTCTCCAGCCCTTCTACAAAACAGCCTGGATCACATTCTCGATCCGCTGGTCGGCCTTTTTACATACCCATCTCTTGGAGGAGAGTCAATGTGGTGTTCATTCTCAAGCAAGGGAATCGTCCCCCTGACCAGCCTAAATCATATCGGCCGATCAGTCTCACTTCCTTTCTGCTTAAGACACCGTAAAGGCTTGTAGATCTGCACATACGGTGATCTCTACAGAAAACCTATCCTCTGCATCCCACGCAGTTTGCGTATATAGCCGGAAGATCGACGGAGGTCGCCCTTTACAAGCTAGTAGGTAAAATCGAAGGAGCCCTCGTATCCAAGAACATTGCTGTGTGCTCTTTTCTTGATATTGATAATACCGGCTAGGGTTGGATGGATTGAGGATATGCTTAAACACCGGATTATTTCTTCTACCTTGGACACCACAACTGCTTTCATTAGTTAGGAAGCTTTTCTTGGCTGGGGTACACTCTATCTCGCCCAGGGCCACTTTACAGAACATTTATAAAGTGCAGAGACCTGAGACGAGGAATGTGGGCTCTTTTAGAGCGGAAAAGTGATTTCCAAGAACTTAGGAGGAAATAAATCGGACCATACCTCGGTGTATACCGAGCGTCAGAACGGGGCGTGCTCTAGCGTTTCCACCGGTACCTCGTATCCACTTTCGCTGCCCAGTTGACCTTGGAGTCTGGTTATGACCTAGGCGTCCAAGTTCACTGGCATGCATCTGTTCCAAAAGTTCGGTATAAGTATGATATGGTTAATCCCTACTTTCATACTTAGCGGAACCCTTGCCACAGTCGTAGATATCGGTGTACCAGCCTCACGCATAAAGCACTCCCGCACTTTTGCCTCGATGCTCAAAGATAAAACATTATTATAAGGGAAAACGCTGTTGTTGTTTCTTTTTTACTTTATTTTATTTCCTTTTTTTTACCTACACCGTAGCCTGGTCTGTTCTTTGGTTTTCTTTTCTTGGTTATCTAACTAAATTTCCCTGTTTGTCGTTTGCTCACCCCTATTTATCTTCGAGTCGGTCTGGATCCCGTGTTGGTTTTATTCTGCTTCAGCTCTTTGTGTTGTTTCCTACCCGCGAAGCTCTGTGTTCCCTTGGTGGCTTCTCGCTTTACTTTCTCCTTTTCGTAGGCACGTATACGGATTCTTTTCACTTGTTGACACGCACGTTTGCCAGGCTCGCTGGCTAAATCGGAACTCTCATCCCTCCTTTTAATGCCAATCATTGCCTCCTGTGCAGTCGCCGTCGCTCGCATTGCTTTGCCCGTGTTTGGTTGTGTGTGCGAACTTTTCCCTTAGGGTGTATTTGTTGTATCGGTTGCGCTCGCGCACTCCATGTGTTCGTTGTTTTGCCTGTGCTCTCGCTCTTTTGTTACGCAGCGCTTGCGCTCTTTTCTGCGTAAGCTGCGCTTCGTGGTCGTCGCTTGCACTCACTCTATGTGTGGGTGCGCTGTGGCCGTCGCTTGCGCTCGCTCTCTTCTCTGCGTAAGCTGCGCTTTGAGTGCGTGGTCGTTGCTTGCGCTCGCTCTGTGCGTGGCCGTCGCTTGCGCTCGCTCTCTTCTCTGCGTAAGCTGTTGCGCTCACTCTCTTCTCTGCGCAAGCTGCGCTTTGAGCGCGTGATCTATTTCGGCTTGCTCCCGTTCTTCCTCGTGGTCGTCTACTGCGGGTGAATGACCGTCGCCCGCGCTTGCTCTTGGCGTGTATGCGCTCTCTCCTACGTGCGCTCTCCCTAGGCTACCCTATATTCTAACTTAAATGACTATGGTCTATGACCGACTTTCTTACCTCCTTGGCGATGTCTTATCTAAGAAACCGTCGTGGTAATACTTAAAAATAAATAATAATAGTTAACAGCTATATCTAAACTAAAAAAAATAAAGAAAAAAAGAGAAAAATGTGTGGGCTCAAATATGGGTCCTCACACCCTTACTCTGGTCTATAGTTGTTGATGAACTACTAGGCATTCTTGCAGGACAGGGCGTAGAAGCAATTGGCTACGCTGACGACCTGGCACTAATAGTGAATGGGAAATTTGCCAACACCGTGACAGAGCTGATGCAATCTACTCTGAACACGGTTAGCAGATGGTGCGAAGATGTAGGCCTCAGCATCAATCCTCAAAAGGCAATTATCGTTCCCTTCACTAAGCGCTATTCCATTGACATAGGTCAACTGTACAATGGCGGCTCTCCTGTGCGGCTTTCCAGTGAGGTTAAATAACTAGGGGTAACTCTTAATAAAAGACTAAACTGGAATTCCCACCTTAACAACACTCTATCAAAGGCAACTCATGCCATGTGGGGATCTGCACTAGATCAGACTCTATGACGAAGGAACTCCTCTTTGCAGCAAATTTTAGAACCCTCATCCCAGAGGGTTTTTCAATCCTAGGTTCATGCCATCGAGTTCTGCTGCCGTTTTATCCTTGAGAAGGGGTTGAGAGGAGCGAATATTTATATCTTCTCGGATAGCAAAGCTGCCATACTAGCCCTCTCCTCAAAAAGAGTAAGTTCACGTATGGTGGCTGAGTGCTGGAGTTGCCTCCAGAGGCTGTCCAAGAGAAATAAAGTTACCCTCCTTTGTGTACCTGGACACTCTGGTTTCCAGGGCAACGAGCAAGCCGATGAGCTAAACCCTGTATGGCCCTGAACCCTTCTGCGGCGTAGGGTGGTCAACCATCTCATCCTTTGTAAAAACTTGGGCGGAAAGGTTGACCGAACGCTATTGGTTCTTCCATCCAGGGATAAGACAGGCTATAGAGCTTAGAAATCTTTCGGTTAAACGAAGAACAAACTCACTCTCTACGAGAGATCTTTATCTCCTTGTTGGCTATCTTAGTGTCCACCATTTGGTGAACTATCACCTCGCAAAAATGCGTCTATCATCGGATGCAGAATGCAGGCCCTGTAAAGAGGACGACGAAACCACCAAACACATACTGAATGACTGTCCAGCCTTGGTTTGGATGAGGAGGAAACATTTTCACGTGGAAATCGCAGTTCCCGAGCACATTATCTGTTTCTCGACGAAAGACCTGTTATGCTTCATCAGGGAAGCTGAGCAGCTTTTGTCAAGATAGGGAGAGCTTTATAGGCACAAAATATCATTCTGGTCGCAGTGCCTCGCGCCTTCTCTGCTGGGAGAGTCCCTTTTTTAAATAATAATAATAACACCTCTGTTTTGATAATTTCCTCTGTTTATATTTCCTCAAAAGGGTCCTCCATTGTTATAGAACAGCTAATTATTCGAATTGAATTTCGGTACAGCAGTGTATACACGTATATTTTTCAATCAGACTATTAATGAAGTTAAAATTTCTTGCAAAGCCCTTGCAAGTTAACTTTTATAGGTAGAAGAAACAGTAGAGGGGGACTTGGGACATAAGTCCTGTTTAATGGGAGAATGGCCCACAGGGACAACCTCAGATGTGACGTAGGCATAGTTCTTTAGATATTATGCAAACAATGTGACAGTTGGATAAAGGCAAAACTTTCTATTCTTTACCTTGTAGAATCCTAATCTTGACGCTTCACCTGCTATCTGCAACATCGGCATGCATTACTGACTGTTATCTTTCGAGTACATTCCAGTCACGGACGGGACGGTACTGGTTTGGAATGAATGCGCCAACCTGTCAGAGTATGTTCGCATCGTAAAGGAAACTGACAGGTTAACCGAATTGTTTCCACAGTCGATGATGAAAAGACTGTTGATAGTGGATACAAAGCACATTAAGGGCATGATATCCACTATTGCGGTGTATCATAGAATGGCAAGGAGCTTAGATTTCTTGGGTTCGGCTCTAAAAGTCGTTGCCGGTACTCCTGATGCCCATGACTTGGAGTCAATAAAATTTACTGAAGTTATGTTAGTGGTGTCAAACAATAGGCAGAATTGTGCATTAAACAACTGAGTCCATGCTCATTAAACAACTCAAAGGCATAACTATTGCTACTTTGTTAGAAGTATCTAATATAAAGGTTCTCCAATCTGTTAACGAATTATATTCTATTATAGAATACCCTAAAGCTAAGTTTTTTTGCAAAAAAATTACCGTTTTCCCAGTGGCGCACAACGGAAGAATCCTTCAACTAGCAGATAACACCGTTGCACAATGCGAGGCCCTGGTTTTGCCTGTGTCCAATTGTACGAAGACAACGACAACAACCTTCAGCAAAAGGGTCGTGAACCAAACGTGCGCCAACGGCCTACACTCAGGCGGTACTGCCAATTACCAAACTTGAACCGATAACAAACGTCGACGATTATCATTATCAACGATCAGCCCGCACCTGTAAAGTGTGACAACAACCAGCGTCCAGCGCAGACTCCCAGAGGAGTTTAACATCACCGGATACGATACGATCCTGAGCTTGCACTTTTTACACCAACTCAGTGTCGAAAATCTAAAATCGATAAACGAAGTGTCCCTTCGTTGAGTTCTGTCTGGTATTGATTCCCAGCTTTAGAGTTTGCGGGCTCATCCTAATAAAGCACCATCTTCAAAAAAAGAGGAATGACTTCCAAGTGAACCAGCTGATGGACAATCTTGGCGGACCGATGACGGTCGCTCTTGAGGAGGCGAGTAGTTAAGCCAACGAAATGATAAGACACACAAAAGAAACAAGAAAGTTATATGCGTGCGATAAAGTCGTATATCGCACGCAAAGCAAAAAAAAATATCACGAAAACGATAAAAAAGGAAATTTTTAATTTAAGGTATGCATTCTTTGCCAAAAATCAAAAATACATACATACATGTGGAGTCTAGACAGTGGATGAAGGGCACACATGTGTTCGAATGCAAGTTTATTTGAAAAGTCGAAAACACTCTGCATTTCACAAATAATGAAACAACCAAAGTAAGTGGTGTCGGTGACGCGAAAATAGAAATAAAAGAAAAACGAGAAAACAATGATGACACATTAAAAATGTTTTATTAGTCTCTGATTTGAGACAAAACTTAATTTCAGTATCAAACAAGAGCAACAGTCAAGCGGCACGCGACAGTGGAATACTCTTCGACCTTTTTTTAAACGAAAAGAGTTAATAATTGTACGATACTACTACTTCTTAATATAATTATCGTAACGTCTAAGCCTTCATTAACAAACGGCTCTATATGAATACGCGCATATAGCATTTCATTGGCCAAGCACAAATGTATGTATGTGTGAGCGTTTGAATGCAAAAAATGCGTGTGCATAAAAAAGCAAGAGCATTGGAATGACGTCACAGCTTGCTGTTCTGTATATAAAATCAAAGCGAATGAGGTTTGTTTTTAATAACGTCTGTGTTTGATGTCCGACCGGATCGACGTTATGTTGGTATTATAATTACCAAGTATTGGTCTTACTCAGGATGTTGTAACTTTTATATTATATGTTCGTCACAAATCAGCTTAAAAGATTAAATTATTAATTTACGGGGCGGTGGGCTTGGCACCCCACATTTGAAATAAACTTCATCTGCGCCTGGTAAATCTGGACATCCAGACATCCGGAAAGACAGACAGATATGGGTTAATCAACTCGGCTAGTGATCCTGAGCAAGAATATATGTATATACTTTGTGAGGTCGCCTCCTTCTGCCTGTTACACACATTTGCACAAAGTTAGTTTACTCTTTTTTTTTACCATTTTTAATGGTCATAGGGTATAAAAAGGTTAGAATACGATTGAGTTTCACGAATGCAGGTTCGCAACTAGTAACTTGCTTTATAACTCACAGTCATTTAACCATTTTCCAAACTTACAATACAATTCCAATACTTACTAAGTCTCAACATTATATTATGGTATTGAATATTTTAGACAAAGAAAAAATACTCAAACAAAAAGTAACATTAAACAGCATCGAAAAATATATGCTTTTGAAAAATGTTGGGATGAAAAAACTTTACACAACACAAATTAAAAAAAAAAAAATTTTTGATTTGCGAGAGCGGTATGTTTGAATCATCTATTAATAGTACTATAAAGTATCTGTGTATAGAAAATAGGACCCTTTTTATAAATTTTGGTGTCTTTAGCTTTTTTTTAATTATTTATAAAGCGAATTTATAACACTACAATTACAGGCTAAAAAAAAATTTCATGATCTGGGTATGCGGCATATGCAGTTATATGTATTTTGGTACTCTGAATCCTTAATTCGATCAGCATTTTGCCATTACGTCTGGACTTTGAGATAACCTCCAAAAACTGAAAAGCCTTTCGATATCACCGAAAAGTTAGAAATCCTGTATTTTGACTTTACAAGGCCGAATCCAGAGTCAATATTTACCCTAAATGCCTAAATTTTGACTTAACCACAAAAAACTTGAAAAATGTTGATCCCCATAAAATTAAAGGGGGGTCATGATCGGGTAATGCAATATATGCTTTTAATTTTTTTTATTACTTTCCAAATCCGAATCCGAAGGGCTATTATTGTATTTCTTATGAGAAAAAGTATTGCAAAATGGTTTACATGACTCTTAGTTTTCTATACAACCTTCCTATTGCAATGTTAATATAGTCTTTCCATCATCCTTTTGAAAAACTAGTCAAAGGCTACAGTCAGGTGCTGACTGTAGAAGGCCATGGATTACACAGGCCCACAAAAAAAAGTGTCATGATCTGGGTATGCGGCATATGCGGTTATATGTATTTTGGGTCTCTGATTCCGAATCCGGCATCAGAAATTCTCCATCACGTCTGGATTTCGACATAACCTCAAAAAACTGAAAAACCTTTTCGGATTCGGAATCAGCGACCCAAAATTCATATAACTGCATATATTTTGTGGGCCTGTGTTATCATAGTATATTTATTTATTTATTTTCCGTTATTTAAAATGAAAATTTTGCTTTATTTGGATTATTATTAAGCATTTAAAAATATACATTTTATACGGTATTCGAACGACACGCACTATTTCAATTGACGGACAGAAGAACGCATAAATAATGCAAAAGCCAATAGACAAGTGGTATAAGCATTAGACAGAGCAAGAGGCCATTAAGTTTATGAACGCATTTTTACGTAGGACCGAACAGTTTTGGCGGCGGCGGGAGTTGTACAGTAGCTTAGTGGACAGTGTGTTGGACTCTTGGGCCAATCATGTTGACAGAGATCGAGGTTCGATTGCTGCCGCGATTAAAATTTGAAATATTTTTCCTCTTTCTTTTCTATTAAATAATTTAAAAGCTTAACACAAATCTGACAGTTGCGTATGTGTGCCGAATACGGCAATTGATGTGAGTCAGAGCGGGACGACAAAACATAAATGTGCAAATACAAACATGCATGTATCGGCGCCCCGCTCTAACATTCGTAACTTATTGATTGTCTTAAAAATTGCATAAAAATATGAAATCAAATTTTTGAAAAAATATTTTTATACCCATCGACATTGAAAATGGTCAAAAAAGGGTATACTAAGTTTGTGCTAATGTATGTAACAGGCAGAAGGAGGCGTAGGAGACCCCACAAAGTATATATATTCTTGCTCAGGATCACTAGCCAAGTCGATTAAGCCATGTCTGTCTGTCGGTCCCGATGTCTGGATGTCCAGATGAACACACAGATCTCAGCTTTTATAAAAGCTAGAGACACCAAATTTGGCATGAAGGTTTCAAATGTTGGGTGCCACGCCCCCCGCCCACGCAAATCAATAATTTTATCTTTTAAGCTGATTTGCGAATAAGACTATATTTAGCTAATTATAATACCAACATAACGTCAAAATTCAATCCGATCGGACAACAAACACAGAAGTTATTAAACAAAAACCTTGTTCGCTTTGATTTTGTATACAGACCAGCAAGCGGTGACGTTATTGCAATGCTCATGTAGGAAAGAAAAGGAAAGAGAATGCGAGCGCGTAGCGCCATCTGTTGTTCTTCTCTTCTTTTCTATGCACACGCATTTTTTGCATTCAAACGCACACACACACATACATACATTTGTACTTGATCAATGAAATAATACACGCATATACACGTATTCATACACAGGCGCATACAAAGGATTACGTCACGATATTTCTATTAAGAAGAAGTATTGTACAATTATTGACCTCTAACGTTTCAAAAAGGTCGAAGGGTATCCCACTGTCGCCTGCCGCTCGACTGTTGCTCTTGTTATTTATATATTATTAAAAAATTCAGCATTTAGGTAGCTGGTGTATTACAGTTTATAAAAAGAAAAATAATAACCCATAAAAAAAGTAATTATAATAAAAACTTGCACCAGCCGCGGCGCTTAGGACTAGAAATCACGCACTCACACAAAATCTTAAAGGACTGCCGTCCGCCACTCTAACCACTAAGCCACTGCCACATTTCATGATCGATCGGCGGAGTTGCATTCTGAGCCAATTATGTTATTATTCTATGCAAATAAAAAGTTTTGTAAAATGCTGTGTGTCCGACGCTAGATTTGAACTTAGGTATGCTTGCGTAAATTAGGTCTTAATTACGAGTATACGCATAACTATACGTTCAAATTGAGTTTAATTCGGATTATATCTCACTTATTTTTAGTCTGATTTAAATGAAATTTTTAGAAAACATCCGTGACAAGGTATTTGTCAAGTGAGATGTACATGTTTGGTCCTTGGGTGTATATTGTGAATTTTAAATAGTTATTATTGCTTTACAGAAGCGGCGTGGCCGACAGATGTTTTCACAAAATTTGAAGACTAGCTGTTATAGTTTCCGAGATCCAGGTGTTCATACAGACAGACAGACAGACAGACAGACAGACAGACAGACAGACAGACAGACAGACATGGCTTAATCGACTGGTCTGTTGATACTGATTTAGTACTACATTGATTTTCCTTTTACATATCATCCATCCATTAACCCAAACTCGTTTATTGTGTGGAAAGAGCTACCTACTTCGATGTAGCTTGTCCAGTTTTAGAAATGTTTCTTCTATGGTTCTAACGAACATAAAGTAAAAATGAATTTTAATAATAAAGATTTCTCTTTTACTGATTATTAAAGAGACCTCTTTTAAATGGCGCCCAAACGGGATATAGGCCTGCTATTTCTTAAGCGATCATCGAATCACCGAAATAACGAATCACCGAGCTAACGCCTAGAGTCGAGCTATTGAACAGCAAAGTGAACAACAACGACAGCAACAGTCGAGCGGCACGCGACCGTGGGATACGCATCGACCTTGTTTTAAACGTAAAAGATACATAATTGGACGATACTAATCCTTAATAGAAATAAAGTAACGTAAGCCTTCATAAGCATACTTCTGTATAAGAAAACGTGTCTTTGCATGAAGCATTTCATTGGCCCAACACAAATGTGTGTACAGAAGGGAAGAACAAGAGGATACAGCAGACGTGTATGCTGCCGCTATCTACATTGAAGAATCCCTCACATATACCATTAAAGCAACAGACAAACCGGTGAATTGCTTTTGGAACAAGATTTTTCTGGAAGAAGGGACTATCCCCCAGCAAATACGTACATTTTGTTTAATACAAATTTCACAATTAATTTTTTGATTGCAGCACATTATTGCAATGCATTAAAGATTCAGTAAACGCTTACATATCCAACGCAATTAATTGCGAGCTACACATTTTGGCTTTCATCCAACATGGACTAGTTGAGGCAGATTTTGCAAGAACATTGTAACAGATATTGTAAACTCAACGAAACCGAAGGAAATTACGACAGCTGAACATACACAGAATAGCGAAAGAAAATGCAAAACAGATACTAAGGGACGATTTAAAAAAAAAAAAGTCGCTTTACTCCAGAAATAGCTGCAAACTCTTAAATAAGTGTTATGAGTAAACATGATCGGAACCCAAAAAAAAAAAAAAAAAAAAAACAAGAAATAGAAAAAACCGCGATACTATCAGTAAATATTTTTTAGCTTGCGTCGACTAGTTTTTCTAAGTCTGCAGTTGTATAGCCTATTCGGTTTCGTGCAATCGTAGATACAAAATCTCCACTTTTGCAACTCCAAAACATGTTTTCCAAAAAAACGACAACGAAATCCTTGAACTCGGAAGCTATAAGATCAATGCACGGCAAAAGCTTTGGACAAGTCGAGTGGTTTCACGGCACTCTTATAAGTTAGAAACACAGGTAGAGAACACTAAAAACATTCTCCTTGGAACTATAAAGTACAATCCATTCGGTGGCAAACGAGAGACCGGTACTGAAAGCTGACGTAAAACACTAAACTACTTTAACAGTTTCTTTGACCGTTCACCACCGAGAAGCACGAAGCATTAATATGATAGGTTAAGGCAGTTAAAGAAACCCCAAATATTGATGACTGGGAACTAGAGACAGAAAATAACCCTTATGAAGTATAGACAACATCCCCATAAAGGGATCATCTTAAAAAATTTCCAAGGTAGCCAAACACTTAAAATAATCCCATTATATAAATTATATAAAACACTATTATTTTGCATCTTTTATTAACAAATTCTGTAATGACCAGTGTTGGTTACTTTTCCACTTGCAGGAAAACGACGGACAACCACAATGCAATAATATGATAAAATAATTCGAGTTCATGCGTAATCTTCTACTACTACTACTACTACTCCGACACGGCCATGCTGACTCTAACACGACCTCGTGTTCCATTCAATTCGTATAAACTTATCAAGTTAATTTCACAAAACAGTATCAAGCCATCTTAACCAATATCTTTACATAATTCTTACTATAATGTAATTTTTAACAAAATCAATTATTCTTCTTCATTCAACATTACAAATTCAATGCCCCACACGCCATGATCAAAACAAACATCAGTTTGTAAAACTTAAACGCTGAAAACGGCGAGAGTGACGGACACAGCAATTTCTTCCGTTTCCATTTGGCGCCATTTCGTCGTTAGTTCTGTTACCATGCGGATTGGATGGACTGCAAGACATTCGCCGTCAGACGGTCGTTTAGAAAAAAATTTTTAATAACATGGCGGCTGGTGTTTCTATAGTGTCAAAGCGATGGATAAACAGTTCTTTAAACTCGAGCCAGGTCATGTCAGCGTAACGCACTTGGGAGAGCCATTGCGAAGCGCTGCCCTCTAGTGCTGAACTTAATGCCACTACCAGCGCGCTCCCTTTTAATGCCATTTCTTTCAAAATAATTTCAACGGTGTTACACTACGATGAAGCGATTCCGCCTGCCTTGTCTGGGTTGAATTTGGGTAGTTGCACCGCTTTACTTTTCCCCGCATCAGATGCCGTTGTTTGTATGGCCCGCACAAGTTCAATTTTTATTTTGCATTTCCATGATAGTACGCCATGGTCCACCTATTGTTGAAGGTATAGGACCCGATCCCACTTCTGATGTCGAATTCTCTTCGTCTCCCATTAGAGCGTAGCGCGTTTCGAACTATTCACAGGTGATTACTCAAGCATACTGCCCTGCTCGTTTTCTAACAGCCTATACGAACCTCGAACCACACTCGGCGGCAACGTCGCGACGCATCGTCGTGCAACTAAACAGGCGACGCGTCGTTGTCGCCCAGCTCCAACGGTACTTGCAGAAAAACGACGGACAACCACAATGCAAAGACGCAAAACATAATATTATGAAATAATTCGAGTTCATGCGTAATCTTCTACTACTACTACTACTCCGACATATACAAAATACATAAATATGTTAGTCTTCTGAAAAAAAGTCTTTCATATTTTAAGAATTCCGCAACCCATGGAAGAAGCAAAAAAATCAATTTTTCCATTATTGTTAATTTTTTAATGCACAATAATTTTTTTAATGTATACCCATAGGCAGATTGGGTCCTAAGTCCGACAGAACTAATTTAAATGCCGAGAGACTTTGATTATTTCATCTATATATTTATTTTTTTTATGACAAAATTTAAAAGTCTTTGAAGGAGTTAAAGAATTAAATTCTTCAGTGAAAGTCTTTTTAAGACTTTTAAATAAAATACAAGTCTTTGAAAACCGATAATGGAGGCTTCCAAAAAAAAAAATTTTTAAATCATAAAATAAATCATTTTTAAATTAGAAAAGTTCTAATAAGTATCAAAAATAATCATTATTTAAAGATTAGTATGATAAAAATTAAAAAAATTCGTTGAAAATAAATAATAATAATAATAAAGATTCTTATTTAAACAGAATATTGAAGAGACCTCTTTTAAATCACATATTAACATTACAATACAGACAGTTACTATTATTTACATTGTGACTTCAGAATTGCTATAATACACATAGAACATTTTGTGCTTATGGTGCAGGCACCACGCAAACACAGCACAAAAGCAACTGTGGTCATCACTTTTTGTTTGGTTTATTATATGAAAATGATGCAACAGTCAGAAGGAGGCATGGCACAAAATGTTTATATTCTTGCACAGGATCACTAGCCAATTCCATTGAGCCATTTTCGTCTGTATTTATAAATGAACGCACCAATCTCAGCTATTACCGTAAGTAGATCAAGTTTGTTTCAAATTTCGGATGCCACGCTCTCCTCCTTCGCAAATACATAGTTCAATTTTGAACTTGATATGCGCATAGTTTAGCTCATGCCAAATTTTGTGTCTCTAGCTTTTATTATAGCTGAAATGTAGGTGCTCTTACAGGACAGGCGGACAAGGCTCGATCGTCTAAGCCAGTGATCCAGAGTAATAATATAATAACAAATTCGCGGTTGGTATTTATAAAAAAAATATAATTTTATTTTAATAAACACTTAGGCGAAACCCGTAGACAATTCGCGTCGATCAATAATGAAGTTTGAATTAAATCTGACTTAAAGCTACAAACTGGACGCTTAGCAAATCTTTAGCTGAGTCTTATTTTCTTCTATATTGAGCGTATTTAAGGCTCTCTTTTATGTTTACATGATACTAGCCACTCTCTTGAGTGGATCTGCGTAAGCAGTTTTGACCCTTTCGTGGGAATGGGTATAAATGATCGGAGTAGGCTGACTCGTTATTGTCGCCGAATTGGGGGATGCAAATGTTTATGTCTAAGCAGGCGGATGGCTTCTGGTGATATACATAAATGATTGTCTTATATGCTAAGTACAATGGTCAAGTGTATGTATGTATGTGGAAGTGATTGTGGGTGTGTATGTGTGGACAAGTGGTGCACTATGGTACATATGCTACTTCCCCATCCTTAAAAAATTGGCCTGCCCTCAGGCGGATAAGTTAGGATACAATATAGGGTTTATGTTATTATCATTTTCAATTACTTGATTGTTTACAATATTTGGTGGTTCTATGGGAGTGGGAACTTGTTTTTTAAATTTAACAATGATTTTCTTAGGTATACTCTTATATTTGTTGACAAAATATAACATTATTATTATAATTAATACAATTACTGACGTTATTAATACATTATAAAAAGTATCTTTTGTTTTTGTTTCAAAAATTTCTTGTACTTCAATATATGCTAATGTTTCTAGTTTTGTTACGTTATTACGAGGGTCGTTTGATAAGTCCGTGACTTTTTGTATTTGCCGCGCACCTGCTCTAAATACAACACTGCTCCTGTCAGCAGTTATCGATTAACAGCTGACTGTAAAATTTTGAGAAAGCTGCGTTTTTTGGTTTGCGTTTTATAGGCATTGAAAGCAGACGATCTCGTGAATTTTAACGAAAATGGAAAAAAGTGAATTTCGTGTCAGCATGGCAAAATTTCATAAATTGGGCTACGAACTGCTACCCCATCCAGCATATTCTCCAGATTTAGCCCCCTGTGACTATTTTTTGTTTCCAAACATGAAGAAATGGCTCGGCGGTAAGAGATTCGGGTCAAATGAAGAGGTCATCACAGAAACAAACGACTATTTTGAGGGCCTTGAGAAAACCTATTATTTGGAAGGAATAAAAAAATTGGAAAAACGCTGGACTAAATGTATAGAGCTAAAAGGAGATTATGTTGAGAAATAAAACGCTTCTTTGACGAAAAAAATATATTTTATTCAAAAAGTCACGGACTTATCAAACGACCCTCGTATTTACATATACTGTTTGTGTGTAGTCAAGTAATGTATTTGATATTGAAATATCATCTATTTGAATGGAGCAATTAAAAGCTTTAATTAAATTATCTCCCTCTATTATTATTTCTTGATTTTTGCAATTCTGGTTGAGTGTAGTTTTTGGTAATTTCAATGTTAATATAATGTTAGGTTCGACATGACTTATTTCTGTATTTATATGGGTTTGATTATGTCGGACTGGTTTGGTCACTTGGGGTTGTGCCGGAATTATCGTATTTGGTTTTATAAATTTTCTTTTTCTTTTTATATTTTGATTTATAGTGGGTTATTTTTTTCAAGTTGTTTCTCATCTACTTGAGTGAGCTCTCCTGTTTTCTTAAAGGGATTTGTTGTTTTAGATTTAACTAATGGTGCTTGCCTATATCTAGTATCTATTTCGTAATCTTCACGTGTTTCGTTTAATTTATCTTTTGTTACTTTTATTAGTTTGTGTGTTATAAGCAGGTGTTCCTGCATAAATGAAAATATCGGCTGGGGTTCTTCCAGTCGTATTGTGCTTATTTTTATGATTGTAAATATAAAGTATTGTTTCAAAACTAGTTAATTTATTTTCAGCGATTGATTCGGTATAAATTATTTTTAATTTTTCATTAATAGTTTTATGAAATCTCTCGACATCAGAAATTCCATTTTTACTGGTTGTGATTTCTATTTTTACGCCTTCTGTTTGTAACCAAAGCTGTAAAGCTGCGCACATAAATGCTGAATCTTATCTGCTTTGATTTCTATTGGTTTACCCATATTGGTAAAAACTGAGAGAAATGCTCGTTTAGCTTCGAGCCAGTCTCTGGATTGTATTTCAGTTAAAGAGGCGAACTTTGAATAAATATCGATGCAAGATAGAAATTGTTTATTATTGACGATATAAAAGTCCATTACATATTTATCTCTTGAATTAAAGACATCAGGAGTTGTTTCGAATTTTAATTTTATATCTCTATGCTCAGTTTTTGCTACGAGTACTTTCTGTAAAACCTGCAAAGGCCAAGAAACGACTTTATTTGCTTAGGTGTTTTATGAATGGGAAAATTCATAATTGCATTTATTTTTGTTGGGTTAGGTTTTATACCTTCAGTTTTTATGATGTGTCCAAGAAACTCTGTTTCTTTTTTTAGAAATTCGCATTTGCAATTTCAGATTCGTTTCCTTTAATTTAGCAAAAACTTAACGCTGAGACATTAAATGTTCTTCCAATGAAGTGGAGAATACTATAATGTCATCCATGTATACCAAACAATCTTTATAGATAAGATCTTTTAATTGATTGTTTACGCAACGTTGAAAGGTTGCGGGTGCATTTTTCAGTCCGAATGGCATTCGAGTGTACTCATAATGTCCATTCTTAGTAGAAAAAGCTGTTTTTGTTATTGACTTTTTATCCATTAGGATTTAATGAAAACCTTTTGCTAAGTCTATGCTGGTGAAGTATTGAGATCTACCGAGTTTATCCAATATTTCATCCATAACAGGAATTGAGTATTTGTCGTCCACGGTTATTTCGTTTAATTTGCGATAGTCAATTACTATTTTAAACTTACCAGATGCATCACTCTTCTTTGTTACTATCCAAATAGGTGAGCAATTAGGCGAGTTCGATTTTCGAATAATGCCTTGATCAATCATTTCTTTGATTTGGACTTCGACTTCTTTATCGTGAGCTTGGGGATATCTCTTATAAATTGGAGCTTCCGCATCACTTGCATCTCTTCCCCGTGAACGGACGTGTTTTTTTCTGCGCTTCGATATTTTCGCGTTTTTATTAAAAACAACCGGTGTTTTATAAACCTTTTATTTTAAAACCGATCTTCTTTTGATAACCCGTTCACGACGCGTGTGCATGCCTATCAAATTAGTCAAACTAATCTTTTTTTGCTAATTTTATATTTCTAATTCTTTGAGCGCGCCTAAGCATTTCTCACGCTTTGCCGCTCTCTCTACTGCACTTCTTTGAGCGCGCCTAAGCATCTCTCACGCTTTGCCGCTCTCTCTACTGCACTGTTGTTGCTTCATCGTTTTTGCTCTCTCTGCTCTCTGCCTTTTGCGCGCGCTAATTTCTTTTTCTTGCGCACATACCTCTTTTTCTTGTTTTTGTTTTGTATTCTTTGCGGCTGTTTTTATTTGTTACAGTAGGTGTCCCCTATAATGGACGCTTTGATTTGTTTTAAAAAATCCTGCCTTAAGGAGGTGACGGCTGCCCAGCCAAGCATTTCGTGTTGGCTATGTGATAACGTAGTACACGCGAAGTGTGCCGGTTTTTCTGGCCCGACGGCTGATGCCGTAGCCAAGCGCACTAGATTGCGTTATTGCTGCGATATGTGTAGGGAAGTGGAGGGCGAAATTTGTTCGTTTATGCGGCAAACAAAGAATGGATTTAGGGAACTGCTTGGAAGTTTTCGCACATTATCCGACCAGTTCTCAACGCTCGATTCATCTTTCAATAACCTTAAGTTATTGAACGAATCCCCAAAGCGAAAAAAATCCACCCGCATAGAGGAGCCTATTATCGCCACCCAGCTCCCTATAATTGACCAGACAGGTACGCCCATGACACAGCCGTTAATGTCGTTCACCAATCCCCCGATGGTAACGAGATCAGCGACTAAATCAATTTCGATTCCCGAAAATGTCATTGAGTGTATGCAACCAGTGACGCCCAAATGTTGCGTTATGTCCGCTGTGGTCTCGTTGCCTGTGCCACAGAAAATAGTGTTACCTAAGGCGTGTTCAAGTTCTGGTTTACCAGAAGAGAACCTTTGCTCTGGAATTATACCTGAGGCGCCTAAAAAGATTATAGGTGTTCCACAAAAGAAACATGTTTTTGTTTCAAGGTTTGCCCCTAACCCCACATCAAATGATGTTAAGGCTTATATTCAAGCTAAAACCCAAGCCGTCGATATAAAAGTGGAAAAGTTTAAATTTTTTATGAGAGGGACATATCTTACTTCAAAATAAGTGCCCCAAACGAACTCTTAGGCATTATATGTTCGGCTCAATTTTGGCCGGAACATGTAATGGTTAAAGAGTTTGAAGCAAGGAAAAAGAAAAATCGCCCACCGATTAAACTTCCTTTGCCCTCTCTAGCAACAGCCCAAATAAAATCAAACAAAAAAAACTAACAAGCTCCTTAACTCTTTCATATAAAAATGTTAGAGGTCTCTGTACTAAACTTTCAACTTTATACTTAAACAGTCTTTCTTTTTCTTCCCAAATTGTTGTGTTTACTGAGACTTGGTAAAAGCCGGAGATCCTGCACTCCGAAGTCTTTCTAAATACGTACACAACCTACAGGTGTGATCGACCTGACCGACGTGGTGGTGGAGTTCTAATTGCAGTTGATTCCACCATCAACTCGGAACTTTTAGAACCGGAGATTCAATTTGGCATTGAATTACTCTGTGTAAAATTACACTTTCCCGGTTTTTTATACCCTTCGACCATTGAAAATGGTCAAAAAAGGGTATACTAACTTTGTGCAAATGTATGTAACAGGTAGAAGGAGGCGTGGGAGACCCCACAAAGTATATATATTCTTGCTCAGGATCACTAGCCAAGTCGATTAAGCCATGTCTGTCTGTCTGTCCGGATGTCTGGATGTCTGGGTGTCTGGGTGTCTGGATGTCTTGATGTCTGGATGTCTGGATGTCCGGATGAACACACAGATCTCAGCTATTATAAAAGCTAGAGACACCAAATTTGGCATGAAGGTTTCTGTTTATCCGGGACAGGTGAAGTTTATTTCAAATGTTGGGTGCCACGCCCACCGCCTACGCAAATCAATAATTTCATCTTTTTAGCTGATTTGCGAACGACATATAAAAGATACAACATTCCGAATAACACTATACTTAGCTAGTTATAATACCAACATAACGTCAAAATTCCAATCCGATCGGACAACAAACACAGAAGTTATTAAACAAAAACCTTGTTCTCTTTGATTTTGTATACAGACCAGCAAGCTGTGACGTCATTGCAATGCTCATGTAGGAAAGAAAAGGAAAGAGAATGCGAGCGCGTAGCGCCATCTGTTGTTCTTCTCTTCTTTTCTATGCACACGCATTTTTTGCATTCAAACGCACACACACACATACATACATTTGTGCTTGACCAATAAAATGATACACGCATATACACGTATTCATACACAGACGCATATAAAGGCTTACTTTACGATATTTCTATTAAGTAGAAGTATTGTACAATTATTGACTCTTTACGTTTTGAAAAGGTCGAAGGGTATCCCACTGTCGCGTGCCGCTCAACTGTTGCCCTTGTTTCATTATATAACCTCTTCCTATATTCATGTTTGACTGTTTGACATGTCATTGTCACAGGTCAATCATGTCTTAAACAGTAGTAACAGATCGTTAGACTTATGCTTTGTCTCGCATTCATCTAGAGTGAGTCTAAACAAGACACAACCACTTTCTCTTCCTGAAGATCCTTACCATCCCACTCTTGAAGTTACTTTTGATTTTGGTGCATGTATGGATAAAGATGAAAAACTGTGTAGTCGTGTACGCTGCTTTAGAAAAGCAGATTTTAACTTATTGAATGGGATGATTTCCCAATTTGATTGGTCAGAATTGTATACGTCTACTGATATTTGAGTAGCGACCAATATTTTTTATAACACAAATAACTACTTTTTAGATATTTGTGTTCCGTGTTTTTATCAAACTTCCTCGAGTAAGCCGCCATGGTTTACAAGAGAGTTGTCACGGTTAAAAAATTTAAAGTCAAACTTATTTAAAAAATATAAAAGAAATAGCTTATCTTCAGCCTTTTCCCGCTACTTAAGCGCACGGTCAGATTTTACTGTCTTGAACGCGAAATGTTATAAGAACTATTTAACTCGTTGTAAGGCTCAGTTTATTCAGAACCCCAAACAGTTTTATAGTTTCGTTAACACGAAGCGTAAGTCTACCGCATTTCCAACAAAATTAACGTTTGAAAATGCTAGCGCAGATACCGACCAAGCCATGGCCGATATGTTTGCAAAGTTTTTTCAAACAACTTATTCTCCCTCTACACAGAGAACTCACTTTTATCCATACAACATTCCAAGTTCAAATGGTATCTTCTCTCCCTTTTTAAACGAAAGCTCATTGGTAAAGGATCTCTCTTTAGTAAAGCAAGTCTTCTCACCAGGCCCTGACGGTGTTCCTGCTTGCATACTTAGATAGTGTGCTATCTCCCTAAGTAAGCCATTGCTGAAACTATCCATTTGGAAGGAATCTTTTATTATTCCCACTAAATTGTCGGCTATACCCAAACTTTTCGAGAATGTTATAACTCCTCACTTGAAACATTTCTGTAGATCCGTTATCTCACCTTTTCATCACGGATTCATTAAAAGACGTTCAAACTTGCTTGAGCTGACATCCTTCGTTGTAAATGAATTTCAAGAAAATCTTCAAACTGATGTTATTAATACTGATTTCAGTAAAGCTTTTGACTCAGTGAATCATTCCCTTCTGGCACATAAACTTGACCTTCTAGGTTTTTCACCAAAACAACTTAGTTGGATTGTAAGCTATCTGGCAGACAGAACTCAAAGAGTCCTCTTTAAAACCACCCTTTCAAACCCAATTCATGCCACATCTGGTGTTCCTCAAGGGAGTCATCTTGGTCCCCTACTTTTTACGCTCTTCATTAATGACCTTCCCTTGGTTATATGTAACTCCCGTACTCTTATGTATGCGGATGATGTAAAGCTTTGCTACCAATTTAAAGACGACCACTGTCACTCAAACTTACAAACCGACCTAAATAGTTTCAATGCTTGGTGCTGTGCCAATTTTTTAAACCTGAACAGCTCTAAATGCAAGCTGATGACATTCTCTCGAGCCAGTCCGAAGTTTGCTTCTTATACTCTTTGTGGTTGTGCCTTGGAAAGAATCGCCCTAGTTGATGATCTGGGGGTCCGTTTGGACCGAAAACTAAAGTTTACAAGTCATATTACTAATATGGTCAACAAAGCCATGGGTGTCCTAGGCTTTATCAAGAGATGGTCTAAGGAATTCGACGATCCTTATATTACAAAGACCCTGTTGAAGCCCGACAGAATTAAAAATAAAGATAAATGTAGCTAAGCTAGATATTAAGAGAAAATATCGGCAAACAACGATCGGCAAATGCCGACGGCGAATTCGGGGAGTGTGGTCGGATTGTGGCCCACTCTCCGCAATTAATTTTCATTCGGTGTAAAGCAATCAAAGAAGCCAGCAGCAGCAATAAATTGTCAATCTTTTGAGTTATTAATCTGAGCCACCGCGTTCTTTTTAATTTTTGTAGTTTTTTATTCTCTAAAAAAGCTTAGAGATTTTTCATTGGCGCCCGAGCAGGGACTTCGGTGATTAACAATTGTGATTAACAATTTAATTAGTTTTCGGTGACAATTTATTTTGTGCTGTTTGTGGCAATTGCTTCGCGCGTTTCGTGTGTATAAAATAAAATAAAGACAATCGTCGAACAAGTGTCCAATCGCTTGTGGGAGTCACCAACAATTGAAGCTCATCAACTGCCAAGCCGCCACATCGTCGCCGTTGGACATATGGATAATAATCGTCGTTCCATGTCTATTGATTCGCTAGACAGTCTCCAGGTATTCAGTGTCAAAAATTGAGCGTACACGTAAATAGTGTTTTGTGTACTGTCGCTTGGGTCGACATTAAATTATTTAAGAAATTAAATAGCTCAATTTCTGACACTCATTTTGTTGCACAAATATATAGAATCATAAGTATGTATATGTATGTATTAAAAAATTCGCGCCTACCTAAATAAATAAATTACCGCCAAATATTGAGCAGAACAAAACTGTTAGGAGGTACATATATGTACATATGTATAGACACACACATATAAAAGCGAACATACATACATACATACATATGAAGTTTAGTTTATACTAACAATTTGTTATTCGCATTATAACAAATAATAATAATAAACAAAAACGGCAATATTTATCTTACATTGAATAAAATTGGTGGCTTGCATATTAATTATTTTAATAATTAAGTGTGTGTGTAAATGCAAATTATTTCCTTCCGATCTTCGGTTAGCATACATATATAGTAACGTATTATATACTCACATTAGTATAAACACATAAACTATACAGTATGAGCCCCGCACATAAGCATAAACAAAATATTCCTGCACTTAAGATAAGTTAAACAAATGGCCAAAGCCAAGAACAGTTCACAGCATTAAAATATTTCTAAACACAAAACTGTCGCCAGCGCATCGCGCACTCTAATAACCACTTATAAACAAAACGACCACCAATGCATCGCGCACTTGAATAACCACTTATAAACATATGTAAACGGCCACCAGCGCATCACTCACTCAAATAATGTAAACATAAAATCCAATCCGATTCAGGGTACCAAGCTAAGAAATTGTATTGTACATTTTAGTCTTAAACTGGAGCTCAATAAAACAACAGGCCAAGAAATTGTGTCGCATTTTTTATTTGAATTATCCAGGGTCTACCTCAGTCTATTGACGGGTAGTTTGTTGGACTCACAAATTAGTAAAAGCAATATTTTACTGGCGCAGCCGGTAGGATAACAATAGTGCAGTGATACGATAGCCAGACTTACCAATTCACGAATCTTTGTTATCCGCCAAACAACGTATGCTAAGACAACCCGCGACGGTCAATATCGCGTTAAGTTTAACCAAACCAAGACAGTAACGTGAAACCGTGTAACGCATTTGTCATATAAAAATCACTACAGACACTCAAGAATTCGTTGGAAAAATAATTCCAAGTCAATTGGTTATTCCGCACAAAAACGAAATAGCTAGAGTGCATTTTAACAATCTAAGTAAAACAATTAAGTGTAAAAGTTAAGAAAACTAATACTTAAAATACAAATCATCAAAATGGCAACACCACCAGCAGTAACCCCAGCAACAAGCGCTCTTTCTGACAGTAACATGTCACAATTAGAAAGACAAATACGTACAAGCTATAGAGACCTTCCGAGGAGATCACAACACCCTATACACCTTTATAAGCCGCATCGATTTTGTGTTGACGCTATATCCCACTACAGACAGTCGTCAACAATACATAATTCTTGGAATCATCGAACGCAACATCAGCGGAGAAGTCATGCGCACTATAAACTCAAGCAACATAATAACCTGGACGGAATTAAAGAAACAACTCATCTTATCCTACAAACCGCAAGTTCCAAATCATCAACTGCTAGAAGACTTCCGGAATACGCAATTCAAAGGCAACGTTCGCAGCTTCCTAGAAGAAGCCGAGTCAAAAAGACAACTACTGGCGAGTAAGTTATCATTAGAAAACGATACATCAGAAACAGTATTGTTCAGCAGATTAATTAACTCAAGCATTGAATCACTTATTCAAAAGTTACCAACTAGCATTTATTTACGAATTGTTAACTGTAATATACCAGATTTAAGATCACTAATCAATTTGTTACAAGAAAAAGGCCTTTATGAAGATCTTGTTCAAAAAACCCAACCAAAGGTAGTAACTGATGAAAAGTAAAATAAGCCCCGTTTTGATAACCGTACTAACGTCACAAATAATTCATACAATCGCAATACACCGCTCCAACCGTATTTCAACCCTATAATGATGCAACCAAATTATCAAGGGCCATATCGTCCACCCACGCCAAACTATCCTTACCCAAATTATCAGCCTCACAGTAACAATATACCTTGTCCAACTCCCTCAATACCATACATGCCCAGACCCAACATACACATGCAACGGCAAATCGCCTTTGATGCAAATCGCTTTGGTCAGTACCAAACCCAACAACAACCACAAACACGACAACTACCTAACGCAAATCCGTTTACAAATAACAACCCAACCAAACGTATGAGATCTACTGATAGCGGACAGACAAAAATGAGTATAGGAGAAACTCGAAACCAAGAAGAAGAATGTAATTTACCATATGACCCATATAATTTCTATCATGACCCAAATTTTTATTACTATCCAGCATACTATCCTGAACAATACCACCCACAATACTTAAACTATCAAGACCCTCAAATACCCATAAAAGAGGAACAAAATGAAGAAGAAAAATCTGATATTGTCACCGAGCCAACTGAAAATTTTCAGCCACCAGCCTCGGAACCCTCCAATACATAATTATCCCTCACAAAGGAGATAAATTAAAATGTCTAATAGATACAGGATCCACAGTTAATATGATGAGTACTAATGTTTTCAACTTACCAGTCAGTGATACAGAATGCCTCCTCCACACTAGTAATGGTCCACTCACTACCACCAAAAGTGTGCATTTACCAGTCAATAATTATTTTAAAAATTTACTGTCACAAGCGCAAGCTGTGATAGATTACAAAAATAAAACAGTAACACTTTATAATTATAAACACAAACTTATTAATCAAACCGTCGAAAGGGAACCAAAACAATCACAAGAAACTAACTTTCAATGTCAAGAACCCATTCTCAATACCGAAACTAATCTCACTCCAAGTTTCTATAGATTAGACCATTTGAATAGCGAAGAAAAATGTAGAACTAAATAAGTTAACTTTCAGCAACCAAGAAAAACATACCATAAATACTACACATAACTCACCCATTTATGCCAAATATAATTACCCTCAAGCTTATGAACAAGAAGTTGAAGCCCAAATCGAAGAAATGCTAGTAATTCTCCATACAATAGCCCCATCTGGGTTGTGCCAAAAAAACAAGATGCTTCAGGAGAAGAAAAATTTAGAATCGTCATTGATTATAGAAAACTCAACGAAATTACAGTAAATGACCGATATCCCATTCCAAATATGGATGAAATACTAGGAAAATTGGGAAAATGTAACTATTTCACCACAATAGACCTAGCTAAAGGATTTCACCAAATTGAAATGGATCATGACTCTATTGCCAAAACAGCTTTCTCCACCAAAAATGGCCACTATGAATATTTAAGTATGCCATTCGGTTTAAAAAATGCACCACATTCCAACGTTGCATGAATAATATTCTTCGCCCCCTTTTAAATAAACACTGTCTTGTTTACCTTGATGATATAATTGTATTTTCCACATCGCTTGATGAACATTTAAATTCACTCCGATTAGTCTTTGATAAATTAGCTGAAGCCAACCTAAAACTCCAACCCGATAAATGTGAATTTTTAAGGCAAGAAACTACATTTTTAGGACACGTCATAACACCACATGGAATAAAACCCAATCCTCAGAAAATCAAAGCTATCACAGATTATCCGTTACCAACAAAAACCAAAGAAATTAAAACATTTCTAGGATTAACTGGTTATTACCGAAAATTCATTCCCAATTTCTCTGACATTGCAAAACCCATGACAATAGCACTAAAAAAAGATACAAAAAACCCTGAATATGTTTCCTCATTTGAAAAACTTAAATGCCTCATATCAGATGACCCGATTTTAATAATTCCCAATTTCAATCGTAAATTTTCCTTAACCACAGACTCTAGTAATGTAGCTCTTGGTGCTGTACTTTCACAAGATAGCCATCCAGTTAGTTACATAAGTCGAACATTAAATAATCATGAATTAAATTATAGCGCCATCGAAAAAGAACTTTTAGCCATTGTATGGGCTACCAAAACCTTTCGTCACTACTTGTTAGGACGCCATTTTGAAATACTAAGTGATCATCAACCATTATGTTGGTTACACCGAATGAAAGACCCAAACTCCAAATTGTCCCGTTGGAAAATTAAATTGTCCGAATATGATTTCGATATCAAATACATTAAAGGTAAAGAAAATTACGTAGCTGATGCTCTATCCCGAGTAAAATTAGAACATACTTACTTCGGCGAGCAAACACAACATAGCTCCAATGAAGACATTTCATTTCCATCACTGAAAAACCAGTTAATACATTCAATAGATAAATAATATTTTCCAAAGGCCCATCAAATATTAAACACGAAACCTACTTTAATAAACAAATAACTCACATCTCTTATGATGAAATGACAAATGAAAAAGCAGAATTATACCTAATCAACCACTTCTGTACTAAATCCAGTGCTCTGTACATAGACAATGATGCAGATTTTGAAATGCTCCAAGTAGCACATCAAACGATTATTAACACAAAACATACCAAAATTGTTCGCAGCCTCATTTTATTAAAAAATATACCCTCATATGCTAAATTTAAAGAATTAGTTCTGACAACTCACGAAAAACTCTTACACCCAGGAATACATAAAACAAACAAACTCTTCGGCGAAACTTATTATTTCCCAAATAGTCAATTACTCATTCAGAACATAATAAATGAATGCCACATTTGTAACCTATCCAAAACAGAACATCGTAATACGAATATGCCAATGAAAATCACGCCTAAACCCGAACACTGTCGCGATAAGTTCGTAATAGACATCTACTCTTCTGAAGGCAACCATTATTTAAGTTGCATAGACATCTACTCAAAATTTGCCACTCTCGAAAAAATAAAAACAAAAGATTGGATAGAATGCAAAAATGCTCTAATGCGAATATTTAATGTTTTAAGGAAACCCAGACTATTAAAAGCAGACAGAGACGGCGCATTCTCCAGCCTAGCCCTTAAACGATGGCTCGAAAGCGAAAATATAGAGTTAAAACTTAATACAGCAAAGACAGGTATAGCAGACATAGAAAGATTACACAAAACCATAAACGAAAAAAATCGTATAATAAAAAATTCAGACGACAATGAAAACAAACTAAGCAAGATAGAAACAATACTTTACATATACAACCACAAAACCAAACATGACACTACAGGACAGACTCCCGCTCACATATTTCTTTACGCCGGACAACCAACTCTAAATACTCAAGAAATAAAGGAAAACAAAATCAATGAAATAAACAAAAACAGACAGGAATATGAAATCGACACCAAATATAGAAAGGGCCCGCTACAGAAAGGAAAATTAGAAAACTCATTTAAATCCAATAAAAACATAGAACAAGTTGATCCCGACCATTACAAAATCACTAATAGAAATAGAGACACATACTATTATAAAACACAGTTCAAGAAAAAAAAGAAAATTAATCACATCCCAATTCCGCAGGTCTCTGGATCACAGTGATGACACTCCTTTTACTTATTACCCCAGGTCACACTCAACAAATTCAAATAAGTAACATCGATACAGATCATGGTTACCTACTCTTCTCAAGTAAACCAATTCAATTGCCATCAGCAGTTGAACATCATTGTTTAAGAATAAATTTAACAGAAATTAACACAATAACTGAGTCATTCGGTAACAAAATACTCAATACCTTAGCACCAACCAGAAATACATTTTTATACAATAAACTACTCAAAGAATTAAATGGGATAACAATTCATCAAGAAAAAAGACAAAAACGAGGATTACTTAACATAGTAGGCACCGCATACAAATATCTTTTTGGAACACTCGACGAAAACGATAGAGTAGAAATTCAAAATAATCTAGAAACCGTTGCTCAAAATTCAGTCAAAGTCCACGAATTAAATGACGTAATACAATTAGCAAATAGTGGATTAGAAAAACTCAAACAATATGAAGATAATCGCAACAGTATTGACACACTTACATACGAACTCATGCAATTCATTGAATTTATTGAAGACATTGAAATGGGAATGCAACTTTCCCGACTCGGACTTTTTAACCCAAAACTATTAAACTATGACAAATTAGAAAATGTCAACAGCCAAAATATACTACTTATTAAAACATCCACTTGGATTAATCATAAAGACAACCATTTACTTATTATATCCCACATACCTATTGCACATGAAGAAAAAAATACAGTTAAAATTACTCCCTACCCTGACCACAATGGTTATCAATTAGACTACACTGATACTAAGTCCTATTATGAAAACAAAAATAAAATCTACAACGAAGAACATGAAGAAGTACACAACGATTGTATTACAAGTATAATTAGAAGTAAAAACCCGATCTGTAATATTACCCCCATAAATACAAAAGCAATGGTTAAGTATATCGAACCTAATATAATTTTAACTTGGAACCTAACCGAAACAATTATCACACAAAATTGTCAAAAATCAAATAGCAATATAAAAATTAGTGGAAATAAAATTATAAGAATAACCCAGTGTAAACTTGAAATTGGAAACATTATTCTAAGCAAAAATTATTTAAAACCTGAAATAGACCTAACACCATTATATCCACCACTTGAAATAACTAAAATCAAAAATATACAGCATAATGAGATTGTTAAACTTATATCACAAAATAATTTTACATTTTACATGATTATAATAATTATAATTTTTATTCTCATTATACTATACTTGTATTCAAAATATGTAACAAAAAACCCAATTACGATGCTATACTTAAAAATAAGAAAACAAAAAATGAAAATCATACTTCGACCCCAGAAAATTCTACAGTCAATATTGAAACGACACAAAACCCATTGCCCACATTATATCCAGCAGTCTCAGCCTAACCATAGGCTTCCTTTTAAGGGAAGGGAAGTAACGTATTATATACTCACATTAGTATAAACACATAAACTATACAGTATGAAACATTATTCTAAGCAAAAATTATTTAAAACCTGAAATAGACCTAACACCATTATATCCACCACTTGAAATAACTAAAATCAAAAATATACAGCATAATGAGATTGTTAAACTTATATCACAAAATAATTTTACATTTTACATGATTATAATAATTATAATTTTTATTCTCATTATACTACCAGCGCATCACACACTCAAATAATGTAAATATAAAATCCAATCCGATTCAGGGTACCAAGCTAAGAAATTGTATTGTACATTTTAGTCTTAAACTGAAGCTCAATAATTGTGTCGCATTTTTTATTTGAATTATCCAGGGTCTACCTCAGTCTATTGACGGGTAGTTTGGTGGACTCACAAATTAGTAAAAGCAATATTTTACTATATACATTGGCGTTTGCATATACACACATACATTTGTCGTTGCGTTCGTTCACCTGGAACCTTCCTCTGGGCTTACACATTTTCGTTATTTCGACTTTGCTTGCATTTGGCGCTGCTTGCATTTCATCACCCCGCACCCCGCATATTCTATTGCTGTCTACAAACGTAGCGCAGAAACCGTTTGGTTTAATTCTCATTTTCCCTTGTTTCTTCTTTCGTTTGTTGGATATACATACCACTTCGAGTGCGTGTGCATATATTCTCTCATTACTTTACATACCCCGCACCCCGCATTTTACATTGCTGCCTACAAACGTAGTTACAGCAAAAGTTTAGCCTGCCTTACTTTTGATAGCTCATTTTCGTTTGTTTCCTCACACAACGCATAGGTTGCACGAGTGTGTGTGTATAGGCAAGCTAGATTTACATAGTCAGCATCGTTGTGACATTTAGTTATTGTTGATTTTTATTTATTTTATCAGCCAACATGTCTGAGACCGAGAAGGCAAGTGAAAAGCCACAAATCAGCAAGACAAGTTCAAAATTCACACTGTGCTTGCAAAGATTTGACAAAGTTAGTGCTGATATTGCTCATATGCAAACAGCAATCAAAGCAAAGACCATATCATTTGATAAAACAGAGTTAGCGTGCCGATTAGAGCTGCTAGAAGGTTATATACAAAAGGCAATGGATTTACAGGCTGATCTCGATAATTTAAGCCCGCTTAATGATTCTAGAGGGCCATTAGAAGACTTGTGTGTCGTCACAAGGGCATTGTACATTAATGCATCCAAGCCGACTTCAGGGCCAAAAACTGAGAATGACTGCTCCCTAGTTTCGAGCCAGCGATCTCAGTTGCCGAAAATGCGTTTGCCAAAATTTAGTGGCAAACATTCGGAATATAAAAATTGTATGTCCCTCTTTGAAAGTTTAGTCGATGATGACAATTCTTTGTCAAACGTCGAAAAGTTCAATTACTTAGTCTCGTGTTTGTCAGATGAAGCATTAGGGGTAGTTAGGCCGTACCAACTAACGGATTGTAACTATCCAAAGGCCCTCGCTAGTCTTAAAGCAGTATATGACAACAAATGTCTTATATTCTTTGATACAGTTTCGCAATTGTTTGATATACCTAGCATGACAAAAGCATCTGCGTCGAGTTTAAGATCGACCATAGATACGGTCTCTGCTATTTATGCTTCGTTGTCGTCGTTAGGTAACGACAAAGACATTGCTAGTGCAATGATAATTCATATGGTCATGGCAAAGGTGGACCATGTTACAAAATCTCGTTTTGAAGAGCAGCTTGACTATGATACGCTGCCATCTTGGGAAGATTGTGCTAGACAATTGAATAAGAGATATCAGTATCTGTCAGCAGAAGAGTCAACTCGGGACAAAACAAAGTCGCGAGTTGACGCTAAGAAGCCCCATCAGTTTAAATCGTCCTTTGCTTGTGCTGATGGAGGGCGTTCATCATCGTCTGTGTGCGTCTTCTGCAAGTCAGAAACGCACAATCTTGATTCGTGTCCATCGTTTGCTGCTATATCAGTTATGCAACGTTTTGAATTCGTCAAAACACAAAAGTTGTGCCTAAATTGTTTGATTGTGGGTCATATGGTGTCAAAATGTAAGGCATCAAAATGTCGAATTTGTTCGAAGCCTCACCATTCGCTGCTTCACAGGTATACTACTCCTGCTCAAGGTGAGGTATCCACTCTTCAAGTGACTATGCCAGATTCGTATTTAGGGCATGTAGCAAACAATGAACAAATTGTTCTCGCCACAGCTGTCGTTAATGTAAAAGACAGATTTGGTCAGTTGCATCCTGCACGGGCCTTACTTGATAGTGGCTCCCAAATCAATTTGATGTCTGAGAGCATGGCCCAGATGTTACGGCTCAAGCGGGAGCCAACATCATTAGCTATCTCGATGGTTGGTGGTGCAACAATAGGTAGCAAAAATAAGATATGTGCTTCTATTCAGTCGCGCATAAACTCTCACAATTTTTCGGCTGAATGTTGGGTATTGAAATCCATTTCAACAACACAGCCTGGACATTCCATGAGTATTTCAAATTGGAAAATACCCAAAAATATAAAACTGGCAGACCCAGAATTCAATAGACCTGCTAAGGTAGACATTCTTCTGGGAGCAGAATTGTTCTACGAATTATTGTGCGTTGGGCAAATAAAATTGGGTTCTGAACTTCCTATAATGCAAAAAACGCTGCTAGGATGGATAGTAGCAGGCAAATGTACTGGACAAGTGCCTAGGCATCAGTTCAGTGGGTGTTTAATGGCCCAAACTAATTGTTCTCTCGATTCGTTAGTTAACCGTTTCTGGGAATTGGATCAATCTCCATTCGAATCGAAGGCTGTTCGCCAAACAGCTGAACAACAGGCCTGTGAACTTTTCTTCGAGAAAACTGTAAAGCAGTTATCTTCTGGTCGTTTCCAAGTGGATCTCCCTTTCAAGACCGATCCAAAAGTTCTTGGCCTGTCCTTTCAAACTGCTGAAAGGCGTTTTTTGCAACTTGAGCGTAAAATATCAAAGGATGCAGTTCTTAAAACTATGTACCATGACTTCATGAAAGAGTATTTGGATTTGGGACACATGTCCATTTTGAAGTCAACTCCTCTAGAACAGCATTATTATATTCCTCATCAATGCGTTCTTAGGCCTGAAAGTTCCTCCACCAAGCTTCGTGTAGTTTTCGACGCTTCTAGTAAGACGTCAACAGCTGTTTCACTTAACGAAACACTGATGGTGGGGCCGACAATTCAGAGGGAGCTTTATTCAATCCTGATTAATTTCCGATTGAATAAGTATGCCGTAACTGCTGACATTTCAAAAATGTATAGGCAGATAAATGTCTCTGAAAAAGACAGAAATTTCCAACTTATTCTGTGGAGAGAAAATACTTCACAAAATATTCAGGCATACAGACTTGATACAGTCACATACGGTACAGCTTCTGCACCTTTTCTGGCGATACGCTGCTTGTTTGAGCTAGCCAACATGCACGCACAATTACATCCTATTGGATCAGATGTGATTAAGAAGTGCTTTTATGTTGATGATATGTTGGCAGGAGCAGATAGTATACAAGAACTTTACACTATTTGCAATGAAGTTCAGAAGATATTGGAATCAGGATGTTTTCCACTTGCCAAGTGGGCAACAAACTGTAGAGATCTGTCGTTCAAAACAAAAGGTAGCGAAGAAGTGACTCTCAAAACTGATGACCAGAGTTCCGTAAAAACTCTTGGGATGCGCTGGGCACCTCAAGAGGATATATTTAAATATCATCTCGATGTGGACAGTTTTGCTTCGGCTAAGCCAACGAATCGCAACATATTGTCTGCAGCTTCTCGTTTATTTGACCCTCTTGGCTTGTTGTGTCCGATTGTTACCAAGGCCAAAATGTTGTTGCAGGAGTTGTGGAGACTGAAAATAGACTGGGATGAAGCCATTCCAATGAGTCTTCACACTACATGGAATAAATTTACCATGACCTTGCGCGATTTACATAAAATTCGCATTCCCCGGTACGTATGCCTAAATACGTATCAAAGGGTTCAGATCCATGGCTTTGCCGATGCATCCAGTCATGCATATGGTTGTTGCATATACGTTCGAACTTGCAAGAACCGAGACGTTTGCACTACATTGCTCACTGCAAAGTCCAGGGTAGCTCCACTAAACGTGAAAACAATACCCCGACTAGAGCTATGTGCAGCGCTCTTGCTGGCCAAGCTTTGGCAACAAATTGCGACAACCTTATCAAAATTTTATATAGAAAGTTTGAATTTCTGGTCGGATTCACAGATTGTGCTGTATTGGTTACAACGTGACCAATGGCCTCAGCTTCACTTGTTTGAAATAGCGTCGGAAATCAAATCCTCCGAAGACAAAAAAAGTGCTGTTATATGTACTTTGGCAGAAGTTGAGCCAAATTGTTTTGTTGAGCTAATCAATTGTCACTCAAACTTTCCAAAATTGATTCGCATAATGGCTTATGTGCTTCGATTCTCTTACAAAGGGCTCAAATCAGATTCACTCGTTGTGTCGGCATCAGAAAGAAATATTTCATTTCTAAAACTGATCGCCGTAGTACAAAGCACATCGTTCAAAAGTGAATTGAAATTATTGAGACAATCAGTAGTTCTAGCACCAATGTTGCAATCGCTGAATCCATTTATTGATAGATTTGAAAAAAATGGAATACAATTTGAACTCATTCGAGTAGGAGGATGTTTGTTACACGGGCCTCTCTCTTATGACGCTAAATTTCCGCTTTTAATGACAAAGAAGTCAGGATTTATTCAACTTTTTGTCAGATATTTGCATCGTAGGCACTACCATGCTGCCCCAAAAGCTCTAGTTGGACTTTTAAGGCAGCAAATTTGGGTAGTAAATGCTCGAAGTTTGTGCACTGCAGTTGTTCGGAATTGCATACACTGTTTTCGATACAAGCCAAAATTGTTGGGGCAAATAATGGGAAATTTGCCTGCTGATCGTCTTCGAGAAGGTCGGCCGTTTCGAGTATGTGGAGTCCACTTTTGTGGGCCGTTCTATGTTAGCTATAGAATCAGGGGTAGACCACCAATAAAAATGTATGTTGCCGTTTTTGTTTGTTTTGCCTCAAAGGCGGTTCATTTAGAGTTGGTAACCGATTTATCGACTGATGCCTTTTTGAACGTTTTTAAAAGGTTCATCGGGAGACGCGGATTACCGGAGACGATATTCAGCGACAACGCGACGAATTTCGTTGGAGCGAGCAACGTTCTGAGGGAGCTGCAGACGGCGTTCCACAACAACGAGGCGAGGCTGGTGAAGAGGAGAGGAGTGCAGTGGAGGTTCATTCCCCCCCGCGCCCCGCACTTCGGAGGACTGTGGGAAGACGCAGTGAAGTCTTCCAAGCACAGGCTTCTGCGAGGAGCGAGCAACGCCAACCTGACGCAGGACGAGTTGAGCACCCATCTGATGGACGTCGAGGCGCTGCTCAACTCCAGGCCATTGCTCGTCGACAGCAGCGCTCCCAGCGGTGGAGAGGTACTGACGCCAGGCCACCTGCTCATCGGTCAGCCTTTGTTGGCGCTGCCTTCAGGATCCGATCCAGACGGGAGCAGCAGCAAACAAGGACGAGGATACTTGAGGCTGTGGCAGCAGTTGTTGGCGCTCAAACGACACTTTTGGCGCAAGTGGTCCAAGGACTACCTGCTCAGCCTCCAGCAACGAACGCAGTGGGCCAAAGGCGAGGACAATCTCGAAGAGGGGGCGGTCGTGCTAGTTCACGACAACAACACACCGCCTCAGCAGTGGATAACCGGGCGCGTAACGCGCACAATTCGAGGGGAGGACGGCAAGGTTCGGGTAGCCGAAATAAAAACACCGGCAGGCGCAATTAAGCGACCTATTCACAAGCTGGCCCGACTCCCGATGTGTTAAAGACCGGAGCTCTTTAACGGGGCCGGAATGTTGAAGCCCGACAGAATTAAAAATAAAGATAAATGTAGCTAAGCTAGATATTAAGAGAAAACAAGAAGTGTCGCTAAGCTTAAGCTACTCTCTTGGTTTGACGATCGGCAAATGCCGACGGCGAATTCGGGGAGTGTGGTCGGATTGTGGCCCACTCTCCGCAATTAATTTTCATTCGTTGTAAAGCAATCAAAGAAGCCAGCAGCAGCAATAAATTGTCAATCTATTTGAATTATTAATCTGAGCCACCGCGTCCTTTTTAATTTTTGTAGTTTTTTATTCTCTAAAAAAGCTTAGAGATTTTTCAGACCCTTTACGTTTCACTTGTTCGTCCCATTCTCGAATACGGTTCATGCGTATGGTGTCCCCAGTACATTATTCATAAGGAATGCATCGAATCTTTACAGAAGAGCTTCTTACTTTTTGCCTTACGCGGCCTTAACTGGGATGAAAATTTGAGACTGCCTTCCTATAATAGTAGACTTCTGCTACTAAATCTGCCTTCCCTAACTAACCGCAGAACCATGCTAGGGGCCTTATTTATTAACAACCTTATGCAAGGTGACATTGACAGTGAGGCCTTGTTAAGGCAGCTACACTTCTCTGTTCTTGCAGAAGAACTCGCTATTTCCTTCCACTAACACTTTCTTATTGTAGATCGAACTATGCACTGCATGATCCTTTCAGGGTATTATGTTCGGACTACAATAAGCTCCAACACGTCATAGCTAGCACTAACACTATCGCTGCTATGAAGACCTTAATTCTTGCCTATCTAGAACGTAATTAGTAATTAGTAATTAGTATTTGAATCTTCCTCGATTTTCTATCCTATGTTGTTTCTTTTTTCCCCTACTTGCATGCCGCGTTCTATCGCCTCGTCTTTTTTATTTTAGTTTTTTTTCCACATCGCGTTAATTTCTACTCGCGTTTCTATTCGCGTTTCTACCGCGTTTCCGTGTCGCCCGTTATGCGACGGTGCCTCTCGGTCGGTCAGGCGGGAGGTGGACTTCGTTTGGGTTCCGCGCGCAACAAGTATCGGCTTGGTGTCGTTGGACCACTTGATAATACAGTTATTGTATTCAACGTCCAATAATATTCATGCTTTGTATTTATGACATGTTTGATAGTGCTTGTGAAGGTCAAATTTCCATCATCTCTGTACTAAATGTCTCTAAATTCGTGAAGAATTTTAGTCAGAGCATTTCGCTCTTCCTTGTTTAAGTGATGGAGTCTGAATTCATTTGACTCATTTTCTATTGCTTAGTTTATTGCTTCGTCGTCAGTTGATGATGGCTCTAAACAGTTCATGCAGTCGGTATCGTCTTCTGAATTTACCTTTTGCTCGCGGTTGGTATTTATAAAAAAAATATAATTTTATTTTAATAAACACTTGGGCGAAACCCGGAGACAATTCGCGTCGCTCAATAATGAAGTTTGAATTAAATCTAACTTTAAGCTACAAACTGGACGCTTAGCAAACCTTTGGCTGCGTCTTATTTCTATATTGAGCGTACATAAGGCTCTCTTTTATGTTTACATGATACTGGCCACTCTCTTGAGTGGATTGTGCATGGAAACGGATCGAGAAACGAGAATTTGCGCTGCGTAAGCAGTTTTTCGTGGGAATGTGTATAAATGATCGAAGTAGGCTGACTTGTTATTGTCGCCGAATTGGGGGATACAAATGTTTATGTCTAAGCAGGCGGAATTGTCGCAGAATTGGGGAATACAAATGTTTATGTCTAAGCAGGCGGATGGCTTCTGGTGATATACATAAATGTTTGTCTCATATGCTAAGTACAATGGTCAAGTGTATGTATGTGGCGGTGATTGTGGGTGTGTATGTGTGGACAAGTGGTGCACTATGGTATATATGCTACTCTATATATTTTGTAGGATAGTACACCTTTTTTCACAATTTCCAATGGTTGAAAGGTATAAATACTAGATTAATAGAGTACTGCAGTTTTTTAAAAAAAATTTGTATTAGGTTTACTATGTGTAACCCTAATGAACAGATTTTGTCAAGAATTTCATTTTCTGCGATATTAGTATAATAATCTTAAGGTCACTAAGCAATATAATGACTGTGTACTTGATAGCAACTTAAATGGTTTGAGAAGCTTATATTACGATTAGAAATATGTGATACATGCAGTCAATAAGAAAATTATCTATTGCATTTGCGTTTTTAATTTTAACTAACAGACAGTCCATTGAACCAAAATAGACTAATTTTAGTGTGAAACTCATATACTGCCACTCCGAGACAATGCCCATTTCGGTCTTAACGATACAGGTAACCTGCACATTAATCAAATGAATCACGTAGACTACCAATATTGATACCCTCTTTCCGATTAATTTATTTAAAATAATAATTTTAAGGTAAAACACACCATTACAAAATATTCGACATGGATTAAAACTAAGGTAAAGGTTAAATAGGCTCCCTCGTCAATCATTTTTATATAGATAGAGCTATATTTATGAAGAATTTATGTGAAAGAATTGTGTCTCGGAAGATTAAAATTTTTTTTTACATTGAATTTAAAAAAAAACGATGACGATAAAAACGATGACAAATAACATATACCCAGACTAATTGAAAGTATCGCTTTAGTATCAAATTATTAAATTAACATTGTTTTTACTGTAAGCATAATGCCATTACATGCATATGTTAATTCTGGATTGAGTACACAATTTTCTGTAAGTTGATAAAAGGGCATTTAACTAGTCAACTTAGACAACTTACTTTAAACAAAACTAATACAAATAAAACTTACCATATACAGAAATATAACCAACAGATAAATTTCCAACTATTTCCATATAACGTATTCCCTCAAAAATATTTCATACAAGCCTAATAGTTTGACAAGAATGTTTAAACAACTGTTATTCCCATTGACGTTTTTTGAATGCCTAATGTATTGTATATACAAGTGAAAAAAAAAAAATATGAAGGTGTCCGAATGTAGAGATACTGCGTACTTGTCTGAGGGTATAGTAAGTACCGTATGTATATAATATACTAACTTTACAGATTCTCTTAGGTCGAAAAAGCTATATTTATAGCCGTGCAGAGCAATAAATAAGTTATTTATTACAATATTATATCGACTGAAAAGATTATGGAAATAAAATAAAACAACAAAATGTATAAAAATTACAAATTTTTGCGACATTTAAATTTGATATTTATTATTTGTATTCAATACGACCCACTTAAAAAAATCAAGTAACTCGTTTTTTAAGAGTTTAATAAAAAAATTGCCCTAATTATTTTATTAATAATAACTGAAATAGTCAACAGACACCACACTCAGAATCAGCCCAGCATCGCAAAGACCTTTAGTTTATGCAGCTGTTTTAGAATACAAGACTTCTCGATTCTGGAAAATTTATAAAAAGGCATGTTAAATAGAAATAATGACAGTTGGACGTAGGCTATTAACTCTTGTTAAACGCTCCCGCAATTCTGTGAACGTGTTTGATGTTTCAGTTAAATGTCTACCGCGTTATGTAGCATTTTCTCAATAAAACAGTTGTGCGCAATAACGTAAAAAAGTAAAAGTAACAAAAGCTACTGTCAAGCACAGTCAATTAAAAAAACTAGTAAAATCACACTTTCGTAATTTGCAACAAGCAATAAGTCATCAGCATTTTAAAAGTGTACTCATTATCAAAGACTTCAAATTTTTGTATTTTTTATTGTTAATGTTTTCAAAAGCTTTATATTTCGGACTTAACTTTTTTTCTGCATACTCGTATGGTATAAAAAAAAGGCTAAAATATTCAGCAAAAAAAAAATAACAGAAACAGTTTTCAGAAGTGCCAGCATCGCTTTTAATTTAATTTTTTAATTTATTCAGCTGTTTTGAGATACAACAGTTTTTGATCTTACGTTGCGAAATGCGAGTCTTGATATCTGTGAGGACACACAAATCACAGTTACTTCAAAAGCTAAAGACACTATATTTTTTGACTTTGACATTCAATTGCTGAATTAAGTATCTTTTTGTCAGGTGCGCTCAGCTTTGGCTTTCGTTTGGTTTTTAAAAACCGTTCCTATTATCCAATTGAATTGGGAGGAAATTTACTAAATGTGATAACTAATTTATAATCGTAAAGTTTGCGTGGCCCGAATGCGTGGCAGTAAATACAATATAAATAAACTTGTGCAACGTCTACAGAAACATTATAAAAGTGTAGTATATCACGGTACTATACATAGGACCAACAGTAGCTTAGACTTGTGCGATTAATTAGACGATAGATGGGCTGGTTGAAAAATCGCTACTTATTAATATAAGTCCGCGACCACGGGTGGAGAATTAAAAAACTGTGAGCTCCGCGTAGTGCGCATGGTATAGTACATATATGTACTTATTCCATAAGGGATCCAAAACTATTTTCACAATAAGGTGCAATACTCGTCATTAATTTGGGCATTCGCTTTTCATTTTCAATTTTACCTTTCGAAAAATGCTTATCACTGTCTCACTTTCAACTAGGAGATATACATATTTATATGTGTATATAATAGTCAAGTGTGGATTGGCTAACATATCACACAGTGAAAAACAGTGAAAAAAAAAAATAGTCACCCATGTGTATGTGGATATAAAGAAATTACCTGTACATAACATTTATAAATTAAACAACTAAAACGTAAACAATTAACATGACTCTAATACGACCTCAAGGTAAGCAAAAGCTAAGCAGTCCAGATATCAATGACATTTGTAAATAGTTATAGCTAACCTTTCGGGAAAACGTATATTGCTCGCTTTAATAATTGGACTGCTCCTTGGCTTCTGTATGGCTCAGTTTATTTCATATTTAACTATTTCGGAGAGTATAAGGTCCATCAGAAATGAGGTCACCTGGGACTCTCAACACCGTCATAATTTATCCGACTCCATAGTATCTGAGGTTCAGAAGTTAAACCATGATCATTCGGGCGACAATTCTTCAGTGGCCGACCAGCTCAAGAAGGAGGTCCGCTTGCTTTGTTGGGTTATGACAAATCCCACTAACCACAAGAAGAAGGCTCGCCACGTAAAGCGCACTTGGGGCAAACGCTGCAATATTCTGCTTTTTATGAGTTCTGAGGCTGATTCCGAACTACCAACAGTCAAACTGGACGTAGGAGAGGGACGCCCAAATCTTTGGCGTAAGGTGAAAGAGGCCTTCAAGTATGTGTACAAACATCACTTCAACGATGCAGATTGGTTCTATAAGGCGGACGACGATACCTACGCTGTGGTCGAGAATCTGCGCTACATGCTTTATCCCTATCACCCTGACACTCCCGTTCACTTCGGGTTCAAGTTTAAGCCCTTTGTCAAACAGGGCTACATGTCAGGAGGATCGGGATATGTTCTCAGTAAAGAAGCAGTTCGTCGATTTGTGGTTGAAGGAATCCCCAATCCCAAGATTTGCCTTCCTGGAACAGTAATCAACGAGGACATAGAAATAGGGAAATGTATGGAAAACCTAAATGTGACGGCAGGCGATTCTCGGGACTCTAATGGGCGGGGTCGCATGTTTCCTTTCATACCCGAGCAGCATTTGATACCTAACAAAGACCCGAAATTTTGGTACTGGAATTACCAGTACTATAAATCCGACGATGTGAGATTGAAGCTTAAAATCGATTTTGACGTTCGGGTTATAAGTTTTGTTTTTTTAGGGACTCGACTGTTGCTCGGACAATGCTGTATCGTTCCATTATGTATCGCCCGGTATGATGTACGTCTTGGACTATCTGATCTACCACCTGAAGCCCTTTGGCCTTCTTCAGAGCCCACATCGGTTACCATCCAAACTAAAAATAGGCGAGTTTCTTCCACCACCCAAAGAAGAGACTTTGGCCAGCAACGAAGACTCTAAAGATGATGAGGACGATTTTCTGATAAAGTCTACCACAACTGCATCGATAAACGAAACGGAGTCATTGACTTCGGATGAGGTCAATTCCATAAAAATAAGGAGAGAACGTCAGTCAAGACTATTGAAAGATATAAAACAATTGGATTATGATACGAAAGAATTGGAATCGCTCTATAAAAACAAAAAAAAAACATAAGCTTTATAGAAAATATTTCAATCAATGAACTTACTCGAAAAAAATCATTTATGTTGATGATTACTAAATACTACAAAAATCATCATCAATTTTTTAATTAATTTTTTTTTAACTTTTTGGTACGCAACATATGTAATCAGAACACTTTTATAAACTTTGCCGACTGTTGCCCAAATCTTACAGTTGCGTGTGTGTGCCGATGTGCCGGCAATTGATGTGTGTTAGAATGGGATACCAATACATAAATGTGCAAATGCAGACATGCATATATCGGCGTCCCGCTCTAACATTGGTATACATTGATTGTCTTAAAAACTGGATAAAAATATGAAATGAAATTTTTGAAACCTTTTTTTTATTGATATTTAATTTAAATACGAGGGTCGTTTGATAAGTCCGTGACTTTTTGTATTTGCCGCGCACCTGCTCCTGTCAGCAGTTATCGATTAACAGCTGACTGTAAAATTTTGAGAAAGCTGCGTTTTTTGGTTTGCGTTTTATAGGCATTGAAAGCAGACGATCTCGTCAATTTTAACGAAAATGGAAAAAAGTGAATTTCGTGTGCTAATGGCAAAATTTCATAAATTGGGCTACGAACTGCTACCCCATCCAGCATATTCTCCAGATTTAGCCCCCTGTGACTATTTTTTGTTTCCAAACATGAAGAAATGGCTCGGCGGTAAGAGATTCGGGTCAAATGAAGAGGTCATCACAGAAACAAACGACTATTTTGAGGGCCTTGAGAAAACCTATTATTTGGAAGGAATAAAAAAATTGGAAAAACGCTGGACTAAATGTATAGAGCTAAAAGGAGATTATGTTGAGAAATAAAACGCTTCTTTGACGAAAAAAATATATTTTATTCAAAAAGTCACGGACTTATCAAACGACCCTCGTAATTTAGCACTGTAGTTTTTCTTTTAGTTTATGAGAATAAAAAAAATAACCATAAAATTGTGATTAAAATAAAAAGTTGCACCAGCCGCGCATAGGACTTGAACTCACGTACGCACACACAAAATCCTAAAGGGCTTCCCGTCCGCCACTCTAACCGCTAAGCCACCTCCACATTATTGTTCGATCGGCAAAGTTGCATTCTGATCCAATTCTGCTACCATTCTAGGCAAATAAAAAGTTTTATAAAATGCTGCGTGCCCGACGCTAGATTTAAACTTCGGTATGCTTGCGGGAAGGGGCGTGGCCGCATTTAAAAAAAACTTTGAAAACTGCAACATACACGGATGTTGTCACAAAATTTTAAGACTCTAGCTTTTATAGTTTCTGAGATCCAGGTGTTCATACAGACAGACAGACAGACATGGTTCAATCGACTCGGCTGTTGATACTAATTCAGAATATATAGTTTATGGGGTCGGAGATGCCTCCTTCTGCCTGTTACGCACATTTGCGTTCCGACAAACACAATAGACCATGAATTTTATTAAAATTCATGGCCCAAAAAAAATTTTTAAAGATTAAAATAAAACAAAATTTAAAAATGTTTATACCCTTCGACCATTGAAAATGGTCAGAAAAGGGTATACTAACTTTGTGAAAATGTATTTAACAGGCAGAAGGAGCCGTGGGAGACCCTACAAAGTGTATATATTCTTGCTCAGGATCACTAGCCGAATCGAGTAAGCCATGTCTGTCTGTCTGTCCGGATGTCCAGATGAACACACAGATCTCAGCTATTATAATATCTAGAGAAAATTTGACATGAAGGTTTCTGTTTACCCGGCGCAGGTGAAGTTTATTTCAAATGTTGGGTGCCACGCCCACCGCCCCCGCAAATCAATAATTGAATCTTTTAAGCTGATACGTGAGCGACATATAAAAGATACAACAACCTGATTAAGACCATACTTAGCTAAATATGTTACCAACATAACGCCATAACGATCGGACAACAAACTCAAACGATATTGATAAAAACACCCTGTTCGTAATGACTTTGCATGCAGACCAGCAAGTTGTGACGTCATTGCAATGCTCATGTAGGAAAGAAAAGGAAAAAGAATGCGAGCGCGTAGCTCCAGCTGTTGTTCTCTTGTTTTCTATGCACACGCATTTTTTGCACTCAAACGCACACGCACACATACATACATTTGTGTTTGACCAATGAATGCATATACACGTATTCATACAAAGCGATTGCATATAAAGGCTTACGTTACGATATTTCTATTAAGTAGAAGTATCGAACAATTATGGACTCTTTACGTTTAAATAAGTTCGAATGGTATCCTACTGTCGCGTGCCACTCGACTGTTGTTGTACATTGCAAGGTATCTCTGTTGTATGAGTTGTTTCTGCAGCTGAATTTTAGGCACCCAGTCGTAGATCTCAAGTCATTTTATATGTTTAATTAGGTTCAGTTCGTATTTAACTTCAATAAATGTTCTTTCTCCGTCTTGCCCGTTTAAATGTCTTTCTTATTATTTGATCAATCACTGAGCCACAAGGCCAGCGATAAACTAGAGAAGTGAAGCCCCAACCTAATCATCATAGGAAGATTACCCCTTTCCTGCATATCGACTGCGGCACACCTGGATAGCGATCAACATCGGTGGACAACATAGAGGTCAACTTAATGGGCGCCCAATGAGAGGAAAGGTAACAATAATAGCATCGAGCGCGGAGGTGACAGAAATCCTCACTTTTTAAAAATCAACACGGCGAAAACCAAGATTAGAACAAAAAGGAAGACCAGAGGCAGACCCCAGTGGCAATAGAGGTTGACTCATCTTCTAAACATAGGCAAACTACAAATTTAAATATGCCCCAAACTAGCGGAGAACACGCCCAAAAAAGTCAAAACAACTAGATCCTGGCGGCAGCGACTGAACAATGTTGATCAGAGCGTCCCTAAATTCTCAAGATACAGATCCAGAGTACCAAAAGTCAGCGGAGGCCGCTTCAATTGTAATCAAAGACAATAACGAGTTATGTGAAAACGACTCACTACGTTTTTAACGGATTGCTCCCGGGTGCCGTATGTAAAGTGACAGGTGCGTGGGAAAAAAATAAGAGTACTAATTGATATGGAGCGGCAAAGGTGCTTAAAGAAGTAAATCCTGGCGATACACGGCCTGAACTAGGTAAAAAGTTTTCCCAGTTTCTTCGTTCTTAGTGCTAGACTCACTAAACTCATTCGATGCTATTATTCGATTCGACTTGTTAACACAAGCACATGTAGCATTGAACCTATGTAACAATATTATTTACTGCAAAAGCAAACCCAAACAGTTGCAGTATTACTACTGCACCAGCGCTAACTTTACCGATGAAGTTGACATACATTTATTTTTGTAGCTTTCTGCCTTTCGGCGTGAAGTATGCTGCAAGCATTTCGCAAAGAAACATCGATGACATCCTGAAAGAACACATAGGAAAAGTATGTTAAATCTATGGATGACTTGATAATTTTTTCTGAAATTGAAACTGACCATGCGCAACATATTGACACTTTTAAATGCGATGAGAAAATGTAATCAAAGAACGAGAGCCCTTCGATTATCTTTGGCCATTCACGCACATGGCCTGTGTGTCATGTTTCAAGTCACCCCAGACGCCAACAAGTACCATTCTCAAAGAAAAAAATCTTAAAATCTTAACGATAAACAATTCTCTCCCAATTAAAATTCGATCACATGGCGATAATAGCTAGCCGAAATATTTAAAACAAGCCAACTGAAATAACCGCTCACGTACTTGTCTCAGGATAGATAGATCAGCTAGATAAACGCGAACACGTCTCCAGTTCAGCTAGAGCCACTTCAACTTTGAAGTCTATTGCCCAACTAAGTCACAATCAAAAGGCTCTACACTTTTTTTTTACTAAAATATTCCGGAATTTTGTTAAATCCCTTTCACAGGAAAAGAGTATATTTAAAAACAAATCCCTTTGCGAACAAACACTTACGATTTCTATTTTTATAAGCCAGACAGAACAAAATAGAGTCAATATGAACCAACAAGAACTTAACGCACACATTGGAAGAATGGTTAATCAGACAACAAAATAACCTGAATAGTGACTTCTTAGATGTACCAAACCAAATAATAAGCCTCAACATCGGGAAAATCTTAACGATTTAGATAAAATACCGGATGTAGTTAAAAGCATCCGAGAGTTCTCAGGCGACCGCGGAGAATTTAGTTCGTGGAAAAAGGGCGTAGACAGAATCATAGAGAACTACGTGGCACTACAAGGCACTGCTAAATATTTCGGTATAATACATACCATAAGAAACAAATTTGTTGGCAATGCCGACACAGCCTTAGAATCCTATAACGTGCCACTAGACTGGAATGCCATTTTAAAGTGCTTAACAATGCATTACGCAGATAAGCGCGATTTGAGTACATTAAAGTACCAATTGACAACCATTAATCAGGGTGTCAATCAAACAGTAGAGGAATTCAATCACCTGTCTTTACTATTGAATAAGAGTCAAAACAAATGATTACTAAGCCTTACAGAGATAAAGCTCTAGACACTTTTATTCGTAAATTGAGAAAATACCTACCTCGCCTTCTTTGAATGAAAGAGCCTGAAGATCCACCTCAAGCTTTGCATCTATGTTTGAAAATCGAGAACCAAACATATCGATCAAACTATGCTACAGGAAAAATTCAATCTACGGTCTTTCGAGCAAACCAAAAACCAATACCAATGCCTAGAACTCAATACTTGAATAATTCGACTCCCCGAGCACCTCAAAATATGCCTCAAAGAGTACCGATTGCTCAACAATATAGCAGACCAATGTATAACATGACATTATTTAGCAACCAAGCACCAATACAACAATCGTACGTACAACAACCATACGCACAGCATCGATACGCAAGACAGCCGTTCATACCAAACCCAACTTTCGTACCGAATCGCCTCACAGCACCAAAACCGCTGCCCCGTCCTGAGTCTATAGACGTGGACCCCAGCATCCGCACAAGACAAGTGAACTATTTAAACAGACCACCGAACTTTGAAATGGGTAAACGACCAGGAAACCCCATTCCCCCTGTTCCACAGGATGACAAACGACAACGTACTTTCAATATAGAAAGTAACGAACAAAATAATGACACTACTACACCTAGTAGCAATGACCAGAACACAGAAAACGAACAAACAGAATATAAACAGTTAGCCTACAACCAAACAGACTCAAACGAATACGGACAAACGTTAGACTAATACCAAGAACAATACGAGTACTGTTACGAGACCGATGTAGGACAAGAACTATACGCTGATCTTCATTTTTTAGAGTAAATAGCTTCTCCTTACCTTATTTTGAGAATACTTATTGATACGGGATCTAATAGAAACTATATTAAACCTAGTTTAGTTAGTAACCCCACTCCAAACAAGAAATCGTTTCAAGCCGTTATAGTTGGAGGTAACGTTAAAATTACACACTATAAATTGGAACACCTATTTAATATCCGAGATGTGCGTATTAAATTCTTTCTTTTTCCGACATTAAAATCTTTCGATACCATTCTCGGCATCGACACTTTAAAATACTCACACACATTCGAACTATATGATCATTAAGAACAACGTAAAAGTAATTATTAAAGAAAACAAATATGACTCAATTAATAATATTAGCCCCCATACAGACCATTTACTTGAAAATTTTCCCAATTTATTTTCAAAACCAGACAAAAATTGACGTACACTACTAACGTAACAGCAGAAATACACACGAACAATGAAACACCTAAATTCTACCAATATTCCATGTCTCTTAAAGACGAAGTTAATACAAAGATTTCAGAACTATCAGCAAATGGTATAATACGACCATCTCGTTCTTCGTGCAATTCACCTGTGTGGATTGTTCCCAAGAAGCTCGACGCTTCAAACGAAAAGAAATACCGAATGGTAATATATTATAGGAAATTAAATAAAGTAACAATAGCTGATAAATACCCTATCCCCGAGATAAATGAAGTGCTTGCCCAATTGGCCAACAACAAACTTTTTTCCGTTCATGACTTAAAAAGCGGATTTCATAAAATAAAACTAAAGTTATCAGATATAGAGAAAACCGCTTTCTAATGCCAAATATGAGTTTACACGCCTACCTTTCGGTCTTAAAAATGCTCCATCCATTTTTCAACGAGCACTAGACGATATACTACGTGAACATATAGGGAAAATTTGTTATATCTATATTGATTATACTTCGGAAATACCTTAACCCATCCGTTATTAACGGAATACAAACTTCTGAAGATATCATGGGAAAATTACAATCAATATACCCAAATAACTTTAGTAAAGTCAAAATTCACTTTACTCAAAGTAAAGTTACCGACCTCTCTAATGAATCAGAGCAAGAAGAAGAGATACTTAAAGTCCACAATAGAAATGCTATGGTAAATAAAATTCAATTGTCCGAAAAATTTTACTTTCCCCAAACGAAGAAAAAAATAGAAAATTTGGTAAAACAATGCAAAATTTGCAAGGAAAAAAATACGATAGACATCCGACTAACCCCGTTTTAGAGCAAACTTCCTATTCCGGAATACCCCGGACAAATTATCCACATCGATATATATTCTACAGAAAAGAAATTAGTTCTAGCTGCCACAGACAAGTTCTCTAAATTAGGCCAAAATACTAAAGTCCAAAGCAATAGAAGACATAAGAAAGATTATTTTCTACTATGGCGTCCCCAAGTATGTTGTCATGGGCAACGAAAAGTCTTTAAATTCACATTCCATAACTTTTATGCTCAAAGACCAACTCAATATAGATATTTTTCAAGCACCACCCTACAAAAACACTAAACGGCCAGGTCGAAAGACTCCATTCGACAGTCTCTGAAATAATAAGATGTATCAAGAAAGATGGAACCCACAGAAATTTTCCAGAATTACTAGAAAGAGCAGTGGACGAATATAACTACACTATTCATTCTGTAACAAAGAAAAGACCACTTGAAGTGTTCTTTGCTAGAACAGTATCAACTAACCCCGAAGCCTATGAACAAACCAGACTTGACAACAGACTAATAGACAAACAGAAAAACGACCTCGAATACCATAACCAGAAACGCATTAAAAAAATACAACGTAGGTGACGAAATTTATGTTAAGATAAACACACGAATTGGTTCTAAATTATCTTCATGATATAAAAAAGAAATAGTTAAAATAAACAAGAATACTACAGTAGTAACAGAATCAGGAAAGAAAATACACAAAAGTAACATCCGAAATAACTAAATTTATTATATTCTTTTAGGGCATTAATGCTATGCACCATAACAATAGCGCATGGATGTTTATTTATATTTAAGATTTATTTAGATTTAAAATAAATGTTTTTAATAGTCGCAAGGCGTCACGTGTGGTGTGCTTGACAGATAGCTATGGAAAGAGGAAGAATTAGCGATGAATACAAGGATATCGATTACAGACACACCATCTACACACATGGATCAACCGCCAAATCAAAACAAGTCATCTCTACGTCATCAGACATCTAGACCACGCCGCACCATTAGACTTCCTGTTCGATTCACAACTTGAAGTCTAGGAGGGAGAACAGACTGCAGTAATAAATAAGGGATTAGGAAAAAATTCAAACATCCACCACAAGAATAATTCATGTTATAGATATAAACCACATTACAAACACTTTAAACACCTTTGCTTCATACATAGATAACGAACTAAAACATTCAAACAGTTACCACACTATAAAAAAAAATTTGGGCCGATCGGATAATGTTTAATGGGCGCCAAATCGCCTCAAAGTTGGAAAATTTGGTTTATATGAAAAAATTACTCACACGTTAACTTTTTTTTTGTCTAACTTCTTTAAAAATGGTTTATGACTATAACATTTTGTTTTCTGTTTATACGAGGGTCGTTTGATAAGTCCGTGACTTTTTGAATAAAATATATTTTTTTCGTCAAAGAAGCGTTTTATTTCTCAACATAATCTCCTTTTAGCTCTATACATTTAGTCCAGCGTTTTTCCAATTTTTTTATTCCTTCCAAATAATAGGTTTTCTCAAGGCCCTCAAAATAGTCGTTTGTTTCTGTGATGACCTCTTCATTTGACCCGAATCTCTTACCGCCGAGCCATTTCTTCATGTTTGGAAACAAAAAATAGTCAGAGGGGCTAAATCTGGAGAATATGCTGGATGGGGTAGCAGTTCGTAGCCCAATTTATGAAATTTTGCCATTAGCACACGAAATTCACTTTTTTCCATTTTCGTTAAAATTCACGAGATCGTCTGCTTTCAATGCCTATAAAACGCAAACCAAAAAACGCAGCTTTCTCAAAATTTTACAGTCAGCTGTTAATCGATAACTGCTGACAGGAGCAGTGTTGTATTTAGAGCAGGTGCGCGGCAAATACAAAAAGTCACGGACTTATCAAACGACCCTCGTATATAAGAAAAAAAATCATTATTTGTATCATAATTGCATTATATAATTAAGGAGAAATCACAACAATATTTATTAAAAGCCTTCATTTACTTACTTATTTTGGAGTCCACGATTACATATATTTATTATCGCTTATAAACATAAAAAATGTGGCGAAAGCTGATATTGATGCCGCGTGCTATCTTGCGATATATCGATATGCAAAGTACGAGGGTCGTTTGATAAGTCCGTGACTTTTTGTATTTGCCGCGCACCTGCTCTAAATACAATACTGCTCCTGTCAGCAGTTATCGATTAACAGCTGACTGTAAAATTTTGAGAAAGCTGCGTTTTTTGGTTTGCGTTTTATAGGCATTGAAAGCAGACGATCTCGTGAATTTTAACGAAAATGGAAAAAAGTGAATTTCGTGTGCTAATGGCAAAATTTCATAAATTGGGCTACGAACTGCTACCCCATCCAGCATATTCTCCAGATTTAGCCCCCTGTGACTATTTTTTGTTTCCAAACATGAAGAAATGGCTCGGCGGTAAGAGATTCGGGTCATCACAGAAACAAACGACTATTTTGAGGGCCTTGAGAAAACCTATTATTTGGAAGGAATAAAAAAATTGGAAAAACGCTGGACTAAATGTATAGAGCTAAAAGGAGATTATGTTGAGAAATAAAACGCTTCTTTGACGAAAAAATGTATTTTATTCAAAAAGTCACGGACTTATCAAACGACCCTCGTATCAAAATGCAACTTTGGAGTCATTTCTAAACCGCCGTTAGTTTGTCCACGTTACTTTGTTGTTTGTAATTTTGCTTAACAACAAAATGTCAAGTTTGCAATCACGTTTATACACAAATCCAGTGGCACGCAATTTGACTGACTCGGTATATATGGTTGATATGGTTGGACGCATCGCACATCAAATTATGGGTGCAAAACTACCTTTCAATGGGCAAGTTCTGCGGTTGTTTTTTTTTGTAATAAGCGAATCGTAAAACTAAGCTGAAAGGAAAGTTCAAATTTAACTATTAAAAGTTTACGAAAAGTGGAATGCTGCTCGTAAAAATGAAAAAAACCCGAAACGCAACGAGTTTTCAGAAACCATAGATGATCTATTTGATATTGCTCATGCTGTGCTCAAACGCACAAATTCGCAAATATCGAAACCGATTTATGGTAAGCAAGTACAATACTTGTTGTATTTACATAAACATATGTGATGTATCCATATTTTTACGGGTACACTGATTTGTGCAACCGTCTTACTCTCCTGGTTTTTATTTCAATGAAAAGCAAGGGTTTAAATTTATTGATTTTAATTGTGCCGCTGCATTTCTTACATGTTATTCGATAAGAGCCTGTTTTGCAAGTGATCAGATTTTGGCGAGGAAGTGAATAAATAATTAAATCGAGAAATGTATGTCTTTTACATATTCCTTTGTTTTAGGTCAGTAATGCACGTTCAATGGTCGTTCATTGGGATGGTAAACTAATGGATGATATTGTTGGTACACGTAGACCGCATTGCAGTTCTGGTTAGCTAAAATTGCATATCTAAATTTCTAAGTGCTGCTATCATTGAACCTTCTACTGGGGAAAACATTGCAAAGGCTGTACTTGACGCGTTAATCAAGTGGAACATTATAAACAAAATCGGCGCAACGAATTTTGACACAACTTCATCAAATACGGGATCTAAATTAAGAGCGACTGTCTTTCTTCAAAAATTTTTATTTAAAAGCTTCTTCAATTTTCTTGCCGACATCGCATATATGAGCTTATTTTGAAAAACGTTTTTGAGCTGAAGTATGCCTTAAGCAGTGCTCCCGAGTTACTTTTGTTCAACCGTTTCGCAGCAGCTAGGCCCAAGATATACCAAAAGCCTAACAACTCTGGATTGGATGATCCTGTAATTCGCAAAACTATAACCCAGGAACAGGAGCTTTCTCTTAAACAGTTTTGTCATTTGCAACTGCAGCTAAAATCGTAAAGCAGAGCAGATAATCAGGAACTTCTTCACTTGTCACTCGCATTTCTTGGAGAAAACTACACTTTTCGATGTTGCAGTTCAACGTCCAACGCCAGGTTTATGGGTAAAGCAATTTACAGTCTCAAAATACTTATATTCTGCGGTCAATTTAAGTTGAATAAGCGAGAGATGATTGCACTGCGAGATATTTGCTTATTTATTATACTTTTGTACATAAAAGTATGGTATGAATATACAAATGCAATCAGTGCTCCAAAATTAGACTTGCAGATTGTGAAATATGCCCTTATGTACGGAGACATTGATATTTCGGTGTCTGAAAAAATAATTTCCAAAATGAAAAGTCTTTTGTGGTATCTATCGCCGGAAGTAGCTGCTTTACCATTTTTCGATCCAGTGACAGTTGATGAAAAAAGAAATGTGATTAACCAATTAAAAGTAGAGGAGCCGAAAATAACGATTTTGGAGCAAAAGCGTATTTTAGACGCTAACGACGTGCGATGCAGATCTATAAGTGACTTCATCTGTTACAAAAGCAGTTACTTTTTCGATGCATTCGGGCTATCCAGCAGTTTCCTAAAACATGATCCACTAACCTGGACGGAAAATGACGATTATATCGAGTCATTTAATTTTTATGCTGGTTTGTTTGTTGTCAACGATACTGCTGAGCGTGGCATAAAATTTATGAAGAACTACAATCGAATTTCGACAAAAAATGAGGAGGAAAAGCACCTTATTCTTCAATTCGTTGAGAGATATCGGAAAACATATCATATAAAAGACCTATGAAACTGTGTTCAGAAAAATGTGTTTGTAAATATAGGGTTGTCAAATATCTCCCTTCCGCTCTTTTGTCTTTTGGATTTCGCGACTATGTACAAAGCGCTACAGAGCTCGTATCTGGCAACACTATACATAATGTCGATGTCACGAGATGCCATATGCCGGTCTAACTCGATGTATTCCATGATTTGATCGGTATTTGTCGTCACAGATTTTCCGCCGGCTGGCTTATCCATGGTGTCGTTTTCACCGGCTCTGAATCGTCGAAACCATTCCTCCGCGGAATTCCTCCATCCCCCAAAACACCATTAATCTCACGAAACGTTTTTTTAGCGGATTTGCCTTTAAGGAAGGAAAACTTTAAAAACTTAAACTCCATGTTTACACGTCTATAACTGTTGAACGCAATATCCAAACTAATCATGCATAGCGTTGTTTTGTAGGTTATGTCAAGACTTTTCAAATAGAAATACATTAGCAATAATTAAATTAACACACTGTTTGTATTGAAGTGATATCCAATGGGTTAATTTACAGCTCACGCTTCGAACACAAGCTTCCCGTTTAAGCGAAGCTTTCACTCAATGCAAGCTTTCCCCTATGCCACTGTTCCTAGTTAAGCATAGTTAAGATCTCTCCCTATTGTACTCTTTAGTATTAAGCAAGCAGTGAATGTAAGCACACGCCGTGCAGAAATAAACGCCAAAGAAAAGAAAATCACTAGTGTTTTTTACCTGAAACCTAGTTCAACAACTACAACAAGAAGAACAACTACAACAGCTACTACCACATCAAATCTGGATCTGTCCTCCTACGTTCTCAAGAGAACATTTTGGTCCTTCGAGCCGGAGAACTCACCACCACTTCGTTTTGATAGACCCAGATAAGTACAAACCTACCTACATACATGCAAGTGCTTTACATTCCTACAAACTGCTTTACTTTCCTACAAACTTACATATATGTGTTTTTATGTTCCTACATACCTACTTGAAAGTGCTTCACATACATATATACACACCCTTAAGTGAACTTTATACATAAGCGCCGCTAGATCAGTAGCGCTTGGCGAAAATTGCGGTTATATATGTACATACATACATACAATTCTGTTCCTCTAACATACAAGTGCCCTGCATATACACGTAAATCCAACACATATACATTTACATTGCTGAGACATCAAAGCTGCAAATGTAAGATGTTACATATGTGTTTCCTTAACATATGATCAAGCGTGAACCTTAAGTGAACTTTATACATAAGCGCCGCTAGATCAGCAGCGCTTGACGAAAATTGCGGTGCTTATATGCGCTGAAGCTGCATTTGCCAAGAGAACGTATACCCTTTAAATTTTAAAAGTTTTTTGTGGGGTATATCCAACTTCAAAAATATAACAAATATTTGTTCTTTAATTTTGAAAAGCACATCCAATTTTTATTTTATATGTATATGATAGAGCATTAATACCATATAAAGTAACGGATTTCCAATCAACAGTGAACTTAATACATAAGTGCCGCCAGATAAACACCGTTTTGCGAGTATTACGGTACTTACGTGGGTCGGAGCAAGGGAACGAATACCCTTTACAAATTAAAAATTATTCTTGGGGAATATCCGACTGAAGAAATATTAAAAATATTTTTTTTATTTTTGAACGTCTATCCGATTTATAATATCCTTAACTAACGTATACCCTTTAAGATTTAAAAGTTTTTTGTGGGGTATATCCGATTTGAAAAATAATATTTTTTTTTTTTCCTTTCTTTAAATTTAAAAAAAAAAGCATATCCTACTTGTAATATCATTTATTCTTTGATATTGTTTTTTAAATTTTACACCATTTCTAAGATCGCTCATACAAAATAAAAGAAAAATTAAATTATCATCTTTAGTTCCTGTGACAGGCTGCTATGCCTATTGATTCCAGCAAGGCTTCAGCAGTTCGACTTTCCGTACCAACCATTAGACATACACGATCTAATTCGCTTCCTAATCCAAAATTAGAAACCGGTATATCGCCAATCTTGAGAAAAGCCTCCACTCCTACTACCTCGAAACCTTTGCCAACTCGCGTGCCTAAGTGTACAATCCAAAATCTACCAATTACAAGATCTGCAGCAAAAGAAACTTCATTGCTCCAGAAAATGGCGTTGTGCGAATTCATTACTGTCACTGACAAGCTAAGTCAATTCGAATCAAAGATAACTACATCCCCTGATGTCTCGTTGTACACTCATAAGGTTAGATTAGAACAAGTTCGATCCTTATGGGAAAAGTTGAAACTGCATATGAACGCTGTTCAAATGCACTGGCAGATGAAAGTGCAAATCCAGACGACAGAATTACCATGCAATCGAAATATGATTATTGTTACTCAGTGTATGAGCGATGTGCGGCTCAACTGGGTGAACTTGTCGAACGCGCATCATCCATAAATACTACGTTTACGCAATCACCAGTCTTGTCTTCTACCCCTCGTGGCTGTAACCTTCCACCGTGTGATACCGAGATCTTTAAAGGCGATTATCTAAAGTGGCCGACTTTCCGTGACTTGTTCACAGCTATCTACGTCAATAATCAAAGATTATCTCCAGTAGAAAAACTATTTCATTTAAACTCTAAGACAAGTGGAGAAGCTAATTCCATTGTAGCTAAGTTCCCCCTCACAAATGATGGTTTCGCTTCCGCTTGGAATGCACTACAAGAACGCTTCGAAAATAAACGTCTTCTGGTCAACAGTCAACTAAAAATTTTGTTCAATCTATCCATTGTTAACCATGAGTCTGGTTCTGCCTTAAAAGAGCTCCAGAGCACAATCCAAAATTGTTTGATTGCATTAGAGCATTCCAAGATATCCACAAAAAATTGGGATTGTTTGTTAGTTTACCTCTGTTCGTCAAAACTGCCCAAACTGACTTTATCATTATGGGAACAGTCTTTAGCTAACAAGGTTGAAATACCCTCCTGGGAGGATATGAATACTTTCCTTAGCGAACGTTACCGAACATTAGAGGCAATCGAGGATGTGAGAACCTCCGCCTCTACATCCTCCCATCCAAAGCAACCAAAAGGTCAGTCTACAACGACAAAATTAAATTCTTTCGAATCCAAAGTCAATGCTAAGGTCAGAACATGTGACCTTTGCTCTAATGAAAATCATCCGATCCGCTTATGTCCTCATTTTCTACAAATGAAAGTGTCTCAAAGAGAGGCATATATTAAACAGAAAAAACTTTGTGTCAATTGCTTCGCCAGAGGGCATCAGCTGAGAGATTGTCCCAGCTCTCACAACTGTTTTACGTGTAAAGGACGTCATAACAGTCTCCTACATCGAAGCGAGTCTTCTACAAATAATCCAAGGTCAAATACAGTAACCAATGCACATGTTTCCCAAACAAAACAGTCCACTCCTACCACCAGCGAAGAATTTCAGAGCTATCTCGTTTCGCAACAACGTGAAGTTCTGTTAGGAACTGCCATTGTAAACATCCAACACAAGGGCATTATGTATCCTGCCAGAGCTTTAATTGATTCAGGATCAGAAGGGTCGTTCATCTCAGAAAGTCTTTTTAACTTGATCAAATTGCCTTTCCAATCAGTCCAAGCAAAAATATCGGGCATTAATAACGTATCGTCTCCTACACAGAAACTGTGTCAAGTTCATATATCCTCTCCTTCACGACCACGAATGCAAATCGATGCATCAGCATACGTATTATCGAAATTGGCAGGAAGGTTGCCATCCAACACCATTCCAAGGTCTAAATTAAGAAATATGCCAAACATACACTTGGCCGATCCAACATTTTCTCAAAGTGAACAAATTGACGTACTTCTCGGTGCTGATGTCCTGCCATCTATCCTTTTAAGTGGCGTAAAATCAAAAATATGTGGAACTCTTTTGGGTCAAGAGACAGTTTTCGGATGGATAATATCTGGTCCAGTGCCAAGCACACCATCTACATCCATCGCTTCCTACTCAACACAAGTAGAGTACTTGCATGAAGAGCCCCTCGACAAGCTTCTCACAAGATTTTGGGAGGTGGAGGATATTCCTGTCCAGCCAACAACGGAAAATGATGCTTATTGCGAAGAATACTTTCAACAAACAACACATCGAGATAAATCTGGAAGATATGTAGTATCACTGCCATTTCGAGATCCACAGAATATTAACATAGGTCATTCCAGATCTATTGCATTGTCACAATTTTTAAAAAATGAATCACGACTTAATAAAAATCCTGAACTTAAAAAAGAGTACGATTCCATCATTCAGGAATACATTGATTTAAACCATATGCGGCAAGTCACTCCTAACAACCACTCTCCTAATTTCTATTTGCCTCATCATGCTGTCTTCAAGCCAGACAGCACTACAACAAAGGTCCGCGTTGTTTTTAATGCTTCCAGTAAATCGACAAATGGGGTTAGTCTCAACGATACCTTGTATCCAGGTCCTGTGCTTCAGTCCGATTTAACCTTGCAACTGTTAAAGTGGCGGTTCTTCAAAATAGTGTTTAATGCCGATATAACAAAAATGTATCGGCAGATTCAAGTTAATCCTTCACACACCATACCAAAGAATCCTGTTCCGTAACCAAGAAGGTGTAATTTGTGATTATGAATTACAAACGGTAACCTTCGGAGTAAATTGCGCACCATTTTTGGCAATCCGTGTTCTTCAACAACTGGCGAACGAGATCCAATATAAAAGTCCTTTAGCATCCGATATTATACGATCCTATATGTATGTCGATGACATATTAGCAGGTGCACATTCTGAAGCAGTTGCAATTTAAATGATTTCTGAACTTCAAAATACGCTTAGTTCAGCAGGTTTCCCATTACGCAAATGGACCTCTAACAAGAAAGCAGTGCTAGAACAAGTTCCAAACGATCATTTGCTACATGGCGATGTTTTGGACATTGAAGAAGTCAGCACGGCAAAAACTCTAGGCATTCGATGGAAAGCAACGTCGGATGAGTTTTATTTTGTTATTCCTCCAATCGCTTATCAACCAACATACTCAAAACGGGAAGTATTAGCCCATATTGCAAAACTTTTCGACCCAGCAGGGTGGCTCTCTCCCTTTGTTGTGCAAGCCAAAATGTTCATGCAGAAACTGTGGCTACAGGATCTGCATTGGGATGACTGCCTGCCGAACGATCTTCTCCAAAAATGGCGTGACTTCCTTGGTAGCTATAACCACCTGGGTGACATACGGATTCCCCGATGGTTAGGTTTTACTCCACAAACAGAAATCCAATTGCACGGTTTTTGTGATGCTTCTCAACGTGCTTACGGTGCAGCAATTTACGTTCGGATCAAACACAAGAACGATATTTCATGCCATCTCCTTACAGCAAAGTCGCGTGTTGCGCCTGTGAAGACAATATCCTTACCCCGACTTGAGTTATGTGGAGCTGTACTTCTTACAGAACTTATTGCAGCCTGCCTTCCTCAATTGCCTCTGGAATCATATGAACTATTCTGTTGGACAGATTCGACGATCGTACTGGCCTGGCTAAGTAAGCCACCCTGTACATGGACAACCTTCGTGGCTAATCGAGTGTCAAAGATTGTTCAATCCACTTCTCCTACACAATGGCATCACGTTCAATCTGAAGATAATCCTGCTGATTTGACAAGTCGTGGCATGGTCTCCCAAGAATTAGTATCCAGTGACTTATGGTGGCATGGGCCAAAATGGCTAAGGACACCGAAAAACCAATGGAGGATCTCAAATCAGTCACCGTTGGACATAATTCCGGAACAACGATCCATCAAAGCACATATTGTCACTAATATGACCTCAAATATCGATCTTCTGGAACGATTTTCCGACTTGGGACGAGCATTGCGAGTTTTAGCCTACGAGGGTCGTTTGATAAGTCCGTGACTTTTTGAATAAAATATATTTTTTTCGTCAAAGAAGCGTTTTATTTCTCAACATAATCTCCTTTTAGCTCTATACATTTAGTCCAGCGTTTTTCCAATTTTTTTATTCCTTCCAAATAATAGGTTTTCTCAAGGCCCTCAAAATAGTCGTTTGTTTCTGTGATGACCCGAATCTCTTACCGCCGAGCCATTTCTTCATGTTTGGAAACAAAAAATAGTCACAGGGGGCTAAATCTGGAGAATATGCTGGATGGGGTAGCAGTTCGTAGCCCAATTTATGAAATTTTGCCATGCTGACACGAAATTCACTTTTTTCCATTTTCGTTAAAATTCACGAGATCGTCTGCTTTCAATGCCTATAAAACGCAAACCAAAAAACGCAGCTTTCTCAAAATTTTACAGTCAGCTGTTAATCGATAACTGCTGACAGGAGCAGTGTTGTATTTAGAGCAGGTGCGCGGCAAATACAAAAAGTCACGGACTTATCAAACGACCCTCGTATGTACTACGTTTTAGTACAAGGTCTAAGAAAGCTCATCAACCTTTTTCAAGTCAATTGGGTGCTTTAGAAATAAACAATACTCAATACCTACTCAATACTCAATAAAAAGCATTATTGGTCGTGCATGCCGCATTTCCAAAGGATATGTTTGCGTATTCGTCTGCTTTTGTACCAAGGCCATCCATTTGGAACCAACTACTGATCTGACCACCGATGCGTTTCTTGCAGCTTTTACTCGCTTTGTATCCAGACGAGGCTGTCCATTGCAAGTACATTCCGACAACGGAAAGAATTTTGTTGGCGCTGCGAGAGCCCTCAATGATGACTTTCTCCACGCTGCAAAGGATCATATAATTTCAAAACTTGTCCATCAACCTCTCACTTGGCATTTTATACCCCCAGGCGCTCCTCATATGGGAGGACTTTGGGAAGCAGGAGTCAAAAGTTTTAAGGCCTTATTCTATAAATCTACTTCTTTTGCTAAGTATACTTTCGAAGAATTTGCTACCCTACTATCCAAAATTGAAGCATGCCTTAATTCGAGACCAATTTCATCGATGTCTGAAGATCCAACGGATCCATTAGCCCTAACTCCTGGCCATTTTCTCATTGGCGGTCCTTTATTATCTATAGCCGAACCTGAGATTAACGAGAAGTCATCTTCTATCATCAATCGCTGGCAACGGCTCAAAGCAATCCAACAACAATTCTGTGTTCGTTGGAAACACGAATATTTAAAGGAATTACATAAGCGTAATAAATGGCAAAGTCCAAAGAAAAACCTTGAAGTAAACGATTTAGTTGTTGTTAATGGCGAATGGCGTCTTGGTCGCATTCAACAAACATATCCAGGAGCTGATGATCGAGTCCGAGTTGTAGAACTTCTCACTTCTAGAGGCGTCATCAAACGCCCCATCACCAAATTAATACTTCTTCCACTCCAAGATGAGCTCCTTTCATCTTTCAATGATCCAACTGCGAAAAACGAAAATTAATTTTCATACAAACACATCTAATTATTTTATTGTTTCTTTTCGTTTTACCTTCTTCCATACAGCCATCACTCATCCTTCATTCTAAAACATGTCTACGCGCTTTAACAATCGTGTCGAGCGCAGTCGAGGAACTAATTGCTTCCGATGCAGAGTCTGCCGAGGTATTCACCCCCTGCGAAAATGTAGATCGTTTTTGCGGCTCAATGCCGAAAAACGACTGAGAGCTGTCCTCATCAACAAATACTGTGCCAATTGTTTGGCTCACGAACACTCGGAAGGGACGTGCAGAAGTAGAGACAAATGTCGCATTTGTCATCATAGCCATCACACTCTTCTTCACTTCCATGAGAAAGTCCGTCGACGCTCCACTCCCATTCAATCGGCAACCCAGATCCAATCGCCATCTCTGACCGCGCTGCTGGACCACCGCAATCCGAAATTGCTACCCACAGCGATCATTCTGATCGACAATGGAAACACTGTGGCCGAGACGCGCGCACTAATTGACCCGTGTGCGCCAGTGTCATTGATCGACGCATCCTTTGCGTCTGCAATGCGCTTACCAAGCCTGAATATTGGACAGGAAGCGGCGTGTACAGCAGTCATCCCGTCCAAGGCTTCTGATGGGTTCCGATTGGATGCGATTTTGAAGCATGAGCATCCTCTGAATTTCCGTACACCACTCACAGTCGTCAATCCAGTTGTCAGGGAGCGTTTTGAAGGCCTCGTTCTGGCTGACGACAACTTCCACAAGCCGTCCACCATTTCCATTGTCCTAGGAGCAGATGTATATTCCGACATCGCTAGGGAAGGCTTCCATGCAAACAGAGCTGGCGGGCCAGTGGCGCTACGCACAGTATTTGGTTGGACCTTGTCGGGCACTTGTAGCTCATAATGTTAAAAGTAATCCTAGTTTTTACTACTAAGTAGCTGAATTGAATGCATCTGAATTGTCAATATGAATTTTAAAATTGCATACAATGCAAGGGCGGCGGGATGTTCGTATTGAAGTGATATCCAATGGGTTAATTTAAAGCTCACGCTTCGAACACAAGCTTCCCGTTTAAGCGAAGCTTTCACTCAATGCAAGCTTTCCCCTCTGCCACTGTTCCTAGTTAAGCATAGTTAAGATCTCTCCCTATTGTACTCATTAGTATTAAGCAAGCAGTGAATGTAAGCACACGCCGTGCAGAAATAAACGCCAAAGAAAAGAAAATCACTAGTGTTTTTTACCTAAAACCTAGTTCAACAACTACAACAAGAAGAACAACTACAACAAGAAGAACAACTACAACAGCTACTACCACATCAAATCTGGATCTGTCCTCCTACGTTCTCAAGAGAACACACACTTTATTGGCGTTTATCATTTTTATTTGCTTGTAACTTATTCTGGCTATAATCAGTTATACTAAATATTACAAATTAACTTACAAATAAACAAAAGAATAAGTTAGTAAACTATTTTATTAAAAGAAGTTAGACGACAAAGACTTAACGTATGAGTAATTTGTCCATATAAACCAAATTTTTCAACTTTGGGGCGATTTGGCGGCAATTATCCGATCGGCCGCAAATTTTTTGTAGGTTGTTTTGGGCCCTAGTAGAAAAGAATTCGGCGCGGCTTAGAAAACAAAAAAAAAAATATATTATAAGGGCCAGTCCTGTAGTTACCCTATTCACCCTAAGGTAAGCGAACGCCGATCAACTAAGTATCAACGAAATCAAACGCCTACTTTTCGTCGCTTTTTTCGTTGTTTAATTTTCACTCTATTTTCCAAAATGTACATTTTTGTCAAAGATGGCTTTGAAATTTTACAAAAACAATTGTCATGCTTTATGTTTTCACTTTAACCAAATTTGTGATAATTGCGAGGCGTCATTCAGAGCCAGAGTAAGACAATTCAAAATTATAACAAAAACAAAAAGTTGAATTCAATAAGTTTGATCGTTATATTTTAAGTGGTAAGATTTAATAAAATGCAATTTATGTTGAAATAAACAGCACAAACCGAGATCTGTATGTAAGTAAGAGATATATTTAAAATTTTTTCTATAGATTGATGCAAACAAGATCGACCTAAGTAGTTTTGGTAAAGGTTAAAAAACTGCCTACATCTCCGATTTTGTTTAAATATTTTTCACTGATAGGGCTATATTTATCAAGATTTTAGGTGAAAAAATTATTTGGCGGTCGCTTCTAGTTTTTTTTTTAATTGAATTTTAAAAATAATTAAATTTACATGTATTTTGTTGTTGCCTTTTTGTGCAAGGTGCCAGTCTACCTGCAACATTTTGTGACGGTACAGTGTCCTACAAACCGATTCATTTGAAATGAAAACTAAGTGTTTAGAAAAAGTGCACTGTAGACGAAAAATTTTTGAAAAAATAAAATCGCGCGCACGATCGAAGATGTAGGCAGCTATTTAACCTTTACCAAAACTACTTAGGTCGATCTTGTTTGCATCAATCTATAGAAAAAATTGTAAATATATCTCTTACTTACTGTTGGCGGCAGATCACTGCTTTATCTCATTGCTCAAGGTTGCCATACGATTAGAATCAGCTGTCCAAATCTATGTTCTAAGCATCTGTTAAATTTATGATAATCTTCTGTTAAGTCTTATGTTAGCAGCTGTTAAGTCTCATATTAGCAGCTGTTAAGTCTAAATCAAATCAGTTGAAATAAATCTCTTCTCACAAACACCACGTAAAAAGTGCAGCGGCACAAATAAATTTAACAAACTTAAACCCTTGCTTTTCAGCAAAATAAAAAACTACGAAAGTAAAGCGGTTGCACAAATCAGTGTATCCGTAAACATTGGTAACCCCGACGTGATGTTATAAAAATTAAATGTGATTCTAAACCCTTTAATATCACATTCGTAAATTATTCGCGCAATCGCTGCCGCTGCATTTTTTGATCTCGCTTTCGTTCGCGTACATACGTACATACATACAAACATTTTCGATCTCTCTTTCGTTCCCGTACGTACGCACATACACACAAACATTTTTCGGTATCGCATTTGTGCATACATACATACGTGCATACGTCTTTTCGCAACTTTTGAGCGCGCGCCGTATAATTGTTATTCCTCAGAATATTGTCAATTAATATTCTCATTTCTAAGCTGTTTTAATAGAAATAGTATTACACACTCTCGCAAACAATTTGGCCCTCAATAAGTGAACTTCGAACACAAAAACATTGTCCTATCACCTACATACATACATAGTGACTATACATTGCGCAAGTGCATTGAACCGTTTCAGCTGTTCTTATATACAACGAACATTAGCGGTTCTCATCTTCTTCGTTTTCTTACGGTTTCGTGGTGACAAAAAGAAACGGTAAAGAAACTTTTTCGCGCGCGTTTCACTTTGGTTCGTCACAGTGAACACTAACTAGAATGGCTGAACCAAGTTCCTCTATGCTCGAGCTCTTCAAATCTGACGAAATTGAGAATCTTGATGAGAGCGATTTGTCCGTGAGAATCGACTCCGTAAACCAGATGCAGGCCGAATTCGTGGAAGCTCAGACCGCGCTTGAGAAACTTGACTTCTTGGAGCTGGCGTCGAATACGCGCACTGAATTCGCTGAAATTTATTGGAAAGGTAATCAAGGCTCACTCGTCAATTGGATGCACTTAAGGCTCGTCACACTGCTCTCAACTCAACGACAATTCCCAGATTCAACGACCATGTGAACCAAACTTGCACTCCCAGGTCTCGACTACCGGAGATGCACCTGGCAACATTTAATGGAAAATATGAAGATTGGCCCGAGTTCTATGCGATGTTCAACACAGTTGTTGGTAGCAACGAGGATCTGAGTAAGATTGAAAAACTTCAACATCTGCGTTCTTGCCTGAGCGGTGCTGCAATTGACACCATCAAGTCATTGGAGCCCTCTGAAGATAATTACGAAAAGGCAATGGAACTTCTTATAAGAGGCTTTGATAACAAGTTGCTTAAATTTCAGGGGCACATACGCTCGATTTTTGGGTTGCCGGTTGTTGAAAAAGGATCTGCACAGAGCCTACGTGCGCTTAGTGATAACGTAAACGCTCATCTTCGAGCTCCCGGTACAACAGCAACAAGTGAGCAAATCGCAGATGGCCTACTTATTAACATTTTAAGTCACAAGTTAGACGCAAACTCGCAGGAGAAATGGGAAGAGTCTCTGGAATCTGAGAAGATCCCGAAATGGTCAAATATGGCGTCCTTTATCGAGCGCAGATGTCGCAAGCTGGAGAACATGGAATCAGTCAGTTTACAGGTTGCACACAAGAAGAATGGTGGAAATTCACTTGTAGCCTCTACCAGCAACGCAAAAGCTGGCCATTTATGCGACTCAAAGGATCACTTCCTGCCTAAATGTCCTCGTTTTGCCAACCTATCTCCGTCTCTCCGCTATAATGAAGCCAAGCGTATGCATCTATGTTTCAACTGCCTTCGTAAAGGTCATGCCTTACAGCAATGTCGAGCTGGACATTGCAGACACTGCCAGCAGAAGCATCACACCCTGCTGCATACAGGCCAAACTCTCTCGACGTCAACCGCTTTCAATGCTCAGCATGGAACAACTGAGCGGCAGCAAACGCTAATCACAACTGGCTCAAACCATGCACCTGAGAACAAAAAAACGCAGTCAGCTGATTACGTATTGTTGCCTACAGCCATCATATACATCAAAAACAGAGCAGGTACTTCTATACCATGTCGTGCCTTGCTAGATTTAGCATCACAATTAAATTTCGTCACTAGTAGACTGGCCAACCAATTGCAGCTAGTCACACGAAAATCAGCAGTTTCAATTTCCGGAATAGGTGAAGCTTCACTATCGTCAAACGCAGCAGTCGACCTCGCTGCTCAATCGCTTGATCGAAAATACAGCGCAGCATTCTCAGCCGTGGTCACACGGACGATCACGGACTACCACCCTCATATCGGAATCGACATAAGAACATAGCACTTGCCGATCCATCGTTCTACAAATCGCAGCGAGTAAATGTATTACTTGGTGCTGGCCTGTTCTTCGAATTGCTTTGCGTTGGACAGACTCACATAGCCAGACACTTGCCAATTTTGCAAAAAACAAGGCTTGGATGGATCGTTTCAGGAGCATTATCTCAGCCCATCAAGCATCATGCGTTAGCAGCCGTACGCAGGGAATCTCTGGAGGATGGCAACCTGACTGATATAGTCAAACGATTCTGGGACATAGACAGTTGCTATGGCTCCACATCAACAGCCACGGAGGAAGACATGATTTGTGAAAATTTGTTCCTGAAAAGCTACACGCGTCTGGAGACTGGACAATACTCAGTACGCTTACCGGCAAAGGAGGATCTGGATTCCCTTGGAGACTCATTCCATCGAGCCTTGAGGCGCTCAAGTCACTCGAGTCTAGGCTTCAGAGGAATCGACAGCTGAAAGAGCAGTATTCAGCATTTCTTCAGGAATACATCGACCTAGGACACATGTCATTAGCCTCCAGTCATCATGACGGACCTCGTTTTTATTTACCTCACCACTGTGTAGAAAAACCAGACAGCACGTCCACAAAGTTACGCGTAGTTTTTGACGGATCAGCAAAAACTACAAGTAGCGCATCTCTTAATGGCCTTTTATTCTCAGGCCCATCTATTCAATCCAAACTTTTCAACATACTGATCAGATTTGTGTGGAGATATTTCCAAAATGTATCGATGCGTGCGTATTCGCCACCAGATCAACGTGTGCAATGCATTCTGTGGCGCAACAATCCCGACGAACCAATAAGCGTGTACACCCTGAATACAGTTACGGAACAAAGCCTTCTTCGACCCACTGGGACTCATCTCGTCTATCATTACAAGGATGAAAGTGTTCATGCAAGCACTCTGGAAGGAAAACATCAATTGGGATGTGAGCCGTCCGCAGCATCTTCATTCAGCGTGGATGGAAATAACATAGCATGGCACCTGCAGGAAAATATGAAATCCACGGTTTCTGCGATGCCAGTATAGCAGCGTATGGAGCATGTATTTACGTGAGATCTGAAGTCAATGGAGACTACTCAACGCATTTGCTGTGCTCAAAGTCGAGAGTAGCACCCTTAAAAACATTAACGATTCCTAAACTTGAACTTTCTTCTGCACTAATTCTATCGGAACTCATATCAAACGTTGCAAAGGACCTTTCATTCAAATCTGAATATCATTGCTGGACAGATTTAACAGCAGCGTTAGCATGGATGCGTGACTCTCCTTCCAACTACAATGTGTTTGTGGCAAATCGGGTAATGCAAATTCAGGACCTTATGAGGGGCATGACATGGCATCATGTCACTTAACAACTGAACCTAGCTGATATCCTATAGCGAGGATGCACCCCACTTGAATTAGTCAACTCGCAACTATGGCATTACGGACCATCCTTTTTGCGCCTTCCCACGTCAAAATGGCCGAAAACGGTAGTCCCATCAGTGGAACTTCCAGAGCGACGAAGCAGAGTCCTCATTTCTACATCACACAAAGACATCGCAACTGATTGCAAGTTTCACAACTCCTTTGCAAAGTTGCAGCGAATATTTGCTTATGTACATCGATTCGTGACAAGGGACTCCCCAAAGCAAAAGGGCTCTATCACACTGCAGGAAATTAAATAGGGTACTCATCTCATGATTCGAAGCATCCAGAAGAATCATTTCCTCGAGGACTACAAAGCACTCAGACAGAGCAAGTCGCTGCCTGGAAGAAGTTTGCTGAAATCTTTGCAACCATTCATGGACTCAGAACTCATACTTGGAGTATGAGGCCAAGCATCCAATCTTATTGCCCAAACAACATCCTGTGACGCAGTCAATCATCATGCATTACCACGTTCAATTTCTTCATGCTGGTCCTCAATGTCTACTTGCAAACATAAGGCAACGCTACTGGCCCATGTGCAACATATCTTTTAACATCTCCCCATAGGTTTTCAATTGGATTTATATCCGGAGACTGCACAGGCCATGACATAAGATCGATCCGCTTTGATCCCATCCAGCTTTTGACCAGTTTGCTTGTATGTTTGTGGTCGTTATCTTGTTGAAACCGCCATTTTAGTGGCATTTCGCAATTGGCATAAGGAAACATAACATTTTCTAACATGTTAACATATACAGATCGATCCATGATCCCATCATTCATGGATAAAGAGCCCACGCAACTACAGCGCACTGTAAGAAAAACATGCCCATACCATAATTCTCCAACCGCCGTGTTTAACTGTCTTCAAAGTGTACCTAGGATCGTACTCTGTGTTAGGTGGACGTCTGACATATTGTCTGGAGCCCTTTCCACCAAATAACACAATTTTACTTTCGTCACTCCATAAAATATTTCGCCACTTTGTAATGGGCCAATTAAGGTGACTTTTGGCGAACTCCAAATATGCTTTGACATGTCTGGTGGCTAACAGTGGAACTTTTCCTGGATGGCATGCTTTGAGATTTTGTTCTTTAAGACGTCGCCGAATAGTAACGCCAAAAACATTCAAGCTTAAATCATTTTTTATCTTGCTGGACGATGCAAAAGGCTGCGCCCTGCTATATCGCACAATAGATCGGTCCTCATGAGGCGTGGTTTTACGTCGGATACCACGATTTTCGGGCATTTCTTTAAAATTTAAAGCATTATGAATCATTTTAGCAGAACATCCACACATTTCTTGGATGTCTTTATATGTTTTTCCCTGGTTTCTTAGTCGCACTCTAATATTTCTCTTTTCAGGAGAACAATGTTTGCCCCTGTTCACTACGTTAAAAAATATAAATTTATTTTAGTGTTTTCCAATGTTAATAATGGGCACTAATACAAAACCACACACTTTTATTCGATTAAGCGTCTTAACAAAATTTTTTTCGCCTATCAAGATACGCACTGCTATTTTAATGAACAGCCAAAGACTGATGCTTCTAGTAAAAAGAGTTGTTCTTTTGTTTAAAAAATCGAACGGGATTTTTTCGTTTCTTACTTATACACATTCCATTCTACCATAACAATGCGTAGAAGTTGGAATAATCGTAACGGAACTTGAAAAAAAATCACATTACTTGATTGCATTTCTCGCACTGCTATTTTTGTGAACACAGCTGTAAGTACTCTAGTCATGGGTACTCTTTTCACTTATCCTTTTACTTATCCTCTAAACAGGGGTAGTCAATTGTAGTAAGTACTCCCAGCATGGGTACCCTTTTCTCTACTTACTGGTAAACGATGTGGTAGCGATTGACCCTATTTCCTCATTTTATACAAAAAACGAAATGATAAAATACATTGCTTAGGGTGTGTAAAATAAGTAGGGGTAGCCCCTTAGTAAGTACTTATTTCACCAGCTACAAACTAGTGGCCAGTACTACAAGGTTGTGTTACATTTTAGAAAGAAACAAAAACGTTTTTTATTATGATGAAGATGATGAAAACATACGTACAGAATGAGAACAAAAATTAATAAAAATAAAAAAATAATAATTAAGTACTTCAAGTTCATGTCAAACCAAACGAACGCTACAGTCAGGTGCTGACTTTAGAAGGCCATGGATTATCATAGTATACCGTGTATCATATATTTTCCGTTATTTATAATGGAATTTTTCCTTTATTGTTATTAAGAATTTAAAAATATGCATTTTATATTCTTATTATTTTATTCGAACGACACTCACAAGCTCAATTGACGACAGAAGAAGAAGAATGCATAAACAATGCAAAAGGGAATAGACAAGAAGTGTAAGCATTAGATAGAGCGAGAGGGCAATAAGTATGTTTGCATTTTTACGTAATGCCAAACAGTTGTGGCGGTCGCAGGAGTTGTACAGTAGCTGATGAAGTAGACAGTGTTCGGGGCTCGATTGCTGCCGCGATCTATAAGTCAAATGTTGCTTTTTCTTTCTTTTCTATTAAATAATTTAAAAGGTTAACAAACAATAATTTTTTAATTTTTTGGTGCCCAACATATGTAATTAGAACACTTTTATAAACTTTGCCGAATGTTGCACAAATCTTACAGTTGCGTGTGAAGAAAGTTTTTCAGAAACTTAAAGAGGTAAATCTTAAGCTCCACTTAGACAAATGCGAATTTAAAAAAAAACAAACAACTTTCTTAGGTCATACCATAAGTCCAGATGGTATACGACCCAACAAAGAAAGTAAAAGCGATTGAAATATTTCCTATTCCAAAAACCTCTAAAGATATTAAATCATTTTTAGGCTTATGCGGATATTACCGCAAGTTCATTCCAGATTTTGCCAAAATAGCAAAACCTCTCACCTTATTTTTAAAGAAAGGAGCTAAAATAAATATGAAGGACGAAGCGTATATTAAATCTTTCGAAAAGTTAAAAACCCTTATCATGAACTACCCCATCCTCATTTGCTCTTACAAAAATAATTTTTACATTTACAAAAACATTTCAAGTTACTACTCACGCCAGCAATTTCGCCATTGGAGCCGTGTTATCTATCACAAGATAATAAACCAATTAGTTTTGCAAGCAGAACATTAAACGACCACGAACAGAATTACAGTACAATAGAAAAATAATTATTGGCAATTGTTTGGGCAACCAAATACTTCCGCCCATATTTATATGGAGTCCCTTTTGAAATATTAAGTGATCCTAAACCCCCTTGTCTGGCTAAATAATATAAAAGAACCCAATATGAAATTACAACGGTGGCGAATCAAACTTGGTGAATACAATTTTAAAATCAAATATTTGGAAGGAAAACTAAATCATGTAGCAAATGCTTTATCTCGAGTTAAAATTGAAGAAAATATGGTAGGTGAAAAAGAAGATATTTCAACAGCAGCAACAATACATAGTGCATCAGAAAGTAACGAAACTTATATTCAAATCACTGAGAAACCCATAAACTATTTCACTAGACAAATAGAATTTATAAAAGATTCCATAGACCAAGTAGACATATCAAAATATATCACAAAAACTAAAATCACTATAAAATATACTGAAATGACTCTCCCAATAGCAAAAGACTTCTTAATAAAATACTTTCTAAACCATACTAGCGTAATTTACATAGACAATGACAGTGATTTTTCCGTTCTTCAAAATGCATGCCATGAAACTATTAACCTACATAGTAACGTAAAAACCGTAAAAAGTATAGTTAAACTAAAGGACATTAACTCTTACGCTGAATTCAAGGAATTCATTATTTCTCAACACATGAAATTACTGCACCCTGGTATCGAAAAAATGACACGACTCTTTAAAGAAACTCCCTATTTTCCTGACTATAACAAATTAATTCAAAATATCATTAATGATTGCGAAGTCTGCAATCTCGCAAAAACAGAACACAGACCAACAAAACTTGCTTTTGAAATAACCCCAGAGACAAATAACCCAAGAGAACTTTACGTAATTGACTTTTATGCTATTGACAATGAGCAATATTTATCCTGTATTGACGTTTATTCAAAATTTGCATCACTTATAAAAACAAATAGTAGAGATTGGCTAGAAGCCAAAAGAGCCCTTACTAGAATATTTAACGACATGGGAAAACCACAAAAAATTAAAGCAGACAAAGACTCGGCATTCATGAGCAAATCTCTAAAGATTTGGCTAAATAACGAAGAAATACAATTAGATATCACCACAAGCAAAACAAGAATATCAGATGTAGAACGTCTTCAGAAAACAATAAATGAAAAGATTCGCATTATCAATACAGACGACTGCTATCTTCCAAAGTTTTCCATACATATATATGTATGAAAAGACAAATTACACACAGTTTTATCCATTATATAAGGTTGTCAAATATCTCCCTTCCGCTTTTTTGTCTTTTGAAATTCGCGGCTATGTACAAAGCGCTACAGAGCTCGTATCTGGCAACACTATACATAACCTACAAAACAACGCTATGCATGATTAGTTTGGATATTGCGTTCAACAGTTATAGACGTGTAAACATGGAGTTCACTAACGCCGAAATTCGCGCTATTTTAAAGTTTTCCTTCGTTAAAGGCAAATCCGATAGAGAAACGTTCCGTGAGATTAATGGTGTTTTGGGGGATGGTACTCTATCACTTCGAACCGCGGAGGAATGGTTTCGACGATTCAGAGCCGGTAATATTTATATTTGCAAACCTCTGCCACATATATGTATGTACCTTCTCCTACCCCTTTTTTGAACAAGGTACATACAATCTTCTCTAATCAAGTAAAAGTCGCATGTTAATGTATAAGTTAACCCGAGTACGTTGGCTTCAGGTTCCCATAACTAACCTGAGTCAGGAATTAATTACTCTCAGCCCACTGTGACATTGAGTTATAATTTGCGACAGTTGGAATTCACTCAAAAAAGAGTTATCCACAGAACGCACTCATCTATAAGCGAATTTACTCAAAATTGCGAGGCTTATCCGAATGGAAGATGTGCAGCGCGTTAGCCGAGGTGATTTACCGTTTGAACGGTAAATGCACGGACGCTTCTAGAAGGGTCGCAAGAGACGCGTGATGACAGCAAGGTTGGCACATTTTAGTTAGTCGAAGTTTACTTGCGAACCGATTAACACAAAAAATATCCCGCTTGATTAATTAAATAAACTTTAATAAAACTAACACGGAACTAGTGTCATTATTAAAATAAATAATTCATATCATTTTGGGAAAACTGGCGCCCAACCGGGGCGGGGAGGTTTATAGTATAGACTCTGTGTTAAAACACGTTAAATAAAAAGCTACATCCAAAAAAAAATTATACAAATCAAATTGTTTAACCAAGGAGCCATCGCTGTTATCAGAATTTAAAATGCAATTGTCACCAAAAGCGGACCGCTTATAGGGCAGCGGAAAGACGCTGAGTGAATCAGCTAAGGCAGCCAAGCAAAGCGAACACGACACCTGCCACATGCACGTGGACGCCGGCACATCAACGCAGCCCAACCACAAGACGCGACAAATATTTGGACAAACATGTAAGTGAGACGTTCACATATTTTTAGTAAAAGAAGAAACAAAACGAAAGTAAATAACAAAAAAATTAAATAAAACGAAAATACATTAAGCGTTCATATTGTCGGCAACCAGATTTATTTTGTTTCAAGCAAAAATTGCATTAAATGAATTTACCCTTGATAGATTATTTGGTTATCTGATGCTCGTCGTTGTGTTGTGTGATCTGAAATTTTCCTTTTGAGTTTGTATTGAGTTCGCCCGTTTTTATTGCTATACCTCATATGTCAAACTTTGAATATATTAACTCTAGCGAGGAAGAGTTTAACATAAAGAGAGTTACAAAGAGTATAAGAAAGAAAAAAATATGCCAGGTACTCCACCACCTCAGGGAGAGGAAGCAATAAGTATGCAGAATTTTGTGCCTTTAATGCAAGCAGCAGTCAAAGAGGCGCTTGTATATCAGGCAGCCACCTTGAAAGCAGAATTTGTTGCAGATTTCTGAAGAAGTTCAGGGACTTGAGGTGTCAAATACACCTGAAGTGACGGTGTAAAAATAAGACCAGGGGTATCATGTGACGAGCCATTGGACATAGTGAAGTCCGTTCCCGAATTTGACGGTAAGCAAGAACAATATGTCGCTTGGCGTCAGGCTGCCACGGCAGCGTATGAGTTATTTGAACCATTCGATGGCAGCAGTAGACACTATCAAGCCGTTGCTATCCTTAGAAACAAGATCCGGAGTACAGCGAGTGCCACTTTGGCATCGTTTAATACTGTACTGAATTTCAAGGCCATGCTGGCTAGATTAGACTTCACCTATGCAGATAAAACACCTATAAGTGTAATATGACAGGAAATGGAAACATTGCGACAGGGCGACATGACCTTGTTACAGTACTATGACGAGATTGAGAAAAAATTGACATTGATTACAAATAAAACTACTATGACAAATAAAAGTAGCGAGGCAGCCGTTCTTAACAAACAGTTTAGAGTGGATGCATTGCAGATATTTATTTCCGGGTTACACAAAAATTTAAAAACACCCGTGTTCTCAGCACAACCTCATGATCTACCAACTGCATTGGCACTTGCGCAGGAAGCGGAGGCCGGCGAAGATAGATATACTTTTGCAACAAACTTCGCGAGAAACGTCGCAGGTGGATCTCAAAAGGCACAACGGGAGTATAATGGAAGAACAGAGGGGTGTAGGGCAGTGGATGAAGAGCTTTTTGGTGCCTCTGACGATGAGAATTGCAATTTTTTAGGGGCAATTCCCTGCTACCCTATGTCAAGCGAGAAGTAGCGGGGAGAACGGTAAAGCTTCTGTTAGATACAGGGGCTTCAAAGAATTAAGTCAAACCATGGCCAGAGCTGGCTTATTTCATGCCAGTAGAAGAACCATTTCATGTGACGTCAATTCACGGTCGCACAAAAATCCACACCAAGTGCAAGATCTTTCTTTTTGGAGTAAAATCCTCTTTTTTTGTTTTAAATAGTTTTTCCGACTTTTACGGCATTATTGGCCTTGACCTACTTAGACAGGTAAATGCGATAATTGACCTTACAAGCGACCTCATAGAACACGATAATAGAAAAGAGCCTATCTACTTTTTGAAATGCAAAAATGTCAATCACATTAATATCAATTTAACAGAGATACCACCCGTCGTAAGGGAAAAATTTAAAGAGATGATCGGAAATAAATCGAATGCCTTCGCGGACCCTAACGAATCTCTGTCTTTTAACGTAAACACGGTAGCCACCATCCAAACTGATGGAGTACCTGTTTACTCAAAACTTTATCCGTATCCAATGGGGGTGACCGACTTTGTAAACAACGAAGTAAAAGAAATGTTGGCAAACGGGATAATAAGACCATCCAAGTCACTTATCCTATCTTATACCACCTATCTCAGCAATATTATTCAATCTAGGTAAGGCCAGGTATTTTACAACGCTTGACCTTAAATCTAGCTTTCACCAAATAAATTTGGCAGAAAAAGATCGGCAAAAATCTGCTTTTTCGATTGATAATGGAAAATGCGAATTTTGTAGACTTCCCTTTGGACTAAAAAATGCACCAAGCATTTTTCAAAAGGACGACGATGTCGTACGAGAATTTGTCGGTTAAATATGTTATGTTTACATAGATGATGTGATTATCTTCTCAAGAACCGAGGAAGATCATATTGAGCACGTAGACCACGTGCTAAAAGCGTTGTACGACGCTGGCATGAGAGTATCACTCAAAAAGTCAAAATTTTTCAAGGAACATGTTGAGTACTTAGGGTTTACGGTAGTTAATGGAGGAATAACAACTTCCTCTGATAATGTTAAGGCTATTTTGGAATACCAAATTCCTATGACCCTTTTCGTCTTACGCTCATTTCTTGGGCTGGCCAGCTTTTATCGCTGCTTCGTCAAGGGCTTTGCATCTATTGCGAAACCTTTGACGGAATTTCTTAAGGGAGACAACGGCAAGATCGGTACCAACCACTCGAAAAAAATTGCCATAGAACTAAACACCGAAAAACTGAAGGCATTTGACAAGCTTAAGCAAATCTTGTCTTCGGAAGACGTTCTTCTGACATACCCAGACTTTTCTAAGCCATTTGACTTGACGGTGCGGTACTGTCCCAAGCTGGGCGACCAATAACAATGATTTCTCGTACGCTAAGGGACAGAGAAAAGAATTTTGCGACAAACAAGCGAGAGCTCTTGCCCATAGTTTGGGCCCTGCGGACCCTAGAAACTATCTCTACGGAGTGCGAAATCTTAACATTTATACCGATCACCAACCCCTGACGTTTTCTGTGTCGGATCGAAACCCGAATGCAAAGTTAAAACGCTGGAAGGCTTTCGTTGACGAACACAACACGAACATTATTTAAAAACCGGGAAAGGAAAATTATGTCGCAGATGCCCTCTCTCGGCAGCATGTTAACGCGCTAGAAAATGGTGGCGACTCAGATTTGGCTACCATTCACAGTGAGGAATCCCTCTCTTACACGATTGAGAGTACAGGCCGGTGAATTGTTTTCGAAACCAAATAGTAATAGAAGAAGCGGACATGCCTTCTGTTAAGACATTTATAGTTTTTAAAGAAAAAACACGTCACATTATCAGGTTCTCTAAGCGTGAAGACTTGTTACAAGAGGTAAAAGATCGAGTTAAAGCAGATGTAGTAAATGCAATACATTGCAGTCTGCCAGTTCTCGCCTTTATTCTACACAAACTGATTGAGAGTTATCCCTCGACAACATTTAGACACTGCAAATCCTGGGTTCAAGATATAACAGATGGTACCGAACAAAGAGAGATAGTAACAACTGAACATAACAGGGCCCATCGCGCTGCTCAGAAAAATGTAAAACAGATTGTGCAAGACTATTTTTTTCCAAAAATAGGTAGATTCGCGCAAGAGATCACGGCGAATTTCAGGATCTGTTCTTCTGGGAGAAACACCAATACCATCGGGAGTAGGTCAGGCACTTCACATTGATATATTCTCAACCGATAAAAGATCATTTCTGACATAGACGACGATACGTCACGCAACCGGGACAATGAAACTGAGTGACTATTCGACTGCTGACTACATACCTCTCATAGACGGCGACATAACGGTTTGGGACGAGAACGGTTACCTCGGACACTCAACTAAGCTGACAACTTACGAAGTTTACGTGACGGGAACAGCAACCTGCATAGACGACATTGAACAGCAGCACCTGAAGATTAGATGTTAGTGAAATAATTGGTGAACGTCTCACAGACCTTAGTATAACAGATTTGCTTAGGGTATCTACTATTAAGATCTTCCAAAATATTGAAAATTTACACTTCCTAATTTAATACCTACCCAACACATAAATTAGTTTGTAAGATAGTTAAACTCTCCCCCGTACAAAAAAATAGAATAATTGACTTTAGCGACCACAATGTGGTTACGGATCGCGGAAGCCGCGTTCTCGCCGTTGGCGACTGCATCGCTGGCGTGCAGACTACATTTTGCAGGGAAAAACGATCCCTCATGTGCCTAACAATTAGAAGCAGGCATACCATCACACTGCGCCGCCCGATCGATTTACTTAGACCCAATAATGGTTGTGGGTGAAGGCGTCGTACTGATCAATTATACAACAGTGCTTGTGGCTGAAAAAGGAAGACCAGAGTTAACGTCAACCGGCACCGTGATGATCACCTTTGACGGTGAAATAACCTAAACGGCACAAAACACGTAAATAGACGTGGGATTCTGGAGGAAAAAACCGGCAGTTCCCGCCGTTTCTCAGATCAATGTCACCGAGTTCCGAAAAGATCTAAGCCTACCGTTCCTCCATGAAATGGGGCTAGAGAACTGGAGACATGCCGCCGATCCCCGTCAGAAGGACTTCCAGACCGATCATCATTGCCGCCGTCACCTTGGTGCTGATCATCTGGGGTATCATTGCGTTCTTGGCTTGACAGAAGAGTTGCGGTGAGCAAAACCAAATTAAAAAAATCATTGCACTATAAAGAGCCCCAGAGCGAACCGAGGTCGGCCCACACATGAAGGAGGGAGGAGTTAACCCGAGTACTTTGGCTTCAGGTTCCCATAACTAACCTGAGTCAGGAATTAATTACTCTCAGCCCACTGTGACATTGAGTTATAATTTTCGACAGTTGGAATTCACTCAAAAATGAGTTATCCACAGAACGCACTCATCTATAAGCGAATTTACTCAAAATTGCGAGGCTTATCTGAATGGAAGATGTGCAGCGCTTTAGCCGAGGTGATTTACCGTTTGAACGGTAAATGCACGGACGCTTCTAGAAGGGTCGCAAGAGACGCGTGATGACAGCAAGGTTGGCACATTTTAGTTAGTCGAAGTTTACTTGCGAACCGATTAACACAAAAAATATCCCGCTTGATTAATTAAATAAACTTTAATGAAACTAACACGGAACTAGTGTCATTATTAAAATAAATGATTAATATCATTTTGGGAAAACTTATATATGTGTAATATACATACACATATATATATTTATCACATACTTACGTTGCCCAATAAAATACATTGCCAAGTTCCCAACCTCAAGCGGCAATTGTACGTCCCAATTTAATAAAACATTTTTTCCATTTCATTTATTAAAAATCAATAAATTTTGACCGGCAGCAATATTTCGGCTGCACCGGCACAACAAAGACACATAGTCGAATTATTAAATTAATACACATATAAGTATTTAATTACATACACCATGCACACATTTTATTTCGGTTTTAAAAAAAAGGGAAAACTCAACACTTAAATTTAATACTGAAATGCATTAGGTCAATAAATTATTCTTTGTTTACCTTTCTCAGCCCTAGTGATCGCAGTTCGCCTTAGTGATCGCAGTTCGATCACAATCGACCGACCACCACATCTTTTCATTCACTCAGTGTTATCGTTCCAGGGCTGCTCTAGCTTAAATATTAAATATCACTTAGTGGGCAGCCGTGACTTTTAAAATCACTTATTTTTTATTGATCGTCTCATTGTGCACTGTGCTGTGGTATTACAAAGCACTGCAACAATGTAAAAAAATATCAAATATAATATCCTCCGTCTGAGAAAATAATAATAATAATAATAATAAATAATTCTTTATTTATTTTTTCACATTATAATTTATTATTTTTAAATAAATAATTTTGCATTTCTTTCTCTCAGAATTTCACGCTGAGTATAATAATTGTTTCGATAATTATTATTACTCAAATAAAATATATCGATAATTATAAAATAATATTTATATAATTTTTTTTTTCAATTTTTTCCAAAAACAGCGTGTTGCCTTGTAACTTATCAACAAATTCCTCGCTCAATAGTTTCGATAAAGTTCGGTTCTATTTGTATAACATTCTTGTTTATTGTTAAAACAAGAAATTCGGCTCGTCCGATTTTCTACGCTCTTCTGTTTCACCACTAAGCACTGAACACTCGTCTAAACTTCCAAGGGTGACGTTATCACTTTGGGAGCAGTCCGTACAGAGACAGGCTGAAATTCTTCGTGGAAGAATATGTCAAATTTCCTTTCAGAGCGCTATCGCACATTGAAAGCGATAGAGGACGTACAACCTAGTACAAGCGCACAGACTAGTCCCAAACCTGCTCGAAAAGAGCCTTCTACGAGGAAGGTCAACTCTTTTGAGACAACTCTTGTGGCCAAACCGCAAACCTGCAAACTTTGCTCAAAGAAGAACCATCCTATACGTCTGTGTCCGCGCTTTCTCCAAACGGCTGTTGATGAAAGGTCCCATTTCATCAAACAGTAGAAGTTGTGTCTAAACTGCTTCGCAAGAGGACACATCCTTAAAGATTGCACGAGTCAACATAATTGTTTTACGTGCAAGGGTCGCCACAATACACTCCTGCATCGTGGCACCCCTCCTTCTGCGCCCTCTTCAGTAGATTCTGCACCAACTCCCCAAAATTCGAATATACAGTCCACTGCTTCATCGACTCATATTCAGAATTACTTCACGGCGAACACACAAGGTGTTCTTCTCGGCACTGAGCTTATAAATATTTGCCATTTGGAAATTGACAGAAAATTGACTTCAGGCTGCCAGCGCGCCGGCCGAAGCATTTGCCTGTTGTCAAACATCACTAGCAACGCATACATTCTCATGCCAGCATGTGCATGCATACACGCACACATTGAAACGATCGCACAGCGCAAAGAAGTACACGCATGCTTATCGTTCCGCTGTCGTTGTGCGACTGAAGCAGTTTTGATCCTATGCGCTGTTTGTACTGAGAGCCGAACATCGAAGTACCCCACCCGAACATCGAAGTTCCCATCCGAACATCGAAGTTCCCAGCCGAGCGTGCAGCCGAAGTCTGTGGGGTACTAGGATTCAAAAACTGACAAAAACAGATTTACCCCCTGTTTGAGTTCTCTATGTGTTCAGTGCTTAGTGGTTTCACATTTCTGGCTCCGTCACCAGCATCAATTGCATTTTTTTTTTCGCTTTTTTGAAAGCTTGTTATGCCAATTGATGGTGGTAAAGACACCAAGAAACACCTTATTGTACCCACGACTACGCATAGACGCTCCAGCTCTCTTCCAAGTTCCCTTCTTGGTAAAACACCTTCTCCAGCCACTATACGGAAAGTTTCAACTCCGGCCACATCTAAAATTTCGGTGCTCACTCCTCCAATCACTCGTTCAGTTGGTCATTTAATCTCACTAGCAATAAAAATGGCACTCCAAAAGTTCATTAATGCTTCTGATAAGCTCACGCAGTTCGAAGCTAGGATCCAAATTTCTCGTACAGCCTCACTTCACACTCACAGAGTGCGTCTTGGGCAGCTTCGGTCCATATGGACTGCCGTAGAGCTTAAATATGAGCTCTGTTCCAACGCATTGTCTCAAATGGAGACGAATGCTGAGGACAAGATGAGGTATGACCACTGCTATTCCATATACGAGGAACTTGCCTATCAATTAAATGAGAATATAGAGACCGCAACGAATCCCCCTCCAGCACCTGCAGCACAACTGGCCTTCCAGCCACGAAGATACCGATCACCACCCTTCGATGCTGAAGTTTTCAGCGGTGACTACCTTAAATGGCCAACTTTCCGTGATCTGTTCACAGCGGTCTACATTTTCGATCCCGGCCTAAGTCAGACCGAGAAACTGTTTCATTTAAATGCAAAGACCAGTGGCGAAGCAAAGGACATCGTGTCCAAATCCCCTCTCACGAATGAGGGTTTCTCTTCTGCTTGGAAGAACTTGACGGATAGGTTTGAAAATAAGAGGCTGTTAGTCAACAGCCAACTTAAAATCCTCTTCAACCTTCCGTCAGTCTCTCAGGAGTCTGGAGCCCCCATCCAAATACTTCAAAGCACAATACAAAGTTGCTTAACGGCTCCAGACCACTCCAAAATCAACACAGAGAATTGGGATTGCCTTGTAATCTTTCTATGCTCGTCTAAACTTCCAAGGCTGACGTTATCACTTTGGGAGCAGTCCGTACAGAGACAGGCTGAAATTCTTCGTGGAAGAATATGTCAAATTTCCTTTCAGAGCGCTATCGCACATTGAAAGCGATAGAGGACGTACAACCTAGTACAAGCGCACAGACTAGTCCCAAACCTGCTCGAAAAGAGCCTTCTACGAGGAAGGTCAACTCTTTTGAGACAACTCTTGTGGCCAAACCGCAAACCTGCAAACTTTGCTCAAAGAAGAACCATCCTATACGTCTGTGTCCGCGCTTTCTCCAAACGGCTGTTGATGAAAGGTCCCATTTCATCAAACAGTAGAAGTTGTGTCTAAACTGCTTCGCAAGAGGACACATCCTTAAAGATTGCACGAGTCAACATAATTGTTTTACGTGCAAGGGTCGCCACAATACACTCCTGCATCGTGGCACCCCTCCTTCTGCGCCCTCTTCAGTAGATTCTGCACCAACTCCCCAAAATTCGAATATACAGTCCACTGCTTCATCGACTCATATTCAGAATTACTTCACGGCGAACACACAAGGTGTTCTTCTCGGCACTGAGCTTATAAATATTTGCCATTTGGGTATGACTTATGAGGCACGTGCACTGATCGATCCAGGATCAGAGGTTACGTTCATCTCCGAACGGATGTTTAACATGAAGCCCATAAAGCCCTCCTATCAAGCCGTGCAAGTCCAAGTAGCTGGCTTAAATCAAGCCATCTCAGCCAATCCACAAAAGTGGTGCCACTTTCAGATTGGTTCCCCGATCACTCCTAGGTTACAGCTAGAAACTGAAGCCTTTGTTCTCCCTCAATTGGCAGGCAACCTTCCATCCTACTCAATTTATTGAGTGCAACTCCATTATTCAGGAGTATTTAGATTTGGGCCACATGAGGCCAGTCTCCCCAAGTAACGACTGCAACAATTTTTATCTCCCTCATCATGCTGTTTTCAAATCTGAGAGCACCACTACGAAAGTTCCCGTGTTTTCAACGCCTCGAGTCCGTCCTCCAATGTTATATATACATATATATAAGTTATATATATACCTCCAATTTATATATATTATAAACAAATATATATATATATACATGTAATATATATATCTTGTATCCACCTTCTCCTTTCCAGATAAGTGAGATGGCACCACGCAAGGCACTCACACCAGCCAAGCCCAAAGGAGTGAACTCTTTTAGATGCCGCGTCTGAAGAGGAGTCCATGCGTTGAAAAAGTGCCAACGTTTTCTGCGTCTGGCTGCTGAGAAGCGTCTTTGGGCAGTTTTGATCAACAAATACTGCCCGAACTGCCTTGCCCATGAACACTCCAAGGGTTCATGCCGCAGTGGTAGCACCTGTCGCACATGCGGCGAGAGCTACCATACGCTTCTCCACCTTCCAATCATCACCCAGCCCGAGAAGCAGACCACAACAACACCAGCGCCGCCTCTTCCACCTTCAGAGTCCCTGGCGTCACCACCCTCCATGGCAGTCAGTATGCTGCCGATGGTGAGCCTGGACGTGGCCGGCAAAACCTTCGAGGTGCGCGTGCTGTTGGACGCTTGCAGTCCATAGAGCCACATGCCCACCTCATTGGCAAAGGCCTTTAGTCTTTCCGCCGAAGATGGGTTTTACCATGCCTTGTTCAGGTCAAGGGCGTCACCAGAGTTTGCCCTCACAGTGACTCTGAAGATGGAAGAGGTTCAGATTAGAGCCCCGGCTCAGAATTTCGGAAAGGAGCTCCAGAATGCTTATCCAGACATTACGCTGGCGGACAATCGGTGTCATGTGCCAAGTAGAGTCTCCATTGTTCTGGGGGCCGACGTCTATGGCGACGTACTTCTCTAAGTCCGCTAGCGTCTCTAAAGCCCCTCCAGTGGCATCCGAAAGATCCCGTCTCCACCCTCACATTTGCAATAGTATTGGAAGGGGGGCGGGATGTTTACGCCGATACTCGCCGCCAAAAAGTAGGCAGCATATCGGCGTAAACAGTGCGAGAGTCACCAAGGGCTCTCGCGCTCTTTTATCCATTAGCATGTTAAGTTAGGCTTAAGTATATTAATTTCTGTAATGAAGATCTACTATGAAAATATATTGTGAAGTGAACACCATACGCCCCGAATTGTGTTATTTTTTATTCGAGTTGCATTCGCGTCGGTATTAATCCTACAGCAACAGGAGCGCTTCACCCCCTCTACGATCCCACCAAGAAGGAAGACTTTTCATTGCCGCCACTACAAACAATTTTTATTATATGTATTTATCAAAGTTTCAAAATGTTAAATTAAAACTAGGATTAGATACCCTATTATTTAAAATGTAAATTTAAATATTTAAGTAATAATAGTTATTGTCGCGGAACGGATAAGTTGGCTATCGATAAATACATAGTTAAGTAATTTGTCACCGATACTGTTTGCGTTTTAATCGTTGTTGTACTTGGTCACATCGATTTAACTTAGAATTAAGCTACACTTGGCGCGGCAGATCAGTTCATCTGCCGATATCCAAGAGAAACGGCGGTATGTAGAATTCGGACCAAATTTAAGGTTAAAATTTGTAATGCCTTGCAAAACTTAAGGCATTCCCTGGATATTTATTCCCATTCTTTATTCGCACCCTGTAATTTGCAACATGCCGCCGCTGAGGCAAAGCCCTAGACTAGATCAGTCCAAGGGGCCACGACGATCACAACCACACAAACTGGCAGTCCGACTACATCTATGAGTGTGGCTAATGTTATATAGCAGCCTCAAAGTTCCAAGGAAAGTGGACTACTCGGTCAGAATCCGATTGGTACTCCGCAGTCTGCCGAAGCAGGCCAGATTACTAATTCCACAACTATAGAGGTGGCGAACCTACTGGAAAGAATCGCAACCTTAGAAAGGGAACTATCCAAGGCAAAGGCAAATGAAGGACAACAGAGACCGCAAAGAGACCGGTAGAAATCGGGTTGAGCGGTAACGGTAACGGTGCAGCGAATACACCGTTAAGTATGAGTGAAACGTCGTCATTCCAGTGCGCGTTTATGGAGACGACGGAGGCATATCAGTGTACAGCTTTGGAGAACAATGAAAGGCTAGTGAAGACTTTGAAGGGCGAGGCACAAGCAGCAGTAAAGGCGCTGCTCATCCACCCGAAAATTATGCAAGCAGTTATGGAGCAGCTTCGATTTCGGTATGTACGCCCGGAGCAACTGATTCGAAGCCAATTGGAGAGTGTGGGAGATGTCTTGCCAATCTCAGAACAGAACATTGTCAGGATTCTGCCGTTCGCCACAAGGGTAAGCAACGTAGCTGGATTTTCGAAGTCAACAAAGAACGGCATTCACCATTTAGGAAATCCTATCCTAATGGAGGAGCTGATCGCCAAGTTGCCTATAAGCTAGAGGTTGGACTGAGTGCCAAAGGAGGCATCACTACTTGCCCCACGATAGAATCGGAAATCCCAGGCTACCACAGTCGAACAACGGCCACTTGATGGAGAATAGGAGCACTCGACATCAGGAGCTGCAAAGGGACGCCAGCCAGCGCCGACGTTATCCCTTTACGTCAATTGCCATACCGAATCCTTAGCTGCGTCGATCCGGATGGAGGTCACCTGCTTTTCCGGATTTTGCCCGTGACGTTAAATGCGAGGAATAAGCAAGTGGACACATAAGCACTACATGATGAAGGATCGTCCGTAACGCTTATATCGAAGATATCATCCAGAGCCTAAAACTAATGGGAGAGAGTCGACAGCTCAACGTGCAGTGGTTTGGTGGCAAATCCCCCAGAGAACAAACAACGATAGTTAGCCTGCAGATAAATGGTGCGGGCAAATCCAAGCACCATGATGTATCGAATTGGAATCTTCCATTGCAAAGCTTGCGTCGGGAAGATGTTAAGGCAAGGAAGGCAAATGGGCGCCTACTCGTTAAATCGTACTTCGATGCAGAACCAAGGATCTTGATCGGCTTAGATCACGCACATTTGGGTATTCCACTGAGAACCAGAAGCTTTGAAGCAGGAGGACCATATGCAGTCGCCACCAAACTTGGATGGGCGGTGTAATGACCAGTAAAAGGGAATGCCAGTCTACCGGTATCGAGATCATGCCTTTTAGCCGCATAGAACCAAACAACCAAACAAGCCGGGAAAAAACCGGGGTCGAGAACCCAAACAAGCCGGGAAAAATCCGTCTAGTCCTTGATGCCGCAGCCAATGTGAACGATATATCACTGAACTTGGCGCTGATGAAAGGCCTACCAGCAGTGCTCTTCCACTTCCGGGAAGGAGCAGTGGGAGTATGTGCAGACATCATAGAGATGTAAAGCTCGTCAACGCTTCGCAATATAGTAGTACGGATCCGCGAGCGGTTATGGCGATAAAGGAGTACCACTACGTGGACGACTATGTGCACAGTTTCATGAGTAAGGACGAAGCTGTCGCCGTTTCGTCACGGGTGAGAGAAATACACGCAAACGCAGGATTTGATTTGTGTCGGTTTTCCTCCAGTTCGGCAGATGTGGTCAAAGCCCTGAACCCACAAGGATCCAACACGAAAGTTAAATGGAGCGAATCTGAGGAAAAAGTATTGGGAATGTACTGGCAGCCGGCTACGGAGGACTTTTAATTCAGCATCAAATACCATCCGGTACCCAGCAGCGTAATGAATAGGAAACGCGTCGCTGCCAAGAGGAATTTTCTAAGCCTTGTGATGTCCACGTTCAATCCGATCGGATTCTTGAGCTGCTACATGATAACCGCCAAACTGTTAATCCGAGAGATTTGGCGGAGAAGAGTCAAGTGGGATGAACCGCTACCAGACCAATGGGCCGCAGCATTTGAGTGCAGCTCGAATTATTAAAAATGATTGATTTGTGGGTATTGATTTAATAAGTAGATCGATGAATTTTATTTAGTATTAAAGACAATACAGTACAAGACGAAATGTATCTATGTACGCGAACTTAATTGGTGTTTTCTGACTGCCTTGATTATTTCTCTTAAAGCCATGGATTTAAACTTATGCATGGGCTATTGTGTTTGTCTGAACGAGGAACATGCTTAACAGGCAGAAGGAGACATATGAAGTATATATATTCTGAACCAGCATCAACACCCAAGCTAGGTGCAATTGAGCCATGTTTGTGTGCCTCTCCTTCCGGCTGTCTGTACCATCGGATATAGGCGTATAAGGGCCTCTATCTCAGAGACTTAAAAAGTAAGACCCACCAAATGTAACAGTTCTTGTATGTATTGAAAGCAGTAAAATTAATTTTTTAAATTTTGCCACGCCCCGTTGTATGTTGGTCAAATCTATTTCAATGCTACGTGCAAAAGAATGTACGCAAAATACTATTTTTTTCAAATTCTTGGCCGTTCTATCGTATGTTCAATTCCAGATGATATTAATCGTATTTAGGTTGACGGAACAAATTTACATAAATCATGTCAGATATAAGAAAAAAAATGTTTCGAAAGTAAACTGAAATATTAAAATTCTCAGCCGAACTATGTCGAATTTCAAGATCGTGGATAACCTTTTGTTATTTTCTTTTTGCAATAAAATTGTGGCTCGCGCACATTGTTTTGCACAATATTATGATTCGAGGATAGTGATGAATTGACAGAACACATTTCGGATAAATGAGAGATGTGTTTTCGTAAAACTATTGTTATATAGTTAAAAGTTCGATATTAAACTGAAAAAAATATTTTTTGCCGTATTATGTAAAATGTTGGCTTGATAGAAAATCATTATTAACGAGGGCAATAGTCGAGCGGCACGCGACAGTGGGACACCCTTCGACCTTTGTTTTAACGTAATAAGTAAATCATTGTACGATACTACTGCTTAATAGAAATAACATAACGTAAGCCTTCATATGCAAACGGATATTAATACGTGTACATATGTATATGCATGCAGCATTTCATTGGCCAAGCAAGTAAGCATGGGTATGCGTTTGAAAGCAAAAAATTCGAGTGCCTTTCTTTCCTACATGAGCATTGCAAATGACGTCCGTCACAGTTTGGTGGTTTGTATACAAAATCCATGCGAACGAGGTTTATTATTAACTACGTCTGTATTTATTGTCCGATCAAATTTAAATTTTGGCGGTAGATATATGTATATTATAGTAAGCTTAGTTCTGGTCTAAGAAAGTTTTGTCATTTATACCTCGCTTACAAATCGACTTTAAAAACTTAATTTTTGATTTCCAGTGGGCGTGGCAACTAACATTTGAAATAAACTTGATCAGCTCTTACATAGTATACAGGAATCTTCCTGCCAACTTTGGTATCTCTAGCTTTTATAATAGCGGACATCAGACAGACAGACATGGCTTAATCAAGTAGGCTAGTGATCCTGAGCAAGAATATATACACTTTACGGGGTCTCCCACGCCCCCTTCTGTCTGTACACGCACTTCTGCAAAAAGTTAGTATCCCCTTTTTGACCACCTTCAATGGTCGAAGAGTATTTAAAGGGGGTTATGTACTGGGACCTTTAAGATCTACGAGGGTCGTTTGATAAGTCCGTGACTTTTTGAATAAAATATATTTTTTTCGTCAAAGAAGCGTTTTATTTCTCAACATAATCTCCTTTTAGCTCTATACATTTAGTCCAGCGTTTTTCCAATTTTTTTATTCCTTCCAAATAATAGGTTTTCTCAAGGCCCTCAAAATAGTCGTTTGTTTCTGTGATGACCTCTTCATTTGACCCGAATCTCTTACCGCCGAGCCATTTCTTCATGTTTGGAAACAAAAAATAGTCACAGGGGGCTAAATCTGGAGAATATGCTGGATGGGGTAGCAGTTCGTAGCCCAATTTATGAAATTTTGCCATGCTGACTACACACGTGTGCACCCGTGCATTGTCCTGATGGAACAGCACTTTTTTTTCGCCAAATGCGGTCGTTTCTGCTTCAAATCAATATCGAATCTGTCCAAAAGCTCTGAATAATATTCGCCGGTGATCGTTTTACCCTTTTCAAGGTAATCGATGTGATTGTGCATCCCAAAAAACTGTGGCCATGACCTTGTTGGCCGACAGACCCACCTTGGCCTTCTTTGGTGCACGTTCACCCGGAGAAACCCACTGTCTTGATTGTTCTTTGGTCTCTGGTGTGGTGTGGTGGATCCATGTTTCGTCTACGGTAACGAAACGGCGCAAAAATTCGTTTGGATTGCGGTTGAACATCGCCAAACACTCCTTTGAAATGGTCACACGGTTGCGCTTATGGTCGTGTGTGAGCAATCGCGGCACCCATCGCGCGGAAAGCTTTTTCATGTCCAAATATTCATGTAAAATGTGATGTACCCGTTCAGTTGAGATGCCTACAGCCTCAGCTACCTCACGCACTTTCATTCTCCGATCATCCAATATCATTCCATGGATTTTGTCGACGATTTCTGGCATGACGACCTCTTTTGGGCGACCTGAACGTTCGGCATCACTTGTACTGGTACGACCACAACGGAACTCAGTAAACCATTTCTTAACCATTGAAATTGATGGTGCAGAGTCCCCATAATATTTATCAAGTCTTTCCTTGGTTTCGGTGATGGATTTTTTACGCAAAAAATAATGCTTAATTAGCACACGAAATTCACTTTTTTCCATTTTCGTTAAAATTCACGAGATCGTCTGCTTTCAATGCCTATAAAACGCAAACCAAAAAACGCAGCTTTCTCAAAATTTTACAGTCAGCTGTTAATCGATAACTGCTGACAGGAGCAGTTGTAGAGAGTTGTATTTAGAGCAGGTGCGCGGCAAATACAAAAAGTCACGGACTTATCAAACGACCCTCGTACATAGTTAAGTAATTTATCACCGATAGAGGGCACTGTGATTTAGTATTTACTGTATGCGTTTTTATCGTTGTTGTAATTGGTCACATCGATTTAACTTAGAATTAAGCTACGCTTGGCGCGTGAGATCAGTTCGTCTGCCGATATCCAAGAGTAAGGGAAGAGAAACTGCGGTATGTAGAATTTGGACCATATTCAAGGTTAAAATTTGTAATGCCTTGCAAAACTGAATTATTTCTCTATAGAATAAAACATCTTCATTTGTCTAATGCCAATGATCATTTAAGGCATTCCTTGGATATTGTCGGCGGCTCCACCGTTATGTTCATGGAATTTTAAAATTTGGGGGTATTTTAGTCTATCCACAGGAACCGGTTTTGTAATCGATAATCCTTGATGGTTCTGCGGTTAGTTAGGGAAGGCAGATTTTGTAACAGAAGTATACTATGATAGGAAGGCAGTCTAAAATTTGCATCCCAGTTAAGTCCGCTTAAGGCAAAAAGTAAGACGTTCCTCAGTACAGATTCGATGCGTTCCTTATGAATAGTGTACTGGGAACACCACATGCATGAACCGTATTCGAGAATGGGACGAAGAAATGAAACGTAAAGGGTCTTTGTTATATAAGGAGCGTCGAATTCCTTAGACAATCTTATAATAAAGCCTAGGACACCCTTGGCTTTATTGACCATATTAGTTATATGACTGGGAAACTTTAGACTTCGGTCCAAACGGACACCAAGATCATCGACTAGGGTGATTCTTTCTAAGGCACAACCATAAAGAGTATAAGACGCAAACTTCGGACTGGCTCGAAAGAATGTCATCAGCTTGCATTTCAAGCAATTAAAACTATTTAGGTCGGCTTGTAAGTGTGAGTGACAGTGATTGTCTTTGAATTGGTAACAAAGCTTTACATCATCCGCATACAAAAGAGCACGGGAGTTACGTATGACCAAGGGAAGCTTATTAATGAAAAGCGTAAAAGGTAGGGGACCGAAATGACTCCCCTGAGGAACATCAGATGTGGCATGAAATGGGTTTGAGACGGTGGTTTTAAAGAGGACCTCTTTGAGTTCTGTCAGCCAGATAGCTTACAATCCAACTAAGAAGTTTTGGTGAAATACCTGAAAGTCAAGCTTATGTGCCAGAAGGGAATGATTTACTGAGTCAAAAGCTTTGCTGAAATCAGTATAAATAACATCAGTTTGAAGATTTTCCTGAAATCCTTTTACCACGAAGGATGCCAGCTCAAGCAAGTTTGCCGTAGTTGAACGACTTTTAATGAATCCGTGTTTAAAAGGTGAGATAACGGATCTACAGAAATGTGGCAATAAGGAGTTATAACATTCTTGAAAAGTTTTGGTATAGCCGACAATTTAGAGATACCTCTATAATTGCTTGCATCAGACTTGCTGCTCTTTTTAAGCAAGGGAATAAAAAAGGATTCCTTTCAAATGCAAGGAAAGACTGAAGTTTAAATAGTTTGAGCAATGGCTTACTTAAGGAGATAGCACAGAATCGAAGCATACAAGCGGGAACACCGTCAGTGATTTTTAGTGAACCCATTAATCTTTTGGTATTTTCAATTCAAACGTTACTACTTTAAAACCCTTCAAAAAAAAAAATGCACGAAATACTTCCAAGTATACAATCGCCTGAAAGACAAAAAGACAGTTGACTAAACTGACATGGTTAAATAATTTTGAGTCTATCTCGCTTCTGAAAATCTTTTTGCTGCGCACAAAATTATAATAGTCTTTTACCCAAGGGGTAAAGGGTATAATGATTTTTAAAGCAAAATGGGGCAAGATTGATTGAATATATTGGTAATATTAGGTTGGAAAATATCTCCCTTCCGCTTTTTTGTCTTTTGAATTTCGCGGCTATGTACAAAGCGCTACAGAGCTCGTATCTGGGAACACTATACATAATTTGAAAGGTCTTGACATAACCTACAAAACAACGCTATGCATGATTAGTTTGGATATTGCGTACAACAGTTATAGACGTGTAAACATGGAGTTGACTAACGCCGAAATTCGCGCTTTTTTAAAGTTTTCCTTCGTTAAAGGCAAATCCGCTAGAGAAACGTTCCGTGAGATTAATGGTGTTTTGGGGGATGGTACTCTATCACGTCGAACCGCGGAGGAATGGTTTCGACGATTCAGAGCCGGTGAAAACGACACCATGGATAAGCCGCCCGGCGGAAGACCTGTGACGACAAATACCGATCAAATCATGGAATACATCGAGTTAGACCGGCATATGGCATCTCGTGACATCGACATTATGTATAGTGTTCCCAGATACGAGCTCTGTAGCGCTTTGTACATAGCCGCGAAATTCAAAAGACAAAAAAGCGGAAGGGAGATATTTTCCAATATTATAATATATAATATTATCAATCACGAATGAAGATTTAAGATTTATTTAAGCAAAGGGCCCCAAAGAAATTTGCACAAGAGCCGTCAAGACTGCCACTACGCCCTTGCTACTGATCGTTCCTATGCTAATTGTATGGTGAAGCATTTAAAACCATTGTGTAATAATATAATAAATATATAATAAATCCAATTGCTAGTCTTTTACAACCTTACGAAATTGTTTCTATTAAAAATAGAAAATGTCGATTACTGTCAACTTTTGATTGGCACTGATAAGTGAAGTTCTTTTGCAATACAAAACTTGTCTTCATATGATTATGAGTTCCAAATTTCGAAAGTTATTCAAAATTTACAGGATTCAATAACTTTTGGGGGGTTTTCAAAGGTTTTTCAGGTTTTTGAGATTATGTCGGGATCCAAACGTTATGGCGAAATTCTGACCTCGGATTTGGATTCAGCGACCCAAAACACATATAACTGCATATGTTAAATACTCAAATCATGAAACATTTATTTTGGGCCTGTGTTATCTTTTAAATCTATATTTTCTTTAAATTTTTTAAATATTAAAATTGCAATTGCTACAGTAGAGCGAATCCGACAGTAAGATACCCTTCGCACAGTTACGAAAAACCTCATAATTCTCAATTCTGCTGTCGTATATTTTTTTTCTGATCCTTGAAAACTTAATCAACTTTTTAGGGCATTAGCCTATGATTAATTGTGTTTGTCAGAATGGGCGTAAAAGGCATTAGGAGATGGCCTTACGTTAGTGATACGTAACTCCCTCAAAGACTACTCCTATTATTTAGTTTCAAGTCGACCTAGATTGTTTTCAATCATGCTGATGTGGTAAATTTAAACCTAAGCCTTAAGTTTTTCGAACAGATTTCCACTCAATTATAGTCAATTATAGGTGTGACTCACATTATTAAAAGATGGTCTAGGATGTCTGGCGCTTCTTATTTAACAATGACTGTAGCTCATTACATTTTTGAGTATGGATGCTGCCAATCTCGGTTCTCGCTTTCAATTCTACCTTGACAGTTTTTTATCATATTGAATTGAAGTCTGATTTAAAAGATTTTAAATGAAAGCTTATTTAAATGAAGCTCACTTATATGAGAAGCCTACATTTTTTTTTTGGTAGTGCCTTGGTAAAAAATTTACCTGGTTGATGATCTTTGTGTCCGTTCAAACCGGAAACCTATGTTTTGAGAACATATTTCCACTATGAATTTACTAGTCTAAGAAATTTGACAATCCTTATTTAACAAAGATCCGCCTCACTTTATCGTCCAATTCTTAAGTACGGAATATATGTTTGGTATGCTCAATACACAAGATCCACATTTTCCACTATTAACTCTTCGAATTGTAGGTTAAACTATCCACAAGCCATTAAAGCTATTGTGTTCGTCTACAATAAACTCTCCATTATTGATCATTTGATTGCATTTGATATTCATTATATCATCGTTCATTGTGTATAAAATTAAAATATTAAATAAATTACAGTCAGGCTCTGACAGACTTTTTTTAAAACCTTGATAAAATTCAAATTCATTACCACGACTTTTGTGTACACAAGTCAAATACCTCTCACTCCCAAAAATACTGCAATGGTTCCTCGTCATTATTTCAGTGGGAACTCGGTAGCTCAAGTCATAACTTGTATGGACACACACATACTGCACACTCCGGTCAGTCTGCGTAGTCTGACGAGATTTCCGCAACTCCGTTAACTGCCCGGCTAACAAAGAAGACGCAAAAAGAGAAAATGTGGGGACTGTGGCAAACTACAGAAGCTAGCGGTCTATAAGGAGCTGAAGAGCCGCATGCGACGAGCGACAGCTGCGCGTCAACAAAATACGGTAAATGCTTATTATAAATCATAAATCGTCAAAGCAGCCAGATGTTTTTCGGTCCGCTAAATACTCACATCGACATCATGTTGTTGGTTAGATCGCATCTCACAGGGAGTTATAACTTCCACATAAGGGGTTATACCTTCTACCTCACAGATCACTCGGATGACAAAGCCCTCGTCGGAACGGGCATCTTAATTAAAGAACGCATCAAACACTAGTTTTACCAAAGGTTTGCAAGAAATTACTTGTAAGCCTCGTCCATAAAAGTGCAGTCAGGAAACGGCAACCTTTTGTATTGGACAGAACTTATAACTAAACTTATCGATCAAAAATTAACTAAAAATTCCTTACAACTATATAAAACTATATTAAAACTAGGACACCATGGATGTGTAACAGGAATCTGTAAGGGAAAGATAACTAAATAAGTATATGATCTTAGGAATTTTGTATACTTACAGGGATTTCGGGGCAGGGAAATTCTGAAGAAGAAAGTAAAAGACTGTCCCCCTTTTTGTTAGCCACACAGAATTAAAATCTGTCGAGTCAAGCAAATAAGAAGCAAGGGGGAGAATTAGTATAGCGATTCCCTAGATTTGCTAGGTCATCGCAGTCTTGAATTTTCCTCCGAGACGAGAAGATGTGGGTTATTTAAAAAGGAAACAAATCCAAAAAGAAAGAATCCCTAAGATGTATACATCCTGGAACCTGCAGGAACATCGGTAACGTAGCAGTGTAGGCACAGCTACCTGGATCGGAGCCTTATTCCACGAGAGAAACAAAAAAAGTACTAATCACAATATCCAAATAAAATCTAGAATCTTGGTACTTTAAAATGCCCAACACTCAACTACCTATATAAATTAACCCGTAACATTATGCTGTCGCATCGCGCAATAAGTCGCTAGCGGCATTCGGCATTCCCGATCTAAGCAGTTATGACCAACAGGTTGCGACGTAACACCCCGCACGAGACAACAGCACAGCTGGTGGATGAAGGCTTCTTGCAGAATAAATCGAGTCGCTCGCCAGTACTGAATTAAAAACTCTTCGTTTAAGTTAAATTAATTGGTGTTAAAAGCCTAATTGGTGCCCAATTTTGGGTTCGGGCCTATGCCTCAAAGAGGGCGTGTTGAAGCGACTTCGGAGGCGTTGTAGTACCACGAGTGTGCAAAGAGCAAAGAAATCGCCGCACCCCCTGCGGTGAAGGCAGAGTTTCTGCAGATGCTTCATCGGAACAAGATTGCTTTCGCGGACTCTAACGAGGCGCTGCTTTACAATACAGCCGTCGTAGCCACAATTCCTACAACTGACGATGACGTGGTCTACTCGAAGCTGTACCCCTACCCTAGGGGTGTTGAATATTTTGTCGCTTCTGATTTTAGCGACCTCTCAAAAAATGGCATTATCATAAAGTCTAAGTCAGCCTATAACAACCCAGTTTAGGAACGTCTTGGCGTCATACTAATGTACCCCGACTACAAGAAACCATTTGACTAGACCACTGACGCTATAGCCTTTGGAATAGGCGCCGTTTTATCACAAACGGCCGTCCAATAATAATGGCCAACTACTAACGAGCGAAAGCTGCTTGCTATTGTCTGGGCCCTGGAAAACCTACGGCACTTCCTATACGGAGTCAGAGATATCAATATATTCACCGACCACCAGCCTTTGACATTTTCCGTTTCGGAAAGTAATCCAAATGCAAAGATCAAGAAGTGAAAGGCGCGCATTAATGAAACAAGGGCTAAGCTTTTTTATAAGCCACGTAGCGCTGATGCGCTCTCGCGTCAGAACGTGAATGCTCTCCAGGGAAACCATTGCGAACCTGAATTCGATAAGGCCACTCTCTACAGTGAATCAACCCTTTCATACGCAACCAGCTCGTCAAAGAATCTTTGAATTGCTTCGGCAACCAGATTGTGCTAGAAGAAGCGCGCTTCCCGCTTAAAAGAAATTTCATAACTTTCATAAATTTCACTGACAAAGACACCCTTGTGGAGATAGTTAAATCAGTCGTCAACCAGAATGTGGTTAACGCTATTCAATGTAACCTCCCGACCTTGGCTAGCTTCCAAAACGAGTTGGTGATGGCTTGCCCTGCCACAAAGTTCTGGCATTGGAAAAACTTCGTAGCGGACGTGTTCGGCATGGATGATCGAAGAGAAATCATCATCACAGAACAATATCGGGCGCACAGAGCAGCCCAAGAAATTGTCAAACAGGTCACGACGGAATACTACTTTCGAAAGATGACTTAAATGGCAAACGAACTCGGCCAGAGGCCAGTGACTACTCAAACTGGAGAAATGCTACACATTGACATCTTCTCCACGGATGAAAAATACTTCCTTACCTGCATTGACAAGTTCTCTAAGTTCGCGGTTGTCCAGCCTATAGCGTCTAGAACCATAGAGGACACGAGACCGCCCCTCAACGGCTTGCCCCTCAACGGTCCACAAGGACAACCTCCGTTGACATCCACAAACTAACCACAAACACTTTCTGTCTTTATTAGGATTATTTTGACGATACTTTCAATAGTGGCACTGACAACGACAAGGGTGATGGACTATACGCACGCAGACTGCATACCAATTGTATGTCCAGCTACGGGTACTTACGGCATTCGGCTAACCTGACGGATTATAGGATCATGACGGAGGATACCATGAAACTGACTGAAATGTTTTCACACTCACACATGCGGGGGTTGTAGAGATAGACAGCGGACATGTACTGTACATGTTATCCGCACTCGACGTGCAACATCGCATGGTAAGGAGCCTTGATTTTAGGTACGACCCTTAAGGTAGTAGCGGGTACCCCGGATACGACGACTTGAAGAGGGTGGAGACATCACAGACGCAGCTGGTCACTGCCAGCAATAGGCAAATAAGCATAAATTCCATACTGCAGGAGAAAAAAAAACCAACTCACGGACACTGTGAACAATATTCTTAGATTATCTAAAGGTTAACAAATTGATACTGGCCACATTTTCGAGTCCCTTAGTACGCGAAACAGAATGTTGATAACAGAGGTAGGCAACATTATGTTTACCTTGACTCTCGTAGAAGTTATAGTAATTGATTCGACAATTATTGACCACTCAGATCTTGCAAACTTTCTCACCGATCAAATCACAGGGACCCCTATAACTGACATATTGAAGGTATCTAGAGTTAAGGTAGAAAGTAAAACCAACATAATCATCTTTACAATAGAATTTCATATTATAAGTAAGCAATACAAAAAGATAACGATTTTCCCAGTCACCCACAACAGTTCAGTACTCCAGCTACACGAAAATTTGGTAGCTGATTGCAATGGCCAGGTGCCGGTTTTATCTAATTGCTCTAGACAACGACTGCGACATTCTGCAGGCAGGCGAAAGGCAGTACTTGCGCACAGAGTCTCCATGCTAGAGACACAACACAAACATGTATCGCATGACCCGATCATGACCCCCCATTATTTTTTGGGGCTTTAAAAAATTTTCGAGTTTTTTGAGGTTAAGTCAAAACTGAGACGTGCTAGGTAAATTTTGACTTCGGATTTGTGGGGCTGTGTTATCTAAAGGTTAACAAATTGATACTGGCCACCTTTTCGAGTCCCTTAGTACGCGAAACAGAATAATGATAACGGAGTTAGGCAACTTTGTGTTTACCTTGACTCTCGTAGAAGTTATCGTAATTAATTCGGCAATTATTGACCACTCAGATCTTGCAAATATTCTCACCGATCAAATCACAGGGACCCCTATAACTGACATATTGAAGGTATCTAGAGTTAAGGTAGAAAGTAAAAGTAACATAATCATCTTTATAATAGAATTTCCTATAAGTAAGCAATGCAAAAAGATAACAATTTTCCCAGTCGCCCACAACGGTTCCGTACTCCAGCTACACGAAAATTTGGTAGATGATTGCAATGGCCAGGTGCTGGCTGTATCTAATTGCACGCAGACAACGACTGCAACATTCTGCAGGTAGGCGAAAGGCAGTACTTGCGCACATAGTTTCCATGCTGGATGCACAGTCCATTGTCTGACGCAGCCGAGCCACCTCGGACCCCTCACGAAAAACGAAAAATCATAAGGTAAGTTTAGAGAATATAGGTATTAGGAATCAAAAAGGAATACAAACAAAAAAAAAATAACAGATTGTATCTGCATAATATTATTTGAAAGGAATTGCAAAGGAAAACCGTGAAATTTGTCATTTATTCAATCTAAATTCTAAGCACTATATTTTGCCTCATGTGTATGTATGTAAATAGATATAAAATGAATCTAACTTATTTAAACCACCATGAGTGCTGGGACACTCATATTTATTTTATGTACGATGCTTCACATTTAAGAGGAAATTTAAACAACTCAAAAAAACAAATAATAAAAAACAACACAATTTTATCCATGCATGCAAACATACCAGGTGTACAAGTATGAAATGTCGGTTCGAACATAAAGATGTTTCGCAAACGTAAATATTTATCGATTGTCATGAAACTTTGACCATGTGAAGTGTCAACCTTGACTGTCGAACCACCAAAGTTTTGCGCAAATCGAGCGTCATTATCGTTTACTCTCAGTGCAGTCAACATGCCGAGTTTCGTGCCGAATAAAGAGCAAACGCCGACAGTGTTAATTTTCTGTTTTCATTTGAAGAAAACAGCTGCGGAATCGCACCGAATGCTTGTTGAAGTCTTTGGCGAACAAGTACCAACTGTGAAAACGTGTTAACGGTGGTTTCAAAGCTTCAAAAGTGGTGATTTTGACGTGGACGACAAAGTGCACGGAAAACCACCAAAAAGGTACGAAGACACCGAACTGCAAGCATTGAGCTCTTGAAACCCGGCGAAACGGTGTATACGGCACGCTACCAATAACAATTGATCAATTTGAACCGTGCGCTTCAGAGAAAACGACCAGAATATCAAAAAAGACAACCAAAGGTCATTTTTCTCTAAGACATACTTCATTTTCTCCATGCAAGATCGGTTCGCGACACGTTTGAAACACTAGATTGGGAAGTGCTTCCGCATGCGGCTTACTCACCAGACCTGGCCCCATCCGATTACCACCCATTTGCTTCGATGGGACACGCAATCGCTGAGCAGCGCTTCGATTCTTACGAAAAATATGAAAAAATGGCTCGGTGAATGGTTTTTCGGAAAAGACGATGAGTTCTACTGGTGTGGAATCCTCAAATTGCTCGAGAGATGGGAAAAAAGTGTAGCTAGCGATGGCAAATACTTTGAATAAATGATTTTTTCTTTTTTCGCTGAAATTTAACGTTTTTTTTATTAAAAAAAAACGACATTTCATACTTGTACACCTGATAAACACAAAATAGTTGATCATATGCCACAAGTGATCGCTGCAGTCTAGGTCATTTTCCCCGGTTTTCCATTTGTTTATTTAATCATTTATAATTTTTTCAAATAATCAAACAGTTGGTAGGCGGTGCAACTTTAAATTAGAATTCTTATCAAATAAAAGATGCAATAATAATTAATAAACATTTTTTTAGCATACATATATACCTTATATTTTTTCTTATTTTATGAACATAGGCCATAGAAATGGTTAGACATTTAAAATGAACATGTTTGTATATTATATAATAAACAAATAATCCGATTTTAAGATGGAATACTAAACATTTTTTTGCTTTCTAAAGGTTGAGGAAAGGGTAATGTTGGGTCATGGCTTTCTAAACATAGATCAAAAAGAACTCATAGGTAGGGTGGGTAAAGACAGGCAGACCTATAACGACATCAATAGCCCTCAAACGTTAGTCCCGTACTAGACTAGTGTACCTTAAATCTTTCTTTTCACCATGCTGTTTTTTGTTAGCTCTATCTAAAATCCCAAAGTAGCGGGCTTAGCAGGACTGAAAGGAATTATTCGAATAGATTTAGGTTGGACCATAACACTTTACATTGGCGTGGTTCTTGTCCAGCTCGCTTTACTATGTATCTCTGAAGGTCAATACATGAATTTCTACAACACACTGGAGATCGCACTGTAGCTGCAGGAGACTACAACGTCAAACACACGCACTGAATATCACGTCCCACGTGATCTAATAAACGCCAAGGCCCTGCCGGATCTCTCATCATACGAATCGCCTTTGCTGATAAGCCTTCTTCAAAGCCCAAAAATTACGGACCACCCCACAGTTGACGTCACACAACACTAGATGAAATATAGAAACTATGTGAGTTCCCACATTGAGCTAACTCCACAGCTAAATATCGAAGCCGACATCGACTGCTTTACCGAAGAGGTGCTTGTCACAGCAGCCAGGATCGCAAAACCAAAACGAAGGATGTGAAAATGAAGAAGTCCAAAACCAACATGCAAATTTAACAGCTGGTTCTGGAAAAGAGGCGCCTGATACGGGCATGGCAAACCAGCAGATCGCCATGCTTTAAGCAAAACCTTACTAAAGTCACCCGCAAACATAACCGGGCGCTGAAGCAATATGCCGAAAATACACAACTAAAAGATATCGAAAAACTCTCGCCAACTACGAGCCCCAACCACTATTAATTCGAACAACATGTGATTTTTGCAGTGTGCAATGTTCAACACACGATAGTTTCGATACTTCTACAGAGAGCGTATGTCAATTTATTTTTTCTAAAAGAGAATTTTGTTCACTTTACGATGATAAAAAAATATTTTTTGTATTTCCGACAACAACAAAAATATGAGTACTTTATTCAAAACGTAGACTTAAGAGATAAGAAAAAAATAACCACTATTAATACGAACGCTGCATAACATATCAAATAAATAAATATTAGAATTGTGTAACGTCACCTCTGGCATGTATTACACACTTAACACATTTTGGCATTGATTTTAACATGTTTTCGCAATGTTCCCGAGAAATCGAGTCCCACATCTCTTGCAACTTTGTGGCTCATTTCGAAGCTTTCTTTGCATTAGTCACCAAATATTTTCTATGGGGCACAGATCTGGACTATTTGCTGGCCAATCTAAAACCTCCATTTGTTTATATTACAGCCAATTTTTGGTTGTTTTGGCTGTGTGCGATGATGCTCCGTCATGCTGAAAGGTGAATTCACCACAATCTGCCAGCTTTGGTATTGATGGCAGCAAACTATTTTCCAAAATATTAATATATTTTTCCTTCAATAAAATGCAGTTGTCCTTATCTTTTGGCAGACATACATCCCCATACCATAATGCTTACAGGAAACTTTACTGTCCTTGTAAGGCAGTCTTTATGGTATGCTTCTGTCTTTGTACGGATGACGCGTTTTCTCGTATCGCCGGCACTTACATCGAATTTAGCTTCATCGCTAAATATGATGGTGTCCCATTGCCTTTGAGTTAAAGACATCCTTTCACGAACCCATTGCCAACGCTTTTTTTTGACAGTTTTGCCAATTTTCTGTGACCACTCTGAAGCCAAATTTCTCAATGATTGGCGACAATCAGACAGCAATTTTGGCCAGTTCCTTTTCTCACGGGGTGTTACTGTTGATGTTCGGCCTCTATTTGCGATATTATCTTCAATGTTCCCAGTTTTTTTGAACAAATCATCCCATGCACCAATGACTTAGACAAATTTAATTGTTTGCTTATTTCTGTAATTGTCTTCCCAGATTTATAATAATCTTTAACACTCTGATTTCGGTGCAAATTAGGCTTGCTACGTGCCATCGTTGCTAAACTTTGACTGATCTGTAGTTATTTTAAATTTTTTTGCATTCTACAATGTGTTATTATTTGTAGATTATAGCAAGATAGTGATTCCGTTACATTGGTTGCTTTTGCTTTGCTCTTTTTTGAGATAACGGTAAGCTTGCGCAGTGTTCGAATTAATAGTGGTAATTTTTTCTTATCTCTTAAGTCTACGATTTGAATAAAGTACTCATATTTTTGTTATTGTTGGAAATACAAAAAATATTTTTTTTATCATCGTAAAGAGAACAAAATTCTCTTTTAGAAAAAATAAATTGACATACGCTCTCTGTAGAAGTATCGAAACTATCGTGTGTTGAACATTGCACACTGCAAAAATCACATGCTGTTCGTATTAATAGTGGTTGGGGCTCGTAGTACAAAGCATCCCGGTTGACAAGATGAACACGCAGATCTCAGCTATTATAAAAGATAGAGACACCAGATTTTGCATAAAGGTTTCTGTTTACCAGGCGCAGATCAAGTTTATTTCAACAATTATTGACCCTTATCGTTTAAAATAAGTTCGAAGGGTATCCCACTGTCGCGTGCCGCTCGACTGTTACTCTTGTTTTCCGTTATTTATAATGAAAATGTTGTTTTATTTGGATTATTATTAAGCACTTAAAAATATACATTTTATATTCTTATTATTTTATTCGAACGACACGCACAAATTCAATTGACGGACACATAAACTTGACCTTCTAGGTTTTTCACCAAAACTACTTAGTTGGATTGTAAGCTATCTGGCTGACAGAACTCAAAGAGTCCTCTTTAAAACCACCCTTTCAAACCCAATTCATGCCACATCTGGTGTTCCTCAAGGGAGTCATCTTGGTCCCCTACTTTTTACGCTTTTCATTAATGACCTTCCCTTGGTCATATGTAACTCCCGTACTCTTATGTATGCGGATGATGTAAAGCTTTGCTACCAATTTAAAGACGACCACTGTCACTCAAACCTACAAACCGACCTAAATAGTTTTAATTCTTGGTGTTGTGCCAATTTTTTAAACCTGAACAGCTCTAAATGCAAGCTGATGACATTCTCTCGAGCCAGTCCGAAGTTTGCTTCTTATACTCTTTGTGGTTGTGCCTTGGAAAGAATCACCCTAGTTGATGATCTGGGGGTCCGTCTGGACCGAAAACTAAAGTTTTCCAATCATATAACTAATATGGTCAATAAAGCCATGGGTGTCCTAGGCTTAATCAAAAGATGGTCTAAGGAATTCGACGATCCTTATATTACAAAGACCCTTTACGTTGCACTTGTTCGTCCCATTCTCGAATACGGTTCATGCGTATGGTGTCCCCAGTACACTATTCATAAGGAACGCATCGAATCTGTACAGAAAAATTTCTTACTTTTTGCTTTACGCGGCCTTAACTGGGATGAAAATTTGAGACTGCCTTCCTATAATAGTAGACTTCTGTTACTAAATCTGCCTTCCCTAACTAACCGCAGAACCATGCTAGGGGTCTTATTTATTAACAACCTTATGCAAGGTGACATTGACAGTGAGGCCTTGTTAAGGCAGCTACACTTCTCTGTTCCTTGCAGAATAACTCGCTATTTCCTTCCACTAACACTCCCTTATTGTAGATCGAACTATGCACTGCATGATCCTTTCAGGGCATTATGTTCGGACTACAATAAGCTCCAACACATCATAGCTAGCACTAACACTATCGCTGCTATGAAGTCCTTAATTCTTGCCTATCTAGTACGTACTCGTAATTAGTAATTAGTATTTGAATCTTCCTCGATTTTCTATTCTATGTTTTTTCTTTTTTTCCCCTACTTGCATGCCGCGTTCTATCGCCTCGTCTTTTTTATTTTATTTCTTGTTTTCTCCACATCGCGTTAATTTTTACTCGCGTTTCTATTCGCTTTTCTACCGCGTTTCCGCGTCGTCCGTTATGCGACGGTGCCTCTCGGTCGGTCAGGCGGGAGGTGGACTTCGTTTGGGTTCGCGCGCAACAAGCATCGGCTTGGTGTCGTTGGACCACTTGCTAATACAGTCATTGTATTCAACGTCCAATAAAAAAAGAAGAAGAACGCATAAACAATGCAAAAGCGAATAGACAAGAATTATAAGCGTTAGGTAGGGCGTGAGGGCAATAAGTTTATGTATGCATTTTTACGTAATCCCAAACAGTAGTGGCGGCCGCGGGAGTTGTACAGTAGCTAAGTGGAGTGTGTGTTGGATTCGTAACTTTGTGATTGTCTTAAATATTGCATAAACTATGAAATACAATTTTTGAAAACTATTTTTATTGATATTTAATTAAATAATTTAGCATGTAGGTATCGGGTGTATCAAAGCCCAATCGACTGTAGTTTTCCTTTTAGGAAAAGAAAAAAAATAAAAAAAAAATACTTATTAAAATAAAAAGTTGCACCAGTCGCGCCCTTTAAAACTGCCGGCCGCCACTTTAACCACTCAGCCACCGCCTCACACATTGTTCGATCGGCAAAGTTACATTGTGAGTCAATTCTGGTGAACCGCGGTATGCTTGCGTAAATTAGGTCTGCTAGGTACATGTAATTGAGTTTTATTCGTTTCATATCTCACTTATTTATAGTCCGATTTAAATGTATTAAAGGTATTGGTCATGTGAGACATACAACTTTCGTTGTTGATTCACTGATTTACAGAGGCGGGAAGGGACGTGGCCAATTTTCAAAAAACCTTCAAAACACAGCAACATAGATGTCACAAAATTGAAGACTCTAGCTCTTATACTTTCTAAAATCCATGTGTTCATACAGACCGACAGACGGACAGACAAACATGGCTCAATCGACTCGTCTGTTGATGCTGATTCAGAATATATACAGTTTATTGGGTCGGAGATGCCTCCTTCTGCCTGTTACGCACAATCTCGTTCCGAAAAACACAATAGACCATGCATTTTTTTAAAATCCATGGCCTGACTATAATGGAACTTCTCTGTAAACTCTTCAATGGAAATATAAGCCACTACCCAACTAAAAGTACTCGCACAGTCTTCTTCGATATTGCTCAATGTATCACAAGCACTCGACCGCGTCTGGCTCAAATTTGCCTGGCTAAATTCATAAACTCCTTGAGTCGTATCTCTTTAACAGATCCTTCTCAGTGAGGTGCAAGAAAACAATATCCGACAACTACTATCGAAGCTGGAGTTCCACAAGGCAGCACACTTGGGCCAGCTCTTTTTGTCCTTTACACAGCAGATAATCCCACGAGTGACCTTCGCTGACGACACTGCCATCCTCAGCCGCTCCAGATGCCCGCCTGCAACGTACCGACTTTCTAACCCAGCCATAATTTGTCTGGACCGTTTTTACTGTTCTAGTCTTCATGACTGCTAGTTAGGTATATGTATAAGATTTGATACACTTATTGTTAGTCTTCAAAATGAGAAGACTTTTGAAAGAGTCTCCAAAGTTGCATGTGAAATTCAATTTCTCTGGCTTTTTCAAGAAAAATACCTTTGAAAAACAACTTTGGTCGGATCAACATTCACTATGCAGAAAATCAAATCCACGCGAAAGTATTCATTAATTGGTCAGTTGCTTAGTTATAGTTGCTTACGTCATAGATAGGGCTATATTTACGAAGAATTAAGGTGAATGAATTATATGTAGAAAGCTTTTAGTTTTTTTTTTATTTCAAGTGCAACTTACATATAAACTTAGATATAAAAATTAACTTCAAATTCCTTAAATTCAAATGAAACTTAATAAAAACTAGGGCAGCATCGATGAGAAGCAGGGATCTGTAAGGGAGAGGTAAGTAAATTACTATTATGGCCTGGGGAATTTTTCTTACTTACAGGGATTAAAAAATTAGGACACGGTCCCCTTTTCTTTGGCCACACAGACTTGAACACTGTCTAGTCGAGATAGGAGGCAAGGAAGAGAATTAGTATGGCGATTCGACAAGATGTGGGCAAAGAATAAATAAATAATAAGGAAAGTGTTAGATATACATATTTAAAAAGGAAGAAAAACCAAAAGGAAAGATTCGCTAAGATTTATAGTAAATTAAATCGGGAACCATATTTTCGAAGGCATCTTTGGCTGGAGCAGAAGCTTTTGGTGCATTTAATCGGGCTTATTCTGTTAAATGTTATCTAAAGGAAAAATCATAGGGATTGTTTAGAGCATATGTAGGAATTAGGAATTATGAATCAATTAAAAAAAATAACCAACTAAACAAAAAAAGAACAGAAATTGGTATCATAATACTATCTTATGGCAATTGCGAAGGAAAACCGTAGAATTTGTCGTTATTTCAATCACAATTGTTTGCTTTATATGGTATGTATGTTACCTCAAGTGTATAAAAAGCTATAAAATAAAAATGAATCTAGCTAATCTAAACCAACGATCCATTGGGCTCAAAGGAGGACTGGAGGTCAGTGCACTCACATTAATTTTATATATGTTGCGACACATTTTTGAGGAAATTTAAACTACGCATTAAAAATAATAAACAAACGCAAACACAAATTTATTCATGCATGCACACGTAACATAAAACAGATGATCATGCGTCCCAAGTGATCACTGCAGACTCAATAATTTTCCCCATGTTTTCTTTTGTTTATCTAATCACTTACCTGCTAAACACACACATCCACTTTAACTTTTGTCACTTAACCACAGTGGCGTAGCGAGACATTTCGGCGCCCGGGCCACAATGGAGGAAATGCCTCCCCTCCTTTCGAAATTTTGACACGAATCATACGCTATATTCAAATGAAAAAAGAAAGAAATAATCCTCGGAATACCGGTAACATGTAAATTATGCATAATCTATAACTTTCGGGCATAAAAAAGAGATCAAGCTTAAAAGTCAAACAAATTTCACTTTTCTCGCCTTCGCTTCAGCAAACTCATTCACCATATTATTATAATCTATCGATGAAGCGACATTGCTTTCGATCGTAAGTATTGCCAGATTCGACAGTCTTTCTTGGTTCATCGTTGATCGGAGATAAGATTTTACAAGTTTGAGTTTACTGAATGAACGCTCACACGATGTTACAGACAACGGCAAAGTAAGAAATATTTTTAGTGCTGTGACAAGGGTTTTGTATGCTTCCAATCCTAAAGAAGAAATGTAGAACAATATACCTTTTGTACCTTAGATCAAATTTTTCTCCTTTTTTTGAAGCTCTTTTCAGAAGAAAGATGACATCTTTTATATCGTTGTACAAATCCTCACCATTCAAATCATTTGGATAAACGTCAGCTAAAAAGTAACATTTCTCTTGAATTTTTGACAGATTATCATTGTACGCTTTTCTATCATCAACCAAATATTTCTCGAACGTGCACAGAAAACCAAAACGTTTTTTAGTTCTTTTAAGCTAGAAAATCGATTAGATACTTCCACTGTTAGTTTGTCCAGAATTTCGACTAAGAATCGCTTCGTTTCCTGGTACGAATCCATAACTGCATCATCTGCGAGTTCACCTGGCATCTTCCGTACCTTTCTTCTTATTTTTTGGATGGTCACCCCCATTTCTTCACAGAGTTCCTTAGCCTTCAGAACGACAGAATCACAAAGACTGCCCCTACATTCTTTCAAATGATCATCCAAAGTTTCGAGCAATGTTAACGACTCATCACAACTGATCCCTTTAGTTTGGAACATTTTTTGCAATCTGCCAATTGTTGGCAGAATTTCCCCCCAAAAAAAAAGAGGAACAATGAAATCGAATCTCTCAATCGCGTTGACAACTAAAGTTGCGTCTTGTCGTGTATCCACTGTTTCGGACGGTGTATCGCGCAGTTTTTCTAAAGCCAGAAGTACTTTGTCGAGCTGAGTAGATACACATTTGACTGCTTCTGCGTTGGGACTCCATCTTGTATCAGACTGACGTTTATCCGTGACTTCAACGAATTCTTTCAAAACGTCTCATCGATGAGTGGATTATGAAAAAAAGTGTAGATTCGTTCAATTTCCCCAAAGAATATTACAGCCTGCGAATTGACGTGACCCGCATGGACCCCAACGAAATTGAGCGAATGATTACTGCACGGTACGAATACTGCTAAAGGAATGGACGCCGGCCACTGTTGCTTGATTGTCGTATGACTGTCCCCTGCAGTTCTGTAGATCCAAGGAATCCTGGTCGAGCTTTCTCAAAATCTCATTCGTCACTCCCTCTGCATTCTCGGTTTTGATGGAAATAAAATCTAGAAATGACTTTTTGATTTCAATAGAATTTTGTTTAACTTCAACGTATCGAATTATCTGAGACATTTGCTTATCGTGATTTGCATCTGGTGTTGTGTAAAACGAGATTCTGAAATAAATTGCGTTCTTGATCGCTGTGATGATAGATTTTCTAACGGTGTTTCCCAGAAGCGAGATTATTTCATTTTGAATATCAGGAGAAAAATAAGACAGAAATTTCTTATTGGCGGTGACTGCATCTACGTGAGATTTCATAACTGGGTCGAATTTACTCAAATACTTGATAAGAGCAAGAAAATTTCCCGGGTTGGATTCTTCAGTGATGCTTTCTCGATGTCCCCTCAAAGCCAGGTTTTGCTGCGCAAGAGTTTGTATCGTGGCAATGATACGCTCTATTATATCTTTCCACAATTTTGTTTCGTCACGGATTTGTTGTTGGAGTCGATCATCGATGATTCCCCCAATCTTCATCGAGCGTTCCAGGTCTTTTCATTCCTTAAACGAAGAATGATGAGCAGGGCTATTTTCATGATCTTCTATACGAGGGTTCAGTTTTCTCCATGTTGGGAATCGAGTTTCACTGCTGAGACTACTTTGATGACCTTTCTGTGGGAACAGCGTACAACAATAGCAGAACAATGTGGAATAGCACATCCAAGTCCCCTCGGTTTTTCGCCGTTTTTATGTGTTCGTAGAAACCAAGGTTTATTCAGTGATCTACCCATTTCATCAGGATAGAATGGACCGTTTTTGTTTTGTAGTTGTCCTGGGCCAGCATTCACCATTAAGTCACGGAAAAATGGATGCATGTTCATAGACCATAAACCCATGTCACTCACAGCATCTTGAATTGTCTCCCTGTCATTACTGCTTTGATGATCTATTCTTGCTGTTTCAACAATTTCACATGGAGAGACATTTAGTAAGCTTTCAAAACAGACATTTATGGATTCCGCAAAGGATTCTTTAACCACTCTGTGCTAACTGGGTAATTAACATGAATTTAAACTATTTCACGCAATTTTACATATATTCATTTCTGAGAACGTTTCTTACCATGCTCTCTTCTACGTCCATGTCATCGGATGCGATTTGTCTTTCATCTGTTGCACTCGATGATTCAGTGTCTTCTTCATTTGACTTTTCCTTCGACAGATTCACTATCTTTAACAAAAGCTCAGTTTAATACGTTATACATTAAAATAAAAAATTAACCAAGATCATCTTTGTTGCCACAATTACCATATTATCGTTGTCAGTAATTCCATCAGTAAAACTTTAGTCGCCTATGGATGATTTTACAGTCGACGAATTCGTTTCACTCCTTGAAGCTCGAGAATTGTTGCCTCCAATAAAATTTTTCTTGAGCTTAAGTTAAGCAACATTCGCGCCGCAAAAATAATGCAAAAAAATATAATCGAATTTAGAGAAATGTTGAACTGAAAGACCATAACACGTTCGAGATGGTAGTTTATCGATAGGTTTTTTATAATTAATCGAAAAGTGAGTAAGCGACACAATTTTGAATTAGAATTAGAATCAAATAATAGAAGCAATAATAATTAGTAAACCTATGTTAGTAATCAATAGGATACACACATACATAACATATATCCATTATAATTTTTTCATAAATAACAAAGCCCGTAAAAATTTATAAGGTATTTACAAATAAATTATTTGTATTATATTATATTGAAAATAAATTATTTGTATTATTTTATATTTTTAGAGCAATTTAATCAATTATAACGATTTTAAGATAGAGTGCTAAAATATTTTTTAATACTTTCTAAAGGAAGGAGTAATGTTAGGTCAATGTGTTCTAAACGTAGATAACAAAGAACTAATAGGTAGGGTGGGTAAAGACCCGTGGGCTATAACATCAATAGCCCTCAAACGTAAATCATGTAGTAGTGTAGAGTATTGTGTAGTGTGTTGAGTACTATTTTTAAAATTTTGCGAATTTAAGCAAAGGATTCTTTACGTGTTTTTGTGTTCCCCTGTAAAAAATCCAAGTAGGTTGAACTTGTGAAATGCCCAATATGCCACAGACAGAGTGGTGGTTAAAAGCCCAGACATACCATATGTAGCTACGGAAGTTTGTCCTAAGAACCATCTACTTCTGCGGCTGCGAGGCATCCACAGGCGGCTCTTGTAGCTACAGTTAACACCGGAGCAGTTACTAAAGAGCACCAAAAATTACATGATATAAGAAAGCGGCACAATAGTAGTAAAGAAAAGTACCTTGTACCTTCCGTTTTATATTACCTTTGAAAACTATTTTTTGAATTTTGGCAAAGGATTCATTATGTGTTCCCCTGTGAATAAGCCGAGTCGGTTGAACTTGTAAAAGAACAATTTTATGACAAAGTCATGATTTACTCCTTTCGGTTGTCCGCCCCCATTTCCGAACAGCAGCTGATTGAGATGCTCACTAGGAATTGCTTCCCGCAATACGGTATAAACTGCTCAACGTCCAATTAAGATCTATTGCGCACTCTCACAAACTTATTAAAATGGGAGAGAACCTTTTAGGAGAAGTAGCAGTTCGTAGGTTTCCAATGACCGTACTCAATTTGGCAGCTTTAGACGAGGGGATTACCGGTCAAGACGCATACCCTAACATTAGTGAAGTCGCGGAAGTACAGACGCCGATACGAGTGTGTCGGTGTTGGTGAGTCAGACACAAACGGCCCCGAAACGAAACTAAAAGCGCTTTCACCAAATTTAACGGCTAGCTCAGTTATTCTGGCAAGAGCTACGCCCTTACCAGACTTACCAGTGTGCACAAAACCGGATATTTCAAACTCGCCACCGACTTATGAACAAAGACTTGCTTACTATAATAAAGTTCGATCTCGTATTTTTGGAGTGGGTCTAAACGATCTACACAACGGATGAGGAAATTTTGGCGAACCGTTTAATAAACGAAACGTTTATGGGTCTCATCGATAATAAACAAGGAGAATGATGGCCGCTTCTACGCAGAAGGATTGTTAGGGTAAATATTAGTTGCGTGGGCTCGACTATAGTAGCGGAAGAAGAGAAAATAAGAGATAATAAATTCACTAGTCCAAACAGCTGACGGCCGATCACGTGCTTTCATGGGTATCGACAGTGGTGAAATGTATAGGCCAAGACAAACTTTTAAAGCTCATCTTAATTCCCTCAGTAGAGAAACCACGATTATTAACAATAGATTTTTGAAAGGAATTTAGAGATGTCTAGCAGCGCGTAGTAAGTAGTTAAACCAGAAAAAGTGCGTTTAGGTTTAGATGCTCGCAACGTGACCAAAAAGGATGTCTCCCGCTTGCCGTATATCGAAAGAATATTCGCATAAAATCGACCTCAATGACGCCTATTGGCAAATTCCACGACCGATCACACCACTCACAGTTCCCGGGCAACCTTTGTATCAATTTCAGGTGATTCCATCTGAGCTTAAATACTGCTGTTTTGGGTAGTTGGATGATCTCTGTGTAGTTTTGTCAGATTTTGAATACCACCTAATAATGCTGGTCAGACTGGCAGAAACGTTAAAAAGGTCAAATCGAACTCTAAATATAAAAAAGAGTCATTTCTGCGTGACGGAGGTGAAATATTTAGGTTTTATTATTGGAAGATCGAAAATATTGTAAATTGGCCGCCACCAAAATCAGTAAAGCGAATACGAGATTTTTATACCCTTCGACCATTGAAAATGGTCATAAAAGGGTATACTAACTTTGTGCAAATAAAAGCTAGAGACACCAAATTTGGCATGAACGTTTCTGTTTATCCGCCGCAGATGAAATTTACTTCAAATGTTGGGTGCCACGCCCACCGCCTCCGCAAATCAATAATTTCATTTTTCTAGCTGATTTGTGAGCGACATATAAAAGATACAACATTCTGAGTAAGACCATACTTAGCTAATTATAATACCAACATAACATCAAAATTTCAATCCGATCGGACAACAAACACAAACGTTATTAAACAAAAACCTTGTACGCTACAGTCAGTTGCTGACTGTAGAAGGCCATGGATTACTATAGTATACCTTGTATCATATTATATTTTTTCCGTTATTTATAATGAAAATTTTGCTTTATTTGGAAAAATTTAAAAATATAAATTTTATATTCTTATTATTTATTTCGAACGACATGCACAAATTCAATTGACAGACAAAAGAAGAAGAACACATATACGTGTGTCTGCTCGACTTGTTCCAAAAATTGCTCATACGTCTCGTCTTGTACGCGATTATTTGACAAAAAACAGCATAAATATTGTTCCGCAAGCACCGTATTCACCCGACATGGCACCGTGTGACTTTTTTCTTTTCCCTAAAGTCAAATTGCCGCTTCGCGGAAAGCATTTTCAGTCGATTGTAGTCATAAAAGAGAATTCGAAGAAGGAATTGAGAGCCATACCTAGAGCGGCCTACCAGAAGTGTTATGAAGATTGGAAAAAAGGGTGGCATATGTGTATCGCCTCTAATGGTGACTATTTTGAAGGGGATAAAATAAATATTGAAAAATAATTAACCATTTTTGTTTTATTGAGCCAGTCTCGTTTATATTTGAGCAGAAGGTATATACAATGCAATAGCAAATAGACAAGAAGTACAAGCATTAGATAGAGCGAGAGGGCAATAAGTTGATGTGAAGTTGTACAGTGGCTTAGTGGAGTGTGTGCCGGATTCGAAGACCAATGATGTTGACAGTGTTTGGGTTCGATTGCTGCCGCGATCAATGTGTGACATGTTTTTCTTCTTTCTTTTATATTAAATAATTTAAAAGCTTAACATACAATAATTTTTAAATTTTTTGGTACTCAACATATTAATTTAGAACACTTTTATAAACTTTGCCGAATGTTGCACAAATCTGACAGCTGCGTATGTGTACCGAATACGGCAATTGATGTGTGTTAGCGGAATGACGAAACATAAATGTGCAAATTCAGACATGCATGTATCGGCGTCCCGCTCTAACATTCGTAACTTATTGATTGTCATAAATATTGTATAAAATAAGAAATTTAATTTTTGAAAACTATTTTTATTAATATTTAATTAAATAACTGTAGTTTTCCTTTTAGTTTATAATAAAAAAAAAACAATAAAAAAGTAATTCAAATAAAAAGTCGCACCAGCCGCGGGTAGGACATGAACTCACGTACGCATAAACAAATTCTCTAAGGAATGCCGTCCTTCACTCTATCTACTAAGCCACTGCCTTATTTGTTGTCCGGTCGGCAAAGTTGCATTCTGAGCCAATTCTGTTACCATTCTATGCAAATTAAAAATGTAACAAAATGCAATGTGTCCGACGCTAGATTTGAACTTCGGTATGCTTGCGTTAATTAGGTCTGCTAAGTATACGTTCAAATTGAGTTTAATTCGTTTCATATCTCACTTATTTTTAGTCCGATTTTATTTATTTTATTGTGCATATTATTGTGCATACTAGATTGTTATTAATGATTTACCAGGCGTTCATACAGACGGACAGACAGACATGGCTCAATCGACTTGGCTGTTGATACTGATTCAGAATATATACATATATTGTAGTTTATGGGGTCGGAGATGACTCCTTCTGCGTGTTACGCACATTTGCGTTCCGACAAACACAATAGACCATGATTTTTTTTAAATCCATGGCGATAGAGACAATCAGCTAAGGATACAGCAAGCAGAGCGCTACAATTTGCGGACAAGGGAGGTGAATTTTGAAGTTGTGTCAGGGAGTTCTAAACATAGAGCACAAAGAATTCATAGGTAGGCTGGGAAATGACGCGCAGGGCTACAACGACATTAATAGCCCTCAAACGTAAGTCCCGTAATAGAGTAGTGTACCTTATATCTTCCGTCTTGTATTCCCTTAGAGGACTTTTTCTTAAATTTTGCGAATTTTGTCAAAGTATTCTTGAGGTGGTCACGATGTCATAGACGTGTTTCGAAGCATGCGATCATATTTTTGGAGCACATTGCGACCAATAGTAACAATTTTTTTATATGAAGGTTAAATGTTCATGCTATATTAAATGTATGATGGTCCCACTAATGCCTTAGGCTAGCTCATTCTCACGATGACGATCTTTCAATGTCAGTTGACCATACCCCCATACCATCGATAAACACTGGTCCTTGATGAAGCTTTATAGAGTTTATCAATGCACTGTTGTTGAGTTAATCCACGTCGAAAGTTGTTAAAATAACACAGCCCCACAAAAAAAAAAAAGTTTCATGATCTGGGTATGCGGCATGTGCAGTTATATGTATTTTGGGTCGCTGATTCCGAATCCGGCATCAGAAATTCTCCATCACGTCTGGATTTCGACATAACCTCAAAAAACTGAAAAACCTTTAAATATCTCCCAAGAGATATAGAATCCTGATCTGGGTATGCGTTATATGCTTTAATATGTATTTTGACCTTCTAAGTTCGAATCCGAAGTCAAAACTTACACTAGACTTCTATATTTCGACTTAACCTCAAAAAACTCGAAAAAATTTTGAGGCGCCAAAAAATAATGGGTGGTCATGATCGGGTCATGCGATATATGTTTATATATGTTTTTCGACCTTCCGAATCCGAATCTGAAGTCAAAACCTGCCTATCACGTCCAAAATTCAACCTAACCTACAAAATTTTTCAAAAACATTCGAAATTTCAAAACTTTTTTTAATATTAGATTAGGGTATATTTGAGTATGATATAAAAAAAATTTCAGGTTGATACAAGTCGTTTTGCCCGTTATTTTATCACAGTTTTGAAAATGTTCATATGAGTAATGATTTTTTACTTCAAAACTTTAATTAAGTAAATAAAAGACAAAAAATGAAAACGTGACTGTACATAATTGACCAAATGCCATAATCCATGATCAAAAAATTTCAAAATTTTGGAAGTTTTTCAAACATTTTTTAGGTTAGGTTGAATTCTGGACGTGAAAGGCAGGTTTTGACCTCAGATTCGGATTCGGAAGGTCAAAAAACATATATTAGGTTGGAAAATATCTCCCTTCCGCTTTTTTGTCTTTTGAATTTCGCGGCTATGTACAAAGCGCTACAGAGCTCGTATCTGGGAACACTATACATAATTTGAAAGGTCTTGACATAACCTACAAAACAACGCTATGCATGGTTAGTTTGGATATTGCGTACAACAGTTATAGACGTGTAAACATGGAGTTGACTAACGCCGAAATTCGCGCTTTTTTAAAGTTTTCCTTCGTTAAAGGCAAATCCGCTAGAGAAACGTTCCGTGAGATTAATGGTGTTTTGGGGGATGGTACTCTATCACGTCGAACCGCGGAGTGTTGCCAGATACGAGCTCTGTAGCGCTTTGTACATAGCCGCGAAATTCAAAAGACAAAAAAGCGGAAGGGAGATATTTTCCAACCTAATATAAACATATATCGCATGACCCGATCATGACCACCCATTACTTTATGAGGCTCCAAAAATTTGTGGAGTTTTTTGAGGTTAAATCGAAACTTAGACGTCTAGTGTAAATTTTGACCTCGGATTCGAACTTAGAAGGTCAAAATACATATTAAAGCATATAACGCATACCCAGATCAGGATTCTATATCTCTTGGGAGATATTTATTTAAAGGTTTTTCAGTTTTTTGAGGTTATGTCGAAATCCAGACGTGATGGAGAATTTCTGATGGATTCGGATTCGGAATCAGCGACCCAAAATACATATAACTGCATATGCCGCATACCCAGATCATGAAACTTTTTTTTTTGTGGGGCTGTGTAATCAAACGAAAATATTCCATTATTCCATTATTTGGGCGAAATGAATCTTTTAAGTTACTGTACAACACAAATAGATCAAGGTTTTGAGAACGTATTAACCCAAAAATGGCAAGCTTTCCGATAGAACTGTCAGTTGCCAGATTTCAAGTCTGTCGTTGACAGAATTTCAGCATGTTAGTTCATTGAAAATAAACACATGCCACATATTTAGATCATGACACATTTTATACCCTTCGACCATCGAAAATTGTCAAAAAAGCGTTTACTAACTTTGTGTAAATGTATGTATCAGGCAGAAGGAGGCGTGGGAGACGTGGGAGCTATGCCTGTCTGTCTGTGTTAACGCACTGATGTCAGCTTTTGTTAAAGCTTGAGATACTCGTACCAAAGTTGGCAGGAATCTTCCTGCATACTATAAGCTGATCAAGTTTATTTCAAATGTTATGTGCCACGCCCACCGCTCCTGCAAATCAATAGGTTAGTTTTTAAGATCGATTTATAAGCATAAAAGAATACATACTTTCTGGCTTAGACCAGTACTAAGCTTACTATAATATCTATCGACCGTCAGAACTTCAATTGAATCGGACAATAAGTACAGGTGTAGTAAATAAAAAACCTCTTTCGCTTGGATTTTGTATACAAACCAACAAGCTGTGACATCACTGCAATCCTCGTGTAGGGCAGAAAGGGAAAGAGAATGCGAGCGCGTAAAGCGAGCTGTTGGTATTCTCTAATTTTGTATGCACACGCATTCTTTGCTTTCAAACGAACATACATTCATACATGCATGGCCAATGAAGTGCTGCATGCATATGGTATACACGTATAAATATACGTTTGCATATGAAGCCTTACGTTACGTTATTTCTCTTTAGGAGTAGAATCGCAAAATGATGTACCCATTACGTTTAAACAAGGTTTCGACGAGTCTCGTGCTGCTCGTTTTCCCACAGCTCTCGTTTTCCCCTTCGACCATTGAAAATTGATAAAATAGAGTAGACTAACTTTGCGTAAATGTATGTTGCAGGTAGGAGGCTTAGACATTAAGGTTTATGTGATCTGACCATAGATCACATTTATTTTAAAGTTTCGATGTCACTCCGATCGGCCCGAAAACAATGATTTTAATTTATTATGTCGATTTGTGAGCTTCATGTAGAAGATACAATTTTCACGCTTTGACAAATTGATTAATCTAAATATGCACTAAATCATTCCGATCGGATAACAGATACAGAAGATATTCAAGGAAGTATGAGCATAACATCTAGTATGTCAGTTAACAAAGGAGGTAGGCGAAAGCAAGCTCGATTTATGGACTACGGGCCCGGAAGGTATGACCAAATTATAACAAACTTGGTCCTCCTAGCTCTTCTAGTCTAAGAGATTTAGGTTATTATACAGGGGTCGTCGGGTGGCTTAAAACTATGTTAAAAAACTCTTCTACCTAAGTATAATGACGATGATAAAGTAAAATATACAGCATCCCTCTAAATAATACATAGTTTTTACATATTTAAGAGAAGTTTGTAACCACCTCTTTATAAATGTACTTGAATACAATAAGGTAATATGACATATTAGAGCTTATGAAATTACTTATGGTATGTCGGTGTCCTATATTTATGAAAATATTTTGTTTACAAGAAATTAATGTATTTATGCATATCATTTGCGTAAGTTGCACACATTTATTACAAACTAGCATAACAGCACTCAAGTAATTTTTTTCTTTGGGGTATTTGTTCAAATTGTAACTTAAGAACAAGCCTAACTAAAGCCTGAGAGAGTTATGGAAATGGAAATGGCAAGTTATTTAAAACTAAATTTTAAATCTACTCCACTTTATATTTACATATCTTAGCTATATGTAGTACTAATTAACTACTATCACTGCGTGTCCTTTTACGTGTCCTCAATGCCTGACTCCTTGAACTCCTTGGACGAAGGTTTAAGCTCGCCAAGTTCCACTTTGTTGGGTAAAACATCGGGTGTATTAACTATGCCATATGGCCTTAGATGATATATTAAGTAGTCGAGCACGTACATTTGATTGGGCGATACATAGTGGAAGGATATGGCATTGTCCGAACAGCAGTCGAGGCCCTAAAACAAAAATTTGTTGTTCAAGGCATATCATACAAATTTTGACTTTACCTCATCAGTTTTATAATAGATGTATTGCCAGTACCAGAACTTTTTATCCGTATGAGAAGGTATTAGATGATGTTCTGGAACAAAGGGGAAAAACCTCCCACGTCCATTGGCATCTCTTGAATCGCCGGCTATAACCTTCACATTCTCCAAACATTTTCCCATCTCGACGTCTTCAGCACCTCCGTCTTCTTTTTTGCACAGTTTAGGATTGGGCAGCGCGTCAACAACAAATCGACGTACAGCCTCTCGACTAAGCACATAACCAGCTCCACCGGACATGTATCCCTGTTTAACATATGGCTTGAACTTGCATCCGAAGTAAACAGGAGTCTCAGGGCTATATGCGTAAAGCATGTAGCGTAGATTTTCTACAATCGTGTAGGTGTCATCATCAGCTTTGAGGAACCAGTCTGCATCGTTGATGTGGTTTTCATAGATATATTTATATGCATGTTTGGTCTTGCCCCACAGATAATTTCTTCCTTCACCTATGGGCAACGCTACAGAATCTAATTCCTCATCCTTTGCCGAGCTCATAAAAATTAGCTTATTGCAACGCTTGCCCCAAGTGCGTTTCACGTGACGTGCCTTTTTTTGGTGGTTAGTGGGATTTGTCATTATCCAACACAGAACCCTTACCTCCATGTATAGTTTATCTGCGATGCTGCTGTTTTCGTGAACATGCTCGTGTGTACCAACATCCTGCTCAGGTCCGGCCAGCTCAATCATATCATGGCTATGATGCGCATCGTTGATATCTCCATGTCGATGACCTTCGTAAGGTAGAAACTCTGCACGCTCTGGTGTTGAAGAGTATACAAAAAGTTCGGCTAGGCAAAAGCCCACAACTAATCCGATGATGAGAGAGACAAACGAGCGTTTATTCGAACGCCCTAAAAAGAGATACAATCAGTTAACTTCAAAATCCTGTTAGGGGCATCATATTCCCCATTATCATTTACCTTCGTTAATTAATGATCTTCCCAGCAGACTATTGGCAGTCATTTGGTTGAATTATTGTAAGTTGTGCGTACAAAGGTGGTGCTGTGGGCCAATGAGTTATGGCTACCTTTTAATTATCCTCTTTGGTATCGTTACGTTAATAAAGCGTACTTTTTGATGGCGTTTTACATTTTCTGCAAGGTAAACGATAAGAAAAAACAATCTTATTTTCATAACGTTTTTTCCCACATAAGTTTTAGTGTTCGTACCAACCGGTAAAAAGTGTCAACCTCTTAGTGGCAGAGTGACAAAATTGTGGGTGTAGGCGTTAAAATTGAAAGACAATGAAAATTCGTAAAAATCAATAATCTATCTTTATAGTTTGGAGTTCGCGCCGGTAAATGTGAATGTTTTATTCAAATCATATTAATAAAGTTAAAAAACGTGACAATTTCCCAATGCGTGAGACGCTAGCAACCGCTAACCAGTACTTGACGTACTTGTTTAAATCTTTACCACATTTCTGTTCTCAATTTTACCGTTTTTAAGCAATAGGTTAATACGGCAATTCAATTTCTTTCGCTTGGATTTTGTATACAAACCAACAAGCTGTGACATCACTGCAATCCTCGTGTAGGGCAGAAAGGGAAAGAGAATGCGAGCGCGTAAAGCGAGCTGTTGGTATTCTCTAATTTTGTATGCACACGCATTCTTTGCTTTCAAACGCACATACATTCATACATGCATGGCCAATGAAGTGCTGCATGCATATGGTATACACGTATAAATATACGTTTGCATATGAAGCCTTACGTTACGTTATTTCTCTTTAGGAGTAGAATCGCAAAATGATAATAAATTCAATTCAATAAATAATCTATCTTTATAGTTTGGAGTTCGCGCCGGTAAATGTGAATGTTGTATTCAAATCATATTAATAAAGTTAAAAAACGTGACAATTTCCCAATGCGTGAGACGCTAGCAACCGCTAACCGCTACTTGACGTACTTGTTTAAATCTTTACCACATTTCTGTTGTCAATTTTACCGTTTTTAAGCAATAGGTTAATACGGCAATTCAATTTTGAGTTTATTGTCGTAATTGTTAAAAATCATCGTTTATGTTACCAATGCATGTAAGCTGATTGAATGTTAGAAATATGTTATGTTAAGTTTATAACAGAGTACTGCAAAATGTTAATTTTTTCTAATAAACATTTACACAGTGAAGAAGTACGCGCGTTTTCCTTTCTCTTATTTATGACTCTCCGCGTCCGGGCTATAGGTTATGGGCCCAGGTTTCGTTCTAGCCTAGATGGAGGTGTTATCCACTTAAGAGTGGTCAATGAAAAAATAGTTACGAATTGTTTGGTAAATTAGAAAGACAGTAAAACAACAACAGACGGAAAACAACTATGACTCATGGTGTGTGCAAATGAAGTGCGTGTTGGTGCATGCTGAGCTCTGGAATGTTGCGTCGGGCGAATTACAGCAGTCATCTGCCGGTGAAGGCGTTGACTGGGTTTCTCTGGATCGAAAAGCATTTGCAAAGATCACGTTGAGCGTAAAAGTATCACAGTTAGGATATATAAAAAACAGTGCGTCGGCGAATTCAGCGTGGATAAAGCTACGAGAGGTGCATCAGCCGAGTGGACCTGTGAGGAAGGTGTCATTGTACAAGAAGTTGCTAGGTTTGCGCATGTCTGAGAGATAGAGCATGGCTGGATATCCGAGCAATTTCTGTGAGATCGTCGATCAACTAGCTGGAGTTGGAATTACGATAAATGACGAGTTACGGGCAATTGTATTACTTTCAAGCTTGCCAGAATTTCGTTGTCGCCATTGAGACGCGCGACATTTTGCCGTCGTTCGAAATTCTGTCCATCAACTCAAGGAAGAAAGCGAGAGGAGAGAGAATACGGAAAGGCATACAGAAAATTCAACGGCATTTTCTGCAGCGCAAAAATGTGCGAAGCTCGCTAAGTGCGGCGAAAAAGCGCAATTGTCGCAAGGTGGCGAATTCACATGAAGATGGCAAATCAGTGGCGGTAACAGGCGGGAAACAGCAGTTCAGCTTATTGAATGCATTGGATGGCAGCAGTTTTGAAAAGTTCAAATGGATTTTAGAGAAGCATACGGAAATGATCGGTTTGGCGGATGCCGGATTTTTGCAAGCAGAAGGCATAGGCACTGTGCAGTTGCAAACGGAGTCGTTTACAATGTCTTATAGGTTCCCACTGTTAATTTTGAAGCAAAAAATGCGAAAATTATGCGGAACGGAATATGTATTCTAGAACAGAGCTGGTCTATACACGATAGATATCAAACATAACAGATGTTATGCTGCTGTTAACGCAAATGCGTTGCTTTGGCACCAACGGTACGGACATTTGAATTACGCAAGTCTTATGGATAAGATTAATGTCACAAAAAACACATCATGCAAGCCGTGTATATATGTTTCCGCAAGCGAGCGAAAGTCGTGCGCAGGAATTGCTGGAATTTGTGGAAACGGATGTGTTTGGTTTATTCGAAACTCAATCAATTGGCAGATCCAGGTATTTCCTGACGTTCATAGACGATATGTCACGGCGAACATATGTTTATTTCCTTAAAGGCAAAGATGAGGTGTTTGACAAGTTTTTAGAGTACAAAAATCTAGTGGAGCGGAAAAAAACTGGAAAGAGACTAAAATGTGTCAACAAGAAATTCGATGAATATTTCAAGGAATTGGGAATTGCACGGCAGTTGACAGTGCCTTATACTCCACAAAGAAATGGTGTGCCTGAACGTGCCAATCGGAAATTGGTGGAAATGGCCAGACGCTTATTGGTACAGTCAGGATAAGGTCAAGAATTATGGGCAGAGGCAAAATACACAGCGGTATATTTGCGGAATCGTTCACCCACTAAGGCATTGATCGGAAAGACACCAATGGAAGCATGGACTGGTAGGAAACCGAATATCAGTCATCTAAAAGTTTTTGGTTTATTCGCAGTGGCGTAAGACAAAGGTTAACAGAGAAGCAAGTTCAAACCCATATAGCCCATTCGACTAATTCCAAGGGCTATCGACTGTATGATCCTGAGTTGAGGAAAGTAGTCGAGAAGCGAGACGTGGTTTTTGACGAGCTTGGACTTCCAGAGCAGGCAGATGCAGAATGTGTGATGCACAAATTGTCAGTTGACGAGTGTGTTGACAACGATGAGATCACATCTAACGACGACACGGATGCGTCTGACACATTGGTTGCTACCAAACAAGGTAGCAGTGACGAATCCTACGCGAGCGCATCGGAGGAGTTGGTACTGCAAGAGCAGGCTGAGCGTATTGGTCCAGGGAGAGCAAGGTTGCTAAGACCCGGTCGCCCAAAGAAGCAATATAATGTACTCAGCACTATGGTTACTGAGAATGTAACTGTTCCATCATCCTATGAGGAGGCGATGAAAAGTCCAGAGGCAACGTACTGGCGTAAGGCGATGGCGAAGAAATACGAGTCTTTGATTTCGAATCAAACTTGGCAGGTTGCAGAATTACCAAAGGAGCATCGGGCAATTGGCTGCAAATGGTTATTGAGCCTGAAGCGAGATGTACTTGGGCAAATACAGCGGTTTAAAGCACAGTTGGTTGCGAAAGGTTGTTCGCAGCAATATGGCGTAGACTATAAAGATACGTTCTCGCCGGTTTGTCGTTTGGAGAGCATGGATTTTATTCTGGCCTTAGCAGCGGAGTTGGAGTTATATTTACATCAAATGGATATATGCACGGCATACCTGAATAGCGATCTGAAGGACGTAGTATATATGAAACAGCCCCAGGACTATGCAGAAGGCACTCAATCGGACAAGGTTCTATTATTGAAGAAAGCGTTATACGGACTGAAGCAGTCAGGAAGGGAATGAAACTATAAACTGGATAGCGTATTACGGAAAAAATGAACCATGCCTATATAAACAGGAGGCAAGAGGTGACTTATCGCTAATCCTGGTATATGTTGATGATCTCCTTATAGCATGCAAATATAAGGCGGACTTGATCAGCATAAAGTCGAGCATTTCAAAAGCTTTTGAATGTGTTGATAAAGGGTCGTTGGAGCTATTTCTTGGAATGGAAATTCTACATGAGGGAGAAACTGGCGCTATTACTCTTAGCAGTTCGCAGTATATCAAAGATTTACTGAAGCGATACGGTATGGAGAGCTGCAGGCCGGCAGCTACACCATTAGAAGAAGGGGATCAGGTGTTGTGCGAGAATGCTCAATGCAGAAGGATTGACGTGACGACGTATCAATCAATGGTTGGAGAGCTGATGTGGCTGGCTCTTACAACAAGACCAGATATTTTGCATTCGATCGCAAAATTGGCTCAACGTAATCAGGAACCCCATAGTGAGCATTTTGCAGGCGTGAAGCATGTTCTGCGTTATCTGGCATCAACAGTAGAGTACAGGCTGCACTACTGGAAGTTTGGGAAACCATTTTAAGGTTTCGTTGACGCAGATTGGGCCGGTGTCAAGGTCGACCGAAAGTCCTATACTGGCCATATATATTTCTTAGCTGGTGGTCCGATTTGCTGGAAATTGGAGAAACAACGGAGTGTGGCACTTAGCAGCACTGAGGCTGAATACATGGCATTATCAGCGGCGTGCAAGGAAGCTTTGGTAATGCGCAGGCTTATCATTGAAGTCGGACGCGGTATAGATGGAACTACAACAGTTGTAAATGGTGATAACCGAGTGCGCAGGAATTGGCCAAGAATCCTGTACATCATTCGCGCAGCAAGCATATTGATATACGATATCATTTTGTACGACAGATCATTAAGGAAGGGCATGTTATGCTGCAGTACGTTTCGACAAATAAATAATAATAGATGAACTAACCAAGAATTTGTCGAAAAAGAAGCAGATTGAGTTTACAAAACTGTTAAATTTGAAGTAATTTTTGCAAACATGCTTGCATTGAGGAAGGGTGTCGAAAAATATCGTTTATGTTACCAATGCATGGATGTTAGCTGATTGAATGCTATTAATATGTTATGCTAAATTTATAACAGATTACTGCAAAATGTAAGTTTTTTCTAATAAACATTCACACAGTGAAGACGTACGCACGTTTTTCTTTCTCTTATTTATGACTCTCCGCGTCCGGACTACTGCTGCGGCAACAAACAAACCATAAGTAATCCCAGATTATGTCTAGTTTAATTTGTTAATTTACACATAAATGTGCGTGTTTCCAAACTGTGCTCAACAGATCGCACACAGGATTCGCGTTCGACTGCCTCGCTTGGTAGCTGACACAAGCACTTTGTGTAATGCTCATTCTTTCTTGAAATACTCATTTGGTTATCAAAATTTTAAGGATATATGGCAGCATTCAAGCAGCTTAGTACATGTAGAGTAGAAAAGTTGTATCTGTTATACGCCGCTTTTAAATTGACTTTAAATCGATTTCCGGTGGAGGTGTGCCTGGAACCAAATATTTTCAATAAACTAGAAAAAATAAAGTATACAGGAAACTTTTATCTGAGATCTGTGTGTTGACACAGGCAGAAAAATATAATACAATACAAGTTCCTAAAATTTAAGTCACACGGCTTTAAATTTTATTTGCTCTTTCCGGTTAAAGGGACTTTTTTTTATTGTTTGTTTGTTATTACAGTCAATGATTCAAACTGATCATAATATGACAAAAAACGTGTATCATTAATAAATATCTTCCACGTAAATAAACCAACTGGTTTCGTGACTAACGACCACTTTTTATCAAACCGATCTTATGTACATAAATACATATAAGACATAATATAAGAACACGTAACATTTATAAAGGGTGTTTTTAAATTGAAAAAGAAAGTGCTCAGGTTGTGGTAGGGAGTGGATTTTCTTTTTTTGAAAGATAATTCGATGGCATTAATGATGGAATATAACTTTGGGCAAATGGACACCACGTGAGTTTTTCATCGTAGAAGTCCGATTCTCGACCACTTTTTCAAACGTCTGGGTCCAAATCTCTTCTAGACCGTTCTCCCGCAGTTCTGTAAACAAAACTTTGTAGCGGCTCCCGTTGTCGGTAACATTCATTCCTTCGTTGTCTTAAAAAAAATACGGTCCTTTCATACCGCCAACTCATAAAACGCACCAAAACGGACGAAAAAACGGTGCACTTTCACAAACGACTTCTGGTTTTCGAAATAATATTCAATGATATGGTATCGCTGCTTAGCTGTTAACCTATTCATCATGAATTGCCAACTCAAACTGAACATAAAGCACTCGACAGATGTCAGCTGACATTAAATTCAGAATTTGCACCCACTTCGATCAACGTAAATCGATCAAAATTAAATTATAAGCATGACTTTAATGCGCGAATGTTTATGTGTACACAATAGCTAGCACTATGCAAAACAATTTACGTTAGGCCCAGACATTGAATATTTAAGAAATCCTTTTTGGCAACTGCTATATAACAAATCGTTTTGTACTAAAAAATAAATATGCTTTGGAAAGAGTATTAAACAGTTTGTTGATAAAATAAACTAGTTTTAATCTAAACAACTCAAACCCTCTACTTCTTTAATGATAATGCATTTCACGCAATGAATGGAACAGTAAAAACAGTTCTAGTTTCGGCGTCTCCAGTGTAATTAAAAATATAATTGAGGCAGATATGAGTGAATTTATCTCACAGATAACCGTCTCGACAATTTTTTATTAGGGTTCGGCTATCAGAGGCTTCTTTTCATGAAGAAGTCGTGAAGTATTTTTATTTAGTATACTTTGGTTCGTTTAGCCTTATGCTTTAATAGTGCGTAATAATCCCTGAAAGTATGTTCAAACATCAAGCTTAGAGGGAGAAATGTGTTAAAGGTGTTTACCAAATTCGTACACCACATTTTAATATATAAAATGCGACCACAACGCTTACTTACAAGTTTCCGTACTGAAGGTATTGGCCGATCGAAAAACTATCTTAAAGAACCTGTAATGATGAAAACTACATTTAGGTCTCCCATGGAAGAAACACCCGATATTTACCTTTACTGCTGGTGTCATCGTGGGCTGTTGTCTTATAAAGATTTTCAGCATGCCTCTATCGATCGACAAGTTTGAGGCGTACCTCACCGAAAGCCGAAGGTTCCATGTTCCCAAAAATCGTACATTTGAACTAAATATCGCCCTTAATAAACGTACACATGACCACCAAGGCGACAATTTGTCATTGGCCGACAAGCTAAAGAAAGAGGTTCGCTTGCTTTGTTGGGTTATGACAAATCCCAACAACCACAAAAAGAAGGCTCGCCACGTAAAGCGCACTTGGGGAAAACGCTGCAATATTCTGCTTTTTATGAGTTCTGAGGCAGATGACGAACTACCAACAGTCAAGTTGGACGTAGAAGAGGGACGTCCAAATCTTTGGCGTAAGGTGAAAGAGGCCTTCAAGTATGTGTACAAACATTACTTTAACGATGCAGATTGGTTCTACAAGGCGGACGACGATACCTACGCTGTGATAGAAAATATGCGTTACATGCTCTACCCCTATCACCCCGACACTCCAGTTCACTTCGGTTTCAAGTTTAAGCCCTTTGTCAAACAGGGTTACATGTCCGGTGGATCGGGATATGTACTCAGTAAAGAAGCAGTTCGTCGATTTGTAGTTGAGGGAATTCCCAATCCTAAGATTTGCCTACCTGGAACAGTTATCAACGAGGACATAGAAATAGGGAAATGCATGGAAAACCTCAATGTCACAGCAGGCGATTCTCGGGACTCTAATGGGCGGGGTCGCATGTTTCCTTTTGTACCGGAGCATCATCTTATTCCAAACCAAGATAAGAATTTTTGGTATTGGCACTATACTTACTACCAAACAGATGATGTAAAATTGGAAATAATTATATTCTTAGAACGTTTTTTTAACTAAATTATTTTCTTGAAGGGTCTTGACTGCTGTTCGGACAACGCTATATCCTTCCACTATGTGGAGCCCAAACTAATGTACGTCATGGATTATTTGATATACCATCTAAAGCCCTACGGCATATTGCGAACGTCTGATAGTTTGCCTAAAAAGTTGGGCGTCGGCCAGTTCCTTCCTCCGCCGAATGAGGATCTTGGAACTGCCGCCAGTAATGAGGACTCTGTGGATGATGAAGATCGGATTCTCAAAAGCTTAACAAATTTTACTCAGATACCGAACAACGATGGCGAAATGACAGAGAGGGAGTCGGCGTGAAGGAGTTCTTTTAGAGTGACAAAACATGTATACAATCGATAAACTTTTGAGTCAAATGTATTTAATTGTGTAGATGTGCATTGATTGTTGTTGTAACACCTCTCTTTGTTGAATTGCACTTGCAATTATACTGGATGCTACAAAATAACTAACCTCAGCCAACATATGACCACTCTCAATTGCAATTCAAATATTAATAATTTGTGAAAGCAGACTTCGATAGAAATATGCAAGAAATTTAAAAATAGTATCAACTTTTTTATTTCACCTACATAGTCGTCGAGCAAGATTATTTCTGAAATATTAAACTTATATTTGTAGCCGTGCATTAAAAATCAGTGCGCGCACTAAAGTTATCTCTTAAAGTATTTATGTTAACTTCCACATTTACACCAGAAAGAAAATCTAATTCTATTGCATGACATTATAAAACTTTATTTTTAAATATTTGTTTTTATGTAAAGTTGTCAGATTTCGACAAAAAAAAATATTTATTAACTATTATTCCAAATAAAAATAGTTGATTTTATACAAAAACCCACATTTCGGGCGATTGTACCTATTGCAGCTATATTTCATAGTAGTATTACATCCAGCTGAACTGCTATGTTCCAATTTTTTTTACAGCAATTAATACAAGTATAGCTGCTTAACTTACTTCCCTCGCAAATTCATATTTAAATTTTCAAAGTCGATTTGTAAGCATAATGTAAGGAATGTAACTTTCTGACTTCAACATATAGTTAGCTAATTATAACATCTATTTTCCCTCAGTTAATAAGGGAGGCAAGCAAGCGCAATGCGCGTTCGCCATCTGCCGAGAATAATTTGAAAGCATGAATATTTGTACATGCAGGGGCGTTCAGAGCTTTTTTGGGGCCCGGGGCAAAAAAAAATTCGGGGCCCCCTCCCTCCCTATTTCTTTGTGGCACGACACATACATGGAAAAAATAATAGAAACAGCACTTGCACCTGGACGAAAATCTAAATTGCTCAATTTGTACTAGCACTATATGCATGAAATTGGCATCAAATAGAAGGCTGATAACTGTACTTTAATATGCGACTTGTTTCGGGTCGATGTGACCTTTGACACTTTAGCAATCTCCCTCTAAAGGAAAAAACTCCCTTTGGATCTGGAAAAAATAATAGAAACAAACGACATTTTTTTGAATATTTTTCGTTTTTTTTCAGTGAATTCTTTAAAAAGGCATGCATTCAACACTTTTAGGTAAGTTTAGCTAAGAATGACCGAATTTGCGGAAAAATTCTGTACAATTAACCTGTAACATGAAGAAAAGGTCACGGGGGTCACTGCCCATCTGTATAGCGCAAAATTGTCAAAGTTCTTCCTTATTTTTGAATTAAATGCCTTCAATCCCTTAAAAATAGTGCCCTATAATTGAAAAAAATGATGTGGTTTGATGAAAGTAACTTAAATTTGTTTAGATCTAATGAAAAACCTTACATAAGACGTCCAAAAACTACTGATTTCGATCCTAAGCCCACCACACCGTTTGTGGTGTGAATATCATACTATGGAAATTCTTTGCCCCTTCTGTAGTTGGTCCGATATTCTTGATATAGGAACAAATTGGGGCTCCCGACTTCGTAGACATCGTAAAGAACTTGATGCCAAGGAAAAAGTCCCGTTAAAACGGGGCTTCATTGGGTATAATGGCCCCTAACCTGCCTCGAAACTGCCTAGGACATGGGTGCAAGATCACGAGCTCAATAAATTGGAGTGGTTTGACCAGTCCCCGGGCTCAAATCGGATAGAACACGTGTGAGGAGTAATATAAGAAACGGATTGGATGCATAAAACCCGAAATTAAAGAAGGACTTGACAATATTGCGCTATACAGGTGGGCAGTGACCCCCGTGACCTTTTCTTCATGTTACAGGTTAATTGTACAGAATTTTTCCGCAAATTCGGTCATTCTTAGCTAAACTTACCTAAAAGTGTTGAATGCATGCCTTTTTAAAGAATTCACTGAAAAAAAAACGAAAAATATTCAAAAAAATGTCATTTGCTTCTATTCGTTTTACGAGTTCAAAAGGGAGTTTTTTTCTTTAGAGGCAGATTGCTAAAGTGTCAAAGGTCGAATGGACCTGAAACAAGTCGCAATTAAAGTTATCAGTTATCAGCCTTCTATTTGATGTCAATTTCGTGCATATAGTGCGTGTACATAATGCGCAATTTAGATTTTCTTCCAAGTGCAAGTGCTGTTTCTATTATTTTTTCCACCACTGTATATACTCGATTTGTCATATTTTGAAAAACTGCCATTCGACGTTTGGGGGCCCCCTTGACGACGGGGCCCGGGGCAAACTGCCCCGTTTGCCCCCCCCCTCTGAACGCGCCTGTGTACATGTCTATGAATTTAACAAATTGAACTCCACTGGAACATTGGTCGAAGGGTATCCCACTGTCGCGTACCGTTCGACTTTTGCTCTGGTTTTAATTCTTATAAAGTTGTAAGTAATATATAAATCTTTATGTGACGAGCAAAGCTTAGAACATATTTGAAAAAACTGACATATATTTATCACATTCTTTGTGTGGTCTGCCAAGCCTACTTTTGCATATATATAAAGGAAGTATATTCTGTCAAGCATTTTCAATGCACAAAGGGTACAAATACTTCTGTTGAAATTCTAAAAATCTATTATAATATACCATCATGCAATATAGTTATTAAATTATTATCATATTAGAACCAAGTTCCGAGTTCATAACCGTGACTGTTCATTTAGTAGAACCGAAAACCTGGGCCCAGACGACAAACCAATTCATATATTTGTTTGTGTTTCGTTTGTGCACCTTTGGCAAACTAATGAATTCATTAATGATTTCCGTTTTATTGATAGAATTAATAAAACCGCTGAGGGTTTTATAATGTTATTTTATGTAACTTTTTTCTAACAGTTTACTTAATTCCAAAACGGAATTTTTGGTGGCTGTGTTTTATTATGCCCTTCAATGAATTTTAATGTTGGAATTAAATTATTCATTTTTATAGTTTATAGTATGTCATGATTTTTCAAACGCGGACGAGTGTATCTGGCTTTATCACTCTCTTTATTCTAAAAACTTTAATTTCAATTATTACTTAAAATCTCTCGCCATTGAGGAAACCGACAATGGAATTAAAATTAATTTTTTATCATTTCAGACATCCGTCATTAAAGAATGCCATAAGTAGTCCTAAATATGGAGTATATTTTGATGCAGATGAGGCCTTACAAATGAAACCCATGCTAGTATATAAAAATCCGGCGAAAGTTACATACTGTTTCTCAATGAGAAATAGGCAATTTTACAAAGATATTTGCAACGCGCCTATTTCTGACGTAGTATAGAACATACATGCATATTGTATATACTATTCTTGATAATTAATAACAAGTATCAAACTAATTATTTCTATCTTTTTAACAATTCTCAGTCTAAGGGCTATCTTGATAAAAGTTAGAACTCATCACAGACCTACAACGGCTGAACGCAACTACCTTGAATGGCTGTTTCACTAATGTGACGTTCACAAAAATAGCCCAACAATTCCAACACAGAAGTCACAGCCGGTTCAAAACTTGGCGAATAGTACCTTAACTGTACTTTAATATGGTTATTACCTTATCATATTGACAGAAAAGATAACAGAAAACCTTATCGAGAAACGTTGCTATCTTCATGTGTGTATGTATGTAGTACACCGTACTTCATATTTGTACCAACGAATAAAAATAGGAATTTAGCGATATACTTACAGCTGGCCCTATAAATATTCAAAGCATTCTGACATCAGAAGCGGTGAAGAATCTTTTGTAATTTAGAAACCAGTTATAAGATGACTGCTTGCAAGAATGGATTAGTCGCTTAAATGAAAAGTTCATTAGCAATGGATTGAAGGCCTAGTGGACTTAAGATAAATTATCTTCTAAAGACAAAAGCTATTGATAGACTACGAAAAAGTTGTCGGAAACTGTTAAAAAATATCTTCCAAGAGTGGATTAGGGGCATTCGTTTTTTTGCTTTGTCTTGTAATTATTATTATGACATCGATAGAAGTATCAGCTAACACAACGACAGCTAGAACTAAAAAATTTTGTGACAAAAAAATGTGCTAAAAATTTCGAAAGGTATCAAGATTACTTTTGCACACATATGCCGGCATACGTACACTAAAACATAACATTATTCGAATGCAGTGCTGAATGTTCAGACAAATATCCGCGTATATGAAAAGGAATTATTTGACTGGACGAGTAATCCTTATACAAAATCTAGAATGTTTCTCCTTCTGCCTGTTAAATACCCTTGCCTTAAAATTTCAGTTTTTTACAATTTTCAATCGCTTTAAAAATATACATTTTTCCGGTTTCAAATGCTACCAAATGCATATTCATCAGATGACATATCAAAATGACAGCCTTTCAATAAAATAATAAGTAGGTTAATATTACATTACTCCACGATAATCAACCACCATAAAACAATAAAGTGAAGCAATTTTTGACAGTAAAATTGTAAATTTGAATTTTCTAAAACTGAAAATCAGGCTGAAAACAGTATTATATTATAGTAATGTCACAGCTATTCAAACAACTGGTACTTTCGTCTTGGTGATCATTCAAAACTCAATAAAATGAAACCTGTTCTGAAAAAAAAAAAAATTTACATAATAAATGGAAAGTTTTTCAATAAATTATAGCCTCTTAATATTATAATATATAACATGTATCTTATTCTATGGTATATCCAAAAATTTAGAACATTACCCTTGTTGCAGGAGGTATATAAATTTTGAACAGAAGTTTGCAAAGCACCTTAGCGGAAATCGCCTACTCTTTATGAACTATGTATATATATTCGTCTCTCACTTTTAAAGCTATATTCATGAGACTTAACTCACATGATTTTTATTGCTTGTTCTAAAAATAAATCGGAGCGAGCCAAGTCAGACCAATTTGTTTTTTATATGCTAAACGTTGACTGATCTGCAGTAATTTTAATTTTTTTTTTTTGCATTGACCATTGTGTTATTATTTGAAGATTATAACTAGATAGTGATTCCATTACATTGGTTACTCTTGCTTTGTTCTTCTTTTGATATATGTATAAGTAAGCTTGCGCAGCGTTCGAATTAAATGTGGTAAATTTTTAATTATCTCTTATGGAGAAGCTTATTGAAGGAAGGAAGCTTATTGTTCTGCTGTTCAAACCATTTTCAATTGTTGAGGAGTACTTAAAGATCAGAAAGAAAGTACACAAATAATTACAAACGGGAGAAACAGGCGAACGGTACACTACAGTGGGATACCCTTCGGCCTTTGTTGTCGGACTAAATATCTTATTGTACCTACTATAGGTAAATTCATGAATATATATATGTACGTGTATGTTAAAATCTAGGCTCTGATTCTAGGTTACTCAAAAAGTCACTGGACTGACATATAGGGGCGCTACTGAAAAAACCAATAGCACCCTTCGATACATCCATCTTTTATAAGATATGTTTTTCAAATTTTATGACAATCAATTGGCGTTTTTTTTTTACATATCTTATTTTGCAACAATTTTGTTATTTTTGTGAAGTATGGAAACAGTTAATTTTGTATTTTGTTTAAGCACTGCCATTTGGTATTAAAAATACGACCGAAGCCAAACTGTGACTTGATAAACATTACCCGGGCTCTGAACCATCGAAATCAATCGTTCGCAGCTTGTATTATTATTATAAGTTTGTCCGTACAAGCACAACATACGCTAAAAAACGGCAGTTTGTCCAGAAAATGTGATTTAAGTGCGCAAAATCGTTTTTGGGGGCCGTCAGTTGAAATTGTTGGAGATAATCGAGGCCCTGAAGATATCCGAATGCAGTGTGTTTACAATTTTGCACGATTATTTGCATATGAAAAAGTTGTCGTCAAAATGGGTGTCGCGCACATTAACACCGAAGGCAATGGACCGTGTCACAAATCAATGGCAACAATGGTCAAATTAAATGAGCTACGCTTAGAATTGCTCCCGCAACCGGCAAATTCATTAAATTCAGCCCCCAGCGATTATTGGCTCTTCGCAGATCTCAAAAAGATTCTTCAGGGAAACTGATTCACGAGGTGATCGATGCCACGATGAGTCAAAAAATAAAGAATTGTTAAAGAATCGTTGGGGTGATTGTTTGACCTGAGATTGTGAACATGTTAAAGGGTAAATGTTAATTTGGCTAAAAAAGATGTGTTTTTCTATGAGAGTATGAGTAGATATTTCCAGAAAGTGTCAGAAAAGTCTATATCTTAACATATACGTCGCTTGCGATACGAATTAAGATTAAATATTTAAATCAAGAGAAATAATATTAATGAATTTAAATAAATATTCTGTTCAATTTTCAGCCAGTTCGGAAGACTACTAGTGATGCAAAATTAAGTATTTTAGAATGCCGAAACTCAATTTATTGTATAATTCCACTCTTTTTTATCAGGTTCTCAATCTCCCACAACAGATCACAATCAGCGAATACCTTATAGGAGTGATGTTTGCTGAAAACACAACATCTCGCAAAAAGTGTGAACATTGGAAATCAATCAGGGATATCTTAAGTCCTGTGATTTTTTAAAGAGCCTTTAGTTTTACCTCACGAAAGTAAAAAGTGATGGAAGGTACGTGGATGGAAGGGTTCAGTACAAAAAGTGTACATATATATTCTGAATAAGCAACACAATGGAAGTGGATCTAGCATTGTCCGTCTAACCGTCCGTCCGTGTATCCTTAAATAAGTCAGAACAAGCCGGATCGGACCGATATCGTGTCGGTGATGTAGGAGCTATCGGCCGATATATGTTATTTTTAAGATATTGTAACCCAATTTAGTTCATCAAATTCATAAAACTTCATTTTATTCAAAATTTGATAAGGGATAACACTATAAAACGCTATTCAAAATCGAAGTAAGTTATAACATTGATATTCGCAAAACCATTCAATTCTGCACTATTATATATGATGATGAGAAAAGATAAGAACCTGCTAGATTATAAAACTTTCGGCATGCCGAAGATAGCTTTTCTTTCTCGATCTTATTATAGCTAAGATCTCTATGTTTGCGGAAAACGCATTTTGACTCTCTCTATTAAATTTAGTTATATTAGTCTGACGACCCACTTTGCTTTGCTCGTGTGTAGGTATAATAACAGTTGTGTTTCTAACAACAACTTTTAAAGAAGCGTCAAAAATGAAGTAGGAGTTATTAGCTAGTTGTCCAGAAGACTCCCGACTGAGGTACTGCATAGTGTAAAAAATATTTAAGAGAAACATTTGGTGTTATTGTCAAAGGGGATCTGTACTGCGACTTATAAAGACAATTACGAAAGGAACCTTCCGCTTGCATTTTTTAATTAATTTTAAGAAATACAAATTAATAATAAAAAATTTGCCGTTTACTTGCATACTTGCGTTAAATGCTGTATTTAACTATTTCATGAATCTTTTCATTCAATTTCTGTTCTGACAGCTCAGCGATTTTGTGACAGGAAATGTTGAACATTTATTTAAAACGCTTAGTTTTGCTGAGTTTATTCTGTTTATTTTTTAATACAGAGCTTTAAACTGGACTTGTGTACTTACACTTAATCTGAAGTACAAATATGTTCAATTAGTTTTTGCTTTTGTCATCCCATAAATTTCAAAAAAAGTTTAGTATTGAAAATTTTAATTTCTTCACTCACGTTTTTTTTGTTTTTTGTTCATGCAATCTGTATTATTGTGGTACATATACAAAGGCACACAGCAACAACAATAATAATAGACGGGAACGAACGGATGAGCGAACGAAGAGGCAACAACGGCAACTGCGGGCAACACGAACGCGCAATTTTCGATATGGAAAAAACGTGCAGACAGTGAGAGAGGGAGAGTATGTCAATGCCTAAAAGAGATTAAGCATTCTTAAACTCGTGTGTGTACGTGTGTGTCAGTTGACCCGGTGAGAGTAGAAAAAAAAAACAACGACGCATGCGTTTATGAATGCAAGGGCGGCTGCTGACATGAACGCGAGAGAATGCTAGATACAGAGAAAAAAAGAGATGGGGAGAGATTCTTACACGACAGTACGCAGCTGCTAAGAGTGACCCTAATTATCAAATAAAATGACAATTTGCTTACTAAATACATGAGTAAATGCATTTTACACGAGAGTGAAAGAGAGCGAGAGAGTTTCTCTTACCCCAGTGCGCTTGATTGTATGTGCCAGCTGCCGGTTGAAAGCATTGAACGGCGCAATACTAAGAGAATATTCACTAAGAGAAACACAGAAAATCTAAAGAGCTAAAAAGAGGTGTTAAGGAACATGCAATAGGGTGAGTTGGATTAATTTCACTCTCCGAAGAGAAATTTTGCGTGCATATAATATATACATATGCATATATATATTTATTTATTTGCAATTTAAATATTACCCTGATGTTTATTTAGGAAATAAGCCGAGGTATAATAAGAGCCAGAAACAAAAAATTATCTTTAAAGTATAAATTCAGTTACTAGCTGAATACACAACAAATCGTACATCATTAAACACACGTTCTTCTCAGATAAGGAACACTATGGTCAAGTCAGCCATCTAATTTCCAATGGGGTTTCAAGCCCCAGCCAAGTTCGGCACCACAGTGTCATAGCTGTCAGGTATTTTACATGCCCTTATCCATGATCATTTAAACTTAAGGAAATAATATAAAACAATTTTGTAAATAAATGCGTTTTATTTACATTTCTATACACTTAGTTTTTTAAAAGATTTCCTTACATAAGGCACTTGGAACCGATGTTTTTTGGAGTACAGACTACATAAATTCTATCAGCATACATACATATATATTATTATAATGTAAGTTTCATGAAAATCTGGGCTTCATTCATTTCATTACTTTTTGGTTGCATGTGCATGCATGTATATACATACATATATATGTGGCGCTGAAATACAACTAGCGCCCATTCATATTTTAATCAAATGTCAATTCTTTTGTTGTTCTGTTACCATGACAACTACGATGAAGAAAACAAAATTGGAAATAAATGTATAACAGCACGAGAAGGGAGAGAAATTGATACTGTATTGAAACCTTTATTTACCCACAAACCATTTGAAGCAAGGGTAACTTGTGCAATTTAAAAATTTATTCAATAGTAGAAGGAGTCTCTAATCCCACAAAGTACATATGTATGTACATATGTGGGCATGTGTTTGCACATTTGTATGTATGCATGTAATAGAGCACTGCATGAATGCATTCAATAGGGCAAATGAGTCATTCATTAAAAAATGAGGTACTATTGTGTAGGTGCAGTATGTTATAGATGTTGAAGTTTTTCCTGTTTTGTTAGCTAGCGTAATCATGCATTTCAATGTTTAAAGTATAAAATGAGTACAATATTTTTGGGTACGGGTATTTTATCAAATTTAATTTAATATATCACTCACCTCAAAAGAGAACACCAAAATGATTTAAAATATTTTATAGGTTTTTAAAAAAATGTGTACAGTATTTTTAGGGAAGTCATCACTTTAGAAGGTAAAGGTTAAATAGCGGCCTACATCTCCGAATTTGTTTAATTTTTTTACTGATAGGGCTATATTTATCAAGATTTTAGGTGAAAAAATTATTTGGCGGTCGCTTCTACAATAGTTTTTTTTAATTGAGTTTTAAAAATAAAATGTACATGATTTTTGTTGTCACAGCGATGCGCTCTGTGTCCCACAACTGATTTGTTTTAAACGAAATGTTATTCATACACAATAATATTTTATTTTATGAGTTGGTCGGCAAACTTGCGTCATCAAAGATGTTTAATAGTTCAATATTCTTTCAGATTATCACATGTGTGAGGCAAAGCAATTTTGTTTAGAGTTGCGGAAAAGGAGTCCACAGGCAAAAAAATTTTTGAAACAAAATAAATTGAGCACGTGATTTTATTTTTTTAAAAATTTTTTGGCCGCAGCGTACTTTTTCTAAACACTTAGTTTTTATGTCAAATGAATCGATTTGTGGGACACTGTACCGTCACGAAAAAGCAATAACAAATTTCAAGTAAAATAAATTATTTTAAGAATTCAATAAAAAAAAAAACTAGAAGCGACCACCAAATAATTTTTTCACCTAAAATGTTGATAAATATAGCCACAATCAGTAAAAAAAATTTAAACAAAATCGGAGATGTAGTCAGCTATTTAACCTTTACGGTTTTCCTCTTTGGCCACGATACCGTCAGCTACACCCGAGAACCTCAATTGACTTATGTATGTACCACTCGATAACAACAAGTTATAGCTTAACGAAAGCAACATTCGAGCAGCACGCGGCAGTGGGATACCCTTCGACCTTTGTTTGAGTACATCATTGTACGAAAGTAATCCTCAATAAAAATAATGTAACGTAATCCTTCATATGCAAACGTATGTATATGAAGACGTGTACATACGTGCAGCATTTCATTAGTCAAACACATATGTATGTATGTGTGTGAACAAGATTCGCGTGCATAGAAAAAAGACACGAGCAACAGCTCGCGATACGCGCGCTCATTCTCTTTCTCTTTCTTCCTTACACGAGCATTGCAATGACCCACAGCTTGAGGTTTGTTTACAAAATCCAAGCGAACGAGTATTATTATTTGGCGATTTATAGGTATTATAGTTAGCTAAGTACTGGTCTAAAACAGAAAATTTTATCTTTTATATGTCGCTCACAAATCGGCTTTAAAAACTACATTATTGATTTGCGGGGGCGGTGGGCGTGGCACCTAACATTTGGAATAAACTTGACCAGTTTATAGTATAAAAGAATCTTCCTGCCAAATTTGGTCTCTCTAGATATTATAATACCTGAGATCTGTGCGTTAACACAGACAGAGAGACATCGACTCGGCTAGTGATCCTGGTCAAGAATATACATAGGTACATACTTTATGGGGTCTTTAATATCGCCTTCTACCTGTTACATACATTTGCACAAAGTTAGTATACCCTTTTTGGTCGAAGGGTATACAAATTTTGATTATCAACATTGAAGTTGTTTAAGAAAAAAGTTGGTGTTCTGATATATTGCACTTAACATGGAAGTTGCCTTTGTATGTATTTAAGACATAATTTTTGTGAACGACTTGATAGTGGATTTTAAACTATTCTTCCTTCTTAATTGACACAAAAACTAGGTGTTATGCTCATACTTTCTTGAATAAATTTTGTGTTAATTTTTTGACCGCATTTGGACGAATATAGATATTATAGTCTATATGTATGTTGAAACCAGAGAGTCATATCTTTTATACGGGCGGTGGGCCTGGCATAACATTCAATAAGTGAAATAAACTTGAACCGGGCATAAGATACTGAAACCTTCATGACAAGTTTGGAGTCTCTAGCTTTTATTATAGCCGAGATCTGTGTGTTAACCCGTGTGAATTTATCGAGTTACGGTGTGGAAGAGGGCGTGGCCAAAATCTAAAATGAACTTAAATGAATTAATGAGCTCACTAAAGACTATGAATATAAGATAACTTCTGCATAGAATATGTATAAATGAACTAAGATATGTACATGTTTTCGAGTCACTGTTTTGTCGCTAAATAGGCCGATCAGATATGCAGCTAATTTACTCCTAGAAATGCAAGAATGAAAGGAAAAAAGAACCGAAACTTTTATCTACATATGCCATGTGTGAACAGTTGCAGTAGTTTACTTCAATTTCTGCTAATCTCTAATGTGTACACTGTACATAGTATATTCATATGTTTGCATGCACCTATGTATGTTTGTTTACGTACATACAAACAATTTTGAATTGAACTGCATACATACACATTGTACAATCACATATCCGTTTACTACAATATATACTATGCATGAACATAAGTAGCTTAAATAAATCTTTAACATTCAAAAATGTACAGGATACTCACATACATATGTACATAGAAACATAAACAGATGTGTATGCACATACATATGTATTTTGTTTTCTTTAATTGTTACGCCATTGCAGAGGGTATATTCATGTTGGACAATTCATCATATATACAGTTAGATAAGTAATAATAATAAGAATAAACCTAAAGGTTAAATATGTGCACTCGTCACCGATTAATTTGTTTAACAAATAAGGCTATTTTTATGAAGAATTGAGGCGAAAGAATTATGTGTGCTTCTAGTTATTATCAAATTTTCAATAAAAGCGGACCAGTTTAACATACATACAAACATATGTATGTACATACATACATGGAACAATTGGTACACTTTTTTAAAACATATCAGTACCAATCAAAATTATATCGTAACCGACGTACTTTCTTTCTTTTAAATCAAGTTCGGGCATCTACGTTTAGACGAGTAACTTATTAAAGAGTACAGGTCTTGTAATATTCTAGGTGTTAAGAAATGCAAAAATGTTAGAGTATTATAACATTATATACAACTTGTATGGTAATGATAGAAGGAGGTTTTTTAAACTTTTTAACTCATTTATTTTCTATTTCCGGATTTTGAATCAGAGGTATTTATTTTATTTGATTAGAAATACGTTGCAGCTGTAAACAATTTTCAAAAATGGAATGTTAGCATATGAACAATGTAAAGAATTTTTACATTATTATTTTATAAAATAAGAATAATCTGTGAAGACCTAAGCCATAAGTTGCAATGATGTAACATCTTCGGCATGCCGGAAGGTTGCCTTTCATTTTGTTTAAAATATATTTTGTATACAGTATCGACATATGTATGTATGTACGTTTATATAATATGTAAATTGATATTCCTCTATTTAATAACATCTGTATATGTCACTTCTATTGCTGGGAGCTTAAAATTAGGTTTGCTTATAAAATCATATTTCTATTGCTGTATCAGACTGCGTTACGTTAAATAGATGATACTTTATCACAAAATTCTTCAAATCAGAAATCATGACATTCCTAGAGAAAGGAACAGCATAATATAAGGACGAGTACCGTTATGGGAAATAGAGCGTAAATTTCGCTGCGGGGATGACACGTCGAAATCAGATTGGTTATATCATCCTCCTCGTGTTCGATTCCGTCGCGCGTGGGAACCTCGACCACGACTATCTCGTCGGAAAGGAAGCCGATGTTAAAGCTGCAGTTTGTGCTATTGAGACAACCGCGAGACTGACTCAGGTTCGAGTACTGGAATGTTGGTTTGTATATATCGAACATCGCGTGTATGTCGTTCTGCACCTCGTCGTTGTCGCTGTAGAATATGTAATAATAGTAGCCGTCCTCAGTGATGTTTTGTTTGACCGTGTCGTGCTTGCCTTTATCCAGGAAATGTGTATCACGGCACGATGGCTTCGTGGGAAAGCCTTCGGCCAGTAGAATGGCACCGTTGAAGCAGTCGAAAAGACCTGTCTCAAAGCTCGAAATAGAGTTGGACTCGTCTGTCTGCGTAAAGTTAATAGCGTTTCCCCCATGACTATACCGACGGTCATACACATTTTCGCGCTTCTTACGCTGATTGGCTTTGTAAAGCTGGTCATAGAGTAGCTGTTTGCGGTGCTCGTGGGCCCAGGCTCTATGGCGCTTAAGGCGGCTAACTATGGGCATGGGTAAGGCTGTTGAAACTGGTGCGAGCGCACTAGGAGTCGTAGACCGGAATTGCGTCAGAATTGGCTCGTTAAGTCTCGTTTCGGGTGTTTCTTGTACATCCACTGATTTTGTGTGATTCGTATTTAGCGATCCCTTCTTGAGCTTCTTGCGGTGGCGCTTTGCCGACGACGGCGTCGAAGTCGTATTGATAATCGGATGATCTTCGGCTAGATCTTCACCGCCATGATTTTCATGCTCAAGTAGACCCTCGATAGGACCCTTCTCCTCTGTTATTTCGGCTACATCCTCAAAGAACACCTTCACCTGGTCATGACCCTGCGCATAGTTGGCGTCCTTCTTGTTTTTGTTGTGCTCTAACAACCCGCACAGTTTGAGTTCACGTTTTCCTTTAACAACCAAGATGCGCGATCCGCTATATCGCGAACACACCTTCACAGATACTTTGGCACCGTTCAATAGAAAGAATCCCCAGTACTCCAAAGTGTCGTCCGGGAGAGTCATGGACTTCTTGAGCCGAATATGCTTACGGCTCGTCGATATCTCCGGCTTGTTCTGTAGCTGGAAGGCATTGAAACTACTGCTCATGCGTAACGTGTGCTTTGCACAGAAGATGGACGAAATTCCGTCGCGTATCTCTATTATGTCTGATTCTGCAACAGGATATATTACATCCGAAAATATCGTTTTGCGTAAATAAAGCGGCATTATGATAAGCACTGCCGGCAAAATCACAATCATGATGCAAAAGACCAACACACGCTTGATGCCATGCATCTTGCGGCTCTCTAGAATGAAAAGAAAGATATATAAAATATAAGCTTTTGACATACATACTATCAATAGAATTATAAAACTTGGACACAATTTTTGTTTTAGATTGTTAGATCGCGAATTCCAACAATCACAGTACACATTGAATCATTCGATGAATTTTATCAGTTTTTTAGTCCTTTTTTTTTAGTACCATTAAGTTTTAAATAGTTCTTTGATCGCACCTTCGAAATGATATTCTGTTATTTGTTGCATTGTGAACAGCTTCTATAAGAATTGATCGGTATTTTTTCTGGGAATTTAAAGTAACGTTTTTAACTTTCTGGTTTATTAAGTAGTGAATGCTGCCTTCATAGTACGACTATCAAACGACACTGAAGAGGCGTCAGAGTACAAGTTTAGTACGTGTTGCTTTATCAACAAGTCTCAACATCAGCAAAATCAGTGCAAATATATGCTTTAGTTATTTACCAGATTCATTCGAAACCACGAAACCAGCGCTAAGTGACAGGTTTTATTTAATTATCGTTAACTAGCGCGGTGTTCGGTGTATTTGGCCAATAATCGCCCCTAATGTTAGCTGTACAAATCAGTAAATAAACTTATTTAATGTAATCCGTCGTTATTTCGATGATAACGAGGAGATAATAACACTGCTACCAAAAATATGTATCTTATATTTAGAGTAATTTGGAAGTTCACAGCATTACAGGAGTTATCAGCAAAACATACAATACGAATTATTTTTGAAACTGTGCGATATTTTACTGTTAATGTCATTCATATATAATTCACCTTTCAAAATCGGTCATACTTAGAGCAATTGTATGAAGCAGAAAGGCAGAAAGCGGCATGCAAGACGCCATAAGATGACGCCGATTTGTAAACGACGTATAAAAAGAACAAATGTCTGACTTGAACCCTATATACGAGTACATATTGCCGAATTTAATCCGACCAAACAATAAACACATTTGTTACATAAACCGCGATCGCTTGATTTTTTATTCAAAATGTGTAAGAAAGAAAAGTAAAGAGAATGCGAATAATTTGCTATGCACACGCTTTATTCGCATTCAAACGCACACACATACATACTTAAGTGCTTGGCCGAAAAGTGGTACTTGCATGAATATGAAGGAAAACATTACGTTACAAGTATATCTACTAAAGAGTAGAGGTACAATTTAGTACTCTTTACGCATAAACATACGTTAAAGGGTATCCTACTGGCGAGTGCGCTCGATTGTTGCTCTCGTTGTTTATCAAGAACACCAAAAATATTTAACCACTAAAAACAGTGGTGCTCACAGCTCAATGCACAGCTCATAAGAAAGACCAGGCGCTGCAGGAGTCTAAACCCTTTCGTGTGACTTTGGCATTGCTTGCACCACACAAACGCAACTCTATGAGTGGGCACCACGTTTTGAAAGGTTAAAACTCGCTAAAAATACACCCACAACTTCATAGTCAAATGGATCTTCTGTCTATTGCTTTCTTACTCTCACAAATATACAAGCACGGAAGGCACTAAGGTGACTTAAATAACAGTCCTTATGGTCAAATCGGATTGGAATTTTGAGAAGAGAACGATAATAAGTCAGCTAAGTATATAATTAGACAGCTAAAAAACTTGATCTTTTCAGGAAATACAGTAAATTTTACGCCAAATTTTGTGCAAATAGCTTTACAACAGTGGGATCGCATAAACAGACATAAGTATCTTACTGTTTCGGCTAGTGATCCTATTTAGAATATATATTTTTTATTGAGTCTGCAACGCCTGCTTCTGCCTAATACACACTTACATATAACAAAAGCTACCCTCAAGCGTGCTCGACGTCACATCCCTACTATCTACCACCAAAACTGTTTCTTATTTATTTCTTTCTTGTTTATTTCCATCTAGAACGACTCTTATAATTATTTCTTGAATAAATAAAAAGACGTATCTTGGAAGGCAAACAAACTGATAAAATACCTATATTTATTTGAATTGAGAACAAGGAAGGAGTCGCACTACCCCTGTCCGTCTGTTGCCACGTAAACTACATAGTTTCTGGGTTTTAGAGCTCTCGTAAAGAAACTTGGTATTCGCACATCTTATTGCTGCAAGTTACAAATAAGTCAACACAAGCAAAAAGATGCGAAGCCCACAAATAATATATATAATAAATATATGTAATATATATAATAAATATAATCTATATAATATATATAAGCTAGAGACTTCCATTTGGCATAAAATTTCATTCCAAAAGTAGCATCAGTTAATCAACTTTATATAACATTTTAGGTGCCCATTGCTCTTGCAAATTAATAGTTAAATATATCAATTGTATTTGTAAGCGACTTTTAAATGCAATTTTCTGAATATCTTAAGTTAGCTGATGATAATACATATTTATCTACTTCTCCAAATTTAATTCCGATCAGTGAAAGATCTAATTATCGCGCTACATCAAAATATGCGGAGTTGCTTTCACTGTACGCGTGCCTGCATACTCGTATGTGTGTAATATTTGGTAATTGATTTTTTTTAATTTATAAACGTATATCTGCTGCTTTCGTTATTTGTCAATAATAATAATAATCTTCATGCTTTCAATCAAAATATCTGTCGCCGTTTGGTGCTAGTTGTAAAAAGTTTTTTCGATTATGACCTAGCTTGCTAATCTACAATAATTCTAAACACACAGCTGATAACGATCATTTTATCAGCGTATTCTTTCAAGTGGAACTGTTCGATTAGGGTACGTAGTTTCGTCTTATCAAAGTACCGGGGCTTGTTTGTCACAAATATGGTATTTATATATGTATGTATGTTTGTAGGTTTATTTCTCTCATGAGTAAATACGCACGAACATATTTCTTTATAGAATATTGCATTGGTATCACGTTTTTATCGCATGTCGTAGAGTAACCACTCAGCATACCGCTGTTTCTTCTTAGATGCTCTACATTCTTAAAGTCAAAATAAACAAGAGTATTTCATTTTTATAACCGTTAAAAAAAACACCAGTTATTCAAAAAACAAACTATTTTCCCTCCTTTTGCTTTTTCTATAACATATAATTATGCACGGAAGGCACAAAGGTAACTTGAAAATTTTCTGTCTGTATTGTCCAATGGGTTTCAAATAAGTCATATAACATCTGTCCAGCGATTTTGAAACTTATAAGAAACGATCGGAGTAGATTCAACACATTCGGCAGGCCGGTAGCCTTTTTTCCTATTTTGATGAAATTCCACATTTCTGTTTGATAGTTCCTATGATAGCTGTAGGATATGTTTTACCGATTTTTATAGTATGTTATGTAGTAGATATGTAAGTGGACTGACTTGTCAATTTTTACAAAAAAATAAAAATAAAACGAGAGCAACAGACAAGCGGCACGCGACTGCTGGAATATTTTCGCCTGCCACTCCTTCATTTGCACATACGCTTTTTCTCTTTTTCAATAATCGAAGGATGTAAAAATTGGGCGATCAAACTCGTTGCACCACTTTTTAACCCCCATAAAAAGACTTTCCCGACCCTATAAAGTGTATAAATCCTTGATCTTGCTGTTGCAGCGCAATTATTCTTGAAACTTGGCACAGGTCGAGTGAGAGTTACATGCATAGTATATAAAAATGTTTGTATTGTATTTTGGCATACATATTTTTACCGTTCTCGTTTCCGTGTGGTTTTTGTTGTTGTTAACTTACATGTTTATTTTGATTTGTCTTTTTCCGTATTTTCGTTTTTCATTAGCGTCAACGTCGATTTGTCGACAGTGACGGCAAAGACGTGACAAGTACACATATTCTTTCAACTGTCGTATGCAGTCGCTTTCGTTTTTCTATTTTGTTCATTTGTTTTGACCATGGTGTTTTATCTCCCACTATGCATAAACTGAAGCATATTTAGTTCGCTATTAATTGATTTATTATATGTACATAGGTTAGCACTTTGTTTTTTCTTTCCCTTTCCTACAAATTCGGCAGTTTCTTAATTTATGTATTTTTCACATACATACATACATTCATGTGTATGGATCCATGTACATGCGAGTATAAGTACATTTTTATCAATAGTCTTTAAAATTGAATTAAAGAGCGTGTATGCACAACTTTATTATTTTGATTTGAACGCAGTCTTCTTTCTGTCACAATTTTTTAATACTTTAGGTATTGGTACATAAACATAATTCACTTTTGTCAACGCTTTATATAACAATAGTCCTCAATAAAGATTGTTTATTTTATAAAAAAAAATTTATTGTTTTTAACTTAAAATGACGTTACAATGCATTACAAAACAGTCGTCTAACGTCTCGCCGGACATCAGTTCCTTTCCGCCACTCAATTTCTCTCACGGCTCTCACTCTACCGACGATTGGCGACAGACTGACGTGGAAATTTTCTTAGTCGTGCAATATGAAAAACAATAATAACAAGTAGATTAACGAACTGCTGTGAATCTATGTTCTCTTGCTCATTCTCGTCTCTCTCTCTCTTTCTCTCTTTTTCGCCCTATAATACACTTATTTATAGCGTCTTTAATGGGTGCTGGGAAAAATTAAAACAATATTTACTCTTAGTGAAAAATAATTTGTTTTGATGCGAAGTTGGCTGCGCTTGGCTGTCAGTGCCGTTATGTGGTTTGAAACTTAGCTAGTGCCTCCACTTATTTTGTTTCACTACCAGAGTGAAAGCTAAACTCGAAGGTTTTTTCTGCTTATGGCTTTTTTATAGCAAACTTGTGCTCTGCAATGTGTATGAAGAAATAAGACAAAAATGTTTTATGAAACACGTGTCTGAGTTTATTCCATTCGAGTTGACAATAGTTTTTCGGCACTCCTAATGTATACATTATGATACTTATTCTCGCTACCCATAGGGTAAAATAACTCTGTGCCAACAGAAAATGTATGTAACAGGCAAGAGGAAGCGTGTGTACATATACATACATAAGTATTTCAATAAGCATCAAAAGCGGAGTTGAAATACCGTTTCCGCACGGTCATCTGTTCGTCCGTATGAAAGCCTAGAGCTCAGAGACTATAACAGCTACCAAATTTTGTATGAATATGTGTTATTATTGCATGCGTATTTAGTTAATTGTAGGTTTTGGTCACGCTAACTTCTTTCCGGTTAATCAATGAAAACCGAAATCTTAGTGTAATTTTAATTCTAGACAGTTCATTTTTGGCGAACTCAAACTAACAAAAGATAGAATGCAATAATGAGTCATAAGCCGTTAAAAAAATTGTCAAAAAATTGTATTCAAAATCAACGGTTTCATTTCGGTCAACCGCATAAATGTTTGCAATGAGTTTGCAACGCACCTTCTCGATCCCCCAAAGTATATACATGTATATTCTAAATAAGTATCAAGTGCATAGATTAAGTCATGTCTGCCTGCTAGTTGGAGTATCTGTTGCAATGGAAACTTGTTTCTCAGTTTCAGGAAGAAACGGAAGAGCACACCGAAGGTAGCCTTTCGTTCTCTTTTTATACCCTTCGACCATTGAAAATGGTCAAAAAAAGGTATACTAACTTTGTGAAAATGTATGTAACAGGCTAAAGGAGGCGTGGGAGACCCCACAAAGTACATATATTCTTGCTCAAGATCACTAGCCTAGTCGATTAAGGCATGTCTGTCTGTCTGTCCGGATGTCTGGATGTCCGGATGAACACACAGATCTCAGCTATTATAAAAGCTAGAGACACGAAATTTAGCATGAAGGTTTTTGTTTATCCGGGACAGGTGAAGTTTATTTCAAATGTTGGGTGCCACGCCCCCGCCCACGCAAATCAATAATTTCATCCTTTAAGTTGATTTGCGAGCGACATATAAAAGATACAACATTCTGATTCTAAGACTATGCGTAGCTAAATATAATACCAACATAACGTCAAAATTCCAATCCGATCGGACAACAAACACAGAAGTTATTGAACAAAAACCTTGTTATACCCTTCGACCATTGAAAATGGTCAAAAAAGGGTATACTATTTTTGTGCAAATGTATGTAACCGGCAGAAGGAGGCGTGGGAGACCCCACAAAGTATATACATTCTTGCTCAGGATCACTAGCCAAGTCAATTAAGCCATGTCTGTCTGTCTGTCCGGATGTCTGGATGTCTGTCTGTCCGGATGTCTGGATGTCCGGATGAACACACAGATCTCAGCTATTATAAAAGCTAGAGACACCAAATTTGGCATGAAGGTTTCTGTTTATCCGGGACAGGTGAAGTTTATTTCAAATGTTGGATGCCACGCCCCCCGCCCACGCAAATCAATAATTTCATCTTTTTAGCTGATTTGCGAGCGACATATAAAAGGTACAAAATGAGTAAGACTATACTTAGCTAATTATAATAGCAACATAACGTCAAAATTCCAATCCGATCGGACAACAAACACAGAAGTTAAAAAACAAGAGCAACAGTCGAGCGGCACGCGACAGTGGGATACCCTTCGACCTTTTTGAAACGTAAAGAGTCAATAATTGTAAAATACTTCTACTTAATAGAAATATCGTAACGTAAGCCTTTATATGCGTCTGTGTATAAATACGTGTATATGCGTGTATCATTTCATTGGTCAAGCACATATGTATGTATGTGTGTGTGTGCGTTTGAATGCAAAAAATGCGTGTGCATAGAAAAGAAGAGAAGAACAACAGATGGCGCTACGCGCTCGCATTCTCTTTCCTTTTCTTTCCTACATGAGCATTGCAATGACGTCACAGCTTGCTGGTCTGTATACAAAATCAAAGCGAACAAGGTTGTATATGTAACCATTTCTGCAATTTTTCTCTGCGTATGTTCCATTTTAAAGTGATTTAATACAAGGTCTCGCTTTTCTATTAACGTGCGTAGTACCGACCTTTTGTAGAATACTGTCCAAAATTAAACTTGACTGCATAACGAATATAACTGCAAGGCCATAAATGAACCAGTCGAACGGTACAGTCAGGTGCTGACTGTAGAAGGTAGAAGGTGTAGAAGGTGCGGACAGAAGAAGAAGAACGCATAAGGAATGCAAAAGCGAATAGACAAGAATTATAAGCATTAGGTAGGGCAAGAGAGAAATAAGTTTATGTATGCATTTTTGCTTTTATCAAACAGTGGTGGCGGCCGCGGAAGTTGTACAGTAGCTTAGTGGAGTGTGTGCCGAATTCGAAGACCAATGTGTTTGGCCTCGATTGCTGCCGCGATCAATAATGTGTGACATGTTTTCCTTTTTTTCTTTCTTTTCTATTAAATAATTTAAAAGCTTAACAAACAATAATTTTTAAATTTTTTGGTACGCAACATATTTAATTAGAACACTTTTATAAACTTTTCCGAATGTTGCAAATCTGACAGTTGCATACATACGCCGAATGCGGCAATTTATGTGTGTTAGAGCGGGACGCCGAAACGTAAATGTGCAATTGCAGACATGCATGTATCAGCGTCCCGCTCTAACATTCGTAACTTATTGATTGTCTTAAATATTGCATAAGAACATGAATTTTAATTTTTGAAAACTATTTTTATTGAAATAATTAAATAACTGTAGTTTTCCTTTAGTTTATAAGAATAAAAAAAACCAAAAAAAGTAATTAAAATAAAAAGTCGCACTAGCCGCGCGGGCTTGAACTCACGCACGCACACATGCCGTCCTCCACTTTAACCTCCAGCCACTGCCTCATTTGCCGTCCGATTGGTAAAAATGCATTCTGAATTTTTTTAAAATCCATGGCCTAAAAAAATAACCGCTACTTTGCGAAGTAACTGAAGATTGCAAAGTTTTTAAGCAGCTGGTTGAAATAACCTTTGCCATTTCAGATAGACGCTCGCTATGCGTAAGCATTTAACAAATTGAACTATACCGGAACACAGGGTATCCCACTGTCGCGTGACGCTCGACTGTTGCTCTCATTATACCCTTCGACCATTGAAAATGGTTAAAAAAGGGTATACTAACTTTGTGCAAATGTATGTAACAGACAGAAGGAGGCGTGGGATACTCAATAATGTATATACATACATACTCGTACATGCTTGCTGAGGCTTACTAGCCGAGGCGATAGAGGCTTGTCTAGCTATCTGTTTTTGTTTAGTTTTTTTGTTTTTACAAACAAAAAATTTCCATTACAATCCTAATTTTTTACTGGCTCTTACTACAAAATATAAAGCTATGTGATTGTGAGCTATGTGAATGAAATGCAAAAATTAGGAGATTCCAGACTAACCGTGAATGCGACACCCGACGAGTTGGTTTATTCAGAAACATTTTGTTTCATGAATAGCATAGTTTATTGTATTGTTGTATGTTGTCGCTAATATATCAGTCACATTAATTATACCCTTCGACCATTAAAAATGGTCAAAAAAGGGTATACTAACTTTGTGCATTTTTTGCCGTAAAGATCAAGAGAACAAAGCCCTGTTGAAATTTATTCTCACTTACTAGGAAAATCAGGCATGGAGTAATAAAAGTCCGTGTGGTAATAGTGCAATTGGCCAGCGCTTATAGGCGAGGTCCGTTTCAATAATAATTGGCTTGGCATGTTGAAGGCGTAGAGAAGATAAATCTTGTCTACGGAACTCAGAGCCTTGATAAACGAACTGAAACTCGTGAATTATGGTTAACAACTAACATGGAAATCTTTGAGCGTTTAAAATGACTATCAAGAACTCGACTGATTGCTGTCTGTTTACTCAAGCGCTATCGACCAATCCAAGTAAGCTCTCAAATAGGCTCTAGGGGAAACCGAAGTTTGGGACAGAAAATGGGTGTTTGGGCATCTTAGGAGTGATAGACATGTGCAAATCACTCTTTTCATTTATTGGCAAAGTGCACTACTAAAACTACATTGTTAAAAATGTAGAAAAAAAAACATATAATATAATGTTAATACGTATGCATATTGATAAGATATGAATACAGTGCACTATGGGCTAAATATCCATTTATGGAGCGTAAAAGCAAAAATTCCATGGGGGAATTTTTTAATAAAACCATTTGATTGTCGAAGTAAACTAGCCCACTATATATAATCAAAAACATTTTCCACAATAATTCCTAACCTGTTACTGTCTCAGGGCTCTAAGGCTAGATTATTTTCCTATATTTATTTGATGCGCATATGTTATAAAGGTAAAGCTTAAATAGCTGCCTACATCTGCGATTTGTTTGTTGTTCAAATTTTTTTTACTGATAGGGCTATATTTATCAAGATTTTAGGTGAAAAAATTATTTGGCGGTCACTTCAAGTTTTTTTTTAATTGAATTTTGAAAATAATTAAATTTACATGTATTTTGTTGTTGGCTAATTCTCAGTAAAACGTCAGAACGATGCGCACTGTGTCACACAAGCGATTTATTTCAAACGAAATGTTCATACACAAAAATGTATTGTTTTATGAGTTCCCTATTGGGTAAGAATTTCGGAGCATGCAACGAGAAGTCGTTGGTCGGAAAAATGGCGTCAACGAAGATGTTTAATAGCTCATATTCTTTAAGATTATTACATGTGTGAGGCAAAGTTTTTTTTTTGTTCTATCCAAACTAAAGATTTGAAAAACAAAACATTTTTTAACATTATTTGACTGCAAATATAACAAAATTTCTTGTGAAAATCCTATTTTTTTTTGCGAAGCCTGTTTTAAAAGGTTAATTTTCGAATTTCGTAAAAATTTTAGTTCATCGACCCTCACGAGTGAGAAAATGTTTGATTATTTGATTTCAGACTAAAATTGCGGCCAGCAACAGTTAAACAATTTACGATGTCGGCGGCGATATGACGTACAAGATCGTTGGAAAATTGTTTAAATTTCAGTTTTAACTCTTGTGCAAATGTTTTTTTTACCTCTGACATCATTGAAAATATATATTATATTGATTTGAAAATAACTGTCATTTATTATTTTATTTTCGTGCAAATCGACGTTGCCGTTGCCAGTTATCTCTGTGTCAAATTAAAAAAAGGGTGACTAGTCATCAAGGTTGAAAGACTTTTTATATAAAATTGTTTGAGTACACGTAGTATCTTTTTCAGTAAATTATGTATTTTATTGAATTGTTTAAGACCGGTGATCATATGATCATATGATCATGTATGGTTGATTGTGGTATATTTAACTTTTCTCCAATATCTTGCTTAGTTACATGAAGATCCGATTCGATTAAAGCCTTGATAACGTCATCATCAACTGCACGTGGCCGATCTGAACGTGGCTTGTCTTTGAGTGAAAAATCTCCCAAACGTAATTTGACAAACCAACTTTGACACTGTCTTTCTTTTAAGGCTTTGTCACCAAATACATCACGCAACTTTTTAGCAACCAGAGCTGAAATTTTCCTTTACTGAAGTAATTAAGTAAAATAAGACGAAAATGCTTCTTTGTGGCCTTCATAAAAAATTGTCAAAAAATTTGATGCAATATCATCAGTAATCTTTTCGGTAAGCCCAATATATTGTGAACAATCTTAGGGCCACTATATTAATCAAACTGGTAAAGTTTGGTTGCGTTAGGTTGGGAATGTCACCCATAGTGCATTGGGAGATAGGAGTGTAGACAAATACTGTCGGACTACTCTTTGTCTATTCTGTTACTCACCTTCTGCAACATATTGCTTTCTTGATATTACACTCACAAGAAGGCAGCGCTGTTAGTTACTATAATGAACTGTGACTTGATTGGATATATTTCGGAAGATGACCTTTTCCCAAAATCGCCTTTTTTTTCCATGGCGGCGGATACAATATATTTGGTATTTTTATAACCTTTTTTATACCAGTTAAATATGGTCAAAAAAGGTAAAGTAACCTTGTGCCAATGGTTGTTACTGGCAGGAGGTGGCAGACCCAATTATGTACGTATATAGGCATTAGCCAGGTCGATATCAAATTTGGCAGATCAAGCTTATGTCAATTGTTGGGTGCCACGCCCACCGTCTCCACAAGACAATAAGTTAATTTTATAAGATGATTTGTAAGCGACGTATTAAAGATATTATTTTCTGACTTTGACATGTACTAGGCTGATTGAATAATCAGCGAGCGTAAAACGCGAGCTCTATCTGGCGTTAATAACTTCAAAGCATCTAAAATAAATATACACTTTGGGATTTAAAAGCCATATTTTATTGTTTATTATACTAAAATATTTAGTCTTTCTGCCGACAACATGATTTTGACCATCGAGTTCTACCTCCGAGTTTCGTGTATATATATAAACAGATATTTTATACTAACTGCAGTTTTTCTTTGGCTTTAATAATAATAACCAAAAAGTATGAAAAAATTGAAATTGATACCGCTCAACAAATAGACATAAATAATGTATAACATAAAAACCAAGGCATTAAATATTCAAACAATTATATTTGTAATACTATTCCTCGACCTATGTATGTCGCGGTGTGGTTGAATTCTTCGAGCTTACAAATATTCTCGACAGATGGCGCTCACGCGCTCATCTGCCTTCTTTCTAAGCTGACACAATAGAATAATTTAGAAACTCTAGCTTATATAATAATCTGTGCGTTCATGCAGACAAACACGGTCTAGCTCGGCTAGTGATCCTGGCAAGAATATAAAATCTTATGGGGTCGCACATCCTTCTGCCTGTTACATACAATTGCACAAAGTTAGTACACCCCTTTTTGACCAACGGTCGAAGGGTATAAAAAGAAGGTTTTTTATCCATACGCTGGCGTAATAACTATTAAACCAATAAATTCGTATCTTGTGAATATTATCTTTGGTTGATTTGCTTATCTTAAAAATTATCATAGAGCTGCGATGTTTATAGTAACATTAAGGCTTTGCAACTTATCTAGAAGTCTTGCATACATAGCTACGGTTATTTTTATAGTTGGTTAACAAAAACACGTACCGAAAGCTTGTCCCCGACAGATAAATACCGTTCAAATTTTTTCGAAAGACTACCTCGTAAACGTTCTAATTTCGGACTTCAAACAAATCGTTAGAAAGACAAGCGATCCGACGGACAGACAGACAAAAAAATGGATCCTGATTAATTTTGAGTTTTTTAAATTGTGGGAGGGTATAAAAAGTATAAACTATATAGAATGTACTAGTGTTACCTGAAATCCCCACTATAGCTTCGCAGCGTGAAGGATATATGTATTTATTTTTGGCAGAAGTTTTGAAAGTACACGTATATATATTCTGAATCAGTGTTACCAGGGCAGTTGATGTAGTTCCGACTGTGTATTGCAACTCAAACTGGTCTTTAAATTATTTCTGTTTTATTGATAAAACTTGGCACGAATGTAAAATTTCATGAAAATCGGACTACTACAACATATAACCACCAAGCATCGAACATGTACAAGAGTACTCAAACAGGGGATTTTACGTGAGCGGACCGATGAGTACGGGCGTAACATATTTCTTTGCGCTGTGGGAACGTTTCAATGTGTGCGTATACATGCGTGCGTATATGTATGCGCTGCTTGTGAAGTTTGACAACAGGCAAATGCTTCGGCCAGCGCAACAAAATATTATTATTTATTTTGTTTTCGATATCAATAAAGTATAAATACTCAGGTTTTTTAGATGCTAAAAGTTATTTCCTTGCAATTACCATTTTTACTCACTGTGATCCGGTTTCCTAGCTCTTAATGACAAAGACAAAAAAAAAAAACACCTATCTTTTCTGCAACAAGATCAAGAAGTGATTTTTCAAGGCTCCGAAAGGGGTTTACTAGTAGCCGAGTACTTAGATATATTCCAAGTACATGGAGTAGAACTCGGATGGTCTTTATCCCTAAGGCAGCTCTCAGATACGTTAGCTTGACATCTTTTTTATTAAAAACGTTGGAAAAGCTAGTGGACCACCCCATACGTAGCACTGCGCTAAGAATGCACCCGCTGCAGTCGCGCAGTATGCATAAAGGGTGGGACGGTCCACAAACACAGCACTATATCAGCTGCTGAAAAAACCATTTGCAGGGCCCTGCAAAGTAATGAGGTTGCCATCTGTGCCTTTCTGGATATCGTGGAGGCCTTTGGCAATACGTCTTACCAAGCTATCTTCTAAAACAAGCAGGCCACATCCACCATGGTGGATTTTACAGTTTTTTTTACAATTGGTTGAACGGGGTCAAGACTATGCCGATGACATTGTAATTATCACCAAATAAAAATTTGAAGAAGTACTTGGTGACATAGTCAAGCTAGGGCTAAAAGTTATATACGTCTGGTGCAGAGAGGTAGGTCATACCCTCTAGCAAAAACCGTCATTGTACCGTTCACAAAATGATGGAAACTAAAAAAAAAATGGCAGCTTCAAAAGTAACAAAGATTGGCCTATTTTGGTATAACAGGAGCCATGCGCACCTGTGACACTACAGGCATGGAATTTCTACTGGAACCAAAAGATGGTGCGGGGCTGGGCCAAGATGCAGGCGTCATGAGCTTAGGGAAATACACTGTCATGTTCCAGACTGGGCAATGTGTGGAGCTAAATTTCTACTGCAATTATTTGAAAGATATTGCAATTCTGTCTAAAAGCCAGTCTGCGATAAAATCACTTGGTAACTAAAGTATAAATTCATAACCAGTATTAGACATTAGATCTAAGCTTCATATGCTAGGTAAGAACAACACCCATATACCAATACCATATAATATAACGGGACACAGTAACATACCGGGGAATGAGGAAGGGTATACCATCGGAAGTAGGAGCAGAGTGGAAGTGGAATCGAGAAAAAAATTTACTGGGATCCTGTATTAGACCTGTACCAATCAAAGTCTATCTTAAGCTGCTACAACCTAAATCGGTATAAAGAATTCATAAAGCTAATTAAGAACTCATTAAGAAAGCACTGAAAACGGTGCTTTAAGCTCTGCAGGGGTACAATACGAGGGTCGTTTGATAAGTCCGTGACTTTTTGTATTTGCCGCGCACCTGCTCTAAATACAACACTGCTCCTGTCAGCAGTTATCGATTAACAGCTGACTGTAAAATTTTGAGAAAGCTGCGTTTTTTGGTTTGCGTTTTATAGGCATTGAAAGCAGACGATCTCGTGAATTTTAACGAAAATGGAAAAAAGTGAATTTCGTGTGCTAATTAAGCATTATTTTTTGCGTAAAAAATCCATCACCGAAACCAAGGAAAGACTTGATAAATATTATGGGGACTCTGCACCATCAATTTCAATGGTTAAGAAATGGTTTACTGAGTTCCGTTGTGGTCGTACCAGTACAAGTGATGCCGAACGTTCAGGTCGCCCAAAAGAGGTCGTCATGCCAGAAATCGTCGACAAAATCCATGGAATGATATTGGATGATCGGAGAATGAAAGTGCGTGAGGTAGCTGAGGCTGTAGGCATCTCAACTGAACGGGTACATCACATTTTACATGAATATTTGGACATGAAAAAGCTTTCCGCGCGATGGGTGCCGCGATTGCTCACACACGACCATAAGCGCAACCGTGTGACCATTTCAAAGGAGTGTTTGGCGATGTTCAACCGCAATCCAAACGAATTTTTGCGCCGTTTCGTTACCGTAGACGAAACATGGATCCACCACACCACACCAGAGACCAAAGAACAATCAAGACAGTGGGTTTCTCCGGGTGAACGTGCACCAAAGAAGGCCAAGGTGGGTCTGTCGGCCAACAAGGTCATGGCCACAGTTTTTTGGGATGCACAATCACATCGATTACCTTGAAAAGGGTAAAACGATCACCGGCGAATATTATTCAGAGCTTTTGGACAGATTCGATATTGATTTGAAGCAGAAACGACCGCATTTGGCGAAAAAAAAAGTGCTGTTCCATCAGGACAATGCACGGGTGCACACGTGTGTAGTCAGCATGGCAAAATTTCATAAATTGGGCTACGAACTGCTACCCCATCCAGCATATTCTCCAGATTTAGCCCCCTGTGACTATTTTTTGTTTCCAAACATGAAGAAATGGCTCGGCGGTAAGAGATTCGGGTCAAATGAAGAGGTCATCACAGAAACAAACGACTATTTTGAGGGCCTTGAGAAAACCTATTATTTGGAAGGAATAAAAAAATTGGAAAAACGCTGGACTAAATGTATAGAGCTAAAAGGAGATTATGTTGAGAAATAAAACGCTTCTTTGACGAAAAAAATATATTTTATTCAAAAAGTCACGGACTTATCAAACGACCCTCGTAGATCTTAAAGGTCCCAGTACATAACCCCCTTTAAATACTCTTCGACCATTGAAGGTGGTCAAAAAGGGGATACTAACTTTTTGCAGAAGTGCGTGTACAGACAGAAGGGGGCGTGGGAGACCCCGTAAAGTGTATATATTCTTGCTCAGGATCACTAGCCTACTTGATTAAGCCATGTCTGTCTGTCTGATGTCCGCTATTATAAAAGCTAGAGATACCAAAGTTGGCAGGAAGATTCCTGTATACTATGTAAGAGCTGATCAAGTTTATTTCAAATGTTAGTTGCCACGCCCACTGGAAATCAAAAATTAAGTTTTTAAAGTCGATTTGTAAGCGAGGTATAAATGACAAAACTTTCTTAGACCAGAACTAAGCTTACTATAATATACATATATCTACCGCCAAAATTTAAATTTGATCGGACAATAAATACAGACGTAGTTAATAATAAACCTCGTTCGCATGGATTTTGTATACAAACCACCAAACTGTGACGGACGTCATTTGCAATGCTCATGTAGGAAAGAAAGGCACTCGAATTTTTTGCTTTCAAACGCATACCCATGCTTACTTGCTTGGCCAATGAAATGCTGCATGCATATACATATGTACACGTATTAATATCCGTTTGCATATGAAGGCTTACGTTATGTTATTTCTATTAAGCAGTAGTATCGTACAATGATTTACTTATTACGTTAAAACAAAGGTCGAAGGGTGTCCCACTGTCGCGTGCCGCTCGACTATTGCCCTCGTTAATAATGATTTTCTATCAAGCCAACATTTTACATAATACGGCAAAAAATATTTTTTTCAGTTTAATATCGAACTTTTAACTATATAACAATAGTTTTACGAAAACACATCTCTCATTTATCCGAAATGTGTTCTGTCAATTCATCACTATCCTCGAATCATAATATTGTGCAAAACAATGTGCGCGAGCCACAATTTTATTGCAAAAAGAAAATAACAAAAGGTTATCCACGATCTTGAAATTCGACATAGTTCGGCTGAGAATTTTAATATTTCAGTTTACTTTCGAAACATTTTTTTTCTTATATCTGACATGATTTATGTAAATTTGTTCCGTCAACCTAAATACGATTAATATCATCTGGAATTGAACATACGATAGAACGGCCAAGAATTTGAAAAAAATAGTATTTTGCGTACATTCTTTTGCACGTAGCATTGAAATAGATTTGACCAACATACAACGGGGCGTGGCAAAATTTAAAAAATTAATTTTACTGCTTTCAATACATACAAGAACTGTTACATTTGGTGGGTCTTACTTTTTAAGTCTCTGAGATAGAGGCCCTTATACGCCTATATCCGATGGTACAGACAGCCGGAAGGAGAGGCACACAAACATGGCTCAATTGCACCTAGCTTGGGTGTTGATGCTGGTTCAGAATATATATACTTCATATGTCTCCTTCTGCCTGTTAAGCATGTTCCTCGTTCAGACAAACACAATAGCCCATGCATAAGTTTAAATCCATGGCTTTAAGAGAAATAATCAAGGCAGTCAGAAAACACCAATTAAGTTCGCGTACATAGATACATTTCGTCTTGTACTGTATTGTCTTTAATACTAAATAAAATTCATCGATCTACTTATTAAATCAATACCCACAAATCAATCATTTTTAATAATTCGAGCGAAATTGCTATTAGTTTATAAAATTATAAGACATTTTTGAACGCTCTGCGCTGAATATCCTAATGTATGTCCTTACATATACGAGTCCACGGTATATCGTTCAGCTTCATCGAGCATGTGTCGAAAGTCGACCGGCTCGACAAGAGGGGCGACCGGTCCTGTTCCAGGACGAACAGGACCATGACCATTCATGATTGTGGTAGCCCGCTTAACATTGTCCGCTGAACTCTCTTGATTCTTAAGGTGACCGTTCATCATGCTCACATGGTGACTGATCGTAGGTACTGCTCCCGGCATATTCGTCTCCAGGTCGTGCAGTATGGCATCTGTCTGATCATTGCGGATCATATGGTTATCCAAAGTCTCATTATCATTCTCATCTTCCCCTTTGCCTATTAACTGTTGTATGTGATTACGTATGAGACGCTCGAATTCCCGTTGTACCGACGGGCTATCCGTGTCGCCGTCGACCTGAAAATAAGTAGATAGTTGATGTAGCCATCAATTTAAATGCCGCAAAACTTTACTTACAATCTGCAGCCGATTGCTGCCATCCATGGTCTTCAACATGGGCAGCGTCTGTTCGCGAAACAATTCTAGACGCCGCCTAAACGAGGAAACTGTATCGTCTATACGTCCGCGTCCCAGCTGCAGTTTTGAGCAGTCTAACAAAATAGTAGGTGGACGTTGTTTGTACTGAAATTCAAAATTCATCAAATAGGAAAAAAATATATATATACTAAAGTTCACGATTATTATGTATACAAGATTTAAATTGTCTCCGAGATTTGAGATTATTAAACGAAAGAGCACGAACGGTAAAGTCAAGCCCGCACCAACAATAAGAATACCTTCGCTCTGTTTTCAAAAATCCATAAAAATATATTAGCAATTAACAAAATCTACTACCATAGGTAGTGATCATGAGCTATAAAAAACATGCACAAGGTGAGTAAAACCTTTCCTGCCTTCCTTGTTATAACTCTTAAGTTTATTGTCCGACCAAATCATAGATGGGTGGATACGTAGATACTTTAACCAGCTTAGTATATTACACTAAATCATGAAATGGAAAATAAACTTGATCCGCAAATAACACAGGCCCACAAAAAAAAGTGTCATGATCTGGGTATCCGGCATATGCATATGCTGATTCCGAATCCGGCATTAGAAATTCTCCATCACGTCTGGATTTCGACATAACTTCAAAAAACTGAAAAACCTTTTATATCCCCCAAAAGATAAAGAATACTGATCTGGGCATGCGATATATGCTTTAATTTGTTTTCTAATCTTCTAAGTCCTGACCCTTTTTTTTGTTGTGGGTCTGTGTAATATACGGATAATTTCAGACTAAATAGTGTCTTTGGCGTCTCTTGCGGAGATTTGTGTGTTTACACAGATAGATGGACATCCGGAGAGACATGGGTCAATCGACTTGTTTATTGAATATATATACATAATGGGGTCTTCCACGCCTTCTTCTACCTGATACATACATTTGCACAAAAGTGTATGCCCTTTATGACCAATTTCTTTGTTCAGTCCGTCAGTCTGTGTGTCCGTATTCCGTCTTTCTCTGTTGCCGGCTGTTCCAACGCTAATTAATCTCTGAGTTTTTGATGGAACTTGACAAACACACTTCTTATTACTATTCGTGAGAATAATTTGCAACAGGAGTGTAGTGTAAATGGAAGCAGACAGTTGTGTACATTGCTTAATAATCTCAAAGGCCAATTTTAAATGAAGTAAACTTAATTTACGGGTAGACAGACGAATATCTGACAGGCCACTCGCCTGGGAGCGAGCTACGCTTTTTATAAATCAGTCATTACAAAGAATCATATATCATTCATATCTTTAATAAAACTTTGTGAAACTTTTATTTATGTAGATATACAATTCGCATTAGCTCTGTTCTATACGCCTAATATACTCGTATACTTCTTAAAGGTAAATATAGTACTGCGACTGCCAAGAGTCTCTATCCAATGTTTATATAACAATTTAATGAAATTTAGAAATTGCTTATCTCGGATTATTGATGTATAGATAATGTTAAATACAAGATTGAGACAATATATTTTTATTTCCTACCTTATTTTCAAAATATTTGACTTGCTGCAGATTGCGTGGATAACCATCGATAATAATTCCAGCTTTTCCCTGCACCTGGCGAATATTGTTATCGAGCATCTGGTTTAGCGACTTTTCCGGGGCCATTTCGCCGGCGGCGAGAGCCTCCTTGACAGAATAACTGTCTGTATTGGCACGTGGCGCAGTGTCTGTTATATTGCGCAGTAGTCGACCAACGCTAAGATAATTTGAACCCGAAGTTTAAGAAAATATTGAAGAAGGAAACAGGATAATGCACTGCCAGCTTACCTGATGTGGCCCCAGCCAGGATTTAGGCCGATTGCTTTTAGGCATAAAGTGGCTTTATTGCTTCCGGGACCACCAATGACCCAAATTATTGGCGGTATAGTTGGCTCGTCGCCGGCGTGCACACTGGTAGATGTAAGACTGAGCTTGGGCTGTTTTGTCACAATCACTCCCCTGTTGCTTTCCGAACCCATGGCGCCTGTTCGCATGGTTGCAGCTGCCGTGGCCGCATTGGCAGCTATTTGCGTGCTCACAGCATTCGTTACAGAACGTTCACTGGCATTAGCGACTTGGTCTGCAATGTGAGGCGCTTGGACTTGACTAGGTGCGGTGTCTACGCTAACTATACTGCCGGGTATATCATGTATCCCTCTGCCCATACCTGTAATTCCGTTGAGCATGGCCTCTTGGTTTTCAAGTGCGTTAAGTATGTCGAGCACGGCGGTACGAAAGTCTTTGTACACCTCAGTGGGCGCACGCTCGCCATTGACCTGCCAAAGAAACTCAAATTCATTAATTCAATAGCACTATTTTGTGAAATGTCTGAACATTATATACGAGGGTCGTTTGATAAGTCCGTGACTTTTTGTATTTGCCGCGCACCTGCTCTAAATACAACACTGTCAGCAGTTATCGATTAACAGCTGACTGTAAAATTTTGAGAAAGCTGCGTTTTTTGGTTTGCGTTTTATAGGCATTGAAAGCAGACGATCTCGTGAATTTTAACGAAAATGGAAAAAAGTGAATTTCGTGTCAGCATGGCAAAATTTCATAAATTGGGCTACGAACTGCTACCCCATCCAGCATATTCTCCAGATTTAGCCCCCTGTGACTATTTTTTGTTTCCAAACATGAAGAAATGGCTCGGCGGTAAGAGATTCGGGTCATCACAGAAACAAATGACTATTTTGAGGGCCTTGAGAAAACCTATTATTTGGAAGGAATAAAAAAATTGGAAAAACGCTGGACTAAATGTATAGAGCTAAAAGGAGATTATGTTGAGAAATAAAACGCTTCTTTGACGAAAAAAATATATTTTATTCAAAAAGTCACGGACTTATCAAACGACCCTCGTATGGTTTTATAACTCACCGCCAACAGCATGTCACTCTGATCAAAGTAATCAGCGACTGGCATCACGTTTTTAAAGAAATTTTCCAATTCCATTTTGGCTAAGGAGAGTACAACATGACCTAACTTAGCGCCATAGTCGATCTGCTTCTGAAGCACCGATTGACGCCAGGATATCAAGATAACCCCATTGACGACTTGTATCTACAAGCACACAGTAATTATGAAAACTTAAAATACTTAATATTTATAATAAGGCGGAATAATAATGATTAGGCATGGATTTTTCGATAGTTTAAGTTAGAATTAAATTCATATAATTTTTAGTGAGCCCTAACCACTTTGCATCAAACATAAAGAGTTCTCAAACAGCGGAACAGCACTCGCCTGAATGCTTTCGGATTATTATGTCCCCATGACCCGAAGGGTTTCACGAGTGAGCGATCAGCTCTCTCTGGTGAGCTACCGAGAAAGAGCAAATAGCGGCATCAACTCAGTCGCACAACGACGGCGAATCGATGAGCACCATCGTAGTTTTTTACGCAGTGCCATCGTTTTAATGCGTGCGTGCATGCATGCACAAGCTCGAATGTGAATGTATGTGTTGCTTGTGAAGTTTGACAACCGGCAAAGGCTTCGGCCAGCGCGCTGACAGCCTGAAGTCAAATTTGTGTTTCGGTATCGAGAGCTAAGCTATAACTTTCGAAAAAATGTGGCTTGTTTTATCAAGATAATGTTACTTTTGTTATTGTGGAAGCAATGGATAAAGAAGAACTTCGCGTGTTGATAAAATACTGCTTTTTGAAGAGGGAAAATACAGTTGATGCAAAAACTTGGCTTGATAATGAGTTTCCGGACACTGCCCTAGGAAAATCAACTTTCAATGATTGGTATGCTAAGTTTAGAAGTTGCGAAATGAGCATCGAAGACGGTGAACGCAGTGGATACCCAAAAGAGGTTGTTACCGACGAAAACATCAAAGAAATCCACAAAATGATATTGAATGACCGTAGACTGCAATTGAATGAAAAAGCTGGGTATCCAAAGATATCGACGGAACGCGTACATCATATCATTCACGAAAACCTAATATTGGGTATGAGAAAACTATGTGCAAAGTGGGGGCCGCGCAAGCTCAAACAAAAAACAAGCAAAAACAACGACGAGTTGATGATACGTAGCAGTGTTTGAAGATGTTCAAGTGTAATATGCCTGAGTCTTTTCGTCGATATGTAACAATGTATGAAACATGGCTCCATTATTTCACTCCGAAGTCCAATCGACAGTCAACCGAGTGGACTACACACGATGAACCCGCTCCAAAGAGAGCAAAAACGCAACAGTCGGCTGAAAAGGTCATGGCGTCTGTATTTTGGGATTTTTTCATTGATTATCTTGATAAAGGAAGGACTATCAACAGTGACTATAACATAGAGTTATTGGGCAGTTTGAAGGCGAGAACGCAGGAAAACGGCGGTATTTGTCACCAAGACAATGCACCATGAATTTGACTTCGAATTGCTTCCGAATCTACGGTATTCCCCAAATCTGGCCCCTAGCGACTTTTTCCTGTTATCAGATCTCAAAAGAATACTCGCTGAATGAAGAGGTGATCCCCGAAACTGAGGTATATTTTGAAGAAATGGAGAAATCGTACTACAAAAATGGTTTCGAAAAGTTGGAGGGTCGCTATAAACACTTGAAACTTGGTACGAATGTTTGGGAAGAGTGTACTAACAAAATAAAACAAAAAAAATCAAAATTCGATTGCACGTAACCTGCGAAAATTCAAAATTAGGCGATATTTTTTAAACACACCTCGTATTAACTTTGAAGGGAACAAGACCAGGGACTTTTCAATCGACATAAGTCTTTTGTGTTACATAGAAAAAAAAGAGAGTTAAAAAAATAATAAAAAAGTAAGAAAGCTACTGTGACTAAACGAATATATTACTTATTGTATATGTTTAGCGTATTTTTATATGCAGCTCCGAGCCGATGATGTTACATTTTCAGAAGTCCTTTTGGCGTTGATTGTTATACCTTTCGATTATTGAAAATGGTCAAAAAACAGTATACTAACTTTGTGCAAATGTATGAAGCCGTGTACGGAAGACGTGACAGACCCCATAAAGCATATATATTATTGGTCAGGATCACCAGCCGAGTCGATTGAGTCATACCTGTCTGTCTGTCTGTGTGAACGCTCAGTTCTCAGGTTTTATAAAAGTTAGAGATACCAAATTTAGAAGGAAGTTTTCTGTATACTATACGCTGATCAAGTTTATTTCAAATGTTAGGTGCCACGCCCGACGCCAAATAAAATCATTAATTTAATTTTTAAAGTATTCATAAGTGCCGTAAAAGAGATACAACGGACAATAACAACAGAAGTTTGTCAAGAAAGTATGAAAATAACCCTAGTGCTTGTGTCAGCTAACAAGGCGGACAAGCGCGAAGCGCGAGCGCCATCTGTCTAGAATAGTTTGGAAGCATGAATGCAAAGTTAGTATACCCTTTTTTGACCAAATTCAATGGTCGAAGGTTATAAAAACCAGATTCGACCGCCAAATAATTCTTTCATTTAAATTCTTGGTATACTCGTATAAATTGGCAAGGCCATTGCATCATCTATAGTTGAATTAAAAAACCAAAGAAAAAACATCCAACAACATATGGAACGAATGTATAATGTGTCCCAAAAAATAAAATTAGAAGCACTTAATCATGCACCGCGAGATTTGAAAGCAAACATATAGAAAATCTGGTAAATCTGTGCAATGTATCGCTTTGCTTAGACGAATTGATACAAAAAGGAATCCCAAAAATTGTCCCGAACAGTTAGTCATCAAAAATTCAGAGATCATTAAAAATTAAATTTTTGTTCACAAACAGTAACATATATACATTTGATTAAAAAAGTTTTTTGTTCAAACAATTGTACGCCTAATCAACATTTCGTATGAATTGATGATAGAAATACACAATTCCAACCGTGTGCACTATCATTAGAAAATTTTAGTAGTTACAAAATTAAAAGAATCCGAATCATAACTGCTTATGTAGCTTTTATTTAAAGTCTAGAAAAAACAAATACATATGGAGCTGCATATCTCGCATATGAAATCAATATAAGCATCTATTAATAATTATAATCACTTCTTGGCTTACCTTTTCTGAATACTCAACAACATCACGCATGGAACGTGGGTATCCTGAGATAAGGTATGCTTTGGCAGCTGGAGCCATTTTCATTTCCAACATTAATACCTCGGTGACCGTTTTGGACGACAATTGCGAAAAGTTTTGCATATCTGTGAATTTTATATAGTTATTTCTTAGTATTTATTTAGTTGGGTTTTTATACCCTTCGACCATTGAAAATGGGCAAAAAGGGTATACTAACTTTGTGCAAATGTATGTAACAGGCAGAAGGGGGCGTGGGAGAATCAATAGACTATATATATTCTTGCTTAGAAGTTGATTGAGCCATGTCTGTCGTCTGTCTGTGTTAACGCACAGATGTCATTTCAAATGCTATGGTGCAAATGGTGCCATGCCCACCGCCCCCGAAAATCAATAATTTGGTTTTTAAAGCTACAACTTTATGATTTAGTTTGGTACTAAGCTTACTATAATATCTATCTACCATCAAAGTGTCAATCCGATCGGACAATAACTACAAACGTAATTAATAATAGTAAACCTCGTTCGATGTAGGGAAGAAAGGGAAAGAGAATGCTAGTGCGAGCTGTTGCTCTTCTCTTCTTTTCTATTCACAAACATTGCCAATAAAATGCTGCATGCATATACACGTATAAATATACGTTTGCATAAGACGCCTTACGTTACGTTATTTCTTTCCTATTTAAAAAGTGATAAGAAAAAGGTAATGGTTAAATATGTGGCATCGTCACCGATTTGTTTTAAGCAGTAAAGGCTATATTTATGAAGAATTTAGGTGAAAGAATTACATATTTCTCCGAGGTTTATAGTTGTTTTAATTGAACTTTAAAATGAATAATATTGACATGTATTTTAATTCTGAATAAGACGCCACGATGATGCACAGAGTGTCCCACAAGCCATTTATTTCAAATGAAATACAGGACATATACATTTTGTATTTTTTTATGAGTTGCATATGGATTCAGAATCTCGGCTCCAAGAACGGGACTTCGTTGGTCGAGAGACAACAACAAAATACATGTAAATTTAATTATTTTTAAAATTCAATTGAAAACAAGAGCAACAGTCGAGCGGCACGCGAAAGTGGGATACCCTTCGATCTTTTTGAAACGTAAAGAGTCAATAATTGTACAATACTTCTACTTAATAGAAATATCGTAACGTAAGCCTTCATATGCGTCTGTGTATGAATACGTGTATATGCGTGTATCATTTTATTGATCAACCACAAATGTATGTATGTGTGTGTGTGCGTTTGAATGCAAAAAATGCGTGTGCATAGACAAGAAGAGAAGAACAACAGATGACGCTACGCGTTCGCATTCTCTTTCCTTTTCTTTCCCACATGAGCATTGCAATTACGTCACAGCTTGCTGGTCTGTATACAAAATCAAAGCGAACAAGGTTTTTGTTTAATAACGTCTGTGTTTGTTGTAATTAGCTTAGTATAGTCTTACTCAGAATGGTGTATCTTTTATATGTCGCTCGCAAATCAGCTTAAAAGATGAAATTATTGATTTGCGTGGGCGGGGGGCGTGGCACCTAACATTTGAAATAAACTAATTTGGTGTCTCTAGCTTTTATAATAGCTGAGATCTGTGTGTTCATCTGGACATCCAGACAGCAGGACATCTAGACATCCGGACAGACAGACAGACATGGCTTAATCGACTTGGCTAGTGATCCTGAGCAAGAATATATATACTTTGTGGGGTCTCCCATGCCTCCTTCTGCCTGTTACATACATTTGCACAAAGTTAGTATACCCTTTTTTGACCATTTTCAATGGTCGAAGGGTATTAAAACTAGAAGCGACTGCAAAATAATTTTTTCACCTAAAATCTTGATAAATATAGCCCTGTCAGTAAAAAAAATTTAAACATAATCGGAGATGTAGGCAGCTATTTAACCTTTACCGAACATACTCAATCCAGGCAGTATTTATAGTTATATTAAAGTTCGGAAAATTTGTAATTATAATAAATTTTATTTTATATATATATAATCCGATGGCAGCGGATTGAAAAGTCAGGTCTTTTAGGAGTTTTAAAACACAAACAAAATGTAAAACTACGCGTATCTGTTTTTATTACTACAATTTAGATCCGATAAAGGCTAAGAACGCAGTATAAAACTGTCTGAAACTTTTTTAACGTACTTAAATTAAGTTATTCAAATTTCAGCGTAGATAACAGAATTATATATATTCAACAAGAAGCTTATAATTCTTGGAATCCGAAAAATATATATTTATTTAGCTCACCATTCCCCATTGCATATTGCTGCAAGAGATCCATCATATTGATGTGTGTCACTCCGCGTCGCTCCTGCATGAAGGTATCGCAATGTGTGACCTTTCCACTACCTGGACCGCCTAAAACAAATATCACTGGCACTTTGGGCGGATCGAATTTGATTTTCCCAGTGTTTTGCATATCAATGTTGCCGATATTAGCAGACCCGATGCGTTCGTTTCTGTTCGTCACCGCAACGCCGCTAGGCACTGCAGAATTTTGACCATTTTGATTCCGTATATGATTCCAGTCGTTGCCTGGTTCTCCGGTATCTTGTGCCGCGCTGGCATCTGAAAATTATAAAAAAATATTGGGTGGACGGTAAACGACGAGAAAGCTGTGCAACAGTTGATACACGTGAAGTCATTAGGAAACCATCTTATTCGCATACCGGCAATATGTTGCCAAGTTGACACCATGCTCGGTTGCGTGCTAAATGATCTTAGCACAAAGCGGAAATAATTTACTTGGCAAAGGAAATTATCAGGAAGCAGTGCACCAAGCACCATTAGAACATACTAACAATTTTTAAATTGTGTTGATTTGTCCCTTAAAGCAGCGAATTGCGTCATTGAATTGAGTTAACCGACCTAAGCGCGCGACTCGTTCATTCATGGAATGTTGACTCTGCGCACGAACCACTCATGGCCTAGTTACAGGCGGGGTATTGTTTCCAGTGGACAGTCCTGTGGTCTGTGTCTCAGCAAATTTCTCTACTAGTTGACTTTTTATTGATTTTCCAATAGTTTTATTTAATTGGCATGTTGTTTTGTTATTGTTCCTGTCTCCTTTCCACCCATTCTTTTCAGGCACCGTATTTTTATTTTCTTTTATTTCATTTTTTGAACATCAGTATTAGAATTAGTATGATGCCTGCTTGATTGTCAACGAACATGCCCAAAACTACTAATCGGCAAGGCCGCGAGCCACAATAATGTACAGCTCTTGTGCAGGACTATGATTTTTTTACCCACCCTAATATGGAAGAAGGGGACGTGTATGACCTCAAAAAGAATTTACATGTATTCTTTATGAGTGTTAACAGCAGAGTCGATATAGCCATGACCGTCTAAATCTCCGTAAGAAAATTTGGCAAGTTTTAGAGAATAGACTTACAACTTTTTGGCAGTTTTCTAAACTACAAACTTTTAAACATTTCAAATATATATATGTACTTATGGGGTTGGTGATGGCCTTTTATACAATGTAAACTTCTAAACAAAATGCTGAGCAATTTTTTTTTTGTTTTATACTGAAAACCAAGTCTTCAATTCCGCAACCAATCTTTTTTAAACTGTATTCGATGTTGCCAATCAACAAATAGCAATGCTTACCTGTGTCTAAACAAATACCCATTATCCATTCGGTGGCCAGTATAGCAGAATTTCCGAAATGCTGTTTGCTTTGTGTGTCGATTTCTTAATGAGCAACCAAAGGGGTAAACTGCCTTCGGAAAACAACGAAAATTCAACTAGTGATTTCAAAGGTACTTTGACTTATTTTATTTTTCTTTTTTTTTCACTTTAAATTTTGTAATTTTATAGATGCAATTTTTATTTGTTGGTAACTCAAATATTTTTTTAGGCAACACGCACAGCGTGTGCAGTTACTCTACATAGTGCCGGTTGTATCTGGCCTGGTCGTTTCCATAGTACTTTACGTGTAATGATTTTTTTATTTATGGTTACGGCTCTGATTCGCTAGGAATAACAAGCAGGTTCTGCTGCCCGAACGCCCGAAACGAAACTGAATTCGAAAATGACAATTGCTTCGGCTTCTGCCTAAAATCCTCGGCACATTAGACAACACAAGGTAGCTCGCCCGATTTCAAATAATGAATACTTTATGAGTTCCAGTGGTTCACATGATTTACATACACATGAGTGTGGAATAACTACCGTTAATACGTCTTCAGTTGTGTCCGACAAACAGTTTGTCGTTGTTTATCTTCGGGCCAGGCTGTGCATGGTCGCGATTTTGACTAAAACTAGAAGATACCAATGTTAATTTATTTTTAAAAACAATACATCACAAACAAACATACACATTTTAAGGGTTTTACGTTAGTTATCATGAGCAGATATTTGTTCATACAGTATAATTCGCTTAGCTGCCTCGAGTACTTTGCACAATGCCTCGATGCAGGTAACTTAAAAATGCAGCTAACTTTTCTATTTCTATTTTCTATTCACACAAAAAAATGGAAAAATAATGCAGATATCTTGCCGATGCAGCTAACTATCGATGCAGCTAAGCGAATTATACTGTATAACATAACCCTAACATTGTCGAATTTAATCAGGTTTGATTTCGCAATCTCAAACAAAAAATATGTTGAATATACAATACATTCGTTAACTAATGCAGATGTTGTTGTTATCACAATGTTTCAGTTTAACAGCCTTGGCCATATTTTGGGTCAAAACAAATTCATTACTTACTTCAGGTTGTCTGGTAAGTATGTTTCTCAAAAATCCATAAAACTAAATATACAACATGGATTGAAAAAAATCTTTAAATTTAAACAGACGAAAGCTACGGTCATGTGCCTAGGCAGTAAAATACCATTCAAGCAATTTTAAAACCAGATCACTGCTGTAGTTGAACACTCTGAACTTGTCGGGCAGTTTTTTTAATTTGGAAAACCATACCCTGGGTTATACTTTATACTCTGCTCCTTCTGAAGCGATACACAATTGCCAACTCTTGCAAACATCGGTACATGCCTTGTAGGCGTTTTCTGGGATCGCCATCAGTGCTTTCTGCAAACTTTGTCTAACGTCTTGAGTTATGAAAACAAAAATGTCGCACGGGGCCAAATTCGATGAATACAGTTTTTCATAAATTCTTTCGTAGCAAGCCAAATCTTGACGTGTCTCGCCCTCAAATTATTGGGCAAAATAAAACGAGTTATTTTCCTGACGATGTTGCGAAACAGAGAAATGCATCCGAAGGTGAACAGCATAAGGAAAATGTTTATACACAATGTCGATATGCTATGGTTATATACAATGTGTATGCAAAACACAAACCCTCTAGCCAACTACAAATTGTTTATTAATAAATTTCTATTTTAATTACCCGACCGCAACTAAATTTTCAGAAATCATTGAAGACTTGGTGGGTTTTGTGTTTACCAAAAATGAATAAAAAGTTCGCATGGAATTCAGTTTTAATTGACTTACGGGGCTTGTTCTTACAATTTTATTATTGTATATTTTAAATTCTAATTTACTAGAAGGTTCCTAGACACCTAAATCTTTAAAAATATTAAAAATATCGGTGAAGAGGGCACATACGAGGTAAGTTCAAAAAGTATTGCGTAATTTTGAATTTTCGAGTTTACGTAAAATCGAATTTTTTTTTTTTTTAATTTTTAGGTTGCAACACTTTTCCCGAACATCTGTACCAAGTTTAAAGGGTATAGCATTTTTGTTTTGTTTTGAGAGGTGTAAAGATTATAAGAGCTTTGCGTGCTCTGCGAAAATCGAAATGCGATTCCGCGAAAATTCAAAATCACGCGATACTTTTTAAACACACCTCGTATTTAATCTTTACCGAAGAACGGAAACTTTCGATATATAAATTTTCACAATAAGGAATAATTTTGTTTAGGAAATACGTCAGTTAAAATTGGTATGATAATGGCGTGCTCGCTTTCTTTAATTGGTAAAAGCAACAAAATTCAAAAATGGTGCCAATGTCATAGTTCTTAGTTACGAAATCCATTGCAGGAAGTGGTAGGTGAGTTTTGTGACAGTTTGAGAGCGTGTAATAACCATGGTTTTATGGCTCTGGATAGCTTTGTCACTCAATTAATATTTCACACTATTGATTTATTTCTATTATAGTATTAGATAATGTCGATTACAAGCGTTGAGTTTGTATTGACGATTTGCAGCTGTCAAAATTTCGGAAGTACATGCAATAAATGCCGGATTTCGGTTTAAGATCGTGGGGCAATGGTCACAGCAAAAGATGTTCATGTATCTATCGATCCAAGAGCTTAACTAATTTCTAATTTTCTTATGCGTAAAAGTTGTAGACAAAAGCCCCAACAGTATTGTGGCTTTTCGAAGCCCAATGTCCACAACAGTAAGCCCCCGTCCTTCTTGTCCTTGAGCTTCCGATGGGCGTTATAAAATGAATGTTATTGGACGCTTAATTAACCTAAGTCTCAATTCATAGTTAGTTAATTCCCGAACTGTCAACCTTTATTTTGGAGGGGGTGGGGAGAGGGGGTCAGTTTGTTGTGGGGGTGTAAAAACTGGCTATACCAAAAATCGTATATATGTGATTAAGGACAGTGCTTGTGAGAACGTTGACAAGGTCATATTGGAGGTATTCAATGAGTTGTTGACTAAACTAAATTATTTGTATACCCTCGTTGGTAGTATATTCATTTTGACCAAGAGTTTGCAACGTTCCTTTGGCATCATACACGACCCTATAAAGTTTTCGTATATTTTAAATCAGGATGAAAAGAGGAGTCGGTGTACGCGTTTGTCCATCTTTACAACGCAAATCAGCTTCCCAGCTTAAAAGTTATTTTCTGCATGCACTAAATATTGCGAAACATTCTGGCTTGACAAACGATATACAACCGAATTCTTTTTCTTTCTATTTGTAAGTATTATTAGTATATTATTATTTTTCAAAATCGAAAACATAGAAATAGCAAACATTGTAAATAAAGTTTTCTTTTTTTGTATTGTGTATTGTATTACAGTATTGTTTTTCAAAATAAATCAATTTGTCAGGTTAAACAGTACCAGACGTTTGCTTTTTGCACTAACGTCGGAAAATTACAATCTAAAGAGGAAGCTTTTATTCGTTATTTTCGTTATTAACAATCTGTTAGGACATAGATATTCAAGAAAAAATTGTGTATAACGTTATCTACTCATAAAAATAAGAAATCAAAATTTTATGATTATGTACTTTGTTTTAATTTTTTTTTCTAGGGTTCAAGGTAAGTTTTGACTTCGGAGTCGGACTTAAAAGGGTCTTAAAAGGGTTATGTCGAACTCCAAGCGTGATGGTGAAATTTTGACTGGATTCGGATTAAGCGACCCAAAATACATATAACTGCATATGACGCATGATGATTCCGATGATTATTTTTTCTTTTTTATTTTTTTTGGGAGCCTGTGTTATATTATCTATTTTCACTAAGCATCGAACTTAAAGCGTACACAAATGGAAGATATTACTCATTTGATGCTCTGGCGACGGTAAAATGATGAGCACGGGTGCAATTCTTTGCGCTGTACGATCGTTTTAATGTGTGTATGCATGCACAAGCTCGCATAAAAATGTGTGCGTTACTTGTGAAGTTTGACAACAGGCAAAAGCAAAAGGACGGCGAAAGCCAAGAGACTGAGCCTCAGGGCCATAGCGTCGGTTACACGAGCCATTGTTCAATAAATCTCAGGGACCCCTAAATTAACAACTTTATACATATACTCGTACATATTTTTTTTATATTGTATATATTCATATTGTTTTGTTTTAAATAACTAGTTTTACCTTAACTTCAATTGTTTTCGATTGGATAAGATTCTTGTTTTTCATATGATGCATTACAAAAACAAAACAAGCACGAAAACTACAGTCAAGTGTGCTCGAGCGGGTATATGTATTACACCGCTACCCACCAGATCAAAAAGATTTTTAAATTTATAACTTTTATTATTAGAGTATTTTTTGTTGCGAAGTTTAGGAAGCGGTTTGGAGTTCATAGTTATTGGGATTACCAAAAATGAACTATCCTCCGTTGAAATAACACTTGCAATTCGGTGAATCGTAAAACAACTTTTTATAAAAACTCGAAACATCAAATGTGGCATGAATGTCCCTTTATAATATACGCAGATCAAGTTTATTAAAAATGCTGTCTGCTACGCCCACCGCCCTCGCAAATGGATAGTCAAGCCGATTTTTAAGTGATGTATTTGAGGTACAACTTTCTGATTTCAAAATATAGGTAGCTGACTTTATTATCTATCTTCCCACCACCAATTTCTTACGTCAACGCGCTGTTTGTTATTAAAGGAAAAAAATTAGCATATTAACCAAATTGAGTTGCAAATATGGTAAAATGTTACAACAGTGAAATTGTTACGGGGCAGTTTTTCAACTTTTATCGTTAAAGTACTAAATCAAGTTTATTTTTTTTATGGTTTTTAGTAGCGAATATCAGTACTCCAAGCACTCTTAACTTAGGTTTACTTTTTACTTTAGCAAGTTTATTATAACGTAAAAAAAAACGTAAAAAAGTCAAAGCTTGACCATAGCTTTTCATTTGTTTCAATTGGGTTGGGTAAAGGATATCTTAATTTCGTGTGTGCTCAACTATCAATAATTCCTTTGAAAAATTGTCCCTGAACTGAGACATTTATTATTAATTATCAACTGTAAATTTCCCAGGAAAATAAAAATACAATCCACCTTCATGTTCCCACATATAGCTACGTGGATATCCGCAGAGTCTTTCAACATTCTGTTTATTTTATGACATTTTAAATGCTTATTTGGATTTTTAACTTGAATACAAATATTGAATATCGGTGTATGTATAGAATTGTTAATGCTTTAGCGAAAAACTTAAGTTTGTAGAGATCGCTCAATCAATTTTTTGGCATATTCCTTTTCAACAAGTTTATTTGTTTAACGTCTTTTACCATGTAACTATGTAAGTACAAAAGTTCATTTATATATTGATTAAAGTTAGATGGTGCTAAATAACCTTATGCTAAATAGATTTGAAAAATCATACTGCTTTGGCCGTTTGTAGACTGAAACCTTTGTTAACTTCTATCCCGAACTCAAAGCAAAGGCCTGATTCTCATAACTCGAAAAATTTCCCAAGACCATGGATATCCTTGAGGGCGAATGCTGTACGCCACTAGGTGCTGACATGGTACCTTCCACACTCTTGCTAGCCTCTTCGCTGGTGTTCGGCAGAACAAATACTTCATGGCGAAAAGTATGTGAGAGAAAGAGGCGCAGCTTGAAAAACACAAAGAGCAGTACATAGACGCAACAAGAGAGTACAAGGACCCCTAGCACTGTTATACATGCATTGAAAGGTTGGTTCCAATTGATCACATGATAAATATACGGTTTGCCTTTTCTGAAGTAAAGAGTACATGCAAAAATTGATTCAAGCCGAAACTATGGGACAATATTTGATTACCCACTTGTTGATCCCACCGCACATTTGGTAAATAAACGAGAACATGGCATAGATACCACCAAATAATACTGGTAAAAAAACGTGTAGTAGACGCAACGGGTGCGCCACAATCCATAGATCGATGAACATGAAAATGGAGTTGCATCCATGGGTTAGCACGTTTGTTGCGTCCAAAGGGTCCTTATTTGCTGTGAGATAGAGTCATAAAGAGTTGCAATTATTGGAACTGAAATAATACAACATTTTTTACTCACAATTGTAAAGTACGCTCCAGTAGATAACCGTAATTACAATTGACAAAACCAAACTTATTATGTGCATACTCCAGTAAATTCGAAAAGGACTTTTCCACCTCTTCATATTAAGCAGTTTATCTGCGGAATAAAATAACTTTATATAAATAATTTTATTTTAAAATGTACTTTTAAACCAGACTTACGATACCGACGGGAACGCCTAACAGTAAGAAACAAAAATATAGAAATTATACTTACAACTCCAAAGACAAACTGTTTTCCCGCCTATTGTTTTCTTTCTCTTATAAGCATGCATGCAAGCTTACAAGCAAGCGCCGGTACCATGTAAAACCGCGCGCGTTGCCAGGCCTTCAACCAGGAGAGGCGAACAATAGAATTATAATTTTAAAGGGGAAAAATGGAAAGTTGTTCTAGGCTCCCCAAGCGGATATCTTTCACTTCCTCCTTTTCATACAAGTTTCATTGCTTATATCGCGGTTGTATGACCCGATGCTAATCGTTTTCTACCCTACCCTAGAGACGCCCTTGTGTAAAACTTATTTGTTTATTTTCAGATCAGATTGGAATTGTGAGGAATTTATGGTAGTCCAAACTAAATTTGATATTTTGGGTCATAAGTCGATCTTCAATTAAAAAGTAAAGTAATAATGAATAATTCTACGATTGATAGATACGTGTAACCGATCAATGTCTCCTTGAATATGATTATTGGTAAATACTACTCCAAGCATGGTCATAATATTACTTATTATAAGAAATTTTGACTTAAAATCAGTTTGTTTATTCTGAATCATTTATTAAGAACATTAAACTCATAATCTATACTCAAGAAGTGATTTAACAAGTGTGATAAAGATCGTAGAAATATTTAAATCATATTTTAATTTTGTTCGAAAAATTTAATGTTTCGATTCAATTTAATTTTGATTGATTAAAATAGGCGAAAGGTGGCGTGGAAAAATTCTTAAACATGGACATATTTTAATTCTAACTGAGAGTTCAGTTTGCTTTCCAATACACAGACATACGAATGTACACGTATGACAAAACGTCATACTACAATATTTGACCTTTATTTTGAAAGTGCAGCTGCAGCAGTTTGATAGCTCTATTGTTAGTGTGTATGAAAAAAAAGGGATAAAACAATTTTGTGCGGAGTTTGTTTTTCAAGGGGAATTTTTTTTTTAACTACTTGGGGCTGTTTCCCTATTTAAACTGAAAAGGTTTCATACCCGCATACTCCGAATGATAGTGCCACACAGTAACCAGAATGGCGCCGAGTAGGTTGGTCAGCATGCACATCCATATTCCCCAGTTGGTCATGTAGATGAAGTATAGCCAGTAGCTGTACTCATCGTCGGACTCAGGCCACATGGATACGATCACGACGATTATAAAGAAGAGCGCCACGAACCAGCGGTAAAACAAATACGCCATGCTCTTTGTGCAGGATTGCCACTGTAATATAGAGCACCCAAGTACGAACATTTATTAAAAAATATTGTAAATACATATGTATGTATTTGAATGTAGATACATAGGGTCATATTCTTATTATACCCAACCATCCGTCCCAAATGGTAGTAGCTGTGGGCCATTATTAAATATTCAAAACAATCTGTTTACATTGGTAGAAAATCGTGTAGTATAGGCTGCCTAAGTCTAACATATTTATGTATATACAATGAAGGAAAAAAGGTCATTGAAAATGCTCAACGTATCACTGGCCACCGCCCACTTTTCCAAGTCTTTTATTCCTTTCAACCTTTGAAAATGAAAAGCTGTACTTACCTTGTGCAAATGTATGTAACAGGAAGAAGGCGTGGCAGATCCCATGTAGGGGATCATTCGCCGAGTCAATTGAGTCTTATCCGTCTGTCTGGCGGTCTGTCTATTATAAAAGCTAAAGATAGCAAATGTGGCATGAATGTTTTTGTATACCATACGCAAAAAGGTTTTATTTTAATAATTTAAATTTGAATTCGATTTGTAAGCGACACAAAAAGATTACAACTTTCTGCTTTGGACCGATATTTAGCTAACTATAATATACACAAATCGAAATTTTGATCTGATCGCACAATAAACACAGAAGTTGTGAAATAAAACTTGAACGCTTGGATTGTATATAGAAACCAGCAAGCCATGATGTCATTGTAATGCGAACGCATCGCAAGCTTTTTCTAATTTCATGGAATCAAAAGTAATGGAATCGTCGATCGACCATGTTCAATTAACCCCATCCAGTCACATAAACTACTACCAAAAACGAACGCTACAGTTAGGTGCTGACTGTAGAAGACCATGGATTACACAGGCCCACAAAAAAACCAGTCGAACGCTACAGTCAGGTGCTGACTGTAGAAGGCCATGGATTATAATCCATAATAATTATTATGGTATACCGTGTATCATTTATTTTCCGTTATTTATAATGAAAATTTTGCATTATTTGGATTATTATTAAGCATTTAAAAATATAAACTTTATATTATTATTATTCTATTCGAACGACAGGCACAAATTTATTTGACGGATAGAAGAAGAAGAACGCATAAACAATGCAAAAGCGAATAGACAAGAATTATAAGCATTATGTAGGGCAAAAGAGCAATAAGTTTATGTATGCATTTTTGCATATGTCAAACAGTAGTGGCAGCCGCAGAAGTTGTACAGTAGCCTAGTGGAGTGTGTGCCGGATTCGAAGACCAATGATGTTGACAGTGTTCGAGGTCGAACCCTGCCGCGATCAATGTGCGACATTTTTTTCTTTTTTTCTTTGTTTTCTATTAAATAATTTTAAAGCTTAACAAACAATACTTTTTAAATTTTTTGGTGCGCAACATATTTAATTAGAACACTTTTATAAACTTTGCCGAATGTTGCACAAATCTGACAGTTGCGTACATACGCCGAATACGGCAATTGATGTGTGTTAGAGCGGGACGCCGAAACGTAAATGTGCTAATGCAGACATGCATGTATCGGCGTCCCGCTGTAACATTCGTAACTTATTGATTGTCTTAAATATTGCAAAAAAAAACATGAGACTTAATTTTTGAAATCTATTTTTATTGATATTTAATTAAGTAACTGTAGTTTTCATTTAAGCTTATAAGAATAAAAACCAAAAAAAAATTAATTAAAATAAAAAGTTTCACCAGCCGGTCGCACATAGAAATCGAAATTCGGATCATATCTCACTTATTTTTAGTCCGATTTCTATGAAATTTTCAGAAAACACCCGTGGCAAGGTATTTGTCAAGTGAGATGTACAACTTTTGTTGTTGGGTATATATTGTGTATATTAAACTGTTATTACTGATTTACAGAGGCGGGAAGGGGCGTGGCCAAATTACAAAAAAACTTTGAGACACCCGGATATACACGTATGTTGTCACAAAATTTTATTGCTCTAGCTCTTATAGTTGCTGAGATCCAGGCGTTCATACAGACGGACAGACAGACAGACATCAATCGACTCGGCTGTTGATACTGATTCAGAATATATATAGTTTATGGGGTCGGAGATGCCTCCATCTGCCTGTTACGCACAAACTCGTTCCGACAAACACAGTAGACCATGAATTTTTTTAAAATCCATGGCCTAACAAGAGTAACTGTCAAACAGAGCGGCAACCGACAGTGGGATACCCTTCGACCTTTCTTTTCTTTCGTACATGAGCATTGCAATGACGTCACAGCTTGCTGGTCTGTATACAAAATCTAGCGAACAAGGTTTTTGTTTAATAACTTCTGTGTTTCTTGTCCGATCGGATTGAAATTGAAATTTTGACGTTATATTGGTATTATAATTAGCTAAATATGGTCCTACTCAGCATGTTGTATCTTTTATATGTCGCTCACAAATCAGCTTAAAAGATTAAATTATTATTGATTTGCGGAGGCGGTGGGCGTAGCATCCAACATTTGAAATAAACTTCATCTGCGCCGGCTAAACAGAAACCTTCATGCCGAATTTGGTGTCACTAGCTTTTATAATAGCTGAGATCTGTGTGTTCTTCTGGACATTCGTTAAAAAGTTTAAAATAAAATTTTGAATTCCGAGAATTTTAAGTTTTATTTTTCTGATGTAAAATAAAGTCTTCAATGGCGCAGCCGGTAGGATAATTTTGGTGACCTTTAATAATTATTCCGCGAAACGAACTGATCGTTAGATGATAGCGCACGAAATCCCTATATGCATAGAAAACAAATCATGTGCTAAAATCGCTATATGCAACAAACTGTGCGCTACAATTGCTATATGCATAACAAACAATTCATGTGCTAAAATCGCTATATTGAACAAACTGTGCGCTTAAATTGCTAAACTGCAAAACCCAACCGAAAAAAATACATTTTAAAGTGCTATAAGCATTAACTTTACACTATACGCGTAAACCATTTTTTTTAACATGACCGAGCAACAAAATGTGGTGCTTTCGCCTGATACATTCAAAGACCTTCCATACTCTTTGAATAAAATCGAACGATTAAGTGAAGACAGAGGTTTGGCTTCCTTCTTGAACCAAGTGGAGCACATCCTGCGAGTTTACCCTAGGACAGACTTACTGCAGCAAAATCGAATATTCCAAAATATACGACATCAAATAATAGGAGACGCACAGATGCTAGTCAATCGCCATCAACCAAATACTTGGAGTGCTCTTCGCCAACTATTGATCGAGAACTACAATTCATGCACCCCATTGCCAACACTCATTGACCGTATCACAAAGGCTCAGTATAGAGCATCGATCCGTAAGCTCGAAGATTATTTAAAAAAATATATCATATAAAAATTAGTGATAAACTAATGTTAGAAGATATAAACGCAAACACTGTGATTTACACAGAACTAATGAACTCTAGTATAGAAACTGTTATAATGGACCAGTTACCCATCTATAAATAACAATCCCGTTCCTAAAGCAAGTTCCAATACTAACACACAAATAACACAAGCAGTGGAGAATAATACAAATTAATAATCGCAAATAAATAAAGCTCAACCGGGTCAGAACCCAAATTCCCATTTTAAAAAATTGCATAAATATGACCAAAATAGGCCTATAGATAATGCTAGTCAGCAATCCAATGCACCAATGGATACTACAGAAAGCTATGTAAACGACGATCCGGATTTTCAGGAGTCGGCCTCCAACGAAATCCCGGAACCAACAGTTATAAATATAAAAATAGCAGAAAAAATGTATACTTGTCTAATCGATACAGGTAGCAGTATAAATTTAATAAAGACCACTTTGGGTCATAAAATATAAAAAAAAAACAAATATAAAAACTATAAATGGTCAAAAGAATCTTGATGAATATATTAATTGGCAAATTATTAATTTATTTAATTTCCAAACATTTTTCGAATAGAACTTCTCAGATCAAAATGATGTATTGATAGGTAACCCTACCTTGATAGAGTGTCAAGCGAAAATTGACTATCAGTTAAAAACTGTTACTTTAAATGGAATTTCCTTCAAAATGATAGGGACAATCCCAATAACTTATGACGAAGTCTTAATACAAGAATATATTCAAGAGTACATAGAGTATGATAATTCAGGAAATGACATTAGGGATTCTCATCTCAATGAAGAAAAGAAATCTGGTCTACGTGAAATTATCAAAGAATTTCAATCGCTCAAATTTAATGAGACTAAATTGCTAGCCAGTACTTCAAAAATTAAACATATCATAAATACTACAACTGAATATTTGAAAAATATTTGAGGAAGACGTAAATAAGCAAATAACTGATATGCATAATCAGGGAATTATCCGAAAATCTAGCTCTCCTCATTGCAGTCCAATTTGGGTAGTACCCACAAAATTATATGCCAGCGGTAAAAAACAATTCCGCATAGTTATCGATTACCGTAACTTGAATGAAGTTGCTGTTTCTGATAGATTTCCAATGCCAAATGTTGATGCACTCCTAGATAAATTAGGAAGATGTCTATATTTTACAACTTTGGACTTAGCCAAAGCGTTTCATCAGATACAGATGGATGAAGAATCCATCAGAAAAACTGCTTTTAGAACGAAAACAGGCTTATACGAATTTACTCGTTTGCCACTCGGGCTAAAAAACGTCCCTGCAACATTTCAACGATTGATGAATGAGGTACTTAAAGATGTCTTAGAAGAACACTGCTTAGTGTATCTAGATGACATAATAATCTTTTCAACCTCTCTTCAAGAACATCTTGTGAGTCTTCGTAAAGATTTTGAAAAGCTTAAAGAAGCTAAATTATTAACACAATTAAATAAATGTGAATTTTTAAAAAAGGAAACACGTTTTCTAGGGCATGTTATCAATGAAAATGGTATTCAGCCTAATCCAGATAAAATTAAGGCAATAGAAAATTATCCTCTTCCAAAAACACCGAAAGAAATAATGGTATTTTTAGGACTCTGCGGATTTTTTCGTAAATTTATAAAAGATTTAAAATATGTAAGCCCCTTAAATCATATCTAAAAAGGGAAGCATCATAGATATACAAAATGTAGCCTTTAATGAAGCTTTCGCCAAACTAAAAGCTCTGATAATTTCAGACCCAAGTTTGGCAAGACCAGATTTTAATAAAGAATTTGTCTTGACAAAAGATGCTAGTGACTATGCTCTAGGTGCTGTACTTTCTCAAAACAGCAAGCCAATAAGTTTTGTAAGTCGTACGTTTAATGAACATGAGATCAGATATTCAACAATAGAGAAAGAATTGTTGGCCATTGTTTGGGCAACTAAATACTATAGGCCATACCTATACGGACGACATTTCAGGATCAATAGTGATCACTAACCTTTACAGAGGCTTCAATCTTTAAAGGAACCAAATATGAAGTTGCAAAGGTATAAAATAAAACTTAACGAATTCGATTTTGACATTAAACATATTGCTGGTAAAGAAAATAATGTCGCGGACGCTCTGTCACGCATAAAGCTAGAAGAAGCTTACGTACTAAGAAAATACAGTAACCATGGCAACTTGCCACAGATCAAAGGAAAACGAAAAACAATGGCATTCTAATTACGGAGAAACCATTGAATACATTTAAAAAACAAATATTTTTTAATAAAACCACAAAAAATGAAATAAAGTCAGAAGAATACTTTTGTAAATAAATTACAAAAATAAATTATAATACCATGACTGAACATTTTGCAGCTAATATTATAAAAAAATACAACACAACAGCTATTTTAATAGATAGTGAACCTGGCTTCGCTTTATTACAAAGAGTATATGTCAAATTAATTGCCCCAAAAACAGGCACTACAGTTATAAAATGTTATAAAAACCTTTTTTATATATATTAAATTTTGCAGAATTTAGCAACATAGTACATGATATTCATCAAGAACATATACATAGTGGTATAAATAAAACAAAAATATTTCTATCTAAATTTCCAAATAAGAAATATAATAAATCAATGCACTATTTGTAATAGCGCTAAACATGAACACCAAAACAAAGACAGAGCCCTTGTAAAAATATTAGAGAAAACAAGAACAACAGTCGAGCGGCACGCGACAGTGGGATACCCTTCGACCTTTTTTTAAACATAAAGAGTCCATAATTTTACGATACTTACCATAATAGAAATATCGTAACATTAGCCTTTATATACATCGTATTGTATATGCATGTGGCATTTCATTTCAAACACAAATGTATGTGTGTGTGTGCGTTTGAATGCAAAAAATGCGTGTGTATAGAAAAGAAGAGACGAACAACAGATGGCGCTACGCGCTCGCATTCTCTTTCCTTTTCTTTCCTACATGAGCATTGCAATGACGTCACAGCTTGCTGGTCTGTATACAAAATCTAGCGAACAAGGTTTTTGTTTAATAACTTCTGTGTTTCTTGTCCGATCGGATTGGTATTATGTTTAGCTAAGTAAGGTGTTACTCAGAATGTTGTATCTATTATATGTTGCTCACAAATCAGCTTAAAAGATTAAATTACTTCATCTGCGCCCGGTAAACCGAAACCTTCATGCTAAATTTGGTGTCTCTAGCTTTTATAATAGCTGAGATCTGTGTGTTCATATGGACATCCGGACATCCGGACAGATAGACAGACATGGCTTAATTGACTCGGCTGGTGATCCTGAGCAAGAATATATACACTTTGTGGGATATCCCACGCCTCCTTCTGCCTGTTACACACATTTGCGCAAAGTTAGTATACCCTTTTTTGAATATTTTCAATGGTCGAACGGTATAAATATGTTGTAGATTTCTGGGAATTTTCGGGACAATTGTATCTAACCTGTATAGATATACATTCTTAACTGATAAAAGTTATTTAAACTTCAGATAGAACCTGGATCGAATCCAAAAAAGCTTTATTGCAAATTTGTGACTCCATAGGCCCACCTAAAACCAAGACCCATGGCTAATAAATAAATCTTTTCAAAGTTGGTTAACAACAACATTCAATAATTCAATATTCAAATTGAAATTCTAACATGTAAAACCGGCATTGCCGATATTGAAAGAGTTCACAAGACATTGAATGAGAAAATGCGAATTTTAATAGCGTCTAATAGAACGTTGGACACCAATAACTATATTGAATTAATACCATATAACTACAATCATAAAACAATCCATGATTCAATAGGTAAAACACCTGCAGATGTATTTCTTTATAATCAACAAATAAAAAATATACACAGAAAAACAAAGAAGATAGAATTAATAAAATAAATGAAACTAGGTTTCATTTCATTCAACACTAATCCAAATTTTCTAAAGAAACCAAATAGCAAGAAAAATCAACTTCCTTACGAAAAAGTATCTGATACTAAAAAATTAGACGATAAGCATTATCAAAATGTTAAGAAAGGTAGAGAATTCACTCGACATTACAGCAAATATAGAAAACTGAAATATACCAAACCCGAATTTTTACAGGGAAACCTATGATTGGCTTTCTTATCGGACCAATCCTTTTATCAGTTGCACAAACAAGCAAGATCAAAATCTCACCAATAAACACAAACCAAGGATTCATACTCTTCAAGATGCGAATGCAGGAATCTTCCTGTCAAATTTGGTATCACTAGCTTTTATAATAGCTGACACAGACAGACAAGGGTCAATCGACTCAATTCGGCCGATTATTGCTATGGCAGCTATATGTTATAGCAATCCGATTTTCATGAAATTCTATTGTATATGTAAATTAAATATATAGATAAAATCTGATGTGGTTAAATTGCTTGCAATATTCAATAATTTGTATGGTAGCTACACGATGTTCGTTTCGGCCTTTCGTTCCTTATTTAGAGCGTGCTGCAGTAGGAAGCATGTATCTCAAGTTTAATCAAGATAGCTCTAAAGCTGTGAGACAAGTTTTTTTGCAACTGACGGAAACATTGAAACGCGGACAGAAGGGCAAAGCTAATACGAGCTAGTTCATGTTCGAAGGTGTTTTTTTCAAAGTGGCAAACTCCTAGCAAAAATTATATATTCAAATTATAATTTGAATAATTACAAAGATTCTAGGCCGATCGGATCTATGAATGTATACGTCGAACAGGAAATTGTAACTTAAATACTTTGCTTTATAATTGCAGACCTGCAGATCATCTTGATCTGCATATGGTATACATGAACCTCAATGTTGCGTTGTGGACAAGAATTGCAAATTTCAAAGACATCTCAACCAAATTAACACAATGAGGGAAGCCATCTACAGCAAAATTACCTACATGTGTAAGATACCGTTTGCCCAGTTTTGGAAAGCCATTGCTAATAAACTAAGAACACCTTAAGACAAAATGGTCTCCTTTTTCGCACTGTAACACACAAATGCAGGGGTAGGCATCATAAATTACTTCTGTTTTTATTGTACTATCTGACTGAAATTCATAGTGCCTGTGTCAGATAACAAGGAAAATAGGCGAGCTTGAGCTCCATTTGATAAGTTACTGTCGAAAACAATTTGAAAGCCTGTGTGCGTGGCTGCATATGTGAATGAGATAGAGAAAACAATAGACGGTAGAAGACTTTGTCTTTGGAATAATTTGTGGATTTGTAACAGTTTTCAAAATAGGGTGATAGTTATCTTACTAGCGTTCCTCTGGTTATTAATATCATAAAAAACTACATTTACATCCACTTCTAACAAAATTATTAAATAGAAAACATTTGGAAATTACCAACTCTAGACAGTACAATATTTTTTCTTTATTATTACCACGATTTTAATGTACTTACCTGTGATTTTACAAAGTCATCAGGTGTGTCATGATCGAAGCCACAACGCTTAAGTCTTAATTCCTTTTTTACAGGACTGATTACCACTCGTAGTTTAGTCATCTTAATCTTACGAGTTACTCTGTATTTTTACAGATGATTTTAGCAAACAGGAAGCTGATAGTTGGCTGGTCCTCCTGGGGTTCTTCTACCTGGTACTTAAAGAAATATATATGTTTAATAACACAGGCCCACATATATCTTTTGGGGCATATTCAAAGGTTTTTCAGTTTCTTGAGGTTATGTCGAAATACAGACGTGATGGAGAATTTCTGAGAATTTCGGAATCAGCGACCCAAAATACATATAACTGCGTATGCCGCATACCCAGATCATGACACTTTTTTTTTTGTGGGCCTGTGTAACTTATTTACCATTTCTTAGAAACACTTTATTTTCGACACACATTTGTAACATAACTTCTATTGATACGGAAACTATGAGTGTACATTCGTCTTTGGAACCGTTCACACGGATTTTCTGTGACTTCATTAGCGTAAGTAGCAGTCCGTACTTGTAGATTACAGAGCAGAACATTACAGCAGATAGTGTAGTAGAAAAAAAGATTACTCAGTCAACAAAAAACGAGAGCAAAAGAATTGTACGATAGTACTCCTTAATACATAGAAATAAATTAACTTAAGCCTTCATATGTAAATTAAGCCACCGGATCCCGTTGCTGTCTGTCACCGAGTGTGGTGTCGCCAACAGTCCACAAAGCTCTGATGGTGCATATTACGGCCTGGCGATCGGCAACTTTGTTGCGCAACACTCGCTGGGACCGGAATTCCTTCGGACGCACGAAGCGTCGAGGAAAAGAATTTGGTTGCCTCGGGTAACTTTAAGATTCTTTGTTCTTGAGTTCTTAACAAAGTCAAAATAAAGCGTAACGTATCGCTCCGATAAAAATATATATTTAAAACGTAAATGTGTTATTTGTAGTAATTGGCGACCAGCAATAACAACCAACAAACTGTCACACTAAGCGTTCAGCGGTGCTATTGTTAATCAAAGTAAAACATTGGAATTGAATTTGAGTCAGACCAGCAAAATTCCAAAATTCAACCTAACCTAAAAAATTTTTCAAAAACTTTCGAAATTTCAAAACTGTTTTTAATATTAGATTAGGGTATATTTGAGTATGATATAAAAAAAATTTCCCGTTGATACAAGTCCTTTTCACCGTTATTTTATCACATTTTTGAAAAAGTTTATATGAGTAGTGATTTTTTACTTCAAAACTTTAATTAAGTAAATAAAAGACAAAAAATTAAAACGTGACTGTACATAATTGACCAAATGCCATAATCCATGATCAAAAAATTTCAAAATTTTGGAAGTTTTTCAAACATTTTTTAGGTTAGGTTGAAATTTGGACGTGATATGCACGTTTTGACTTCAGATTCGGATTTGGAAGGTCAAAAAACATATATAAACATATATCGCATGACCCGATCATGACCACCCATTATTTTATGGGGCCCCAACATTTTTTGGAGTTTTTTGAGGTTAAGTCGAAATATAGACGTCTAGTGTAAGTTTTGACATGTATAGCATACCCAGATCAGGATTCTATATCTCTTGGGAGATATATAAAGGTTTTTCAGTTTTTTGAGGTTATGTCGAAATCCAGACGTGATGGAGAATTTCTGATGCCGGAATCAGCGACCCAAAATACATATAACTGCATATGCCGCATACCCAGATCATGAAACTTTTTTTTTTTGTGGGGCTGTGTAATCAGCCTGTGCCCATGGAAGTCTATGCATCGACCTTAAGATTTTGTCAAGCTACATCGGAAAACATCGTAAAACCACAGGGCTCTGTTTGACAGAACGCCAAGTTCGGGCATGGTGGAAAGCGTCCCATCAACTTAGATAGGGTATCGGGGCAGAGACGGCAAAGGTTGGACATCATTGCCAGCCAAGAGGACAAAACCCAGGCGGATTACAACAATGCTGCTAATAAAGCACTAACTGAGGACAAACGAAGTTGCCCTGAGGGGAGCTTTTCCATGTCGGTATATATTCGACAGACTAAAAGTTTCTCCTTACCTGCCTTGACGAATAATAGCAATAACAATTGAGGGTGTGAAATTGACACTCATAGAACTAATAAACATCTTCCCACACGGACGATCCGTATATTGCGACAATGAACCAGCGCTGAACTCAGAAACTATTAAAACCTAATTCTCGAATCATTTATACGTCTCCATAAGTAACGCACTGTGCTATACACCGGATCTATACATTCCGTTACAAATGGGAAACCTAAAGACGTAGTTTACTCTACGACTGCCGAATTGCAACAGGCGGTAAAACAGACTACAAAAGACACAGTTGATTTAGCGTAGTCGGGTCAACGAGAATAGCATGAAAAGATGTTAAATTTTAAGTGAAAAAGTCTTTGTTAAAGCATGTATGTATGTTGAGGATAAGGTTGAAGAGAACCTGGAGACATAGGCGCGGGAAGGCAAGTCCATTAAAAAAATATTAAATAAGAACCCCACACATATTTTACCCAAGCTTCATTATTTTTTATTTCAGGATAACACTTTTTATACTGCTATGTGTAACTACAGCTCGGATTTCAGACTTCTCACATTCGGAATATATTTCAATTGTGAACGGCAAAGTGGTTATTTGGATGCAGTACGATTTCTTGAGCCACACAATCCAAAGATGTTTTTAAGACGACGACAACACTGTGGACACATGCGACGCCAAATTTATAGCGGTCACCGAATGTGCGGCGTCAACTTCAACAACATTCTGTGAACTTGCTGAAAAGAGCTTCTGCGCCCAGCAACTTCATTCGGGAGAGGTGCTCCACTGCAAAACACAGTCAAGCCATCTAGACCCCGTTATGGTTATCGGAGACGGGATAAGCATCATCAACGACAGGCCGACCAGAGTGAACAAAGATGGTGGTGCTAATCAACGCCACCTTTCTTATAACGTACGGGTCAAAGGCCATCATAAATGGGACGCGGTACATCAATCTAAACAATACACCGATGCGCTCCCCAGAGGTTTCAATGTCGCCAATATTAGACGTCACTCTATAACTGCTTGAATAGGAACATTGATCACCTTCACTATAGAATGGGCTCTCACTTTTCTCATAAGACTTCAGAGAAAGATCAGAGAAGCGAACGAGCTGACCGAAGTGATTGCAAACATCGCTATAACCGAGGACGGCAATGTCTGGAGCGGGGGAGCAGTTCACCAGTAACCAAGGGCTCCCGACCGTTGTGTGTTTTCATTATAACATAGTTGCAACATAAACATATCCACATAAGTGCAACCCTGCATAAATAGTGGTAGGCGGATACAGATGGGCGTAACAATATGCCTTGCACATGCTGTAAGGTCAGCACTTTTGGGCAACTACGCCGACTGCAGTCCACCCGCTCTCCCAGTCGATCTGACAGCTACATTACCGGCCACTCTAATAATAAAATCAATGTTCAATTATAAGTGAAAATTTTAATTGGGTTTTGAAGAGAGCACATCGTGCCTCGCAATAAAAGAACATTTATAAAATTCTCATCGCTTTATTATCAAGTCTCCGACTGGATAAAACAACAAGAAAAAGCCTCCACGACATAGTTATTTAATACAAAATCTTTAGAAAGGCCTATCAGTAAAAAACAATTAGATAATTTTAGTTTTCTTTGGCGCTGCAGAATAAATACTTACATATGTGCAGACTGAAATGGACCGCTATATCCAAGTTTAAAGAAAACTTAGCTCACAAAATTCTGCAGCGCCAAAGAAAACTAAAATTATCTGAACAATCCAAACCAAACAACAGATGAAAAAATACCAACAGATTTAGAATTCTGGTAGATAATGAAGACGATCCAACTACTAGCATTGATGACGGAGCCGAAAAAATATCTAAATATCTAAATAAAAAAAAAATAGGATTTACTTCATATACCAATTCAAAAACTATAAGGGCCTCCAAGTCGTTTTCTCAACTAAGGGCTGCTGAAAAAAATGTAGGCATTGAAAGATAAGGGCTTCAATGGTAAAACGGTCTTGAGCATAATAAACTAAGAGAAAAAGCCGCGCTTCTGGCATTTAAGCTTACCTCAATCAGAGTTGTTAAACAATTGAAAAGAGTATGAGTATAAGTTATATGATTAACATTTTCTTAAGAGACAATATTTGTTGGCGATTTTATAAAATAATGATTTTTGAAAACTACCAACATTTCTTCTGTCATTTAAGCTTGCCTCAATCAGAGTTGTTAAACCCTTGACAAGAGTATGAATATAAGTAATATGATAAACATTTTCTTAAGAGACAATATTTTTTGGCGATTTTATAAAATAATGATTTTTGAAAACTACCAACATAATAATAAATCACAAATAAGATTTTTTTTTGTTTTTTAAATGACTGTTTCAGTAAGTGATAAAATAAATATGTTCTGAATCAGATTAGACAAACGAGTGGAATAGATTGGAATGAGCCAAATCGGACCGAAACATGAAGATTTCAACCATTTATTTCTTCTACACCCTATATTTAAATTAACAACTTGAATACAAAATTTCATAAAAACAGATCATCATAACATATAACGTATAGATGTTCTTTGACCAAACCGAAAACTGAGAATTTGTGCATATTTTTATTATTAGTTAGTATTACAAGTTTAGAAAAGAACAAAAGGCCTGGCGCCTTTGTTTAGTACATTTTTCATAAAACAATTTGTTAATGGAAATCGAACTACGAACGAATACAAAGATAGCACAAAAAGCACATGGACACACGACACAAACTTGACAATTATAAAATGCAATACTATACATATTTTTCAAATTTTTCTTGTGCTTAACAGAACTTTCATGTTTTTCTAAGTCCCTCTTACCTGAAGAGCATTTGAGGTCCGGTTTGCAAGATTTGCAATGAAAATAATAATTACACTTACTGCTTTTCGTCAGCCAGGAGGAATACTTTTTTTACAAAGCTGCTGAGTACTTTACATCGTAGTGTACTTTCCTTTTTATACCCTTCGACCATTGAAAATGGTCAAAAAAGGGTATACTAACTTTGTGCAAATGTATGTAACAGGCAGAAGGAGGCGTGGGAGACCCCACAAAGTATATATATTCTTGCTCAGGATCACTAGCCAAGTCGATTAAGCCATGTCTGTCTGTCTGCCCGGATGTCTGGGTGTCTGGATGTCTGGATGTCCGGATGAACACACAGATCTCAGCTATTATAAAAGCTAGAGACACCAAATTTGGCATGAAGGTTTCTGTTTATCCGGGACAGGTGAAGTTTATTTCAAATGTTAGGTGCCACGCCCCCCGCCCACTCAAATCAATATTTTTTCATCTTTTAAGCTGATTTGCAAGCGACATATAAAAGATACACCATTCTGAGTAAGACTATACTAAGCTAATTATTTTACCAACATAAAGTCAAAATTTCAATCCGATCGGACAAGAAACACAGAAGTTATTAAACAAAAACCTTGTTCGCATTGATTTTGTATACAGACCAGTAAGCTGTGACGTCATTGCAATGCTCATGTGGGAAAGAAAAGGAAAGAGAATGCGAGCGCGTAGCGCCATCTGTTGTTCTTCTCTTCTTTTCTATGCACAGGCATTTTTTGCATTCAAACGCACACACACACATACATACATTTGTGCTTGACCAATAAAATGATACACGCATATACACGTATTCATACACAGACGCATATAAAGGCTTACGTTACGATATTTCTATTAAGTTGTAGTATCGGATAGCAATATGAACCAAGTGAAAAGTCAAATACAAGCATTAGAGAGCTTCCAAGGTGATGCTAATACTGTCTACACCTTATCATCCATAACCCAATTCATCCGTTTCACCCATCTTATATGACTATTTGATATATTTGTTTTTTCAAATGATTATATGCTTATTGGACGCAAGTTTTTAACCGCAGCAAGAGCAGACTTTGACACGCAAAGAGTAAAGATGTTTAGTAAAAAATTCAAACTAATTAATTACAATAACACTCCAAAGCAAAATCATTTTCAAGAACATCCTTTAACATAAGAAAAACCTGAATTTGAAGAAAATTGGTTTCGACTTAATCACGTTGTAATAGAAGAAAAATCAATATTGATCTCTCCATTAAAGACATTCCAAAATATGCATTATTGAGAAGGCGACAACCTTACTTTCACTAACAAACAAAAACATACGATTAGCACTACGCACACTATTCCGATTAAACCCATATGGGTTTTATAAGGTTATGAAATTACGTTAAAAATCAAACAAAAATGGACCCTGAATCAATAGTCAAATAGCTTTTCCAACTAAGTACGGGCAATACGAATTTACGCATATTTGGGCTCAAAAATGTACCAGCTATTTCCAGCGTTGTATGAACAATAAACTTCGCCCACTTCTTAAAAAAAAATTGGCTTACTATGCATGAATGACTTCTTATATTTTTTCATTTTACTCGAAGAGCATTTGCAGTCTTTTCACGTAGTTTTTGCAAAATTATGAGAAGCCACCCTAAAATTACAGTTAGGCAAATGTGGATTCTTAAAGCAAGAAACGTTATTAGAGATGGACTTAAACCTAACCCCGAAAAAGCCTAAAGAGGTCAATGCTTTGATGTGGGAATTGGTCCGAGTAAGAATACTAGCAGTGGTAATAGGTATTAAATCTTCGATACCTTTACATAGCAGCCCTGATTAAAATGCAACCCTAGACAAGAGCAAGCTCTCGATAGAAAGAAATTTTCATTCTATTTTTCCCTTAACTCACTAATTAATTAGTTTTGTGAATTTAAAAGCAGTGCTAATTAGTCAATGGTAACTTTGTGCATACAATATTAACATAGTGATCGTTGGTGTTATTAGTAATTAGCAATTTTAAATTGAATTCTGTGCATTTACTTTCGCTGGCGCGTCTTTCAGCGTTTTGTTATTTGTTTTTGTTTTTCCTTAATTTTCACACTCCTACGCTCTTTCGCTCTCTCACGTCTGCGACGCTCTCATAGTGTGCTGCTTTGTGTCAACGTAACAGCTGTAGTTGTTGTTTATTTTTTCTTCTCTCGCTTTAAGGTTACTCATTTACGCTCTCTTACTCTCACGGCTTAGTCGGCTCTCCGATTGAACTGCGTTTGTGTTAGTGTTCACTTGTTCAGCTCTCCTTTTGTAATCAGCTGCTCTCTGTAACTGTTATTTCCTAGCTTCTTTGCGTTTTGTTTTTGCTTGTTGCTTTCAATTTGTCTCTGTAAATAAATTTTTTGTTTTGGTGTTCCCTACTCTCGTTTGAGGCATATTAATTTTGCTAGAAATGGAGGCCACATAAGTGTTCGGCCGATTCAAAGCCGGACTTTGTCTCTTGCTGGTTATGCGACAAGGTCTTTCATGTCAAATGCGCTGGCCTAACCGTCCGCATTAAGGACAACATAAACAGCAAGTCTGGCCTTCATTGGTCTTGCGAAGCCTGTCGGGGTAAGGAACTCAAACTAAGTAATATTCTTAGGCAAACCAAATTGGAGTTCTATAAGCTGCAATCAGAATTTGTTGATGTAGAAGCTAAATTTAAATCTTTTGACTTTGATGAATTAATTACTCGCTGTCGACTTCTTCTGGCATAACTTCGCCTAGAATACGGAGCGACAATCTTCCGGCACCTCCAACCGTTCGTCCAACCTCCCCAACCACCCCGGCTAACTTACGTGATCCACCAACCCTGGTTGTCACCTCTCCTTCGCCTGTGCCTAACAAGGCGCCAAAAACTGTTCCCAACACAAAAGCACTTGTTGTTGTGAAACCAAAGAAACTGGTTTTCGTTTCTCGACTTGCACCTGATACTTCGATTGAAGATGTAAAAACTTATATTCAATCAAAAATATCAGTAACAAATGTCGTCGTAGAGAAATTTAAATTTAATTATTCGCGAGATATCGCGTCTTTTAAAATAAGTATCCCTGCTGATAATTTTCAATCCGTTTGTAGCGGAACCTTCTGGCCGCCAGACTTAATTGTAAAGGAGTACTCTCCTAAACAAAAGAGTCGTACGGCGGTATCACTCCCTACAGCAGCTACTTCTCCCTCTTCTAGTGGGACATCAAAAAACCAGTAGATTTAACCTCTCTTTTTCTTGCCTACCAAAACGTTAGAGGCCTTAACACTAAGCTTTCTAAATTGTATGTCGATTGTCTATCCTTTGATTATCACTTACTAATATTTACTGAAACTTGGTTGAAACCTGAAGTAGAAAATTGCTCAATCTTTCCTAATAAGTACACCTCTTTCAGATGTGATCGTTTATCACGAACTGGAGGCGGTGTTCTAATAGCAGTAAAGTCAGACATTTCTTCTGAATTTGTTTCAATAGACCATAGTTCTCTTTTGGAATTTGTATGTGTAAAGGTGAAACTGAATCAAATTTCAATTTATATTACCTGTTCTTATATTCCCCCTTCATCTGACATTTCCGTCTACTTGAACCATCTCTCATCTATCCAATCCGTTGCATCCAAACTATCTGATAGAGATTATCTACTAGTTTTTGGTGATTTTAATTTACCAGAAGTTGGTTGGTCATTTCAATCGGGTACTTTGGTGCCCTCTGTATTCAATTCTTTTTTAAATGCCCTTTCTGAACTTTCTTTATACCAACTTAAAAATGTTCCTAATTGTAGTGGTAGAATTCTGGATTTAGTATTTTCGTCTGACTTACGACATAATACCATCTCTAGAATTAATCCTTTAGTTCATCCTGAAGATCCCTATCATCCTAAGTTTGACCTAGTTCTAACTCTGCCTACTCCTGTGCAAACTGCAACTGCTCCAAGTAAAGTAAAGTCGCGTTGTTTTCGTAAGACCGATTTTGAAAAACTTAATTTTTTGATTTTGGAACATGATTGGTCTTTCTTTTACTCATGTTCTGATTTAAGCACTTGCATCTCATTTTTTTATTCTTCCATGAATTCATTTTTTGATCAATGTGTTCCTCTTGCTTTTCCCGTAAAGTCCAACAGGCCACCTTGGTTCTCTCGTGAACTCATAAGATTAAAAAATTTGAAATCACGTTATTTTAAGAAATTTAAACTTACTGGTGAACCTTTCGATTTTTCACGATATACTTCTGCCAGAGCAAGCTTTATTGCTCTGAATGCAAGTCATTACAACGAGTATTTGAGACGTTGTCGTTTGCAGTTCGCCCAGGACCCTAAGCAGTTTTACAATTTCGTCAATCTTAAACGTAAATCTAATAGTTTCCCTTCGTCTTTATTTTTCGGAAAAAATGAAGCAAGCAGTGATCAGGCCGCTGCCGATTTGTTTGCAGACTTTTTTCAATCTACCTACTCAAGTAAACTTTATACATCTTCCGCTCATCCATATCCTTACCCTATTAATAATTTTAACACCCTTTTCTGTCCTACTATTAACAAAACTTCTTTACTTAACGATCTAAAATCTGTGAAGCCTGTTTTCTCTCCTGGCCCGGATGGTGTTCCTGGATGTGTGCTTAGATTTTGTGCTGATTCTCTTCTTAAGCCAATCTTTAAGCTGCTTGACTTGTCACTATCTAATAGTCATTTTCCACCTATTTGGAAAAACTCTTTTTCCATTCCTCTTCACAAAAGTGGATCAAACCATGATGTGAAGAACTATAGGTGTATATCTAAATTGTCCGCTATACCTAAGATTTTTGAAAAAAATTTTACGGCTCAATTAACTTTTATGTGTAAATCAATAATTTCGCCCCATCAACACGGGTTTGTGAAGGCAAGATCTACAGCTTCTAATCTTTTAGAATTTTCATCCCGCGTTTCTTTAGGATTTCGGAAGAAAATGCAAACTGATGTTGTCTATACTGACTTCAGCAAAGCATTTGATTCCGTAAATCATTATCTTTTGATTCACAAGTTAAATTTAATTGGTTTCCCACATAAGCTGCTTTTGTGGATATCCGATTATTTAACTAACAGGTCTCAACGAGTTCTTTTTAAAAACTGTTTATCAAAGCCAATCCTAGTAACTTCTGGTGTTCCTCAGGGCAGCCATCTCGGACCTTTGCTTTTTAACCTCTTTATTAATGATCTTCCTTCAATACTATTGCACTCTGTTATCCTTATGTATGCTGATGACGTGAAACTCTGTTTAACGTACAGTGATCCTGTACGAAACTTCCTTCAAACAGATCTTGACTTGATGTTAGCTTGGTGCAGGCATAATCTGCTCCATCTTAACTGTTTGAAGGGCAAAGTTATGTCATTTTACAGAGGTAGCTATCACGTCACCAGCTATACACTTGATTTAACCCCGCTTTCAACAATAACCGAGGTAAACGATCTAGGTATTCTCTTTGATCATAAACTGAAATTTGATCGTCACATTTCACAAACTGTAAATAAGGCATTTCGAGTACTTGGTTTCATCAAAAGATGGGCCAAAGAATTCAAAGATCCTTATACAACTAAATTACTTTATACTTCTCTTGTTCGTCCAATTCTTGAGTATGGTTCTTGCGTATGGTCGCCGCAATACCAGATTCACCAAGATAGAATTGAGTCTGTTCAAAAGCAATTTCTACTCTTCGCCTTACGTAGTTTCAACTGGGTATCAGGTGTAGACTTACCACCTTACTCTAGTAGATTTCTTCTAATTAACCTACCTTCTCTTACTAACCGACGTATTATGCTAGGTGTTACACTTCTCTTTAAACTAATCAAGCATGATATAGACTCCCCTACTCTGCTTAACCAAATAAACTTTTGCATTCCCTCTAGAGTTACTCGTAATTTTGTCCCACTTTCTTTGAACCTTTGTTTTAATAATTATAGTTTGCATGATCCTTTTCGAGTTCTCTGTGCTGATTACAATAGACTGTTTAGTGTTTTCAACTCTGAGTCCTCTCTTAATTCTATCGAACTGTCAATTCTAAATTATTTAACACTTCATCCTAACAATTAACACTAACCTACCGATCTAATTGGGTTTTACTGGGTTTTCCCCAATCTCTTGCAACAAATGTTGGATCGGTTTCTTTATTTTTACTATCCCAGCTTAAAGTTTAAAGTTTAAAGCTTAAAGTTTAAATTTTTAATTTTTAATTTTATATTTTAATTCTTAAATTTTATTTTAATCTTAAACAAATTAAAATTAATTAATTTTATATTTTTAATTTTTATACATAATTCTTTTAGTCGACTGCAATTAGTCGACATTAAATAAATAAATAAATAAATAAAAAATAAAAACCATATAAACGAAGAACTACAATTTGGGGGCTCGTCTGGGATGAGCTTAAGTGTAAAGACAAAGTTTGTGCATATGACGCAGCTCGTTTTGGTAGCAACCAGTGAACGGTAAAATAGAACCGTTGCATGATCGACGCTGAAACGAACGAAAACAAAAGAATACAGAATTCTCGAAGAAGTTTCGAAAGTCGGCAAACCAAAGATGCTGCTTAAGTTGACAGAAGCAGAAGTGGTGCGTACGTCGACGGAGGCAAAGTTGCTGCTTAAGTTGGTAGTAGCAGAGCTCGAGCGTGCGTCGACAGAGGCAAAGTTGTTGCTTAAGTTGGTAGAAGCAGTGCTGGAGCGTGCGTCGACAGAGGCGGAGTTGTTGATTGCACCGACAGAAGCAGAGATGCTGTTTGCGTCGTCAGAGGCATTTTGGAATTCAGGATGAAGAGGAAAGCGATTCAGATAAAGATCAATCCGTTTTTACAGAGCGAAATATAGCTGAAGATTAAAGAGTAGACAATGGCAGGTCAAGATTCACTCTCAAAGATATAGAAGGCTGCGTATCTAGTTTCTCTGGAACAGGAAGATCTGATGTAGAACAAGGGATCGATGAGTTAAAAAGTTGTTCAACTACTGTAGAGTGATTTGCAACTTTTTATCTATTCGAATCAGATGCTTACTGGAGCGGCAAAGCTGTTTGTGCGTAGTGAGGCGATTATTCGTAGTTGGACTGTTTTGAAGGCATAGTTGGAAGAAGAGTTTTCAATCAAAGTCTCATCAGCTGAGATTCATAGAAGACTGGACCAGCGTCAGCAGAGAAAAGACGAATCATTACTTAAATATTTGTATTCTATGAAAGAAATCGCAAAGCCAGTTACTATTGATGAGCCAAGTTTAATTGACTATTACATAAAGGGTATTCCAGATTCGAAAGGGAATACGATTATGTTTTACGAGGCTAGAAATATACAGGAACTGAAACATCAAATCGAGATATATCAGAAAGCTAGATCTGGCAAATCAAATCAATCACCTGGGGAACGTCAGGAGCAAAAGAAAGATCAAGGCAGAAGTCAGGTTAAGTCTGGAACATCCAGGAAATGTTTCAAATGCGGCGATTGTTCCCAATGAAAGACTGTAAGAAAAAAGATTCTGTTTGCTTTAAATCAGGTCAGGCAGGACACCGAGCAGCACATTGGACAGCAAAAAGTTACGAAAAGTTACGTATGTCAAGAAAAAAACAAATGCTAATGTAGTTCAAGAGGATAAAAGAAGAGTGACGTTAGGCAGTGAATTTACTCTTTCAGGTCTTGAGTTGAAGAGCGTTGCTTACAAAAAGATTATATTTAAAGGTTTGGTTGACACGGGTGCTGATTTGTGCTTAATGCGCAGACAATTTTTCATGAGTCTAGGAGCAGCAGAAATAACTGATAAGGGAAAGAGTTTGAAAGGATTGGAGAAAGTAGTGTTTTAATATTTGGAAGTATTATTATATCCGTTCTAATAGATGATATTCCAATGGATGTAGAATTTCATGTCGTTCAAGATCAGGATATATATTTCGATGCTATTTTAGGAAGGACAATTTTTGATACTGTTGATATGAAGGTTACCAAAAGTGGTAGTCACTTTAATATCAGGATGAAAACTGAAGATGGAGGTAAAATTAGGGATACACAGTTATTTAATCGTCAGGTGAATTATGAATTTCGAAGCATGTGTGTGGAAGAGCTTATAGCAACTTCTAAGGTAGATTTATCTCATCTTAGTCAGCCTGAAGTTAAAACGGTATTGGAGATGATCGAACAATATTGTCCAATCCGCAACACAAATGTCCCCTGTCGAGATGAAAATTATTTTGAAAAATTAAGTTCCAGTTTATCAGCGCCCCATGCGACAGTCGTATAGTGACCAAAACTTTGTAGTTGAGCAGGTGCGGGAATGGTTAAAAGAAGCTATAATACAGCAAAGAACATCCGAGTATGCTTCGCCCGTAGTCCTGGTGGCTAAGAAAAATGGGAAAAAGGCCTCTATGCTGCGACTTTCGCAAATTAAATGAGAAAATTATACGAGATAATTATCCGGTGGCGCACATGGACAATGTCTTAGACAAACTTCAGAATGCTAAGATATATACAACATTGGATGGCCGTCAGCCGTCAGAGACAGCAAGGGGAATTAAATTTAACCACAGCTCTGGCTGGGGTAAGTGCCGTCCTTGCTCCTACTGACGGAAGTGCGGCTATACTCTCCACGCGGCTGGAAGCAGGCCCCTAGCACGGTCATGTCTCTGCTAGGGGTGCTGACTAATTGTAGTCGGGCGAAGATCGTGAATCTATAAATCACCCCAATCCAAGGCGGAACAGCATACGCTAATGGATGCATGGCCGGGGGGTAGCCCGGTCTCTAGTATACTCTGGATACCTGTCGCCCTCCAGTTTCATTTAGACTTCCCACGGCAAGCGGGCTATGTCGTGGGTGACCTTCCCTTCCCGCTTACTCGTGGGATCAATTTCGTATGGATCTTCTTAACTTAAAAAACAAGCCTGATGCGGCTTTGAACGCATCAACCCAGGGCGAAGCCTTCACGGCCGACCCCAATACCAGCACTGCAGCTGTTGGGCTGCTGGCGTCCACCCCCAATACCACGGGTCTCGACCCTGGTACTCCGGGGGACTCGGACAGGCCACGAACTCCCTTGGACACTGAGCTCGCTAGTGCTGCCTTCTCGTCCAACAACTGCTCAGTCATGCAGCGGACCGTCGAGGTGATGTCCTCCGACGCCGAAGCTGAAGGTGACCTGATCAGCTTTGCTGACGACGCTTCCGTGGCCTCTCAGAGGTCAGGCCTCACGGCAGCAGGCTCCCAAATCCAGACTCTGCGACTGGACTCGGGGAACGCCTTCGTCAAACTGAAGACCCGCGAGAAGAAGCTCTTCAAAGCTGCACTCGCAAAGGGTTCGAGCAGAGCAGAGGCTCTGGCTATCGCCACTGCGCCCCCCGCGGAAACCAAGGCTAAGCGGATGCGCGGTGACGATACCATCCCCGAACCCCAAGGGTCCTCAAAGAAGCCCAAAAAGACTCATGTGGAGTCCACAAACCCACTCTTCAGCCAAGTGGCAAGCAGGGTGAAATTGGGCTTCACTTCGGCTGACCCCACTAAACCTCTTACACCGGAGCATATTGCCACGGTGCAAGAGAGCATCCTAAAGGCGATGCGGCTGCCTTTCACATCAGAAGTCGGCCCAGGTTTCGAGGGTTGTATACCCCGAAACGAGTGGCTGCTCCTGGTGTGCGAGAACAGCAGCACTGCCGATTGGGTCAAGGAAGCTTTTGGACATATCAAGTCCATCAGCGGCCTTGATTTAAAGTTCCTGGAGAAAGCAGAGTTCCCAAGAGCTCACCTCATTAGAGGTTACTTCCCCAACAGCGCGCAATACACACTCGCCGAGATTGTGGAATACTTGGGTATCCAAAATCGTGAGCTCTCTACGGAGCTGTGGCGGGTCGTGCAACACAGCCTCAACGGCAATACGACACACCTCGCGATGATGGTCGACGAGAAGTCGTATAAGGCTCTGACGGACATTAAGGGTAACGTGAAATTCCGCTTTGGCAGAGTTAAGCTTATCCTTAAGAACTCCGCCGTCAGGGCCTTCCCCGCTCCTGCCCCCTCCCCCTCCCCATCTCCAACCCCCCCTCCCGTCAGCGTTCCTCCAGCGGCGGTGACGGTGGGCCCTACCGGCGTGACAGCTGTGGCTAACGCTCCGGTGGCGTCCACCAGCACCGCAGCTGCAGTGGCGCTGACAAAACCCATCCCCAAACCCCCAGTCATAGTGGTGACTGCCCCCAAGCCCACAGCGGACCGCACTAAGCCGGTGGTTGGCAGCGGTTGCCCCGTCGTCCATTCCAGGCCCTCCACTGGCACAGTGCGGAGACCCCCCGCAAGGGCCCCTCCGGCGGCATCCGAGGCAACGACTCTCGGGGGGGGGGCAAGGCAGGTGGCCTTGTTAAAAAGGCCCTAAAGGAGGATGCCGAGCGCCATTAAGGTGCTCCAGGCGAACCTGCACCACGCCAGAGGAGCGTCTTCCACCCTGTGCAGGGTCGTCTGCGAAGAGGAAATCAACCTGGCTCTCGTCCAGGAGCCATGGTTGATCGGTGGCCACATCCGTGGACTATCATGCGGATCATGTAAGTTGATATATGACCGCACGGGAGGTGCCCCTCGCACTGCTATTATTGTTAATAGCAATGTGAGACACTTCCCTTTATCAAATTTCATCCACAGAGACCTGGTGGCAACGGCTATTGAGGTAGCCACGGCTGAGGGCGTCCGGGAGGTTGTGATCGCCTCTGCCTACTTCCCGGGCGACGTGGATGACGTTCCCCCCACAGAGGTTCAGCGGCTGGTGGAGTTCTGCCGCTTACACAACAAGCCGCTCGTGATCGGCTGTGATGCCAACGCGCATCACACGATCTGGGGAAGCAGCGACATTGACAAACGTCGTGAGTCCCTTTAAGAATATCTATTGTGTTGTCAATTAGATGTTGCTAACATAGGGTGTAAGCCAACCTTCATTAATGCCATTAGGGAAGAGGTTCTGGATCTTACCCTAGTCAGTAACTCTATTGGGAGTTCACTGGTGAACTGGCGGGTCACAGACGAAGCCACGTTGTCGGACCATCAGCACATCAGGTTCGACCTACCTGGCCAAGTCGAGATCCGTCAGAACTCCTTCTGCCCCAAAAAGACCAAGTGGGATCTTTTTAAAGCCTCTGTGGCTTTTAAAGCAGACTTGTTGATCAGCAACCCAAGTTCTATCAGTGAGATAGAACTTGCTGCCAACCTGCTTCAAGATGTGCTCATCACATCCTTCGAGAACAGCTCTGTTCGGAAGACCCCAGAGGTCAACCGTAAAGTTCCATGGTGGAACGAGGAACTATCCGCACATAGAAGGAAGGTTAGAAGCCTTTTCAATAGGGCCAAAGCTAATCGTGTCAGCTGGGACGTCTATAGGGACGCCCTAACTAAATATAATAAAAACATTAGACGTGCCAAACGCGATACGTGGCGCAGCTACTGTGGTAGCATTGAATCGCTACCGGAGGCAGCGAGACTGCACAAAGTATTAGCTAAAGGGTCGTCTAATGGTATAGGGCTTCTTAAAAGAGCATATGGCTCTTTCACCCAAGATCGCAGGGAAGCACTTGATCTTCTGCTTCAAGTCCACTTCCCAGGTTCGGTGGCGAACCCAGATCTATCCAGTCAAGATGACGTCACCACGTCACCGGACTCCGTGGCTCCAATTTATCGGGAACCATCTTCGACCCTGAAAAGGTCAAATGGGCTGTAGATTCCTTCGCTCCCTTCAAAGCCCCAGGGGGCGATCAAATCTTCCCAGCCCTTTTACAAAACAGCCTGGATCATATTCTCGATCCGCTGGTCGGCCTGTTTAGAGCTAGTCTCACTTGGGGATACATACCCGTCTCTTGGAGAAGAGTCAATGTGGTATTCATTCCCAAACAGGGGAATCGTCCCCAGGACCAGCCCAAATCCTATCGGCCGATCAGTCTCACCTCCTTCCTGCTTAAGACAGCGGAAAGGCTCATAGACCTGCACATACGGTGCTCTCTGCAGGAAACTTATCCTCTGCATCCCACGCAGTTTGCGTATATAGCCGGAAGGTCGACGGAGGTCGCCCTCCACAAATTAGTAGGTAAAATCGAAGAAGCCCTCGCATCCAAGAACATTGCTTTGTGCTCTTTTCTTGATATAGAGGGTGCCTTCGATAATACCGGCTACGGCTCTATTTCTGCTGCGCTAGAGCGCAGAAATATTGCCCGTCCCCTAATCCGATGGATTGAGGCTATGCTCAAACACCGGATCATTTCCTCTACCTTGGACACCACGACTGCCTTTATCAGTGCGGTTAAAAGATGTCCCCAGGGAGGGGTCTTATCCCCCCTAGTCTGGTCTTTAGTAGTTGATGAACTACTAAGCATTCTCGCAGACCAGGGCGTGCAACCAATCGGCTACGCGGACGACCTGGCTCTAATAGTGAACGGGAAATTTGCCAACACCGTGACAGAGCTAATGCAATCTGCTCTGAACACGGTTGGCAGATGGTGCGAAGATGTAGGTCTCAGCATCAATCCCCAAAAGGCAATTATTGTTCCCTTCACTAAGCGCTATTCTATTGACATAGGTCAATTGAACATAGGCGGCTCCCCTGTGGGTCTTTCCAGCGAAGTCAAGTATCTAGGGGTGACCCTTGACAAAAGACTAAACTGGAATTCCCACCTAAACAACACTCTATCAAAGGCAACTCATGCCATGTGGGCATGCAGAAGATTCTTTGGTAGAACCTGGGGTCTCAAATCCTGTAACATCCGGTTGCTATTTGAGATGATGGTAAGACCCATCGTCACCTACGCTGCAATTGTGTGGTGGCCAAAGGTGACGCAGGTCACTGCCATCAACAAATGCAATAAATTGCATAGGCTACTTTGCCTTTCTCTGACGGGTGCACTCCGCACCTGTCCCACAGCAGCAATGGAGTCAATCCTCAACTTGACTCCGCTGCATATCAAAATAAAAGAAGTCGCTGCAATGAGTCTTCTTATAATCAAGCTCCAATCTGGGCTTCTAGCTACCGAATCAGGGCATGCTAGACTTATCAAAGATATTCCTGGCTTAGAGATCTGCACTAGATCAGATTCTATGACCAAGGAACTCCTCTTTGGTGCAAAATTCAGGACTCTCATCCCAGACTGGAAGGACTGGGATGCTGGCAACCCCATCAGCGACCCTCACGGTATACACTGGTATACCGACGGGTCTAAAACTGATCAGGGGGTTGGAGCCGGGATACATGGTCCCAACTCCAAAACCTCGATTGCCATGGGCAAGTGGCCCACGGTCTTTCAATCCGAGGTTCATGCCATTGAGTTCTGCTGCCGTCTTATCCTTGAGAAGGGGATGAGAGGAGCGAACATTTACATCTTCTCGGACAGCCAAGCTGCCATACTAGCCCTCTCCTCAAAGAGAGTAAGTTCACGTATGGTGGCTGACTGCTGGAACTGCCTCCAGAGGCTGTCCAAAAGAAACAAAGTTACCCTCCTTTGGGTACCTGGACACTCTGGGTTCCAGGGCAACGAGCTAGCGGATGAACTAGCGAGGGCGGGGTCATCAGCCTCTATGGTTGGCCCCGAACCCTTCTGCGGCGTGGGGTGGTCAACCATCTCATCCCTTGTGAAAACTTGGGCAGATAGGTTGACCGAACGCTATTGGTTCTTCCAACCAGGGATGAGGCAGGCTAGAGAGCTTACAAATCCCTCGGTTAAACGCAGAACAGACTCACTCTCCAGGAGAGATCTCTATCTCCTTGTTGGCTATCTCAGTGGCCACCATCTGGTGAACTATCACCTAACAAAAATGCGTCTATCCTCTGATGCAGAGTGCAGACTCTGTAAGGAGGACGATGAAACCACCAAACACATACTGTGTGACTGTCCAGCCTTGGTTTGGAGTTGGAGGAAACATTTGCACGTGGAAATCGCAGTTCCCGAGCAAATTGTCCGTTCCTCGACGAAAGACCTGCTTGGCTTCATCAGGGAAGCAGAGCGGCTTTTGTCAAGATAGGGAGAGCATTTAGGCACAAAAGACCATTCTGGTTGCAGTGCCTCGCGCCTTCTCTGCTGGGAGACTCCCTCTTTCAAATAAATAATAAATAAATAAATATTATTACATCTTAAATATGTAACATTAAATCCAATTACTTTTTTATATTCATAATTAAAATCAATGCGTAGACATGTCACAAAATTCAATATTATTTAAGAACCAAGACACCAATCGCTTAACGGAAACAATCTTAATGATCCGATAAGCAACAAGAGCAACAGTCGAGCGGCACGCGACAGTGGGATAACTTTCGACCTTTTTTAAAACGTAAAGAGTCCATAATTGTAACGTAAGCCTTCATAAACAAATGGATGCATATGAATACGTGCGTGTAGCATATCATTGGCCAAGCACAAATGTATATATGTTTGTGCGCTTGAATGCAAAAAATAGGTGTGCATAGAAAGAACAGAAGAGCAACAGCTGGCGCAACCTGCTCGCATTATCTTTCCTTTTCTTTCCTAAAAGAGGAGTGCAATGAAGTCACAGCTTGCAGGTCTGTATACAAAATCATAGCGAACAAGGTTTTTGTTTAATAACGTCTGTGTCCGATAGATTTTGACGTTATGTTGGTATTATAATTAGCTAAGTATTGGTCTAATTCACAATGTTGCGGGGCGGTGGGCGTGGCACCCAACATTTGAAATTAACTTCATCTGCGCCGGATAAACAGAAACATTCATGCCTAATTTAGTGTTTTCAGCTTTTATAATAGCTAAGATCTGTGTGTTCATCTGGTCATCCGGACATCCGGACAGACAGACTGACATGGCCCAATCGACTCGGCTAGTGATCCCGAGCAAGAATATATACTTCGTGGGGTCGCACAAAATTAGTATAACCTTTTTAGACCATTTTCAATGGTCGAAGGATATAATATAAAGCTAAGTAAAACTTAAAAGGTTTATGTAAAGCTCTGTTGAACTTAAGGTTTGCTGCACCGAAATAATACATTTGTCAATTAGTTCAGAGCTGACCTCTGGTGAAAAGACAATCAAATAAAGATTACAAAAAGAATAAATAAATATTTTTTTTATATTGTATTAAATCAATAACCTTAATAACGTGATTCGGTTCTTTTAAAGTGACTAAAATCGGTGACCGCACAAGAACCTGTGCTATCGGAGTTAATTTAAAAACCTAATTTTGTGGCCCGCTTCGTGAAGTGAGACTGCCACTAAGGTGTAATGCAATTGACCAAAAATCAAAGTGCACAGTGCAGTTCACGTAGAACATAAGTCTCGACCTTCTGTAGCAGTCCGTGAAGAAAAACAGTAGCCCACTAAATCGAAAAGTGCGACCGCTACTAGGCATAAGTCTTAACATACTGTAGCAGTCTGTGAACAAGAACAGAAACTAAACAAACACTAAGAAACTAAAATATTATTGTTTTGACAATGTTTTATAAATAAAACTAAATGGAGTTAGCAGCGGGAAGTCTCTGTCAATTACTTCGGCATATACGCCAAGTACCGCAATTCTCTGGAGACCCATGCAGTCTCAGCTCGTTCATCAGACGAACTTAAAATTCTTCGGGTATACGGGAAAAGTTTCCCAATTTGGAATGCATAACGAATGGACAACTTTAAAAGACGCCCTTATCAAAGAATTCAAGACTTAGACGCCTCTGGAGGAATTATTAGGAAAATTGTATTGCACACCCTTTAAAGGTAACTTATATCTATTCTGTGAACAATTAAAAGATAAGTCAACTTTAATCATAAATAAGTTAGCATTTGAAGATGACCGAAATAACACAACGGTTTTACACAAGCAATGGCAACCATTAAAAAAAAATATAATTCAACGATCAATCCCTAGGCGGTTATAGGTAAGCTGTTCATAACCTTAGCTAGGCATAACATTTCAACCGTTCAAAAATTAAGATAAGTCGCCCAACAAGAAGGTCTATACGCAGAGCCAATTTCAGTAAAAATCCGATAGTCAGCCAAAACTGAACGCAAATTCACTTAACATCCATAACAATACAAACATTAATCAAAGCAAAATAACTCACCCCTTATTATTTTATTCATAAATCCCACCCAAATCCAACAGCAGTTTGATCAGAACAGAAATTTATACAACGAATTCAAAACAGATTTACTTCATGACCGTCAAAACATAACATAACTGACATCTACAATAATAATGACGAACAGTTCCACGAAGATCAATTACAGAATACTTAGACAGAAATGTTTACAGATCAGCAACATCAACAAGCTGAAAATTTTGCAATACAAGACTGGGATCCCACCAATACATAAAGATCATGTTTAATAACTACAGATATAGATGCATAGTTGACACTGGCTCATCAATAAACATGATGACCTGAAACTTTTTCAAACTCCAAGTTAAAGATAAACAAACAACTGTCCGAAGTATGACAAGGTATTCTTAATTAAATAAATATGTAGACCTTCCGGCCAACGGGCTTTTTTTGCAAACGCAGCAATTCTATATTCATTCATTTTAACCTTATTATGACACTCTATTAGGAAGAAAAGTACTAATTGAATTTACAAAAGACCATACTCCTATCCTTTTGCCTACGAAGCAGAAGTAAATAAGCAAATTGCGGAAATGTTACAACAGGGTATTATAGGCGAAACCGACTCCCTACTGCATTCCATTATGGATTGTTCCCAAAAATAATAGATGCCTCTGGAAAACCGAAATTCTGGTTGGTCGTGGACTGTGAAATCCTAAATTAAATAACAATAAATGATAAAATTCCGATTCCTAATATGGGCGAAATACTAGGCAAATTAGGATAATGCCAATATTTTACTACGATTCTCGTGTTTTTTGAAGTGAAGTCAAAACTTAGACGTGCAGGAAAATGTGTGAACACAGAATAGGTTAGGACCATGCTATTATAGTTTAAGCAATTGTTACCCACTTTAAAAGATTAGGATTCATAAACTTATTATAAGTTTCATACATTTTGAGAAAATTAAAAATACCTAATTCAAATGAATTAGAAATTGCAAATTTATTGACACAACTCCGACGAAGACGTAATCACCATTACTTATCTCCCACTACTAGGAAAGCGAAGCTAGTTACTATCGAAGGCCGTCACCTTCCCATCTTTATACTCAACAATGATTCATATCTGGGAGATATCTAGTGGAACCAGGACTACATAACTTGGAAGACAGCTGGAGTAACCCACAACCTTATTTACTGGCGTCCATCGTCTTAAGAACTTACACCTGTAATGAGTCGCACCCCATAAAAGGTAAGTGGCATGTTCAGTAAGAACAACTTTAATTGGTATAGAAATATAATATATATAGCATAGATGTCCCGGCCACGCGTTGCTGTGACTAAAGTTTTTGCTATTTTACAATATAGTAAACAATCTAAAAGGAACTATAAGAGAACATCAGTCATGGAGTTCTTTTCACTTAGATGGTATTTGTAAAAAATATGGTGATCTCCTTATTTTACTTTCTACTACTATAACCCTTTAGTACAATGAAATTATTTACGAACATATTGTAGTGCCCCATATGAAGTGTGTAGATCCGAAATCGTACTGACAGTGTTGTCACGCCGTGTAATTTTTATAGATCATCAATAGTTGGAGCGCTGAATCTACCAGCATGTTCACCTAATGGTACTTTGTCGGCTTTAATGACGATTTGATAATTGTCATTTTGCAGTCGTGATTAATCTTTTTTGATCAATTGAATTTGTTGATTATGATCTTCTAAAAAATTTTCCAATGATATCACAATTGCTCTTTACTCTGCTTGTTCAATAAAATTATATAGGCACCGAGTCGTCACACGCTCTTCACAATCACCCATAAAATAAATTTGAAGAAATTTCGGATTGTTATCAGGCATTGGCATCAATGATCTGATTTTATGGTACACCTGGCCTTGAATTTTGAATGTAGTTTCATCCATCGGGTGCACGATCGCAAATTTTAGTTACCCCAAATGACGTCATTTGGAAGCAAGAATTCAATTTGTGTATCTTACGCAAAAATAATTTGGAATCATCTGAATTGCCAGTAAGAAGGAATAATAAAGGCTCCGGAGCGGGTAGAGGAGACAGCACAACTTTTCCTGTTGCGCAGCACATGCCGACTTTTTCATTCCGAAATTTCAATGTCTGACAATATTGACATACTTTATTCATTCCACCGAAAGCAATTTTTGAATTCGCTGAGTAGTTAATATCTGGTGCATATTTAAGGGCAAGCCGAACGAATGATGCACGTATTAATGAGCGGCTGATCCGTTGCCTTTGTCGATCTAGTACTCGTACTGTAGCTATGTTTCGTTCTCGTGCCGGTTTTGTTCTTAAGATGTTCTGTTGAAGACGTTCGTTACACTGTTCTAGAGATACTTGTACATGACCTTTTGGATTTCTGGATTCAATTTGTTCTCCCAACTGATGGGCTCTTTTAATAGGTTTGCGTCGTGCCTCTCTGGTGCTCGCGTTGTTGAGGTTACATTTTTTCGGTGGCATTTGACTGAATTACGAGGGTCGTTTGATAAGTCCGTGACTTTTTGAATAAAATATATTTTTTTCGTCAAAGAAGCGTTTTATTTCTCAACATAATCTCCTTTTAGCTCTATACATTTAGTCCAGCGTTTTTCCAATTTTTTTATTCCTTCCAAATAATAGGTTTTCTCAAGGCCCTCAAAATAGTCGTTTGTTTCTGTGTTTCTCTTCATTTGACCCGAATCTCTTACCGCCGAGCCATTTCTTCATGTTTGGAAACAAAAAATAGTCACAGGGGGCTAAATCTGGAGAATATGCTGGATGGGGTAGCAGTTCGTAGCCCAATTTATGAAATTTTGCCATGCTGACACGAAATTCACTTTTTTCCATTTTCGTTAAAATTCACGAGATCGTCTGCTTTCAATGCCTATAAAACGCAAACCAAAAAACGCAGCTTTCTCAAAATTTTACAGTCAGCTGTTAATCGATAACTGCTGACAGGAGCAGTGTTGTATTTAGAGCAGGTGCGCGGCAAATACAAAAAGTCACGGACTTATCAAACGACCCTCGTATACAAATAATTAGCAATAAATTAAAATTGCGACTATAATTTGAGATTTAAACTATCCTATCTCTCAAGGTATGCGAATGTTATTATAATCGGTTAAGTGGTTTAGGAGTCCATTGAGGACAAACATTGTGACACGAGATTTATATATATTATATATTTATATTAGTTAAAATCGTAAACAAACAAACAACAACAGTGAGATAACACATATTTCTGATTTGTTGATTAAATTTGTTGTGACAGCGTCCCTTGCGGTGAAATAAAACAAGAATATGATAGAGAAGATGGCTTACATGAACAAAATTTAATTGAAATTACTGTGCAAGAAGAATTCAAAATGAATATTTAACCGAACCTGTTGAATGCATTCAACGATGGTGCCATTAGGAGCGCGTTAGCCGAACAGGAGAATTGCATAAAGCAAGTGTTTCAAATAGAAGTTGATACCGTAAGGCAGCAAGTGAACAGTTTGCAAGTAGATACGCCAAAGGTAGAAAACTACAGACGGATAACTAAAAGTTCCGGGCCCGACAAGAGTGCTTTAGTTGACGCTAGTACAGTATTGAATTTTGACGCTTAATCTGCTAGGCCAGATGTTACATACGCAGCTCTATCCAAAGACTTGCCAGCCGCATTAGCGATAGCCATAGAAGCCGAGGCAAGCATCGAAAGAAGTATATTTGTTAATAATTTGCATGAATTAAGGAGGTGAGGAGTCATGCTTCTGAAGACAATAGGCAGCCGAACCGCCAATACTATAGGGAGGGTAAGTATGGTTGAAATGAGCTAGTTTCCGAAAGGAGACCAGGAGGACTTAGAGGTTGAATAATATCAACCAACAAGGTGAATCTAACGATTCACAAAAATATCAGGAGGCAGCTGTGGCGGCCTCAGTTATCATAAATGATGACAATGACTATGTCAATGAATCTGGTTCACTCAATTTTATAGGGGACGCTCCCAGTTTCCATTTGTCGAGAGAAACTGGTTGGGAGAAAACTAAAATGACATAGCGACACCGGAGCCGCCGAAAACTACATTGAGCCCAAAAAGGAGTAGTACTCCCCATTTGTTGTTAGTTCCATACGCGGTTCTAACAATTTTTGGTTTTAAATTTTGTTAATGCAATTAGTATCGGTATTGGACTTGAAGACTGACACGATAAGGTAGGGGGATACAACAAAAATGTTGCTGTACCACAAGTTTAATAATGTTAATTTTACTCATGTTGATGGCATAGTAGTGCCGTTAACAATTAAAAGCGAATTTAAAAAGATGATGTTGAACAGAATTAAGGCATTTTCGACCTCTAACGAGGAGCAGCCTTTCGATACCTCAGTCGTTGCGACAATTAGTAAAACCGATAACAATCCCATTTATTGGAAGCAGTACCCACATCCAATGGGAGAAGCCGAGTTAATAATAAGGAAAGTAAAAACTTGTCAGATGATAGGATCATCCGCCCCTCCATATAAAAACCCCACTTGCGTTGTCGATAGAAAGGATTGTAATGAACATGGGAATACATAGGAACAAAAGACTTGTCATCAATTTTAGGAAACTAAATAAGCAGACTATATTATACAGGTACCCATTACCGAACTTTGCAACTTAGGTGAAGGTAAATACTTTACCACGTTAGACCTCAAGTCTGGTTACCACCAGATCTACCTTGCAGTATGAATTTTGCCGACTGCCTCTTGGGTTAAAAAATGTTAGAAGTATTTTCTAAAGTACAATGGACGACGTTCTGCGAGAGCAAACAGGAAAGACGTACTATGTTTATATAGATGACGTGTTAATTTGTTCCTAACATAAGTCCGATCATGTTAAGCATATTGATTAGGTTATAGCCTCTGTGATGCAAAAATGAAAGTTTCCAGGGAAAAAACAACATTTTTTTAAGAAAGCGCAGAAAACTTGGGTTTTGTTGTAACAAAAGGCAGAGCTGAACCGGAACCTGAAAAAGTACGCGTTATAGGAGAATTCGTGGAACTCTAAAGTTACCTAGCTAGTTAATATAGACGTTAAATAAAGGATATTCCAGCAATTGCGAGACCACCCACAAACTTACTTTACAGAGAAGTGTAGCTGGCTTACCAAGGCCTCACTGTCAATGTTAGCTTGCGTAAGGTTGTTAATAAATAAGACCCCTAGCATGGTTTTGCGGTTAGTTAGGGAAGGCAGATTTAGTAACAGAAGTCTACTATTATAGGAAGGCAGTCTCAAATTATCATCCCAGTTAAGGCCGCGTAAGGCAAAAAGTAAGAAATTTCTCTGTACAAATTCGATGCGTTCCTAATGAATAGTGTACTGGGGACACCATACGCATGAACCGTATTCGAGAAGAGAATGGCTCGGTTAGTAAGCATATGTCGAAGGAAATTCCGATTAATATCAATAACACAGAAAGTGCGGCATTCGAAATATTCAAGCATCAGAAGACATCATGTTAAGATTTCCGGAAGCAAGCATCAGAAAACATCATGTTAAGATGTCCGGACTTTAAGAAGCCCCTTGACTTAACGACAGATGCTTCTGCTATCGCTGAAAAGCAAACCAATTATTATGATTTTCAGAACCCATACATAAATATCTCAACAGAACACTTTGCGGTCTCAAATAGGATCTGAACACCAAAATTAAGAGATGGAAAGCCGTTATAGACGAACACAATGTCAAAATTTTTTACAAGTCCGGTAAAGAAATACATATTTGTGGTAGACGCGCTTTGGCGCCATAACATTAATACTATGCAAAACGAGTTAGAGTCCGTTGTTTCCGTTATACTCAGTCGTCGTTGAATTATACTATCGATGCCACAAATAAATCGCTTAATTGCTTCAGAAACCTGATAATTCTGGAAGAAGCACAGTTTCAGTTGAAACGAAAATTCGAGCTTTTCCCGGGGAAAATGGGATACACCATATATTTCACTCGGGATGATGAACCTTTCGCTGAAACAAGTAGTGCAATCAGAATTGGTGAAAGCAATTCACAGCAAACTCCACACCTTAGCTTATTTATAAGACGAACTCATAAGGGCGACACGCACAAATTGAATTGACGGACACAAGAAGAATAATGCATACACAATGCAGAATAGAGTGGTGTAAGCATTAGACAAAGCGAGAGGGCAATAAGTAATAGTATTCATTTCTAGATGCTTCGCGAGAGTTGTACAAACGCTTAGTTTCCTATGTCCCAGACTCTTAGGTCAACTATATTGACAATGTTCGTGGTTTAATTGCTGCCGAGATCGATTTGTGAAATGTTTTAGTTGTTTTCTTTTAAATAATTTAAAAGCTTAATAAACATAAACATATTAAGGAGGGGCGGTGACGGTGACTAATCACGAAACCTGCGCCAGCGGCTGGCACTCAGGAGGCTCAGCTCTCTGTCAGATTCAGAGACAAAGGTACAATAATCATCATCCGGCACGAACCAGCGCCTAGCCAACATAAATGAACGGGCATAACCTCAAGCCCAAGGTCTGGTTTATTACCTGGGTAGGAGTCATTCAGTCTCCAGCGGTTCCATTCTTCTCTGCCAAGCCATCGCAGGGCATGGCGCTGACGCTGCAAGACAACAAGTCAGTAGCCCAGTAGCGGCCATAGCACTGACGCAATGCGCTAAGTAAAGTCAGCAATGATAACACAGGCTCGAAATTGGGCTTTAAAGGTCCAAATACATGTTAAAGCATACATCGTATGTCTAGATCATGATTCTATATCTTTTGGGAGATATTTAAAGGGTTTTCGGTTTTTGAGATTATGGCGAAATCCAGACGTGACCCAGAGTACATATAACTGTATATGCCTCATACTCTGCCTGTGTAATCTAACTCTTGCAATGCGTCGCAGGAGCAGTGTTATCTGAGTCGGTTTTCCGACTATGAGTTTGTTGCTCATACTTCCGAATTCTTTAGCATTTTTGTATTCTGACTTAAGTCTAGTTTTGACTTTGAATCAAGACAGCACAAGTTGATTAAAACAACTCGAAGCCGTAATCAATATTACTTATTTCCCACTACTGAGCCCCATCCTAATCTTCAACAACACTCCATATATAGAGAAGCCAGGACTTCATAACTTGGAGAGCTTTACAGAAGCATGTATGTAATTCATGTCCTCTTTGCGGACTACCATGTATGACCGTTTGCGTAATTTTAGTTTTAATTTTTTCATGACGTTATGCTACAATGGGAAATACATTTTACTGCTCAATACAATTTCCAAATAAGTTGCTTTTTGTTCCATTGACCAAATCATCCAGACAGGAAAGCACATGGCAGCCCGCATCAGACACAAACCTCATAGCGAGCTTACATCTAGCTACTTGCAGGCAACATCTTTAAACGTACTACTAGGAAACGGTAAACTTTCCAAGAGATACTGGACAGTCTTAATGTGTCCGAATCACAATTTCTGGATTTTTTCCACAGGGGGACTAGGGAACAATTTCAATGCTTCAGGTGACTAAAACGCCAAAGACACCAACTATGGATCACGTCTCGTCACCCCTTAAGAAAAACGGTTGTATAATCATAAATCAATAGAAAATTTAAATACGTCTCTTTAGGTAGACCATCAAACAGACAAACCAACCCGAACAAAAGTCCTGACTTAATCGACTTTGCTATAACCAAAAATATCCCTCGAACCCCCATCTACCGGATCTATCATATGACCGCTTACCAATCCTCTTAAATCTGAATCTCTTTAACGCCCTGATGACTCTACTCAACAGACTAGTAGATCAACATCAACGAGAACAAACTACATTAACCTAAACCCAAGGCAAAACTTCGATTCCGATATTGAATCCGCAGCAAATACACTAGAGAGTGTTTTGGCTGAAGCTGCCCGCATCTTTATACCCTCAATGGAAAGTGCACCTTGCAGACCTTAAAAAAAACTACCATGACGTATCAACGTCTGTTGATACAGTTACCTCAGTCATTGCTACAATTCGCACCATAGAAAACAAAAACATTTTCACCAATGGGAGAATCAAATTTTGTAAATAATAAAGCAACTCCTTAAAGATGGCATCACAAGGCTATCAAGGTCCCCGTACAACAGCTCAATATGGGTTGTTGACAAAAAAGACCTTGACAACAAAAGGCAACAGAAATAAACGATTGGTAATCGACTTTAGAATGCTTAATAAGCAAACCATAGCCGATCGATTCCCAATGCCGAGTATTCAAATGTTTCTAGCGATTCCTAATTTTTTACGGATCTATATTTAAAGTCGGGCTATCACCAGATTTATTTGGCGGAACACGACAAATGAAAAGATAACAAACTTAGACATCGAGCGGATTGTTCTTTAAAAACAACGGATGCGACGAGAGTGGCAAGCTCATAGATCAAAACAAATGCTTAAAAATACTTTAACTTTCCAATGCGCTCAAGCCAGAAGAGAAAAAGCGCCACGGCACTATATAAAGCAACTATCAACGTCTCTCAATAAACACTAACTATGGAAAGCTCATCCCAGCTTTACACACTGGTAGCATTTAATTCGGCTTTTAAAATCATCGTAACAACATTTGATACCCACCTTCAACATGTCTTTCAGCCGAACTCTGCTACAAGTTTGTTTGTATTGCCGAAGCTGACAAAGGACGAACAATCACCACATGACCCAATCGAATTTCGAGCCAATGAATTAACAAAAATCGTCAAAAATCAACCACATCCGAAAAATTCTTCAGGATGTAATGTAGTAACGCCAAAGATGATTGAATCAAAAGCCTGGCAGAAATCCTTATAAAAATGAAAAGGTTTAAAGATTTTTCTGAAGTAAAGTCAGTTGCAGAAAGTTTGTCGTGGTTGAACGACGCACAGTCGAGCTGCCGATGTGAGGTGCAAAAATCATTTTCTTTCATGTTTAAATTGAGAAATTTATATGCTCTTATAAACAATTTTCGTTGCTTATAAGTTGACAAAAAAAATGTGAGTCGCTGAATCCGAATTAACATAACTTTAACTGAAAACCCTTTGAATACCCTTTGGTTGTTGGATTCATAATAATTTTTGCCACTTAAAATGCTGTGGCGCAGGTTAGAGACCCCGTCAACACCAATACCGGTGTTAAAAGGTCTTGTGAAACGTACCGTGTGGCTAATTCACAATAAAATCAAACTTGGGTTTTATCGGATACGTAACCTCCAATCGGAATTTTCGGAAATAGAGGGCAAATTCAACGCCTTTACAGCACTTAGTAAGCCACCTGCTCCTCAAAGCATACCTTTATATGCACTAGTAATTTAAAGCTCACCAATTTACCTTGTTCGCAGGATTGTTCTCCTGATCTTCTAAGCCCACTTTCCCCTTATTTGCAATGTCACCGAGCCTAAGCCTCTTGCTCTTGTGCCTACTCTCATTCCGAGCAATGACAACATGAAGGGTAATATTTTCTCGATCATGTCTGCTAGTAGGGCACAAAGAATACAACCTCTGACTTGCCTCTCACTTGGCCCCAGATACTTCTATAGAAGATCGTATATCCTCCCATAAATAACTTGATTGTGGAAAATTTAAGGGACATTTCATTTTTCGAAATTAATCTCCCAGAAGAATAGTTTAAAGACCATTGCGCTACTTCCTTTTGGCTGCCCGACCTAATTGTTAAGGACTTTACTCCAAAATATAAAAGCCGTTACTTTGCCCATGTTGGCCGTTACATCGCCAATTGGAACACCTTACTCTCCTGATATGATATGATATTGTTGGGTTTTCCCAAATCCCCTGCAGCAAATATTAGATTGGCTTTTTAAGTTTCATCCCAGCTTGAATACGATAGATTTTATTTTAATTTTTTTCGTTCTTTGAAGGTTTTACACATATAAAAAAAAAAATTTCAAGTTCATTTTACTTTGTAACTTATAAGCAATTAGTTTTATAAATTGTTTTTACTTTTAGGCAGTTGCCTGACTATAGTTGGACTTTAGATTAAAAAACAAATAAATCCAAAAACCCTCATTACGGCGGATTGTTTGTAAGATATCTATATGTTATAATAGTCCAATTTCGATAAAATGTATATGCTTATTATTTATACAGAAATAATTAATTTGGTTGTTATATCTTCAAAAAGAACAAAATCGCTGATAGGTTATATACCAGCTTTACCGATATATCGGCCCGATCTGACTCGTTCCGTCAGAGTCCACTTTTTTGCTATTTTGAATTACAAATATATTTTTCTTAATATGATAAAAAAAAAAAAATCGAATACAAACAAAATTTTGTTGATCAGTTGATAAATATTTAAATGAAATTATTAGATCTATAAATACTACAAATCAGTTAAAGAATGTTCGAAAATAAAAGTGTTTTGGTTAAAATAACATGATTTTAAAAGGAAGTTAACAAATATTGACTTTTATCGCCTGTTGGCAAACAACTATTCATTCTATAACGGTGAAGTAATTTATCACGACTTCTACATCTATCACGACTTCTACATAACCTAAAAAAGCATTTAATCCTTTGAATATCCTCTTAAAGATATAGAATTCTAATCTGGGCATGCGATATATGTTTAAACATTTTTTTCACCATCTCAGCTCGAATCCGAGGTCGAAAAACAAAGCAAAAAAAAATTTTGGTGAATCCTCAAAAATGTATGGAGGATCATGATCGGTACGATATATGTTGTAAAAACCTGTCAATAACGTCTTAATTTTAATTTAAAAAAAAAAAAAAATTAGAAAAAAATAACATTTTTAATTTTTTTGGATTAGAATGTGTTCGAATTTGATAGAAAACTAGTAAAAAAGAGTCAAGTTAGCGCACCCGACTGTGATATACCGGCTGCCCTACACGCTAAATGTAATTTCATAAGCATATACATACATACATACATGCTTTTGAATTATGTCTACAGATGAAGCTCGTGCTCTCCTACCTCCCTTGTTAATTGAAACAAAACATGATGCCCTTACTTTCTTCGATCAGATTGCAATTTTGAGGAAAAATATATAATATAGTCAGCTAATTATATATTGAAATCAGAAAGTTGAATGCTTTATCAACCCAAACTTGGTCCTAGCTCTTTTAGTCTCTGAGATCTAGGTTTTTCATACGCACAAGATTATACCGTCACGGCTTTTGATGTGTGGGGTTTGACTGTTACATACATTTTTGGTAAACCCAAAGTTATTATACCCTTCTACATTGTGGGTAGGTTATATTCTTTTAATATTTTTCGACCCGACCTAATTGTTAAGGACTTTACTCCAAAATATAAAAGCCGTTACTTTGCCCATGTTGGCCGTTACATCGCCAATTGGAACATAAACAAAGTCTTCAAAAAAAAAAAACATATCTTCTTTGAAGTGATAGTAGTACTGATTAACTAACTGCCCTTTTTACACGCGATTTTAATTTACCTTTTGTTACTAATACTTACTCTCCTGATATGATATGATATTGTTGGGTTTTCCCAAATCCCCTGCAGCAAATATTAGATTGGCTTTTTAAGTTTCATCCCAGCTTGAATACGATAGATTTTATTTTAATTTTTTTCGTTCTTTGAAGGTTTTACACATATAAAAAAAAAAAATTTCAAGTTCATTTTACTTTGTAACTTATAAGCAATTAGTTTTATAAATTGTTTTTACTTTTAGGCAGTTGCCTGACTATAGTTGGACTTTAGATTAAAAAACAAATAAATCCAAAAACCCTCATTACGGCGGATTGTTTGTAAGATATCTATATGTTATAATAGTCCAATTTCGATAAAATGTATATGCTTATTATTTATACAGAAATAATTAATTTGGTTGTTATATCTTCAAAAAGAACAAAATCGCTGATAGGTTATATACCAGCTTTACCGATATATCGGCCCGATCTGACTCGTTCCGTCAGAGTCCACTTTTTTGCTATTTTGAATTACAAATATATTTTTCTTAATATGATAAAAAAAAAAATCGAATACAAACAAAATTTTGTTGATCAGTTGGTAAATATTTAAATGAAATTATTAGATCTATAAATACTACAAATCAGTTAAAGAATGTTCGAAAATAAAAGTGTTTTGGTTAAAATAACATGATTTTAAAAGGAAGTTAACAAATATTGACTTTTATCGCCTGTTGGCAAACAACTATTCATTCTATAACGGTGAAGTAATTTTAAAGGTTTAACCATATCACAGGCTCACAAAAAAAGGTGCAATATCTCCTAATCCGAACATCTATCACGACTTCTACATAACCTAAAAAAGCATTTAATCCTTTGAATATCCTCTTAAAGATATATAATTCTAATCTGGGCATGCGATATATGTTTAAACATTTTTTTCACCATCTCAGCTCGAATCCGAGGTCGAAAAACAAAGCAAAAAAAAATTTTGGTGAATCCTCAAAAATGTATGGAGGATCATGATCGGTACGATATATGTTGTAAAAACCTGTCAATAACGTCTTAATTTTAATTTAAAAAAAAAAAAAATTAGAAAAAAATAACATTTTTAATTTTTTTGGATTAGAATGTGTTCGAATTTGATAGAAAACTAGTAAAAAAGAGTCAAGTTAGCGCACCCGACTGTGATATACCGGCTGCCCTACACGCTAAATGTAATTTCATAAGCATATAAGTTAACATATGAGTTATCCAAAAGTTCAATGCCCGCTGATCACGCCATATATCAATGACTCCAATGCATGATCAGCATTCTTTGCGACAGTTGCGCATACTGTTTGCGTAACCTAGTTGCACAACGACACTGTCCGTAACGTTCCCACGTTCGCCGGCCACCCGACATTTGAGCCGTTTGGGCAATGCGCTGGATCAGCACTTTTAGGCGACAGGGCTAGTTTCGCGTTAAGAACAATTTGTACTTAGCTTTAGTTTGATTTTGACAATTAAAGAGTTCGGTATTGAAACGGGACAAGTCCTTTTTATTTGGAACCTTAATCGGAATAACATAACTTAATAACTGGCGCCCAACGAAAAAAACCCTAGTAAAGTCAACTCACATTTTTTCGATACGATAGTACGAAAAAATAAAATAAAATTAAATAAATAAAACAATTGACTTTCATATAACTACAAAGATAAGACCCTGACCTTAAGACCATAATAACTGTGGCTGGCTTGGTGTATAAATTGTGTTATATTGAAAATCAACAAAAATAAATAAAGAAAATAACAAGCAAAGACAAATAAATAACAACGTCAAATAAAACAGCAGCAAGCAGCAAGCGGCAACCGACACCAACAACAACAACGAAGAGCAAAGGAAACTGACGACAGCGGAAGAAGCACCAGCAGCACCTGCAGCAGCCTATTAATTTAATAAAAACATGTGAGTAGAGTGCTCATTTTTACAAAACTTAAAAATAAATAAATCCAAGACAACAAAATATTAATAAATAAAAAATATATAAGTTTTCGCGTAAAAGAATACAACATTTTCAATCTAAGGGCATTTCAAAATCGATCTTTGCAAAGAAAATTTTCGGCCCTCTATTAACAAGCAACCTTATGAGTGACAGTGAATTAGAGGAGCTGGTGTCTGATATTTCCCAACAACTAAAAGAAATTAGGGCAGAACGAAGCACTGCTTATAGCGAAAATAATTGGTGGTCCGATCAACAAATAATAGGCAAAATGAATATTGATGCTAATAGTTTGAAAATTCTAATCGAGACTTCAGTCAAGGCTGCACTCGATCACCAAGCAAAAAGTTTTGCATCACAATTACAAGAAATAGAAGAAAAATTTAAAAGTTCTCAAATAACCTCACCAGAGGTTGAAGTTTTCAAAGACGCAGAGATAGATACGAGCGTTGAGTGCCATGAGACACTTGACATTGTAAAATCAGTTCCTGATTTTAAAGGCAAACATGAGACATACGTGTCTTGGCGAAAAGCTGCACACACAGCTTACAAAATTTTTGAGGTATACCAGCGTAGCTCAAAACATTATCAAGCATTGGGCATTATAAGGAACAAAATTAAGGGCCCTGCTGACATGGTGCTGTCCTCATATGACACACCACTGAATTTCAAAGCGATTATAAATAGATTGGACTTTACGTACGCTGATAAGCGACCAATCTATTTAATAGAGCAAGAGCTGTCAACACTTCGTCAAGGAAACTTGACATTGATAGAATATTATGACGAAGTTGAGCGAAAACTTACGCTCCTCATAAATAAAACTATCATGACATATGACGCTTCCTTGGCTGCTTCTCTCAATGAGAAATACAGAGCAGATGCTTTAAGAGTATTTATCTCTGGAACTAAGAAACAGCTAAGCGACATACTCTTCTCAGCGCGACCAAAGGATTTGCCATCGGCCTTAGCATTAGCTCAAGAGGTCGAGTCAAATCACGAACGCTTCCATTTTGCAAATAATTATGCAAGAAGTCTGGAAGACAGAGCTCAGCGAAACGAACAACGTTATCAAAAACAACAGACTACAGAAAGCTCGCAGCAAGGTAAAAGTCCATATTATAATAAACCGAGAATAAATAATAATGGCCCGCCTCAAAGGCAAGAGGCACCACAGCCAATGGACATAGACAGTTCATCTAGATTTAGGCAACCCACACAACACCAGGCAAATCAAGGGGTTTCCGCCTACTCCCCTTTTCCGAATCAAACCCAAAAAAGACCCAATAGCGGAACAGCTAGGTTTACAGGACCAAAACAGCAGAGAATAAATAACATCTCACAAGAAGATCACCAATACGACCCAAGTGAACAAGAATACGATACTATCGCCGAGTCCGAGGTAGCTGATTTTGAAGATGAAACTGCACAAACTGAAGAGCTCAATTTTTTAGAAATGACTCCCTGTTACCGTTTGTAGAGCGAACGATAGCAGGAAGCACAATAAAATTACTGATCGATACGGGGGCCTCAAAAAACTATATAAAACCTCTAGGGAACCTTAAAAACATAACACCGGTAAACAAACCCTTTTTGGTAAAATCCCTTCATGGTTTTAACCCTGTTCAAAAAAAATGTTTTATGCATCTCTTTAGCACTACAACAACATTTTTCATTTTGCCGAACCTTTCAACATTTGACGCCATAATAGGACTAGACCTGCTTAACAGAGTCAACGCTACACTAGATTTCAAAAATAAGATATTGCATACTGAATCTGGATCTGAGGAAATTCAGTTCCTAAGGTGCGCAAATGTAAATTTCACAGAAGTTCAAAACATAGAAGTCCCAGAAAAAATAAAAAAAGAATTTCAGGAGATGCTAAAAGCTAGAACTAATGTCTTCGCAGACCCTAACGAAGCCCTTCCATACAACACTAACATTGTAGCGACAATACGAACTGAAAATGAGGACCCGATATATTCAAAATTATACCCCTATCCGATGGGAGTGTCTGATTTTGTAAACACAGAAACAGACAGTCTGCTAAAAGATGGTATAATAAGACCATCAAGATCACGTTATAATAATCCGGTGTGGGTGGTAGACAAGAAAGGAACAGACGAAAATGGAAACAAAAAGAAAAGACTTGTAATTGACTTCAGAAAATTGAACTCTAAAACTATTGCCGACAAATACCCCATACCCAATATTGTAGCCATACTGTCAAATCTTGGTAAAGCAAGGTATTTTACAACGCTTGACCTAAAATCAGGATTTCACCAAATTCTTCTTGCAGAAAAAGATAGAGAAAAAACAGCTTTTTCTGTAGGAAACGGGAAATATGAGTTCTGTAGACTTCCTTTTGGACTGAAAAATGCTCCTAGTATTTTCCAAAGGGCTATTGACGATGTGCTTAGAGAGAAGATCGGGAAATCGTGCTATGTTTACGTTGATGACGTAATCATTTTTTCAGAAAGCATGGAAGAGCACGTGAAGCACATCGCATGGGTATTAGACCAACTGTATGAGGCAAATATGAGAGTTTCATGGGAAAAGTCACAATTTTTCAGAGTAAAAGTAGACTATCTCGGATTTATGGTCTCTCGGGGAGGCATTTCAACAAATCCTAGCAAAGTTGAGGCAATAAGCAAGTTTCTAAAACCGACAACCTTGTTTCATGTTAGATCATTCTTGGGTCTAGCAGGTTACTATAGGTGTTTTATAAAGGACTATGCCTCGTTAGCTAGACCGCTAACGGATATTCTGAAAGGAGACAATGGCAAGGTTAGTGCTGGTCGATCCAAGAAAATACCAGTGAACCTTGACGAAAAGCAATGTCAAACATTTGAGAAATTGAAAAATGTTCTGATTTCGGAAGATGTTATGCTACTTTACCCTGACTATCGGAAACCATTTGACCTGACAACCGACGCCTCGTCCACCGGCCTAGGAGCAGTCCTATCCCAAGATGGGAAGCCGATTACTATGATATCCAGGACTCTTAAGGACCACGAGTTACATTTCGCAACAAACGAGCGCGAATTACTCGCAATAGTGTGGGCTCTTAAAAACCTAAGAACTTATCTTTATGGCGTACAGAATTTGAATATCTACACTGATCACCAACCCCTTACCTTTGCGGTCTCGGATAAAAATCCTAATGCAAAGATTAAAAGGTGGAAGGCTTTCATTGACGACCATAATGCAAAAATTTTCTATAAGCCAGGGAAAGAAAATAATGTGGCCGATGCTTTGTCCCGACAAAGCGTTTTTGCCCTTGAAGAAGATGCATCATCTGATTTAGCAACCATACACAGCGAAGAATCACTAACTTATACTATCGACTCTTCTGATAAGCCTATAAACTGTTTTAGGAATCAAATTATTTTAGAAGAAAATGCGGTAACTTCAACACGTACTATAATTATGTTTGGTCAGAAAACAAGGCACATCATACATTTTAACGATAAACAACAACTAATGGAGTTGGTGTTTGATGCAGTTAACAAAGATGTTGTGAACGCAATCGCATGCGAGCTACCAATTCTGGCCTTTGTTCAGAACAAACTTGTGGAAACATTCCCATCCACAAAATTCTGGCATACTAAGCGAATGGTCATTGATGTTCTTGATAAGAATGAACAGAAAGAAATAATTATTGCAGAACATAACAGAGCACACAGAGCAGCTCAAGAAAATGTAAAACAAATAATGCAAGATTATTTTTTCCCGAAAATGACTCGCTTAGTAAACGAAACTGTAGTAAACTGCAAAGTTTGTAACAGAGCCAAATACGACCGGCACCCACAAAAACAAGTTATTGGTGAAACACCCATTCCTTCCCAAGTAGGAGAAATACTGCACATTGACATTTTTTCAACGGACAAAAAATATTTTTTAACTTGCATAGATAAATTTTCAAAATTCGCCATTGTACAACCAATAGCCTCCAGAACCATTATCGATATAGAACCACCAATACTACAACTTATGAATTTTTTCCCAAACACCAAAACCATTTACTGCGACAACGAACCTTCTCTAAATTCTGAAACAATAAAATCACTATTAAATAACCGTTTTCATGTCCAAATCTCCAATGCTCCACCCCTACACAGCTCATCGAATGGGCAAGTAGAAAGATTTCATAGCACTCTTGCGGAAATAGCGCGGTGCTTGAAAATAGAAAAACACCTGAATGACACAGTTGAACTGATTCTTCAGTCAACAATTGAATACAATAAAACAATACACTCTGTTACCAACAAAAAACCAATCGAAATAATTCATTACTCTGCGCCAGATTTTGAAGCAGGTATAAAAGACAAAGTGAATAAAGCTCAGGAAACACAGATGAAAAGGTTGAACGAAACTAGAAGAAATAGAATTTTTCAAGTAGGTGAAAGAGTTCTTTTAAAATCAAATAGAAGATTGGGTAATAAATTGACTCCCTTGTATGAAGAAGAGGTAATAGAAGCCGACCTAGGAACAACAGTTCTCATTAGGGGGGAGGGTGGTCCATAAGGACAATTTGAGATAATAATTTTCTTTACCATACTCTTATTTTTATATTTTTATTCAGGATTTTGGTCGTGCTACTTCTCATGACAACAACTACCGCCAAATTAACTGATTACTCAAGCTCGGACTATATCCCACTTGTGGACGGAAATGTAGTCATCTGGAAAAATTTTGAGTACCTCAGACACTCGTCTAATCTCAGTATGTACTCGGAAATAGCCGAGGAAACTAAAGCATTAATGAACCATTTTCCCCAATCGCACATGAAAAAGATTTTAGAATCCGATATAGGTCATATAAAAACATTATTAGATACAGTGAAAACTCATCATAGACACGCTAGGAGTATTAACATTCTTGGTACTGCTCTAAAGGTGATAGCAGGAACCCCTGATTTTGACGACTTTGATAAGTTAAAATACAAGCAGCAATCTTTAATCGAATCAATAGACAATCAGGTTGTTATAAATACAAGAGTGCAAGAAAAAATCAATAAGCTAACAGACACAGTAAACATAATAATCAATAATGAAAAAACAAAACAAATCGACACCGACCACCTCTATGAAACACTTCTCGCAAGGGACCGAATTTTGATTTTAGAACTCGAAGCATTAATATTGTCAGTAACCCTTGCTAAGATTGAAATTGTAAATCCCACTATTCTCGATTCTAAAGATTTGGAAAATATATTAAATGAGCACTCTACAGATATTACAATTACTGATTTAATGGAAGTAGCTTACATCAATGTTTTTTTAGACGATAATTTTTTACATTTTATTATTAAATTCCCAAGCCCTAGCTTAGTTTGTAAAAAGGTCACTCTATTCCCTGTCGAACACAATGGCACAATAATAAATTTTGCCGGATATAACAACGTAGCGGATTGCGAAAACCATACTCTGGCAATTGGAAACTGCAGTACTACCCTCACATCAACATTCTGCAGAGAACTCTCTTTTACAACTTGCGCACAACAGCTGCACGCCGGCACTACAGCTCATTGCACTACTCGTCCCAGCCACCTCGAACAAGTTGAATCAGTGGATGATGGTGTCATAATTATCAACAATGAAATGGCAACCGTTACCATGTCTAGTGGCACGGAGAAGACTATCCACGGCACATTCCTTTTAACGTTCGAAGATGAAGTTAAAATAAATGGATCTTTGTTCCGTAACTCGAGAGCCACAGTTCGACGCCAACCAGGTTCAGCGACAGCGGCACTCTTAAATATTACTGGACATCATGAGGTTTTGAGTCTGCCATACCTACAACGACTGAATATCCAAAATCTGAGGTACATCGGTGACATCGAAAAACAACTCGTTACAAAACCTGCAATCTTCAGTGTAACTATGCTTCTCGTAGCAATCATTGGACTTTCCATCTGGAAGATGTATCAGAAACACGTGAGAGCAAGGAAATCAGCTTCCTTGCAAACCGCCATCGACAACTTAAGGAAGTCCGGGGACGGCCTCCATCTTAGTGAGGGAGGAGTTAACATATGAGTTATCCAAAAGTTCAATGCCCGCTGATCACGCCATATATCAATGACTCCAATGCATGATCAGCATTCTTTGCGACAGTTGCGCATACTGTTTGCGTAACCTAGTTGCACAACGACACTGTCCGTAACGTTCCCACGTTCGCCGGCCACCCGACATTTGAGCCGTTTGGGCAATGCGCTGGATCAGCACTTTTAGGCGACAGGGCTAGTTTCGCGTTAAGAACAATTTGTACTTAGCTTTAGTTTGATTTTGACAATTAAAGAGTTCGGTATTGAAACGGGACAAGTCCTTTTTATTTGGAACCTTAATCGGAATAACATAACTTAATAACTTGTACATACATACATACATGCTTTTGAATTATGTCTACAGATGAAGCTCGTGCTCTCCTACCTCCCTTGTTAATTGAAACAAAACATGATGCCCTTACTTTCTTCGATCAGATTGCAATTTTGAGGAAAAATATATAATATAGTCAGCTAATTATATATTGAAATCAGAAAGTTGAATGCTTTATCAACCCAAACTTGGTCCTAGCTCTTTTAGTCTCTGAGATCTAGGTTTTTCATACGCACAAGATTATACCGTCACGGCTTTTGATGTGTGGGGTTTGACTGTTACATACATTTTTGGTAAACCCAAAGTTATTATACCCTTCTACATTGTGGGTAGGTTATATTCTTTTAATATTTTTCGGAAATGGTTCATATATAGAGTGCTCATTTGCTTAAAAATTGTATTGTATTTAGTAAAAAAACGTTAATACGTCTTTAATACGACTGTACATAATTGAATAAATGACGTAATCAATGAGCAAACAAATTTCTAATTTTAAACTTTTTTAAAGAAACGTAAAGTTTAAATTCAGACTTGACGTTATTTTTTTAGGTTGAATCGAAACTAGAACGATCAGGGGCTTAGAAGGCCTAGGATTCTACATCTTTTTGGGGAGATTAAAAGATTTTTAGTTATTTAAGTGAAGTCAAAGGCCACACGTGAAAGCGCGGTTTCAGCGATCCAAAAACATATAACTGCTTTTGCCGCATACCAAGATCATATGACTTTTCTAATGAAACTGAAAACACTGCAAACTAGAAGAGATAGCTACATGAAAATAATGGTGAGAACCTATTTTTACGGAAGGGAAGAGAGAAAAGCTCGAATTTTCGTGTGGATAGAATAATTGAGCTTATTTAAAAAGAAAACTTCCACATAATACACAAAAAAATCTCCATACACAAAACTAAAGTCGAAGTTAAACTAGAGTAGGAACTTTAGCACTCTTACAAAATACTACACTTTCCAATTGAATAGTAGCAAGGGTCTTTACGTCTTTCTCAAGCGCATAGAACTTCAATGACAATATCAATAGCTGTTGAGATATCGTATTAAATGATAAGAGTTTGCGAAAACTGTCTTCGATTCCTGATTTAAAATAGACTTGTTATAGTTTGTGGCGTCTACTTTCTTTCTGTTATATCTATACATTTTTGGTTGGTGTAACTTTGGCATGAAATAATGAACAACATGTAGCACAAAGATTTTCTGTATAATAATGATTAATTTAATAAGTAAACTTGAAAAAGAGTAGTGAAGGTATGTACACTGCTGGTCTTAAGTTAGACGCACGGTTAGTTGCATACAACTTTGCTTGATATTTATTTATTAAATAACGATAGAAAAGAAGTTGATAAGCAAAAACACTTCTTATTTAATGATACTTTAAATGTAATATTCAAATGATTATACATATTTAACAAAATTGTGTTTTTTCAACCATTTTCTTGAAGCTACTCAAAATAAGGCGAATTTTTCTTGGTCATTAGATTAGACGCACTCTGGTTTTTTAATTTTTATAAAAAAAAGTATTTGGATTTTAACTTAAATTATTGGTTGGCGTTACTATTTGATTTATTTGAAATAATAAAAAAATAATTTTAGTAATGAGTACTTCCTCCTTTTTAGTAATAACTTCATTAATCCGGTCCTTCAAAGAATGATACAAGGAATCTATGTAGTTCAAGGAAATTTCGCTCCAAGCACGTTTAATAGCTGGAGTTAATGTTTCCTTATTTTCGTATTGCTTTCCTCTTTCGTATACCTTCCGTGTTAGCCAGCCCCAAACATTTTCAATAACGTTAAGATCTGGCGAATAAAGTGGCCAGGTCATGATATTAACGTTTTGACTCGAAATAAAGAACTTTACTACTCGAGAGTTATGAATAGGAGCATTGTCCTGTTGAAAAATTCAAGGAATTGCTTCAAAGAGATCTTTTAATTTTGGAAATACGGACTCCAACAATGTTTTGAAGCGATCGCCGTTCATCTTTTGATCGATGAAAATCAAGTCAATTGTTCCATAAAACGTGATAGCACGCCACACCATAATTCCCCCTTCTCGGTGGCGACTTAAATATAGCTCATCTTTCCGCAAATCGTGATAATAATAATGAAATCCATCAGGGCCATCTAAATTAAAACATTTTTCATCAGTAAAAACAACTGAACGCCAATCCTTTAGTCGAGTGTCAGATTGGACAGTCCACGTCATGTATTCTTTCGCGAATTGAAGCCGCTTTTCTGTGCGTATTACATTCAAAGGGGGTTTTTTCTTGATTTTTGGATACTTCAGGTGTTCTGCATTTCTGATCGTACGCTGAACAGTTGAAATGCTTGCTTTTACTCCGGCCAATTCCTTGATTTTAGCAGCAGATTTAGTAAAATTCGAAGCAATTCTAACGATTTGGCGTACTGCTTGTTTAGATAGTGCCTTTTTTTTCCTTTGAAGTTATTTCCATATGCCTCTGGGTCCCTCAAATATCTGTCAACAGTTCTGGAGCTGCGATTTATTTGTTTGGCAATGTTTTGAATGGACAGTCCTTACGAGTGAAAAAAGTCTACTTTTTGACGTTGCAATAAGCTCATAACAGCAGCTTTTCCCATTTTTTCTTCAATTGTAGTTAGAAAACACTTTATTTGTTTATTTTTGATATTTTTTCAAAACAAAAGTTTAAACTTGTCTACGCAATACGAAAAAATTAAGCTGCTTCTAATTCAATGACCATCCGAAAACACGTGTGATTGCCAAAGAAATTTCTTTAATCTTGAAATGTACAGTTATTTTTTCGCAAATCAACCAGCTGTGAGCATTTTTTTATCGAACAAGATTCGAACTTTGATAAGAAAAGCATTTTGGACAATTAGAACAAGCATGATAATAAATAATCAATTTTGTTTTAATCAAACGATGGTGCGTCTAACTTAAGACCAGCAGTGTATGTAAATGAATAGTAAGTACATATGTATGTTTAGAAGCTAAATTGTGCAGTGTGTTTCTTGTCAATATTTGTATGTAAACCCCTCTGTCGTCTGTGGAATGCTTCTTCGGTGTAGCACAAGGTATCACCAATGTTTAAAAACATGATTTTATCAAAATATATGTTAATCAAATTGTACAAAAGCCTATTGTTCGTGTTTGTTCCTTTTAAAAAATATAATGTTAAAGGTGCAATGTTGAAATTTTCGATTTTTTCACAGTAAACTGTAAATAAACACAATGTGATCATGGTCATGCATTAAAATATGGATGGTTTTACTTTTCAAAAGCTGGTCACACTAATCATTTCAACTGAGATTTTTACATAAAGTCGCAAGTTATCGAAGGGAACAATAATTTGTATGTATCTCGTCTAGTTCTTTAAAGATCAACGTCATAACTTGTGATATATTGGCACCTTGGAAATTGCAATATTTTGTTTATAATTTTACAAAAGTAGTTTTTAAGTTTGGCAATTTAAATATTGATTACGCAACATTATATATCGACAATATCGATACTATCTTAGACTATTTTACAGCTCTACCAGTAAGCATCGGGTATATAGTGTACTCAAACTCTTGAGGCCTTGGGTTTATTATGATCCCGTAGGCCGAAGAGTTTCACGAGTAAGCGATCGGTTCACTCTGTGTTTTTTTTTAACTGAAATTTTATATGGCGGACTTGGGAAATTTAAGCTCAAGGGACAAAGTAGCGACTGCGTAAAGCACTACCATTTCTGTGTGCCCTACAATTTAATGACTTTTATTATATTGCAAAATAACATACATGCATGTAAATATGTATGCATGTACACACATGCATACAGTTACTGACTAAAAAACAGGTTTAAAATAAATAAAATAGACATACTGCACCATATGTATGTATGTCCGTAAAAAGGTACCACCGAATTCGATGTTGGTTACCCTGCGTGTGCATATGCTTATTTTTATACGTTTGGTTTGTAATAATTATTTGTGCACTGATCCAACTATGTATGTATATGTTGGCGGACCTTATCTTTAATTGAATTTTTGGATATAAGAACACGCAAAATAAATACTTTTGGTTTTACAGTAACGTAGTTTTAACGACGGTACACAACACGTTACAAATCCCATTACCTAAAACAGATTTCGATCACAAGCTTCACAATTCAGTATACCCTACCAAAAAACCACGACTTAACGAAGCGACGGTCGCTTTAAAACTGGTAGATTTGGCCGCGGCAAACGTCACGATGCGACCTGACGCCATTGGAAATTGCTCAATGGTCTCAAACGCTATTATTTTGACACAAACATTTAGGCATAGACTTGCAATTTTGAATATGTTCATGCACATGTTTCATTTCAGAAGGAACAATCTGTGGAAACAACCCTCAATAGTCTACAAGACGGGCCTTTCCAAAAATCTAGTTTTTCAAAATATTTTTTTTTTTGTAAATGGCGGTCGATCGAAAAACCAAACGAAGGAAAAACAAATTAACAGAAAACATAAGAAATTATCAGTTGTGAGACAAAGTGCAACACACTTGGACAATTTTGTGTGTTGCATATCGGTGTTGATCATCAGAAATAAAAATGAATCCTAAAAATGGTTCACTTATGTCTTTTATTGTCATTTCAAATTTTCAATTTTGTCAATAATGTAGTAATTAAATCATGTTAACATTTGACACTTGAATTATAGGGGTCGAATCAAAATCGTGATAGGTGGTGAAAAATAACAGAAAGCTTTAAGTAGGTCAATATAACTAAACATTCTTAGTACGGCCTTTGACAGTTACAAATGTCAAGAAATTAAGTGGATTCTTCAAGGGATATGAAAACTATTCCAAAAACAGGTCGAGACCTACTATTTTTTGACCGCAGCTGTACATCCCTTTACTCGATATTAATTCCGATTTAGAATTTTTTTGCCGTCGAAAATGGTAAAAAGACGGGTTTACTTAATTTCTGCAAGTGTATGTCTTGAATTCGAAAAACACAAAAAAAAGGCAAACAAATCTATTGGCTTTTTTTTTAAATATATGTGGTGCAAATTTTTAGGACTTTTTTTTAGGTATTTTGTTGATGTGGGCACATATTTAACCTTAACCATACTTAGGCTGACCAGGCGTCCCGGAAATCTGTGACATGTCCCTGATTTCGACAGTTTTGCCAGAAGTCCCGGATTTGCTCAAAATGTCCCGGATTTTACCAAATCTGAGAAAATAAAAAAATTATTTTTTACTTTTTATTAGAATTCAGTTCATAGATTTAATAGTTCATCCTTGTTTCTTTGCCCGGATTGTACATCATTCGAGGAACGAACGCGAATAGTGTACACCAAAACGTTAAATTATCTCAAAAAATGGACCGAGTCGCTTGATGAATACAGAGTACTTGGAGTATCTGTTACGATGCTCAGGTTGAGTAAACTGTTCAGTATTTACTTGACAAAAACATTCATATTGATGACTCCCAATTGTTCAATCAGATCGTAAACTTGAAAAAGTTTCTGGGAAATCATCCAAACGAGTTTTTCGGACAAAGTTCAAGTGGTGTGTCGCATTTTTTTGCAGCAAACCCAAGCACAACATGTTTTTCAGAAATTCTAAAAATCGTTCAATTTTTCTTTGCGAGCGTCCCGGATTTGGGTTCGGGTGTTCTGGTAACCCTAACAATACTTCATCATTAGATAAGTTAATTTCTTAATAAAATCAATTTCGTTCAAAAACAAAAAATTCAACTTTCATTGAAACCGTGTAATGTTAAACAAATAGTAAAAATACTAATACAATTTGTATTCCCTTCGACTATTGAAAATTATTCCTTTTGACCTTCGATCAAAAAAGGGAATACCACCATTGCACTATGGGCAACAAGACCGGAATTTCTGCATAAAGTATATTTTTTTATAGCTAAGGAACTTAAAATTAAATGTTTTTTCCATTTATGCATTCTCAAGAGAAAATAAAAATATTTTTAAAGCTCGCGGTTTCAAATTGGGGCGCAAGCAAAGTCAGCTGACCAACCGATAGCTTGAGTTATCGAAATCGAACCGTAATTATTTATAAACTTTGTGTTATTGTTGCGGCTTGATTTGTAAAGCTAGAAAAATTTGGAAATATGAAAAATAATAGTACAAGTATGTAGATTTATATATTTTATGATTTTGTATGGTTTGTAATGTATTGTCGAGTGTTGCTCGAGTACTTTTGCAGCTGAAATTTAGCAATTGTAGATGTGTTCTGTGGAGTGTAACTAATTTGGCGCGCGCGCTTGCGACCAACTACAATTGGTATGTTTTTCGTTAAATTGTATGGATTACGGTGATAATAACATCTTTTGCCCGTTTTTGCCACTTTTCGAAAAAAATGCCATGTTGCAGCTGAGCATCGAAACTCATACTCAGTTGCAACATGAGGTCACCTTACATTGGTGGAGGCTTGGGATAGCAACAGACGGGTAGAGTCTGCCATAACAAAGTGGTTGCTTTAAAAAATTAACAAAAATCAAGTCGGAAACTCACCCGCAGCTCAATCTGAGGAAACTATGCACAGTTTTATAGCACACGTAAAGAAATGTTTGCCAAAATGGAACCGTATGATGTCAAAGTTTTAAGTAAATAATTCAAGATGACTTTCGCAGGCAATTATCCTAACCTAGGATGAAGAAATTACGGATCCAATTCCATCTAAAATGGGAAGACCGAAACTAAGTAATAAACTAGCAAGTGATCTTGCAGCCGATATAGATTTTTCAACGCAGCACTTGTTACATGCTGCTTCTTTTTCTGCGAAAGGACGATGAATTATTTAATGCGTTTAATGAAATCAGAGAAGAACACGACAGTATTCCAGGAATTTCGGTGGTTATTCACCTTGCCCCTGAAGAAGCATTGGCGTTTTTGTTGGAAAATGGACTTACCAAACAGCAGTACATCAAAAGACAAAAAACCAAAATTCTATAATATTTCACATGTTGATGTAAAATTTGAATGCTCCAGCTATAAAATTGGACTTTATGCAAAAATTTCGGACGTTTTGCCCATAGTGCATTGTACAGTTGTATGTAACAAGCGGAATGAGGCGTACGAGACCACATAAAGGATCACTAGTTTTATTATACATTTTACGTTATATATTCGCAAAAGCGTAAGTGAAAAACTGAAATAACAAAATTTTTAGTTTGGTTTTAAAAAAAAATTATAAAATTTACTTTTAAATAATAATATTAATTTTATGTAGACTGTTCTTATTTACCTTAAACATTGATTTTTCTATTTTATCATGTATGTAGGTTTATTCTGAACCTTGACCCATGTGAGAAATTTGTTGTTTGAGGGCATGTCAATTATTTGTTCAAGCCTCAAGTCTTGTGTTTTTGCCAGCTGCTTGAGGTCCCTGATGTCTCTAATGCCCCAGTCAGCGTTGCGGCGCTTGAGCTCTATGTCGAAGTTTACGTTGCTCTGTGGTGATAGATGGCCATCTTGGGCGTATGGCCCATAGGTAAACAATTTTCCGCCAGGCTTGAGCAACTGACCAGCAGCATCAAATAGACCGACTGAACACAACCAAGGACTAATATGAATCATGTTACAGTTAAGCATATAGTCAAAGCTGGTGGGCTTAATCTTTTCTAGAGTTTTGGGCTCCCACTGCAACATTTCCTGCGAGATGTCAAGGAACAGCGGCCGACATATGTTTCCTGTACTGCAATCGGCGGCGTACGCACTTATTGATGCGAAATCCTTGCGCTCGTATTCCGTAGGTTGGAAAGTCACGTTAGGCAACAATGGGGCGAGAAATCCGGCATGCTGCCCCGACCCAGAGGCAATCTCTAACAGCATCAGGCTAGTTGTTTGAGTGTCAACCTGTGCCAACAAAGCCTCTGAAATGGGTCTTGAATTGCGATCCGCGGAAGGATGAGTCCGTTTTAAAGCGCTGCGTAACATCATTGCGTGCAAACATCGGCTGAAGGATAATAAAACACTTTGTATGTGACATTGTATGCAACGATTTATTTACCTTATATTTATTCTAAGGTTGTTTAAAATATGGTGCTCATCTAAAAGAAAAGATTTGAGCTGGAAGATTAGCATTTTTTCCAAAAGTATAAATAAAAGGCATATTCTTATACAGCATCAATAACAGAGTCAATAAAGCTATTTCTGTGTGTTTGTCTGTCCGTCCCTATGAAATTTGAGGACTTAGAAACTATTAGCGCTGGGACTATCAAACAAATAATTCAGCGTATCAAACGTTGTATACACTTGCAGGCTGATATCTCATCCGATGGTTTCAATACTACCTAAAATAATGCTGAAATAATCTAAAGCAAAATCTATTTCGAATATTTCGCAAAATATTGTCGAAATATCACCTAAATTGTAAGCAAGACGATAATCCGGCTAACTATAACAAATCACGAAAGCGCGACTGCGATATAACCGCTGACTTAAACAATTGTTGAAGAGAGCGTCTTTGAAATATATTTGTATATTTGTATTGTTGAATAACTTTTACGTCAATAATCCCATTGCTACAAAAATGAACTGTCCTGCATTAAAATTACACATAGACTTCAGTTTTTATTGATTTACGGGGCGGAAGGAAGCGTGCTCAAAATCCAAAACAAACTTGATCACGTGGAACATATTTAATTTTTTTCAAAGTCATAGCTCTTGTAGTTCCTGAGATCTTGATTTTCACAGGTACAGAAAAACATACAAAAAGATAGACATGCCTATATAAACTCTACTGTTAATGCTTTTGTTTAGGATAACCAGACAAGTTTTCCACAAATCTATTTTTTCTACATTTTATTTTGATTATCCATGTTTTTTGATCTTTGATCAATAGTAGTCGATCGAAATAGAAAATAATTTAAGAGTAATAAAGAAAATAATAAATTTCACAAATGAACAAAAGCAATAAACGACCGCATTATCATATCCTTTGACTTATGTTGAAATGCCGTAAAGCATTACCTCCCTCTTGATCACAAGCACTTAATATTATACTTATACTATCTTTAATGACTTCTGGGTTTATTGTCGACTTGAAATTAAGAATGTGAGATGTTTACATAAGTCAGCTAAGTATATGTATTTCAAAGTCAACGAGTGTAACAGCCGAGCGCGCTTTCCGGCGTATTTCAATTTATTAAATTAATACACATTCACATATAGATATATGTACATGCTATCAAATTATTATTGAAACTGTTTTGCATTTATTTTTATTTATTTTTTACCCCTTGACTATTGAAAACGGTAGATTCCATTCCCACCGTTCCGCAAATCAATAATTTCATTTTTAAAGTCGGTTTGTAAGTGGCGTATAAAAGATACAACTTTGTTACTTAGACATATACTAAGCTGATTAAAATATGTGAGTATCAACCGAATTTCAATTTGATCGGATAATAAACATAGCAGTATAACACCAACTGCTTGTGTCATCCAACAAGGGAAGCAGAAGAGCGCGAAGCACGAGCACCACAACAAGGAACAAATTAAACAACACAGGAACATAGATAGGTCACGTGTCGCGTTCTGAACTTTTGCTCTCGTTCCTTCTTGCGCTGACTAGGGTAGTCAACATACAATAAATTTCCCATAAGAACTTAGGATTTTTGTGCATTCAAAGGTGCACAGAAATCTATAAACTTTTATCAAAATCGGGCGATTATATACAATAATTATTGCAGAATCAATTAGTGAGAAATGTAGATTTGCATAAAATAAATGCAATATGGTATGTTCAGAGATTAGAGATAATAAATTTGTTCTTGGATATTGTTATAGCTTATAGACGAACAATCGGATATTGATGCCAAAACCTGCAGGTATAAAAATGTTCGCCATACCGAAATAATTATTTATTTGAAGTTGTCCATTTTAATTCTTGTGTTCCCTTGGTGACGCGTAACTGGCAGGCCAGATGTAAATTTACCCTTCCGTAGCGAAAAACGTAAACAATCGATAATTTTTAGTTATAAACTATAATTAAATCCAAAAATGAGTTAACACTGGGAAAATGTGTGGAACACTACATTCCGCGAAACAGCTGTGTTCATAATTAATATCGATAGGCATATATCGATGGTTACAGTGCTGCCAACATGGAGCACAAAAAGTGGCAGATATTAAAAAAAAATCCTGAAAATAAGCTAGAAATCAAAGATATTTTTATATTTAGCTCAAACAAAATATCGGACGTAAATACAAAATAATTTTTTTTTATGAGTTACAAATTGCGTAAGAATTCCGGCACAAACAACGAGAACTCGTTAATGCGCTGATCATCTCCAATGCTGATAATCAAAAGCCCAAGATGGGTATTAAAATATTACGTGTGGAGAAGAGAAATATTGTGAGAAATTTTTTAGCCTGCAGCGCGTTTTTTGCTTACACTTTGATTTTTGGGTAAATGTTGAATATGTGCACTCATCACCGATTTTCTTTAAATTTTGCAGGTAGGGCTATATTTTTGATAAATTTAGGTGGAAGAATTTTGTCTCGGAAACTTCTAGTTTTTTTTAAGTTGAATTTTAAAAATAATTTTACATGTATTTTGTTGCGTTTTTGTGTAAGGCAGCCTGCCTGCAACATTTTCTGACCGTACAGTGTCCCACAAACTGATTATTTGAAATGAAAGCAAGAAAATTCCAAGTGTTGAACAAAAGTGCACTGCGGGCAAACAATTTTTTGAAAAAATAAAGTCGCGCGCACTCTACTTCTCTGCACCAGAAAACTACTTCCAAGTGCGATCCCGTGATGTTTTTCAATTTTAATTATTTTCAAAATTCAATTAAAGAAAAACTAGAAGCTTCCGGGACATAATTCTTTCATACATTTGTTTTATATTTCCTATACTCCTTCCTATCATATTCTCTACCCACGTGGACCTTTTATTCAATACGAAACTAACGCAAAACTTACAATTACAATTTTTACATATAATGAACTAAAACTAATGGGACATTTTGATTTTAGCTAACACGGACGCTAGCGACATACAGGCAAAGACGCAACCTACAGACAGCGGAGACCGCCTACTGAGGTGACCAGCTGGTAGCAGGGCAGATTGGTGATCTGGGGCTGCTGCCTCTGCAAATTTGGCCTGCTGGCCAAATCCAGGATTTTCTGCAGCTGCTCGCGTTGAATATTAAACCTGCTGCTAATGCTCGTCCTGAACAGGTGGTACTCAGGAGCCGTTGCGACGGGGATCGGCCGGGTGTTTTTTCACAAAGACCGGACTCACCAAGAATGCTGAATAACAGGACATCCTCGGTGGCGCTGCACACACAAATTATATTTAATTAAAGGAGCGGTACGCGACAATGGGATACCTTTCGACGTATGTTCCGGTGTAGTTCAATTTGTTAAATTCATACACGAATATGCTTCGAAATTATTCATGACAACTAGCCTTCGCGTCTGCCTACCTCCCTTGTTAGTTAACACACCACCAATGCTCACACTTTCTTGGATAAATTTGGTGATTTGTAGGTGCGGTGTGCGTGGCACCTAAATATAGAAAAAAACTTAATAAGCGTAAAGTATAGGGGAATCTTTCTGCCAAATTGAGTATCTCTAGTTTTATAATAGCTAAGATCTGTGCGTTCCTACAGACAAAATATATATTTATGTTAATTTTGGTTTGTTTACTTTTTTCTCAGTGATGGGTCTTTTGTGTAAATAACGATAGCTATCGGTATTTTTTGCGGACTGCAGGGCTGGTGGAGAGACCCCTCAAGTGCTGCTGAGCTAGCCGGTACGGCCACCTTTTTTTCTTATTTATTAAATTTTTTATTTGATTTGAATAGATATTCTCCTAGAATTATTGAAAATAAATCGATTTAGTAAACGTCGATTTATTTTCACCACAACCTGAAAGTAAACGCAGTGCGACCATAGTCATGAATGGTTGATTTACATTTCGAAACCTGGTCACGCCGACTATTTCAGCTATGAATTTATAAGAGAATTCTGAACTTATCGAAGGCTCTATCTCCTAATCTATGCTAGAAAAACAAAAGTTGTACGAAATATGTTTGTTTTATCTCGCCGAGATCTATAAGAATCTGATCTAGGCACCCCGGAAACGCTGTGGTATATTCTAATACTAAAACTGTATATTTTAATACTAAAATGGTATATTTTAATACTAACATAATATATAAATGTAAGTAAATGTTGATTGAAATCCATATGTTATCGTTATCGGTTCGTCTGTTCTGATGTGAAGAGCATCATTTTTATTCGCCTTTTTTTTTATAAAGAAATTGTTGTAGTATTTCTAACTATATAATGTCTGATAATGATGATGATTTTATGTGCGATGATGATGAGGATTATGGGCTGGTATGTATCATTATCCTCACCCAATTACTTTCCCCGACAATGCTCCAACACTGTTTTTGACTGAAATATATATGTATATATCTGCATAGGAATACTCCGAGGACAGCAACTCCGAGCCGGACGTGGATCTAGAGAACCAATATTACAACAGCAAAGCGCTAAAAGAGGAAGAGCCGAAAGCTGCACTCGCCAGTTTTCAGAAGGTGCTTGATTTGGAGAATGGGGAGAAAGGCGAATGGGGATTCAAAGCGCTCAAACAAATGATAAAAATCAACTTTAGACTGGTGAGTTAATTTGAAGAATTTAACTTGGTAATTGTATGTTAATTTCAGCAGCTGCTGTAAAGATCCTCTTGTACAATGGTATCCACTCATACACTTGCGTTTTTAATTGCATTTGTTTGATGCAGGTAAACACGAAGTCTGTTACGATTTCTTGTATTGCACTTGTTCGTCTGTGAAAATAGTTTTTGCGCAGCATTTTTCGCAATTCGTTTATTCTAGCACCGCATTAACATGCGCTCCCATTCTTTTCTGATGCAAAAAAATTCTTTCAACACAGGAATAAAGGTCCAGAATGAGATTTCGCTGCAAGATAATGACACCAAGCACTCCTCTAAAAAGGCAAAAAAATGGCAAGCAGTTTGTGTAAAGGTTAAATGTCTGCATACATCACCGATTTTCTTTAAATTAATACGGGCTATATTTATCAAGATTTAAGGCGAAAGAACTATTTGGCGGTCGCTTCTAGTTTTTTTAAATTCAATTTTCAAAATAATAAAATTAACATGTATTTTGTTGTTGGCTAATTCTGAGTGAAGCGTTGCAACGATGCGCACTGTGTCCCGCAAGCGATTTACGTCAAACGAAATGCTATTCATACACAATATTTTATTTTATGAGTTGCTTGTCTATTGTGTAAAATTTCGGAGCATGCATTCATAACTCGTTGGTCGGCCCACTGCCGTCAACGAAGATGTTTAATAGCTCAATATTCTTTCAGATTATCACATGTGTGAGGCAAAGAAAGACTTTCTGAGTTGCGGAAAAGAGCGTCGCAGGCAAAAATTTTTTGAAATAATAAAATCGCGTTTTTTTGCCCGCGGCGCATATCTTTTAAACACTTAGTTTTAATTTCAAATATAGGACACTGTACCGTCACAAAATTTTGCAGACTGCCTGGCGTCTTGCACAAAAAGGCAACAACAAAATACATGTAAATTATTTTCAAAATTTCATTAAAAAAACTAAAAGCAACCGCCAAATAATTCTTTCACCCAAATTCATGATAAATATAGCCCTAATACTAAAAAAATTTGTAGGCAGCTATTAACCCATTACCAAAAAAATGGATGCAAGTTTCTCAAGGGTGAGCTGATGAGTTTGGCAGAGACAACTTGCTACTTTATGTCAAAATTTTTGTTGTTGTTGGAAATACAAGAAACATTTTTTTATCATCATAAAGAGAATTAAATTCTCTTTTAGAAAAAATAAATTGGCATACGAAATCTGTAGAAGTATCGAAAATATCGTGTGTTGAACATTGCACACTGCAAAAAACACACGCTGTTCAAATGAATAGTGGTTGGGGCTCGTACCATGATAATACATTCAATGTTATATAAAATTTTGTGCCACGCTGAGGTGTGACCCTTGCAAGAAAAGCAAAATCTTAGTGTTGGTCTCTATAATTATTATTATGTGGTTTATACAACCCTACCGGTTCACCGTATGTTGAATTAGGGTCCTCCTCGCGCCCGTGTTTTGGGCGCTTCTTCTCCAGGTGGGAACTCCAAATTTCTTCAGGGCTTCATTCACCTGGTTTTGTCAGCGTTACTGGTATCCACCTTCTACCATATTAAACGCCTTCTGAGGCGGAGTTCCTTTTTCCATGCGAGCGATGTGGACCAGCCAACGTAGTCGCTTAATGTCCATCCGGTAAATGACATTATCATGGTTGTACAGCTCTACAGCTCGTCGTTCCACCTGATGCAGTAGATACTTCTAACGCAAACAGGACAGTTGATTGTGTTTCTGTCCAGGCTTTCGCATCATAAAGAAGCATTGGAAGAATGAGCTCATTGTATAGTGTTTTCTTAGTCCTTTGAGAAAGGGCTTTGCTGTTCATTTTCCTACTGAGGCCAATGTAGCACCTGTTGGCACGTGTTATCCTCCGTATTATTTCCAGATTAACTTTATTGCTATTTGTGGCAGCAGATCCAAAGTAAATAAGTTCCTTGACGGTAAAGTTATAATTACCAGCGATCAGCTGTGAATCAACACGCCGCGATCCCCTTCTTGAACACATCATAAACCTTGTTTCCCCATATTCACTGCTAAACCAACTTTTGCCGGGTCCTAAACGATAGCTCCAAATGCCGCTGTTAAATCACGCTTAATTTGCCCAACGTTATCAATATCATCAGCATATACGAGGAGCTGGGAAAATCCGGTGCACACCAGCCCTTCTTATAATACTCTCCATCAGCAGATGAAAGGGATACAAGAGAACCAGTCACTTTGTCGGAAACCACGCCTGCTGCTTGTGTAGTCCAATGTCATTCTGCAAAGTCCCGTTAGCTTTGCAGGAATACAAAGCTATACTAGCAGCTTATAGGCGATCCGCCTTGACCAATAAAAGCAGCTTTCTAGTCGATGGAAAATGGTACGCGTCGATCTGGTTTTCTTTTTTTTTTTTCAAGATTTGGCGCAGTGTGAAGATTTCGTGAACTTACGAGGTCTAAAGCCGCACTGATACGGTCTTATGATCAACTTGTCATGCAGTCTAAGCCTTTTACACAATATGCATGTGAAAACGGAAAAAAGACTTAAAAAGACATTGGATATGCACTCTAAGGGTTTTTTAATTCATACGTTAATTCACGACACTTTTGGTCGTGATATGAATTCCTTACTGGAACGCGATAGAATCCAATCATCTTTTCGCTAGAGGCTCGCAAGGAGTGACTTATGGATTTTGGACAGGTTAGCAAACCAGAAAGCTGCGAAGTGAACGCTTTCTCAACATACAACGACGTACCATTATCGACACACATATTCGTGTGCGAACTTTAGCTGCGTTCGCACGTCTAGTACACAAGATGCATGCCTTTTATCAATCACAACGTGGTCGATTTGATTCCCTATCAGTCGATCAGGAGACAGCCAAAATTCATTCTGGATGTTCAGATGACGAAATTTATAACAACGTACTACCATGTTATGCGATACAGAAAAGCCAATTAATCTGAGACCATTGCTTGTGGTGTTCTTATGGAGAATAAATCGCTTGCTCTAAAGATCCCGGTCAACTTTGATATTAAAATTCCCATATCTATATTCCCCCTGTACCTTAAATAGTCCACTTCATTCCTTCAAATTCCTAGCTGCCTCAAGGCTATACTTTCAGAAAGTTGAGTTACTATATTGAAATGGCCCATCACAATCTTTTGTTATGCGCCTTTTTTCGTCACTCAGCACGGATTCGATTCGGCCAAAATAATAGTACTAATTTCATTTTGTACGCACCATTTATCTTCAAAGCGGTGATTTCTTGCAAATAATTATTGGTTACTCATCTACCATGATCATACAGTCATACACCCACAGACTAAGTGTAGCCCTTTAAGGCTGGCTGGATCATTAAAAAACTGGTAAGATATGTGATTTTAGTCTTCAAACTTCAAGAAGACACCTTAAAGATACTTAAGCTTTTATATGAATCCAAAAAAAGTGGCTGCTCCGAACATACAAAGGTACCCAAAAAACGCAACATTTTTGATACAATTTTTGTATGGATTCTTGATATAGGAATAGTTTCTCTAGGTGTCAACTTGCAATTAGAATTTTGATCCAAAGAGGATCCAGATAAGGCACCGATATTTTTGCATTTTACGTAAACCCTTTGTTATCCGATGCAGTACAATAAATGCCTCTCCCATCTGATGTGTGCCAAATGGGTATTAATGCTAAAAACGGTAAAGTTATTTCCTTAATTGTTATTTACAACCATAATTCTTGTCAATCATGTAATAATTAAATAAATTTTACATTATTTCCTTTGCACTACTATCATATTGACAGAATTAAAATCATGCTGAGTGGCGAAAATAATGAAAAATGATGAGATAGGTCAAAATATATGTGCATTCTGTGCACAGTTTTTGACAGGTACAAATATGAAATAGAAAATTGAAACGCTTTCCGAGTACTACACACTGTAACGTTTCCGCTTGCATAAGCCACCGACACACTAATATGTTCCTAAAACGTTTCCCAATTTTATTACAATTTACAGTGTAACTATGAAGAAATGATGGTTCGCTACAAACAGCTTCTTACTTACATTAAAAGCGCCGTCACTCGCAACCATTCGGAGAAAAGTATCAACTCAATTCTGGATTATATTTCTACCTCCAAAAACGTAAGTGCAAGGTTGTCGTGATAAATATCCTGTTAAATAAATGTGCAACAATTAAATGAAAACCCAAAACAAACGAGAGCAACAGTCGAGCGGCACGCGACAGTGGCATACATTTCGACCTATGTTTCGGTGTTCGGCTGCCTTCCATGTTTACTGGCACAAAAATTTTATGTTATGCACATGCTTTTTTAAGTAACTTGTGTGTACGAATATTTTTATAATTTTTATGTCGTCAAAAAAAAACTCTCTTAAATTTAAACGCCATATTAATCTACTCAAACAATTTTTTTATATATATTTACCGCCTTCAGCAATAGAGTAATTATTGATTAAAGTTAACGAAATCGATGTAGGTATTTGCTGTAATTAAGTGTTTGAAATTCTTCTATTACTTCAAGAGTTTCTCACGAGCCGTACCAAAAACAATACATTTTGAAATTGACAAAAAAAAAAAGTGTTTGTTAGACCTAAATTAAGTATTGTATTTGTAATTCGTTTGGTATTTAACTTTAGTTCAGTCGAGTTGAAACAAAAGTTAAAAATGAGAAGTTGTTAAATTAACTATTCACAATTGACATCCACTTAAGTTTTCGGTCCGTTCTTGCCACTTTTACCAAAACACGACATGTTCCAGCTGCATAAGCAGCATCAAACTTCGCAAAAATGCTGCTTAAAAGATTTTTGGAAAATAGTATTGAGAAGCACCTTTAGAAGGGACAACATTACATAACAACACAAAATTAACAAAACAAGTTATATTTCGGAGCGCTTCAAGGAAAATAATAAACAATGGATTGCGTCTGACAAATCGATTTATTAAATTTACTAAAAATAAATTGGAATACGATTGAGTTGCACAAATGCAGGACCGCAATTCGGGCGAATGTCAATAAATTATAGTTTTTGTATTTATCTTCGTAAATTTAAAGCGGACGTCGGCTAAAAAATAAAAACAAAATTCAATCATACTATAAATAATACACCACGAAAGTTTCAAGCCTCTATCTCAAAAATTTGAGCAGAGTAATAACCCTAAAAATGCTCTAAATAATGCTAAGATACGGTTCCATGATTAAAAACTTATATTATTGGAGAGGCCCTATTCACGGACTTAAGCCTTATAGAGCACCTATGAGGAGTGTAAAAAAAAATAATTGAAGGCATTAAACCCAAAAATAAATATTAACTTTGACAATATTTCACAGGTGTGCATTGACCTCCGTGACCCTTACTTAATGTAAAAGTAAAATGAAAAAAAAAAAAATTTTTCCAAATTTGTTTATTATTAGCTGAACTTACCTGGATGTATTGTATACATACCTCTCTTTGTATTTAAAGTGAAACACGCAAAATTCTCGAGAAATTGTTGTTTGTTTCTATTATTTTTACCAGCTCAAACACGAGGTCACGCCTATTATGACAAGATTCACGAAGTATCACTAGTCAAACCGACCCAAAACGTGGCGCACATTAAAGAACAGTAATCAGTGTATTTTGTGATGTCCGATCGCATAGAAATTTTGACGAGTAAGCTAAGTACTGATCTAATTCAGAAAGTTGTATCTTTTATGTGCTGACAAATAAAAATTTTGTTATTCTGCAGGTAGTATTAGTTTTTTTATTGAATTTTATTATATTTACAGTACCAGTTAGAAAAAATAGTTGTGCTTGTCACTTGTCGAGCACTACTACTTTTTTGACCGCAGCTGTATGTATACATTATAAACATTTTCGGGCAAAAACTGTTCAATTTTAAAAACCAAGTCCACTATCATTATCTTCAGATGGCGCTGCTTCAAAACTTTTATGAGACCACATTGGATGCGCTTCGCGACGCCAAGAACGATCGTCTGTGGTTTAAGACCAATACGAAGCTCGGAAAACTTTACTTTGATCGCAGTGATTTTGCCAAGCTACAAAAGATACTCAAACAGCTGCACTCAAGCTGTCAGACAGACGATGGCGAAGACGATCTTAAAAAAGGAACGCAGTTGTTAGAGATTTACGCTCTAGAAATTCAGATGTATACAGTTCAAAAAAACAACAAAAAGTTAAAGGCGCTTTACGAGCAATCTTTACACATCAAGTCAGCGATTCCACATCCTTTGATTATGGGCGTAATACGTGAATGCGGCGGAAAAATGCACTTGCGCGAAGGAGAGTTTGAAAAGGCGCACACTGACTTCTTCGAGGCCTTTAAAAATTACGATGAAAGCGGCTCGCCAAGACGCACCACGTGCTTAAAGTACCTGGTGCTGGCAAATATGTAAGACAGTTCTCTTGGCTTGAAATCCATTTCTTGTAAAATTTGATTTTTTAGGCTCATGAAATCCGGCATCAATCCATTTGACTCTCAGGAGGCCAAGCCATACAAAAACGATCCAGAAATTTTGGCCATGACAAATCTGGTTAATTCGTATCAGAACAATGACATTAATGAATTCGAAACTATTTTGCGTCAACACCGCAGCAACATTATGGCCGATCAGTTCATACGCGAGCACATCGAGGACTTGCTGCGAAACATACGGACCCAAGTGCTCATTAAGCTGATCCGACCTTATAAAAATATAGCCATACCATTTATAGCCAACGCTCTTAACATTGAGCCTGCCGAGGTGGAGAGTCTATTAGTATCCTGCATATTGGATGAGTATGTAGCTTTATTAATATTTGGTTTAGACAAAGTCCAATTTATTCATTTTGCAGCACTATCAAGGGTCGTATTGATCAGGTTAATCAAGTGCTGCAGCTGGACAAGGTGAACAGCAGTGCTGCACGTTACAACGCGCTTGAAAAGTGGTCCAATCAAATTCAATCACTGCAGCTCGCTGTGGTACAAAAAATGGCTTAGATATAAGCAACGATTAAACACAAATGGAAATTATTGAAATCAAATGTATTTTTAATGAAACGATTTGCAGGTCAGTCTTAGTTTCGCAATTTCGTCGTAGTTTCGAAATTTTTTCAAAAATTTTTCGGTTTGGTGGAAATTTGGACGTGATAGGCAGGTTTTGACTTTAGATTTGGTTTTGGAAGGTAAAAAACAAATGCAAACATATATAGGATTACCATATCATGACGCCCCATTATTTTCTTTTTACTTTCAGTTTTTTGAGGTTGAGAAACTGAGTCGTGCAAGGTAAATTTTGACTTCGTAATCGGGATAAGAAGATCGTTCTATATCTTTTTGGGGTGTTTTAAAGGGTTTTCGGTTATTGAGGTTTAATAGAAGTCCAGACATGATGTCAAAATTCTGAACTCAGATACGAATTCACTGACCCAAAATGCATACCCAGTATAAAACTTTTTTTGTGAGCCTCGGTTTTTTTTAATAGTTCTTTTTTTTTGAGATCAGTAGCATATATATAGATAAACTTAAATGCATACCAATTATCTAGAACTTTAATGATATGATTGAAAATTTTTTCGGGCCTCTTTTATAACATATGACTAACTTTTTCAAAATATGACATTATCCAGTAAACTTTTATTTTAAATCATAAAAATGGTTGCATTCAACTAATGAAAACATTTCCAAGTGAGATTCTTCATTAGTGAGATAATAGATAGTTCCTTACTAAGGAATAAAACGTCAATTTGTTATATTTAATTTCATCTACACGTACCATATGTATATAATGCGAATTATCATTTTTAACAACATATCCTATGAATTCTTGTCATACCAAATCATACAAATAATTTTCAACGATTTTCCGTAATTCTGCCGCAATCATAAGCTCCCTTTCTGTTTACACACATAAGAGGCTCACAATTGCCAATGCATTAGAGCTGTTACCTGTCCAATCTAAGGGATTATGCGCAATTTACCTATCAAAATTAAATGGTGATAGTTAGTAAAAGATGACCGCGCCTTCCCTATTTTTTAAGCGGACTCTGCAAAAGCCATCATAAAGTTAGACCATTCAGAATTATCCAAATATTTTTTTTTGCCCAATTTAACCTATTTTTCTTCGACTGTTGAGGAACGACTAACTTGCAGGTGTTCTCGAAGCGACTTTAACCCGACGTTAAACAGTTCTGGCCAATATTTTTTTTTGAAAATTTTGCCACCCCTCTGATGCAATTTTTACAATAACACAGTCTAAAAAAAAACATTCATATGTATGTCGCTGAATTCGAATCCGAAGATCACTTCTGGACTTTGACCTAAAAAAACTAAAAAACCTTTAATATCCCCCGAAAATATAGAACCCTGATCTGGACATGCGATATATATTTTGAAGTACCAAAAAATTATAGGGGATCACGATCGGGTCCTGCGATATATACTTCTATACGTTTTTTGAACTTCCAAATCTGAATCCGAAGTCAAAACCAGCCTATCTCGTCTGAATTTCAACCCTTCCTAAAAATGTTTGAAAAACTTATATTTGTCATTCGTGCATTACCGAAAACTATGAGGTAAGAATATCAAAGTCTGGATACCCAAGAAATTGGCAAGCAAAGAATAACATTTACGGAAACCACCAAAAAGATTCGGCAAACAAAAAAAAAAAAAAATTTGTTACGGCTTTTTTTGTCTGTGTGAATAGAGTGATTAGACAGTAGATCACGTGATGTCAGAGGCGAGGAGTGGTCCTTTAATGTTTTCTGAGTCGTTAAAAAGCTGATAAGGTATGGTTAAAAGTCTTAAAATAACAAGGAGACACCTTAAAAATAGTTATTTAATCATTGTAATCAAATAAAAAGTGGCTGTTCTGAAAATACAAAGGTAGCACAAAATAATACAATACTTTTTTTTGTATGAAAACTAGCCTTTTCATAGCTCGTATTAAAGTCACTGAATCCAAGTGTTCTTGATATAGGAATAGTTTCTGTACGGAGTCTTATTTTTTCTGACCTTTTGGCCTAGATCTGAATTAGACCTTGTTTCTCAGTTCCTGGTTCATATTAAATTGAATGGATAAAATAGAAACAAATGCAATTTTAATCGTACAACATATTTTTCTTGCACTGCTGTTATTTTGATTGGATTGAACTCGTGCTGTTTTTAAAAAAGTCGAGGCTTTCAATACCGTCACATTGTGAAGCAATTTTGGAGTCAACCGAATAAAAACTGAGTAATCATGTAACTTCCTGACTCTAAGTCTTTACAGTTTATTAAAGATTCTACTGTACTTTGTATTGTTGACATTGTCCACTTTAAAATCGTCAAAATGTCGCCTAATTCTGAATCTAAGAACTGTGCTTGGTTTTCCGAGTTATTCAGAGTTTGTCAAACATAATTATTTCTTGATTGGCCGCCTTGCTGGTTGCTTATGTTACTATTTGGGTTTTGGTTTTGGCTTTGACCTTGGCCTTGTCTTTGGTATTGTATGTAATTTATTAATTACTTAATTTCATTTTTATTATGGAGATTATCTCTGCCGCGGCTTTACCCACCTCGATAATTTGCCTATAATTACCAGGCTGTCCTCTCAGTAAGCACTTGATCGAGCTTGCGATACCAGACAACTCTGTACTACAGTCTATTTAACATACACATCTATGTAACATCCGTGTTTTAAATTAACCGGCTTACAATATTTTGAGCTTCCCATGCTCACAATTGTGATCTTATTGGCAAATTGAGTGGCTGCTTCCCTTTTTCCTAGCAACGTCGGATGATTCTCAAACAATTATTGTTTGCAATTTATTGATTATTGTCTCTATTATTTCATTCTGAATTCTATAAAGTGTAAAACCGATTATTTTAGATTTTATTACCTCTCGCGGGATATATTTTTTCTTATGTCAACCCTATCGTCAATTGATGTTTCTGTCATAGCAATAATTTTTTCGTCAGTTTCACTCCTAACTGACGACTGATGAGAATCAGAAACTTCTTGATCAGTAAAATCGGCTAACTCAATTGTTAAATTGTTTAAATCTGATTCTTCTCTTCTTCGTAATCTAGGTTTTCTATTTCAACCTTTCAGTTATTTCAAGCTTTTGCACCGTTGACAAGAGCAGAGTCGATTGTGCCATGTCCGTCTGTCTTTCTGTTCGGATGACCAGATGAACAGACAGATCTCAGCTATTATTAAAGCTAGAGACACCAAATTTGGCATGAAGGTTTTTGTTTCCCAGGCGCAGATCAAGTTAATTTTAAATGTTGGGTGCCACTCCCACCGCCCCCGCAAATCAACAATTTAATCTTAAGTTGATTTGTGAACGAATGAAATGCTACATGCAAGTATTTATATACAGCAGTTTGCTTATGAAGTATCGTACATACACATAGTTTGCCTTTGCAATCTTTTTCGCTCACTGGGTTTACATATTGTTTTTCATTTCCTGGGTGAATTTTACTGTCCCATTGCAAGGTAATGTTTTTTTTGGGTTATATATCTGTTAACTGACATTCTTTTTTCAGTAACTTTTCTGTCCTCTTTTAATGCTTTTCACTTTTTACTGTACTTAGTTTATTCTGGTGTAATCAAACCTTCGGCCAAAAAAGAGTATACTAACTTTGTGCGAAATTAATATAAGAGGAATATGTATATAAATATTCTTGCTCAGGATCGCTAGCTTAGCCCATTGAGCCATGTCCATCTGTGTGTTCGTTTATATGAACGCTATGATGATAGTTATAAAAAAAAAGTTAGACACCCCAAACTTATTGTGAAGGTCCCTGATACTCTGCACATTAAAATCTGGATGCCAGGTCCTCTTTTAAGATGATCAGGCAACCTTCGTAGTACTGTCAGTCCTTAACTTTTGATGGTGTGGACCTGTGCTGCAATGCACATGTAGATCCAATTTTAAATGAGTCCGGTGCTAGCATCATACCAGCAATAATCTCTGGTGAAGGAGCTGCTGGGTTCGGTATTTCCAAGTATTTGTTGAGGAGATTAAGAAAAAATTTCGTAATTGTTTGCCAATAAGTCTGTCGAAATTAATGCAGCACTTATGCCTTAGTAACGGTCCCACATCGACGATAGCTTCTTTTAAATATTTGCTGACAAAACCTTAGTAACATTTTATATTTTCCCTGATCTGGAATAATGATTACACAAAAATTTGAGTCGCTGAATCCGAATCTGAGGTCAGAGTTTCGCCATCACGTCTGGACTTCGACATATCCTTAAAAAAAACTAAAAAACCTTTTTAGCCCCCAAAAGAAATAGAATCCTGATTAAGGAATATGCGATATATGCTATAGCATGTATTTGACATTCTCAGCTTGTAAAAATATACACTAGACGTCGGAGTTTCGACTTAACCTCAAAAAATTCTCGAAGTGCCAAAAAATAATGGGGGGTCATGATCGGGTCATGTCATATATGTTTTAATATGTCCAAATCTAAACCCGAAATCGAAACTAACCTATCACATCTGAATTTCAACCTAACCTTACAAATTTTTGAAGTGTCACTGTGCTTAATAACTGCCAAAAATATACCTCCTTGGTAACCTTTATGCTTATTAAACCAGTCGAACGCTACAGTCAGGTGCTGACTTTAGAAGGCCATGGATTATCATAGTATACTCGTACCGTGTATCATTAAATTCCGTTATTTATAATGAAGATTTTGCTTTATCTGGATTATTATTAACCATTTAAAAATATACATTTTATACGGTATTAGAACGACAAGCACAGAAGAAGACGAACGCATAAATAATGCAAAAACGAATAGACAAGTGGTATAAGCATTAGACACAGCGAGAGGGCAATGTATGAATTTTTACGTAATGTCAAACAGTTGTGGCGGCCGCGGGAATGGTACAGTAGCTTACTGGACTGTGTGTAGGACTCGTTGGCAAATGATATTGACAGAGTTCGGAGATCGATTGCTGCCGCGATCAACATGTGAAATGTTTTTGTCCTTTCTTTCCTATTAAATAATTTAAAAGCTCAACAAACAATAATGTAAAAAGCCGCCCCCTTTCAAATTTTTTTTAGGTTAGGTTAAAATTTGGACGTGGTAGGCTCGTTTTGACTTGCCGCTTCTGAAAAGGGCCATAAATAATCTATAAATCAACTTTCTTATTATTCCCCTTCACTGTGTTGTTCAACGTGTTTGTATACAATAATGTGTTACTATGGCTATTTTCTAACGATAATTTATCTGGTACAATAAAAAATTTGACTTCAAGGTTGGGGTGTTCTATAAACAGCGGATAACACTCGGTGTTTGGGTTTTATACTCGGTGATGAGGGCTTTATCAAGTCTGGCCAGGGCCTCGCTACTAAAAGTTGACAAACTTGACGTCTGCAGAAATTTTCATTCGAATTTCACTGAAGAAATAAAGAAAAAGAAGTAAAAGAAATACTGCCTAGAAACATTTTTGACGTTTACCCTTAAAACATAGCTGCTGTTTCGTTTGTCAATTGGATAAATTTTCTTTCAATTTAAATTTTTAGGCCATGGATTTAAAAAAAAATTCATGGTCTATTGTGTTTGTCAAACGGAAATGTGCGTAACAGGCAGAAGGAGGCATCTCCGACCCTATAAACTATATATATTCTGAATCAGTATCAAGAGCCGAGTCGATTTAGCCATGTCTGTCTGTCCGTTTGTCTGTCTGTCTGTATGAACACCTGGATCTCAGAAACTATAGGAGCCAGAGTCTTCAAATTTTGTGACAACATCCATATATATTGCAGTGTTTCAAAGTTTTTTTTCGGCCATGCCCCTTCCCGCTTCTGTGAATCAATAATAACTATTTAAATTACACAAAATACACCCAACAACCAAAGTTGTACATCTCACATGACAAATACCTTGCCACGGATGTTTTCAGTAAATTTCATTAAAGTCGGATTAAAATAAGTGAGATATGATCCGAATTAAACTTAATTTGAACGTACCCAAGCATACCGAAGTTCCAATCTAGCGTCGGACACACAGCATTTTAAAAAACTTTTTATTTGCATAGATGGTAACAGAATTGGTTCAGGATGCAACTTAGCCGATTTGACTCAAAATGAGGCAGTGCACTATGGTCCAGAATTCGTTTTTTTGTCATTAAGTCTAAATTTTTATGTCAATATATCGTCCTTTAGCAATTATTTTCTAAAAGAAAAATAATCATATAAATGAAAAACAAAAACAAAATTGACCAAAAGCCGTACTAAAGCTTTCTATGAATTTTTAGAGGTGCTGTGTTAAACAGTTGATTAAGAGAAGGCGATTCCCGCCGAATTATTTGCTTACTTTAGCACGTGGTACGATTGTTAATACGCATCCATAAATTATAGTAAAATATGGAAAATAAAAGCCAAGGTATGTTGTTCTTAACGTATGTAGTTAATATATGTGTAGTTGTACAGTTTTTGTGTTGTGTAACATCCAATTTATGTGTATTTTAACAGAAAATTCTACCGTGTTCTCTGTGTTTCGTAGAGTATAACTCATTTTCTGACAATTTCTGACAAAAGTTAAAAACGTCAGTTTGTACCTTTAACTATTGTCTTTGACGGTAAAGTAATATGTTTTGCCCGTTTTTGCTCGTTTTCTAACAATTTGATTTTATATTGGCAAGTTCGACCTCAGACATAAATGTGATGAAGCTCGTGACATAGAAGTTACCTATGAAATGCACATGACACTTATAGATGGAAAAGTCCTAAACGTATTAACGGACACTAAATCTACTCAATGTTGTCCGATCTGTGGAGTCAGCTCAACACAAATGTTGAAAAATGTTCACATTCTGATTCTGATTCGAGTTCAGATTCGGAAATTTATAATGTAGAACTAGAAGAAGAAGAGGGCGATTATTCATAAAACAACATATATTGTACACTTATACACATTTATTATATTTAAAAAAGCAATAAAACCTCGTTGACTCCTGAGTCATACCAGTAGTTAATATGGGAGGTCAGAGAGGGCGTGGTCGCACGGTGTGCAAACTATTTGTGTATTAACAACAAAATGTACAAAGTTTCAAGTCTGTAGTTTAATTTTTAGACTTTATGCCAACAAAATCGAATTCTGGACCACAGTGCAGTGGCTGAGTGGTTAGAGTGGCGGACGGCAGTCCAAAAAGATTTGGTGTGTGAGTGCGTGAGTTCAAGTCCTATGCGCGGCTGGTGCAATTTTTTATTTTATTTACTTTTTTTTTGTTTGGTTATTTTGTTACTCTTATAAACCAAAAGGAAAACTACAGTCGAACGGGCTGTGATACAGTCGCTACAAAAATGCTAAATTATTTAATTAAGTATCAATAAAAATAGTTTTCAAAAATTTGATTTTATATTTTTATGCAATATTCAAGACAATCAATAAGCTACGAGTGTTAGAGCGGGACGCCGATACATGCATGTTTGCAATTGCACATTTATGTTTTGTCGCCCCGCTCTAACATACATCAATTGCCGTATTCGGCACACATACGCAACTGTCAGATTTGCAACATTCGGCAAAGTTTATAAAAGTGTTCTAATTACATATGTGCCCACCAAAAAATTAAACAATTATTGTTTTTAAATTATTTAATAGAAAAGAAAGAAGAAAAAAATGTCACATATTGATTGCGGCAGCAATCGAACCTCGTTCTCTGTCAACATCATTGATCTAAGAGTCCGACACACAGTCCACAAAGCAACTCCCGCGGTCGCCACAACTGTTCGGTGCTACGTAAAAATGCATACATAAACTTTTTGCCCTCACGCTGTGTCTAATGCTTATACCACATGTCTAATCGCTTTTTCATTGTTTATGCGTTCTTCTTCTTCTGTCCGTCAATTGAAATAGTGCGTGTCGTTCGAATACCGTATAAAATGTATATTTTTAAATGCTTGATAATACAGCCCCACAAAAAAAAGTGTCATAATCTGGGTATGCGGCATATGCAGTTATATGGATTTTGGGTCGCTGATTCCGAATCCGACGTCGGAATTTTGCCATCACGTCTGGATTTCGACATAACCTCAAAAACTAAAAAACCTTTAAATATCTCCCAAAAGATACAGAATCCTGATCTGGGCATGCGATATATGCTTTAACATGTATTTTGACCTTTCAAGGCCGAATCCGAAGTCAAAACTTACACTAGACGTCTAGGTTTTGACTTAACCTCAAAAAACTCGAAAACATTTTTAGGCGCCGAAAAATAATGGGGTGTCATGATCGGGTCATGCGATATATGTTTCTATATGTTTTTTGACCTTCCAAATCCGAATCTGAAGTCAAAACGTGCCTATCACGTCGGTATTTCAACCTAACCTAAAATTTTTTTACATTATATCGATGTTTTATCTTCGTGCTTGTCGATATTAATCCATTTTTATTAAGGGATTTAAACGATCGATCAAACTCGGACCGTTTTTCATTTATGGACGGGACTTTATCAGCAGGGCTGACTACCTCAGAAATGTTAGAGAGATTAAGCTGAAAAAACGGAAAGCGAATACATAAGAGGAATGATTTCCGGACAGACGAACAAAATATAAGGAAAGATTTTTCCTAAAAAAGGCGGACGTGGAAGTCACTTTTGGTATTCATAGGTATTATTGATTATGCACAGAGCTCTATTTTTGAAGTTCTTGTACGTCTCTCCTAAGGCTTGTTGCGAGTCGTGACTCATTTTGTATGGATTGGGTGGCTTCAGAAATGGAAGAATATGTGCCTTCTTTTTAAGCGTTTATTATGGCACTTGTAAATTTTGCTCAAACCGTGTACAATTTTTATAACATGTAATAAAATGAGACTATCTCCAAATGTTGTGATTGAACTTATATTGTCTTTAAAACGGTTTAAACTTAGCTTTAAGAAAAAATTAGTATGCTGGTGCGTATTTCGTATGATTACTCTTTTTGCATGTAGGCCGAAAAAGCAGACAGTCCCTTTTTTTAATATTAACTATGGGAAACATACATGTATTAAAATCGAAACACTTGCTGTTTCAGTTTGCTGCTGAGAGCTGTGGCTGTGTAAATGTGGTGCATCAAAATCGAAACTGCTGAAATTTCTTCCTTTCGACAGCAAAGCTGCACAATTTGCCGAAATAAGGTTTGATCTTCCAACTTCAAGCTCAAACCTAAAACAAGCCTTACTGTTTTAGCTGTTCAAATAAATAACTATTTAAACCAAGCAGTTTTGGTTCCGAAGTTGATTGCAAATGAAACTACTTTCTACTACTTCTAAAGGTACAATTCTGAATATTTCAATTCAATTAGAACTGAAGTTTTTCGATACACTTCGATCTTCGTTCCATTGTAGCTAAAGTTGTTAAATTCATACACACATACGTATGTACATTCTTTAAATTATTGTCGACAGATGGCGCTCGCGCTTCCCACTCTCCCAACTGACAAAAAAATTTGATGTTATTAAACTTCTTTCTTTAATAACTTCTGTCGATCGGATTGAAATTTTGAGGATAGATGCATATCGAGTCAATTATGTTAAAATTAGAAAGGTGTATCTTTTATACGGCACTTACAAATCGACTTGAACTATATAAAATATTGATCCGTGGACAATTCACACAAACTTACATGCTGATTTTTGGAGTTGGTTGCATTTTTATACCCTTCGACCATTGAATACGTTCAAAAAAGGGTATGCTAACTTTGTGCCAATGTATGTAACAGGCGGAAGGAGGCGTGGGAGACCCCACAAAGTATATATAATATTGCTCAGGATCACTAGCCAGGTCGATGAAGCCAAGTCTGTCTGTCTGTCCGGATGACCAGATGAACACACAGATCTCAGCTATTATAAAAGCTGGAGACACCAAATTTGAATGATTTCTATTTACCCGGCGAAGATGAAGTTATTTCAAATGTTGAGTGCCACTGCCACGGCCCCCGCTAATCAATAATTTAATCTTATATAAGATAAACAACATTTTGAGTTAGACCAATTCTTAGCTAATTATAATACCAACATAACGTCAAATCCGATCGGACAAGAAACACAGACGTTATTTATAAAAAACACTGTTCGTTATAACTTTGTATACAGACCAGCAAGCTGTGACATTGCAATGTTCACGTAGGAAAGAAAAGGAAAGAGAATGCGAGCGCGTTGCGCCATCTGTTGTTCTTAGCTTCTTTTCTATGCACACGGATTTTTGGCATTCACACGCACACACACACATCCATACATTTGTGCTTGGCCAATGAAATGCTACATGCATATACACGTATTCATACACAGACGCATATAAAGGCTTACGTTACGATATTTCTATTAAGTAGTAGTATCGAACAATTATGAACTCCTTACGTTTAAAAAAGGTCGAAGGGTATCCCACTGTCGCGTGCCGCTCGACTATTGCTCTTGTTTATATATGTATGTAGATCTAAACATTCAAACAGACAGATGAGTTGCCAACGGAAATTGCATAATCGACTTGCCTAGTGACCCAGAGCAAGAATATATTCTTAATGGGGGTTCCCATGCATTCTTTTGCCTGGTACATACATTCGCACAAATTCAGTTTACCCTTTTTCGACCATTTTCAATATTCGAAAGGTATTTAAAGTCAACCAAGCCTTTGTTTTACACACCCAGATAAAATGAACTATTTTTGACTACAAAGAACTGACTAAACGGTTTTGACTGTTTCCGTGGAAGGTGAAGATTGCGTTTCCATTGATTCCACACTTTTCATGCATCGCCTATGCATCCAAGTTCGCAATCTGTAGATCCAGAAGAGAACAATGCAAAAGATTAGGGCTAACACGATACAGCCACAAACGCTTCCAATGGCTAGTCCCGGCCTTTCCCAGTCCAAAATAAAATATATGAAACGGTTACCCATGCTGAACAAAAAAAAAGATTTTAATTAAAAATTAAAGACATTCATAAATTAAATTACTTACAAGTCTGTTCCACCTGTCCAAAAGTAGATGAGCGAAAAGAGCCCATACAGCAGACCCACAAAAAGTGGATACACGAAATGCATCAGGCGTGTGGGAAAAGATACCATAAAACAATCAAAGACCATGCAGACAGAATTAAAGGCATGCGCCCAGAGATTGTAAAGCCCAATGGGACCATCGGACATGGCTGAATTTAAGTTTTATTAAGGTTAACGGGGTCTCATATAATAATTGGTGCAGATACTCACTGGGATATAGTGCTACCCAAAAAACCAATGTGATCATCATAGCCAAAACAGTAGTCGTGTAATGAGATCCCCAGAAAATTTTAAGCACCCAACTACCGGGTTCTAAAATAAGGAAAGAAAAATTAATAAAAACATTTTTAATAAGTAATTCATACACCGCATAATTTTCCTAAAACTTTTTCAGGACAAAGGGATTTTTTTTTGGCATATTCACTCTTACACACACATGATAATAAAGAAAATGTGATTTATTTCCTTTTTTCGTATTGACTGTTTTTACTGGTTAAGAGGTATAAAAGCTTTATTTTTGATAAGATTAACTTAGGGTTTTCTCCCAGAATCTAAAGATTATGTTATTGTGGCAAAGATAAAGAATAGTTGGTAATGACTTTTAACAAAAAAATTAAATATTATATTTTGTTAAATATTTAAATATATATTCCAGTTTTTTATGTTGTTCGTAGTTTGAATTGGAGATATTATTACAAACTCACCGAAGTAACCAGGCTCTATGAAGTAAATACTAGAGATAATAGCGCTGTAGATGCAGGCATAAGCGCACAAGACGAAGCCCCAGTCTGTGAGGTAGATGAACCACGTTCCTTCGTTGAAGTGTTGAATTAAGCTAGCCAGGACACCGCCTAAGAAGAAAACTGCCAGCAGCCAACGGTAGATCAGCCAGATGAAGTTGCGCTCGCTCCGCTGCCATTGCGAGCGGCAGAATACAGCAGGCTCATCATAATGCAGGGAGAATTTCTTGCGATGAAACTCGTCAAGCACTGGCTGGCAACAACATTCGTTGCCCTTGTCCCGCATGCTGGGTGGATAGAATCGATGACGATGACACTTGAGTACTGTTAGGCCAGCCCAGAGCAAATGGGTTGATCTATTGTGAAACTAGAACTGACACAGTCAAGGCAAAACCTAATATTTTGGTATTGTTTTCGTTAATTTCTCCGATTGAATGCCGATTGATTGTTTTTGACTTAGCATGTGCGACGATTCTTATCGCGAGTTACCGCATACTGGATTTGGAAAGCCCAAATTGGCTGGTTGATAACCGTCGTGCAGCAATTACAAAAGCGATAAGGCTTTCCAATGTGTTTCTCCAAAAAAAACTACAATCTGTTGGGCATGTAGGACGCCTAGAAATAAAAATGATCTCTTAACGTAAAACATGTTCTACATTTTCAATACAAATTTTTCAACAGTTTTAGATAATGCAAATTAACAAAACTAAAAAATAAAAGTACGACAGGAAGGAACTCTGGGGCCAATATCACGAAAATTGTGAGTTTACAAACTTAAAATTTCTAACAACCAGTTCTGTACAAACACTTTAGTTACCTATTGGTCATTCACAGAAAGACAGACGTGCCTGAATCAGTTTGACAAAGGTTATTTAGCCAAAAAATATATATTTAGTGGAAACTGCCCCATCTCCTTGTTCCTGTCACATACATTTGCACAAGCTCATTATACCCTGTTTTAACAATTTTCAATAGTCTAAGGGTATAAACATTGCTGGTGGAAGGGTGACTTAAATTGTACTTGAATGTTTTCCACAATTTTTACGGTTCCTAGATAAGAAATCAAGGTGTTTGCAGATATTAACACTAATCGGAAAGCGACAGTGGAACGTGTCCGACTTTGATATACCCCGCTTGTTATAATGAATTATGAGTTTAAATAAAAAAAAAAAAAAACATTTTATTTCTACATGTCGTTATCCGGGAATTGTGGGCGACGATAATGTTGCATTTTAATACCATTAAACTTGCGACTGCACCGAAGTTCGAGTTTGGGTCTAGTTCTTGATTTCTGGTATATCTTCCACTTTTATTGCCTGATTATAATGTAATTCTCCGACAGTTTCTACAATACAAAATTATTTTAATTTTACTTATATCTGAAATAAGGCTTTTTTCGGTGGGCTGCAAGTTGTTTACCTTTGCAGTCTCTTTTCTTCCCAAATTGTACCAATACTAGATTCATATAATAGTACAGAATTGAAATTTCACTGTACCATTGGTGGTATAAGGCAAAATCAACAGTCAAGCGTTATCGGCGGTCCGAAATTCTTCCACCTGGCATATGAAATATGTTATATGGAATAACTCATTCACTCTTAAAGATCTGCGTCCGCAGATTACTGAGCCTTCTTCCTCCACACAATACCAGTGACGGTAGTCAGAACAATCATCAAACTTTTTTTTTTATCCTCATTTATATAAATTTTAAAGCTTTCACTCATCAGCCTCTTTTTTTAACTGACGCAAAAATATAATGTTCCTCTTTGTCAAATAATTTCTGTGTTAAATGTTTAATGGTGTTGAATCAAGTTGAAATATTAAATTAAATTATTGTTGAGGGGGTGGTGGACCTGGTATCCAATATTTGAAATAAACTTTATCTTGCATAGTATAGTATACAACAACCCTCTTGAAAACTTAGGTACACTTACCTATTATCATCGCTACAGATAGGTTTTTTTTTTTCGTTTTGTACTTTCCTTTTTTTGGTTGGAGTTGCTTTTGCCACATCTTGTTCGCTGTCACTTGATAAATTTTCGATGTCCATTTTTATTCTTCCACAAATTACAAAGTAAGCGCTGCCAATATATTTGCAATTTATCGCTGCTATATCGATCGTTGTAAATATCGCTTAAATATATGTCGCATACCGCATACATATCGATAACTACGCACATACCATGTAATATATGCGTCACAGCATGACTCCGCGTACGTAACATCAATCATAAATTTTAGTTTTTAGGTTATTTTGCAATTTTTTTTTTTAAAGTACGTAGTTTAAGTTTCTTAAGACGTAGCCACGTAGATCTCCTTTCAAATACATACGTAAAAAGACGGAGGGTTGGCAACGCTGTCAGTGATATATATTATAGTCAGTTTAGATATTATAGTTAGCGATGTCAATGTAAAAAAATTGAAAGTTGGTTTTTTTGACATTCTTAAAATCTTTAAGTTGTAATTAAAAGAAATAATTTTAATTTAAATTAATTTTAAACTACCGCCTTCAGCAACATAGAAATTAAAATTAATGAAATTGATGTTGTAATTTACTGTATATTAATGTTTGAAAATCTTTTAGTATTTGGTAAGCGATTTTCTGACAGGTAGTACCAATACAAATCATATAAAAAATGGAAAATAACAATCGAGGTCAGTTATTTAAATTGTTAACATAAAGTCCTTGTAAATGTGCTTTATTGTCCAATTGTCCTATGTGTTGTTGATGTTTTTATAGACTATAAATAAGTAAAGTATTTGTGATTCAAATTGAATGGAACCGCGCTCGTAACGACATTTCAATGACGTCACAGTTTACTGGTCTGTATACAAAATTATAGCGAACAAGGTTTTTGTTTAATAATGTCTGTGCTTCCGATCGTATTGAAATTTCGACGTTATGTTGGTATCATAATTAGCTAAGTATGGTCTAACTCAGAATGTTTTATCTTTTATATGTCGCTCACAAACCAGCTTAATAGAATATATTATTGATTTGCGGAGCGGTGGGCGTGGCACCCAACATTTGAAATAAACATGATCTGCGCTTGGTAAACAGAAACCTTAATTTCCAATTTTGGAGTCTCCAGCTTTTATAAAACCTGAGATCTGTGTGTTCATCTGGTCATCAGGACAGACAGACAGACATGGCTCAATGAACTTGGCTCGTGATCCTGATCAAGACACACTTTATAGGGTCTCTCACGACCCCTTCTGCATGTTACATATATTTGCACAAAGTAAATATACCCTTTTTGACAATTTTCAATGGGTAATAGGAGCTCTTGACGATTTTATTTTTTAAACTTAAATAAGAAGAATCTTACCGAAAAAAACAGCATCACCTAATTCAAGAAAAAATTAGGTAGTATTTCGAAATCGTCCAACCAATTGTTAATAAGTCCAAATGTCAAAGCCAACATTGAAAACTCCCTGTCAAAAAGGCGAGACATTTGATTAATACCTTAACAAAAATCGTTGGTATCAAATGATGCGAACTGTGTATCAAGTATGGTTTCATGGTTACCAAATAATGGGAACCATGAAACCTCCCCGTGGGTGTTTAGGAGAATGTTCGTCTGAAGCGCAAAACAAAATTTACAAGCGGGATACAAGATGGTACTCATGAATATGTCTTCGGCTGGAATGGATTCATCTGATCCTTTTCTGTCTGACCTTAAAAAAAATGTAAAAAAAAACTTATCTCTCAAATAAATTCAACGCGCTTTTGGAAGCTTCTGTAATCGACATTTCAACTTAATTATATAATGACAATGAAGAAACAGAAAAACGCTATGAAATTTGAATTTGTGGTTCATACTCGTACACCTATAGAGTGACGTAATGGAACTTCATGAAAACATTAAACCCATTAGCACACTGTACCCTCTCGCTACAATATAAACAGAACTGTACCACATTCCAATACTAAAAAATGAAACAAATAGAACTTGCCATTAAGAGTATCAAATTCTGTTGAAACGCTTCTTGGCTTCACCAAGTCCAGATGCTCTCAAATTTGTTTACTAAGCATAAATGTATTTCACCACTCAGAACTTTTGTGGCGTGATCAAAACTGTTTCTTGGCTTCTTGTATACAAAACCACTCTAGCATAATTTAGTCTTACAGTCGATCTGAATCGACCAACATCGGTTTATATAAAACTTTACAATAAAATTTTTAATTCCCAAAAATTTAAGTTTTATTTTTCTGATGTAAAATAAAGAATTTAAAGGCGCAGCCGGTAGGATAGTTATAAAGTCACAATTTTGGTGACCTCTAATAATTATTCCGCGAAACGAACTGATCGTTAGCTGATAGCACACGAAATCCCTATATGCATAGAAAACAATTCATGTGCTAAAATCGCTATATGCAACAAACTGTGCGCTACAATTGCTATATGCATAACAAACAATTCATGTGCTAAAATCGCTATATTGAACAAACTGTGCGCTTAAATTGCTAAACTGCAAATCCCAACCGAAAAAAATACATTTTAAAGTGCTATAAGCATTAACTTTACACTATACGCGTAATGGTTTTTTAACATGACCGAGCAACAAAATGTGGTGCTTTCGCCTGATACATTCAAAGACCTTCCATACTCTTTGAATAAAATCGAACGATTTAGTGAAGACAGAGGTTTGGCTTCCTTCTTGAACCAAGTGGAGCACATCCTGCGAGTTTACCCTAGGACAGACTTACTGCAGCAAAATCGAATATTCCAAAATATACGACATCAAATAATAGGAGACGCACAGATGCTAGTCAATCGCCATCAACCAAATACTTGGAGTGCTCTTCGCCAACTATTGATCGAGAACTACAATTCATGCACCCCATTGCCAACACTCATTGACCGTATCACAAAGGCTCAGTATAGAGCATCGATCCGTAAGCTCGAAGATTATTTAAAAAAATATATCATATAAAAATTAGTGATAAACTAATGTTAGAAGATATAAACGCAAACACTGTGATTTACACAGAACTAATGAACTCTAGTATAGAAACTGTTATAATGGACCAGTTACCCATCGAATTATTATTAAGATTAAAAAATGCTGATATAAGTACACTTTTGGGTTTAGAGCAAGCCGCAAACAAAAAGATCTTTATGACCTGGATATAAATAAAAAACAAAATAATGCTAACTCAAAAGCTCAAAAAGGTTCATCTATAAATAACAATCCCGTTCCTAAAGCAAGTTCAAATACTAACACACAAATAACACAAGCAGTGCAGAATAATACAAATCAACAATCGCAAGTAAATAAAGCTCAACCGGGTCAGAACCCAAATTCCCATTTTAAAAAATTGCATAAATATGACCAAAATAGGCCTATAGATAATGCTAGTCAGCAATCCAATGCACCAATGGATACTACAGAATGCTATGTAAACGACGATTCGGATTTTCAGGAGTCGGCCGCCAACGAAAAACCGAAACCGCAGTTATAAATATAAAAATGGCAGGCAAAATGTATACTTGTCTAATCGATACAGGTAGCAGTATAAATTTAATAAAGACCAATTTGGGTCATAAAGCATAAAAAAAAACAAATATAAAAACTAGAAATGGTCAAAAGTATCTTGATGAATATATTAATTGGCAAATTATAAATTTATTTAATTTCCAAACATTTTTCGTAAACAACTTAAAAATGATATATATACCTTGATAGAGTGTCAAGCAAAAATTGACTGTCAGTGAAAAACTGTTACTTTAAATGGAATTTCCTTCAAAATGATAGAGACAATCCCAATAACTTATGGCGAAGTCTTAATAAAAGAAAATATTCAAGAGTACATAGGTGATGATAATTCAGGAAATGACATTAGGGATTCTCATTTCAATGAAGAAGAGAAATCTGGTCTACGTGAAATTATCAAAGAATTTGAATCGCTCAAATTTAATGAGACTAAATCGCTAACCAGTACTTTAAAAATTAAACATATAATAAATACTAAAACTGAAGATGCAGTATATAAAAAGCCCTATCCCTATCCCCAAATATTTGAGGAAGAGGTAAATAAACAAATAACCGATATGCTTAATCAGGGAATTATCCGAAAACCTAGCTCTCCTTATTGCAGTCCAATTTGGGTAGTACCCAAAAAATTAGATGCTAGCGGTAAAAAACAATTCCGCATAGTCACCAATTACCGTAACTTGAATCAAGTTACTGTTTCTGATAGCTTTCCAATGCCAAATATTGATGGATTCCTAGATAAATTAGGAAGATGTCTATATTTTACAACTTTGGACTTAGCCAAAGGAATTCATCAGATACAGATGGATGAAGAATCCATCAGAAAAACTGCTTTTAGGACGAAAACAGGCTTATATTGTACGAATTTACTCGTTTGCCATTCGGGCTAAAAAACGCCCCTGCAACATTTCAACGATTGATGAATGAGGTACTTAAAGATGTCTTAGAAGAACACTGTTTGGTGTAATCTTTTCAACCTCTCTTCAAGAACATCTTGTGAGTCTTCGTAAAGTTTTTGATAAGCTTAAAGAAGCTAACATATTAATACAATTAAATGATTGTGAATTCTTAAAAAAGGAAACAAGTTTTCTAGGGCATGTTTTCAATGAAAATGGTATTCAGCCTAATTCAGATAAAATTAAGGCAATAGAAAATTATCCTCTTCCAAAAACACTGAAAGAAATAAGGGCATTTTTAGGACTCTGCGGTTTTTATCGTAAATTTATAAAAGTTTTCGCTAAAATAGGTAAGCCCCTTACATCATATCTAAAAAAGGGAATCATAGATACACAAAATGTCGCCTTTAATGAAGCTTTCACCAAACTAAAAGCTCTGATAATTTCAGACCCAATTTTGGCAAGACCAGATTTTAATAAGGAATTTGTCTTGACAACAGATGCTAGTGACTATGCTCTAGGTGCTGTACTTTCTCAAAACAGCAAGCCAATAAGTTTTGCAAGTCGTACGTTAAATGAACATGAGATCAGATATTTAATAATAGAGAAAGAATTGTTGGCCATTGTTTGGGCAACTAAATACTTTAGGCCATACCTATACGGACGACATTTCAGGATCAATAGTGATCACTAACCTTTACAGTGGCTTCATTCTTTAAAAGAACCAAATATGAAGTTGCAAAGATATAAAATAAAACTTAACGAATTCGATTTTGACATTAAACATATTGCTGGTAAAGAAAATAATGTCGCGGACGCTCTGTCACGCATAAAGCTAGAAGAAGCTAACGTACTAGATACAGTAACCATGGCAACTTGCCACAGCTCAAAGGAAAACGAAAACAATGGCATTCAAATTACGGAGAAACCATTGAATACATTTAAAAAACAAATATTTTTTAATAAAACCACAAAAAATTAAATAAAGGCAGAAGAATACTTTTGTAAATTAATTACAAAAATAAATTATAGTACCATGACTGAACATTTTGCAGCTAATATTATAAAAGAATACTTTTGCGGCAACACAACAGCTATTTTAATTGATAGTGAACCTGACTTCGCTTTACTACAAAGAGTATATGTCAAATTAATTGCCCCAAAAACAGGCACTACAGTTCTAAAATAGAAACCTTTTTTTATGTATATTAAATTTTGCAGAATTTAGCAACATATAAAAACAAAAATATTTCTATCCAAATTTCCCTTTAGAAATAAGAAATATAATAAATCAATGCACTATTTCTAATAGCGCTAAACATGAACACCAAAGGACAGACAGACCCCTTAAAATTACTCCTGAATGTAAAAATATTAGAGAAAAATATATTGTAGAGTTCTGGCAATTTTCGGGACAATTAGATTTACATTCTAAACTGATAAAAGTTATTAAAACTTCAGATAGAACCTGGATCCTGGAACCTGGAAAAGAGCTTTATTGCAAATTTTTGACTCCATAGGCCCACCTAAAACCATTAAACTTGACAAAGACCCATGGCTAATAAATAAATCTTTTCGAAGTTTGTTAACAACAACATTCAATATTCAAATTGAAATTCGAACATGTAAAACCGGCATTGCCGATATTGAAAGAGTTCACAAAACATTGAATGAGAAAATTCGAATTTTAATAGCGTCTAATAGAACGTTGGACATCAATAACTATATTGAATTAATAACATATAACTACAATAATTAAACAATCCATGATACAACAGGTAAAAAACGTGCAGATGTATTTCTTTATAATCAACAAATTGAAAAAGACATGCAGAAAAACAAAGAAGATAGAATTAATAAAATAAATGAAACTAGGTTAGATTCATTCAACACTAATCGAAATTTTCTGAAACCAAATAACAAGAAAAATCAACTTCCTTACGAAGAAGTATCTGATACTAAAAAATTAGACGATAAGCATTATCAAAATGTTAAGAAAGGTAGAGAATTCACTCAACATTACAGCAAATATAGAAAACTAAAATATACCAAACCCGAATTTTTACAGGGAAATCACATAATGCACATAAAAGCAAGATCGAAATCTCACCAATAAACACAAATCAAGAATTAATACTCTTCAATACAGGAGACATAAACAAGTATTCAGATTATATCACACACTCATTCCTTATAAATTGTACCGAAATTGAATTAACTTTCAGCAACTTATTAACCCAATCATACAAAATTAATGATAAACGCACATTATTTTTAATTAAAAATCTTGACGACCAAATGAAAGGTCTCTATCTCGCTAATCGATATAAACGTGGTCTTTTTAATATTTTAGGATCAGTATATAAGTTTCTATTCAGCACCTTAAATGATACTGACAGGGAAAAAGTACAAAATCAATTAAATACCTTAAGTAATAATATTATTCAAACAAATGAACTAAATCATATAATTAATAAAGTAAATACACAAATATTAGAAATAAACAAATAACTCACTTAACCGAAAATATTGAATACTTTACTACTTACGTTGAGACACTTGAGTTAGCATTGCAATTAACAAGACTGGGCATATTCAACCCAAAACTTCTTCATTATGATCATTTTAAAGATATAAATGCTAAAGTACTACTGAATATAAAAATTTCAGCCTGGTTAAAACAAGAAACAAATGAAATTTATATATTGTCACACATTCCTAAAACAATTAAACCATACACAAAATAGAGAATGGCTTTATAATATTAATAACAAAGTAATTAAAGATAAGTGCATAATTGGAATTATTAAAAATATACAAACAAACTGTTTGACTAGCAAAGTTGATTTAACAAAATTTGTACAATATATTGCACCTAATATTGTAATAACTTATAATTTAACAAATCCAAATTTAAATCAAGATATGACGTAAAGAAACTAAAAATTAAATGAAATCAGGTAATAAAAATTTATGATTGTACCCTACAACTTAATGATTTGTCGATTTCAAATGCTTACTCTGATTATTCATACCCTGTATTTTTAGAAAATAATATAACTAAAATCACACTGTTATCTAACATAGAAACAAAAGAAACAATATGGCAAGAACAAAAACAAAATAATCAATTTAAAATTATAACATTTTCTTTATTGTCTATAATAATATTATTCATATTGACATACATTAAATTCAAATTCAAATCAATACCTAAAAAATTGTTGATAAAAACTATAAAGACAAAAGAGCACGAGGACGAACTCCAAGACAAAGAAGGAAAGAGTGACGTTATGGAACTTCATGAAAACATTAAACCCATTAGCACACTGTACCCTCTCGATACAATATAAACAGAACTGTACCACATTCCAATACTAAAAAATGAAACAAATAGAACTTTCCATAAAGAGTATCAAATTCTTTTGAAACGCTTCTTGGCTTCACCAAGTGCAGATGCTCTCAAATTTGTTTACTATGCATAAATGTATTTCAACACTCAGAACTTTTGTGGCGTGATTAAAACCGTTTCTTGGCTTCTTGTATACAAAACCACTCTAGCATAAGTTAGTCTTACAGTCGATTTGAATCGAGACACATCGGTTTATATAAAAGTTTACAATAAAATTTTTAACTCCCCAAAATTTAAGTTTTGTTTTTCTGATGTAAAATTAAGACTTTAATATAGATATGTAACAGGTCAATTAAAGAAAACCCCGGCCTACCATAAAAAAAATATTTATTTTTCTAAATAGGTTTTTTTATTTAACACAGTTCCCTTTAAAGGTAATACACTGAGTAAGCGACCCTCCAACTTTTCGATCCCATTTTTGTAGAACGATTTCTCCTTTGCTTCAAAATAGACCTCAGTTTCGATCACCTCTCACAGCGAGCATTCATTCAGATCTGGAAAATACCTTGGATGCGTACGCAATTCGGAGCCCGAGTCATGGATTTTCGCCATCGTTTTCACTGACTTGTGACACGGTGCATCGTGTTGGTGAAACAGCACTTTCTTTTCCCACATATGCGTTCGTTTTTGGGCGATTTGGTCCTTTAAACGGTCTAATAACTCTATGTAATAGTCACAGTTGATGGTCCCTTTTTTTGAAGATAATCAATGCAAATTTTTCCACGCGCGTGCCAAAATACAGACGCCACGCCATGTCAGCTGACTGTTGCGTTTTTGCACTCTTTGGAGCAGCTTCATCGTGTGCATTCCACTCGGTTGAATGAGCTTGTGTGGTACCCACTATTCACAGAGTCTCCCTTTTGTGCTTATTTCGCAACTTCTAAACTCAGCATACCAATCCTTCATAGTTGATTTTCTTGAGGCAGTGTCCGGAAACTCATTATCAAGCCAAGTTTTTGCATCAACTGTATTTTTTTCCTTTAAAAAGCAGTATTTGATCAACACGCAACATTCTTTTTTATCCACTTATTTCACGATAACAAAAGTAGCTTCACTCAAAATGCTAAAACTCACAAACTACGACAGCTCAAAACTAGCGTTTTTAACGGTTAAGGCTTACCAAATATCATATTGATTTAATTCTAGTAGCGCCATCTATATGTCAGGCCGGGGACTTATCAATTGACCTAGTACAAATCATTTCAAATTATTCTCGACAGATGCCGCTGAAGCTTGCCTGCGTCTTTTGTTAATTGACACAAAACTTTCGTGTTTTGCTCATACCTTTTTAAAAGACTTCTGTGTTTATTGTTTGTTCAGACTGAAATGTGGAAAATAGAGAGATGTTGTAGTCAGCGTACTATATGTCTAATTTCTAATTTTGTTGTTGCTAGCTCCTATAAGTATGAAAACTTTTCATCATGCGTTGAGTTATTAATAAATAATAGCAAAAGTGATCATTGGACCTAAGTCGACTATAGATTTCGTTATTTGTTTTAAATTCGTGCGTGCTAGCATTTGTTACTTGTTATACTGCGTTTTAACAAAAGCTTTGTTAATAGAGAACATTCGCAAGCAATTCGTTCGTTTGCAGTGAGCATGCTGCTCTTAAAGGGTCGCCGCGCTCAGCTTATCTGTGGTGTCAGTTGCTTGTTGATCTTCCACAGTGTTCAGTCGCTTCTGTCTTGTTGAACTGTGAACGAGTGCACCGCGTATTCGACCTCGGCTGGCTCTAAACTACGATTCCGTCCATGTGTTCAGCTCATCACATAATATCATTCAAGATCGGCCAACCCATCACGCCCTTAAAACTTAATTACTCGGTGCGGAGTTGCCTAGGTTCCACGTGCCGTTCGAGGGCACACCCATACATTTGCGATTGCAGACATACGAGTATATACGTTTATGTATGCAATTACGTTCGTATGACATATATTTGCATGTGAATTTGCAAGTAAAGTAATTAGATATTACTTTACAAGTCAGTAGAAAGAAACGTAAATACGCTCTACTCATAATCGTGCATAATGCAATTTTTGAAAAAGTTCGGCAAAAGTCTCAACAATGAGCTGCGGGCACAAAACATCGGCTTTGAATGCAATCACGTGCACTTATTCTATAAATCGTTGGTGAGTTTCAGAAAGTTTCCGCTTCCCCAACCAGTAATTCCTTACAATTGGCATAACTGTAAAATAAAAAGAAATATAAAAATTAAAAGAAGATCGTAAGTGAACCCTCGCACTCAGTCTCAGTGAAGGACAACGTCTGTTTATGTGTGTGTGTTGTTTTTTCAAAATCGTTTGACTCATCAGTGCTGTTAAAACTTTTAAATATAATTCAATGCAGTGCAAGTTATTAAAAAAAGCTTGACAGAGAATATATATTTTTGATTCTGTCCAGAAATTGAACCAGTGGTGCCCACCTATACAGTTGAGTTTTTAAATTGCGATTCTGTCGCAAGCACGAAGTCCGTTACGTTTTCTTGGTTTGCACTAAATAAAATGATAAATCACAGACCGAACAACAATGCCGAAGTCATATAAACATGTTTACACCCGTGTACGTGTGTCGAGAGAGCTTGGGCAGAGGTTTTTTTATATGTGCCTGTGGGCACCTCTGAAATATACTTTGAAAAAGTCTGATATGACGGAAAAAAGCTTACTTCGCAACGCTGCACAGTGGTTGGGCCCATAGGCCAAAAATCAAAAAAGGTAGCTCAGCCGATTTGGTCATAAAGTAGCCAAACCATCTCTAAAATGTGCAAACTTATCAAGATCAAATCGGTTTTATCTGCAAATCTAACTGAACTTTCTAAAAATAGAACTAAAGTGCCGTGAATGTGTTCTTTTGCTGCGCGCAATTGTACGAAATGCATTTGACAGCAGTCAAACGCTAACTACAAAGCAGTGAAACTCGGTTTATAATTGTCCAAATTTAAAAATTAAAAATTTTTTTGAAAGTTGAAGGTATTTACATTGATAAATTATTTTTATAATATTTTTTCTATTGATAATACGTTTATGTTAAATTAATATAAATTTAACCTTTTTTGTGCATTTTGTGAACGTCTTTTCTATGTTTTGTTAAAGTTTTAGTTGTGTTCCCCCCCGATTCCTTTAATGAAACCTTTACTAGTGTATTTGTCAATGTTTTTTGATTAAGGAAAACCAGAAGACTTTTGCGCCTTTTTGCTCCAAAGTACTCAAAAATTAAAAATTCTAACGCCGTCCCCCTTTATTCCAAGGTCTAATTTCTAGTTACAACGCTGCTTTTGGTTTGTTTTTGTGATCCCGTTATTATATTTGCATTAAAATACGAGGGTCGTTTGATAAGTCCGTGACTTTTTGTATTTGCCGCGCACCTGCTCTAAATACAACACTGCTCCTGTCAGCAGTTATCGATTAACAGCTGACTGTAAAAAAGTGAATTTCGTGTGCTAATTAAGCATTATTGGCAAAATTTCATAAATTGGGCTACGAACTGCTACCCCATCCAGCATATTCTCCAGATTTAGCCCCCTGTGACTATTTTTTGTTTCCAAACATGAAGAAATGGCTCGGCGGTAAGAGATTCGGGTCAAATGAAGAGGTCATCACAGAAACAAACGACTATTTTGAGGGCCTTGAGAAAACCTATTATTTGGAAGGAATAAAAAAATTGGAAAAACGCTGGACTAAATGTATAGAGCTAAAAGGAGATTATGTTGAGAAATAAAACGCTTCTTTGACGAAAAAAATATATTTTATTCAAAAAGTCACGGACTTATCAAACGACCCTCGTATGTTTTTTTATTATTGTCTTTTTATTACTCTGTTATTTAAATTACTGTTATTCACATTTTGCGTTTCTTCCTGAATGGTCATATTTGATATTTGGTGCACGTAAAAGGGTCTCAGTGCACAAAAAGCGAGACTCTATGGCAGCTATATGATATAGTCGTCCGATCTGGCTAATTTTTATATATGATATTAGAGGTATTATTAGAAAATATTGTGCAAAGTTTCAAGCGTCTAGCTCAACTGGAAGTATTTATAGCCGCGCTCTCCATACAACGCCGACCAGTGTGCGCTGTAACTCACCCGTCGAATTTAGTGTAACCATTTATGAGTGTAGATATGTTAATATTACCACATACACATGTACACGTCTATGTATGTATACACATGCTTAAGTCCAATAAAAGCATAAAGTAAAACATACTCGGAGTAATTAGTACAGGGCGTAAGGGTGATATAAAGATAAGTGCTCTGGTGCTTCTTTATAAACTCAGAGCTGCATACATATGTATGTATATATGTATGTACATTATGATACTATGATTATTATCAGGTTGAAGATGTACAATCTTACATATGTATGCATGACGATTTCACGCATGCAATTATTAATATGCTCGTACATACATTTTTCACATACATATGGATGTACATACTTTTACATTGATTTTAAATGAAACGCTGAGGAAAACGTGTTAATTTAATATACACTCGCTATTGTTTATAGAACCTCTTAAAAATATTAAAAAAAAATAAGTGTGACCTAACCTCTTCTATTTAAACTCTCTTCGCAAATCATCTTTATGATAGCACCATCTGGAAAAATCCGAAAATTCACCGATAGGCAACTGAACCGACCTGCAGCAAAGGGAAGTACGAGTATGTGGGCCAAGTTTCATCAAGATAGCTCTAAAACTAAAAATATTGAATGATCGCATTGATTTTATCAATTTTGGCCAATGTCTACATAACGAGTTGTAATTCGACACAAACTTCTGTAAAATTTAAAATTATTTAAAACGATTCCGTAAATTTTTTAAATTAAATAAAAGATGACAAATTGTTTCAGAGAATATTAGTCGCGGTCCATGGTAAGGAAGTGCTTTTGTTATTCCACTCAAAGTGTTTAACTGCGTCTACTTCTTTAATACTTAACCGCCGTCGGTAATCCATTATTGAGAGCCATCATTAGGGAAAATTAGAATAAATCGGCTCAAGAAAATCTCGTTTTCTAGACAATTAGAAAAAAAAAAGTATTAAGTTTAAATATGTTCCTAGTCACCAATTTTTTTAAAATGATTTTTACGCTATATTTATGATGAATTTAGGTGAAAGAATTATGTTTCGGAGGCAAAAATAAATTAAAAATTTAATAAAATGGCATGTATTTTGCTGTTGGATAGTTCTCAGTAAAACGTCACACTTTTCCTAAAAAGTTTGATTTTAAATGAAATGTACGGCCTTTACAAAATTGTATTACTTTATGAGTTGTAAATATGTATGTACATATATTGATTGCTAATTTCGGCGCCAACAATGCGGACTTGTTGATCGGCGGATTGGCGCCAATACTGGTGTTCAACTGTTACAAGCCACGTTTTAATTAATTTGTTATTAATGACATGTATGTACGTACATTTGGATTTATCTTTGAAGGTATAAGAAAACGAGAGCAACAGTCGAGCGTACCCGAAAGTAGGATACCTTTCAACCAATGTTTAAACATGACATTAACTGTTTATATAATACTCGTACATATAAGAAAAGCCTGTTATATAAATAGCTCCTCCCCCTTAAATAATTTTACTCACACTTTCTGTGTGTGTATACATACATCGCATACGAATCTAATTGAAAATTAAATAATGACTGCGTGGGTAGGAGGTAATATTCAGGATTTGAAATAAACTAGATTTGTCATAGTTTACAACAAGATTCATACACGTATGTAAAAAACGAACGACTAAAAACAATTAAGTGTTATGTATATGTATGTATATGCACAAACAAACGTGTGTACTTACATACATACATATAGTATGAATTACATTTTTTTTGTTAGAAGATAAGAACGTTAAATAATGTGCAGTTAAAATTCGAAGCGATAGCAACGAGCAACATTTGAATACCCAAATAAAATTTCGTCCCTTTATTTGTGCGTGTTATCAGTTTGTCTGCGTAGTTCTTATTTCCTTAGCGTCTTGAGTCCTTGAAATCACACAACCGTGTAGCAGGTGGCTTTTTATATATGAGGAAAATTATATTGATTCCGATAACGCCTCAAACTTTGCTTCCGATAAATGTTCCCTGCAAAGCCAACGTAATTTTTACAGTCGCCATATACTAAATACACGTATGTATTTGTAATGAATTAAATGCGAAACAAACACACAAGCACGCGCGCGTCTGGCTATGTAATCAGAAGCAAGCTGATAGGCAGTAGAAGGATGAGATAAGAGATGACGGAAATACTTGTATACATATGTACTTACGTCTGCATTTACATAGAAACTTCATGTAGTTTTCTATAATTGTTTTTGTCGGAATATTTTAGAAGCTTATTAAAAGGATTTGAACGATAGCTTAGGGCGTGCCCTACTGGCGTCGTTACATCGTTTAAGATAAGGTAATAAGATAATTATAAGTTAGAAAACTTTATAATCAGAGGAGAAATACAGTAAAACCGAATAGGTCTCCCCTAACAGACCATAACAAATAAGTTATAACAGCCTGTAGATCCAGTGTGGTAAAGGTTAAATAGCTGCCTACATCTCCGATTTTGTGTAAATGTGATTATTTTCAAAATTTAATAAAAAAAAAAAAACTAGAAGCGACCGGCAAATAATTCTTTCACCTAAATTCATTATAAATATAGCCCTATCAGTGAAAAAAATTTAAACAAAACCGGAGTTATAGGCAGCTATTTAACATCTACCAAATATTTTTTTGTTGTACTTATACATACATACATTGCATATGTAATATCTGTAAGTTATGTGTTTGCTCTTGCAATTGAGCTTCTGCTTTTCTGTTTGTTACCTTCTGCCTCATCGCTAAAAGCAGCTTGTCCGAAAATCAGTTCTTAACGCCTATTCAACATGTTTTGGTGGTAGTGCATGTGTGTAGGGTATGTCATGTTGAGACAATTATTAGTTCCACTTGAAATTAGTAACTTTTAGCTTTTCACTTTGCCCGATTCGTGTGTGCTCATTTATTGTAAGAATCAAAATAATATCTAAATACAAAATGTTATTAGTCCAAAGCTAGCGCTGTCACCTAAACATTCTGACCCAGCGCTTTACCAGGATTCTTATATTTTGGATGGCTGTTGCATGTTACGTTATTGTGCGACAATAACAAGTTGCGTACACCACCCAGAATGCTGCTTAGGCCTGGGAACATAATGTGGTGTGATCAGCCAGTATTTGACTATTGTAAATCAATTATGGTAACTTGTATACATGCATTTGTATTTTAATTTAATATCCATTGCAAAAAAAATTAAACTATTTATCTCTTCTTTTGGGCCCAGTTATAATGACCTCGAGTTTATTTTGCGACAAATGGAATGTTATTAAGATTCTATTATGTTTTCTATCTTATCTGTGAATCATATTAAAAACAAAAGCGGACAGAAACTCATAGTCGACAACTGCTACTTCAACACAGTAAGAAACCGTAAGCCTAAGACAAAAAAATTTTAGTATACTGTTACAGTATACAGTTTTAAAAACCTAACAAATTTTTAGATATGTTGTTTCAGTTATGGATAAGAAACAAGTCGTTATTTCATTCTGTTGTCATTAGTAGAAGTTAGTTAGTAAAAAGGAATCAAATATAAATATATAACGTAACTGACGCATTTTACTTTAACCACTAATTTGCAATGAACCTAATGCCGACCCAATAAAGATTATATTAAATATTCTGTTTGAATACACTTTTTTACCATTTTCAAATGATATATAAAGTATGGATACTCAAGTTTTGTCTATGCACCTCTAACGATTGCACATGTAATTTCTTGATAGTCGTTCCTATAGCGAGTCGCACTTCGAACTGCAAATGTTTGAATTCGAGTGCCATGTCTGTCAGAACTATTCCATTAATGCGTGGGAATAGTGCGTCTACACCTTTGAATTTTACAGTCATCATTTTTGTCTCGATATCATAGTTCATCGTTTTCTTTTCTGAGGTTCTTGTTTCGTTGCAATTCAGTATTAATGCTATATTTCGAAGTTTATATTATATTTTCAAGAAGAATGATGACCTAATTCTCAAATTTTTCATTGTTCTGGTTTCGTTTTAAAGTCGTAGTAGATCATTCTTCCTCGAAATATAAATCCACTACGACTTTAAAACCAATGCACTATGGAAAAACGTGGAAAAATGTAAAATGTATTAAATTTGTATTGTTTTTAATATTATAATGCAGTTTCAATTTTTTGATTCCTTATTAGCATGATACGAAAAATTAATTTTCATTGACTTTGACGGAATACCATTACTTCTTTGCGCTTCTTAGCTCAAAATATTAAGCAACTTGCATTTACCATCTGCAAGGGTATAAAATCCAAATCGACACTTGGCGACGTCGTGAACAAAAAAAAATTAAGAATTGCTTGGAATAAAATGTTTGGTAAAGGTTAAATAGCTGCCTACATCTCCGATTTTGTTTAAATTTTTTTCACTGATAGGGCTATATTTATCACGATTTTAGGTGAAAAAATTATTTGTCGGTCGCTTCTAGTTTTTTTTTAATTGAATTTTGAAAATAATTAAATTTACATGTATTTTGTTGTTGCCTTTTTGTGCAAGGCGCCAGTCTGCCTGCAACAATTTGTGTCGGTACAGTGTCCTACAAACCGATGTATTTGAATTGAAAACTAAGTGTTTAGAAAAAGTGCGCTGCAGGCAAAAAATTTTTGAAAAAATAAAATCGCGCGCGCGATTGCTGGCGCTCTTTGCTGGAACTCAAACAAAATTTATTCACCTCACACATGTGATAATCACAAAAAATATGAACTATTAAACATCTTTGCTGACACCAGTTTTCCGACCAATGACTTCTCGTTGCATGCTCAGAAATTCTAACCCAATAGCGAACTCATAAAATAATATATTTTTGTGTATGAACAACATTTCGTTTGAATCAAACCGCTTGAGGGTCACAGTGCGCATCGCTCTGACGTTTTACAGAGAATTAGCCAACAACAAAATACATGTAAATTTAATAATTTTTAAAATTCGATTAAAAAAAAACTAGAAGCGACCGACAAATAATTTGTTCACCTAAAATCTTGATAAATATAGCCCTATCAGTGAAAAAAATTTAAACAAAATCGGAGATGTAGGCAGCTATTTAACCTTTACCAAATGTTTTTATACCCGCTATACATAGGGTAGAAAGGTACAATAATTTTAACTTATAATTTTCGCAAGTTCAAATGACAAAAGGCACTGTGCATAGCGCTGCGTCGCGACCCGTCGATATCAGCGAACTACAGAAGTTCACAGGCAGCGTTGTTCGGAACAATAACACATAAAAAATGTGATTATGTTTTGAAATATGAAATAAAGTTGAATTGTGGAAAGTAATGATATAAAAAGTTTCTGAAATCCACTAAACATGTAGACTTTTTTTCGAGATAAGAACAGCGATTATTATGGTTCATGGGGTTCATTTTCATTTAAATAATGAGACTTTATATGTAATTAAAAAATCTTTACGTTTTCTTTAAAATTACTGATCACAATCGTTGTAACCACATTTTATTCACAGTGGCAAAAGAATGATGTCAGCAAATTATATTTGCTATACCGCTGGTTGTGGGCGCTTTTCTTTCTGGGCGTTTACATTGTTTGTGTTACACTGCAGTTCTGCGAGGGCAAATTCTTTATTTATATGACAAACTGGGGCTACGGCCTGGCAACCGTGACCATGCTAATTTCCGCCGTACAGGTCACACGATGGCATTGCGATCTTCAGGGCCTGCGGAGTCTGGTGCACGAGTCGGGGCAGAAGGCTCGCACGACGTTGGGACTGAAAATCTATTGGTGGCTATATAATGTGTCACTACTAATGGCACTGATCATATCCACCGTTTACTGGATATTTTTAAATGGACGCATGAGTAAGTATACATTCGATCACATGATGCACAAATGCAATTTGTGTAATTTTATAACATTTTTGTGTAATTGTGTACTTAGACAAACCGACGCGATTTCCGGCAATAAGCATCATTACGCATGCGCTGAATACGATATGTTTGCTGATAGATTTTATGATCGTTGCATTTCCGTTGCGACTTCTGCATATGGTACACACGATGTTTATGGCAATCGCTTTTTTTATATTCACCTTCATATATCACTTATGTGGCGGCACCGATGAGTATGTGTATTTGTGAATATTTAATTTCTTAAAATAAAATGATATTCAATGTGTCTCGCAGATTTGGCAACCCCTATGTTTATCCCATACTGGACTGGAACAATCCAATGCGCTGTACGGTGACCTTTGGCGGTGTCTTTCTCATGATCATCTTCTATTGGCTACTTCTCCTCGTTGCTCACAATCTAAAACAGGCTTTTAATCGGGCTTTTAGTATCGTCTGGACGCCTCATGCTGTGGGTCTTATATGAGTCGTTCCCATATACCATAGTAAATTGCACTCAAGTAGTCATAAGCATAATCAGCATTGTGTTCGACGTTTAGTTATGTGTGTGTAGTATGTTATAGGCATAGACAAGCACAAATAGACGTTCTCATTACATATCTTTGCATACATTGAAACACAGATGTATGTTTGTATGGTACTTCGTATGCTGAGCTAAATAAATTATTTATTTGATTACATTTCATCAAGTGAGTAGTAAATTCTTTCTGGTTCCTAAAACAACAAAGAAAACCTGTGGTTATTTTTATCGCACTAAACAATTAAATAAAATTGGATACTGTATGCCCATTAAAGAGAAATCTTCGACCCCACCAATTCATTTTGCCTTATTTATATATAAGATTTAATAAGACAAAATAATTTAAGATTTAGTCAAAAGTCAAACACTATAGCCAATTTTTGACTTCTGGTTCGAGTTCGGCGTATAAAAAAAAATAGACAAAGACATATTGCATGCCAAATCCTGAACTCCATTATTTTTTGTCCCTTAAAAAAATTGTCGAAAATTGTACACTTATTTATTGTTAAGAACAATTTTAAAAACGAATCACACTGATTTCAATAAATAAGAATTTTTGGTAGAGGTTAAATATGTGCCCTCATCACCGATTTTCTTTAAAAGTAAAATTAAGTATTTTTTAAAATGTTATTAAAAAACAACTAAAAGCTTTCGAGACATTATCCTAAGTTCATTAAAATTGGTTTCGCAAATTCCGTTCTGGAGATTTTTCACTTTATTAAAATTGGCGCCAAACAAACAAATGTAAACAAAATTTCGCGCACTTTTTTTCTAAAGCAAGCTAAAAGTTACAGCTGATAACTGATAGAAGAAAGAATGCAATTACAGAGTCACAAGCCGTTGAAAAAATTTGTCAACGCCGACTATGAAAAATCCGCAATTACTTTTTGGGCAACCCAATAGTTACAAATATTTTTGGCAAAAGGTGCAGTTTTCGTCACTGAAAATGTTCGAAGCCTACTCTATATAGTCGAGCCAAGTTATAGTAAAATGATAATAGAAAATAAATGTGGTCCATTCAATTTTAGCTTTTGCCCTTGAAAAGCATTTATTGTTATCTATCTCATAAAACTAAAATGGATACCGTGACTTTTTTGCAAATAATGTTGGTGAAGTATCACGTGACGATTATATAACAGTCGAAACACTCGCCTGTAGTTTTCTTACTTGTTTTTGAGGCAATAGTCTTAAAAAATTGTTATGATCTCAAAAACCTAACTGATTGTTTTCTTCGCGTACATAAAATCATCACTTCACATACAACGTGAGTTACACAATTTTTCATAGCTTCTGCATCACATTTCTAACTGAGCTAGGACAAATTTCTATGTAGCTTCTATTTTTGAAAAATTAAATTAAATGAATTGAAAAACCAATCAGTCAAACTGAATACCTCACAAAACACGACTCTATCTGTCGTATAATGCAAGTGAACGCCGACCTGTGTGCAAAGGTACCTAGAATGCAAAATTCAACGATAGAACACAAAAACATGAAAGAAAAACAACGGTCAACTCTGCAAACGTTTTATACCCTTACAGACTTTGCATTTTGACCCCATCGGTTGTTTGTATCTAATTTTACAAACATATGTACAAACATCATTTATAGCATTGAAAACCATAAAAATATCCCAAAGAGATTAAAGCTAATGTTAAAAAGTTATTTTTAATTAAAAACAAAAATACATACATATACATATATAAAACATTATTTATGTTTATTATTTATAAATAATAATAATTGTATTACCTTTTAAAAGCAGATCACAATACATGTATGTTATATGGACCTTACAGAGTTTTGTCTTTTTGTGCGTTGTAAGAACCGAAAAAAATAATGTATCCGCATAAGAGCATAACATCAATACAAAAGTTAATTGATGACGCACCACATACATACAAACTAGCACACACTCACTCGCTCATCCCCTAGCACACACTCATGGCGCGCCAACACTAATTGGCAGTAATAACAACAATAACAGCAGGAACAACAACAAAACTGCCAGTTATGTAGACACACGAAGTCGATTTGATAACGGAGGGAAAACTCATTGGTTATGAAACGACTGCAGTCAGGAAATTCGGACGGGGTGGGCCTGAGGGCGTTGAGAATGGACGCAACAGAAGGCAAATCGACTCTGACATAGACGAACATCAATCAATCAATTAAATGCCCGACTGCAGCTGCAGTATTGGCCGACCCGAAATAATCATGGACATTGAAAAAAGTGTTACGAACTTTTAGGGGCCTCCAAAGGGAAAAGGTATTCTTACAGTCATGTGATATGTAAATATCTACAAATACAAATTACTGGGTGTTCAAATATTTGATCAATGGCATGAATTAATTACGCAGAATAATTCGAAGTCTGTCGGATGAAATAATATTGTAGAAATCATTACGCTTAATGATTATACTCACTGTTGTATAGAAAATGGAAAGTTTCTTAATGTTCTGATCCCTTTCTTTACCCATTATATTAACTTTGTTCAGATAGCGACTTATCCCAACCTGTAATGTCTATTTCTGTGACACCTTTATTATTTTTATTTCAAGCTTAAGTGCTTAATTATGTTGGAACTAGCATTATCTGCTACTGGAAGTATACTTTTTCTTTTGCTACATCTTAATAAAGCACTCGATCAGCGGCATCAACTCGGGCACATAAACAACAACTGAACGATGAGCACGGGCGTATTTCTTTGCGCTGTACGAACGTTTCAATGTGTGCGTACATGCATGCACAAGCTCGCTAATGAATGTATGCGTTGCTTGTGAAGTTTGACAAAAGGCAAATACCTGTTGGGCAGTGCGCTAGCAGCCTAAAGTCTATTTTGTGTTTCGACATCGAGTGCCGACTACTCATAACATTGGTAGTTATCCTATTCACCCTAAACTAAGGGAACGCAGAACCACTAAGTATCAACGAAATTAAACTTCTACTCTTCGTCGCCTTTTTATACCCATCGACTATTGAAAATGGCCAAAAAGGGTATACGAGCTCCAACCACTATTAATTTGAACAGCATGTGATTTTTACAGTGTGCAATGTTCAACATACATACGATATTTTCAATACTACTGCAAATTACTTATGCCAAATTATTTTGTCTTAAAGAGAATTTCATTTTCTCTACGTTGATAAAAAAGTTTGGTATCTCCGACCCCATAAACTATATATGTATATTCTAAATCAGTATCAACAACCGAGTCGATTGAGCCAAGTCTGTCTGTCCGTCTGTTCGTCTGTCTGTCTGTATGAACACCTGGGTCTTAGAATCTAAAAGAGCCAAAGTCTTCAAATTTTGTGACATCATCCGTGTATGTTGCAGTGTTTGAAAGTTTTTTCGAAATTTGGCCACGCCACTTCCTGCATTTGTAAATCAGTAATAACTATTTAAATTACACAAAATGCACCCGACATCCAAAGTACATCTCACATGACAAATACCTTGTCACGGGTGTTTCCTGAAAAATTCATTTAAATCGGACTATAAATAAGTGAGATTTGAAACGAATTAAAGTTAATTTGAACGTATACTTAGCTGACCTAATTAACGCAAGTATACCGAAGTTCAAATCTAGTGTCGGACACCCAGCATTTTATTAAACTTTTTATTTGCATAGAATGGTAACAGAATTGACGGTTAGAGTGGTGTGTGTGTGCGTGCGCGAGTTAAACTCTTACGCACGACTTATGCAACTTTTCATATTATTTACTTATTAACTTTCATTAGAAATAACGAAAAATAAGTGATACACGGTATACCATGATAATCCATGGGCTTCTAGAGTCAGCACCTGACTGTAGCGTTTGACTGGTTTTAATTGATTTTTAGAAATAGTTACATTTACATGTATTTTGTTGTTGGCTTATTCTGAGTAAAACTTCACAACAATGCGCACTGTGTCCCACAAGCGATTTATTTCAAACCAAACGTAAATGCACAATAATATTTTATTTTATGAGTTGCCTATTGGGTGAGAGTAACGGACCATGCAACGAGAACTGGTAGGTTGGCAGACTGGCGTCAACGAAGATGTTTAAGTGCTCAATATACATACATACATATGTACATATTTCTGAGCTCCGGAAAAGGCGCGCCGCGGGCAAAAAATTTAAACAAAATCGGTGATGAAGGCAGTTATTTAACCATTATCAAGCTTGTTCTATTTTCAACAACAAAAAATATGAGTAATATATTCAAAAAAGACTTAAAAGATGAGAAAAAAATTACTACCATTAATTCAAACGCTGTGTAATAGAACAAATTAGTTAACATTAAAATTGTGTAATGCCGCCATTGGCCATTTAACACGTTTTGGTATGATTTAAACAATTTCACAAAAATCGAGTCCCATATCAATTGTAACACCCCACGCACCGACGATTTAGACTAATTTAATTGTTTAATTGTTAAGAATTTTCGTCACCGGTTTCTTATCGGTCATCCCAATAGAATAGTGATTCCGTTACATTGGTTGCTTTTTCTTTGTTCTTCTTTTAAGATAACGGTAAGCTTGCGCAGCGTTCGTATTAACAGTGGTCATTCTTCTCTTTTCTCTTAAGTCTAGCGTTTGCGTGCATTACTCATGTTGTTGTTTTTCTTGAAAATAAAAGACAAATTTGTTTGTCATCGTTAGGAGAATAAAATTCTTTATTAGGCAAATAACATTGGCATACGTTATCTGTTATAGTATTGAAAATATCGTGTGCTGTACATTGCACACTGCAAACAAAACATGCTGTACGAATTAATAGTGATTGGGGCTCGCATTAACTTCTGTATTTATTGTCCGATCACAGAAGTTATTAAACAAAAACCTTGTTCGCTTTGATTTTGTATACAGACCAGCAAGCTGTGACGTCATTGCAATGCTCATGTAGGAAAGAAAAGGAAAGAGAATGCGAGCGCGTAGCGCCATCTGTTGTTCTTCTCTTCTTTTCTATGCACACGCATTTTTTGCATTCAAACGCACACACACACATACATACATTTGTGGTTGATCAATGAAATGATACACGCATATACACGTATTCATACACAGACGCATATAAAGGCTTACGTTACGATATTTCTATTAAGTAGAAGTATTGTACAATTATTGACTCTTTACTTTTCAAAAAGGTCGAAGGGTATCCCACTGTCGCGTGCCGCTCGACTGTTGCTCTTGTTAGTTATTTTTTTGGACAACATAATTAGTCCTGTGTTTAAGCTCTTATAAGAACTTTTAAAAGTCCTATGTATAAAATAACAGGTATTATATTTTACACAGACCCCAAATAAAAAAAAAATTTCTCGATCTGGGTATATGCAGTTAACTCCACAAAATCATAAGTCCGCCGCCAAAAGTTCGCCCTGTACATTTAGCAAAATCATATCTTCTTATCAGCGCACTTATGACGTTTTGATGCGTCATAAGATCGTGCAAGCTTAAGTACAAAATAAAAACGACATTATTTCGCGGCGGATTTATGTCGTTCCCCCGATGGTTCCCTGCTGTCAATTCTTCTCTTTCACTTCAAAGCCTCCTACGCAATATGCGACCAACAACCAAAGTTGTACATCTCACATGACAAACACCTTGCCACGGGTGTTTTCTGAAAATTTCAATGTAATCTTTAAGTTTAACATATTTTAACTAAGCATAGTTTATTAAACTGTTGCAAATATCTGAGATAATATATGTTCACCGACATTTGTATTTACAATATTTTTTGAATTCCAGTTGCGAAAATTTATTTTATAAGAAGTTTCTTATAAGCAATATATTAGCAATTTAAAATGAGAAGGAGAGTATCATACAGATACACTTTACGGAATTTGAATAGGTCCAATGGCATCTTTGGGGAGGGAGGGAAAAAGAGCGAGCGCGTAGAGCGAGCTGTTGCTCTTCTCTCCTTTTTATTGATACATGCATACGAGTACATGTGCTTGAAATGCTACATGCATATACACGTATTCATAAACAAATTATTATTATTATTATTATTATTATTATGTACTCTTTACATTTAAACAAAAGTTTATCCCACTGTCGCGTGCCCCTCGACTGTCGGCCTCGTTTTAACATGACTAGTATGATTTATTTATTCAATTTAACACAAATATTTACATAGTCAAAGCTTGAATGTACCGTTTGACGAATTTAACTTGATTATTGTTCTAAATTTAACTACTTCACTAATCACTTCTGATTGGGAATGTGGTAAATGAGAAATATATTACATCAATGTAATAAAATGTTATATTCTTTCGCAATTATCAGCGAAAGCAGTCACCGAGGTAATAAAGTTAAAAACGAAATGGCCCCAGCTGCCAAAGCATATGTTACGAGGGTCGTTTGATAAGTCCGTGACTTTTTGTATTTGCCGCGCACCTGCTCTAAATACAACACTGCTCCTGTCAGCAGTTATCGATTAACAGCTGACTGTAAAATTTTGAGAAAGCTGCGTTTTTTGGTTTGCGTTTTATAGGCATTGAAAGCAGACGATCTCGTGAATTTTAACGAAAATGGAAAAAAGTGAATTTCGTGTGCTAATGGCAAAATTTCATAAATTGGGCTACGAACTGCTACCCCATCCAGCATATTCTCCAGATTTAGCCCCCTGTGACTATTTTTTGTTTCCAAACATGAAGAAATGGCTCGGCGGTAAGAGATTCGGGTCAAATGAAGAGGTCATCACAGAAACAAACGACTATTTTGAGGGCCTTGAGAAAACCTATTATTTGGAAGGAATAAAAAAATTGGAAAAACGCTGGACTAAATGTATAGAGCTAAAAGGAGATTATGTTGAGAAATAAAACGCTTCTTTGACGAAAAAAATATATTTTATTCAAAAAGTCACGGACTTATCAAACGACCCTCGTACCTAATCTCACAATTTACAAGTACAATGTGTGAAGTTCTTAAATATTTGCCAAAGAATATTATTAAGCAAAAGCAACTTAAAATGGCCTTTATTTATAGCAACAAAGGGTCTACCTCAGCATTGGTGGTTTTTTTTTTTGTCAATATACAGTTAAAAATTCCATTGAAAATTCAAAAATTAAAGATGGATAAATCAGCTCCTTTGTTGACTCTAGCTCCTATAAAATGCATAAGAAGTTGTAAGATCTAAACGTTTATACTTATGATACAAACAGTAAGGGAACCAGTGATCAGCATTTCAAATAGCTGTCTTAGAGAATTTTGTTTGTTTTGAAGCTGTCATGCCAAATTGCCTTAAGTTTTCCAATGCGCTTTAAGACATCGGGTACGATGCTTTAATTTATAGATGTAATACATATGTATGTACATGTTTGCCTGTTTCAAATAAAATTAAATACATGTGTCGCTCGTCAGCTACTACTTGTCAATGGTGGAGCTGTGGCATGTATGGCGTATGCCTGCTCGAAACGAAGGCGCCGCGGTTAAGGACGATGCGGAGCGCCAACGTTAGCTGCGTGCCATTTTTTATGGAAATAATATTCTTGTCAGGATTAAAAAGGATACGTGACTTGAAAATAAATGAAATGCACAGAAATCGAGCTGGCTTCATGGGACAACGCGTAGGAATAACTTCAATTCCATTCTGCGTGTTGCAACATATACGCCACCCCCTTACCGAAATGTAACTGTCAGCCTCACAGAGGAGCACCAGCGACTTTTGCCATCTTGTCGCTGGTCTTTTGTACTCCATTTTAGTGCCACGTCCCTGGACCGTGCTTTTGTTTATCTTTGGTTCACTTGGTTGGAATCCCGTACCCATCGCATTGTTATCGTGAGCATCATGGTATTATTGTCCTGTCGCCCCGACTATTGCACGTTGTTTTTCTAATTTTTAAAAAAGCATATTGTAATTCTGTTGTTGGCGCATTGTATACACTGACAATCACACACCTCTGTAAATACGTATTTACTCTATTTTTATAGGGTATACTTAATTTGAACATATGTAAGAAGTGGCTCACACCAAAAAAATTATATGCATATAATATATATATATGTATATATTCTTGTTTATAATCACTAGCCGAGTTGATTATGCAATGTCCCTTTGTGTGTATTTCTGTCCTTGTGTGTGAAATTATAGTATTCAACTGTTATATACCGTAAGCTAGAGATACCAAATGAAGGTTCGTGTATACCAAGCGCTTCTCAAGACTATTTTAAATAAATTTTGGATGCCACGTCTAATACTAATTTGGTAACGTGCTTTTAAGCTTTTTTTAAGGTATTTACAAATTGGTCGAAGGGTATCTCTCTGTCGGGGACGAAGGACTGTAGCTATTGTTATAAATCTAACCTGCAGCTGTTTTTTGTTTGTCTCATGGTTTTGTTCACGGGATTTGCTCGTTTAGTTTTTTTGTTTACTTTTATGTACCTGCAAAGAGGTGGAGGTTTTGAGGAGTAGTCAAAAAGGACTTTGCCATTTGTCCTGTCATTTAATATCCTCCACGTATCCTTGGCGGAAGCTAATGCTAGTTTGTACCATCTTTGATATTAGAGCCTTGTGGGTTTTAGTCACACATACCATTTCTTGAATTGAGGTACGCGTAACATGTCCTTACAATGGCCAGTGTGATGATATATGCTTTATATGTTTTTGAATATTTTTCAATCTCAGATCGGTTGCAGTTAGCTTCTGTTTACTTTTTTATGTAACCGATGAATTATGAATATATAGTTGCTATAGGATAAATACTCAACTTAGTATTGTCGCACAAAGAAAGAAAATACAACTCTATATAAAACTTCAAATAATAAATAATACAATACATAGCAATGAAAACAACATTCGTTGTGTATTGGTTTATTATAATAAGATGGTTCTTTTGGCAACTAGTTCGTATTGGTAACTTTCTAATATTGTTGCTAAAACACGCTCGAACAGAAAGACAGTTATACTCGTAACATCGCTCAAAAAAGGCACTCAAATGAGTTCAAATAAATATCCTAAATATACATATAGCCTGCATGTTGTATAACCACCCTTAGCCGATTCAATATTGCCACATCTGTGTGTTTGACCGTCTGTATGAGAGCCATCAAATTAAAGTACTGATGTATTGCAAGAAGTTAACTTCGATTTGAAAATTTTGGCCACGCATCTTCCAAGCTATTAAAGAAAGTAAATAGTACTTCAAAGCTACCCCTTTAAAACTGGCAACTAGTTCACAGCTGATTAAATAAGTACTTACTAAGGGACTATCCCTTCCTGTTTTAGAAACCCTAAGGAATGGCCTTATCATTTCCTTTTTGTCTATAAAAAGTCCACAAACCGGGTCAACCGTCAGTACATAGTATATCACTAATTAGAATATTGGGTAGCCTAATTGGAGTACTTATATAAGTTAATTACTTGCAAGGTGCAAAGTAAAAAATAAAAGGATTTTTTAGTTCAATTAAGAACAATGACTTTATTTGTCTAAATCCAATTTGCAACTGATTACCCTAAGCTGTCCCTAAAAAGCTGTGAGTCTTGGCTGTGAGCTGCGCTGCCCTTGGTGGCAGAGGATCGGCGTCGACTTCGTTGTTTCCAATAGGCCACTACATCGGCTGATGTTATGTTGGTCGAAATGCTGCAGTCTTCTTGGAATCACATGCATTGGTGGGAGCGCAAGCGGTTGCCAAACAGATTCTTAGAATTCTGCTTGGAAGCTCGGCGCGTGCAGTTAATTATGCAGACGCTGAGCTTGCAGATTGGAACTTGCGTACTGGAGTTCATTATTCTAAATTGTAACATTTTTGTTGTTAACTCTTCCCCCTCCAATTTGTGCTTGTCCACAAGCGGTCTCTAGAAGTAGGGAATGTTGTTGAACTGAGGTAACTGATACTGTGCCTCAGTCAAAGATTGCTCGCAGGTTGATGGTGCGACGATCGCTGTGACTTTTGTTTCCATTCCAGGCGTGGATCCTAATTGCAATGTTATGCTCTTCTGCCTTTGGTTATAGGTGTGCAAGCCCAGGATGAGAGTCAGAGCAATGCCAAAGAGCGTCAGTAGGGTTATGCTGTTGACCGTTGAATGGGCCTTTATGTGCAATGCTTCCAGTGCTTCAAGTGATAGAACTTTAAGTCTTTCTTTTTCCTCAACCGTAAACTGCATAAGAGGTGCTCCAGGGGTGAGGACTATAGGTTCCAAATTGCTGAACCGTTTGTTGTCGATAACACAGCCCCACAAAAAAAAAGTGTCATGATCTGGGTATGCGGCATATGCAGTTATATAGATTTCGGGTCGCTGATTCCGAATCCGGCGTCAGAATTTCGCCATCACGTCTGGATTTCGACATAACCTCAAAAAACTGAAAATCCTTTCAATGGCCCCCAAAAGTTATAGCATCCTGATCCGGGCATGCGATATATGTTTTAATATGTATTTTGGCCTTCTAAGCCCGAATCCGAAGTCAAAATTTACCTAGCACGTCTCAGTTTCGACTTAACCTCAAAAAACTCGAAAATTTTTTAAAGCCCAAAAAAATAATGGGGGGTCATGATCGGGTCATGCGATATATGTTTCTATATGTTTTTCGACCTTCCAAATCCGAATCTGAAGTCAAAACCTGCCTATCACGTCGGAATTTCAACCTATGTAAAATTGAGACATCGGAAAACTCCATTATTTCTTCCATTGACAGGGGTTGCATGTTGTTTCATCTTCATCTTCATTTAGTAAAAGTGTGTTAACTACGTTTAGTCGTGCCAACTGAATGGCATATCTAATGTTAACAATTTCTTCTCTTAGAAGTCTAATCTAATTGTGCAAACTAATAGCTATTTCGATACTAACTGAACTACTTTTACGAATAGAGTTTGTGAGAGCGTTAGATACTGAAGTGAGTTTATTTATTCTTTCTTCTAACTGTTTGTTAACAATGACCTGTTGGTTATTGTTGTCAATAGGTTTATCTAAGTTCTGCTCAATCATAACCAGGTCATCATGATCTGGACTACCCGCTATGTACTTCCAACCTGACCCTATCCAATTTAAGGACCTAATTTTTCGAGTTTTGGGAGTGGTTGTAATTGTCTGGAATGTATAGTTGTATTTATCTCATGGTGAAAGGTAGAGTATAGTGGACTGTGTTTAAGACTGTTTTCCGTATGTTCGTTTAAAATGTCTAAAGCGGTTTTTGGTCTAGGTTAACGAGATGAATTAGTTTGGTCGTTGAGGTTTGTAATTTTCCGACACCTTTGGTTATTGTCAGTATCTGTGCATTCGTATAATTTGTAAAATTCATTGTTCCACCTACATCGTTCGTAATCCATAGTAATATCTTGAAAAATTTTAGATTTTGATATGGCTTTTATGTACTGTTTTTCTTGATTCTGTTATTATTGTAGTGTGCTTGTTTTCTTTAACTGTTTCTTTTTTATATCTTGGGGAAAGCTTAGAACCTAATCTAGTGTTTACTTTAACGAATATTTCTTCTCCAGGCTGATAATTACGTATTTCTTTTATATTTTTATTGTGGTTTGTACGGTCCGTTTCCTGTTTATCTTTAAGTCTATCAATGTTATCTTGTCTGGCTGTTTCGTATTGGTCCGGGTCTGTTGTCACTCTCCTGCCAAAGAATGCTTCTAGTGGTCGTTTCTTGGTAACTGAATGAAAGCTGTAATTGTACTCGTAAACTGTCCTTTCTAAAAGTTCCTTGAAATTCCTTTCTGTGCCTTCCTTCTTGAGGCATCTCATTATTTCTGAAAGTGTTGAATGGAAGCGTTCTATCTGACCGTTAACGGTACTCTTATATGGTGGGGCGGTGTAAACTACTATTTGTAGTTGTTCCAGCATGAACTTAATTGATTGGGAATTGAAAGCTTTTTCGTTGTCCATAACGATATGTTTAGGGACTCCGAAATAAAATATAATATCCCGCAGAGGAGTTCTGATGTCCTCTATCGCTTTAGAATTTATAATTTTAGCTTGCGCTAGTTTAGAGAACTTATCTATTGCAGTGAGTACTAAGTTTCGTTCGGTAGAGTAGATGTCGATGTGCAATATGTGACCGGGGTATTCTGGAATAGGAGTTTCTTGAAGTTCGGGATTTGGGGGGTGTCTGTCGTATTTAGCTTCTTTGCAAACTTTACATTGCTTGACTAAATGTATAATTTTTTGTTTCATTCTTGGGAAGTAACAGGTTTCTGCTAGTTGTTTTTGGTTTTCTAGAGCATTTCGATGTGCTCTCCTATGTATTTGAAGAATTCTTTCTTCATGTTCAGTTTCGTCTGTCTAGTCTTCTACCCTAGACTGGGTGAATCAAGTTTTGGTTCCTTTAAAGTGACTTCTATAGATTGTCTGTATTTTTCCCATTATATCTTCAGTCGTGTAAATATATTTAATGACGGATGGGCTGAGATATTTTTTTAGGTCTGTTATTATGTCGCCTGTACTGTATTCGCGCCGGTATATTTCATGTCTATGAAAAGTAGGAAATGGGATGGTAAACTTGTAATCGTATTTATCTGATTTATAAAAGAATATTTGATTTCTAAAAACGTTTTTTGGGGCTTCGACGCTAAAGATTAAGTCATGGATAGAACTTTCAGCGCTATGTTGTGTAGAGGCGACAGAGTTAATCTGCTCTAAAGGTATTCTTGAGAGTGCGTCTGCAACAACATTTTCTTTTCCCGGTTTATAGAATACTTCATAATCGTATTCCTTTAGATAAGCCTTCCATCTCTTGATTCTGGCATTTCCATTCCAGCTACTCAGAGAATGTGTCAAAGGTTGATGGTCTGTAAAGATCTTAACCTTTGCTTTACCGTACAGGTAATTTTTGAGGGCCTTGAGTGCCCAAATTATGGCTAGCATCTCTTTCTCGTTAGCCGCATAATTCTGTTCGGCTTTGGAAAGTGTTCTAGAGAGAAATGATATAGGGTGATTGTCTTGGGATAGAACTGCTCCGATCGCGAAATTTGAAGCATCAGTAGTTAAATGGAACTCCTTCTTGAAATCTGGATAGCGGAGAATTATTTCTGACGACACCAAGCTGCTTTTAAGCTTTTTAAAAGAGTCTAGAGCTTCATTGTTTTGAGAAATTAATTTTTTTGATGACATTCTTTTGGACACGTGTCCATCTTCCCCTCTTAAAAGTGAAGTTAGGGGCTTTCCCAGTTTGGCATAGTTTTGTATAAATCTTCTATAATAGCCGGAAAGCCCTAGGAAAGATCTTAGATCCCTCAAAGCTTTAGGGCAGGGATAATTTGCTATCGCTGCCACTTTACTCGGGTTTGTTTCTATTCCCCTATCGGAAAATCCAAGGAATTTGTTTTTCATGAACTCACGTTTGACTAGCTGACATTTCATGTTAGCGTTCTGCAAAGTTTGAAAAATTTTAGCCAACTTCTCAATATGCGTATCATCATCTTTGCTAAATATGATGATATCGTCTATATAAATAAAACATATTTTTCCAATATGTTCTCGAAGTATGTCATCTAATGCACGTTGGAAAATTGAGGGCGCATTCTTTAAACCAAATGGGAGTCGTGTAAACTCAAATTTTCCGTTTACGGAGAAGGCGGTCTTTTCTATGTCACTATTTTTCAAACAGATTTGATGGTAGCCACTTTTCAAATCTAAAACAGAGAATACTTTATTGTCCCCTAGTTGGGTAAGTACCTCATTTATCTCGGGAATGGGATATTTATCTGCAATGGTTATTTTGTTCAGTTTGCGATAATCTATAACCATGCGATATTTCTTTTCACCTGAAGTGTCTGTCTTTTTGGGTACAATCCACACTGGTGAATTGTACGGGGATCTAGAAGGTCGAATTATACCATCTTCTCAAAGTTCTTTTAACTGTTTGTTAACCTCACCTTTCAGCGTCATTGGATACTGATAGAATTTCGAGTAAACCGGAGTATCGGACGATTTTCGGATCGCTGCCTTCACATTTGTTGTGTATGTCAGTTTCTGGTTTGGGTCAGCGAAAAAGTCTGGAAATGACTTGAGTATTTCGCTTAGCTTGGCTTTTTGTGTATCAGACAAGTGGGACGTTCTCGGAATAATTGTGTTGACTGATTCAAATGTTTTTTTTCTAATGGGGATCGATATGCCGTTTTTTAACGTAATAATATTTTTGCTGGTTTTTATCTCAGCACCTAATTCTTTTAAACTGTCGTTACCCAAGATGGCATCAAAAGATTTTAATGTGGGCAACAGCATAAACTTTACTTTAACGTCCTGAATATTGAAAACGTTCGCTACTTTATGGTGCGTAACTACTGTACTACCGCAGCATTGAAAGGTGATTTGTTCTGTATAGGGTTGTTGACGTATTTAGGTTGGATGTAGTTCCTGTTTGAACCGGTGTCTATAAGTATTATAATAAATTTACCATTCCTCATCTTGCATACGAAATATGGAAGAGAGGAATTCTTTATTCTAAAAAATTCAATGCAGCGTCATCGTAATAGTCGTAAGCCTTATTGACAGCGTCGGCTTCATCTATCTGATCTACATAATCGTCCAGGCCGTCGTCAAGGTTGTTGTAGTCCTCGTACTCTGCCATAGCTTGTTCATAGTCCGTCGTTGTTAATGGAGTCTCAGTGGGTCGCGTTTCGTTCCCTTCCGTTGTAGTCTGTTTGTTAAAGTTTCTTTGTCGCTTCATTCCATCTGGTATTGGACCGGGTGGTCTTTTGCCTGGTTCAAAGCGGGGTCTGTTCATGTAATTTACCATTCCGGTCTGAACACTGGGATCCACATCCATGGGTTCTGGACGAGGCAGTGGCTTTGAGGCTGTGGCCTAGGTGGCGCAGACTCTTGAAAAGGTCGAGGTGCAGCTGCTGGCTGATAGCTGAAGTTGTTTGAATTTTGTCGTGGTAAAGCGGTCGGTGGTTGTTGTCCGATTTGGTAATATTGAGTTCTTGGGGGCGGAATGTGTGGTTGTCTATTAATAAATGAATTACTGCGAGGAGCAGGTGAAGGCTTTGAAGTTTGGTTCCTAAACTGTCTTGTCTGTCTCATGTTTGTTGCATGTCTTGCCCTGAAGTTCTGGTTTTCTAACTTGAGGCAAAGATGCAATGCTGAGGGTAAGTCTACTGGTTCTTTGATTCCCAGTAGTCGAGGAAGGTCGCCTTGTAATCCTCGTACAAAGGTGTCTAGACATGTCAATGTACATTTTGGTCATTAACAATTCGCTTCTCTTCCTAACCCCATACAACCTATCTTGTTTAGGATTAAGGATAGGTGTTTATAAACCTGTGGTGAACAATAGTTTTGTTAGATATTTGTGTAGATCAAATCTAATGGATGTTTATTAATCACATTTATTTAGATTCAATAAAAAGTTTAAATAGTCACAAGGCGGCACGTGTGGCGTGCTTGACAGATAGCGATGGTAAGAGGAAGAAATTAGCGATGAATACAAGGATATCGATATCTATGCAAATAAAAATTAAAATAGTTGTGATTGGCAAATTTAAGGGTTGCCAGATCTCCATAAACCGTTTGATGGAACTCTTCCACCGATTGGTTAGCACCCTGTATAAGCATTGTCATTTGGTATTCTAACGTGTTAATGTCGCGTTGGTCTGCGTAATGCAAAGTCAGACATTTAGAGATCGCTGACCAGTTTAATGGAGTATTGTAGGACTCTAGTGCCATGTCGGCGTGTCCGACAATCTTATTACGTATGGTATGTAAATTACCATAATATTTGGGGGACTCGGTTGCAGCAAATGTAATTGCTAGCCGCGAACTTACAAGACGTTGTGCTGTATCGTACGCGCACCGGTCCCTGCTCGGGCGCCAGGTAATTACTTGCAAGGTGCAAAGGAAAAAATAAAAAGATTTTTTAGTTCCATTAAGAACAATGACTTTATTTGTATAAATCCAATTTGCAACTGATTATCCTAAGCTGTTCCTAACAAGCTGTAAGTCTTGGCTGTGAGCTGCGCTGCCCTTGGTGGCAGAGGATCGGCGTCGACTTCGCTGTTTCCAATAGGCCTCGACATCCGCTGATGTTATGTTGGCCGAAATGCTGCAGTCTTCTTGGCAGGCACGTTCAGAGGGGGTGGCAAACGCGGCAGTTTGCCCCGGGCCCCGTCGTCAAGGGGGCCCCCAAACGTCGAATGGCAGTTTTTCAAAATATGACAAATCGAGTATATATGTGTCGTGCCACAAAGAAATAGGGAGGGAGGGGGCCCCGAATTTTTTTTGCCCCGGGCCCCAAAAAAGCTCTGAACGCCCCTGCTTCTTGGAATCACATGCATTGGTGGGAGCGGAAGCGGTTGCCAAACAGATTCTTAGAATTCTGCTAGGAAGCTCGGCGCGTGCAGTTAATTATACAGACGCTGAGCTTGCAGATTGGAACTTGCGTACTGGAGTTCATTATTCTAAATTGTAACATTTTTGTTGTTAACTTATACTTAGGTTAGAATTCAATACCCACGACGAGAGTACTATGTAGGTAGGTAGACATTAAAGAAAGAAGGTAGCCTTAGAGAAACGAGTACCCGCAATAAGACTATTTTAGAATGTATCCATGAGTGGATAGGTAAAAAGATTACCCATTACTACAACGCAAATGCATGGTGTTGCCGGGGCAAGGTATGTTTTGAATGTTAAGAAACTAGCATAAATTTGCAGCAGCACTGCACTGCATTCTAAAGTGTCACACAAAACTATCAAATGTCAGGGAGATCGTCACATGCACGTGGTCACTTGTCTATCTTTTATCAACCTAAGAAATTTTTGGCCTTGTGATGTGATATCCTTGTGTTTGTCGGAATGTGCAATAGAGAAGTTCTGTATTAAAAATGGCTATGTATAGAGTTCGAAGTTTCCTCACCTAAATTTGTAACTAGTGTCAAGGGTTATTTTTTATGGGCTTTATTTGATATTAATAATTAAGTTAATTATGAAATTATAAAGAGAGACGTTATTTTTGCACGCGCTGCTTTCTAGTGCATCGTTGTCAATTACAGCAAAAAGAAGAGCAACAGTCGAGCAGCACGCGACAGTGGGATACCCTTCGACCTTTTTGAAACGTAAGGAGTCAATAATTGTACAACACTTCTACTTAATAGAAATATCGTAACGTAAGCCTTTATATGCGTCTGTGTATGAATACGTGTATATGCGTGTATCATTTCATTGATCAAGCACAAATTTATGTATGTGTGTGTTCGTTTGAATGCAAAAAATGCGTGTGCATAGAAAAGAAGAGAAGAACAACAAATGGCGCTACGCGCTCTCATTCTATTTCCTTTTCTTTCCTACATGAGCATTGCAATGACGTCACAGCTTGCTGGTCTGTATACATCTAAGCGAACAAGGTTTTTGTTTAATAACTTCTGTGTTTATTGTCCAATCGGATTGACGTTATGTTGGTATTTTAATTAGCTAAGTATAGTCTTACTCAGAATGTTGTATCTTTTATATGTCGCTCACAAATTAGCTTAAAAGATTAAATTATTTATTTGCGGTGGCGGTGTGCGTGGCGCCCAACATTTGAAATAAACTTCATCTGCGCCGGGTAAACAGAAACATTCATGCAAAATTTGGTGTCTCTAGCTTTTATAATAGCTGAGATCTGTGTGTTCATCTGGACATCCGGACAGACAGACAGAAATGGCCTAATCGGCTCGGCTAGTGATCCTGAGCAAGAATATATATACTTTGTGTGGTCTCCCACGCCTGCTTCTGCCTGTTACATACAAAGTTGGTATACCCTCTTTTGACCATTTTCAATGGTCGAAGGGTATAAAAAAGAAAAACATTAAAACTTATCAATCGACATATCGTATACATTCATCGATTAATCGATGAATACTAGCGTTAACACTGATAAATTAACATTTGATTACAGTCGGCATGTCCTTACAAATCTCAGCGTCCTCGCGAGAGTCCGGATTAGACTCATCCTCCTGATCGTCGTTTTCATCGGGGCCTTCTGGGAGTAGCTCACACCAACGATTCATTTTGTCGGGCGAGTACACCGACGTATACTGTCTTTGCTTTCGTTGAGAATGAGGCAAATCTTCGACTAGATATCTGTCATTTGGCAACACCTTCTTGACTATAAAAGGTCCTTTGTAGCGAGGCTCCGCATGGCCATTTGCTCTTGGCGTTCTTACTGCATTGCTTCACGTTGTTCGGTTTACAGTACTTTTCAAAATCCTTCGAAGTAAAGGCTGTACCATGATCAGTAATAATTCGATCTGGCATGCCCAAGTAACTGGTCACATCTTGTAGGATATCCAGGACATGTTTGGATATGGAATCGCAACTGCTTTGGTACAATCCACAATAACTTGCAGTCATATTTGCGGAACAGGCGATCGTGCTCGATTACATAATCGTGGTTCTGTGACTTATTTTCCAATTTCATATCGGTGACAATTTTCTGGATTTTCTTATATTGCAGTTGAATAGAAAATAACCAATCCGCTTCGTCTATTATGGCCTTGGACACCTTAAGTCATGCGGTATTTACTTCCCGTGCATTTTCGGATGGAGCTCGGCTTAGACATGGTTCAACATGGTTCATCCGTGCTCCAGGTGGATGAACAATTTCTATCTCAAACTCTTGAATTCGCAACCACCATCGTGCGATTCGTGGAATAAGCTCTCGTTTGTCCATCGATGTTTTCAACGCATTATAATCGGTGATGACCTTTATCTTTTTACCATAGATGTAATATTCAAACCGCTCTGGCGATTTAACGACAGGCCTCCAGCTCATAGCTGCGATAGTTCTTCTCAGGCTTAGAAGTTGTTTTAGCCGATCCTCCTCGCGTTGTAGCAAGACTCCGGCTAAACCAACAGCACTAGCATCCGTATGTAGTTCGTGTTCAGCCTCTAATCAGTAACTGGTGATAACTGGATTGGATGGCAGATATCTCAACTTCTCAAACGCATCCTGTTGTGGCGTTTCCCACTGGAATTTTTTATCTTTACGCAGTAGAATCCGCAATGGCTATGATATGATGGTGTATCTGGGAACGAATTTGCGGAAATAGCCGCTTAGACCCAAAAACTGTCTCACTTCGGTGGCATTGGTCGGCTTCGGGAACATTCTTATGGCGGTTGTTTTTATTTCTCCCGGACTAATGCCGTCCGCGTGTATCTGGTGACCTAGGAATGTAATTGACTGCTTGTAAAACTCGCATTTATCCAGGTTCAAAATTAATCCGCATTCTTGCAATACTTCAAGAATTCGCTCTAGCTTCTCATACATTTCTTCGAACGTTTGGCTACCGAAAAGAATATCGTCCGTATAATGTATCATACCACCCTTGTGCACTCGTTTTTGCAATTCTATCATAAGGCGATTGAAAACGGCAGGAGCGTTCTTTAATCCAAACGGGAGTCGCTTAAACTTATACAATCCATCGGTGGTGATAAATGCTGTAAACTTTCTGCTTTTAGGTGCTATCTGAATCTGATAGTAACCACTGTTGAGATACTTTTTCTTCTTATTGGACGTTGAATACAATGACTGTATTATCAAGTGTTCCAACGACACCAAGCCGATGCTTGTTGTGCGCGGAACCCAAACGAAGTCCACCTTTCGCCTTACCGACCGAGAGGCACCGTCGCATAACGGACGACACGGAAGCGCGGCAGAAACGCGAATAGGATCGCGAGAAGAAATTAACGCGATATGGAAAGAAACTGTAATAAAAACGAAGAGGCGATAGAACGCGGCATGCAAATAGGAAAAAAAGAGAGAAAACATAGAATAGAATATCGAGGAAATTACTAATTACGTGCTAGATAGGCCAGAATTAAGAACTTCATAGCAGTGATAGAGTTAGTGCTAGCTAAGACGTGTTGGAGCTTATTGTAGTCCGAACATAATACCCTGAAAGAATCATGCAGTGCATAGTTCGATCCACAAAAAGGAAGTTTTAGTGGAAGGAAATAGCGAGTACTTCTGCAAGGAACAGAGAAGTGTAGCTGCCTTACCAAGGCATCACTGTCAATGTCCCCTTGCATAAGGTTGTTAATAAATAAAACTCCTAGCATGGTTCTGCGGTTAGTTAGGGAAGGCAGATTTAGTAACAGAAGTCTACTATTATAGGAAGGCAGTCTCAAATTTTCATCCCAGTTAAGGGCACGTAAAGCAAAAAGTAAGAAATTTCTCTGTACAGATTCGATGCGTTCCTTATGAATAGTGTACTGGGGACACCATACGCATGAACCGTATTCGACAATGGGACGAACAAGTGAAACGTAAAGGGTCTTTGTAATATAAGGATCGTCGAATTCCTTAGACCATCTCTGATAAAGCCTAGGACACCCAGGGCTTTATTGACCATATTAGTAATATGACTTGAAAACTTAAGTTTTCGGTGCAAAGGGACCCCCAGATCATCAACTAGGGTGATTCTTCCCAAGGCACAACCACAAAAAGTATAAGAAGCAAACTTCGGACTGGCTGTTCAGGTTTAAAAAATCGGCACAATACCAAGAATTGAAACTATTTAGATCGGTTTGTAAGTGTGAGTGACAGTGGTCATCTTTGGTAACAAAGGTTTACATCATCCGCATACATAATAGTACGGGAGTTACATATGACCAAGAGAAGGTCATTAATGAGAAGCGTAAAAAGTAGGGGACCGAGATGACTCCCCTGAGGAACACCAGATGTGGCATGAAGTGGGTTTGAAAGGGTGGTTTTAAAGAGGACTCTTTGAGTTCTGTCAGCCAGATAGCTTACTATCCAAATAAGTAGTTTTGGTGAAAAACCTAGAAGATCAAGCTTATGTGCCAGAAGGGAATGATTCACTGAGTCAAAAGCTTTACTGAAATCAGTATAAATAACATCAGTTTCAAGATTTTCCTGATATCCTTTTAACACCAAGGATGTCAGCTCAAGCAAGTTTGTCGTAGTTGAACGACTTTTAATGAATCCGTGTTGAAAAGGTGAGATAACGGATCTACAGAAATGTTTTCATCCAGGGATGAAAATAATCTAAAACGTTTCGCCTCCTGCAGACGCTCCTCAATATTTGGAAAATTTTCTTTCTTTATCAGCTTATTTAGGCGGCGGTAATCGACACACATTCGATCGCTACTATTTGGCCTCTTGATGATTACCACTGGGCTGGCATACATCTGATGTGGATATAGTTATGACATCCTGCTCCAACAGCTCGTTAACCATTTGGCAAATTATTTTCTTTTTTGGTTCAGGCACTCGGTACGGTGCTTGGGATACTGCCTGATCGCTTTCGACGATGATATTCGCTTGAGCAATTATCGTTTTTCCAATGTCATGCAATTCAGTAGAGAAAATATCGGAGAATCTCTCTAACAAGTTGCACATTTTATGTCGTTGCTTCTAAATTTTTAAATTTACAAGAAGTTTTTCAGTTTTACTGGCGACTGAGTGGCGCACGATACTAGCCTGGCTACCAATATCAATGAGGGGGCTATAATTGTGTGATCCCACGAGGGCTCCTAATTGGTTCAGATTTGCTGCTAGGGAAGCTGCTGTTGGGTCGTGAAACTTGTTGCATTTGGTACAACGCATCCTTTTCTTCTCTTTTGGGGACTAATTGGCAAAGTGACCCAACTCTCCCTAGTTGTAGCACTTCATTGCGTCCTTTGATTTTTGTGTTTGCTCGAAGACTGCTAATTTGCAGTTCACGATGCTCAAGACCTCTTCGTACGTATCGGATAACTGCTGCTTCGCTGAGCCTATATCGCACGCTAAGGGCAGAAATTCGGAAAAAGTATTCCTTTACTGTGTCTTTCGATCTTCTTGTTGAACTTGCCATACTGAAGTGTACCTCAGCTTCATCGGGGTTTGCTGCACATTTGTCTCGAAGAGCATTTGCAAAGTTGTTCCACGTGGTATGAAGAATAGGCGAGGAATCTAACCACATCTTGGCTGGACCCTTAAGCCGTGAGGAAATAGCGAGCATTAAAAACTTTTCATCCCACAGGTAAGCATCCACCACCTTGTTGACGTGATCGACGAACTGATCTACTGAGATAGCGTTATCATCGCTGGGATCAAACTCTGGCAAAGTGTTAGCAATTTCCTTGACCGATGCTTGCCTCATGTTGTTGTTGGTAGCCAGTCTAACACAGCTTCGCTCGTTGCTTGTGACTTCCGTGTCCACCACCGTGTTATTTTGCTGATTTAGTGGTTGATTAGCTTGACCCATAACAGCTGTGTTCTGCGTCTGCATGCTCACTAACTGCGTCATTATGTTTTCACCCTGCAATTGTGAAATTGCCGCTACCTGTGACGTCATCGCTTCTTCTTGTTGGCTGGAGAGCCCAACCGTTGGCATCTCTTTCTCTTCCGATTGTTCATGCTCTATGAGCCGCTGCACCAGCTCAGCTCGGGAACCTGAGCTTACCAAATTTCTTGCTCGTAGAAGGACCCTTAACTCGTCGCTTGCAAATTTCATCATAACTTGAATACAAATACGCCGGTTTGAAACTGCGCTCAAACAAAATCCCTTAGATTTCAGATCTGCACTTTTTATTCTCTCTTAATATTCAAACCTCAAGAGATCCCACTTCTGAAATGTGAAGGGTTATTTTTGTAGGCTTTATTTGATAGTAAGTTTAATTATGAAATTATAAAGAGAGACGTTATTTTTGCACGCGCTGCTTTCTAGTGCGTCGTTGTCAATTACAGCAAAAAAAAGAAAAAGAAAAACATAAAAACTTATCAATCGACATATCGTATACATTTACCACTGCTAATTTAACATTTGTTTACACTAGTAAATATGCCTACTTTTATTTTCTTAGCCAGCATATACAGCCGAGATGTTGTAGCCATGTCTGTTTGTATGCATAAGGGCCTAGAGTCTGCATTGTTTGTCGCAATGATTTTAACTTTTTCTTAGAATTTTCATTTTTTGAACGGATTTAAGTTACTTTCTGTTTCGGCATCCATAGCTAAATTCAAGGTAATGGTAAAATGCTTCTTATATTTATTATTTCTAGAGACCGGTTTATCATGAATTTAGGTGAAAGAATTATTAAGGAAGATTTCTGTTCGTTTTAAACTATATTTTAAAATTTAATAAAGCAGTATGTTTTTTTTGATGCCTTTTTGTGTAAGGCTCCAAGCATGCAATTTTTCGGATCCCCTTTAATGATTTAATTAAAATGAATATGATGCAAGCAGGGTACGTATCCTTTACCTTTACAAATTTTAGCCGTATGATAGAACTATAAACCCAGAAGTAATTTAAGTCAATGCTAAGTCTCCTGGTATGTTAAAGGGAAGAAACATGTGGCTAAAGAACTTTCTGTAGGAAATTGATTACAATTGTATACATATATGTAAAGGCATGATCATGCATTTGTAACAGTTCGTCACCTATTGTTTCAGCGTTCCAAACATAAATAAGTGTTAAAATAAGCACAAAATCAATGATTATTGATTCAATTACAAGTTATTCCCTCCCTTAGCGTATGAGAGCACCTTTTTGTGGTTGAGGGAAAAGAGAAGAGCCAGCCACAGCTGTCAAGCTTTCAGTGTCCATTTATGTTTATAAAATGAACGGAAAAACCGAAAGAGAATATGGGGAAAACAAATAATTTACTTTAAAGGCGAGCGACAACAGTTTTAAAATACTCTTCGAACGATTTTGAAAAAGCGCTACAAGCACAAATTCGTATACAAGCTTATGCAGAACCCACACAGCGCTGAACAATGAAATACGTTGCTTTGAGTAGATTCGTTTTCTGTTTTAATAGACTAATCGAGGTTATTATTTGGTTGTGGATGTGTTTCTATGCGCTTAGAAAATGTGCTCAAAATAAAAGTGTTCAACAAGCAAAAAGTACATGTCACCCAATACAAGATAGAAAGTATATGTTTTTATTTTATAGCTCAGGTTAGACCAGCCAAGTATGGCACGCCCAATAGAAAGATTCTTTTCGTCCAGTTCTGAATGGCCCAATCGAGTCGGATTTTAGTTGCCTTTTTTATACATTTCCGCATAGTACTAAGTATACCTCTTTTTTTGAAATGGTCGAAGGATATAAAAAGTTGCATTGGGTGGTGCGCGAAGAGTTTGGGCGAGACAGCGATGCGACCAAATTAACCGCGAATTACAAATCAATTTAAATGCGTGATTCGAGTCTGAAACTTTTGCCACACGTTGAAAATTGAAAGGGAGTGGAGTTTTTTCCAGCTGCTCTTGGGAAAAAAAAGCACAGAACAAAAACTTTTAATTCAATTCTTGTCAGGAATGTCAATGATGTCGAACTTGCTTCGACAGTCGCTAAATTGCTATCTTAGGCCCGTTGATATTGGAATTTGGTTGGCGGCTATTTGAATTCGGATTAATTTGACTGCGGATCTGTGTGGATTCAAGTGTTCATATTATGAAGCGTACTGTTAATAGGCTTTATTTGGATGTTAAGGCTTGTTATAAAAATAAAGAAAGACGTTATTATTTTGTTATGAGCTGCTTTCTAGTGCGATGGGTGTTTTAAAAGAAGAATAAAAATATTCTATCCTGCTAAATTCAGATTTGTTTACAATATGCATGGAGCATTTGGACTTTACTCGCGAAAGAAAATTTTGTATTGTATTAAAAGTACTTTAATGCAAATGGAGACAGTTAGCCAATGGAAAATCCATAGGGTACGGGATTATTAGAACATTTATTTTTTTTTTAAATTGCAAGGTTTGAGTGAAACTAAGGACTACACGTTTTACTATTATTAATTTAAGAGCACATTCATACACGCTTTAAAATACACTTGCGACAACAAAAGAGCTGATAATTTGGAAATCAATTTATAATTGCAAATTTCCAGCGCAATCCTAAAATTCAACCTTAAACGTAATAAGTTAATCATTGTAAGATAATATTCCTTAATAAAAATAATGTAATGTAAGCCTTCAAATGCAAACGTATATGAATATGCAAGCAGCATTTTATTGACCAAGCACGTATGCATGTGTGTGCGTTTAAAAGCAAAGAATGGGTGTGCAAAAAAATTAATAATCAGCTCGAATTTTCTTTCCGTTTCTTCCCCACACGCGCATTGCAATGACGCTTAGTGGTTTGTATACAAAATCCAATCGAATGAGGTTTATTATTAATTACGTCTGTATTTATTGTCCGATCGAATCCAAGACCAAGACCGAATAAGCGTTTGGTGCGTTATAAAAATTAATTTATCGCATGACATGTCCGCAGATAAATAGAGTGTAGACTAATTAACATAAATTGAAAAATAGAAGTATACTGTAATATCTTGGGATATCTCCAGTTGCGTTGTTTTCACTAGTTAATACACTAGATAGTTTCCATGTAACAGTAGTATTCGGAATATTATAACACAGGATTGTTTTTGTGTCCGTGGGACAATTGTCCCTTTTATTTAATATTAAATGGAGCAGGGATGGTCCCGTTTCATTTGGATTTAAAATTGAGAGTGTTCTTAAACCTACATACAAAAGCTTTCTTACGCTAAGTCAATGGAGCTGCGCTGCGCGCGTAGCCGGCAGCGCTTCGACGCTTATATGTATATCTTATGTATATGAATTGTCGCCAAGAGACGACGTTGCAGGTGGCGGAGTGTCATGTGCACACATAGTACGCGATCAGCGCATAGCCAGCGTGAGAATGCTGACTATGCAATTATGCATGTTAGCCTCCAAGTGGATCATATACACATGCACTTGAGCCGGATTGTTTATGTAAACATTGCAACAAAGTGCAACAATGTGTGAATGTATATTCAATGTATTAATATATGTCTATGTAGATATCTGTGCATATCACATCTCTCTCCTTTTTAAAATAACGTAATATTATGGAGTTATTTTCTATTTTATTTCTATTTTTTTATTTTTTTTTTGTATCTTTTAAGTTCTTATAAAATTTAAGAATAAATGTGTTTGTTTTAAATGATATTTATTTAATAAAAGAAATTATTTCAAAATGTTGTTATGGGTGGCCAACCCTACAAAATATATTAGGAAGTAAAAATTTTTAACCTATCTTTATGGACTATCTGTTTTTTATTTCTATTTCCTACAATTGTAATGTTATCGTTATCTCCTATTTCTCCTACTGTATAGGGTCCTAAATAGTTATTTTCCAATTTGTGACCTGTCTCATCCTTAACTAATACTTTATCTCCTATTTTTAACTCAAAAATATTTGTATTCCTATCGTATCTTAGTTTCCTATCGGCTTTTGCCTTTTCTAACATATGTCTAGCTCTTTTATAAGCTATTTCTAATCTAACTTTAACTTCTTTAGAATAGTCATCCATGTTATAAATGGGATCTATTCTGTCTATTTTATTAAAATCTGTGAACTGTCTTGATAATCTTCCAAATACTAGTTCATATGGACAATATTCGTGAACTACTGATGGCGTTGTGTTGAAAAAATAAGTAAAATATTGAATCCATACATCCCAATCAGTTTTGTCAACAGATATGTACGAGCGAACGTACTCGTTAAATGTTCTGTGACTTCGTTCTATTGTTCCTAATGTCTGATGATGGTGTGCTGCTGAAGTAATATTTTTATACCCTTCGACCATTGAAAATGGTCAAAAAAGGGTATACTAACTTTGTGGAAATGTATCTAACAGGCAGAAGGGGGCGTGGGAGACCCCACATAGTATATATATTCTTGCTCAGGATCACTAGCCAAGTCGATTAAGCCATGTCTGTCTGTCTGTCCGGATGTCTGGATGTCTGGATGTCTGGGTGTCTGGATGTCTGGATGTCCGGATGAACACACAGATCTCAGCTATTATAAAAGCTAGAGACACCAAATTTGGCATGAGGGGTGAAGTTATTTCAAATGTTGGGTGCCACGCCCCCCGCCCACGCAAATCAATAATTTTATCTTTTTAGCTGATTTGCGAGCGACATATAAAAGATACAACATTCTGAGTAAGACCATACCTTAGCTAATTATAATACCAACATAACGTCAAAATTCCAATCCGATCGCACAACAAACACAGAAGTTATTAAACAAAAACCTTGTTCGCTTTGATTTTGTATACAGACCAGCAAGCTGTGACGTCATGTAGGAAAGAAAAGGAAAGAGAATGTGAGCGCGTAGCGCCATCTGCTGTTCTTCTCTTCTTTTCTATGCACACGCATTTTTTGCATTCAAACGCACACACACACATACATACATTTGTGCTTGACCAATAAAATGATACACGCATATACACGTATTCATACTCAGACGCATACAAAGGCTTACGTTACGATATTTCTATTAAGTAGAAGTATTGTACAATTATTGACTCTTTACGTTTCAAAAAGGTCGAAGGGTATCCCACTGTCGCGTGCCGCTCGACTGTTGCTCTTGTTTATTTTCATATACTTGCAGAGATCGTTTACGATTTGGTTTTTATATTCTGTTCCCATGTCCGTAATGATTGTTTTCATTGGACCGTACTTCAGAATAAAGTTTTCGAAAATAGCCTTAGCAACTGATTTTGCGCTTTTATTTGGTATGGGTACCGTTACCAAATATTTTCTTAAATCACAAATGATAGTGACAGCATACTCATTTCCATCTTCTGATCTTGGAAGTGGACCAATGGTATCTATCAAAACTATATCAAATGCTGTTGCTGGCGTTTCTGTTAAAGTCATTGGCGTTTTCGTGCGTTTCAACGTTTTCGCTTGTTGGCATTTTAAACATGTCTTAACATATTTGCTTATTGCCTTTGTCATTCGTGGCCAGTAATATAAATTTTTTATTTTCTTCAGGGTTCTAGAAATTCCTGAATGACCTCCTTCTGACGGATCGTCATGATATTTAGACAGTATTGCTTGTATTTGAACCATATCATTTTTATCTATCTTAGTCACCTTGTTTAATAGCGCTATCTTTAAATTCTTTAATATTTCATTGCCCTTTTCTTTAAAATTCTTTATAGTGACAAACTCGAAGATTTGTTCACTTGGTGACAATTGCGTTTGAATGATCTTATTTGTTCTTGCTTCTTCATTAAGAAAAACTGATCTAAATCGATTTTTTCATTAGAATAAAAATTAGTCATATCAAAACGTGTTATACTATTTTTGCCTCTTTTTAACAAACATTTATGTTTGTCTATTTTGAGAACAACATATTTTCTGGCGTCAATATTATTGACTACCTGATAGATATTGGGCATTTCTTTATTTTCTTTCTTGTTTTCTGGTTCATGCAATTTTTCACCTGCGCAGGTATTTTTCTGTCTTTTTGAACCTCTCCTTTCGTCCTTCATTATTTGTCTATTAATTTGTTTAAGCTCTCCGATAGTTATTCGGGAAAGAGCATCTGCTATATAATTATTTTTCCCCTTGAGATATTCTACTGTAAAATCATATTCTTCAAGATCCAGACGCATTCTGGTTAACTTGGAACTCGGGTTTCTCATCGAAAAAAGATATGACAGTGGCCTATGGTCACTCTGTACTAAGAAATGCCTACCATATATATATGGTCTAAAATGATTTATTGCCCAATGAATAGCTGCTAGTTCTTGCTCTGTAGTGGACTTATTACTTTCGCCTTTTGTAAAGGTTCTTGAAGCGTATTCCACTGGTAGCTGTTGACCGTTATGGTCCTGATATAGTACCGCTCCACATGCCTGTTTACTGGCATCTGTGGTTATGGAAAATTGTTTGCTGAAATCTGGGTACTGAAGAAGTGTTGGTTTCATTAATTCCCTTTAAGATACTCGAATGCTTCGTTGCATTCGCTTGTGATTTCTCAGAGAAATTTTTAATAAATCTTCTGTAATAATTGCAAAATGCTACGAATCGTCTAGATTCGTAGTTGGTTGTGGGTAGTTTTTAATTACCTCATATTTAGAGTAATCTGGTAATATACCTTTATCAGTACATTTATGACCTAAATATGTAACCTCTTTCATAAAGAAAGTGCATTTTTCTGGATGTAGCTTTTAATTATGTTGTCTACATAATTTGAAAATGTCGGTTAAATTCTTAAGCATATGCTTTTCAGAACAACCTATGACTACTAAATCATCCATATACAGAAATGCTTGCGAAGGCTGTAAGCCTGTGAATGCAAGTGTCATCATTCTTTGAAATGAATTAGGAGCTATTTTTAAACCAAATGGTAGTCGCGTGTAGCGATAAGCACCTATTGAAGTTGAGAATGATGTTATGTTTCTGGACTTTTCGTCTAATTCTATCTGATGGAATCCTGACATAAGATCCAGGCACGAGAAATATTTTGCTCGTCCTAATTGATCAAGAATATCTTCTATTCTTGGAAGTGGGAATTTATCTGCTAGTAGCTTCTTATTTATTTGACGATAGTCAACTACTAATCGCCATCTTTTTTCCGCCGAATTAGGCAGTGATTTCTTGGGTACCAAGAGAAGTGGGCTATTATATTCTGATATAGACGGCTCAACAATACCATCTTTTATCAGTTTGTCAACTTGCCTTTCAATTTCTGGCTTTTAATATATACAGGAGTCTTATCATTCAATCTCAATTTTTGCCTATAGAAATTATTAGCTGATATGGTTTCTGTTTCGAGACCAAAAATATCGCTATATTCGGTGCATAATTTAGTTAGATCGTTTTTAAATAACGATGGAAATATAAGAAGTTTTAATACTTCTGAAGTTCTATGTGGGCTATTACTTATATTTGCATTGTAAACATCATAATCGTCTAATGATTCGCTTTTTATATTTGCGCTGTTTACAATAGCTTCTTTTTCTGTTGTATTTATAATGCGAATCAACAAGTTCTGAGTGTTTACTAGTGCTCTTGCTACTATTATACCAGGTTGCAACTCCTGGTTGGGGATTAGAACATCGGTGTCAGTAGACCTTAGGTGAATCTTTCGAATCACTTCGGATCTAGCTGGCAAAACTATTTCATTATCAAATGAGTGTATTATAGGAATATTTATATTCCTGAAATTATTAGGCCTTAGGGTTAACCAATCTTCTTGGTCGTGGAATTCTAAAATACAATTGTATTTCTTTATGAAGTCCAAACCAATTATACCATCCCCTGGTATAGGAAAATTGTCAGGTACGATATGGAATTCATATTGTATTGATGCATGTGCAACACACATTTCCAAATTTATAGTACCTAAGGACTGAATTGTTCCTTGCCCTATGCCTGATATATTAGTTGTGTTTCTTGAATTTAAATTATTTAAATTGTTATTTCTGCATTTAAGCAGTGAAATTTCTGCACCTGTATCTAATAAAAGAGTTACAATTGAGTTGGTACTCATATTTTTTAGCTGAATAAAAATGCTTAAATTGAGATTGATTTTATATAATTTTACTGTTTGCTGTTGCTCAAGGGGGCTGTCGGGTTTTCCGATTGTACATTTCTTACACTATTATTATTATTATTCCTATTGTTTTGATTTTGGTTTTGGTTACCCCTGTAGTAACCTCCACCTCTGTTATTGTTCTGGTTACCGCCGCGTCCTCTATTTCCTCCGCGGTAACCACCTCGGCTTCTATAATTATTATTGTAATTATTATAATTTCCTCGGCCATTACCTCTGTTTTGGTAATTTCCTCGGTTATTATTTCCTCGAAAGTGTCCTCTATTGTTATAGAATAACACATTATTCGAGTTGCCGGTCATTTCCGTGCAGCAGTGTATATATTTTTCAATCACACTATTGATTGTGTTGAAATTTCCTGCCTCTAGTATGGTCTTGAGCTTATCGTGCTCACAGTTCTTTGTCATTGCAGAGATCGCTTCTTTTGTAGCGAATTTATCAGCATTGTTAGAATCTAGACCATCATCTATGTAGGCTGCCTCAAGCGACCTACGTAGGTTTTCTATTTCTGTTGTGTATTGCGCTGCAGTTTTGCCACGCTGTTGTGTATTAAGCAATTTAGCTTTAATGACATCAGACGATTCGCCTTTAACTGATGCCTTTAATACACTTATTATACCGATAATGGTCGTTTCATTTTCAACTTTGTATGATAAAGGACCAATTATCTTTGTCTTGATTACCTCTACTGCTAGCATCTCCTGATCTCCTTTTGTGAGATCTGTTAAACGGAGAGCAGTGAGGAATCGATTTAGATTCACTTTCTTGCCGTCAAACTCAAGTATTGTGGACGAAATTTGTCGCACATATTCCCTTGACGTAGCGGCAGAGTCTGTCATTGTGATTCTTTTTTATGTATTACTTCAACTTGAACTTGTATCGGAGTTTTCTTCTTCTGACAATTCAGGTAATGTTATTACCGCTGGAATTGAAAGATCGTGAAGATCCTCTTTTTTAATGTCCAATTCAAAGTCTCCTATGCTTTCTATTTCTTGGTTTAGTTTAGAGACTACAGGCGTGTTAAAAATAGTGGGTATGGTTACCTCCAAGTTATGTCCGGTTTTGACATTTAATAAGTTCTCGCGAAACTTATTTAGAAACTTCCCTGCCTGTGTTAAATGACTTGTCGTTAGTCGTTCTTTTTCTGAGTAAATTAATTGGCGTGATTCATTAAAGCATTCTACCAATATCTGTGCATGCTTATTAAGAGTGCTCTGTCGCACTTCTCTATTTTGAGTAATGCACTTGTACGACTTGTCAAAATTAACTTTGATTTCTTTAAGTTCTTTTCTTATTTCTTGCCAGTCCATTTATGTATTATAAATTTATCTGTGCAAGAGAAATCGTTGTCTCTCCTAAAAAGATATTATCTTCAATTACTTGTTGTATTTTGACATACGGTAAAATCGATAATACCTTTGCCTTTTCAAGTTTCGAACAATGAAACAGGGGAATTGTATACAAGTCGAACGTATACAAGTCGAAAGTTTCCTCGACAACATCTTCCATAATAATAAAAGAAATTTTTTTTTGTATTTCTTTAAAGAAAAGAAGAGAAGGTTCTTTTTTTGAGCTTATAGCATTTTTAAGATTAACTTAAACGTCTGGGTTTATGACGTTTTCAAAATGCAATCTGGCGTCAATGTCGAGTTGAGCTATTTCTTGCAGTTCTTCTGCATTTATAGTGAGCCAACAATAGGCAGTAAATCTAACCGATATAAAAATGCGTGAGTAAAAACGCCCTAAAATGGTGGCGTAAATACTGACATACTGATATATGTCTATAATCATATTAAAATCAGTGATATTTGAGATATATATATGTTCGGTTTTTATTGACTATATTCAGTCGTTGTATTAAGATTTTCGGGACTCTCTTCAGAATCCTCGTTATCTCTGTCGTTGGTAGATATTATTTCAATATCATACCAAACGCTATCTTCTATAATACCTAAACATTCTCCTATCATTTGTTCTATAGTATCCATTTAATATCCTTATATATATTTTGTATTGTATTCATACCCTTCGACCATTGAAAATGGTCAAAAAAGGGTATACTAACTTTGTGCAAATGTATGTAACAGGTAGAAGGAGGCGTGGGAGACCCCATAAAGTATATATATTCTTGCTCAGGATCACTAGCCAAGTCGATTAAGCCATGTCTGTCTGTCTGTCCGGTTGTCTGGATGTCTGGATGTCTGGGTGTCTGGATGTCTGGATGTCCGGATGAACACACAGATCTCAGCTATTATAAAAGCTAGAGACACCAAATTTGGCATGAAGGTTTCTGTTTATTCGGGACAGGTGAAGTTTATTTCAAATGTTGGGTGCCACGCCCCCCCCGCCTACGCAAATCAATTATTTCATCTTTTAAGCTGATTTGCGAGCGACATATAAAAGATACAACATTCTGAGTAAGACCATACCTTAGCTAATTATAATACCAACATAACGTCAAAATTCCAATCCGATCGGACAACAAACACAGAAGTTATTAAACAAAAACCTTGTTCGCTTTGATTTTGTATACAGACCAGCATTGCAATGCTCATGTAGGAAAGAAAAGGAAAGAGAATGCGAGCGCGTAGCGCCATTTGTTGTTCTTCTCTTCTTGTCTATGCACACGCATTTTTTTGCATTCAAACGCACACACACACATACATACATTTGTGCTTAACCAATAAAATGATACACGCATATAAGTTAACAACAGAAACTTTTGTTACTTCTCTCGACGGCCGATACAATGAACCCTTAGTACTTTGCCTGCAAGAATTGTTCAACAAAGTATTTTAAGGAAAACAAGAGTTCAAAAATCCTAAATCAACAATATTATAAACATCCGCCGCGACGAACCCACGCAACACCGAAATTGCAGGGATTGCAATTCGATCCAGCTCAATCAAGTTCAAACCACTCCAATGCTCCGCCTAGCTGCCGATCACGCCATCAGCGACGACGCCAACGTTCTGCCGACGCTCCTGCCAGACACCCACAGTTCTTAATTTGAATCCGAAATAAAAGGTCAACTTCGCAGATTGGACTCGTTTTAATTTCCACAAAGGAAAATATTAACTTGTACACGTATTCATACACAGACGCATATAAAGGCTTACGTTACGATATTTCTATTAAGTAGAAGTATTGTACAATTATTGACTCTTTACGTTTCAAAAAGGTCGAAGGGTATCCCACTGTCGCGTGCCGCTCGACTGTTGCTCTTGTTTTTTATTCGTTTATTTATGTATATAAAATTTTTTTTTTTTAGCACATTTATTCATGTATGTAATTTATATGGTTTTTAACAGTTTGTACCAATCCCACGTTGACGTAGTGTGCGGACTGCGCACCACGTTTTCCTCTGTTAGTCCAGCGTTGACGTAGTGTGCGGATTGCGCACCACGTTTTCCTGTTTCAGCTGGTCGTCGCCGGTGTTGGCACGCTGACACTCCCTCGCTGCTTCACTTCTTGTTGATAGTGTTCCCCGGGTTAATACAGTGTTTGCAATTATGCTCGCAAAACGGACTGTATAGGGGACCCTCGCAATCGTCGGGGCACCTTTTGGAGAAGTGTGGGAGGCCGATTTTCTGCGGTGGTGGAATTGTTTCTTTAGTTATCACTTTTATAGTTTTATCTGAGTGAGCGGTGGTGTGGGACTTTTTTTCTTTAAAAAATTGGTGAGGTGGTCCAGCTCTGTTTTCAGTTTCTGAGCTGTCGACCACGGGGGCGCTGGAGTTTTAGTGAATAATAGCCACTTTAAGTGCGCTATTCTTTTGTTCACTTTTTTCTGTACTCCGCCCCTATTTTTGCCCGTCACACTCACACACTCTACTCACTCAGATTTTCTTTTGTGATCCACCGCAGTTTTCTTAAGGCTCCTGCCTCACGGTCGCCATGTAATATCTTGGGATATCTCCAGTTGCGTTGTTTTCACTAGTTAATACACTAGGTACTCGTAGTTTTCACCATGTAACAGTAGTATTCCGTATATTATAACACAGGATTGTTTTTGTGTCCGTGGGACAAATGCCCTTTTATTTAATATTAAATGGAGCAGGGATGGTCCCGCTTCATTTGGATTCAAAATTGAGAGTGTTCTTAAACCTACATACAAAAGCTAAGTCAATGGAGCTGAGCTGCGCGCGTAGCCGGCAGCGCTTCGACGCTTATATGTATATCTTATGTATATGAATTGTCGCCAAGAGACGTTGGAGGAGGCGGAGTGTCATGTGCACACATAGTACGCGATCAGCGCATAGCCAGCGTGAGGATGCTGACTATGCAATTATGCATGTTAGGCTCCAAGTGGATGCTCATATTACACATGCACTTGGGCCGGATTGTTTATTTAAACGTTGCAACACGTTGTGCTACAATGTATGAATGTATATTCAATGTATGAATATATGTCTATGTAGATATTTGTGCATATCACAATACAACATTACAAAGCCCGATTTTCTAAAGCAGCGCATACGTTTGCACATATTTCATGTCTTTCTCCAGCACAAGATGTCATTTTTTTGTAGGAATATTTAAGTCGCCAAAGCGGAAGCTACTGCAATGAGTACTCCGCTAACACGTCAGTTAGGTCGATAAAGCTCGTAAGTTGTGTACCTACTTCAGAGCTTAAGATCTGCGCTTTTTACAAAATCTCGGTTTTCACCAAAATATGGGAAGCAAACGAAAGACTATTAAAAAAAGACTAGACAAATTGCTACGAAGTCCTCTTACAAGGTGCAATTCAAAAGTTCCAGGACTTTTATTAAAAAACGAATATTATTTGTTTTTTTTTGAAAAATTTTTTGGTCGCCTTCAAAATAGTCTCCTTCCGCCTGAATACAACGTTTTGCACGATCAAGAAGGTTATCGAATGACTTTTTTAGGTCATTTGTCGATATAGCGTTGAGGATGGCGGTCGTCGCCTTTTGGATGGCATCAACGTCAGCATAGCGGTTTCCTTTCATAGCCCAATGTAGTTTTCCGAACAAATAAAAATCGCAGGGTGCCATATCAGACGAATAGGGTGAATGGTTGATGATATGAATACGATTTTTTGTCAAAAAATCTGTTGTGAGTGTCGGTCTTTTTCGTGTTGTTTCAAAGTGTGCGGGACAAATCGAGCACAAACCTTTCTGAGGCCCAAATTTTCTGTCAAAATACGATAAATCGACGTTGCGGATATTGATAATTCCGATTCCATATATTTAAGCGATGATTTCGGCTCTTTTTTAATGAATTCACGCACAATGTCCGTGTTTTTTTCGTTCACAACATCTTTTGGCCGACCCGAACGTTCGTCGTCTTCCAAGTCCTCCCGTCCCTCTTGAAACCGTTTAAACCACTCGTGAATACGACTACGGGATAGACAATCATCGCCATAAACTTCTTTCATCATTTGATGAGTTTCGGTAAAAGTTTTACCAAGTTTAAAACAGAACTTAATGTTGGCTCTTTGTTCGAAGCTCATTTTCCGACCGACACTGCAAATGTAATGTCACATGTATTGCGATATCTCAGCTGTTATACAAGTCAGCTGTTATATAAATTTTATACGACAACACTGAAGAATACACCACTGTGGGATAACAATTTCAGACAGATGACGCCACTAGAAGCCGCGTGGTTTAAAAAGTCCTGGAACTTTTGAATTGTCAAAAAAGGGTATACTAACTTTGTGCAAATGTATGTAACAGGCAGAAGGAGGCGTGGGAGACCCCACAAAGTATATGTATTCTTGCTGAGGATCACTAGCCAAGTCGATTAAGCCATGTCTATCTGTCTGTCCAGACGCCGACGCGGCGTATTCACCGGTGGCCACATAAACACCTAGAGAATCCCTTGCCAAAATAGTACTTAAGGGATATATATAACGGAAGATATAAGGCACGCTGTTCTACTACGGGACTTACGTTTGGGAGCTATTGATGTCGTTATACGTCTTTACCCACCCTACCTATGACTTTTTTGTGATCTATATTTTAACTATAACATTTTAACTAAACAGTTGTGTTATTTTTCCAACTGTTCTATGATTAAACGGCCCTAAATCTTTCTTCGCTGGGTTGGTAGGTCCTTTCGCCGGAGACGGGAACGACTGCTGAGTTGGGTTAGACCACTCAGGTGCTAGTAAAGCTTGCTATGGTATTTTTCCTTAAGTTCCGTAATTGCAGTGATAATTGGTGGGATATTTAAGTCACTTTGGATGTTTTAATTCCGAACGTACCACGGTACACCAGTGATGGTTTTCAGAATCTTTGATTGTGCTCGCTGTATGATGTCAATTTTGCTGTTGCTGGCATTGCCCCATAACTGTGAGCCATAGGTCCAGATAGGTTTTAATACAGAATTGTAGAGTAAGACCTTGTGATCTAGGCTGAGCGAAGAACCAGAGTTGATGAGCCAGTGTAAGTTGTTTGCTTTGAGTTTCAGTTGCGATTTTTGGCTTTAATGTGCCTGCGCCATGTGAGTCTTCTGTCAAGGAGTACTCCTAGGTACGCTACCTCATCTTCTTTCGGGAGTGGTATGTTGTTTAGCAAGAGTGGTGAGCAGTCTTGTCTGTTTAGCGTAAACGTCACGTGCTCGTTTACTATTATTTTTGCTCGTTTACTTTTATTCGCCAGCAGAGAGCCACTTCTCAATGTCGATGAGATGCAATGCCAGCTGGGCTGTAGCTTGGGTTGGGACCTTGAACGGCTAAGGATAGCTATATCGTCGGCAAATGTGGATATCGTTAAGCGAGTATTTGTAGTGTTGTCGGTTGTATAGATGAGGTATAAGGTTGGCCCAAAAACACTGCCATGGGGGGCTCCAGCCTCAATTGTATGATCAGTAGAAGTGGCAGTGTTGCACCGCACTGCAAACTTTCTGTCGTAGAGGTAAGAGTTCAGAATATTGTGTGTGCTTTCGGGTTGGGCTGTTTTAGCTTTAAACATTAGGACGTCAAGCTAGACCCTGTCGAATGCTTGGGATACGTCTAAAAATACTGCTGTACAGTATTCGAGATTTATAAATGCAGTTCTTATTTCCGTTGTAATGCGATTCACCTGTTCAATGGTTCCGTGGGTTTCGCGAAATCCAAATTGATGGGCTGGGATTATGTTGTGGGTTCTCAGATGTAGATTAGATCAGCAGGAATTTTTTGAATAGTTTCGAAATACATGAGATTAGACTTATTGGTCTGTAAGATGAAGGGACTGTGTGGTCCTTACCAGGCTTTGGAATCATTATGATAATCGACCTCTTCCATCGTTGGGGAAAGTAACCAAGTTTGGTGATGGCATTAAAGAGCTGGGTTATGTAGAGAACTGCAGAGTGTGGCAGCTCGATGATTATTTCCGGTGTTATAAGGTCGCAGCCGATTTCCTTTGATTATTCTAATTACTTCTTTTGGACGAAACACAATTGGGGTTTGTTGCTGGTGGCAGTTTACGGGTGAGGACGGTAGCGCGAATGTACTAGTAGCCTGGTTTGGCGTGAATACATTTTGTAGGTGAGCGGCAAATATGGTGGCTCTGTCTGCATCACTACGGGCCCAGCCGCCTGAGGAATTCTTTATCGGCAAAACGGTTTCAGTCGGTGGGCGAAGAGTTGAGTGGGCTCTCCACATTGACTTTTGTTTTGTACCTGTTGGTGTGAGTTGCGCTATGTATCGGCGGTGATCGTCTTCCTCCTCTTGTTTCAGAGCGTTGGCCAGTTTCCGTGTGGCTACTTTTAGTTTTTGTTTTGCAGTTGGGGATTTGAAAGATTGCCATTCTCTGCGTAAGCGTCGATTTACGTAGACGAGTTGCTCGATTTGTACGTTGGTCTTTTTTGAATTAATTGTAGTATTTGTGATTTTGGGTGTTGCAGCAAGAGCTGATGCAGTAAGGATAGATATACGGCCGCTAGTGTGAGGTGAGTATCCATCTGTATTTTGATAGAAGTGGTGTGAAGATGATTTTCCGCAAATTCTTTGTAGAAGTGGTGCTTCATATGGTTCTTTATGAGTATGGCGGTGCCACCGTGTGCTTTTCCGTCGGATTTTTACCATAGAAGTGGTAATCTCTCATTTTTAAATTGTATTTGCTTGTAAGATGAGTTTCCGAGAGAAGCATTAGGTAGATCTGATTCTCATGTAGGAACTGAGCTAGCTCAAGTTTGCGCTGTGAAACGCCATGGGCGTTCCACGTAGCTATGCGTAAGGTAGCCATTATTTATTTGATTGTTGGGCTACAAGCATTTGTATCAAAGGGTTTTGATTACGCATCATGTCTTAAATGGTGGTCCTCATAAATGTCATAAACTCCATCATTCTCTGTTTTAAGGCTTGCATCATAGCTTCAGTTTTTGTTTCTTGCTGCGAAACTGGGTTATAGTGATTTTAAAACGTTTGCAAATGTTATCTTGTTAGTGCTGGGTGTAGGCCAGGGAGCGACACTTGTTGCTTTCGAAAAAAGTATTTCAGGATTAGTTTCTGATGGTGTCAGCGTAGCTGTTCCTTGGTGTGCCCGCGCAGTGTTCGTTCTTTTGTGAATACGGCTTTTCAGCTCTTTGTAGATTGGACAGCCTCTGTAGTTTGCTGTGTGATTACCCCCACAGTTATTACATTTTTTCTCGCTTGCATTTTCTTTATTAGTTTGACAGTGTGTGGAGTCGTCGAGATCTCCACAGACGCACACCGGGCGAAGTGTGCAATTCGAGTTTGTACATTGTACAGGAGCGTTCATTTATGCGGCTCTTCTACTGTGATACGGTGTAAAAGGAGCTGGAGTTTGTAAATTGGGTGAACCTCGTTTTTTTAAGAGGCTTGTTTTCTGGTTCAAGCTCAATTAATTGTTTCTTTTAAGCTGGTAGGTGTAGAAGCCTATTTTTGTGCGGTAAGATAGCTTGTGACTTTTCTGTAGTAGTCCTCCGTTTTCGTTTGAAGTTTGATTTCATTGATAGTACCTCTATGAAAGCAATCTTTTCCAATAAGGCCAATCAAAGTATTTACCAAACCGCTTGTGCTCTTCTCGCGGATGTATATTGAAGAAGGCTTTGTATTCTTTGGTTCGACATCAACGGATTCCAGCGCTATCTGCCAGCAAAGCAAATCTGTTGGTATTTGCGGGGCTACATTGTTGATCAAGGTAAAGTTGTCGCGTGTATTTTCGGCTTGTTTTCTAAATCTGAATTTTCCGGGCTGAGCTTTCACTTTATTGTAATGCAGATGTCTATTCCAGTATGCCAGGTCGAGCCAGCTTTTTTGTTAAAGTTGTTGTTTTGTTTTGCTGGTACTGCAGCAGTACCGTTTGTTTCTTGCGGTTTTGCTTTCGCTGACTCAATCAGAGCATGAGTGGATGCAGCCGACGACGAGATAGAGCGGGCTGTCAGTATAGCTCCAGCTGTTGTTGGAGATAGCGGGGCTTGTGTTGGAGCTAAATGAGCGGGAGAGCAAGGGCGCACTCTTTCTTGATTTGTTGGTAGAAGAAGGTTTCTTGGGCTATGGGCTATTGACCGCTCTATGTCTGCGTTTTGGGCTGTCGGTAAGATGTAGGAAAAGTACGCGTTGTTGCGTTGAATTGAGAGCCGGCGTTCGTCTTGCTCACGCTGACGCTGAGCTCGAGTTCCGTTCTGACGCATAGTTTTATTATTTATATATATATATGTCGCATCGATTTTATTTATTTAATTCCTTAGTTGTTAAGTGTCAGCACTGGTATAAGTTATTATCTTGTAATGAATGTCATCACTAATAAAGAATAAGTGACAAAGATAGGAAGATTACACAGCCCCACAAAAAAAAAAAAGTTTCATGATCTGGGTATGCGGCATATGCAGTTATATGTATTTTGGGTCGCTGATTTCGAATCCGGCATCAGAAATTCTCCATCACGTCTGGATTTCGACATAACCTCAAAAAACTGAAAAACCTTTAAATATCTCCCAAGAGATATAGAATCCTGATCTGGGTATGCGATATATGCTTTAATATGTATTTTGACCTTCTAAGTTCGAATCCGAAGTCAAAACTTACACTAGACGTCTAAGTTTTGATTTAACCTCAAAAAACTCCACAAATTTTTGGAGCCCCATAAAATAATGGGTGGTCATGATCGGGTCATGCGATATATGTATGTATATGTTTTTCGACCTTCCGAATCCGAATATGAAGTCAAACCCTGCCTATCACGTCCAAAATTCAACCAAACCTAAAAAATGTTTCAAAAACTTCCAAAATTTTGAAATTTTTTGATCATGGATTATGGCAATTGGTCAATTATGTACAGTCACGTTTTCATTTTTTGTCTTTTATTTACTTAATTAAAGTTTTGAAGTAAAAAATCATTACTCATAGGAACATTTTCAAAAATGTGATAAAATAACGGTCAAAACGACTTGTATCAACCTGAAATTTTTTTTATATCATACTCAAATATACCCTAATCTAATATTAAAAACAGTTTTGAAATTTCGAAAGTTTTTGAAAAATTTTGTAGGTTAGGTTGAATTTTGGACGTGATAGGGACGTTTTGACTTCATATTCGGATTCGGAAGGTCGAAAAACATATATATACATATATCGCATGACCCGATCATGACCACCCATTATTTTATGGGGCTCCAAAAATTTGTGGAGTTTTTTGAGGTTAAATCAAAACTTAGACGTCTAGTGTAAGTTTTGACTTCGGATTCGAACTTAGAAGGTCAAAATACATATTAAAGCATATATCGCATACCCAGATCAGGATTCTATATCTCTTGGGAGATATTTAAAGGTTTTTCAGTTTTTTGAGGTTATGTCGAAATCCAGACGTGATGGAGAATTTCTGATGCCGGATTCGAAATCAGCGACCCAAAATACATATAACTGCATATGCCGCATACCCAGATCATGAAACTTTTTTTTTTTTGTGGGGCTGTGTTATCTATTCTCAACCATCCTCTTCCCATTTGTGCCTTCTCTTGCACACGATCCACAAGCCCAACAGAATTGACTGTTCTGTGTCGCCTCGGTCTTACACTGCGTTAGAGCAAGACAAATATAGTGTGTGACCGAATGGATGCTGCAATAATTGCAATCATGGCGGGTTGCTAACTTGAGTCAAAAAGACGCGTGCCAATAACGGTGTCTACGCATTGTGCTTGCATCATTTTGGAAATTCGGGTCAGTAAAAGACGGACACTAAAAGAAGGCAGTCGAAATGTCGAGGAAACGCAAGGCCACGATCCGAGAGGCACAGGAGGTGGAGATGAATGAGTCTGGCCATCTGACTCTGACTCCGTAAAAATTGTGTGTAAATACTTCTGACAACAGACAAGCATCAGTTCAATTATGCTATTTTTAGTCCATGAACAGTTATTTTTTCCACTTCTTCTTTCGATTGCTTCTGTATAGAAGTAGAAACACGACAAATACCGTTATGTTCGTTTCTGAGTTCAAAAGCAGCAGCAATAAGCGATCAAAGTTGACAACTGAAAAAAAAGCACGTTGTGTAATTACTTTTGACCACCTCTGTATATTTAAGCTATCTTGCATCGCATAGAATGTCTCTTTCGCTTTCTGATTATTTATTTAGTTTATTTTATTAGTTGTTCACTTCACTCAAAACAACCGATTTTGTGCGGAGCTCGATTAAAAACACGTCTTCGCACATCGGCGATCGAACCTCAATCTTGCTATGCTCTATGCAGGTATTCATGTACATCCATTTGCTTATAAAGGCTTAAACGTTACGATATTTCTATTAAGTAGTAGTATCGTACAATTATTGACTCTTTACGTTTCAAAAAGGTCGAAGGGTATCTCACTGTCGCGTACCGCTCGACTGTTGCTCTTGTTTCAGTTAATCTTATTTTAATAAAGTAATATTGAAATAGAAGTATTCTGAGAACTTTAATGACGGTAGGAGCTAAATGCTGTGTTCCGGATAATATATGTATAATATGGTCACTTGTCAGGTAATTGCCCCAACTCGAAGGGTATAATAAAAACAATTGATTTCATGGGACTTTCAGGTGATTAATCTAAAGCGAAACCGTGTTTTATAGGAAAGAGTCAAATACCAAGCAGTGAACTAAGTAACTTTAAAACCGCAAGCCAAACCTTTACTAAACAGCGATACAACAGAAGATGGACAAGGTTAAGAAAAACGGAAATGGGCTTCGAACCGCAGCTTGACACGTTTTACAATTTACGCTTAATTACGATACGAAACCGGTAACAACAGAAGCAGCAAGAAAACTAGTTGTGTTACAGAGTTACATTCGTATTGTAGGATATTTATGTTCTCTTTTGTGGGCAATTGAAGTAAGTCACGAGATGGCGCCTGCTCAGCCGTTACCATTTTGGTCGTCTACCCGTGAGAGTTGGGTAGCTTACGCGTCTACTTAATTTAACGATAATTGAAGAGCAACGAGCAGTGATTTAGTTAAAGGGAGCAATTTAGGTTACTAAAGACATTCTGTTTCATAGGGTCATTCTATCAAGTTTTTCAATAGATAAAGAGTAGAGAGATATATAATTGGTGTGGGGAAAACTATAGTATTGATACGCAGATCTTACTCCCAAAAGCTTAGAAGGTATTTATTTAACTGTCTTTAACTATTGGCTTAGTTTAACAATGCCATTACAATTACGCTAATGCACCCCTGTAAAGAGACGTCAGTCCGACATAATTACCAACAAATTAGTCATGGTCAACCCCATCCCTCCATATTCCAATTCATTTCCTCCCCTCTGCACATCCTGTGCAACAACTGTTTAGACTGACGGATTGTGCTCCCCGTAGACCTGTCGGAGACAAAGTTTAACACGTTGTGTTGTCCGCCTCTCGGTGAGGGTCTTTGGGTATTTGCGAATGTGTGCATGTATATGTTGATATACATCTTTGTAATATCGTGTGATGTTTCACAAACACAAGGAAACTTTAGGAAAAAAACAACCGTGGAGTTGCCAGAACAGACTGTTTTAGGTTTTACCAGCTCGCAAGGCAAATGAAGGAAATGAGTTTAATTTGTTGTGGTCAAAAAAAGGTATACTACAATAGCTTAGTGCAAATGTATTTAACATTCATAAGGTGGCGTGGCAAAACCAATAAAGTATATATATTCTTGCTCAGTATCACTAGCCGAGTCGATTAAACTAGGTCTGTCTGTGCGAACTACAAAACTCAGCTATGGTAAAAGCTAGAGAAACCAAACCTGACAGGCAGATTCATGTGTATAATGCGCTGATGAAGTTTATTTTAAATGTTGGGTCCCACACCCAAATGAATAGTTAAATCTTTTAAATCGATTTGTGAGGGTATATATCCCTCAAAATATATAACTTTCTGATTTAGACCAATACAATCAAAACTTCAATCCGATCGGGCAATAAACACAGACGTTATTAAATTAATTTTTTGTATACAAACCAGCAAGTTCTGTTGTCGTTGCAATGCTTTTGTAAGAAAGAAAGGAAAAGAGAATGTAAACACGTACCGCAAGCTGTTACTCTTTTCTTCCTTTTTATGCACACGCATTTTTAGAATTCAAACGCAGACACATGCATACATATGTGCTTGAAATGCTACATGCATATACACACTTGCAATTGATGGCTTAATTTTCACATTTAAAGAAAGGTCGAAAGGTATCCCATTGTCGCGAGCGGCACGTCTGTTGCTCTCATTATTTTTTTTATTTATACGAGTTTATAGAGGAAAACCAATTCGTTATGAAAAAAATTGTTGGACGACTCAACCGCTCTTTTGGTTCAGTCAGTTTTTTAATAAAAGAAAATTTAAAAAAATTGAAAATAAAAATTAAAAAAAAAGAGTTATTTTGCACAAATCAAGAAATTTGAGAAAGGAGTAGTCATCGCTTTTGAAAAACACTTAGGAGACAATTTTAACTTACGACAAAATGAAAAATAAGATAGTTTGAGTTTACATTCAATTCAAAAATTCATATTATTTACATACATATAGTAACATATCCATTCTACACTACACCCACGCTACACCTACACCACACAAAACTCAAGCTGTAAACACAACTCCCCTTCCACACACATAATTGTAAACAAAACTCCCCCAATTACTCTAAGCATAAACATATAAAACTATACCACTGTACCACAGAATAATTACTCTAAGCATAAACATGTAAAACTATACCGCTGTACCACAGAACAAAAGCCTTTCGATTAACCTAGGTCGTCGTTCACAAACGTCACCCTCACCATAAAAGTCCGTTCTCACAAATATCATAAAATCTGCGACATAAACAATTGTCCCCCAAAGTCCGCGACATAAACAATTGTCCCCCAAAATTCGGAGATAATAACAATCGTCCCCTAGGCTACTCGAATTCGATCTTCGATCACTTAGCGTCGACCACTTGGCGCGCCAAATAATAAAAACAAACGATCCGAGTTGGGTCTCACGCACTCGTCTCAGGATTCTCCAGTTACCACTATTTTTCGGGAATCTCTCTCTCCTCACGAGAATAAGAGTTTACAAACTCAAACTCGCTCTTTGGCTAAGCCAAATTGCCTATAAAAACTCAAACGCACCTCCAAGCGCTAGTTCAATACTGAGTACGCTATCCACCGCGATAGCACTGCCTAACTTCGATATTAGAGGTATATTATCCCAACCCCGAGATAATCCAAAGGCTTCAGTTCTTGTTGATAGAATAAAAAGTTTTAATTAATATTACAAAAACAAACTTGTGTTTTTTTTTTAATTAACCCTCGGTCTGAATTCGCAATTGGCGCAGCCGGTAGGATTCTCAAGTAAAAATCGTGCGACTCGTTCCAAAAACTAATCTAGTGACAAAGGAGTCTTGTACGACCAAGACTTATCCTTTAAAGATATTAGACCACGCGAATCGGCGCTATAGTGAACGCGAATCGTAATACGACGAAGACTTAGAATCCGCCAAAGAACCACGTGAGTCGGTAGTTGACGAGTCAACTTACTGCAAACGAACCATAAAAGTGTAAAAACACAAACCCTATCACTAAATCTATCATTACAACAAAAATGCAAAAACCAAAAACTCTAACACTACAACAAACTTAAAAAAAAAAATATAACATCAAATGATGACGATGTCAACGGAACAAGTTAAACTACTGTCGGAAACACACTTGAGTCAGGCCTTGGGTCAAATAAGACAAATGCCTACATTCAGTGGCAGTACCCAGGAGCTCAGTGCCTTCATCCGAAGGATTGAATTTATACTACAATTATACCCAACGACGGACACCAGGCAACAACATGTGTGCTTCAGCGCAATCGAAATGCAGTTGGCAGGAGATGCTCAGAGAGTATCGCAATTATCTGGAGCCAGGACTTGGCCGGACTTGATGAATGCTCTTATCAGCGAGTATACGACGCAAGCACCATGTGAGGAATTACTTCGCCGCCTTTATAGTACGCCTTTCGCTGGAAGTATCCGTAAGTTCGTAGAAGACCTAGAGACTAAGTCATTCATTATTTCCAATAAGTTAATGTTAGAAAACAATGTTAGCAACACGATACTATACACAAATGCCTTGAATATCACGGTCAAAGACGTTATAATGAGGAAATTACCCGATAGATTGTTTATGACCCTAGCTAGGCACGATATAACAACTGTGTCCAAACTTAAACAGGTAGCACAACAAGAAGGCGTTTACGAAACGGTCTTCAACGATAGAACAAAACCACAGAACAATTCTAACTCAAATACAAATTCACCACAAAACTCCAAGAATAAGGGAAACTATCAAAATTTCTCAAACAATGCCACGCATAATGCAAGCAAATCGAATCAGAACACCCATTCTAAACCAGCTGAAGCTAATTCGCAAGTTATGAATGAGTTCAAACAGAAATTAAGCCATGGTAGAGCCCAGAACCCCTTAAATCATCAACAGCAAAATAATAGTGCAACAAACCCTCCAGTTAAACGGCAAAGAGAAAGCACCAGTGGCCAGTACAAAATGGACACAGGTGAAAATTTTCTTCAACCAGCCTCGGAGTCGGAAAGCGACTCAGAGGAAGAGGAAACCCGTTCTCAAAAATTAAATTAAATAACATCACCCTCAAATGTTTAATAGACACCGGTTCGTCTATTAACGTCATGAAGCAAAACTTCTTTAACTTTCCTATTAAAACCTCCAAAGTAAAAGTCCATACTATAAATGGCATCATAGTTTTGAACCAAAGCGTTTCATTTCACCCAAGCAAACTTTGCCCTAACAAGCAAACTTTCTATATTCAGAACTTTTCTGAGAAATATGATTTGCTATTAGGAAGAAATTACGTATTTAGAGTCAACTAATGCTCAAATCGATTACTCAACTCAAACAGTCATTATAAATGGCTATCCTTTCCAATGAGTGCCCTAAATCATCTAACCCCTCTAACTACCCTAACTAAGGAGAAAACCCTCCGAAAATCAAAGGAAACCCCTTTCAACACCTCAACTAAGGAGAAAACCCTCCGAAAATTTAAGCACAAATCCCACTTAAAATTAGATAAGTCCAAGGTTACAAATGAGTGCCCCAAGTTATCTAAATTAGAAGAGTCCAAGACCACCAATGAGTGTCCCAAGTCTTCTAAAAAAGAGGAAAATCCTCAAATCACCCCTTACATAGAGGAAGCCCTTCTAGCAACCTCCTCTAAGAGAGTCCAATGTATTTAAATTAGAACATCTAAATGCAGAGGAAAGGGAGCAACTTTCGCATGTCTTGCTTGAATATAGTGATATTCAGTACAAGGAAGGTGAAAATTTGACCTTCACGAGTACGATTAAACACTCTATTCACACAAAACACGAAGACCCTATCTACAAAAAACCTTACAAGTATCCCCAAGCTTTCGACCTAGAAGTCAACAGACAAATTAACGAAATGATTGAACAAAAGATAATTAGAAAATCTAAGTCTCCTTTTTGTTCTCCGATTTGGATTGTCCCCAAAAAAGGTGACGCTTCTGGCAAAGCAAAATTTCGATTAGTCATAGACTATCGCAGTCTCAATGAAATAACCATTGATGACAAGTTCCCCATTCCACTAATGGATGAAATATTAGACAAACTCGGACGTTGTCAATATTCCACAACTATCGATCTAGCTAAGGGTTTCCATCAAATCCAAATGGACCCGCAATCAATTCCCAAGACAGCATTTTCGACAAAACATGGAGATTACGAATATACTCGTATGCCCTTTGGTCTAAAAAATGCACCAGCAACCTTTCAACGTTGCATGAACAATCTCTTAGAAGATTTGATCTACAAGGATTGTTTAGTCTATTTAGATGATATTATTATTTACTCCACTTCATTGGAAGAACATATAACATCACTAAAAAAGGTATTTGATAAGTTTCGATCAGCAAATCTAAAGTTGCAACTTGATAAATGTGAATTTCTGAAAAAAGAAACAGAATTTCCCGGTCACATTATCACAACAGATGGCATCAAACCAAACAACAATAAGATAAAAGCAATTGTCAACTTTCCTATTCCTAAAACCACAAAAGGAATAAAGTCTTTTCTTGGACTCTGCGGATTTTACCGTAAGTTCATTTCTAATTTTGCAAAGATAGCAAAACCCATGACAATAAAGCTAAAGAATGGAGCAACAATCAATATAAACGATAGTGATTACGTGTCCGCTTTAGTTTACTCATCACGTCCGATCCCATTTTGATATACCCTAATTTTGAAAAGAAATTCTCACTAACCACAGATGCGAGTAATATAGCTATAGGTGCTGTATTATCCCAAGAACATAGACCTATTTGTTACGCAAGCAGAACTCTAAACGAGTATGAACGCAACTATTCGGTAATAGAAAAGGAACTATTAGCCATAGTTTGGGCAACAAAATATTTTAGGTCCTACTTATTCGGAAGAAAATTCGACATATTAAGCGATCATAGGCCACTTGTCTGGTTAAACAACATGAAAGATCCTAATATGAAACTGCAAAGATTGGATATAAAACTCAATGAATGTGATTACAACTTTCAGTATCTACCTGGTAAAGAAAAGCACGTAGCTGATGCCCTATCCAGAGTTCAGATCCAAGAAAACTTCCTAGGTGAGGAAAATACAGTTTCCCTTTCCACAGCAGCCACTGTGCATAGTGCATAAGAAGACAGCCAAAGTCACATCCCCATAACTGAAAGACCCCTTTATTATTACAACAGACAGCTAGAATTTATAAGAAATAGTTTCGATGATGTCGAAGTAATAAAATATTTTCATAAAACAAGAATAAAAATCAGTTACAAAGAAATGACAGATACCCTTGCCAAAGAATTAATTAAGGAATATCTCTGCACTAAAAAAAGTGTTATCTATTTCCCCAATGAGACCGATTTCCAAATCTTCTAAAATGCTTATGTCCAAATAATAAGTCCAGATAACCTCACTAAAACAATGAGAACCAGCGGTAAATTGATAGATCTTCAAACATACGCCCAGTTTAAAGAGATTATTCTTAAAACGCATAAGGAATTATTACACCCTGGAATAGAGAATGTTATTCTTCAGTTCAAAGAACACTATTACTATCCCGACTATCAGAAACTTATTCAAAACATTATAAATGAATGCGAAATCTGTAATATAGCCAAAACTGAACATAGAAATACTAAACTAACCTTCGAAACAACCCCAGAAACCTTCAACCCCAGAGACAAATCCGTCATGGATTTCTATTTAATAAATAACAAACAGTTTCTATCATGTATTGACATTTATTCTAAATACGCCTCCCTGATAGATTCTGGCTAGATTCAGAGGGAGTAACTCTCAACATTACGACAAGCAAAAATTAAATTTCTGACATTGAGAGATTTCATAAAACTGTCAACGAAAAATTAAGAATTATAATGACTGAAAACGAACCCGAAAATCAATTTACAAAATTCGAGAAAATACTTTACGTATATAATCATAAAACAAAACATAATACAACGGGTCGAACACCAGCAGATATCTTTATTTTCGCAGGAACACCTGCCTATAACACTCAACAGAACAAAATAGAAAAAATCGACAAGCTAAATGAGAATAGAACAGACTTCGGTATAGACACCAACTTCAGAGAAGCCCCTCTGGTCAAGTCAAAGATAACCCTTTAGAAAAACAGGAAATATAAGGCAGATAGATAACAAGCATTTCGAGGAAACAAACACAGGCAGGAAAATAATCCATTATAAGTCTAAATTCAAAAAGAAAAAGAAAACTATCAAAAGTAAATACGATTATGATATTATCTATCCGTTAATTTAACCAAGACCGAAATTATTTACGAGGAACTCATTAAGCAGGCTCAATTTTTTGAGAATTTATAGCAAATTAAGTACCTAATAGAAAAACTCAATAGGGAAAGAATGGTATAAGAATCGCAAAACACAGCAAGCGTGGTCTTGCTATTTTTATGGGAACAATTTATAAGTATTTGTTTGGCACCTTAGACCGAGAGGATAAGGAAGAGTTGTAACAGCAAATAGGCGATATTTCCAAGAACAACATACAGATAAGTGAGCTTAACCATGTAATAGACGCAATCAATAAAGGAATAGAAGTGACAAATCATCTAAATAACCTCCGCGAACAAGAGCAAATGTTGGCTTTAGTAATTTTCATCCTGCAGCAATTCACAGAATATATAGAAGACATAGAGCTTGGTCTACACTAACACGTATCTTAAACCCCAAACTCCTAAGACACGATTCATTAACTCACGTAAATTCAGAAAAACTCTTTAGTATCAAAACTTCTGCATGGCTCAATTCTGACACTAATGAAATCTGGATAATTTCCCAAATTCCAAGAGAAATAATTAAAACCCCGATCTTTGAAATAGTACCATATCCAGACAAACAAAACAATATACTAACAGAAACTATTCATGATAAATACTTTTCACATAATAACCAGACCTATACAGCAGGCTCCCAAAGCTTAGTCATAAACAAATGTATAACGGGTATATTAAATCAAATAGCAACGCAATGTAGATATAGCAAAACACACTCTGACTTTGAAATCAAGTACATTGAACCAAATATAATTACAACTTGGAACCTTCCCAAGACAATCTTAAACCAGAATTGTATTAATAGAGAAATCACAATAGAAGGCAACAATATGATTAAAGCGTCCAATTGCTCTGTTCAGTTAGAAGAAATATTAATCACTAATACAATGCTAGATTACACTCAGACCATTTATGTAAACAACAACGTAACTAAGTTAGAACCACTAGAGTATATCCAAGCAAAAGAAATAATGGAACAAATAATAATATTTTTCAAATAATAATAATCACAGCACTAGCCATAATAATTGTACTTGCCCTAATGTATTTCATTTACAAATATAAAACCATACCCCAGAAGCTAATTGTAAAATTGAGAAATTCAAATCCAGAGAATGAAACCATTGTAAAACCAGAAGTTGAAAACGTAATACCAACAGTAGATACCCCGGTATTGTACCCTAGAATAAGCGCCTGAGGGCAGGCTTTTTTCATTCTACACTACACCCACACTACACCTACACCACACAAAACTCAAGCTGTAAACACAAATCCCCTTCCACACACATAATTGTAAACAAAACTCCCCCAATTACTCTAAGCATAAACATGTAAAACTATACCACTGTACCACAGAATAATTACTCTAAGCATAAACATGTAAAACTATACCACTGTGCCACAGAACAAAGGCCCTTCGATTAACCTCGGTCGTCGTTCACATACGTCACCCTCACCATAAAAGTCCGTTCTCACAAATATCATAAAATCTGCGACATAAACAATTGTCCCCCAAAGTCCGCGACATAAACAATTGGCCCCTAGGCTACTCGAATTCGATCTTCGATCACTTAGCGTCGACCACTTGGCGCGCCAAATAATAAAAACAAACGATCCGAGTTGGGTCTCACGCACTCGTCTTAGGATTCTCCAGTTATCACTATTTTTCGGGAATCTCTCTCTTCTCACGAGAATAAGAGTTTACAAACTCAAACTCTCTTAAATCTTCGCTCTTTGGCTAAGCCAAATTGCCTATAAAAACTCAAACGCGCCTCCAAGCGCTAGTTCAATACTGAGTACGCTATCAACCGCGATAGCACTGCCTAACTTCGATATTAGAGGTATATTATCCCAACCCCGAGATAATCCAAAGACTTCAGTTCTTTTTGATAGAATTGAATAAAAAGTGTTAATTAATATTACAAAAACCAACTTGTGTTTTTTTTAATTAACCCTCGGTCTGAATTCGTAATTATATAAATTTAAACGGTGTCATTGTGTCTTAACCTACATATGTCCCAAAACGGCCTCAGAACTGCAATGTACATTCACCTTCTACATTCTCTTATATGTCATTACATTTCCCAGTATACTAATGGGTCCCGGTATCCATAGACTGAGGGTATTATTCTTAACAAAAACGTCGAATTTTATTTCTATCTCGCTTACTAGTTTTAATACAATTTTGAAATTATTCCTTTATTGCTGCCTGACTGTCCGACAGTATTCCAGTATCATTTTTCAAATAGTTGGCATTACAGTGGATTTCTACACATCTTCCTTTGGAAGAAATGAATGGACTAAATGGTTGATGGTTTCAAAGGGGCGGCTCAATTAACCGTACAGTTCCGTATGAGTTATATAGGAAACGCACATTTTGGCTGGCAGCAAAGATCACACGATTTTTTTTTTTGGGCTAGTTGTAATTCGAGGAAACCGATAATCACACAATCCCACAAAAAAGAAAACGTTTATGATCTATTATGGTCATAATTTTGCCATCACGTCTAGACTTCGACATTACCTCAAAAAACTGAAAAATCTTTCAATGTGCGGGGAAAGGACATAAGTCCCTACGACATATCTCATCCGATCTAAACATGTCGTTTTGTAACGACATTATCCCGCGTGGAGATATGTCGTTTGGAAAGCGACAAGAAAACGCCTAATTTTTCGTACAGTGGTTTTTAGGTCATGGATTTAAAAAAAAATGCATAGTTTATTGTGTTTGTCTGTCTGTCCGTCTGTATGAACGCCTGGATCTCGGCAACTATAAGAGCTAGAGCCATAAAATTTTGTGACAACATAACAGGTGTCTCAAAGTTTTTTTTTAATTTGGCCACGCCCCTTCCCGCCTCTGTAAATCAGTAATAGCAATTTAATATACACAATATACACCCAACAACAAAAGTTGTACATCTCACTTGACAAATAGCTTTCCACGGTTGTTTTCTTAAAATTTCAATTTAAATCGGACTAAAAATAAGTGAGATATGATCCGAATCGAACTTAATTTGATTCTATACTTATGCGTATATAAAGACCTAATCTACGCAAACATACCGAAGTTCAAATCTAGCGTCGGACATACAGCATTTAACAAAACTTTTTATTTGCATCGAATGGTAACAGCTCAGAATGCAACTTTGCCGATTGAACAACTAAGTAGGCAGTAGCTTAGTGGTTAGAGTGGCGGACGGCAATCCTTAGAAAATTCGTGTGTGCGGGACGCCGATACATTCATGTCTGCATTTGCACATCTAAAAATTATTGTTTGTTAAGCTTTTAAATTATTTAATAGAAAATAAAGAAGAAAAAAAAACAACACGTCACATATTGATCGCGGTAGCAATCGAGCCCCGAACACTGTGAAAATCATTGGCCTACGAATCCAGCGCACTCTCCACTAAGCTACTGTACTTGTACAACTCCTTCGGCCGCCACAACTGTTTGGCGTTACGTAAAAATGCATACATAAACTTATTGCCCTATCGCCCTATCTAATGCTTATAATTCTTGTCTATTCCTTTTGCATAGCCTATGCGTGCTTCTTCTTCTGTCCGTCAATTGAATTTGTGCGTGTCGTTCGAATAAAGTAAAAAAAATATAAAATATCTATTTTTAAATGCTTAATAATAATCCAAATAAAGAAAAATGTTCATTATAAATAACAGAAAATAAATGATACACGGTATACCATGATAATCCATGGCCTTCTACAGTCAGCACCTGACTGTAGCGTTCGACTGGTTTTTTTATTTAATTGTAAATAAACCAATTTTTATAGCCTCTTTTTGGTATTTGGGTTTATCATCATTTTCATTTATTTAGTTGCGTGCAACAATTTCATTCCAACAGGTGCAACATACAGCTGCGGTTAAAATAATAGCACTACTGCAGGTGGAAAGTTGATTTCCTAAAAAAAATTATTTAATGTCTATTTTTTTTAAGTCAGATTGCATGAATAATAAGTACCATATGTTGTCTCTCTGAGCAAGAAATTTTTTCTCTCTCTATGTAACGGTTCTTTTTGTTTTTGGGCACTTGCTGCAAAAGCGCGCGAAATGAGGCGGTAACAAAAATAGCACTGACCACGTGTTTGCAGAATAAAATTAATAGGAGTGATTGCTTTGGGTTTTTTTTCGACAAATTTTGAAAAAAGGAGTTGCATTAAAGGTTTTAATTGAATTTGTTCCAAACGAAGACCAAAAATTCTCTTGCCATGGGTCATGGGTTGAAATGGGACGTGATAGGATCGCACTACCCGATCATGACCACCCATTATTTTATGGGGCTCTAAGAATTTTTCGAGTTTTTTGAGGTTAAATCGAAACTTAGACGTCTAGTGTAAATTTTGACTTCGGGTTCCGCCTTAGAAGGTCAAAATACATATTAAAGCATATATCGCATGCCCAGATCAGGATTCTATATCTTTTTGGAGATATTTAAAGGTTTTTCAGTTTTTTGAGGTTATGTCGAAATCCAGACGTGAGTGAGAATTTTTGATGATGGATTCGGAATCGGCGACCCAAAACTGCATATGCCGCATACCCAGATCGTGACACATTTTTTTTTTTTGTGGGCCTGTGTTATCATAGTATACTCGTACAGTGCACTATGGGCGATTTGTCGATTTTGGCGGCATAAAGTCTAAAAATAAAGCTAGAGACATAATATTTTTTTTAATATGTCCATTATATTTAACTCAAATTTCGGAATTTTTTTTTCGACAATTGGGTCACTTCTTTTTTTCCGCATATGTGTAGGCCGCCACTAATATGTGCATTTATTGAAAAGCAAATTATAAATGTTCAACTAAAATTGAAACAAAATGAAAAGCTTTATTTTATTATACTTAGACATAATATTCAATAAAAAAGATAAAAATTTTTTATTCATATATGTAGTCATATTATTACAAACTTTAAAAATAAGCAGTTAAAAATCTTCCTCATCTAAAATGAACGAATATTCATTGATGTTATCAGAAGTGCATTTTTTGTATAAACGGGGGAAAACGGGGAAATGAGATTTTTACCAAATGAAAATAGACATTTAACTTGCTATTATTAGTTGCCTGCTCTGCCTTGCTCTTGATATAGAAATACTTCACGGAACACGATTAAAATTGTTAAAATTTTAGTTCAAATACAACCAACAACAACACTGGACATAAACAACAACACCAGGCCCGTAGCCAGACCTAACTGGTAGTCAGGGCACAAAGAAATGAAAGACGGGCAGGATTATAATTTCAAAATAAATGATAAATAGTAGAGCAAGTCTAGTACAACGGCAGTTTACGATCCTTTCGATCATTAAGTTTTCTAAGTATCATGTTTATATCCAATGCATTCGTGCAATGTCTTTCGAAGGCCAAATACATAAGATCAGCCATGCGAGCATGGACCATTGACAGGCGCTGGGGCCTATTGATTGATTGGATAATCCATTTAATTCGGAATCACCTTTTTTAATTTTTTAATTTATTGCAAAAAGCCACATTCACGTAAGTGTATCTTGAAAAGAAATCTTAAAACCTCTACTTTAAAAAGTATTTTAATAGCCAAATTGGGATTCTCATGAATATTCACAGTTTCACGCAGTCAATTTTGGTGATGTACCAATAATAATATACCAATATACCAATAATAATATACTCGATACTCAATACTAAAATAACTCGAACTCAGAAAAGTATCGATTAAACACAAATATGCTACCGTTACCAATATCGCTTTTACCGACAATGTGGCGCGAGACATTTCAAGTTCAGTACTTAATATTGTAATAAATATCAATTTTTCCAGTTTTTTCTTAGACGGGCTGTCCGGACAAACAAGTCCATAGTCCGGGTATTGCCCGGACATGCCCGTACGTGGCTACAACACAAATATTTTCAACACAAATGTTTATGTACTTTTGCCATAACATACAGGTTATATATACCTTCATCTATGTTTTCCAAACTAAATACATATATTTAACTGCATAAAGACACGCACACTGAAAGATTGGAGAAGTAAAATTTTTGTGGTATCTTTTACAATCGAAATCTGCTTGCCATCAGCTGACTTTAAGAGGCTGCCACATAAAGAGAGTAGCCACCCAACAAAGGAAAATTTTTTTCAAGCTTCCTGAAGTGTTTACTATTAATAAATAACAAGGTTTTTTAATATCTACCATACATTTTTTGACTTTGTGCCACTTTTTTGGGAAAATACCCCAATGTGCAGTGTGTCATTTATTTTCCGTTATTTAAAATTTTGCTTTACAGTATAATTCGCTTAGCTGCCTCGAGTACTTTGCACAATGCCTCGATGCAGGTAACTTAAAAATGCAGCTAACTTAATTTTTTTTCTAATTTTCAAATTTTCTATTCACACAAAAAAATGGAAAAATAATGCAGATATCTTGCCGATGCAGCTAACTATCGATGCAGCTAAGCGAATTATACTGTATTTGGATTATTATTAAGCATTTAAAATACATGTACGTTTAATACGGTATTCGAACGACACGCACTATTTCAATTGACGGACAGAAGAAGAAGAACGCATAGGCAATGCAAAAGCTAATAGACAAGTGGTATAAGCATTAGATAGAGCGAGAGAGCAATAAGTTTATGTATTCATTTTTATGTAGCACCGAACAGCTGTGGCGGCCGCGGGAGTTGTTCAGTAGCTTAGTGGACTGTGTGTCTGATTCTTAGGCCGATGATGTTGACAGAGATCGAGGTTCGATTGCTGCCGCGATTAATATGTGACGAGTTTTTTTTCTTCTTTCTTTTCTATTAAATAATTTAAAAGCTTAACAAATTTGAACTTCGGTATTCTTGCGTAAATTAGGTCTGTAGAAATCAACACTAAGCAGTTATTAAATAATAGCGTCTAAATTGTGTTTGGAGCTCCAACGATGTATCCTGTTCAAGTTGCGTAATTTCGGGCTCAGCTTGCTGAGCATCATATATTGACGGGGGATCGAGGTCACTGGGCATGCTAATGGCATTTATACGTGATAGTGTGTCTGCTACGATGTTTTCTGCTCCAGGTGTGTGGACAATCTCGGTTGAAAACTGGGCAATAAAGTCTAATTGCCGCAGCTGACGAGGTGAGGCTTTTGATGCTTTTTGTGCGAATGCGTAAACAAGCGGCTTGTGATCTGTTTGAATGACAAAAGCTCGGCCTTCTAAAATGTGTTTGAAGAACAGAGTGGCAGCGAACACTGCTAAAAGCTCGCGGTCATAGGTGCTGGAGTTCTTCTCGGCAGACATTGTCGTCCAGTTGTTCCAGGGCAGCTCCTATAGCTGTATCGGAAGCGTCAGTCTTTAACAGCAATTTAGCTGAGGGAGCGAGAAATGTTGCTCTGACAGCATTTTCAATGCCTTGCTTACTATTGTTGAAAGCATTTGTTGATTCTGTAGTCCATGGTATCTCGTGTGTTTTAATTTTTGGGGTCACCAATGTAGAAATCAACACTAAGCTGTTATTAAATAATAGCGTTTATTTCATTCGCGTAATTAATGTGTGTGATAATTCAGTAACAGTGTGAACTTAGCGTCTATCTCGACTTAGCGTCTAAATTGTGTAACGGCGAATATCACCCGCGGAACTATCGTCTGCTTACGACGGTGCCGGGTTGCCAGATCGGGCTCATATCGTTGAGGCTGCGTCGCCACAGGTCTTCATTATACGCATTAGTATACGTTCAAACGTTTGATTCGGATCATATTTCACTTAATTTATGTCAGATTTAAATGAAATTTTCAGAAAACACCCGTGGCAAGGTATTTGTCATGTGAGATGTAAAACTTTGGTTGTTGGTTGTATTTTGTAAATTTTAAATGGTTATAACTAATTTACAGAAGCGGGAAGGGGCGTGGTTAAATTTCAAAAAAACTTCGAAACACTGCAACATACACGAATGTTGTCACAAAATTTGAAGACTCTAGCTCATATGGTTTCTGAGATCCAGGTGTTCATACAGACAGACAGACAGACGGACAGACAGACATGGCTTAATCGACTCGGCTCTTGATACTGATTCAGAATATATATAGTTTATGGGGTCGGAGATGCTTCCTTCTGCCTGATACGCACATTTGTTTTCCGACAAACACAATACACTATGGTTTTTTTTTAAATATCCCCAAAAAAAAATAGAATCCTGATCTGGACATACGATATATGTTTTAACATGTATTTTGATCTTCTAAGCCCGATTGTGAAGTCAAAATATACCGTGTATGTCTCAGTTTCGACTTGACCTCAACAAACGATAGTGTCGAAGAGGAGATCTTTCGTCTTCACGCCACACTATGCGTTGCAAATCCGTATGTGACTTTGATACTTGAATGCCTCGAAACATCTTTCCTATATCAGCACACACTACGTAGTAATATTGCCGAAATCTCAGGCAAACTCCAAACAGGTCTCGTTGAATTGGTGGGCCGATGTGTAACCGATCGTTGAGTGAGAAGCCAGTGTCATCCTTAACCGAGCCGTCGAAGACCACTCGGCACTTGGTAGTCGTGCTTTCTGGTTTCATGACAGCATGGTGAGCCAGGTAAACGCACTTGTCAAGACTCTTGCTTTCCTGGTCCAAATGAATCTCTTCCATGTGTCCCCGCTCAAGATAATTCTTCATAAAATCAATATTCTGGTTGCGCAGATCTGTATAACGCCTAAACTTGCCTTCTTGTGATGCAAATCGGTTAATTGCCTGTGTCAACATTGAATTATGAATAGGTGGCGCATCAGCCTTGAAGGGGTACTCCACTATGTACACACCCTCGCTATTGCGTTTATGAGAGGCTACAAAATGCTGTTCGGTTGGGTCACATGCATCGATCGTCGATTTGCTTGGATTAATGTTGTCCATTTCCATAAATGATCGAACCAATGAATCCAAGTCCAATTGAGCATGCAGTGCTTGATGAGTCATCGTCGTGTCCTGAACGTTGTCACAAGAGCCGACAACGACCCAACCAAAAAGGGTGTTAAGTGCTTGAAGGCCATTGTTTCCTATGGGGATTCGCTCGCCTGTGTAAATGCTCCATAGTTCATCAGAGCCAATAATAACGTCAATCTGACCAGGTGTATGAAAAGTCGGGTCTGCCAATGCCAATCCTGCAAGGGCCTCCCAAGTACTTGTGTTGACCTCATGAGAAGGAACAGATGATGTTAATGAATTCATAATAAAGGTGGTTATATGAACAGCATCATTAGTTATACGAGATCGTAGATGCAACTTGGTGCATCCTCGAGTGGTACCTGCGTGATTGGCTGAGAGCCCAACCACCGAGATTCGGGCCTGTGATCGACTTGCTCCGACGCGTTGCACAAACGCTTCGCTGGCTAACGTTATAGTAGATCCAGAGTCCAAAAGTAGGTGACAAGTTGTAAGTTTGCCCCACTTGTTGATCACATGTGCAAGTATTGTTGGCATTAATATCTGCGCCCTCTGCAGAAGCATCGTACCTGCCGAGAAATGTGACATATCGGCTGTGGTATGTTGTGTGTCCGTCGGAGTGCTTGTAGTAATTGGTCGAAGATCCAGTTCCACTTGCGGCGTATAGTGAACAAGCGTATGATGCATGCCTTGACAGTGGCGACACCGATATTTTGAAGTACATTGTTTTGCTGTATGGTTTTGAGCTAAGCAATTGAAACAAAGCTTGTTGTCCTTTATAAGTGACCTGCGTGTCAGCAGTTCCATGGCCTTAAATTGAGCACAAGATGACATTGTGTGAGATTGCTTGCATACTACACAAAGCTTTCCACTGGTGTTCTGGTCTCCGTTAGCTAGATGCACAGTTGCTGTACGCTTTCCCGATGTTTGGCGAACAGGTTGGCATGATTCCAATGCGTCACAACGGTGAAATATGAATTTCAAAAAAGTATCGATGCTCACGTTGTTTTCGGTAGACTCTTCGCACTCTGCCCACGATTGTCTTGTATCAATGTCCAGTTTGTTTAGCAAAATATTGATGACCCATAGATCACGCCCATTGCAATTGAGAGCTTTCAGTCCTCGGATTGCTTCATCTGCTCCGTCGGCAAGTTTCCGAAGAGAAGCAGCACCAGATCCAGAGACACTCGGCATAGACAAGAAACTATTAACAAAGGATCTGGCAATTAATTGTTTCTTGTCATATCTTGTAACCAATCGTTCCCATGCTCCTGTATAGTTCTCCTCTGTCACTGCAATGTGTTTTACCAAGCTAAGTGCGTCTCCGGCCAAATAAGATTTCAAATAGTGAAACTTCTGGCAGCTCGTGAAATTGCTACGATTCCCGATTGATCCAAGAAATAAATCACAAAATTGCGGCCAGTCCTCATAGTTGCCGCTGAAAGTAGGGATCTTGATTTTCTCACATCGAAAATCACTGTTGTTTGAATTGCGCATGTGTTCTAAAAACTCCGCTTGCGATGTAGCGAGCCGTTCCAGGTGATCTGCAGTTGCGCGTGATGTCGAAGAGTGAATCTGAGCTGCTGTAGCATCAGCCAAAGCACCAGATAATTTGGAATGTGTCTCGTAGAACTTCCTTTCATATTCATGTAAGTCGTCTGGTTCAACCCAATTGTCTTCATGTGAATAATTGTAATATTCCGCAGTTAATCTCGTCAAGTCTTCAAACGTTTCAGTCAAACGTCGAATGCGATATTCCAAAGTCGCCAAAGAAGTTGTGGTCAAATCCAACGTCGAAGTATAAGCGCGTGTTATTTGCGATTTGCAAAAACCACGTTGTTGAACAATTGCCTGCATTGTGAGGTTAGAAACGTATTTTCACTCAAGTGTGAAAAGTCCAAATTCAATAAGGAAGAAAGAGTGCCAAATTCCAAGCAAGCCGTGATGATCCCGCGACCCTCCGGCTCGAAGGACCAAAATGTTGGTGAATGAGGCAAAAGAGTGGACTGTAATTATCTTTTTTCTAGGTTACACTCTTTATTTCTTAATGTTTCCATAAAATGTTGGCGCGTTCATTCTCGCGTAGCTTTCTTAGCATCTTCACAAAAAATACTGACTTTTTCTAGCATTCACAGTTTTCGGTAACAAACTTATCGATATCAATTATATTCTAATGCAGAAGCAGAGTTGCATTGCTCTGTTAACAAACATATGTTTCTAGGAAGTTTAACATAACAATTTAAATTCAATAAGTAAACTTTCTTATTTCTAACCATACCGGCCCCCCTGAACTCCGCGTTCAGTCAATTGGGAGCGGTGCAATCTTTGTAATAGACCGCTTATATATTCCATGTGACGTCTTTATCGTGACAACTCTGATCTTGTGGTCTGTTCCTGGATGAACCTCAATGATGCGCCCCAGTAGCCATTTGGATGGAGGTAGATTAGGCTCCTTTAGAACCACAAGTGTATCCACGCGTAGATTGTGGATACCATAGCCTGAAGCTGAGTCCAACGCTGTAATTTGTTAATGTTTGTGTTCAAAAGCGACGGTTCTGGCAAAGCTGTGTATGGTTGTCCCACTAGAAAGTGTGCCGGTGTCAGTGGATCAAGGCTGTCATCACCAGATTATGACAAAGGTCGTGAATTCAGAAGAGCTTCGATTTGTGTCAATACGGTACACAACTCTTCAAAGGTGAGAGCGGCTGCTCCTACTACTCGGCGCAAATGAAGTTTTATTGACCGCACGCCCGATTCCCACAACCCACCAAAATGTGGTGCGGACGGGGGAATGAAATGCCAAGTGAGTCCTTCCGTGGCAAAGAAGTTAGCTAGCTGTTCATCCTTAGCATGTGCTGTAGCTACTTCTCGCATAGTATTCAGCTCCCGTTTGGCTCCGTGAAATGTAGTTCCGTTGTCGGAGTAAAGATCCGTCGGAGTCTTCCTTCGTGCACAAAATCGCTTGAACGCGGCTATAAATGCATTCGTAGTCAGATCGCTGACTACCTCAATATGGATGGCCTTAGTTGCCAGACACACAAAGATGGCAAACCATGCCTTGCCAGTCCTCGGAGTTCGACCCTTAGATTCTTTTATAGCAATAGGTCCCGCGTAGTCGAGACCAGTGTGTTGAAAACATGGACTTTAATGAACTCTAGGTACAGGTAGATCTGCCAGTACCTGCTGTGCTGTGTTACGGCGTTGCATAAAACATTGCTTGCAACGAAAGACCTCTTTCCGGATTAAGTTACGTGCTCCCAATATCCAAAATTGTTGTCGAACGATATGGAAAGTAGCCTCCACACCGGAATGAAGATGAGTTCTGTGAAAATAACGAATTAATAGCGATGCAATTGCCGAAGACTTAGCTACGAGAATGGGATGTTTTGCATTGAAGTTCAGTTCGGATTTCACAATCCGTCCTCCGACTCGCAGTAATCCAATTGGGTCACAAAATGGTGCGAGCTTTATTAAGTTCGATTTTGTTTGTAGAAGGTTGCTTTTCGAGAGTACTTCATAATCCCGAGTAAACTCAGTACGTTGCATAGCAGCAAAAGTCTGTTGCGAGCATAATGTAATTCAGTTGCCGTTAAGAATTTGCCTCGTGTCCAATCCTGACATGGATACTTCAAATTGTCGTCGTTGTCTAATTTACAAAGTTTTCCTTTGCGGCAATGCTGGTGCAAGAATCGAAAGACATAGCAAGTAACCCGCAGGAGATGGCTCCATGATGACAGCTTGTTGCTCAACAGATTGAGCACGTCTATATTCAATTCAGGATTTTGTGCTATAACAAAGGTTTGTTGTGGTTTTTCTTCAACTGCAGCGAGGGGAAGTATGTCAAATTCAGATCCTTTCCTTTCAGATGGCCATTCTGGACGAGGTTGTGAGAGCCATGGTGGACCTGTCCACCATAAACTGTGTTCAAGTAGTTGGGAAGGCAGTAATCCTCACGATGCACAATCAGCTGGATTGTCTTCTGATCTTACATGATGCCAACAGCTTCTTGGATAATCCTGTAAGATTTCTGCTGTCCTGTTGCACACGTATGTATTCCATTTACGCGGTGGTGCTGATAACCAATGCAGTACAATTTCCGAATCGCTCCAGCAGTCGATGCTAGCGACTGGAATGGTCAAAGAGTCCTTGATGAGCGTTAATAGCTTCGATAATAGATGAGCAGCATTTAGTTCGAGTCGAGGGATTGAAATAGGTTTGATCGGGGCAACCCGAGTTTTGGCAGCGATCAAAGTAACCACGATTTCAGTTTCCATTGCGACACGACTGTAAACAACAGCTCCAAATGCTTGCGATGAACCATCTGCGTATCCATGTAATTCAATGGCGTTTGCTGGCCTAGCAATGTGTCGAGGAATCCGACACTTCGATAATAAATCAAGTTCATTTGCCAAAATAAGCCAACGCCGCAATATAGTTGCGATGAGCACATCCTCCCAGCCGAGTGAAGTCAGCCAACATTCTTGGAAGAGTATTTTCAGCATTACAGTTGTGGGTGTCACAAATCCCAACGGATCGTAGATCTTTGACAGTTCAGACAAAAGAGTGCGCTTAGTTGGCTCGCGATCAGTGTCAAAAGTATTAAGCTTTATGCCGACCTTATCGGATCTTTGACTCCACAGCAATCCCAATATTTTGACTAAGTGAGATACAGGCTGGTCTTCATCCGCATTAGGCTTGTATTCACAGTCTTGCAAAGGTAACATTCTCATAAGCTCTTCACAATTAGAGCTCCACTTCCGAAGATTGAATTTCGCTTTGGCTAGCAAGAAACAAGTTCGTCCTTTAGTTTGAGTAGACCCTCTACAGAATCGGCTCCCGAAGATATATCGTCCACATACGTATCGTGTAAAAGAGCGTGTGCAGCCAAGGGATGTTCCTGTCGATAATCTTCAGCGAGTTGCTTTAGTACTCTAACCGCTAAAAAGGGTGACGGCGCTAATCCATATGTGACCGTCAACAAACGATAGTGTCGAAGAGGAGATCTTTCGTCTTCACGCCACACTATGCGTTGCAAATCCGTATGTGACTTTGATACTTGAATGCCTCGAAACATCTTTCCTATATCAGCACACACTACGTAGTAATATTGCCGAAATCTCAGGCAAACTCCAAACAGGTCTCGTTGAATTGGTGGGCCGATGTGTAACCGATCGTTGAGTGAGAAGCCAGTGTCATCCTTAACCGAGCCGTCGAAGACCACTCGGCACTTGGTAGTCGTGCTTTCTGGTTTCATGACAGCATGGTGAGCCAGGTAAACGCACTTGTCAAGACTCTTGCTTTCCTGGTCCAAATGAATCTCTTCCATGTGTCCCCGCTCAAGATAATTCTTCATAAAATCAATATTCTGGTTGCGCAGATCTGTATAACGCCTAAACTTGCCTTCTTGTGATGCAAATCGGTTAATTGCCTGTGTCAACATTGAATTATGAATAGGTGGCGCATCAGCCTTGAAGGGGTACTCCACTATGTACACACCCTCGCTATTGCGTTTATGAGAGGCTACAAAATGCTGTTCGGTTGGGTCACATGCATCGATCGTCGATTTGCTTGGATTAATGTTGTCCATTTCCATAAATGATCGAACCAATGAATCCAAGTCCAATTGAGCATGCAGTGCTTGATGAGTCATCGTCGTGTCCTGAACGTTGTCACAAGAGCCGACAACGACCCAACCAAAAAGGGTGTTAAGTGCTTGAAGGCCATTGTTTCCTATGGGGATTCGCTCGCCTGTGTAAATGCTCCATAGTTCATCAGAGCCAATAATAACGTCAATCTGACCAGGTGTATGAAAAGTCGGGTCTGCCAATGCCAATCCTGCAAGGGCCTCCCAAGTACTTGTGTTGACCTCATGAGAAGGAACAGATGATGTTAATGAATTCATAATAAAGGTGGTTATATGAACAGCATCATTAGTTATACGAGATCGTAGATGCAACTTGGTGCATCCTCGAGTGGTACCTGCGTGATTGGCTGAGAGCCCAACCACCGAGATTCGGGCCTGTGATCGACTTGCTCCGACGCGTTGCACAAACGCTTCGCTGGCTAACGTTATAGTAGATCCAGAGTCCAAAAGTAGGTGACAAGTTGTAAGTTTGCCCCACTTGTTGATCACATGTGCAAGTATTGTTGGCATTAATATCTGCGCCCTCTGCAGAAGCATCGTACCTGCCGAGAAATGTGACATATCGGCTGTGGTATGTTGTGTGTCCGTCGGAGTGCTTGTAGTAATTGGTCGAAGATCCAGTTCCACTTGCGGCGTATAGTGAACAAGCGTATGATGCATGCCTTGACAGTGGCGACACCGATATTTTGAAGTACATTGTTTTGCTGTATGGTTTTGAGCTAAGCAATTGAAACAAAGCTTGTTGTCCTTTATAAGTGACCTGCGTGTCAGCAGTTCCATGGCCTTAAATTGAGCACAAGATGACATTGTGTGAGATTGCTTGCATACTACACAAAGCTTTCCACTGGTGTTCTGGTCTCCGTTAGCTAGATGCACAGTTGCTGTACGCTTTCCCGATGTTTGGCGAACAGGTTGGCATGATTCCAATGCGTCACAACGGTGAAATATGAATTTCAAAAAAGTATCGATGCTCACGTTGTTTTCGGTAGACTCTTCGCACTCTGCCCACGATTGTCTTGTATCAATGTCCAGTTTGTTTAGCAAAATATTGATGACCCATAGATCACGCCCATTGCAATTGAGAGCTTTCAGTCCTCGGATTGCTTCATCTGCTCCGTCGGCAAGTTTCCGAAGAGAAGCAGCACCAGATCCAGAGACACTCGGCATAGACAAGAAACTATTAACAAAGGATCTGGCAATTAATTGTTTCTTGTCATATCTTGTAACCAATCGTTCCCATGCTCCTGTATAGTTCTCCTCTGTCACTGCAATGTGTTTTACCAAGCTAAGTGCGTCTCCGGCCAAATAAGATTTCAAATAGTGAAACTTCTGGCAGCTCGTGAAATTGCTACGATTCCCGATTGATCCAAGAAATAAATCACAAAATTGCGGCCAGTCCTCATAGTTGCCGCTGAAAGTAGGGATCTTGATTTTCTCACATCGAAAATCACTGTTGTTTGAATTGCGCATGTGTTCTAAAAACTCCGCTTGCGATGTAGCGAGCCGTTCCAGGTGATCTGCAGTTGCGCGTGATGTCGAAGAGTGAATCTGAGCTGCTGTAGCATCAGCCAAAGCACCAGATAATTTGGAATGTGTCTCGTAGAACTTCCTTTCATATTCATGTAAGTCGTCTGGTTCAACCCAATTGTCTTCATGTGAATAATTGTAATATTCCGCAGTTAATCTCGTCAAGTCTTCAAACGTTTCAGTCAAACGTCGAATGCGATATTCCAAAGTCGCCAAAGAAGTTGTGGTCAAATCCAACGTCGAAGTATAAGCGCGTGTTATTTGCGATTTGCAAAAACCACGTTGTTGAACAATTGCCTGCATTGTGAGGTTAGAAACGTATTTTCACTCAAGTGTGAAAAGTCCAAATTCAATAAGGAAGAAAGAGTGCCAAATTCCAAGCAAGCCGTGATGATCCCGCGACCCTCCGGCTCGAAGGACCAAAATGTTGGTGAATGAGGCAAAAGAGTGGACTGTAATTATCTTTTTTCTAGGTTACACTCTTTATTTCTTAATGTTTCCATAAAATGTTGGCGCGTTCATTCTCGCGTAGCTTTCTTAGCATCTTCACAAAAAATACTGACTTTTTCTAGCATTCACAGTTTTCGGTAACAAACTTATCGATATCAATTATATTCTAATGCAGAAGCAGAGTTGCATTGCTCTATTAACAAACATATGTTTCTAGGAAGTTTAACATAACAATTTAAATTCAATAAGTAAACTTTCTTATTTCTAACCAAGGGGGGTCATGATGGGGTAGTGCGATATATGGTTTTTTGTTTTTTGACCTTGATTGTACATAATTGACTAAATGCCATAATTCATGATCAAAAAATGTTTAAATTTTGGACGTTTTTCAAATTTTTTTTTAGGTTAGGTTGAAATCTAGACGTGATAGGTTACTGTTGACTTCAGATTTGGAATCGGAAGGTCAGAAAACATAAAGAGACATACGCGTAGATCAGATGACCCGATCATGACCCCTCTTTTTTGATGGGGATTCAAAAATTTGTCGAGTGTTTTGAGGTTAAGTCGGAACTTAGACGACCGTCTAGTGTAAGTTTTGACTTTGGATTTTTCCTTAAAAGGTCAACATACATGTTAAATCATATTTCATAAGTCGCGTAACAGTTGAACTCGCGCACGCATACACATACGATCTTAAAGAACTGCCTTCTGCCGCTCAAACCACTCAGCCACTGCCTCATTTCTCGTTTGATTGGGAAAGTTGCATTGTTAGCCAATTTTGTTACCATTCTGTGCAAATAAAAAGTTTAATAAAATGCTGTGTGTCCGATGCTAGATTTGAACTTCGGTATGCTTGCGTAAATACGGTCTGTTTAAGTATGATAATGATTTTTTTAGGTAAGAGATTAAAAAAATATTCATTTATTCCTTTTAAATCTTTTATTTGATATTGTTATTACCAGAGGTTAGTTATGAACTAATTGACAAATGTACTCGTATTCTTTCGACCCAGCAAACCTTTTTACAGAGGATTAACATAAACCTTTTAAGTTCTATGTTACCTAGCTTTACATTTTTGTTTTTCGGATCGTTAAGCTCGTAACCGTTAAGCGGTTGGTGTCTTGGAAGAATGTTATCTATGAAGCTTTTCAAAAGATCGGCTTTAGCTTTTTTATATGAAGAATGAATATGTCACTATATAGTACGTTCAAATTGAGTTTAATTCGTCCCATATCTCATTTATTTTTAGTCCGATTTAAAAATTTTCAGAAAACACTCGTGGCAATGTAATGTAAAGCTTTGGTTTTTGGGTGTATATTGTGGATTTAAAATAGTTATTACTGATTTACTGGCTCTTATAGTAGGTGAGATCCAGTCGTTCATGCAGACGGACAGACGGTTAGACGGACACATGGACAGACAGACATGATACTGATTTAAAATATATATAGTAAATGGGGTCGGAGATGCCTCCTTCTGATTGTAGAGCACGTTTCCGTTTCAACAAACAAAATATAGCATGAATTTTTTAAAAATCCATGGCCTAAAAAGAATGCCATCTTTTCTACATTTGATTTCAGGCTTGCAAAGAGTGTGTTGCGTCGTTTTTAAAGTCACAAGAAAATCGATTACGAAAACATCAAATTACACTGTAATGATGAACTCCAGCCTGCTTCCCAAAATCTCGAATACGAAACAGTTGAAAAAAAAAATTCATTGAAAACCGCACATTTATAGCGCGTGTCTATGCTTTTCTCATACATATGTACATGTGTACATACATATATACATATACATACATATGTTCATATTTCGCGCGGGTATATATGTATGTATATGTACGTACGTACGTACAAACATACATGTATCGTCGTGTTTAGTTTGGCGGAGAAATGTTATTTTAGAAAACTTCATACCTCTGCAAAAGGATATATGACGATTGCAAATCGACGTATCTCCGTCAGAAAAAAACGACATACTTTATTCCGCCCGCAAAATGTAATAGGCGGAGATAAGTCGGAGGAGATATGTATGTCGCTATGCCGAATGTCCCCCAAAAGGTATAAATCAAAATTTACCCTACACGACTTAACCCCAAAAAACTCGACAATTTTTTGCAATCGAATAAAATTATAATGGGGGTCATGATAGCGATATATGCTTTTGTATGTTTTTTTGACCATTTTGACCAATCCGAAATCTAAACCTCCTAGTGCGTCCGGATTTCAACCTTACCTAAGAAAATTTTGAAAACTCTCATAACTTTGAATTTTTTTTTATCATTGATAGCGGCTCTAATTCAATTATGCAGAGTCACGTTTAAATTTTATAATTTTTTTCAGTTCAACTACAGTTTTGAAGTAAAAATAAAGGTTTTCTTCAAAAATCCTTATAAAACAACGGTCACAAATCCATACGGAGTGTGTTCAAAAGGTTCGCCTAATTTTGAATTTTCGCGGGTTACGTAAACGAATTTCAATTTTTGTTTTGTTATGTTGCAACACTCTTCCCGAACATATGTACCAAGTTTCGAGTGTATAGCATTTATTGTTTGGTTATGAGAGGCGAAAAAATTAAAAGTGTTTTAAAATCGAAATTTGGATTCGCATTTGGAAGTTCAAAGAACATATAACATCGGATTACCCGATCAAGATTATTTGACTTCAAAAATGTTTCGAGGTAAGTTTTGACTTCGGAACGTTTGTTCATATAAATAAGCCTTATACAAGCCATTCAATCGACTAAATAATTAAACGAGCGTTACGAAGCAACGAATACTTTTACAATTTTGTGAAGTGGGATAACTTACGAGTAAAGCCAATCGTTAAGCATTATTGTGAAATTCATTTGTTGTTCTTCTGTCTCTGTCGCACTTAGTAAGTATACCAGAGCAACTGCGCTGAACGAAATGATAAACATTAACGAAATACGGTTGGAGCAGTTGAAGGGTCTCCTATGAGAACGAGGTCTGGGAGCAGAGAAGAGATAACCCTTCGTTCGAACGAACACGAGAATTCTGATGAAATAGAGTTTGCACCTATGATGAGATTAGGCCGTCAGCCGTCAGAGACAGCAAGGAGAACTAAATGTAACCACAGTTTTGGCTGGGGTATGTGCCGTCTTTGCTCCTACTGACGGAAGTGCGGCTATACTCTCCACGTGAGGGCGGCTGGAAGCAGGCCCCTAGCACGGTCATGTTTCTGCTAGGGGTGCTAACTAATTGTAATCACCCGAATCCAAGGCGGAATAGCATACGCTAATGGCCGGAGGGTAGCCGGGTCTCTAGTATGCGACTCTGGATACCTGTCGCCCTCCAGTTTCATTCAGACTTTCCACGGCACGCGAGCTATCGTGGGTGACCTTTCCTTCCCGCCAACTCGTCGGACCAAATTTAAGGATCTATACAACAAACTAAATAAGCCTGATGCGGCTTTGAAAGCATCAATCCAGGGTGAAGCCTTCACGGCCGACCCCAACACCAGCACTGCAGCCATTGAGCTGCTGGCTTCCACCCCCAATACTACGGGTCTCGACCCTTGTTCTCCGGCGGACTCGGACAGGCCACGAACTCCCTTGGACATTGGGTTCGAGCGGAGCAGAGGCTCTTGCAATCGCCACTGCGCCCCCCCGCGGAAATCAAGGCCAAGCGGACGCGCGGTGACGATACTCTCCCCGAACCCCAAGGGTCCTCAAAGAAGCCCAAAAAGACTCATGTGGAGTCCACAAAGCCACTCTTCAGCTAAGTGGCAAGCATAGTGAAATTGGGCTTCACTTCGGCTGACCCTACTAAACGTCTTACATCGGAGCAGATGGGTACGGTGCAAGACAGCATCCTTAAGGCGATGCGGCTGCCCTCCACATCGCAAGTCGGTCCAGGTTTCGAGGGTTGCATACCCCGAAATGTATTGCTACTCCTTGTGTGCGAGGACAGAAGCACTGCTGAATGGGTCAGGGGAACTGTTGGACATATCAAGGCCATCAGTGGCCTTGATATAAAGCTATTGGAGGAAACTGAGTTCCCGAGAGCTTACCTCATTCGAGGGTACTTCCCCAACAAGGCTAAACTCCCATCCGCCACCATTCTGGAGTACTTGGCTCTCCAGACTGTTGAACGCTTCTCAACGGAGCTGTGGCGGGTGGTAAAACACACCCTTAACGGCAAGACGACGCACCTCGCAATGATGGTCGACAAGAAGTCGTATAATGCTCTGACGGAGCTTAAGGGTAATGTTGACTACCGCTTTGGCAGGATTGAACTTATCCTTAAGAACTCCGCCGTCAGGGCCTCCCCCACTCCTGCCCTGTTCCCTTCCCCATCTCCAACCCCCTCTCCTATCAGCGCTCCTTCAGCAGCGGCAACGGTGGCCTCCACCGGAACGGCAGCCACTGCTGTTACAAGCCTATTCAATAGGGCCAGATCTAACCGCGTCAGTTGGGATGTCTATAGGGACGCTCTAACTAACAATTATAAAAACATTAGACGTGCTTAACGCGATACGTGGCGCAGCTACTGTGATAGCATTGAATGGCTGCCAGAGGCAGCGAGACTGCACAAAGTATAAGCTAAAGGGTCGTCTAATGGTATAGCGCTTGTTAAAAGAGCAGACGGCTCTTTCACTCAAGATCGCATGCAAGCACTTGACCTTCTACTATAAGTCCACTTCCCAGGTTCGGTGACGAGCCCAAATCTATCAAGTCACGATGACGTCACCATGTCACCGGACTCACGTGGATGCAGTATATCAAGAACCATCTTCGACCCTGAAAAGGTCAAATGGGCTGTGAATTCCTTCGCTCCCTTCAAAGCCCCAGGGGGCGATCAAATCTTTCCAGCCCTTCTACAAAACAGCCTGGATCACATTCTCGATCCGCTGGTAGGCCTTCTAGAACGGATAGCTCCCTTTTAGACAGCGGAAAGGCTCGTAGACTTGCACATACGGTGCTCACTACAGAAAACTCATCCTTTGTATCACACGCAGTTTGCGTATATAGCCGGAAGATCGGCGGAGGTCGCCCTCCACGAGCTAGTAGGTAAAATCGAAGGAGCCCTCGTATTCAAGAACATCGCTCTGTGTCTTTTCTTGATATAAAGGGTGCTTTTGACAATACCGGCTACAGTTCTATTTCTGCTGCGCTGCAGCGCAAAAATATTTCCCGTCCCCTAATCCGATGGATTGAGGCTATGCTCTAACACCAGACTATTTCCTCTACCTTGGACACCACGACTGCTTCTATCAAAGCGTTTAAAGGACGTCCCCAGGGAGGGGCTTTATCCCCCCTACTCTGGTCTCTAGTTGTTGATGAACTACTAAGTATTCTTGCAGAACAGGGCAAGTGCAATTGGCTTCGCTGACGACCTGGCTCTAGTAGTGAACGGGAAATTTGCCAACACCGTGACAGAGTTGATGCAATCCGCTCTGACACAGTTAGCAGATGGTGCGAAGATGTAGTTCTCAGCATCAATCCTCAAAGGGCAATTATCGTTCCCTTCACTAAGCGCCATTTCGTTGACATAGGTCAATTGCACATTGGCAGCTCTCCTGTGGGTCTTTCCAGCGAGGTTAAACATCTAGGGGTAACTCTAGATAAAAGACTAAACTGGAACTCCCATCTTGTACCATCAGGTGGTTATTTGAGGTGATGGTAAGACCCATCGTCACCTACTCTGCAATTGCAAAGGTGACGCAGGTCACTGCAGTCTCTGTAAAGAGGACGACGAAACCACCAAAGACATACTGTGTGAATGTCCATCCTTGATATGGATTAGGAAGAAACATTTGCACGTGAAATCACAGTTCCCGAGCACTTCGTCCGTTCCTCGATGAAAGACCTTGTCAAGATAGGGAAAGCTTTATAGGTACAAAAGATCATTCTGGTCGCAGTGCCTCGCCCCTTCTCTGCTGGGAGACTCCCTTTGTCAAATAATAATAAAATGGCGATATTACAACTCGAAATGAACGACCTTCGTGGTGAAAGCAGCATTGTTTTATATTTTTCCTTCTCTTGCTGGCTATATCCACACGTCTTCGAGGTGAGGCACGGATATGGCATGACGGTTCATGTACGTTGCATATTCGTTGGATTTAGAAAATTATAAGTTCGACCCCCATTGAAGACGAAGTTTATTTCGCAGTGCAAACGAGCTTAACAAGGACTATTGTTTCGCATGTCTGCCCTCGGAATTCGATATAATTCAAGCTCAGCCGCCATAATTCGCTATACCCGAGATGGTTTGAAGCATCGGAGCTTTTTCGACGATGAAGTAACTGCCATAACGTTACAAACGATGCGGTTCTAAAACGTACGGATCAGAAAGCTTAAACGGATAATAAAACGAAGACGAGTACAACTACCAAAACGAGTCAGTGCCCAATACCGCAACAGCTCCACAGATTAATGACATGTAGTAAAGTTCCGCGTCCCTACGGCAAATTGGAGCAGTAAACTACGACGATTGTTTTCTGAAAACTACCATAATACGAAAAAAGTCATACAAAGCCTTTCTAGACACGGGTATTGAAGCCTTGTCTGCAAATCAGTTGCAGAGCGGATAGACGTTATAAGCCGTTTTTGTACTATGACCATAAAAGGATTTCTTGAAGGCAAACGTACTATACGAAGCTATTACAATTGATTTGGCAATCGAAGGAATATTATTCACAGCGCCAATATATAAAGTGGACAAGGAACAACACCACTCACCACCGGTTGCTCACTGACGACAAGTTACTAAAGCTTTTGTCTAATTTCCGTTGCGATAATGAGAATAGTGTATTCGCTACCGGACTTAAAGGCATCGGCAAAACCGACATCGTTGAGCCCAGTATTGAAATTGAAGGCGACCAATTTTATTTTGCAGTCTCCATACCGCGAGGCCGAGCTAAGAAAATGGTCGTGGGATTGGTAGCGATCGACTCTGTATAGACTATCGACGATTAAAAAAGCTGACGAAGAAGGAACCTTTCCTGGGCCAAATATCGAAGAATGACTTTAAGAGGCATTGAAATTTCGATCCATATGTTCGCTCGATCTATCGCTCCGGAAAACAGAATATTCACTGCATTCCACTCGATGTATGGTCGCCATGAACTTAAGAGAATGCCGTTCGCACTACATGGACGATATCTGCAGCATATCTTTTGATGACTGCCAAATTGTCATAGGTCTGCAGAGCATTACGCGAAAGTGGCTTAACGTAAAGCATCGATAAATGCGAACTTTTTAATATCACCATCAATCATCACGCCTGTGGTCTTAGCCCGGGAGAAATAGATACAAATGCCATAGTAAAATTTACGAAACCAGAGAACATCACCGAAGTCCGCAAATTCCTAGGCCTTATCGGCTATTTTCAAAAATTCGTCCCTGGCTATTCACTTAGCTGTGAGCCGATCCTCGGAATCTATCGTGTAGACGCTGAGCACGAACGAGCAGCCTTGCTAATGTCTTAATGCAGTTAGATAATGACAATTTGCTACCAATTGCATACTTCAGACGGTCAACAACGGAACTCTATTAAAAGATTAAGGAAAGATTAAAATATCATATATATGGCAAGCGTATAAAAGTCTTTACAGATTACAGCGCACTACGTACAACGATGGATAAACACGAACTCATCCCAAGAATAGCCCGGTGGTGGCTAGAACTTTGATATCGACATTATGCATCGTCTTTGCGCTAAGTCGAGCTCCATATGAAACAACGCACGAGATGAACACCACCGTATTAAAAATGTCCAAGACCATAATTATGGTTATAATCGATGAGGGAGACTGGCTATTCAGCATTTAACTTCGAGATGAGAATATATGCAGTATTGTTGAAAAGTTACAATCTGAATACAAGATGGAAATCGATGCCTATGTAATCGAACATGGACGTCTATGCCGCAAAAAACAACGATAAGCTTCTGTTTGTTGTCCCAAAACAACTCAAATTTCACATCCTTAACGAAACTCATGATAAAGCCGGACAAAACTATTGAACTCATCACCAGTTCTCCTCCTCCTCTCCTCAGATGCGCAAATAGGTAAACGGTTATATAAATACATGGATAGGCTGTGCATTCAACAAACATCATGGAGGAAGACGCGAAAGAGAGTATCACCATGGCGAAATTAAGCTGATACCATTTACAATGATTCATGGGGGTCATTTGGTGTCCCTTTCCACACACATTTTTGAACACATTTTTGTTATCGTCGACGCCTTTACGAAGTTTATATTGGTACGAACAGTTAAAAGTACCGCAACAAGAGACATTATCGACACACTCCTAGAATTAGCCAGATATGTAGGTATGCCGAGCCGCATAGTATCCGATCAAAGAACAGCGTTTACCTCAATGACTTCAGCAAATTCCGTCCGTTTTAACAGACGTCAGAACGCCGCGAGCGAATGGTCGCGTTGAGCGAGCGAATCGCAATATACTATCAATGTTATTGTCGACTGTTGACAATGTATAGAACTGCGTTCTATACAATGGAGCGTGAAAACAGTGCATAACAAAACTGGGATGTACCCCAAGAAACTTTTATTTAGAGTTGTACCGCGTGACAACATGCAAAACAAGCTTATCCATGCATTACAAGACGATAACGTCACAGCACATAGCTATGATGTGTTGAAACAACTTTCACAAAATGCCGCAATACGAACAAACGATCACCGACCCAAAGCAAAACGATACTATGATGCCAAACATAAGCCACCGACTATGTAAAAAGAAGACGATCTCATTTTAGTAGAGAATGAGCCTGCCGCCACTGGTACTTCTCGCAAACTAGAGCCTTTGTACAAAGGACCATTCATCATCACCAATGTCCTGCCTGAATCGGACTTAACTCCATTATACGTTTGATAAGTCCGTGACTTTTTGTATTTGCCTGCTCTAAATACAACACTGCTCCTGTCAGCAGTTATCGATTAACAGCTGACTGTAAAATTTTGAGAAAGCTGCGTTTTTTGGTTTGCGTTTTATAGGCATTGAAAGCAGACGATCTCGTGAATTTTAACGAAAATGGAAAAAAGTGAATTTCGTGTGCTAATTAAGCATTATTTTTTGCGTAAAAAATCCATCACCGAAACCAAGGAAAGACTTGATAAATATTATGGGGACTCTGCACCATCAATTTCAATGGTTAAGAAATGGTTTACTGAGTTCCGTTGTGGTCGTACCAGTACAAGTGATGCCGAACGTTCAGGTCGCCCAAAAGAGGTCGTCATGCCAGAAATCGTCGACAAAATCCATGGAATGATATTGGATGATCGGAGAATGAAAGTGCGTGAGGTAGCTGAGGCTGTAGGCATCTCAACTGAACGGGTACATCACATTTTACATGAATATTTGGACATGAAAAAGCTTTCCGCGCGATGGGTGCCGCGATTGCTCACACACGACCATAAGCGCAACCGTGTGACCATTTCAAAGGAGTGTTTGGCGATGTTCAACCGCAATCCAAACGAATTTTTGCGCCGTTTCGTTACCGTAGACGAAACATGGATCCACCACACCACACCAGAGACCAAAGAACAATCAAGACAGTGGGTTTCTCCGGGTGAACGTGCACCAAAGAAGGCCAAGGTGGGTCTGTCGGCCAACAAGGTCATGGCCACAGTTTTTTGGGATGCACAAGGTATCATTCACATCGATTACCTTGAAAAGGGTAAAACGATCACCGGCGAATATTATTCAGAGCTTTTGGACAGATTCGATATTGATTTGAAGCAGAAACGACCGCATTTGGCGAAAAAAAGTGCTGTTCCATCAGGACAATGCACGGGTGCACACGTGTGTAGTCAGCATGGCAAAATTTCATAAATTGGGCTACGAACTGCTACCCCATCCAGCATATTCTCCAGATTTAGCCCCCTGTGACTATTTTTTGTTTCCAAACATGAAGAAATGGCTCGGCGGTAAGAGATTCGGGTCAAATGAAGAGGTCATCACAGAAACAAACGACTATTTTGAGGGCCTTGAGAAAACCTATTATTTGGAAGGAATAAAAAAATTGGAAAAACGCTGGACTAAATGTATAGAGCTAAAAGGAGATTATGTTGAGAAATAAAACGCTTCTTTGACGAAAAAAATATATTTTATTCAAAAAGTCACGGACTTATCAAACGACCCTCGTAAGTTGATCTACTCATCCGATAAGCTCAATCCGTGGTACTGCATTTCAGTCGACGACGAAGATGACAACCCAGTCGACCCCATCGAGGTCGCTAAAATGTCAATCAGGAAGGACCGACCGTAAAACGATAAATACTTCTTATTTTTAACCGTAACGATCCCATACGATATACTTTACTTATGATAAACTGGATCAATAAGTTCTTCATAATGAATACTGTTGGTATTATTCAATAAAATGTATGCACACTTGAGAATAAGAGAAAAAGTCCAATTGTGAGCTACATGTAAAACAAATAACTTTCCGAAATTAATATTTACTCAGCTCAACTCTACCATAAATTGCAATCTAATCAAAGAATAAATATATAACATAGACCCACAAAAAAAGTGATATAAGTTTCTATATGTTTAACCTAACCCAAACAATTTGTTAAAAACTTTCGAAATTTTGATTCAGCGACCCAAAATACACATAACTGTATATGCCGCATACTCAGATCATGAACATTTTTTTTTGTGGGCCTGTGTTATTAAAACTTTCGAAATTTTTAAATTGTTTTTAATATTAGATTAGGGTATATTTGAATATGATATAAACAAGTTTTCCCGTTGATACAAGTCCTTTTGACCGTTATTTTATCACATTTTTGAAAAGGTTCATATGAGTAATCATTTTTTACTTTAAAACTTTAATTTAGTAAATAAAAAATAAAAACGTTACTGTACATAAATGACCAAATGCCATAGTCCATGATCAAAAAATTTCAAAATTTTGGAAGTTTTTCAAAAAATTTTTAGGTTAGGTTGAAATTCCGACGTGATACGCAGGTTTTGACTTCAGATTCGGATTTGGAAGGTAGAAAAATAACTAGAAACATATATCGCATGACCCGATCATGTCCCCTCATTATTTTTTGGTGCCTAAAATTTTTTTTGAGTTTTTTGAGTGTAAGTTTTGACTTCGGATTCGGCCTTAGAAGGTCAAAATACATGTTAAAGCATATTTCGCATTTCAATATCTTTCAAGGCATATTTAATGGTTTTTCAGTTTTTTGAGGTTAAGTCAAAATCCAGACGTGATGGAGAATTTCTAACACCGGATTCGGAATCAGCGACCCAAAATAGATGTAACTGCATATGTTATTCATTACGTAAAGGTCGAAAAGTATCCCACTGCCCACCAATATACAACTTTATACAAATAATCTGACAAAAATCAAAATTGAAATCCGATCGGACAGTGTATACTGAAGTTCTTGAAATGAACTGTCTCCATAGAGCGGTGTTGCGTTGCTTTACTTTCTGTCCATGTGGAAAAGTTACTGTCAGACGCTCTTGATAGTAAGATACTCTTTAGTAAGTTTTAAAATTCGTTTAAATAAATTACACAGTCCAACAAAATTATTTTGTCATCACGTCTGGTCCTCGACCCAACCAAAAATACTGAAAAAGTTTTTATTATTTCCCAAAAGATTAGGAATCCTGATCTGGACATTCGATGTATGCTTTTTCGTGTGTTTTAACCTTCTTAGACCCAATCCGATGTCAAAATTTACCATGGGCATCTAAACTTCGACTTAACCTCAAAAATTTTGAAAAATTTTGGAACACCCAAAAACTAACACGATCGGGTAATGTGATATACGTGTATTTTTCCAAATGAGTTAGGACATACCAAATCCGAATCCCAAGATAAAACAAGGGTGTCATTTCTTAAATTCATTCTTACCTTAAAAAAACAACACTGTATATATCGCTTCACCCGATCATGACCCCATTTTTTTATTTGACTTCAAAAATTGTTCGAGTTTTTTAAGAATAAGTTGAAACTGAGGCGTGCAAGGTTAATTTTGAGGGGGAATCGGACTTAGAAATTATGTTATTAATACATATTAAAACCAGTCGAACGCTACAGTCAGGTGCTGACTGTAGAAGGCCATGGATTATCATGGTATACCGTGTATCATTTATTTTCCGTTATTTATAATGAAAATTTTTCCTTATTTGGATTATTATTAAGCATTTAAAAATAGATATTTTATATTTTTTTTACTTTATTCGAACGACACGCACAAATTCAATTGACGGACAGAAGAAGAAGAACGCATAGGCAATGCAAAAGGAATAGACAAGATTTATAAGCATTAGATAGGGCGATAGGTCAATAAGTTTATGTATGCATTTTTACGTAACGCCAAACAGTTGTGGCGGCCGAAGGAGTTGTATAGTAGCTTAGTGGAGACTGCGCTGGATTCGTAGGCCAATGATTTTCACAGTGTTCGGGGCTCGATTGCTACCGCGATTGTTGTTTTTTTTTCTTCCTATATTTTCTATTAAATAATTTAAAAGCTTAACAAACAATAATTTTGAAATTTTTTGGTACGCAACATATTTAATTAGAACATTTTTATAAACCTTACCGAATGTTGCACAAATCTGACAGTTGCGTATGTGTGCCGAATACCGCAATTGATGTGTGTTAGAGGTGACGCCGACACATAAATGTGCAAATGCAGACATGCATGTATCGGCGTCCCGCTCTAACATTCGTAACTTATTGATTGTGTTAAATATTGCATAAAAACATGAAATTTAATTTTTGAAAACTATTTTCATTGATATTTTATTAAATAATTATGCATTAAGGTAGAGGGTGTAGTTTTTGACTCTAGTTTTCCTTTTAGTTTATAACAAAAAAAAACAAAAAGAAAGTAAGTAAAACTAAAAGTCGCTTCAGCCGCCCATGAGACTTGAACCCATACACGCTTGCACACACGAATTTTCTAAGGATTGCCGTCCGCCACTCTAACCACTAAGCTACTGCCTCATTAGTTGTTGGATCGGCAAAGTTGCATTCTGAGCTGTTACCATTCGATGCAAATAAAAAGTTTTGTTAAATGATGTGTGTCCGGCGCTAGATTTGAACTTCGGTATGTTTGCGTAGATTAGGTCTTTATATACGCATAAGTATAGAATCAAATTAAGTTCGAATCGGATCATATTTCACTTATTTTTAGTCCGATTTAAATGAAATTTTAAGAAAACACCCGTGGAAAGGTATTTGTCATGTGAGATATATAACTTTTGTTGTTTGGTGTATATTAAATTGTTATTACTGATTTGCAGAAGCGGGAAGAGCGTGGCCAAATTTCAAAAAAACTTTGAGAAACCGTATTTTGTCACAAAATTATTGCTCTAGCTCTTATAGTTGCTGAGATCCAAGTGTTCATACAGACGGACAGACAAACAGAAATGGCTTAATCGACTGGGCTGTTGATACTTATTCAGAATATATAGTTTATGGCGACGGAGATGCCTCCTTCTGCCTGTTACGCACATTTCCGTTCCGACAAACACCATTTTTTTAAATCCATGGCCTAAATATTTTGCATTCCCAGGATTCGATATTTTTTAAGGGAATAATTTAAAGTTTTTTCAGGTTTTTGAGGTTATGTCACTGTTCAGACGTGATGGCGCAATTCAGACCTTGGATTGAGATTTAGTATCCAAAATACATAGAACTAAATATGTCGCATACCTTGATTATGAAATTTTATTTTTGTGGTCCTGTGTTATCATATATTTAGTATTAGATGAAGTCATGAAGAGATTCATCGATGCATAAATAAACAAAAGCCAGTAAATGACTTATTGTTGGTAGCTGTTAGTTTCTTTGCACAGGTATTGAAAGCTGCACAAAGGGTATTTTACCGTCGCTATGGTCGTTATGGCGTTTGACTTTAGATTTCGATACGGTTTGAAAATTTTTATTTACTGCAGCTAAAGCGACCATTTCCCTCTGTGCGCATGAATCGTATGAATCGTATATCGATGTCGTATGAATGAATTATTGATTAGCTGTGGTTATCGCTTCAAAGAGCAATAAACGAATAAGAGAATTTTTCGGCTGTGACAAAATTACAAAGTTATCAGAGTTCTCTTGTCGGCCTGACCATTGCAATGCATTGCCTTAAAACACGCCACAAGGGATTTTACCCACAAACAAACATAAAAACCACAATTGAGTAAATTTGTGGGAGTGTTGATATAAAACACCTGAATAACACGTATTGAACAATTGTTCGCCGCTTACATGCTACATTTAAACGCACAAAAACATTCCCAAATACTTGTGTTAAGTGCACGGTATTGGTGTTTTATTAATATTTTATAAACATGCCATATCTTAAATAATAATAAATATCAGACGTTTGACTTACTTTAAAAAAATTATTCGGAAATTATCTTTTCGGCCGATTCCTATATAGTTTGTATATCCTCGAGAGTATACCAATTTTGGCTAGAAATTTGCAACGTATAAATATGGTTTGTTTTTTTTTTAAAAGGGTTTTTTTCGGCATAACAGCTCTACCTCAGAAACTCGTCCATTGACTGATCTAATCGAACTTCATTTCTTGAGCAGCACTATCAACACAGGTATAGAGTTGGTGAACTTGTGGACTTGGTGCCTGGCCAGGCGAAACGGACTCGACAGAGATTCAAATCGCAACTTCGATCTAATCAATGATCGTTATTTCGCTTTTTAGGCCATGGATTTTAAAAAAATTCATGGTCTACTGTGTTTGTCGGAACGAGCTTGTGCGTAACAGGCAGAAGGAGGCATCTCCGACCCCATAAACTATATATATTCTGAATCAGTATCAACAGCCGAGTCGATTGATGTCTGTCTGTCTGTCCGTCTGTCCGTCTGTATGAACCCCTGGATCTCAGCAACTATAAAAGCTAGAGCAATAACATTTTGTGACAACATTCGTGTATATCCGGGTGTCTCAAAGTTTTTTTGAAATTTGGCCACGCCCCTTCCCGCTTCTGTAAATCAGTAATAACAGTTTAATATACACAATATACACCCAACAACAAAAGTTGTACATCTCACATGACAAATGCCTTGCCACGGGTGTTTTCTGAAAATTTCATAGAAATCGGACTAAAAATAAGTGAGATATGATCCGAATTAAACTCAATTTGAACGTATACTTATGCCCATATTAAGACCTAATTTACGCATCATACCGAAGTTCGAATCGTTGGACACACAGCATTTTACAAAATTTTTTATTTGCATAGAATGGTAACATAATTAGCAACTTTGCCGATCAATCAATAAATGAGGCGGTGGCTTAGTGGTTAGAGTGGCGGACAGCGGTCCCGCTTGTGTGAGTTCGAATCCCAGCGCGGCCGGCAGGTGAAACTTTTTATTTTTATTACTTTTCTTTTGGTTATTTTTTTATTCTTATAAGCTTAAATGAAAACTACAGTTATTTAATTAAATATCAATAAAAATAGTTTTCAAAAATTAAATCTCATGTTTGTTTTTGCAATATTTAAGACAATCAATAAGTTACGAATGTTAGAGCGGGGCGCCGATTCATGCATGTCTGCATTTGCACATTTACGTTTCGGCATCCCGCTCTAACACACATAAATTGCCGTATTCGGCACACACGCAACTGTCAGATTTGTGCAACATGCGGCAAAGTTTATAAAAGTGTTCTAATTAAATATGTTGCGGCCGCCACTACATAAACTTATTGCCCTTTTGCCCTACCTAATGCTTATAATTCATGTCTATTCGGTTTTGCATTGTTTATGCGTTCTTCTTCTTCTATCCGTCAATTAAATTTGTGCGTGTCGTTCGAATAAAATAATAAGAATATAAAGTTTATATTTTTAAATGCTTAATAATAATCCAAATAATGCAAAATTTTCATTATAAATAACGGAAAATAAATAATACACGGTATACTATAATAATCCATGGCCTTCTACAGTCAGCACCTGACTGTAGCGTTCGACTGGTTTATTTATAAACTCTATACAATATGGTTACAATAATCAATAACTTCCATTGATCCTGAACTGAAAAATACTGCTCAATTTTAAAAAAAGTAACAAATCGGCTGTCGAAAAAGGAACTGCGCAAAAGAAAAGAATTATTAAATCAATCAGTATATAAAATATAGTTTTTAATTATGTGCTAATTGGCAAGAATCAAAGACTTCAATAGAGTTAGTGCTAGCTATGACGTGTTGGAGCTTATTGTAGTCCGAACATAATGCCCTGAAAGGATCATGCAGTGCATAGTGTTAGTGGAAGGAAAAAGCGAATACTTCTGCAAGGAACAAAGAAGTGTAGCTGCCTTACCAAGGTCTCACTGTCAATGTCACCTTGCATAAGGTTGTTAATAAATAAGACCCCTAGCATGGTTCTGCGGTCAGTTAGGGAAGGCCGATTTAGTAACAGAAGTCTACTATTGTAGGAAGGCAGAGTCAAATTTTCATCCCAGTTAAGGCCGCGTAACGCAAAAAGTAAGAAGTTCCTATGTACAGATTCGATGCATTCCTTATTAATAGTGTACTGGGGACACCATATGCATGAACCGTATTCGAGAATGGGACGAACAAGTGAAACGTAAAGGGTCTTTGTAATATAAGGATCGTCGAATTCCTTAGACCATCTCTTAATAAAGGCTAGGAGAGCCATGGCTTTATTGACCATATTCGTAATATGATTGGAAAACTTTAGTTTTCGGTCCAAACGCACCCCCAGTTCATCAACTAGGGTGATTCTTTCCAAGGCATAACCACAAAGAGTATAAGAATTTCGATATTTCTTTTCGTCCTCCGAAGTTTCAGAAGTTGTATTGCTTCCTCTGATATAAGCGTTTTTTTGTGAGCCTTCATCGATTAGGGCTCTCAACTGCTCATAATTTCCAATTTGTTCTTCACTAGAATAAGATCAGTGCCCAGTAACGTATTTTGCCTCTTATTCTGTTTAAGGAAATTACTAGTTACGACCTGATTCTTGGCTCATCGTGAAGCCAGTTATGAAATGCTTTAGGGCACCGATCGCATGTCCAGGTCTTTTTGAAATTTTTTATGTTATGTGCTCCTAAGCATTTGCAGCAACTCCAGAATTGAACCATACTCCAGAATTGAACGAACAAGAGAAGTATAAAGTAATTTTGTTGTATATGGATCTTTGAATTCTTTGGCCCATCTTTTGATGAAACCAAGTACTCGAAATGCCTTATTTACAGTTTGTGTAATGTGACGATCAAATTCCAGTTTATGATCAAAGAGAAAACCTAGAACGTTTACCTCGGTTATTCTTGAAAGCGGGGTTAAATCAAGTGTATAGTTGGTGACGTGATAGCTACCTCTGTAAAATGACATAACTTTGCACTTCAAACAGTTAAGATGTAGCAGATTATGCCTGCACCAAGCAAACAGCAAGTCAAGATATGTTTGAAGGAAGTTTCGTACAGGATCACTGTACGTCAAACAGAGTTTCACGTCATCAGCATACATAAGGAGATCAGAGTGCAATAGTATTGAAGGAAGATCATTTATAAAGAGGTTAAAAAGCAAAGGTCCAAGATGGCTGCCTTGAGGAACACCAGAATTTACTAAGATTGGCTTTGATAGACAGTTTTTAAAAAGAACTGTAGTTAAATAATCGGATATCCACAAAAGGAGCTTTTGTGGGAAGCCAATCAAATTTAACTTGTGAATCAAAAGATTATGATTAACAGAATCAAATGCTTTGCTGAAGTCAGTTTAGACAACATCAGTTTGCATTTTCTTCCGAAATCCTAAAGAAACACGGGATGAAAATTCTAAAAGATTAGAAGCTGTAGATCTTGCCTTTACAAACCCGGGTTGATGGGGCGAATTTAATTGAGCCGTAAAATTTTTGTTAAAAATCTTAGATATTGCGGACAATTCAGATTCACACCAATAGTTTTTCACATAATGGTTTGATCCACAGTTGTGAAGAGGAATTGAAAAAGAGTTTTTCCAAATAGGTGGAAAATAACTATTAGATAGTGACAAGTCTTAAAAATTGGTTTAAGAAGGGAATGAGCACAAAATCTTAGCACACATTCAGGAACGCCATCAGGGCCAGGAGAGAAAACAGGCTTCACAGATTTAAGATCACTAAGTAAAGATGTTTTGTTAATAGAAGGACAGAATAGGGAGTTAAAATTATTAATAGGGTAAGGATATGGATGAAAGGAAGAAGTATAAAGTTCAGTTGAGTAGGTAGATTGAAAAAAGTCTGCAAAGAAATCGGCTGCGGCCTGATCACAGCTTGCTTCACTTTTTTTCGAAAAATAAAGAGGAAGGGAAACTACTAGATTTACGTTTGAGATTGACGAATTTGTAAAACTGCTTGGGGTCCTCAGGGAACTGCAAACGACAACGTTTCAAATACTCGTTGTAACAACTTGCATTCAGAGCAATGAAGCTTGCTCTGGCAGCAATAAATCGTGAAATATCAAAAGGTCCGCGAGTAAGTTTAAATTTTTTAAAATAACAAGATGAAATAACCTTAGGAGTTCACGAGAGAACCAAGGTGGCCTGTTGGACTTTACGGGAAAAGCTAGAGGAACACATTGATCGAAAAATGAATTCAAGGAGGAATATAAAAATTAGATGCAAGTATTTAGATCTGAACATGAGTAAACAAATGACCAATCATGTTTCAAAATCAAATAATTAAGTTTTCCAAAATCGGACTTACGGGAACATCGTGACTTTACCTTGCTTGGAGCAGTTGCAGTTTGCACAGGAGTAGGCAGAGTTAGAACTAGGTCAAACGTTGCAAGGTAGGGATCTTCAGGATGAACTAAACGATTAATTCTGGATATAGTATTAAGTCGTAAGTCAGAAGAAAATACTAAATCCAGAATTCTACCACTACAATTAGGAACATTATTAATTTGGTATTAATACAGTTCAGAAAGGGCACTTCAAAAACAATTATATAACTTCGTTCATGTGCTGCCTTAACATATTAGTTAGGGAGTCCGTGGCATTTACCAAGGGAACTGTGGTGCTCCATGGTACACTTACTCTTGTCCCTAATCCTTTAGAGGCCTGGTATCTAGCACTTCTCTATGTCCAGTTTCCTCTAGTTGAGTCGGGTCTTCGCCTATCGTGGCTACTTCGACCTTCATGTCCGAATCCAAATAACTCCGGACTGCAGTCATTGTGGAATCATATATCTTCCCGTTGAAGTATTGATGACTGACAGGCCCGATCCTTACCAGCGCCGTGTGGTTGTTCTTGAATTGAGTACTCAATTCCCTCACGATCGATGGGTTTTCTCTCTTCGCTAGTTCCTCGTGGAGTTGTTGTCGCACTTCAATTTGCTTTTTTAGCAGTACCAACGTTTGTTCGGACATCATTCTGACTGTTTTTTTTAAATCTTTTGCTTAACTTGGCTAACCGTTGGAGGTGTTTTTTGTTTGATCGTCTGGTTGATCTATCTGTGCCTCGAATTTTTTTGAATCTTCCACTAGATTTACTTGGTACACACGCGGAGGGCTCGATGGACCAAAAAATGTAAAGCAATAATACTTCTAAACACTTGTACGAGTTTATTTCAACTGATCTTAGAATCTAATGCGGTGTTGTAAGGAAACGCGGTGATGGTTATTTTACTTATAATTCTATTTATATAAAAACTTAAGACATAATAATTTTGTTCTGAGGTTTGATACTCCTTGAAACATTTCATAATTCTTCCAAAATCTTTTTTGGAAGAGAAAAAATCGGAGATCAAGCTATATTTAAATCGCAAAAGTATATACACGTCGGCAAAAGTATTTTGTCATCTTCAGTTTTTGACTAACATGTCCTGACATGACGTGCACCTTCTCTTAACGGCATTGAACGAATTATTACATCAAGTTACAAACATAATAATTGTTTTTACAGTTAAAATGGTTAAAACAGCCGAGCTGCAGGCTAATATTACAAGTAGAACAGAAATAGTGACAAAGTTTGATTTGGGTATTTTCGTAATAAATATCGCAATAGATTACACAGCCCCACAAAAAAAAAAAAGTGTCATGATCTGGGTATGCGGCATATGCAGTTATATGGATTTTGGGTCGCTGATTCCGAATCTGGCAACAGAAATTCTCCATCACGTCTGGATTTCGACATAACCTCAAAAAACTGAAAAACATTTAAATATGCCCCAAAAGATATAGAATCCTGATCTGGCCATGCGATATATAATTTAACATGTATTTTGACCTTCTAAGGCCGAATCCGAAGTCAAAACTTACACTAGACGTCTAAGTTTCGATTTAACCTCAAAAAACTCCAAAAAATTTTGGAGCCCCATAAAATAATGGGTGGTCATGATCGGATAGTGCGATATATGTTTATATATGTTTTTTGACCTTCCAAATCCGAATCTGAAGTCAAAACTTGCATATCACGTCCAAATTTCAACCTAACCTAAACAATTTTTCAAAAATTTTTGAAATTTTGAAACTGTTTTTAATATTAGATTAGGGTATATTTGAATATGATATAAAAAAAATTTCCCGTTGATACAAGTCCTTTTGACCGTTATTTTATCACATTTTTGAAAAAGTTCAAATGAGTAATGATTTTTTACTTCAAAACTTTAATTTAGTAAATAAAAAAAAAAATGAAAACGTGACTGTAGATAATTGACCAAATGCCATAATCCATGATAAAAATTTTACAATTTTGGAAGTTTTTCAAAAAAATTTTTAGGTTAAGTTGAAATTTCGACGTGATAGGCAGGTTTTGACTTCAGATTCGGATTTGGAAGGTCGAAAAACATATAGAAACATATAGCGCATGACCCGATCATGACCCCCCATTATTTTTTGGGGCTTTAAAAAATTTTCGAGTTTTTTGAGGTTAAGTCGAAACTGAGACGTGCTAGGTAAATTTTGACTTCGGATTCGGGCTTAAAAGGCCAAAATACATATTAAAACATATTTCGCATGCCCGGATCAGGATGCTATAACTTTTGGGGGCCATTGAATGGTTTTTCAGTTTTTTGAGGTTATGTCAAAATCCAGACGTGATGGCGAAATTCTGACGCCGGTTTCGGAATCAGCGACCCAAAATCCATATTACTGCATATGCCGCATACCCAGATCATGACACTTTTTTTTTTGTGGGCCTGTGTTATAATTTGCCACGCCAAACTGTTTATTATCAACTAAAAAAAAATACAAAAACACAAAAAACATCAATAATATGCATTGATCAGGCAGAAGTCGTAAAACAACCGAAAGTGAGGACCGTTTGGTTTTGCGACAAATCAAAAAGGATCCATTAAAAACGCCGAAAATGGTTGCTTTGGAATGGAATAAGGACAAAAATGTTTCAATAAGTGAAAGAACAATACGCAGGCGGTTGAAACAACATAATTTACATTCCTATATTGCAAGAAATATCCCTTTCATCAACGCAAGAAATAAAATTAAGAGTTTGACTTTCGCCACAAAGTATCTAAATAAGCCGCTTGCATTTTGGGGTAGTGTTCTTTGGACTGATGAAGGTAGTTTCGATTCATTTTTGTACGAATGGATGCAAATATTCGCAAAAAATGTATCTCCGTTCGCCAAAAAGTCATGGTGACGGAAGTGTTATGTTTTGGTGCAGCATATCATTTAATGGGGTAGGAGATTTGGTTCCTATCGAGGAATAATCACGCGTTTCCTTCTGGCGATAAATTGATCGGGGAAGCATTCGTGCTCCAACAGGATAACGCACCATGTCATACAAGCAAATTAATAAAACAGTTGTTAGAAGTTGGAGTGGAAACGCTGGATTGGCCACCACCTTGACGAAGCTTTCCGACAACTTACGTTCGCTCATGCAAGATGTTTGAAAAGTGTGTCAAGCGCGCCGATTATGCAGTGCATCTCGTGGCTTTAGACCATCGGACATTTCTGGTCAGAACTGATTGCCATCTACGAGTCCATCTAATGCTTCAGACACCTCATCGATGAACGCATTTTTGTCAAGACTGATTACAAGCCACTGGTAAATGCATTCCAATAGCAACCTGAAAAAGCATTACCTCGACAGCTACGACACCTGAATGTTATTTGCTCCACGACGATCCATATGTCATATATCACATATGTAGTAGACTGGTAGAGGGTCACACTAATATATCGATACTTATATAACACGATGACTATGTTAAGCGTTTGTTAAATTGAGCTTCCACGCATAAAAGGTTCAAAAAATATAATTGCAGACGCTTTTTCGAGGCTCTGCGCTATCACGATGCCTACGGCGATCCCGGCACAGGTTGAGGAAGAACAGGCCTCGGTCACTGAGTTGGTACGTATCTTGCAAGGAACTACCTTTTTAAAGCTCAAGAAAGTTTGCTTCGAATCTCCGTCATTTGGTTCCGCAATCCCTCCAAAAACTCACTTTCTCATACATCCACAATCTATCATATCTTAGTGGCCGTGCAACTGTCAGACAAATCAGACAGAAGTTTGTCTGGCTCTTGAGGAGGGCCCGCAATCAAATGCTCTTCCATTTTTCATGGCTATTCAAAAATTTTTTGGTTTAGGTTGAAATCTAGACGCGATATGACCCCCTATTTTTTTTTGGAGTTCCAAACATTTTTCGAGTTTATTGAAGTTAAGTCGAAACTTAGACGTCAAGTGTAATTTTTAAATTCGGATTCGACCCAAGAAGGTAAAAATCATGTTAAAGCATATATGTAACGCATGCCTAGATCAGGATTCTATAACTTTTGGGAGATATTCAAAAGTTTTTCAGTTTTTTGAGGTTATGTCGAAGTCCAGACCTGATGGCGAAATTCTGACCGGATTCGGATTCAGCAACCCAAAATACATATAACTGCATATACCGCATACCCAGTTAATTATACTTTTTTGTGGGCCTGTGTCATTAACACACAATGAGCGTTTAAATTTCAAGACTTTTTGTTGGACTGATCTTAAATCGCATTGGTGATAATAAAATTTGAATGCGACAATAGAATACCTTTCGACACATTTTTAAACGTAACAAGAACAACAGTCGAGCGGCACGCGACAGTCGTCCTTCGTCCTTTTTTTAAACGTTAAGAGTCCATAATTGTACGATACTACTACTTAATAGAAATATCGCAACGTAAGCCTTTATATGCGTCTTTATAAAAATACGTGTTTATGCATGAAGCATTTCATTGGTCAAACACAAATGTTTGCATGTGTGTGCGTTTGAATGCAAAAAATGCATGTGCATTGAAAAGAAGAGAAGAACAACAGATGGCGTTACGCGCTCGCTTTCTCTTTCCTTTTCTTTTCTACATGAGCATCTCTGTTTGCTGTCCGATCGGATTGAAATTTTGACGTTATGTTGGCATTATAATTAGCGAAGTATGGTCTTACTCAGAATGTTGTATATTTTATGTGTCGCTCACAAATCAGCTTAAAAGATTATATTATTGATTTGCGGGGGCGGTGGGCGTGGCAGTCATCATTTGAAATAAACTTCAACCGTAAACAGAAACATTCATACCAAATTTGGTGTCTGTAGCTTTTATAATAGCTGAGATCTGTGTGTTCATCTGGACATCCGGGACATCCGGACAGACAGACAGACAACAGATCCTGAGGAAGAATATATATACTTTGTGGGGTCTCCCACGTTTTCTTCTGCGTGTTACATACATTTGCACAAAGTTAGTATACCCTTTTTTGACCATTTTTTATGGTCGAAGGGTATAAAAAGTACATAACTGTACGATTCCATTCCTTAATAGAAATAACGTACTGTAAATCCTCACATATTTACGTAACATATAAAATTCATATAGATACATACATATGTATGTGTGTGTATTTGAATGCAAAAAATGCGTGTAAATGAAAAGGAAGAGAAGAGTAAAAGCTCGTGCTACGCTCTCGCTCTCGCTTTCTCTTTTCTTTTCTTCTCTACACGAGCATTGCAATGACGTCATGGCTTGCTGGTTTGGTTAAAAAACCCAGAAAACAGAGTTTATTTTTATGTTGCTCACAAAAAAAAAAAACGGGAACAACAGTCGAGCGGCACAGAACAGTTGGATACCCTTCGACCTTAATGGATGGGCGTGCTGTCTCTTGCCTCTATGACAGCTGAGATCGGCGTGTTCACCCAGATGAACTGACGAACAGACAAACAGAGAAACGGACATTGCTCAATCGACTCAGTTAGTAATCCTTAGATCTATTCTAAGATAGATGCCTATTTATGGTGATGACGGAAACCAAAAGAAGCTAAACAGACACTTCCACGTAATACCTCAAATAATGGGTTCCATTTACGAAACTAGGCCTAAACGAAAGTGAACCTTAGATCGCATTTAAAAGAACTTCAATTAAAATAACCAAACCTTCTTTCATCCAATTCTCATTTTTCTCTCTGCAATCTCAACACCAAACCAAAGCAAACTAAAAGGACTTTCACCAGTAGTTCTACCGTGTTTTTAACTTCCACTCATCTTTTTGACAGTGTCTACAATTCCGTCTTAAAACCAACCAATCGTCCAAGGTAACTTTAATATTCTATCCGTTAAGAATGAAATACTAAACAAAATAATAAAAACCTGGACAGCAACTCCGTGCTCTGAATTTTACATTAGGGGTGCGTTAAATAATGAATTAAATTTTAATTTGGAGGACAAATAGCTTACTATATTATCTGTAAAATTCAGAAAGTTATATCTTTTATAGGTCGCTTTTAAATCTAATTTAATTATTCATTTTAGGATGCGGCATGTCTAGTCAAACTTTGTGTCTAGATTGTATATTAGCTTAGATTTCGACTTTCAAGATTACTTTCAGACAGACATATGAACATGACGCAGTATTTTACCATGGTCGAGGAGTGTTAAAGCAATTGAGCTATAAAAGTAGCATCCTCAATTGCAGCTGTATGACCTGCGAAAACAACAAACAAGTTAGATTCAGAGTGGCAGTGAGGTAAATATTTGTCATTACCATAAATCCATAAAATTTAATTTTGTGCAAATAAATCAAAATAAACATTATTACATTTCCTCTCTGTGTATTCCGTACAAAATGTGTTTGTGAGAGTGTGTGGGTGAAGTCTGTCAGCAGGAGTGTTTGCAGACAGCAAACAATAACATTTTTTCATAATTTACGAGAGAGCTGCAAATGCCAAAAATATTGGTATTTAGGTGAATTAAAAGTGAAACTTGTGTAATACTGTCGGCAAACGGAGACCATATTGGACCCAAAACAAAAACAAAAGAGTGCTAACATGTCACCTCCACCAAAAACAATTCTTAAATTTTTTACTTCAATGTGTAGTACATTTTGAAATTCATTTAGTACCTTGTACTCAGTACGTTCCTTAACTATTTCATTAAAATTTCCATGCACTATATATCGCTAACAGAGGAACGTACTGAGTACAAAGTACAAAATTAATTTCAATATATACTACACATTGAAGTAAGAAATTTAGACATTAATGATTTTTGTTATTTTTTAAAATGATTGTTCTAGTACGTATATGACGGAGACAATTCGATTTCAGTTTATTTATGAGGATGAAAAGGGGGGTATAAACAGACGATCAATAATGCTGAAAAAAATTTTTTAAGGTACCATGCAAAAAATTTTCTTTAAAAAAATGATATTGATGATATGATATGATATAATGAAATATATTGTATTTTGAGTATTATTTCCTCGACTTGTCAATGTCGACAATATAATTTAACTGTAAAAGTAAGAAAATTAAAAGGAAAGTAAGTAAGATTCAGCGGTCTGTGGTGAGCAAGAGTTTTGGAAAACGGTTTATGTAATTAAAGAGAATAGATGGGGCTTGAGGCTCAAGATTTACTTTGATTTATTTTATATATTAAGTTTAAAAAGTTACAGAGCGGAATGTGTCGTGTGCTGGACGGTTACCGGCCGATAGGGAGTGTTTACCGATAATTTAAAGAATATCGACAGTTCGAAAATGAATATTTAAATAATTGTGATTGGCAAATAAAAGAGGCTGCCAGATTACCATAGCACTCCCTCCTAGACTTTAAGTTGTGAATTGAAAAGAGAATCTAATCGTTTTGAGGTAGATATGACTCAATTTGATTTGGCGGTTGATCTATGTGTGTAGATGGTGTGTCTGTAATGTTTGTGGGCGGTTCTGCTGCTTCTGATGATCACCATCATCATTCATGATTCATTATGTGATTCATAAAACGTGGGCGGTTGCAATGATCCGCGCACTGTATCGTTGCGTATAAAAACATGTGTTGCTTCGTTTAACTGTGGCGAATGTCGTTCATCATTTCAGCGAGATCATTTTGCGGTAAAACGTCCTATTCCATATGAAGAAATTTTCCTGGAAGTCGTACTGTTGATCCATAGACAAGCTGTGCTGGTGTTGTTTGTGTGTCAGGTTTGAATGCTGATCGTAATCCTAACAAGATGAGGTAGTTTGTTTGGCCTGTCAATTCTGTTTTGACACATTATGGCTGTTTTAAGAGTACGATGCCACCGCTCAATGATTCCATTAGTTTGCGGGTGATATGCAGTAGTACGTATATGGTTGATGCCGAGAAACCGTGACAATTCGTTTAAAACGTCTTGATTCGAATTTTCTGCTTTAATCTGTGGTAATACGGGCAGGTTCTCCAAAGCGGAATATCCAGACTTTAATGAGAGCTGCGGGATGTCTTCAATTTGAACAGCTTCCGAACACCGAGCTTAACGGTCTATGACGGTGAGACAGTATCTAAATTGGTCGGATTGGGGTAAAGGTCCAATTGAGTTCAAATTTATGTGATTAAAACAATGTGCTGTCAATTAATAGTGTTAAAGTGGTGAGTGAACATGATTGGTTTCTGAGCATCGTTGACAAGGAATGCAATGTTTGATGAAACTGGCAATCTCCTATATGTTAAAGCTATTTGCTCGTAGTCGATAATGTTGCTTTCGATTGCTGTTATGCGAGATAATGTGTCAGCCGTCGTGCTTATGGTGAATAACTGCTCCGACTTAGGTATTACTAACAACTGTGCTAAGCGAAAGTGTTGCATCTGGAGATGGGTGAACCAAGAGGGTTGCTATTGCGAGATAATGCATGCACTGTTGGAAATGGTCTCCGTATCGTTCTTCTTTTTGCTTGCCATTAACTGAAACAACGGGGCTTGGTGTTTCAGTGATTTGGGTTGAAATCTTCTGTAGAAGTTGATCATTGCCAAAAAGCGTCGAAGTTCCTTTACAACTTTGGGTAATAGAAAATCAAAAATTGCTTTGACTTTGTCTGACAAAGGTTTGATGCCATGAGAGTTGACACGATGTCATAAAAATTCGATGGAATTTTGTCCGAAGGAACATTTACTTGCATTTATTATGAGGTGGTAACGTTGAAGTCTGTCGAAAACTTGACGAAGATGTATTTCATGTTGTTCAGCGTTACTTGATGCTACGGCGATGTCATCTACATATTCAAAAATGAAGTTGAGATCTTTGAGTGCGGCGTCCGACAAACCAAATGTCATATGTGTGAATTCGTATAATCCAAAAGAGGTAGTTAAAGCAGTTTTTGGAATGTCACGTGGTTCAATTGGAATCTGGTAATATGCTCGATTGAGATAAATTTTGGAAGATAATTTCTTACAAATCCTGAGTGTGCGGCAGTGGGTACCGATCAGGAATCGTTTGTGCATTGAGAGCTCTATAGTCGCCACACATAGCCGCCATTCGGCTATTGCTTTACGGACCATGTGTAAGGGTGATGCACATGAGCTCTTTGATGGACTACATGCTCAGATTTTTAAAAGATATCCAAACTCTGACTTCGCTGCTGTCAGCTTATCATTGATTGCAAATTGAAGATTGAAGGCTGCAAATAACGTTACGTGTTAGTAATGTTTGAGCGTTAATCAATTTTTGGCGGGTAATATCAACAAGCAAGCAGGTTGTAGTACTGTAAGAAATCCGATCCGATGATTAGTGAACTGACATCTGCGATGATAAAGTTCCAAGAAAATGGACGACGTAATCCTAAATCCAAGGTTAAGCGTGATTTTATAATACTGCCGTTTGCTGCGAAAAAATGATTTTTGTTGGATGATGTGATGCGTATGTTAGTGGTTCAATAAGAACATTTTTTCCTGTTTTTGAATCCAGTATGAAAAGTCAGTTGTAAATGGAAATGGTGTTTATTGTTATCCGATGTTTTGAGGTATGTGGTAATGCTATATCGGACCGACTATCGCCTTTATGATCTTCGTTAGCTGGAGTTAGTTTCTTGAATTTATATCTATGAATTTATAAATTTGCAGGACTCCTGACAGTTTTGTACTTTGTCACCATACTTGGTGTGATACCGAACAATTTTTACTGTTGTTGTCTAAGCTGCGAAGTGTTGCTGCGACTACTGCTTTGGAATCGACTATTGCTGCGAGAACGTCGATTACACAGGCACAGGCAGCATACGCAGTTATATGTATTGTATCCGAATCCAGAATTTCGCCATCGACTGGACTTCGACATAGCCTCAAAAAACCAAAAGCCCTTTAAATATAGATATAGAATCCTGATCTGGATATGCGACACATGTCTTAACATGTATTTTGATTTTCCCGATTCCGAAGTCAAAATATACATTGAACGTCTCAGTTTCGACTTAAACTCAAAAAATTCAAAAAATTTTGAAGCATCAAAAAGTGATTTATGCTTCTTTATGTTTTTTGACCTTTCAAATCCGAATCTGAAGTCAAAACCGGCCTATCACGTCGGAATTTCAACTTAACCTAAATCATTTTTGAAAAACTTTCAAAATTTCGAACTATTTTTTTATTATTTGATAAAGATGTATTTGAATATGATATAAAAAAGTTTTTTCGTTGGTATTTATCCTTTTGTCTGGTATTTTATCACCTTTTGAAAAAGGTTCACATGAGTAATGATTTTTTAATTTAAAACTATAATTTAGCAAATGAAGAACATAAAATTAAAACGTGACTGTGCATAATTGACTAAATGCTATAATCCGTGATCAAAAAATGTCAAAATTATGGAATTTTTTCAACAATTTTTTAGGTAAGATTGATTTTTAGGCGTAATAGGTTAGTTTCGACTTCGGATTCAGATTCGGAAGGTCAAACAAGAAATCAAAACATATATCGCGTCACCCGATCATGGCTCCCATTATTTTTTGACGCTTCAACAATTTTTCGAGTTTTTTGAGGTTAAGTCGAAACATAGACGTCTAGTGCAAATTTTGACTTCGGGTTTGGCTTTAGAAGGTCAAAATACATGTTAAAGCATGTATTGCATGACTAGATCAGGATTCTATAACTTTTGGAGGATACACAAAGGATTTTCAGTTTTTTAAGGTTATGTCGAAGTTCAGACGTGATGGCGAAAATCTGATTATGTATTATTATGTATTTTTATGAGTATGTATTTTGGGCCGCTGAATCCGAATCCGAGGTTAGAATTTCGCCATCACGTCTGGAATTCGACATAACCTCAAAAAATTGAAAAACAGTGAATATCGCCTAAAAGTTATAGAATCCTGATCTGGGCATGCAATATATGATTGAACATGTATTTTGACCTTCTAAGGCCGAATCTTTTGTGGGCCTGTGTAATAAACTACCCACATGTTAAATTAAATATCAATAAAAATAGTTTTCAAAAATTTGGTTTCATGATTTTATGCAATAAATATTTCAGGCAATCAATAAGTTATGAATGTTTGAATGGGATGCCGATACATATATGTCTGCATATCAACGTGTATGTATTGCCGTCCCGCTCTAGCATACATCAATTGCCGTATTCGATATATGTATACGCAACATCACTGCAAGATTTGTGCAATATTCGGCAATGTTTATAAAAGTGTTCTAATTGCATATGTTGCGTACCAAAAAATTAAAAAGACCACTCCACCTCCTTTTTCCTTATTGAGCTTTTATATTATTTAAAAGAGAAGAAAGAACAAAAATATTTTACATGTTGATCGCGGCAGCAATCGAATCCCGCTTATTGTCAACATCATTGGCCTAAAAGTCCGGAACATAGTCCACTAGACTACCGTACAACTCCCGCGGTTGCCACTACTTTTTGGGATTTGCTAAAAATGCTAATTTCATTATAAATAACGGAAAATAAATGATACACGGTACACTATGATAATCCATGGCCTTCTACAATCAGCATCTGACTGTTGCGTTCGACTTGTTTTTGATGATTTCGTCGGTAACAACCTGGGGCAGTGTCCGGAAACTCATTATCAAGCCAAGTTTATGCATCAACTGTGCTTTTCCCATCAAATCACAGTATATTATCAGCACGCGAAATTCTTAACCTATCAATTTATTTCACGATAACAAAAGTAGCTTCACTCAAAATGTTATAACTCACAAACTAATGAACCGGGCTTGCTAAAAATTTATAGTAATTAGCTCTAGTAGCGCAATTTTTATATCAGGCCGAGGACTTATCAATTGATTTAGTTTAACCTCAAAAATGTCAAGCTTTACGATAGAGCTGTCAGTTGCCACTAGGGTTTCCCAAACCCAATATGAAAGGGAACCTTCATACTAGCGGCGTTGAATTTTGACGAGAAAGCAGAATTGATCGAAATGAAAGAATCTGCCAATCGGTCAGGACGATCAATCGTCTGCGCTATATCTGCTCTTAACCTGTTATCCCGCTTAAATTATGTCTTTAATAAAATTAATGTTTTATTAGAGGGTGATACTTAGTTTACGAATCAAAATCGAAGTTGTAACTTTTAAAATGCTACACATGCAATTAGTTTATAAAGATATTTATGACGTGCGGCGGTGCGGCAACTCCTATTCTGTTTAGCCATGTCTGTTTGAGCTCATGTACATACATGTACATACTCAATGATTCTATATGTTATGTATATTCATTTTCACAAAGGAAGTTTTTCTAAGTCTATTTTTATTTATCAATGGGAAAAATTCTCTCATAAAGCATAATGTATTTCATTGCCATGAGTTGCTTTACTTCTGTATCTAATACTACTTGCTATGCAACCCTCAGGCCTTCTTTCACATCAACACTTTTCAAATATTTGCAGCAAGTCCCTTGCTAAAAATATTTTCTGTTACCCCTCGTCTCGCCTAGTGCTACAGGTTGTACGGTAGAATTTGTCAGACACCGTCAGCGTCTGACAACTCCTCTTCCTTGTCATTTTAAAAGTATTTGATGTATGACAAATCAAATTTGACAAACTGCCAACAGTTGTTTTGCATCTTTTGAGCATTTTTCACCACCACTGGTGGATAGGGTGTGGCGTAAAAAAGAAAGGGAGGGGACGGTGTCTGTCCCAGATCTGTTAAAGGCGACACATGTGAAATCAACATTGTACTGTTGTACATTAATGCTGCATAATGTTGGAGACAGGCTCAAAGGGGTAGGTAGACTGGGAGGCAAGTCGGCGAAGGGGGATTTTTGAGCAGAAATTTGCAGTCTCATGTTAAGCATAATATGTTAAAATGCCAAGACTAATACAGAGTCAAAAGCAAGTAACAAAGCACTACGCCGTGATGGCATCAATAATGATGTAGCACTTATTTGCGAACGCCTCTGCAAAGAGATGGTTTTTTGGAGCTTTGAAAATTTAAATGAAACATCATAGCGCGGTCCTTTCTGCATATACACTTATGTTACATATGGAAATGTAAAGGGTTCCCGAAGCTTTATTAAGTTCTTTGCATCACCCTACACACACATACACTGAGAGCATGCTTAACGTGCATTAATCGTTAAGATGCAACATGCCATTTTAGTTTTTTTGTCAAAGGCGCTTTAATTTCGCTCACATTAAGTTGTTTATGTGAATATTAATTTTTACCCAAAGCAACAGTCGAGGGTACGCGAAAGTGGATACCCTTCGACCTTTTTCTAAAGGAAAAGGGTACTTAAGTTTACGATCCCTTTACCCTTTAATACCTAGAAATAGATTACGCACTTGCATTCTTTTTCACTTCCCTACACAAAGGTTGCAAGTACTTCAGTGCTTGTTCGTTTGTTTACAAAATTCAAGCGATTAAGATTTATACATAGAATAACATATGTGTTTATTGACCGATCGGGTTGAAATGTTGAACATAAATAGATATTTAAATTAGAAAGTTATTCTTTTTAATGTCGCTTATAAATCGACAAAAAAAAAACTTTAAAGGTAAAGGTCAAATAGCTCCCTATGTCACCGATTTATACGATATAAGCCTTATGACGTATTTGCGAAACGAGATCATCAACCGTTTTTTGTAGGCCAATTCACGGTCTACTTTGTTTGTCGGATCGAAAATGTACAAAAGGAGGCATCTCCGACCCCATAAACTGAATATATTCTGAAGTATCAGTATCAACGGCCCAGTCGATTGAGTCATGTCTGTCCGTCTAACCGTCTGTCAGTAAAAGCTAGAGCCATCAAATTTTGTGACAACATACGTTTATATTCAGGTGTCTCAAAGTTTTTTAAATTTGACCACGCCCCTTCCCGCCTCTGTAAATCACGAATAACTCTTTGAAGTCCCATGAAAATGAAATTTCATTTAAATCAGACAATAAATAAGTGAGAAACTAAACGAATTAAACTTATTATGAACGTATATAACTAAGCAGACCTAATTTACGCAAGCATGCCAAAGTTCAAATCTAGCGTCGGACACACAGCATTTTATGAAACTTTTTATTTGCATAGAATGGTAATAAAATTGTGAGTCAAGATAAAACTTTGACGATCGGATGAAAAGTGAGGTAGTGGCCAAGTGGTTAGAGCGGCGGACGGAAGTTCTTATAGATTGTATGTAAGCACGCGCGTGAGTTCAAATCTTATGCGCGACTGGCGTAACTTTTCCTTTTATTTACTTTTTCTTTGTTATTTTTTATTCTTATAAACTAAAAGGAAAACTTCAGTCGAGCGGGCTGTGATACACCCGATACCTACATGATTAATTATTTAATTAAGTATCTATAAAATACATGTTGAAAAATCGGCAAAGCTTATAAAAGTGTTCTAAATACATATGTTGCGTACCTCAATAAAAAAAATTGTTTTTTTGAGCTTTTAAATTATTTTATTGGAAAGAAAGAACAACAAGAGTAACAGTCGAAACGCAAAAGAGTCTATAATTGTACGATACTACTTCTTAATATAGATATCGTTAAGTAAGCAAACGGCCGTATATGCATACATGCATGTAGCATTTCATTGTCCAAACACAAATGTATATGTGTGCGTTTGAGTGCAAAATCTGCGTGTGCATAGAACAGAAGAAGAAGAGCAACAACTGGCCCTACGCGCTCGCATTCTCTTTCCTTTTCTTTCATACTTGAGCATTGCAATGACGTCACAGTTTGCTGGTCTGTTTACAAAATCATAGCAAACAAGGTTTTTGTTTAATAACTTCTGTGTTTGTTTTCCGATCGGATTGAAATTTTGACGTTAAAAGATTAAATTATTGATTTTCATGGGTGGTGGGCGTGGCACTCAACATTTGAAATAAACTTCATCTACGCTAAGTAAACATAAACCCTCATGCCAAATTTGGTGTCTCTAGATTTTATAATAGCTGAGATCTGTGTGTTCATCTGGACATCCGGGACATCCGGACAGACAGACAGACATGGCTTATAAAATATAAAAGGGTTTTTCAGTTTTTTGAGGTTATGTCGAAGTCCAGACGTGATGGCGAAATTCTGACCTCGGATTCGGATTCAGCGACCCAAAATACATTTAACTGCATATGCCACATACCCAGATCATAAAACTTTTCTTTTTTTGTGGGCCTGTGTTATCAATCAAAAATATTTTTCAAATACTTAATTTCAAATTTTAATGCAATATTTAAGGCAATCAATAAGATACGAATGTACATATACGACTGTATGTATTGGCGACTCTCTGACACATAGGCTACATCACTGTCAGATTTGTGCAACATTGCGCAAAGTTTATAAAAGGGTTCTAACTACATGTGTTGAGTTATATAAAATTGTTGTTGGTTGAGTTTTTTAATTATTTAGTAGAAAAGAAAGAACAAAAAAATTTCACATATCGACCGCGGTAGCAATCGAACCCCGAACACTGTCTTCACATCATTGGCCTAAGTACAGTACATATTCTACTAAGCTACTGTACAACTCTAGCGGCCACCACTATTGTTTGGTATTACGTAATAATGCATACATCAACTTATTGCCCTCCCGCTCTGCCTCATGCTTATACCACTTATCTATTCGCTTCTGCAGTGTATATGTTTTCTTTCTCTTCTGTCGGTCAATTGAATTTGTGCGTGTCGTTCGAATACCGTATAAAATTTATGTTTTTAAATGTTTAGTAATAATCCAAATAAAGCAAAATTTTCATTACAAATAACGGAAAATAAATGATACACGGTATACTAACATATAATAATCCATGGCCTTCTACAGTCAGCACCTGACTGTAGCGTTCGACTTGTTAATATTAAATTTGGCCAGAAGTTCGGAACTCATTTTAGGACAAATTTCAGACTCTTTAAAGTATATATACGTATATTCCAAATCGGCATTACCGAGGGAATGGAACTAGTCACTAGCCCAGTCGAGCCACGTCTGTCTATTTGTCCGGATGACAAGATGATTAACAACGCTTGACAACGTTGAGCTTACAAAGTATTTTAAGTTTCCTGAATATTGCTACTCCTCCACATTTTTATGCACTTCAACCATTCAAAATGGTTAAAATATGGTACATTACCTTTGGTAAGAAGTATGTTGCAAGCAGGCGCAGCAGAGTCCACAAAGTATATATATGTTCCTATGTCCTGCATCTGTGTAATTGCCACTTTAAATGTGTGAGTAAAATAGTAAGCTTTGCACGTGAGAAACGTGTGATGTGGGAGTTTTTAGACTATTTTTACCTCCGCCTTAGCTTAAAATTCAGTGTCACAACATTCCATTATATGCATATGTATACTATTTATGTATGTACATATGTGCGGCATATGTATGTAACATCTATTTCCATCATGTTAAGTGTGTAGTTGTATTCCCGGTACCCAGTAAAGCAACGGAAGACTGGCCACGTCGTACTTTGGGTCGTCATGGCTTGGTGGTGTGGCATAAAAATTGGACAATGATTTATGAGGCGTTAAGGTAAACTTCATATTAATTTCATTCGTTTCCACAGCAGCTCATGTAGCGGCCATAAACATTCGACTGGGAATTTTTTTACTGCTTCGCCCTAGGAAAATGAATTAAATATAAAATAAATAGTCGTCAATTAAAACAAGATAAGCTCTTTTATATGTCAGTACAGGTTGTATGACTTGCCGAATTTTTTATTTATTTATTTAATTAATTTAAAGTCAACTAAATGCAATCGACTGAATTGACAAAAGAATCAGATCAGAAGAGTTAAAAGTATTAGTAAAAAGTTAGTACATGTTAAGACATGCCAAACCGACCGAGGGGCAGTGTCATAAACGCGAGCATGCAGAAATAGAAGAAAAGAAAAATTTAACTTCTACCAAGGTAGGACAAAAGTTTCAATTTTAAGGCTGGTACAGAGTTTGTATTTGTTAATATGAAGGAGTACTTATTAAAATCAGAACATAATACCCTGAATGGTTCATGCATGGCATAGTTCGATTTACAATTATGAAGAGTTAGTGGTAAGTAATTACGGGTAATTCTACATGGGACGGCGAAGTTTAACTGGCTAACAAGATCAACACTCTCAACGTCCCCTTGGATAAGGTTATTCATAAAAACTACACCAAGCATAGTTCTACGGTTAGCTAAGGACGGTAAATTAGGTAATCTAAGTCGATTTGTATAAGGAGGAAGTCTTATATCTACATCCCAGTTGAGACCTCGCAAGGCGAAAATTAAAAAGTTCTTTTGTACGGATTCAATACGGTCCCTGTGAATTGAGTACTGAGGACACCAAACGCATGATCCGTACTCCAAAATTGGACGAACAAGTGAGGTATAAAGGGTCTTTGTTAGATAAGGATCGTCAAACTCCTTAGACCGTCGCTTAATAAAGCCAAGTATTCCCATAGCCTTATTGACCATTGTAGAAATATGTTCCGAAAACTTAAGTTTACGGTCCAGACGGATACCAAGATCGTCAACTAAGGCAATTCTTTCTAAGGCACAACCACAAAGTGTATAGGATACCAACTCAGGGCTGGTTCGGTAGAATGTCATCAGCTTGCATTTAGAACTATTCAGAATTAATAAATTTACACGGCACCATGATTGAAAACTATCTAGGTCAGCTTGTAAGTAAGAGTGACAGAAGGCATCTTTAAGTTGAAAACACAGCTTTACATCATCTGCATACATAAGAGTGCGAGCAGATCGTATGACAAGCGGAAGGTCATTGATGAAAAGAGTGAATACAAGGGGACCTAAATGACTCTCTTGAGGAACACCAGAGGTGGCATGAAGTGGGTTTGAAAGGCAATCTTTAAAAAGTACCATTTGGGTTCTGTCAGTCAGATAACTGACAATCCAAGTAAGAAGTTTAGGCGAGAAACCAAGAAGTTTAAGCTTCTCTGCAAGGAGGGAATGATTTACTGAGTCAAAAGCTTTACTGAAATCAGTATAAATGACATCAGTTTGAAGATTTTGCTGAAATCCCTGTACTACAAAGGATGTCAGCTCAAGTAAATTTTTCGTAGTGGAACGACGTTTGATGAATCCATGTTGACAAGGGGAAATGATGGATCTACAAAAGTGTTGCAAGTGAGGGGTTAAGACATACTCGAAGAATTTAGGTATGGCCGATAGCTTAGAGACGCCTCTATAGTTAGTTGCATCCGACTTGCTGCCCTTTTTGAGTAAGGGAATAATGAATAATTCCTTCCAAATGGAAGGAAAAAAAGAAGTTTCTAAGGACAGCGAGAATAGTTTTAGCAATGGCTTACTCAGGGAATTAGCACAGAACCGTAGTACGCACGGGGGAATTCCGTCGGGGCCTGGCGAGTAAAGTGGTGTAACCAGGTGAAGATCCCTAGCAATTGAACTTTCATTCAAAAGTGGAGTGAAGATACCATTTGAGCTTGGGATATTATAAGGATATGACTGAGTATTTTGGGTAGCAGCTAAATAAGTAGTTTGAAAAAACCTTGCAAACATATCGGCCATGGCCTGATCCGTGTCTGCAATAGCATTTTCAAATTCCAATTTACATGGAAAAGCTGCTGATTTACGCTTCATGTGAACAAACTTATAAAACTGTTTGGGGTTTTGAAAGAACTGACCTCTACAACGGTTTAAATAATTTTTATAACACCTGGCGTTAAGCACGGTGAAGTTTGAACGAGCAGTTAAATAGCGAAAAAAGACTAAAGAAGAGTGTTTAAGTTTATATATTTTTAAATAAGGCGTTCTTCAAATTCTTTAGGCGTGACAGCTCTTTTGTAAACCACGGGGGCTTACTTGAGGCTGTCGGATAGAACCTCGGAACACATATATCAAAAAATGAATTAATTGTGCTACAAAAGACTTTTATGGTTTATGGTTATTTAAGTTAGAAATAAGGTTATTTAATAATAGGAAGTCTGCTTTACTGAAACAGCGCACACGCTTACTATTAGTGTTACTATAAGTCAAAGAATAAAATCCCAAATCGAAATTGACTTCGAGGGTGGGATGGTAAGGATCTTCAGGTACAGAGAGGGGTTGGGCCCTATTTAAAATTACCTTAGATGGATCAGAAACGAAACATAGATCCAGCGATCTTTTCATGGAGTTAAGAACATGATTGACCTGCGACAATGACATGTCAAACAGTCCATCGAAAAGATCGTGCTGCTGGGAAGGCAATAGAGTCCCTCGGGACTAGGTGTCCAATTGCAATCAGGAATATTAAAGAAAAATGCTGCGAATATACTGATAATTCCGATGACGGAATATATGAGCAGGTTATATATAAGAAAAAGCCGGGAAGGTGTAGTTTTACACAAATAAATTCAATATCATATTGACTGTATAAAATCTGATGTAAAGGTGGAGTCTACTGCAACAAGAACACTACCACCACGTCGATCAGTTTTATCACGCCTGTAAATAGTGTACTTGGTAAAACCTCGGAGCTTAGGATCTCCGGTTTTAACGAAGTCTCTGTTAACACCAAAAACTGAGAAGTAAATGAAAGACTATTCAGAAAGAAAGTTGAAAGCAGGTGCTAAATTGGTTGGCATTTTTGGCGTCACTGGCTGCGAAGACTCACTGTTGACACATTCGGGAACCGAATTTTTCTGAGCCGCCGATCTCGTAACCACAGATGTGGTGACCGGTATCAACGGCTGTGTCAACGGAGTACTAGGCTGAGCTACGTTTGGTGGCGGAACAGCAGCAGACATGGTCTTTTCTTTACGCGTTGATTTTTTGCGCTTCGGGGACTCATTTAACAGCTGAAGGCCATTAAAGTCCGAGTCCAGCTTAGAGAACTGTTTAGATAGCGTACGAAAACCACTAAACAATTCCTTAAAGCCCTTACATGTCTGCCGCATGAAGGCTCTCATTTCATTCTCCACCTCACGACACTCCTAGCAACAATAGTGCAGCCCAATGCGCTTAGCCAAAGTATCAGCAGTTGAACCAGTGATGTTGACACATTTGGCATGTACAACATTATCACACAGCCAACATAAGATTCTTGGCTAAGCACACGTAATCTCACCTTTGCAGGTTTTAACAGCACAAATAAGATGTCCTTCCATTTTAATAAGACTCCACTGTAAAAGAGTAGCCAAATAAAACGTTAGAAAAAACTAAGAGTAAACTATGTACGAAAAAAGAGAGTAAATGCTAAGTAGGCGAGAGCGTTAACTGTCGTTACAGTAACTGCAACAACAAATGCACAGCGCAGACGAAAGTAGGAGAGAGAGTGAACAGAAGAGAGTAAGCGCGCTCACGACAGAATCTAAAAATAGATCAAGCTACCAAGCAATGCAACAACAACGCTACAAAGAGTACATGTAAACAAAGAAGCAAATTGCAAACCAATTACCAAATTACCAAACACAAATGTTTGACTAATTTAATAGAAAAGCACTCGCGAGTGAACAGATTCTCCAGCAAAAGAATAAGAAAAAACACTACAAGAAGTATTAATAAGATTTTGTTACATAGAACACCGGTTGTTCAAAGAAATAAAGAAACTTCGGGGAGAAAAAGAAAAACGCGTCTGTTCACTTGAAGAGAAAGCTGATTTTTTTTCATGCATTTTGTTTTATAAAGACTTTACTGATTTTCCTGTCAGATAACGCGAATACTTGTTATGAATTTTATATGTTATGTAAATATTTATTATAATATGAATGGATCATCTTAATATATAATAACTCCATTCCACTCATAGGCTGTGAATCAAAATAAAAGGATAGGAACCGTCGAGTTGTTTAATTAAGACAAATATATTTACATGCTTTCAAATTATTTTCGACAGATAACTAACTCACTCGTTCGCCTGCTCTCCTTGTTAACCGACAAACAAATTATTGTTCGAATTAAAATTGAATTGAAATATGCAGGATACATCGATATTTTTTATTATTTAATCATCTTTTATACGACGCTTACAATCGACATAAATATTAGAGTATTGATTTGCGAAGGCGCTGAGATTGGCACACAACATATAAAATAAACTTTACCTACGCAGAGAAAACCGGAGTCTTCATGCCAAATTGTGTGTTTCTAGCTTTTGTAGAAGCTGAGATCTGATCATCTGGTCATCCAGACGTGATCCTGAGCAGTAGTATGTATGATTTTTGGGATCTGCAATGCCTTCTTCTGCCTGTTTCATACGTTTTCGAATGCCGGGAAGTTGTTATAGACTTCTACCCAAGTAAAAAGACTAGTGGTAAAGGTTAAGGTAAAGGTTAAATAGCTGCCTACATCTCCGATTTTTTTTAAATTTTTTTCACTGATAGGGCTATATTTATCATGAATTTAGGTGGTAAAATTATTTGGCGGTCGCTTCTAGTTTTTTATTGAATTTTGAAAATAATTAATTTTACATGTATTTTGTTGTTGGGCAATTCTGAGTAAAACGTCACGACGACGCGCACTGTGTTCCACAAGCGATTTATTCCAAGCAAAAAATGCGGCAGACACAAAAATTATGCCGTTGCAACGGTTAATTTGCGTATTGCTTGACGCTTGTTCAGAATTTCGGCGCGACAGCCGAAAAGTCGTTGCTCGGTAGTCTGGCGCCAATGCAGATGCTCAATAGCTTTTTGAAGCCATTGGTATATCATTCGATGTGTAATTTTCAAAGCGTAAAGATGGCAAATTGCAAGAAATGCGAGTTAACAAATGCAGAATTTTCTTTATTGCTTCAGTCGGATATTGAACTAATTGACTTTTTACGCAAGCATAACGTAATATGCAATGTAAAAATGTGTCCAAAGTGCGGAAATGAGTGCCAAGTTAAATACAGATCTGATTCTGTAATTAACTTTACATGTCATAGCTACGGAACTATTTCTGCGGCTGCAAAAAAAAAGAAATTAAAGCGGTGTATGTTCTCAGAAACCATCCGAAAAAACACCTTTTTCCAAGGTCACCGATTCTCCATCAATGAAATTTGCCAGTTCATAATGTTGGACACAAATGGACTTAAGCGCGAAGTCCAGTTTTTGATGCAGGAATTGGGATGGTCACGGCCATCAATAATTGACTTCCGCAACTTCATGCGCGAAGTATATATAGACTGGGCGGTACGCAACAGTCCTCGGACCATTGGTGGCCCCGGCAAGGTGGTTGACACCGGAAATATAACTGTGGCCGCATAGTGGAAGGTCAATGGCTATTTGGCGGCATCGAAAGAGACACCAAGTAATTTTTTATCGCGCCAGTGGAGTCCAGAAATAAGGACACCCTGTTGTCTCTTATAAGGGAAAGAATAGCCGATGGCACTACCATTATGTCGGATTGTTGGAAAGCCTATTCTTGTCTTAAGGACGAGGGCTTCCAACACCAGACCGTGAACCACTCCAAAAATTTCGTCGATCCATCAACCGCTGCCCATACTCAATCCATCGAGCGGCTGTGGCGTGACGTGAAAGATGGCATACCCCGCTTCGGACGGAAAAAAGCGTACTTTGTAGGGTATCTGGCCAAATTTCAATTTTTTAAGAAATTCCCTTCACACCCTGATCGACTCCATGAAGTCTTTAAAGCCATAGGAGAGTTATATGACCCAAAGAGGGAAGGAGTTGTAATAAAAGATATCAAAATTTGCTGGGTAAGTGAAGCCCGCCGCATGCGAAAAATTTTTGAAAAAAAAAATCGCGCGATTTTTTTTTTTCAAAAATTTTTTGCCTACGGCGCTTTGTGTTTAGTGCCGTTAATGAACACCTTTTCCCTATTATTAGGACTCGTCTGATTCGGAATAGAAGACCAACTTCAATGTCTTCAATAAATCGGCCTTTATAAGGACCACCAAAACTTAATAAAGATACAAATATAGTACGTATGTATTACAGAACAAGTTGTTGGGAAACGGAAAAATTACTTTAAAACTCTTAAAAATGTTTCATAGGAATGTAGTATTGAAGTGACAACAAATTTTTCATTGCAAACCCATCAGCTTGTGGCCCACTGTACTGACACAAAAAGTTGCAGACATACTGGCGTCACACACAAAAAGGCAACAACAAAATACATGCAAATTTAATTATTTTCAAAATTCAATAGAAAAAAAACTAGAAGCGACCGCCAAATAATTTTATCACCTAAATTCATGATAAATATAGCCCTATCAGTGAAAAAAATTTAAAAAAAATCGGAGATTTAGGCAGCTATTTAACCTTTACCCGTGAAAGAATAATGTCGCAGTAGATTCTTGTTTTTTTTGAATTGAATTTCAAAATTTAATATAAGAAGTTTGCATGTATTTTGTGATTGAACGCGATTTTATTTAAAAACGAGAACAACAGTCGAGCGACACGTGGCAGTGGGATACCCTTCGACCTTTTTTTGATCGTAAAGAGTTCATAATTGTATGATACTACTCCTTAATAGAAATATCGTAACGTAAGTCTTCATAAGCAAACAGTATCTTTGATGTGTCGCTCAAAAATCAACTTAAAAGATTAAATTATTGATTTGCGTGGGCGCATTTGAAATAAACTTGATCTGCGCCTTGCGAACAAAAACCTTCATGCCAAATTTGGTGTCTCTAGCTTTTATAATAGCTGAGATCAGTGTGTTCATCTGGTATTCCGGACATCCGGACAGACATGGCTAGTGAGGTCTTCACTCCTCCTTCTGCCTATTACATACATTTGCTCTAAGTAAGTATACCTTTATTTTCAATGGTCGAAGGGTTTAAAAAGCGATGAACTGGTTACATATTTATACTTAACTAAACTTGTACCAAGACTATCGATCTACCTCAGTAGTTGGCGAACTTGGCCTCATGCGACTTTTTTGTTTTTAAAACTCACGTTACCAATCTGTGACACCCGGTTGGGGCCATACAAGAAAAATTGCAAAGTAAACTAAAGGCGATCTCGGATAGCGCCTACCAGGCGTGCTTCGGTAATTGGGGACCGATATGGCATACGGCATATGTATGTGTATCGATTCTGGAAACAACCGAAAAACCGGAAATCAAACCTTGCCGGCTAAAAGATATGAATTTTTAGTTTGGCACCATAGACCATTGAAAATTGTCAAAAAATAGTTTGCTAACTTTGTGCAAGTGTCTCTAACAGCGAAAAGGACGGATGTCAGACTCCATCATATATATTTCATTCCACCATATAATGGGATCACGGCCAAATCAATTGGAAACAGAGTTAAAAGCTAGGAACACAAAATTTGTCATTGTGTACAATGCGCAGATCAAGTTAATTTAAATATAAAGTGCCACTCCCACCGCCCCCGCAAATTCAAATTTAAATTTTTTAGGTTGATTTGAAAAGCGTCAGAGACAAACTTTCTGACTTCTACATATAGTAATCCGAAGTCAAAATCTACACTAGACTTTTTGAAACCCTAGAAAACAATGAGTGTCATGATCGGCTAATGCGATATATATTTCTATATGTTTTTTAACCTTCCGAATCTAAATCTGAGCTCGAAATAACCTATCAAGTCTGATTTATTTGAATCCAGTTTTGTTGAGTTTTGAGTTTTGTCAATAAGTATATGTATGCATTTTTACGTAATTCTAAACAGGAGTGGCAACCGCGGGAGTTTTACAGTAGCTTAGTGGACTTTTTTCTGGACTCTTTAAGACAATGATGTCGACAGTAGAACAGTTTTTTAAACTGGCCGAATAAGGCAATTGATGTGTGCTAGAGCGAGACGCCAATACATACATATGCATTAGGGTGACCAGAACACCCGGACTCAAATCCGGGATGCTTGAGTCATGTTTTTTTACAAACATGAAGTTTTTTAATTTTTATACTAACAGATAAAATTTTTCAATTTTCAATCCGACTTCGTATCGTATTTTTCTAAACCGGTAATTTTCTTCAAAAGACTGGCATTCTTTGGGTGCAACAATTCTTAAAAAAGTCATGGCAAGTCATGTTAGAATAATTGAATTGCCCAATCAAATATGCTTTACACTTTCAACAGCAAAACGATTTCGCTCATCTGACCACTGCGAATTCATGAGTGAAAAAAGTCTCACAATTTGCATGGTGGGCTGCAATCGCAAAGAAAAATTGAACGATTTTAAGAATTTTTGAAAAACATGTTGTGCTTGGGTTTGCTGCAAAAAATGCGACACATTTCTCATTTGTACTTTGTTCGAAAAACTCGTTTGGCTGATTTCCCCAGAAACTTTTTCAAGTTTACGATCTGATTGAACAATTGGGTCACATCAAAATGAATGTTTTTGTCAAGTAAATACTGAACCTGAGCATCGTAACAAAAATTTCTATTTTCAAGCTACAACCAACCAAATACTCTGAATTCGTCAAGCGATTCGGTCCATTTTTTGAGATAATTTAACGTTTCGGTGTCCACTATTCAGGTTCGTTCCTCGAATGATGTACAATCTCAGACGGTTCAAAATTGTTTTGACGTTTAAAGTCTGAAAATTCGAGTTTAGCCTCTCTTCCAAATTTTCACTGATCTCGTCTATTGTACAAATAATGTCTAAAATCGAGTTGGATTTGCGTTCAGTCTTTTCCATTCCTTCGTGAAAAAAAGTCATTAGTGAATGAACAAACCACAAAAATGCTTCGATTAAATCATGTTTCAATTGTGCTGGTGGTTTTGGTATAGAGAAAAAATATGACTTCAATACTGGATGCATTTGTAAAATCCTTTCAACTCCTGGTTTTAAACTGAGAAATCTGACTTTGATGTGGTTCAGTAATTGTCTGATTTCGATTTCAACAAAATCACAAAAATCATTGAGCTCATTTGTTCTAACTGTGTAGATGGAAAAGTAACTATAAATTTTAAAGATGAGTGTGTCAAAGTCAAATAATCCGAATTGATCGAGTCCATGATGGACTGCGTTGTGCAGGATATGCGCAGGGCAGCCGATACCAACTATATTTGGATTGATTTCGCTTTCGAGATGTTGAAGGATATTTCTTTCACCTTTACGTTTCAAACCTCCAAAATAAGTATTTGTATTGTCAGCAACAAAAGTAACGAGCTTATCTATTACACCCTGCTTTTCAAGAACTTCTTTAACTAAGTCCGTAATCGTTCGTGCCGTTTCGTTATTTGTGCTGTGCAAATCTAATAAACGAATTTGAATGCCAGTTTCTTTGTCAAAATATTGCACGACTACAGGAAACAACTTTGTATTACCGTGGTTGCTACCATCAGTACCGACTCCAACAAAAGGGATGTTTGAAATTTAATTTCGTGTCAATTCTATTGAATGGGGAGATAAAACATCGTTAACAATGGCCTCGGTTTTAGAGCGTGCGCTAGATATTTTTTTCGGCGTCTCGAAGTCACTGAAGATTTGCCGGAGCAGACCTGTTAGGCAATCCGTAGATCGGTAGCTCATGTGGTGTTTGACGGTGTGAAACGTCATGATTCCTTCTGCTGCTGAGATCTTCATAGCAGATGCCGTGTTTTTTTTAATGACAAATCTGTCCATAGACTTTGACTTTGTAGAGTAATGCAGATATAATTGAATCAACATACAAAACCAAACAGAAACAAAGAAAAAAACTCTTTTTACTATCTTTCTTGCTACTTTGTTAAAAAATCAAAAAACAAAAATGCAATCCAGGGAATAGTGAGAACATAAATACTAACCTTCAGATGCTACGCTAACACTATTTTCAGCTGCATGCACCCATCATTTAAATAATAAAAATTCAATTTTGAACAAGAGCAACAGTCGAGCGGCACGCGACAGTGGGATACCCTTCGACCTTTTTGAAACGTAAAAAGTCAATAATTGTACAATACTTCTACTTAATAGAAATATCGTAACGTAAGCCTTTACTTGTATATGCGTCTGTGTATGAATACGTGTATATGCATGTAGCATTTCATTGGTCAAGCACAAATGTATGTATGTGTGTGTGTGCGTTTGAATGCAAAAAATGCGTGTGCACAGAAAAGAAGAGAAGAACAACAGATGGCGCTACGCGCTCGCACTCTCTTTCCTTGTCTTTCCTACAAGAGCATTGCAATGACGTCGCAGCTTGCTAGTCTATGTACAAAATCAAAGCGAACAAGCTTTTTGTTTAATAACTTCTGTGTTTGTTGTCCGATCGGATTGGAATTTTGACGTAATGTTGGTATTATAATTAAGCTAAGTATAGTCTTACTCAGAATGTTGTATTTTTTATATGTCGCTTGCAAATCGGCTTAAAAGATGAAAAAATATTGATTTGCGTGGGCGGGAGGCGTGGCACCCAACATTTAAAATAAACTTCCGTCCCGGATAAATAGAAACCTTCATGCCAAGTTTGGTGTCTCTAGCTTTTACAATAGCTGAGATCTGTGTGTTCATCTGGACATCCAGACATCCAGACACCCAGACATCCGGACAGACAGACAGACATGGCTTAATCGACTTGGCTAGTGATCCTCGAACACGAGTTACTGCACAACTCCCGCAGCCGCCACCCACTACTGTTTGGCATTATCTAAAAATGAATTCATAAACTTCTTGCCTTCGCGCTCCGTCTAATGCTTTAACCATTTGTCTATTCGCTTTTCAATTGTTTATGCGTTCTTCTCCTGTCGGTCAGTTGAAATTGTGCGTTTCGTTCGAGTACAATATAAAATTTGTATTTTTAAATGCTTAGTAATAATCCAAATAAAGCACGATATCTATTATAAATAACGGAAAATAAATAATCCATGGCCTTCTAAAGTCAGCTCCTGACTAACATATAGCGTTCGACTTGTTTTTCTAAATGTAGTCCGAACTAAGTTGCGAAAGCTATAGCAGTCCACATTAAGATTCCATTCGTCCATTTCCATTCTTTTGCTCCACTTCTAATTTCCAACTGAAAATCCAGCAAAAATATGTATAGATTGACCGAAATTAACCGTATGTGATTCACTGAAGCCATAATGAACATTTTAGTATCTCCAGATAGACTTGGCCATTGATTATGCGAACGAATAAAGTTTCTTAGTGGTATGCCAAATATACTTCTGGTTGATACAAATATTTAATTCTTCGATTTTCTGGTACTAGCAGTTTAATAAAACGATTTGTTTTATTATGATATTTCATATTATTCTTTATAAGTTGCATACCGATTGAAAATTTGGGCGCCAACAACGCGAACTGATCGCCAAACAGGCCCATCGTCGATATTCAACAGTTTAAAAAGTTTTTAACACATCACTTGTGTTCACCGGAAGCAGCGGCTTTTATCAACTCTACGACTTTTCCTGCTTGCTCAATTTTAATTTTAAATAAATCATGTGGGGTAAAGTTTAAAAAGCTGCCAACATCACCGATGTCGTTTAAATTATTTTTACTGCTAGTGCTATATTTATCAAGATTTTAGGTGAAAGAATTATTTGATGGTGATGGCATTAAGCGCAACTAAATTTTAATGAAATAATCAAGCCGTAGCTTAACATATTTTATTTCATTAACTCGTAAAAATTCGTGTAGTTAATATATTGTATAAAATTAAAGACTGTCGCTCTCTATTTCTAAAATAGTTGTATACCAATTGGCGGATTAAACCAGACAAATAACCACGCCTGCTTTTAATTTATTTCTTCCTGAATATCCGAGCTTATGATGCTTTAAACAATGTGAATGAGAAAACAAATTTCCTTGAAACAGACAGACATATGGACATTTTAATACGTGTAGCTTGTTTGACCCCCTCGACGAATTTGATTCAGAATTTACACATATTGGTGGATGTTCCCGAAAGGCATTGCACATTGGTCAATTAATTTTCATACCTTTCACTGGGTATATTAATTTTGGCCCTATTAGGAATATATTCTGAGAATCAGTATCACCCAGGCATTCGAACTATCGTCTGTCCATGTGCTCGTGTATTCGTGTGTCCGAGTGTCCGTCAGACATCTAGTCTCTCAGTTCAAATCTATTTCGTTTATATGTACATATAAGTCGAAACAAGCGCATACCTGTCACACATTATATATGTGCGTTGTCGAGCCGACGGTGCAGTTGGTAGTGTTTTATATGTTCTAAATATGTGTTTTTTATGTGTGTAAATCAGCTGACTCGAGCGTCGTACGTATCGAGCAGCATCGAAGTCGTAAGTAGCGCAGTTTAATATATATTTTTTTATACCCTTCGACCATTGAAAATGGTCAAAAAAGGTTATACTTACTTTGTGCAAATGTATGTAACAGGCAGAAGGAAGCGTGGGAGACCCCACAAAGTATATATATTCTTGCTCAGGATCACTAGCCAAGTCGATTAAGCCATGTCTGTCTGTCTGTCTGTCCGGATGTCTGGGTGTCTGGATGTCTGGATGTCCAGATGAACACACAGATCTCAGCTATTATAAAAGCTAGAGACACCAAACTTGCCATGAAGGTTTCAATTTATCCGGGACAGGTGAAGTTTATTTTAAATGTTGGGTGCCACGCCTCCCGCCCACTCAAATCAATATTTTTTCATCTTTTATGCTGATTTGCAAGCGACATATAAAAGATACAACATTCTGAGTAAGACTATACTTAGCTAATTATAATACCAACATAACGTCAAAATCCAATCCGATCGGACAACAAACACAGAAGTTATTAAACAAAAAGCTTGTTCGCTTTGATTTTGTACACAGACTAGCATGCTGCGACGTCCTGCAATGCTCATGTAGGAAAGAAAAGGAAAGATAATGCGAGCGCGTAGCGCCATCTGTTGTTCTTCTCTTCTTGTCTATGCACACGCATTTTTTGCATTCAAACGCACACACACACATACATACATTTGTGCTTGCCCAATGAAATGATACACGCATATACACGTATTCATACACAGACGCATATAAAGGCTTACGTTACGATATTTCTATTAAGTAGAAGTATCGTACAATTATTGACTTTTTACGTTTCAAAAAGGTCGAATGGTACTGTTGCTCTTGTTTTTATTGATATTTAATTAAATAATTAAGCATGTAAACGTAGGTATCGGGTGTATCACAGCCCGCTCGACTGTAGTTTTCCTTTTAGTTTATAAGAATAGAAAAATAAAAAAGAAAAAGTAAATACAATAAAAAGTTACGCCAGTCGCGCATTAGATTTGAGCTCACGATCGTACACACAACCTTTAAGAACTTCCGTCCGCCACCGTAACCACTCAGCCGCTGCCTCACTTTTCATCCGATCGGCAAAGTTTCATTGTGAGTCAATTCTATTACCATTCTATTCAAATAAAAATTTCAATAAAATGATGTGGGCGACGCCAGATTTGAACTTCGATATGCTTGCGTTAATTAGGTGTGCTTAATTTTATATGTTCAAAATAAGTTTAATTCGTTTAATTTCTCACTTACTCATTTTTATTTATTTATTTGAAAGAGGGAGTCTCCCAGCAGAGAAGGCGCGAGGCACTGCGACCAGAATGGTCTTTTGTGCCTAAATGCTCTCCCTATCTTGACAAAAGCCGCTCTGCTTCCCTGATGAAGCCAAGCAGGTCTTTCGTCGAGGAACGGACAATTTGCTCGGGAACTGCGATTTCCACGTGCAAATGTTTCCTCCTACTCCAAACCAAGGCTGGACAGTCACACAGTATGTGTTTGGTGGTTTCATCGTCCTCTTTACAGAGCCTGCACTCTGCATCAGAGGATAGACGCATTTTTGTTAGGTGATAGTTCACCAGATGGTGGCCACTGAGATAGCCAACAAGGAGATAGAGATCTCTCCTGGAGAGTGAGTCTGTTCTGCGTTTAACCGAGGGATTTGTAAGCTCTCTAGCCTGCCTCATCCCTGGTTGGAAGAACCAATAGCGTTCGGTCAACCTATCTGCCCAAGTTTTCACAAGGGATGAGATGGTTGACCACCCCATGCCGCAGAAGGGTTCGGGGCCAACCATAGAGGCTGATGACCCCGCCCTCGCTGGCTCATCCGCTAGCTCGTTGACCTGGAAGCCAAAGTGTCCAGGTACCCAAAGGAGGGTAACTTTGTTTCTTTTGGACAGCCTCTGGAGGCAGTTCCAGCAGTCAGCCACCATACGTGAACTTACTCTCTTTGAGGAGAGGGCTAGTATGGCAGCTTGGCTGTCCGAGAAGATGTAAATGTTCGCTCCTCTCATCCCCTTCTCAAGGATAAGACGGCAGCAGAACTCAATGGCATGAACCTCGGATTGAAAGACCGTGGGCCACTTGCCCATGGCAATCGAGGTTTTGGAGTTGGGACCATGTATCCCGGCTCCAACCCCCTGATCAGTTTTAGACCCGTCGGTATACCAGTGTATGCCGTGAGGGTCGCTGATGGGGTTGCCAGCATCCCAGTCCTTCCGGTCTGGGAGGAGAGTCCTGAATTTTGCACCAAAGAGGAGTTCCTTGGTCATAGAATCTCATCTAGTGCAGATCTCTAAGCCAGGAATATCTTTGATAAGTCTAGCATGCCCTGATTCGGTAGCTAGAAGCCCAGATTGGAGCTTGATTCTAAGAAGACTCATTGCAGCGACTTCTTTTATTTTGATATGCAGCGGAGTCAAGTTGAGGATTGACTCCATTGCTGCTGTGGGACAGGTGCGGAGTGCACTAGCCTATGCAATTTATTGCATTTGTTGATGGCAGTGACCTGCGTCACCTTTGGCCACCACACAATTGCAGCGTAGGTGACGATGGGTCTTACCATCATCTCAAATAGCAACCGGATGTTACAGGATTTGAGACCCCAGGTTCTACCAAAGAATCTTCTGCATGACCACATGGCATGAGTTGCCTTTGATAGAGTATTGTTTAGGTGGGAATTCCAGTTTAGTCTTTTGTCAAAGGTTACCCCTAGATACTTAACTTACCTGGAAAGACCCACAGGGGAGCCGCCAATGTTAAATTGACCTATGTCAATAGAATAGCGCTTAGTGAAGGGAACAATAATTGCCTTTTGGGGATTGATGCTGAGACCTACATCTTCGCACCATCTGCCAACCGTGTTCAGAGCAGATTGCATTAGCTCTGTCACGGTGTTGGCAAATTTCCCGTTCACTATTAGAGCCAGGTCTGCGAGAATGCTTAGTAGTTCATCAACTATTAAAGACCAGAGTAGGGGGATAAGACCTCTCCCTGGGGACATCCTTTAACCGCACTGATAAAGGCAGTCGTGGTGTCCAAGGTAGAGGAAATGATCCGGTGTTTGAGCATAGCCTCAATCCACCGGATTAGGGGACGGGCAATATTTCTGCGCTCTAGCGCAGCAGAAATAGAGCCGTTGCCGGTATTATCGAAGGCACCCTCTATATCAAGAAAAGAGCACAAAGCAATGTTCTTGGATGCGAGGGCTTCTTCGATTTTACCTACTAATTTGTGGAGGGCGACCTCCGTCGACCTTCCGGCTATATACGCAAACTGCGTGGGATGCAAAGGATAAGTTTCCTGCAGAGAGAACCGTATGTGCAGGTCTATGAACCTTTCCGCTGTCTTAAGCAGGAAGGAGGTGAGACTGATCGGCCGATAGGATTTGGGCTGGTCCTGGGGACGATTCCCCTGTTTGGGAATGAATACCACATTGACTCTCCTCCAAGAGACGGGTATGTATCCCCAAGTGAGACTAGCTCTAAACAGGCCGACCAGCGGATCGAGAATATGATCCAGGCTGTTTTGTAAAAGGGCTGGGAAGATTTGATCGCCCCCTGGGGCTTTGAAGGGAGCGAAGGAATCTACAGCCCATTTGACCTTTTCAGGGTCGAAGATGGTTCCCGATAAATTGGAGCCACGTGAGTCCGGTGACGTGGTGACGTCATCTTGACTGGATGGATCTGGGTTCGCCACCGAACCTGGGAAGTGGACTTGAAGCAGAAGATCAAGTGCCTCCCTGCGATCTTGGGTGAAAGAGCCATCTGCTCTTTTAAGAAGCCCTATACCATTAGACGACCCTTTAGCTAATACTTTGTGCAGTCTCGCTGCCTCCGGCAGCGATTCAATGCTACCACAGTAGCTGCGCCACGTATCGCGTTTGGCACGTCTAATGTTTTTATTATAATTAGTTAGGGCGTCCCTATAGACGTCCCAGCTGACACGATTAGCTTTGGCCCTATTGAAAAGGCTTCTAACCTTCCTTCGTTGTGCGGATAGTTCCTCGTTCCACCATGGAACTTTACGGTTGACCTCTAGGGTCTTCCGAACAGAGCTGTCCTCGAAGGATGTGATGAGCACATCTTGAAGCAGGTTGGCAGCAAGTTCTATCTCACTAATAGAACTTGGGTTGCTGATCAACAAATCTGCTTTAAAAGCCACAGAGGCTTTAAAAAGATCCCACTTGGTCTTTTTGGGGCAGAAGGAGTTCTGACGGATCTCGACTTGGCCAGGTAGGTCGAACCTGATGTGCTGATGGTCCGACAACGTGGCTTCGTCTGTGACCCGCCAGTTCACCAGTGAACTCCCAATAGAGTTACTGTCTAGGGTAAGATCCAGAACCTCTTCCCTAATGGCATTAATGAAAGTTGGCTTACACCCTATGTTAGCAACATCTAATTGACAACACAATAGATATTCTAAAAGAGACTCACCACGTTTGTTGACGTCGCTGCTTCCCCAGATCGTGTGATGCGCGTTGGCATCACAGCCGATCACGAGCGGCTTGTTGTGTAAGCGGCAGAACTCCACCAGCCGCTGAACCTCTGTGGGGGGAACGTCATCCACGTCGCCCGGGAAGTAGGCAGAGGCGATCACAACCTCCCGGACGCCCTCAGCCGTGGCTACCTCAATAGCCGTTGCCACCAGGTCTCTGTGGATGAAATTTGATAAAGGGAAGTGTCTCACATTGCTATTAACAATAATAGCAGTGCGAGGGGCACCTCCCGTGCGGTCATATATCAACTTACATGATCCGCATGATAGTCCACGGATGTGGCCACCGATCAACCATGGCTCCTGGACGAGAGCCAGGGGCCCTTGCGGGGGGTCTCCGCACTGTGCCAGTGGAGGGCCTGGAATGGACGACGGGGCGTCCGCTGCCAACCACCGGCTTAGTACGGTCCGCTGTGGGCTTGGGGGCAGTCACCACTATGACTGGGGGTTTGGGGATGGGTTTTGTCAGCGCCACTGCAGCTGCGGCGCTGGTGGACGCCACCGGAGCGTTAGCCACAGCTGTCACGCCAGTAGGGCCCACCGTCACCGCCGCTGGAGGATCGCTGACGGGAGGGGGGGTTGGAGATGGGGAGGGGGAGGGAGCAGGAGCGGGGGAGGCCCTGACGGCGGAGTTCTTAAGGATAAGCTTGACTCTGCCAACTCGGCCGCTGATGGACTTGATATGTCCAAAAGCTTCCTTGACCCAATCGGCAGTGCTGCTGTTCTCGCACACCAGGAGCAGCCACTCGCCATCGCCTTTAGGATGCTCTCTTGCACCGTGGCCATATGCTCCGGTGTAAGAGGTTTAGTGGGGTCAGCCGAAGTGAAGCCCAATTTCACCCTGCTTGCCACTTGGCTGAAGAGTGGCTTTGTGGACTCCACATGAGTCTTTTTGGGCTTCTTTGAGGACCCTTGGGGTTCGGGGATGGTATCGTCACCGCGCATCCGCTTAGCCTTGGTTTCCGCGGGGGGCGCAGTGGCGATAGCCAGAGCCTCTGCTCTGCTCGAACCCTTTGCGAGTGCAGCTTTGAAGAGCTTCTTCTCGCGGGTCTTCAGTTTGACGAAGGCGTTCCCCGAGTCCAGTCGCAGAGTCTGGATTTGGGAGCCGGCTTCCGTGAGACCTGACCTCTGAGAGGCCACGGAAGCGTCGTCAGCAAAGCTGATCAGGTCACCTTCAGCTTCGGCGTCGGAGGACATCACCTCGACGGTCTGCTGCATGACTGAGCAGTTGTTGGACGAGAAGGCAGCACTAGCGAACTCAGTGTCCAAGGGAGTTCGTGGCCTGTCCGGGTCCCCCGGAGTACCAGGGTCGAGACCCGTGGTATTGGGGGTGGATGCCAGCAGCCCCGGAGTACCAGGGTCGAGACCCGTGGTATTGGGGGTGGATGCCAGCAGCCCAACAGCTGCAGTGCTGGTATTGGGGTCGGCTTCGCCCTGGGTTGATGCGTTCAAAGCCGCATCAGGCTTGTTTGTAAAATTTTGATGATCCATACGAAATTGATCCCACGAGTAAGCGGGAAGGGAAGGTCACCCACGACATAGCCCGCTTGCCGTGGGAAGTCTAAATGAAACTGGAGGGCGACAGGTATCCAGAGTCCGCATACGAGAGACCGGGCTACCCCCCGGCCATGCATCCATTAGCGTATGCTGTTCCGCCTTGGATTGTGGTGATTTATAGATTCACGATCTTCGCCCGACTACAATTAGTCAGCACCCCTAGCAGAGACATGACCGTGCTAGGGGCCTGCTTCCAGCCGCCCTCACGTGGAGAGTATAGCCGCACTTCCGTCAGTAGGAGCAAGGACGGCACTTACCCCAGCCAGAGCTGTGGTTAAATTTAATTCCCCTTGCTCTCTCTGACGGCTGACGGCCGAACTCACTTACTCATAGTCTGATTTAAATGAAATTTTCAGAAAACACCCGTGGCAAGGTATTTGGTTGTTGGGTGTATATTGTGGATTTTATATAGTTATTCCTGATTTACAGAGACGGAAACGGGCGTGGCTAAATTTAAAACTTTGAGACACCTGACTGCAGTAGGCTAGGGAGGTTCACCGTTTATATGATACATGTAGATTCCGGTTTTAGTGTATTAACAAACAGTTTTTATTATATTTATATTTACTTGTATTTATAATTAACAATTTTTTAAAATGATTGGCGGTGCACCGACCGAGATTCTGGCATAAAGTGTCTACCTTATTGATAATTATTAGCGACTCGCTAGTTAGTTAGCCGATCTCTTTCATTGTGAATTAATTTCTGGCGCTTAATAGTGATGACCACTTCGAGTCTTCGAACTAGTTTTTGTTCAGATCCAATTCCTACATACATAGAACTTAGAAAAACATACTCAACCGACCCATGTTAAACAAGAGTAGATGAATGAATTACAAATAAGATATCCTTTGTGGCATACCGACATATCTCTGCGGGAAATTTAATATCTCCGCCAAGTACAAACGCCTAGCTGAGTAACATAAGTCTGTTTTTTCTGGTGGATTTACATCGTTTTGAAAACGTCATATCTCCGCGCGGATCTTTGTCATTATATACATTCAATAATAGACATTTTTCTTTCATTTTCACGATAAGACGATAATTAGACATTAGCCTAATAGCCTATAGATATCATTACTAGCTTAGGCCAAATTTTAGCGACTGGAATAATAGTTGGATCAAGGTCAACGGTGGTATAAAATCAAAATAAAAACAATTTTTTTATTTCTTTATTTCAAAAAGACGATGGTTAAAAATTCAAAATAAAAACAATTGGTTTATTTCTTTATTTCTGTTGTAAGAGTTTGTGTCGTATCATAAAATATAAAGACACAACGTAGTGGTACGGTCGAACGTTTATTCAGAACTAAGGATAAAGAGTAATACAAAAACTGATGCTTCATACAATGTTGCCAGATTATTCAGTAACGGCTTAACAGTGTTGCCTGATTATATGTTAGCTTACTTTAAATGTTAACGGCTGTTACATATTCAATACTTCTTCTTAAGCTACATATTATATAATTCAAATCATGCCAAGATTCTTTACAAAGCCGTTGTGCTTATTCTTATTAAGACATTTTGTTAGTACATCGGCAACATTATCGTTTGTTCTTACATACTCTAATACAATATCATTTGAGTCTACTTTTTCACGTATAAAGTGATATTTTATGTCAATGTGTTTTGTGCGCTTATGATGCACAGGATTCTGCGCTATGTGTTGCGCACTTATGTTGTCGCCAAATATGGTCATCGGCTCCGGTTGCTCAAACCACGCAATCTCATGAAGAAGTCTTCTCAAGTAGATAGCTTCTTTGGCAGCCATGGATAACGCGATGTACTCCGCTTCTGTGCTGCTTAACGCGACAACGCTTTGCTTCGTTGAAGACCAAGAGAACGCACTTCCTGCCATGAAGAATGCGTAGCCACTGTAGGATTTTCTGTCCTTTTCGTTAGCCCAATCAGCGTCAACGAAGCCTTTGACTGATTCGCCAGCCTTGCGGTATATGATACTCAGGTTTATAGTACCCGCAAGATACCTCAGAATGTGTTTCGCTGCAATCTCGTGTTCTTCGTGTGGATCAGTATTTCTTTGCGACAATTTGCTGACAGCGTGCAAAATGTCTGGTCGACTCAGGACTGCTAAATACATAAGCGAACCAATTAGTGACTGGACACAGCTTTCACTCGTGCATCCCACTTGATATCCTGGGTCTAACGGTGTGCTTACTGGACGACAGCTGTTCATACCATATGTTTCCAATAGCCCTTTTATGTACGTTTTCTGGCACATCTTGATAGATCCTCTCTCACCATCTCGCTCTATTTCCATGCCAAGGAAATAGTTGATGGCTCCGCCATCATGCATCTTAAAGCTTGATGCAATCTTCTTCTTAATCTCAGTTATGTCATTTTCGCTCGGACACAAAATGATTAAGTCATCGACGTAGACTGCTATATAGCTGAATTTCCGTTGTTCTTGCTTAAAGTATAAGCAAGCCTCGTTCCTGCATCTTTTGAACCCCATATTCTTTAAGACGTCATCAAGTGTGTTGTTCCACACTCTTCCTGATTGTTTAAGCCCGTAGAGAGCCTTTTGTAGCTTAAGAACCTTGTTCGGATGATGCTTGTCAATAAAATTCGGCGGCTGCTTCATGTACACAATTTCATGAAGCTTGCTGTTCAGGTATGCGTTTGCGATGTCGACTTGGTGCACAAACAATTGTTTTTCAGCAGCGATTGCAAACAGCATACGAATCGTCTCATACCGGATAACAGGTGAGAACGTTTCCCAATAATCTACGCCAAACTGTTGCCCACAGCCTTGAGCAACCAATCGTGATTTGAAGCTTTCAATATCTCCGTCTTTGTTTCTCTTGATTCGATATACCCATTTCGAACCGATAGCCTTGTGTCCTGGAGGTAGATCACATAACGTCCATGTCTCGTTTGCTTGAAGAGCGTCAAATTCATTTTGCATTGACTTTTGCCAATCATGCGAATGTTGACCCTGCAATGCATCTGCAGCGGATTTCGGTATCTCAATATCATCCATATAGTTCAGACTATTGAGCACCTGGTATTCCTTCGTCGGCCGGCCTGGTTGCCCTGTACGTACTAGTCTGGGCCTTCCTGGTCCTCGTCTGGTTGTGGTATCATCCTGCTGAGGTTCGCTTCTACCATTTCCTTCATCGCTGCCTTCATTATCGCTTGCGCTCACAAACTCCTCCTCCTCTTTGCCTGAGTCACTGCGCAGGTCTTTTATTTCTTCTTCATGCTCAATCTGCTCGTTTTCTGGAGTATAAGTGCATGACTCAAGGCGAATGATGTTTGTCATAAAGTCATTATTTTGTTCAGAAGGGTCACAGTTTTTGATCGTTTTTGCGCAAAACTCACCTTCAACAAATCGAACGTCTCGCCTTTCAATTATAGATCGTTTCTCTCTATCATACAAGCGATATGCTTTTGCTTCAAAGGAATAGCCAACGAAGATGTATTCCTTTCCCTTTGCTTTAAACTTGCCTTTTGTGCATTTATCAAGGGCAAACGCACGAGATCCAAACACTCTCATGTGCTTAACTGACGGCTTGTGGCCCTTCCAAGCCTCAAAAGGTGTACCTCCTGCCAGTGCTCTTGTAGGACATCGGTTCCTCAAATAGACTGCCGTAGTTACAGCCTCTGCCCATAGGAACTCCTCTAGCCCTGCGTGAATTAAGAGACACTTCGCCATCTCCACAATTGTACGATTCGCGCGTTCTGCTACACCGTTCTGCTGCGGGGTGTAGGGAACCGTCAGCTGCCGTTTGATGCCACATTTTTCCAAGTGATTTGTGAACTCCTTGTTAACATATTCCGTTCCGTTGTCACTTCTTAGCGACTTGATTTTGTGTCCGGTTTGGCATTCCACGTAGCTTTGAAACTTTTTAAATTTCTCAAACACTTGACTTTTGGTTTGCAAGAAGTAAACATAGATTTTGCGTGAGTAATCATCAATAAACGTGAGAAAGTATCTTTTTCCAGCGATTGACTTCACATTCATCGGTCCACATACATCTGTATGTACCAATTCGAGCACTTCCTTTGTGACTCGATTTGACTTTTGTGGGAACGGTAATGCACACAGTTTTGCTTGATTGCACGTGTCACAATTAATTTTCTCTTCTATGTTTCCGATGTGCATCCCATGTACTAGTTGCTTCTCGCTAAGCAACTCTAGATCTTTAAAATTAAGATGACCAAATCTATTATGCCAATTTACTGCAGGTGGCAAACTCTTTATTGTAAAAACAGCACTTTTTTCTGAGTATACGTACAAATTGTTTTCTTGTACTGCCTTTAACACAACTTTACCGTATTTGTTTTTTACCAGCGCTTCTTTTCCATTAAATGTAGTGCAAATATCATATCTTGCTGCTGCGCTTACTGAGTAAAAATTCATATGCAACTCCGGGACAAATAAAACATTTTGCAGCAGTAATACAGTGTTTTCGTACTGTAATTTCACAATACCGACGCCTTGGGACTCAACGAATTTGTTTGCTGCCAACATGACTGAAGTCTTCCTCTTCTCGTCAATTGTTTCGAACATGTTGCGATCGCAACACATGTGACATGTTGCACCACTATCGACACACCAAATGCTTTCGCGCCTTTTGTCAACATAGTTGTGCAGTGCACAACTTGCTTGATGCCCTTTAGCGCTGTCCGTCGCGCTCTTTTTCTTATTCCGACATTCGCTAGCTCGGTGCCCTGGTTTTTCGCAGATAAAACATTTTCCGTTAAATTTTTGCTTTTCGCTTGTTCTTTCGTTTCTCTTAGTGTTGCTGTTTTCTCCTTTGTCTCTGTTGCCTTTAGGTTGCGTGTGTGTGTACACTGCCTGTGACGTCGCATTGCCTTCGCGTTCTGCTCTTTCTTTCTTTCGAGCTCCTTCTTCTAACAGTTTTACTTCGACGATTTCAAATGTGGGCAACTCATCGCGAGTTTCAATAGCGACTACGATGTTTTCCCATGTATCAGGCAAACTGCTCAACAACATTATGACCTTCAATTCTTCGTTTATTTTGATGTCCATTTCAGCTAATCTCTCAATTGTCTCCACAAATGAGTTTACATGTGCTCCTACATTTTCGTCTTGCTGCATGTTGAAACGCAATAGTTTCTGATATAGCTGTACTTTCCTAATAGGCCCAACTTGTGTATGTAGTTGCTGTAGTTTCTTCCAAGCTGCTTCTGCCGTTGTGCACGCCTTAATGTGCATCAACTGAGTTGGTTTTACGTTTAACACCATATACGCCAGTGCCTTTTGATCTAGCGTATCCCATCTTTCTGCTTCTGATGCATTCCCGTCATCTCTCACATATCTTCCACACACAACTTTCCATAAGTCTGCTGTTACGAGGAGACTTTTCATGGCCATGTGCCATATTTCATAGTTTTCGTCACCAAGTTTTTCGATTTGAAGCGACATATTCATTTTTGCTTATTTTACCGGGTTAATTCTCGCACGACATTAACTTATAGCAATCAACGAGTTACTGTAACGAACATTTGATTTCTAGACCGACACGCACTCTTCTGGGCCCATAACCTGTTGTAAGAGTTTGTGTCGTATCATAAAATATAAAGACACAACGTAGTGGTACGGTCGAACGTTTATTCAGAACTAAGGATAAAGAGTAATACAAAAACTGATGCTTCATACAATGTTGCCAGATTATTCAGTAACGGCTTAACAGTGTTGCCTGATTATATGTTAGCTTACTTTAAATGTTAACGGCTGTTACATATTCAATAATTTCAATTTAAATTATTTTTTACCACCGTTGACATCGAGCCTGAAATTATGCGTATAATCAACAAAGGTCGCCAAAACCCTATAATGACTGAAATAATAATAATAATGAAATACGCGAGTGCAGCCCATTATATCTCACCTCTTCAAAGTTATTTATAATCGAGTTGCCTGACCATCAACAACGGCTCCATTCTCCTCACGGAGATACGTATGCACGTCATTTGTTGATTGGCTGAGATATGTCGCGCGAAGATATGTTATTCGTCCGATTTCTATAAAATATTTGTATGCCCATTATATACAAAATCCTATAGATTGTATTGCAACTAAACGATACGAGCAGCAATAAAAAACATTTGTACTAAGTTTCAACAAGATAGCTTTAAAACTAAGAGACTAGTTTGCGTTGCCACAGACAGACGGACGGGCGGTGATGCTGATTCCACATGTATATATATAACATGGGGACGGGGATGTCTCCTAAGGTACGTTGCAACTCCTGGTCAAAGTTAATACACGCTCAGCAAGGGAAAAATGAGTGCGCTGCAACAAGAAGGCAGACGGACGAAAAAACAAGCACACATGGCTAGTTCTACTATTTTGTTGACGCTGGTATAGGTATAATATATATATATGTACATACTATATGTATATGCCTTATGGGTTGGAAGATGTCTCTTACTCTTACCACACTTTATAATGTTATAAAAATGCGTGTCTGTCAGATGCAGCTCTATACGAAAACCGAGAAACAGAAAGCGGGCCTCGGGAAATCTTGTGCTCAATCAAGTGCCGGTACTTCGTTTTTGCGTTCTACTTTAGTATTCGCCGCAGTTGCCCGTCAACTGGGGAAATTTAGCCACACACAAGCATGAGAAGTAAAAAAAATGTGGCAAATGGAATACTAAGGATGTGAGTCTTAGTTTAACACATTCGTGAGCCTTCGCTGTCAAATCCGTCTTTCCACACATAGAATACAATATTTTATCGCAATTGAAGCGGATATGCAATTTGCTTACTTTATGCTTGATTTCGTACTCTATACAAAGCGACTTGCAAGTGCGAGGATCAAGTATACACGGCATAAATCAAGTTTAATAAACTTCATTAAATTATTTTCAGAAATCATTTGGATGGACATTCAGTCAAAATACGCTCTCAATTCTAAATTGACCGAACTACGGGGGCGGAATGAGGTGTGCCAAATTCTAAAACAAACTTGATATGCTGGACATAAGAAATGGTAAGTATTGTAGTGTGTATGGTCTAGATTTTTAAGATTTAGACAGTAGACAGTAAGATTTAGATATATTTTACCAAAATATTTTTTTTTATCGTCTAATTGAGAAAGGTTGGAAACACATCTAATAGAGAAATGTCCAGCAATCCCAAATATGTTTATCTTATCAAATCGATAAAATAATATAAAGGATAAAGGCTCTCAAAGTTGACCGATTTTCGTATGTCATACAAAATCCAACAAATTGAGGTAATTTAGGGATGTTACAGGTGGAATATTATGAAAACAAGGTAGCTAGGTAACTCGGTATATTGTCATCTTATTTCGTTTCTGAGATCTGTAACCTGAAACGAGACAAAAGATCAGTTAGGCCTAATACCAGAGGCGGGATGAAACTCACTTTTTTCCTAACTTTTCACTGAGGCGCCACTGGTGTGCGGAAAGCAAAATATGTACACTTATTAACACTTAGATAACACGTTACATATTTATATATTTTTCATATTACTTAAAAAAAACTTATGCACAAAAGACAAATGATTGATTCCAAATCAAATTGAATTACAAGTATGTATTGAATTCCTTACATTCTTTGAGAGTCGAAAGTTTTTTTTTTCAGTGTATTCCTCTCATCTTTGTTTTTCTCTGCTTCCACACAAAACGAAAGGTTCGCTTGTATTGCCTTGCAGGTTTTTATATCCTCCGATGGATTCAATACAAGCTATATACGAGGTGTGTTCAAATATTAAGGTGACTGACTCAAATTTCGCGGGCAATGTATGTTAGATTATCGGTTTTTTTTGTTTTGTTATTTTGGTACACTCTTCCCAAACATCTTTATCAAGTTTCAAGTGCATAGCATTTTTTGTTTGGTTGTGAGAGGCGTGCTCGGCGATTTTTTGTTAAATATTGACCAAAAGAACCGTCGCATGAGCATCACTCAAGAGCTGTTGAATGATCCTCAAAAAGGGTCATATCTGGTGATGAATCATGGGTATATGGTTATGATATCGAAATCAAGGCCCAATTGTCTCAATGAAAGGGAGCGAAGACAGAAAAAATCACGCCAGGTTGGATAATTCGATAATTTTCTTTCCAAAATTCTGAAAACTTTAAATAATGTTTATTTATGAAATTTTTTTTAAGCATCCTATAACGGCTATAAACCGTTATAACGGTTATTTTTAAAAATTCCAGATAACAGTTATCAGAGTCTTATTAAAATATTTATCAAAAATAAAAGTCACACAAAGACTTTTTGAAAATATACAACATATTATACGAGGGTCGTTTGATAAGTCCGTGACTTTTTGAATAAAATATATTTTTTTCGTCAAAGAAGCGTTTTATTTCTCAACATAATCTCCTTTTAGCTCTATACATTTAGTCCAGCGTTTTTCCAATTTTTTTATTCCTTCCAAATAATAGGTTTTCTCAAGGCCCTCAAAATAGTCGTTTGTTTCTGTGATGACCCGAATCTCTTACCGCCGAGCCATTTCTTCATGTTTGGAAACAAAAAATAGTCACAGGGGGCTAAATCTGGAGAATATGCTGGATGGGGTAGCAGTTCGTAGCCCAATTTATGAAATTTTGCCATGCTGACACGAAATTCACTTTTTTCCATTTTCGTTAAAATTCACGAGATCGTCTGCTTTCAATGCCTATAAAACGCAAACCAAAAAACGCAGCTTTCTCAAAATTTTACAGTCAGCTGTTAATCGATAACTGCTGACAGGAGCAGTGTTGTATTTAGAGCAGGTGCGCGGCAAATACAAAAAGTCACGGACTTATCAAACGACCCTCGTATTTTTGAATAACGTCTCAAAAAACCTGTTATAACAAACAATTTCAATAAAAATTACAAGGTAAAAGCTTATTATATATGATGTAATGGAATTATTATACGATTTATGGTGTCCTTGAAAAATGTTTACAATAATCTCTCCATAGGGATATTTTCTATACCCCATAACGAATATTTACGGTCTATGTGTTTGTGATTTTATATTTTAATTTTTACCATCGATTGACGCCATTTGTAAACGATTGTATTATGTTTTAAATTATATTCTTAGTTCGTTTTTTTTTTTTTTTTATTATTTATTTTTTTTTTCCAACAAACCTGAATTTTAAAGAGAGCCTGCAGTTGTGAATAATTTAAGACCAAAACCTCATTCAATATCATCGATCAACCACCGGATTTGCCCCATGCGACTTTTTTTTTGTTTCTAAAACTCAAATCACTACCTTATGTTAACGTTACGACTCGATTTAAGTCATAAAAAAAGATGATTGGATTGTGTGTGGCTTCAGAAGGAGCATATTCTGATGGCAACAACATAAATATTGAAGAATCAACATTTGTTGTTTTATTAACAATTTTCGGAAACTTTCTGGTCATAAGGTATATATACTCAAAGGCCATGAATTTTAAAAAGACCCAATTTACGCATCATACCGAAGTTCGAATCTAGCGTCGGGCACACAGCATTTAACAAAACTTTTTATTTGCATAGAATGGTAACAGAATTAGCTCAGAATGCAATTTTGCCGATTGAACGATAAATGAGGCGGTGGCATAGTGGTTAGAGTGGCGGACAGCGGTCCTTATTTAAGACAATCAATAAGTTACGAAAGTTAGAGCGGGACGCCGATACATGCATGTCTGCATTTGCACATTTATATTTCGGCGTCCCGCTCTTACACATATCAATTGCCGTATTCGGCACACATACGCAACTGTCAGATTTGTGCAACATTCGGCAAAGTTTATAAAAGTGTTCTAATTAAATATGTATGTTACCTACCAAAAAATATAAAAAATTATTGTTTGTTAAGCTTTTAAATTATTAAAAGGAAAAGAAAGACGAAAAAAACATGTCACTCATTCATCGCTGCAGCAATCGAACCTGAACACTGTTAACATAATTGATCTTCGAATCCGGCACACACTCCACTAGGCTACTGTACAACTTCAGCGGCCGCCACTATTGTTTGACATAAGCAAAAATGCATACATAAACTTATTGCCCTCTCGGCCTACCTAATGCTTATAATTCTTGTTTATTCGCTTTTGCATTGTTTATGCGTTCATCTTCTTCTGCCTGCAATTGAATTTGTGCGTGTCGTTCGAATAAATAATAAGGATATAAAATTTATATTTTTAAATGCTTAATAATAATCAAAATAATGCAAAATTTTCATATAACGGAAAATAAATGATATAAGGTATACCATGATAATCCATGGCCTTCTACAGTCAGCACCTGACTGTAGCGTTCGACTGGTTATTTCAAAGCGTATAATGCTTAATTTCGACAATAAGGCGTAAGTATTGCGTGTTATTACATTAGATTAAACACTTTTGTCTAGGTGTTTCTTGTATACCAGCTCCCCTCCCCGTATGTTAATTTTGGATTTGACGACTCTGTTCAAATGTGGTTCCGATTTCGACATGTCTGATGTGCGCCGTACACCGCATTTGGCTTGCATGTGCTTTTTGATTATTATGCCTCGATAAACTTTTGAAGTTCAAGGCTCGACTCGTCGATAACCGTTAGTCCTTTGACATCATGCATGAGTCGTTTTGAGTAGATGTGTCCCAGGGTAGAACAGCAGCAGGACCATTAGACGAAACTCTGCTTCGGAACTATTCAAAAATTACTTTTGCATTGCCGCTTTGTACATTTTATACGAAGACGAAGTTTGCCATTGCGGTAGGAACGTGAATTCCATGTAGCTTTACACATTTTAAAACTTTACAGTCAATAGCAACAGCAAGATCCACTTCTCGCACAGTCGATGCTACTTAAAATTACGTTTTCTGCATCAGTGTCGTCATAGTCTGAATATTTTATGCTACCTTGAGATGTTCCACACTGGTTTTGCTAGAGGCCAATAATCAAAAATATAATCAAAATTATCACCTTCCGTTCTCAAAAGTGATTCAAAACAGCAGTTTATTATTCATTCAGGACAGACGTATATACTCAGCGAGTAATCCTTAGAAGGAATATTTATATTTTGGCGTCTGCCGAACCTTATTCTGTCTGTTACGTACAAAGTGAGTGTACTCTTTTACACCATTTTCAAAAATGTGCAAAAATGTATAAAGTTTATATTAATATTGAATATAATATACTTTACGTTATAAATTAATTTATTTCGATTTCACTTTATTTTTACTGTAGGTGTTTATCTTTAAGTCATTTTTATTATGAAACCATTTTCATGTGTTTTATATATAATTAAAATGTTTTCAGGTCAACTTAAGGTTGTGACGCCTTCTCTAAGTTTCCATCAGCTACATTTCTAGCTTTATTTAATCAAGTTCGATTTTATTTATTTAACGTCGACTAATGGCAGTCGATTAGAAAAAGAATTTAATATAAAAATTTTGTTTCTGAGGTGTGTAATATCAAACGAGACGAAAGATCACTTACATAGGCTTAATACCATAGGCGGGATGAAACTCACTTTTTTCATATCTTTTTACTAAGGCGCGACTGGTATGCGGAAAGCAAAAAATATACACTTATTAACACTTAGATAACACGTTACATATTTATATTTTTTTCATATTACTTAAAAAAAACTTATGCACGAAACACATATGATAGCAGACTGATTCCAAATCAATTGATTATGTATTGCATTCTTTGAGAGTCAAAAGTTTTTTTTTTTTCAGCGCATCACCATCACCATCAACATACAATTTACCTAGTGTTACGGGCTCTAAAGTTTTGGTAGGCAAGAAAAAGAGAGGTTTTTTGATGTCCTGAATGAAGGATGAGGAGTGATACCGTCGTACGACTCTATTGTTTAGGAGAGTACTCCTTTACAATTAAGCCTGGCGGCGAGAAAGTGCCGCTGCAAACGGATTCTCAAAACGTTATTATAGTCTGCATATATTTTTTCACGTTGGTTTAAGAGGGAAAGAAGGCATAGCAGATGCTGCACAGTGGGAGAGATAGCTGATTTAGCGGCGATTCATTAATAACTTCTAGAAAAATACTATTTTTTTTATTGGAATACTTTGTTTTGTAGGTATATGTGTCACAAATAACACAGCCCCACAAAAAAAAAAAGATTCATGATCTGGGTATGCGGCATATGCAGTTATATGTATTTGGGGCCGCTGATTCCGAATCCGGCATCAGAAATTCTCCATCTTCTTCAGATTCGGATTTGGAAGGTCGAAAAACATAAAGAAACATATATCGCATGACCCGATCATGATCACCCATTATTTTTTGGCGCCTAAAAATTTTTCGAGTTTTTTGAGGTTAAGTCGAAATATAGACGTCTAGTGTAAGTTTTGACTTCGGATTCGGCATTGGAAGGTCAAAATACATGTTAAAGCATATATAGCATGCCCAGATCAGGATTCTATATCTTTTGGGAGATATTTAAAGGTTTTTTAGTTTTTTGAGGTTGTTCTCTTGAGAACGTAGGAGGACAGATCCAGATCTGATGTGGTAGTAGCTGTTGTAGTTTTTGAACTAGGTTTAAGGTAAAAAACACTAGTGATTTTCTTTTTGTGGCGTTTATTTCTGCACGGCGTGTGCTTAGATTCACTGCTTGCTTAATACTAAAGAGTACAATAGGGAGAGATCTTAACTATGCTTAACTAGGAACAGTGGCAGAGGGGAAAGCTTGCATTGAGTGAAAGCTTCGCTTAAACGGGAAGCTTGTGTTCGAAGCGTGAGTTTTAAATTAACGCATTGGTTGTCACTTCAATACGAACATCCCGCCGCCCTTGCATTGTATGCAATTTTAAAATTCATATTGACGATTCAGATGCATTCAATTCAGCTACTTAGTAGTAAAAACTAGGATTACTTTTAACATTATGAGCTACAAGTGCCCGACAAGGTCCAACCAAATACTGTGCGTAGCGCCACTGGCCCGCCAGCTCTGTTTGCATGGAAGCCTTCCCTAGCGATGTCGGAATATACATCTGCTCCTAGGACAATGGAAATGGTGGACGGCTTGTGGAAGTTGTCGTCAGCCAGAACGAGGCCTTCAAAACGCTCCCTGACAACTGGATTGACGACTGTGAGTGGTGTACGGATTCTCAGAGGATGCTCATGCTTCAAAATCGCATCCAATCGGAACCCATCAGAAGCCTTGGACCGGATGACTGCTGTACACGCCGCTTCCTGTCCAATATTCAGGCTTGGTAAGCGCATTGCAGACGCAAAGGATGCGTCGATCAATGACACTGGCGCACACGGGTCAATTAGTGCCCGCGTCTCGGCCACAGTGTTTCCATTGTCGATCAGAATGATCGCTGTGGGTAGCAATTTGGGATTGCGGTGGTCCAGCAGCGTGGTCAGAGATGGCTATTGGATCTGGGTTGCCGATTGAATGGGAGTGGAGCGTCGACGGACTTTCTCATGGAAGTGAAGAAGAGTGTGATGGCTATGATGACAAATGCGACATTTGTCTCTACTTCTGCACGTCCCTTCCGAGTGTTCGTGAGCCAAACAATTGGCACAGTATTTGTTGATGAGGACAGCTCTCAGTCGTTTTTCGGCATTGAGCCGCAAAAACGATCTACATTTTCGCAGGGGGTGAATACCTCGGCAGACTCTGCATCGGAAGCAATTAGTTCCTCGACTGCGCTCGACACGATTGTTAAAGCGCGTAGACATGTTTTATAATGAAGGATGAGTGATGGCTGTATGGAAGAAGATAAAACGAAAAGAAACAATAAAATAATTAGATGTATTTGTATGAAAATTAATTTTCGTTTTTCGCAGTTGGATCATTGAAAGATGAAAGGAGCTCATCTTGGAGTGGAAGAAGTATTAATTTGGTGATGGGGCGTTTGATGACGCCTCTAGAAGTGAGAAGTTCTACAACTCGGACGCGACCATCAGCTCCTGGATATGTTTGTTGAATGCGACCAAGACGCCATTCGTTAATAGAAAGGTTGTCTTCTTTAACAACAACTAAATCGTTTACTTCAAGGTTTTTCTTTGGACTTTGCCATTTATTACGCTTATGTAATTCCTTTAAATATTCGTGTTTCCAACGAACACAGAATTGCTGTTGGATTGCTTTGAGCCGTTGCCAGCGATTGATGATAGAAGATGACTTCTCGTTAATCTCAGGTTCGGCTATAGATAATAAAGGACCTCCAATGAGAAAATGGCCAGGAGTTAGGGCTAATGGATCCGTTGGATCTTCAGACATCGATGAAATTGGTCTCGAATTAAGGCATGCTTCAATTTTGGATAGTAGGGTAGCAAATTCTTCGAAAGTATACTTAGCAAAAGAAGTAGATTTATAGAATAAGGCCTTAAAACTTTTGACTCCTGCTTCCCAAAGTCCTCCCATATGAGGAGCGCCTGGGGGTATAAAATGCCAAGTGAGAGGTTGATGGACAAATTTTGAAATTATATGATCCTTTGCAGCGTGGAGAAAGTCATCATTGAGAGCTCTCGCAGCGCCAACAAAATTCTTTCCGTTGTCGGAATGTACTTGCAATGGACAGCCTCGTCTGGATACAAAGCGAGTAAAAGCTGCTAGAAACGCATCGGTGGTCAGATCAGTAGTTGGTTCCAAATGGATGGCCTTGGTACAAAAGCAGACGAATACGCAAACATATCCTTTGGAAATGCGGCATGCACGACCAATAATGCTTTTTATTTCAAATGGCCCAGCAAAATCAATACCTGTATAGGTAAACGGTCTGGAAAAAGTGGTCCGATGAATGGGTAAATCGCCCATAAGCTGAGATTGAATTCTCTTTTTGTGGATAGCGCAGACCTTACAGGAATTAATTATGCCCTTTACTAAATTCCGAAGTTTTGGAATCCAATATTTGGACCTTATAAGTCGAACAAGGAGTTGATTCCCTCCGTGAAGTGCAATACGATGCGAGAAACGAACTAATAGCCTTGTAAGGTTGCTAGAATACGGTAGGAGAATTGGATGACGCTCATCATAGTTCAAATCTGATGACGAGTGAATTCGACCACATGCTCTAAGGATTCCGTTGCTGTCAATAAAGGGATTCAGATTGAGTAAAGAACTGGATGGAAGAATAGGTTTCTGTCGAAGGAGACATTCGTACTCAATCGAGTAATGCAAGCGCTGAGTTCTTTTGGTAAGGTGTTGGAGAGTATTGTTTATTTCTAAAGCACCCAATTGACTTGAAAAGGGTTGATGAGCTTTCTTAGACCTTGTACTAAAACGTAGTACATAGGCTAAAACTCGCAATGCTCGTCCCAAGTCGGAAAATCGTTCCAGAAGATCGATATTTGAGGTCATATTAGTGACAATATGTGCTTTGATGGATCGTTGGTCCGGAATTATGTCCAACGGTGACTGATTTGAGATCCTCCATTGGTTTTTCGGTGTCCTTAGCCATTTTGGCCCATGCCACCATAAGTCACTGGATACTAATTCTTGGGAGACCATGCCACGACTTGTCAAATTAGCAAATTAGATCGTTCGGCAGGCAGTCATCCCAATGCAGATCCTGTAGCCACAGTTGCTGCATGAACATTTTGGCTTGCACAACAAAGGGAGAGAGCCACCCTGCTGGGTCGAAAAGTTTTGCAATATGGGCTAATACTTCCCGTTTTGAGTATGTTGGTTGATAAGCGATTGGAGGAATAACAAAATAAAACTCATCCGACGTTGCTTTCCATCGAATGCCTAGAGTTTTTGCCGTGCTGACTTCTTCAATGTCAAAAAAATCGCCATGTAGCAAATGATCGTTTGGAACTTGTTCTAGCACTGCTTTCTTGTTAGAGGTCCATTTGCGTAATGGGAAACCTGCTGAACTAAGCGCATTTTGAAGTTCAGAAATCATTGAAATTGCAACTGCTTCAGAATGTGCACCTGCTAATATGTCATCGACATACATATAGGATCGTATAATATCGGATGCTAAAGGACTTTTATATTGGATCTCGTTCGCCAGTTGTTGAAGAACACGGATTGCCAAAAATGGTGCGCAATTGACTCCGAAGGTTACCGTTTGTAATTCATAATCACAAATTACACCTTCTTGGTTACGGAACAGGATTCTTTGGTAGGGAGTGTGTGAAGGATTAACTTGAATCTGCCGATACATTTTTGTTATATCGGCATTAAACACTATTTTGAAGAACCGCCACTTTAACAGTTGCAAGGTTAAATCGGACTGAAGCACAGGACCTGGATACAAGGTATCGTTGAGACTAACCCCATTTGTCGATTTACTGGAAGCATTAAAAACAACGCGGACCTTTGTTGTAGTGCTGTCTGGCTTGAAGACAGCATGATGAGGCAAATAGAAATTAGGAGAGTGGTTGTTAGGAGTGACTTGCCGCATATGGTTTAAATCAATGTTTTCCTAAATGATGGAATCGTACTCTTTTTTAAGTTCAGGATTTTTATTAAGTCGTGATTCATTTTTTAAAAATTGTGACAATGCAATAGATCTGGAATGACCTATGTTAATATTCTGTGGATCTCGAAATGGCAGTGATACTACATATCTTCCAGATTTATCTCGATGTGTTGTTTGTTGAAAGTATTCTTCGCAATAAGCATCATTTTCCGTTGTTGGCTGGATAGGAATATCCTCCACCTCCCAAAATTTTGTGAGAAGCTTGTCGAGGGGCTCTTCATGCAAGTACTCTACTTGCGTTGAGTAGGAAGCGATGGATGTAGATGGTGTGCTTGGCACTGGACCAGATATTATCCATCCGAAAACTGTCTCTTGACCCAAAAGAGTTCCACATATTTTTGATTTTACGCCACTTAAAAGGATAAATGGCAGGACATCAGCACCGAGAAGTACGTCAATTTGTTCACTTTGAGAAAATGTTGGATCGGCCAAGTGTATGTTTGGCATATTTCTTAATTTAGACCTTGGAATGGTGTTGGATGGCAACCTTCCTGCCAATTTCGATAATACGTATGCTGATGCATCGATTTGCATTCGTGGTCGTGAAGGAGAGGATATATGAACTTGACACAGTTTCTGTGTAGGAGACGATACGTTATTAATGCCCGATATTTTTGCTTGGACTGATTGGAAAGGCAATTTGATCAAGTTAAAAAATCTTTCTGAGATGAACGACCCTTCTCATCCTGAATCAATTAAAGCTCTGGCAGGATACATAATGCCCTTGTGTTGGATGTTTACAATGGCAGTTCCTAACAGTACTTCACGTTGTTGCGAAACGAGATAGCTCTCAAATTCTTCGCTGGTGGTAGGAGTGGACTGTTTTGTTTGGGAAACATGTGCATTGGTTACTGTATTTGACCTTGGATTATTTGTAGAAGACTCGCTTCGATGTAGGAGACTGTTATGACGTCCTTTACACGTAAAACAGTTGTGAGAGCTAGGACAATCTCTCAGCTGATGCCCTCTGGCGAAGCAATTGAGACAAAGTTTTTTCTGTTTAATATATGCCTCGCTTTGAGACACTTTCATTTGTAGAAAATGAGGACATAAGCGGATCGGATGATTTTCATTAGAGCAAAGGTCACATGTTCTGACCTTAGCATTGACTTTGGATTCGAAAGAATTTAATTTTGTCGTTGTAGACTGACATTTTGGTTGCTTTGGATGGGTGGATGTAGAGGCGGAGGTTCTCACATCCTCGATTGCCTCTAACGTTCGGTAACGTTCGCTAAGGAAAGTATTCATATCCTCCCAGGAGGGTATTTCAACCTTGTTAGCTAAGGACTGTTCCCATAATGATAAAGTCAGTTTGGGCAGTTTTGACGAACAGAGGTAAACTAACAAACAATGCCAATTTTTTGTGGATATCTTGGAATGCTCTAATGCAATCAAACAATTTTGGATTGTGCTCTGGAGCTCTTTTAAGGCAGAACCAGACTCATGGTTAACAATGGATAGATTGAACAAAATTTTTAGTTGACTGTTGACCAGAAGACGTTTATTTTCGAAGCGTTCTTGTAGTGCATTCCAAGCGGAAGCGAAACCATCATTTGTGAGGGGGAACTTAGCTACAATGGAATTAGCTTCTCCACTTGTCTTAGAGTTTAAATGAAATAGTTTTTCTACTGGAGATAATTTTTGATTATTGACGTAGATAGCTGTGAACAAGTCACGGAAGGTCGGCCACTTTAGATAATCGCCTTTGAAGATCTCGGTATCACACGGTGGAAGGTTACAGCCACGAGGGGTAGAAGACAAGACTGGTGATTGCGTAAACGTAGTATTTATGGATGATGCGCGTTCGACAAGTTCACCCAGTTGAGCCGCACATCGCTCATACACTGAGTAACAATAATCATATTTCGATTGCATGGTAATTCTGTCGTCTGGATTTGCACTTTCATCTGCCAGTGCATTTGAACAGCGTTCATATGCAGTTTCAACTTTTTCCCATAAGGATCGAACTTGTTCTAATCTAACCTTATGAGTGTACAACGAGACATCAGGGGATGTAGCTATCTTTGATTCGAATTGACTTAGCTTGTCAGAGACAGTAACGAATTCGCACAACGCCATTTTCTGGAGCAATGAAGTTTCTTTTGCTGCAGATCTTGTAATTGGTAGATTTTGGATTGTAGACTTAGGCACGCGAGTTGGCAAAGGTTTCGAGGTAGTAGGAGTGGAGGCTTTTCTCAAGATTGGCGAAATACCGGTTTCTAATTTTGGATTAGGAAGCGAATTAGATCGTGTATGTCTAATGGTTGGTACGGAAAGTCGAACTGCTGAAGCCTTGCTGGAATCAATAGGCATAGCAGCCTGGCACAGGAACTAAAGATGATAATTTAATTTTTCTTTTATTTTGTATGAGCGATCTTAGAAATGGTGTAAAATTAAAAAACAATATCAAAGAGTAAATGATATTACAAGTAGGATATGCTTTTTTTTTAAATTTAAAGAAAGGAAAAAAAAATAACATTATTTATCAAATCGGATATGCCCCACAAAAAACTTTTAAATCTTAAAGGGTATACGTTAGTTAAGGATATTATAAATCGGATAGACGTTCAAAAATAAAAAAAAAATATTTTTAATATTTCTTCAGTCGGATATTCCCCAAGAATAATTTTTAATTTGTAAAGGGTATTCGTTCCCTTGCTGAAAAGTGCAGCTCCAACGCACGTAAGTACCGTAATATTCGCAAAACGGTGTTTATCTGGCGGCACTTATGTATTAAGTTCACTGTTGATTGGAAATCCGTTACTTTATATGGTATTAATGCTCTATCATATACATATAAAATAAAAATTGGATGTGCTTTTCAAAATTAAAGAACAAATATTTGTTATATTTTTGAAGTTGGATATACCCCATAAAACCACTTTAATTTTTAAAGGGTATACGTTCCCTTGGCAAATGCAGCTTCAGCGCATATAAGCACCGCAATTTTCGTCAAGCGCTGCTGATCTAGCGGCGCTTATGTATAAAGTTCACTTAAGGTTCACGCTTGATCATATGTTAAGGAAACACATATGTAACATCTTACATTTGCGGTTTGATGTCTCAGCAATGTAAATGTATATGTGTTGGATTTACGTGTATATGCAGGGCACTTGTATGTTAGAGGAACAGAATTGTATGTATGTATGTACATATATAACCGCAATTTTCGCCAAGCGCTACTGATCTAGCGGCGCTTATGTATAAAGTTCACTTAAGGGTGTGTATATATGTATGTGAAGCACTTTCAAGTAGGTATGTAGGAACATAAAAACACATATATGTAAGTTTGTAGGAAAGTAAAGCACTTGTATGTAAGTTTGTAGGAAAGTAAAGCACTTGTATGTAGGTTTGCACTATGGGGAATTTGGCCTGTTTTTCTTACATTAATTAATAACTCTTGATCTAGGTAAAGTTTTGAGATGGAGTTTTTTTTATATTATTATGTAAGTCCTAAGGCATATTTGAGAAAAGTGGGCGTGGCCCCATCCTTTCTATTTAATTCAAAACGCATCATGTGACAAATAATTTGTATGGCAGCTACACGTTAGAGTAGTCCGATTTTGATGAAATTTTGAGATCATATTTAAGATCATTAAAAAGTAATATGATATAAGTTTAAAAGCGATATCTTGAAATATAACAAAAATCGGCCGATAGATTGTATGGCAGCTATACGATATATCGGCACGATCAGCCTCGTTCCAACTTATTTATACTTAAAAAATGATAAAAAGTATGTATGCTAATTTTCATATTGATATCTCACTAATTAAAGTGAATATTTATATTATATTCTCACAACCACACCATTGCTGGGACCACAATTACGCATTTTTATCGAGATGTTGCTTGCTAAAAAATTGAATTTTCTCAAAAAACCGCAAAAAACGCAGTTAGAGACTAGATGACCTGAATAGGGAATTGATGCCTCTACAATATGCACATAGACACTTGCTGAACAAATTTGAACATTTTCTTGTAGATCCTTTCAAAGTTGAAAATTATATTTTTAAACTACACTTAAACATTACTCGCTAAATGTAGAAATTTTTAGAAAAACGCGCACTAGATAATCAAACTTTTTATAACAACGCATAGCTAAAACCCTAATAATAAATATCCCTCTCAATTTTGATCGTTTAAGATTGGCGTTTTGAAAAATTAAGAATTTAAAGTTGCACTTCAAAATCGAGCGCAATGAGGGCAAGTTCTGTTCGCTTGCAATTGCTAACTTTAACAGCTGATATTTTAACATTGGACTGTTAAGTTAACATTTCCAGGTTGTAACATAACAGTTTGATGTATTTCCAATGTATTAACACTAAAATACTGCGAATTTGCATACTTCTGAAAAACACATTTTTGTAAAAAAAACTGGTCAAATTCCCCATAGTGGTTTGTAGGAAGGTAGATCAATTTGTAGGAATGTAAAGCACTTGTATGTATGTAGGTAGGTTTGTACTTATCTGGGTCTATCAAAACGAAGTGGTGGTGAGTTATCCGGCTCGAAGGACCAAAATGTTCTCTTGAGAACGTAGGAGGACAGATCCAGATCTGATGTGGTAGTAGCTGTTGTAGTTTTTGAACTAGGTTTTAGGTAAAAAACACTAGTGATTTTCTTTTTGTAGCGTTTATTTCTGCACGGCGTGTGCTTAGATTCACTGCTTGCTTAATACTAAAGAGTACAATAGGGAGAGATCTTAACTATGCTTAACTAGGAACAGTGGCAGAGGGGAAAGCTTGCATTGAGTGAAAGCTTCGCTTAAACGGGAAGCTTGTGTTCGAAGCGTGAGTTTTAAATTAACCCATTGGTTGTCACTTCAATACGAACAGAGGTTATGTCGAAATCCAGACGTGATGGAGAATTTCTGATTCCGGATTCGGAATCAGCGACCCAAAATACATATAACTGCATATGCCGCATACCCAGATCATGAAACTTTTTTTTTTTGAAATTTTTATTTATTTTTAGGCCATGGATTTTAAAAAAATTCATGGTCTACTGGGTTTGTCGGAAGGAGTTTGTGCGTAACAGGCAGAAGGAGGCATCTCCGACCCCATAAACTATATATATTCTAAATCAGGATCAACAGCCGAGTCGATTGATGTCTGTCTGCCTGTCCGTCTGTATGAACGCCTGGATCTCAGCAACTATAAGAGCTAGAGCCATAAAATTTTGTGACAACATACGTGTATATCCGGGTGTCTCAAAGTTTTTTTGAAATTTGGCCACGCCCCTTTCCACCTCTGCAAATCAGTAATAACGATGTAATATACACAATATACACCCAACAACAAAAGTTGTACATCTCACTTGACAAATACCTTTCCACGGGTGTTTTCTGAAAATTTCATTTAAATCGGACTAAAAATAAGGGAGATATGATCCGAATTAAACTCAATTTGAACGTATACTTATGCGCATATTAAGACCCAATTTACGCATCATACCGAAGTTCGAATCTAGCGTCGGGCACACAGCATTTAACAAAACTTTTTATTTGCATAGAATGGTAACAGAATTAGCTCAGAATGCAACTTTGCCGTTCGAACGAAGAATGAGGCGGTGGCTTAGTGGTTAGAGTGGCGGACAGCGGTCGTGCGTGCGTGAGTTCGAATCCCATGCGCGGCCGGCTGGTGAAACTTTTTATCTTAATTACTTTTTTTTTGTTATTTTTTTATTCTTATAAGCTTAAATGAAAACTACAGTTATTTAATTAAATATCAATAAAAATAGTTTTCAAAAGTTAAATTTCATATTTTATGCAATATTTAAGACAATCAATATGTTACGAAAGTTAGCGCGGGACGCCGTTACATAAATGTCTGCATTTGCACATTTACGTTTCGGCGTCCCGCTCTAACATACATGAATTGCCGTATTCGGCGTATGTACGCAACTGTCAGAATTGTGCAACATTCGGCAAAGTTTATAAAAGTGTTCTAATTTAATATGTATGTTGCCTACCAAAAAATTAAACATCTTTGTTTGTTAACCTTTTAAATTATTAAAAGGAAAAGAAAGACGAAAAAAACATGTCACACATTCACCGCGGCAGCAATCGAACCCGAACACTGTTAACATAATTGGTCTTTTAACCCGGCACACACTCCACTAGGCTACTGTACAACGTCCGCGGTCGCCACTACTGTTTGACATAACCAAAAATGCATGCATAAACTTATTGCCCTCTCGCCCTACCTATTGCTTATAATTCGCTTTTGCATTGTTTATGCGTTCATCTTCTTCTGCCTGCAATTGATTTTGTGCGTGTCGTTAGAATAAAATAATAGGGATATAAAATTTATATTTTTAAATGCTTAATAATAATCCAAATAATGCAAAATTTTCATATAACGGAAAATAAATGATATAAGGTATACCATGATAATCCATGGCCTTCTACAGTCAGCACCTGACTGTAGCGTTCGACTGGTTTTTTTTTAATATCAGCAGAATTATTGCCCTACTCGGTTTCTGAGGAGTCTTCTACTGAGTAGCCTTCCTTGATATTTTTATAAACTATAAGACTAATAACATCATTGTCTTATAATTATTCTTTTTTGGAGGAGGTAACTCTTTTATATTTATATTTTGTGCACAGATGTAGGCAAATAAAACCATGGATACAAATCAATAAATACTGTTGCGGTCTCATAAGCATACTGTTTAAAAGCATCTGCGTCAATTTCGTATCCAGATGACAATGTTCTTAATAGAACGCTAAATCGCTTAGTTCAAATATAGCTTACGCCAGTTATTTTCGACGCCAGTTGTGGTTGTTGGAAAAATCTTCTTGCTGTATTGCAGTCATTAATATTACGCCAGGCTTCGGAATATCAAAGAATATGCCCATTTTCCTTCGGAAAGTCAAGAGCCGTATGGTAAGGTTTTCTTTAGACGTCAAATTTTTCATATTTTTTGGTGTCGTGCCACATATTCCACACACTAGGGAAGAAGATTCTGCCAGAACACGGAAAACCTTCTACCATGGTCATGTGAAATAGATGATGTATTTCATATTTGTCCAATTTTGTCGGATTCATTTCAGATACTTGCCTTTTAAAATTAATCACCTCATCTCGGACCAAGTCTACTGTTTTTGGCAAATCAATTTTAATGGCCTGCAATAGCGAGTAGATGAATTGATTTGGAATAAAACGGCCTTTCGATGTTTTAAGTGGACTGTATTCAAATTATATCTTGCACGATTGAATGCTCTTTTCATACTACATTTCTAACATTTGTGATAGTGACCGTCGCAGCGGTAGCGATACATTTAAGTTTACATGTGAATGATTGAATTTGGCTATTAACAGAGTTGCCACCGTTCCTCAACATCCCGGCCCGCACTGAAACATTGTTTCTGAATAAGGCAAGATGGCGACCTTAGTGATAGGTCGAATAAGCGCTCTTCTGAGCCTGTCTTTAGTTTGACAGCTCGTACCAAATTGTCCTTTCCTGGATAGGTTGCGATAACTCGGGCTATGTGCCACGATGCCGTTGGTGTGTTTGATTCCTTGATAAGTACGACGTTTTGGACTGAAACATTAAGAGTCGGTGTGCTCCATTTGGAACGTTGTTGCAGGGTAGTGAGATACACCTGATGCCATTGTTTCCAGAATCCTTGATACATGGACTAAATGCTTGGCCAATAGTTGACTCTGGTATTGATGTGACCGTGAATTTACTACTGCACTAACTTGGGCTAGTAGTGTCCGCATCTGCTCGTAGGTAAGGGTGGGGCATGTGGTGAAATAAAGATCCACTTAATTCAGTCATCCGCCAGGGTGCGTATGATGTTGTGATGCCAAGAGTTTTTGAAGTTCACCGAGAGCTCGTTTTGCCCCAACAAAATTCGTACCATGATCACTGTAAATTTTGGCGCACTTTCCAGGCAAAGAGATGAATCGCCGCAATCCGGCCAGAAAGGTGTCAGTGGATAGATCACTGGCAAGTTCCAAGTGTATTGCCGAGGTGACTAGGCAAACGAATATACATATGCAGCCCTTGCTTATGCGCGGCTTGCGCACCTTTGCATCCTTCAAAAAGAATGGTCCAGCGTAATCGCAGCCAGCATTGACGAAGGAAAGCGCTTGAGTTATGCGTACGGTGAGAGTTTGACTAATTGAGATCGGCTCTTCAGTGATTGATTGCTGAGGATTGATTGATAATCCTCCTGAAAACATGTTTGTGCCTGTCGCAAACAAACATTCCGCGCTGCTTGTAATTCCTCAAACTTATGTGAGTTTGAGCCTTCCTTCGTGAATGGGTTCTTCATTCGATGGATGAACCTTAGAACATACGCCATAATGTGTACAATTTGATTCACTGGAGTTTCTATGTTATTTCCTTTGTTTCGAAGTGCGGCCTTGATTGAGCGTATAAGTTGGCTCAATAGCAGAGCTGCAAAGAGCTCTAAGCGCGGCACTGATTGCTGCTTCAGGAGAGCCACCCTTGTCTTTGATGTCATCAACAATTCCGAAATGGAGCCATCTTTATGAATTACTCTGCTGTACACCACAGCAGCGTATGCCTTGGTAGATGCATCGGCGAAAGCGTGCAGTTGAATGTTTTCCTCGTCGTTGACAATCAGCTGTTGTAGTTTAAAATCCTTTAGTGTATCCAGATCAGCACGCCATTTGAACCAATTTCTGGGTAACTTATTGGGAAATGGTCAGTCCCAATCCAAATTGACAAGCCAAAGATTTTGGAACATGATTTTGAAAGTCCAAAGGGTCGAATATCCGTGCGATACCTAACAGGATTTGTCTCTTTGTGCAATCGGGATTCGCACAAAGTCCAACATTATATGATAATGTATCTTCCGCAGGATGCCAGTAGAGGCCGAGTACCTTAACTGGTGACAATTAAGCTGGCTGTGAAAAATCGCTATTTTCTGTTTGCATACGGGTTGTATTTGACACCCATTTCCCAATTTCGAGATCAGCGCAGGCCATCAGTTGAATAAGTTCCTTTTTGTTCCGTAGTAGTTCTTCATCGACATAAAAATCCTCCAGCAACAGTTTTGCTGCATTTGGAAATTCGTGAATATGATCCTGAGCCAGCTGATACACGCACTGCCAGAAATAGTGCGCATGAAGTTCCGAAGGTTACGGTGCAGAGTTTGAAGTGTTTGATTGGACCGGATGGATCCTCTCTCCAGACGATTTTTTGAAAATCCTGATGTTTGTCTGCTACCCAGATTTGACGAAACATCTTGACAATATCCGCTGAGAATGCATGCTTGTAAATTTGAAAGCGAAAACATACAGTGAATAAGTCGCGCTGTATACTTGGTCCTGTGAATAGGGCGTCGAATAGAACTGCTGCTTTCCATTGTCGTCGTCTTCTGGCCACTTCGCGCATGTGCCCCAAGTTGTTGTATTCGCGCATAAAGTTTACGTACTGTTTGCGCAGATTCTCATCCCTTTCTAAGCGACGTTCCACTGATTTGAAACGGAGCTTAGCGCTCCTTGAAGTGTATCCCCAAATACAGGATCCGTTGTATTGAATGGAAGTTCCACGATATACTTCCCATTCCCATCTCGTGTGTGTGTAGTGAGAAAGTGATTCATCGTCAGGTTCCTTTTTGAGATGTTACCGACGTTTTCTAGCTCCCAAAACCTCTGAAGCGTTGCTTTGATATCCGTTGTTGTAGTGTGTGAAATAGCCTCATTGCTTTGGTTAAACATTAGCGATGTAATAACCCATCCAAAAACTGATGAAATGGCAATAAGATTGCCCGTGTTATCGTATATCCTTTTCCCTGTGAGTGTACTCCATACGTGTTTGCTACCAAGTAGAATATCGATTGGTGCAGATGTGTTGAACGCCGTGTCTGCCATTTAAAGAAGTAATTTTGCCAAGCACGTCAGCCTTGATAACCAATTCGTGATTCGAGATCCGAGACCTGATTTGAAGTGTGCTGCAACCCCTTGTGGTGTCAGCCGCTACCGAAGAAATTCCCGAGACCAAGATGTGTAATGGTGAACGTTCCAATCCGACAGCGTGTATACAACGTTCCGATATGTATGATAATTCGGACTCAGTGTCCAATAAGAGACGGCATGAAACTTAATCTCCTCTTGCACTCTCCACAGCGGTAGGTAATTCGCGTCTGTGTCCTCCGTTTGATTGAGTCGATGATCCACTCCCTTACGCACATACTGTTGCGCCTGCGTTCCGTATAGGTATGTGCGATATGATTAAAGGTGGTTGCTGTGTCCTGTGAAATTTTCTGTTGATTCCCATCGACTTGAAGCTGAGTGCCCTGTGGTTGATTACTCTGAACATGGGTAAGTGTATGGTGGTGACCTTTACATTGTCTGCACTTGTATGTTAACTTGCATTTGCTGACCCCATGGCCAGGCTTTAAGCAATTATAACAAAGTGATTTTTCCTTCACAAACGATCTTCGCTATTCAACTGCCATATCCAGAAATTGTTGACAGCCATATAAAGTGTGTTCTGTCGACCGACATGTGTCAGTGTCAAGTTTTTCCAATAATAGATATATAATCCAGCATATGGCATCCAATCCTTGTACAATTTCGTTTACACCGTCTGATACCTTCCGTATTATTGACGCATTGATTTTCGTTGTTGTTGGCTAACTAATAAATTACTCCAAAAACGAAATTACAATATGGCGTGGACGATTGTACCTTTCCTTATGTCGTTCCCAAGACGTGTTATAAGCTGCATTCGTAATACCCAAATGTCGTATCAAATTTGCAGCCTCATCGCTCAATAACGTTTTTAAATAATGAAATTTCTGTCTATTTGACTGACAAATGCTGTTTGCTATGAATCGTACTTTCATAAATGTCTTGAAAAGCTGCCTACTCTGTGTAGCTACCAGCAAAGCGTTTGATTTGAATTTTTGGCAATTCGCTTTACAACCCTGATGTCGCGTCTGATGCGCGTTCTGCCGAATAATTTGACGTTGCTTGCGCCGCGTTGTCGCCCGTCGCGACGGCGCCGAAATCCGTTGCATTTCTTGCTGGTTGATTAACAGCTAGCCGTTCGAAAAGTAGATGTTGTTGTTGCAACAAATTGATTATTGCGTCGTTTTGATGAAGCCCGGTGCTATCATCCCCATTGCCTATTGAAGATGTAGTTGGATGCAGGGATTCAATCCTTTCCAAAGGGATTCAATCCTTCCTTACTATAACCTCTGATGGAGATTAAATCAAAGCCTGAAATGTTTGTTCCATAGTTGGTTTTCCGTGAGTATAAACGCAATCAATCCCAATACAAGATATCTCAAACTTATGATTTGGAATAAAACGGCCTTTCAATGTTTTAAGTGGACTGTATTCAAATTATATCTTGCACGATTGAATGTTCTTTTCATACTACAATACATTTCTAAAAGAGTTGTACCGTTTAGTTCAGACCAAGTTCGATTGAACTAATCCTCAAACTGAACTAACGAACTAAATCCCTTATTTTAGTTCATTGGTCTTTTGTTCTTTTGGTCTTTTGGTCTTTTGTTCTTTTGGTCTTTTGCTCTTTTGGTCTTTTGGTCTTTTGTTCTTTTGGTCTTTTGTTCTTTTGGTCTTTTGGTATTTTGTTCTTTTGGTCATCGAGTATTTTGTTCTTTTGGTCATCGAGTATTTTGTTCCTTCCGCTATTTCGTTCGTTCAAATCTTGTTCGTTCCATCCAATGGTTCGTTCATTTGAAGCACTTGTTCGATTAATCGAACAAAATTTTTTGTGCTTCCATAACGGTTCTTGCAATTTTTTAATATTTGAGTGCGCATATCCAAAATTAAAAATGTTTGCAAAACGAAAGCGTTCGGAAATATGGAACCACTTTGTTGATCTGAGAGTGGCAAAGGCAAGTGTGTTTACTGCAAAAAGCTAATTAGCATAAGCGGAAACACTCAAAGTAATTTGGCGCGCCATATCAAAAATGTGCATCCCACAATAACTGTAGGCCGCCAAAGCGTAATCCAAAATGATCAGTCCATTTCGGATGAGTCACCAGTCCTGGTAACAACGTCCAGCACATCTGGTAGGAACAATTGAAAACTTCAATTTTTGTATGGTTTAAATCTAAATTGTTTGTACACATTTGCAGCATTACCTAAATCGCCACCTAGACTGATGTCAGTAGCAGGACAACAGATAATAACAAACTATGTTGATCGCTCAGTTGCAAACTGGAAAATTGCCCAAATTGATCGCCAAGTACTAAAAATGGTCGCAAAAGGCAATCATGCTCTTCGCATTGTCGAAGAGCCAGCTTTTCGCGATCTGATAGTAGCTGTTAGCAAATGCCCAGGCTACAAGCTCCCAACTCGCAGCTCACTGTCAAATACGTTATTGCCCTCTGTTTACGAGGAAATAAAGGCAAAAATTCGTGCTGAACTTCAAGTTGCAAGTGCAGTTTGCATTACAACGGATGCCTGGACCTCGGTAAGCAATCAAAAATATGTTGCAGTAACGGCACATTTTATTAACGAAGAATGTGAGCTGCGTGCAAGAACTTTAACTTGCCATGAGGAAAAAGAGCGCCATACTGTGGAAAATCTGGCAAATTTCCTTAAAAAGGTGTTCGACGAGTGGGAAATTGGAAACAAAATAACTGCAGTTGTCTCGGACAATGGAGCCAATATTGTGGGCGCAGTTAGGCTCGGGCAGTGGCGATCGGTTGCATGCTTCGCACATTCGTTAAATTTAATTGTGCAAAAAGGACTTTCTTGCATCAGCGAATTGCGCCATAAGGCAAAAGCCATTGTGGAGTTTTTCCACCGTAGCTCACACGCTCAGGCTAAACTCAAAGAAGCCCAACAAAAAATTGGCGCTGTTGAGCTTAAGCTCAAAAATGATGTAGTGACGAGATGGAATTCAACATTTGAAATGTTTGAGCGTCTGTCAAAAAACAAGGATGCCCTTGCACTAGCATTGCCGCATCTAAAGCCTGAGCTATGTCTTTTGCCTGCTGACTGGATGCTGGTTGATAAAATATTGCCGATACTTCAACCTTTCTATGAAATCACTTTGCAGATTTCATCAGAAAAGAATTTCACCCTTTCAATGATATATTAATCTTTTAATCATACTTGTAATTAACGAATTGTTTTTAAATAGGTTACTCTATTGGTCAAAATATTGCAATCCTTAATGGTGCAACAAAATGCGTGTGATCTGATAGAGCTGGTAAAAACACTACAACTGGAAGTTTCGAAACGTTTCAGTGATTATGAAAAAAATGCCCTTTATGCAGAGAGCACCATTTTGGATCCACGCTTTAAATCGCGTGGTTTTAAAAACGAGTCCAATTTTAAATATGCATTGGACCAGCTTAAAATGAAGCTAAGGCCAGTTGAATGTTGACTGCCTTGAATCAGAAGCCACAGTGGACGTTCCGGCAAAGAAGCCTTCCATCTGGGATAGCTACGATGCCGAATTTAAAGCTGTGGTGCAGCGTTACAGCGGGAAATAGACAAATATCTTGCAGAAGAATATTTGGAAAGAAAAAGTGATCCTCTCTCATGGTGGAAGGAAAATAAAAAGCAGTATCCTCGCCTTTATGCGTATATGCTTAAAAGACTCTGTATTGTTGCAACTTCTGTGCCATGCGAACGAATTTTTTCTGTAGCTGGCCAAATAGTAACAGACCGAAGGAGTTTGTTGCAACCAAACAAGGTCGATAAACTCACGTTTTTTCATAATAATATGGATAAGTTAAATTATTAAACTTATGTACTTAATCTTACATATTAATATCAACAAAAAAACATGAATGTTCCTATTAAGCTTGAAGCATATATTTTATTTTTATTTGTTAGATTTTGAAAACCGGACTTTTTATTTGTAATTTAAATTTAAATTAGGAATAAAATATTTTCAAAACTACATGCAACCTTTTTTATTTGAAACATTTATTTTTAAGGATCGACAGTTGAATGGAGAATGGCAAAATTAGACGAAACATTAAGATTTTGACCAACGAAGAACAAAAGACCCAAAGAACAAAAGACTCAAAGACCAAAAGACTCAAAGACCAAAAGACCAATAGAACAAAAGACCAATGAACTAAAAATTGAACTATATAACGAACTAAAAGACTCGAACGAATGAACTAAAGAATGAACTGTAGTTCATCGAAAAATGAACTAATGAACTAAGTCCCTGAAACGAACCCAAATCAACAACTCTAATTTCTATGACCGTCGTAGCGCTATCGATACATTTAAAAAAGTTAAGTTTTAAGTTTACATGTGAATGATTAAATTTGGCAATAAACAGAGTTGCCACCGTTTCTCAACATGAATGTTTCATATTTTTCCAGGGTATTGTTGATCCAAGAGTAATTTGCAAGGGCAATAAGCAATCCACAAACATATTCTGATCAATCATACAAATGCTTAAATCATTAAAATTTTGGCGATAGTTTGCGTGGGCGCTACTGCCGTCACAACCCCTCTTATAAAAAGCTGTTAGTTTTTGCAGGTTATTATTTTCTGCATCTGGAAAATCTTCGGAATGTGCCATACGAGGTGTGTTTGAAAAGTATTGCGAAATTTTGAATTTTCGCGGGTTACGTATAATCGAATTGTGAATTTTGTTTTGTTATGTTGCTACACTCTTCCTGAAAATCTGTACCAAGTTTCAAGTGTACCATATAGCATTTTTTGATTGATTGTAATAGGCGTAACGGTTATAAGTGTTTTGTTTGTTTTTTTTTTTTTAAGCTGTGTAGCTTTGTGATTCTTGGGAACAAAACAAAACAAGAAATGATTCTAGCCTATTGAAGTTATTAGTAATCGATAACAAAACGACTTAAGCGCCAAACATAAACTTAAAACTTGACTTAATCGGAGCTAAATCAGCCATTTCTTCCAATGTGCGCTGCGAAGTAGGCCACTCAATTTCGATTTTACCGAGCTCACAAAATTTTGCCTAATGTATGCACTATGGAAAAAAGTCAATTTTTGGCTTTTATATAATTTTTAAGTTGTGCGAAATTTAAAAAATAAACTTTTTTAAAATTTAAGCTACTCAAAAATTTTTATTTATACATATATTTTAACCGTCTTTACCAACAGGGTAATAACAGATTAAAGTTAACGAAATCTATGTAGTTATTTGTGGTAATTTAGAGTATGAAATTCTATTATTGCTTGAAAAGCGGTTTTCTGACAAGCCGCGCCAAATACAATATATTTTGAAAATGGAAAAAACCAATCATGGCATGTGTGTTGATATCCATTGTCGTATGTGTTACTGATGTATTTGATGGACTTTAATTAAGTATTTTATTTGTATTTTCTGTGGTCTGTAACTTAAGTTGAGTCGAGTTGAAAGAAGGTTGAAAATGAAAAGTTATTAAATTTACTATTCACAATTGACATCCATTTAGTTTTTTGCCCATTTTTGCCCTTTTTTTTCCAAAAAACAACATGTTGCAGCTGCATAAACAGCAAAACTGCTTTAAGGAATTTTTTGGAATATTATATTAAGAAACACCTTTATAAGAAACAACATAACAAAATAACACAAATTAGATCAGCTTCGTCTTCACATTAAGTTATAATTAATAAAATAAGATACATTTTGGAGCACTTCAAGAAAAATAATAGACAATGGATTGCGTCAGGCATATCGATTTTTTAAGTTTACTTAAATTAATTGAAATGCAAAAGAAAGGTTGGAGTACGATTGAGTTACACGAATGCAGGAGCGCACCTCGAACGAAAGAATGTCAATAAATTATTGTTTTTGTATTATTCTCCGTAAATATAAAGCGGGCGTGGACTAAAATAAAACCGAAATTCAGTCATACTATTAGTCTTTAAAATTGGAGTATAATCCGAATAAAACGAAGTTTTTCCAACTGTGTTATGTTTGAAAATAGGAAGCCTAAATAAAAGTTATAAAATTAAATAAATCAAAGCCCTAAAAAGTATCAAAGAAGACTTGGTAAAAAGTTTACGTTCTATTTTTTGGTGAATAAAAACAGCAGAACATTTTTATTAAATTTCTTATTTAAAAAAATTACTCTTTAAGTTTTATTTTCGATTTTTAAAATAAAAAATTAAAAATAAGAGTTATGAGTTGATTGATTGATGAAACAAGTCAAAAACTTTCATTTTGTTTGCTGTTGATATTACGACCTTTACGTCACATAGGGGTCTTAGAAATAAAACATTTTTTCTTTCCCCGTAATTGATGGCAATTGACTCTAATATACCCGCTCGACTGTGATATAGGTATGTATGTTAATGATGAGATCACCACTACATTGTCAGAAATCATTTGGGCGTTAATATGTTAGCAATTTTGTTAACTAAGTATAACTGTCCAGCATTAAATTACCCAAAAATCTATACTTGATCTGCGTGCAATAATAACACTGGGAGCCTTAGCAAGACGGACAGAGAGACAGACAGACGGCCATAGCTTTATCGACTCGACTGTTGATCTGTCTATCACGTGCTTTTGTAGTTAGCACATGCGTTTTTGACGGGTTTATAAAGAAAAGGTTAAAAGTTCTAAAAACCCCTTTTAAACCAAATAAAACAAGCTTGAAAAGCCGAATTTGTCATGAAGGTTTCTGTATAATTTGCGCAGAGTTTATTTCAAATATTGTAAGTAATGCGCACCGCCTCCGTAAATCGATAATTAAATTTTAAAATTTGTACCGTATAAGAGATACAACTTTCAGATCTCAATATAAAGTGTGCTGACTTTACTATCTATCTTTTCTCCAAATCAATCCGATCGAACAATAAATACAAAATTGAAGAAATAAGCATAACATGAAGTTTTTGTGTTAATTAATAAGGGAGGCTGAAGAGAATAATTTGCGTGTATGTACAGTCTGTCAAGTAATTCTTTACACATAAGTACATGTTCATATAATGTACATATGTGTAAAGAATTACTTGAAAAACTGTATGTATGTTTAAAGAAGAGTAGCGGTGATATCATAGTCCGGCCCGCTCGACTGTAACTTTTTTACTAGTTGTTTATATAGAATTTAATATCGGACCACTTCAACATATAGCTGCCAAAGAAACATTCAGTTTGGTTTGGTTTAAGAAATAACTTATCAAGTATAAAGCAAATTTAGACAGTAGTGAACGTATACTTTTCGATTTCATTAAAGTCGAACAACCACATCCTAAATCCTAGGAAATTTAAAATAAAATATAAAATTAAATGGTCTGTTATGCAATTTTGTCTTATGTACATTGTTGTCCGATGGTACGGATGATGCAATTAGGAAATATTCTTCTTCACCTCCCGTTGAGTACTATACTTTAATAAGCTGCGGCTCAATCATCAAAAAAAACATCCTAGTCCTCTGACTGTTTATGAAGACCGAGCGCGAGCTAGAGAATAATATCTTCAGCACTTTGTGGTACGTATAAAACACTTTGTATGCATGTCTGGGACTACTCCGCCTCCTTTTCAGCTCGTCTTTACATGGCGTGTTATGAATATAAATTTATTTCCCACGTCACAACACAAACATGAGTCAGCTTTCGGCGAGCAAGCCAGCGAAGAAGCCAATGCATAGATATTTCACACAACGCGCATAATAATAATAATGAACGATAACAAAATTTACTTCTTTGAAAGCCGCACACACGCAGCGAGACGACTTCTAGACTCCCACGGCTCGCTGTGACAACCGCAGCGCATCCTTCCTGTTTCCTGCTTGGGCTCCTCATAAAATTGTAAGTTGCCAGCTATTGTACAAAAACTATTAAACATAGTGCTTGCAAATAAGTGCGTACACGTATGTTTTTTGTTATCATTTTCCATGTGTCATATAATTTCGCTCACGCCAAAATATTCTCTGTACTTGCTGGCATTGATGGGATTTGGAATGCTTTCACATTAAATTGCAATTCCACACTACCTTAAAAAAAACTTGTTAACTCCAAAATACGTGCTATATGTTACTTGGATTAATATTAAATATATTCAGAGTATGAACAGAAGGAAAGTGAAACGTCCTACTGTATTTGTATGTCCTTGATTTGTTCTTTAACCTAGTCTTTGCTCTATTAAGCTAGGCACACAAGCTAGAAATCAACTCCCGTCAAAATTATGAATGATCCGAGGCAGCCATTTGAACGAACTTGTATTCCATAAGTAACCGGAAGGATTGTACTTTAATATGAAAAAATAAATTTGATGATCGGATGAACCGTTTTTGTTTTATTGCATTTAAAAAAAAGTTATGTATTTATATAGTGGACCCACCATGACTGGTGCCAATGTTATAATATTCTTTTATCCTATGTGTAGTGGTAATAACACTTAAAGATAACATGTATTATGTCATGATTTCCGCATTTAATTGTGTGCCTTCGAAATATCCAGCGCTTCAAACGCTGTGTGAAAAATGATGTAGTTTATGAATGTGAAAATGGCTTAGAAGTCATTAATAAGTGAATATATTTGTCTTCCTGGCCGGCTGTTTATTAAACTGACACTTAAAAAAAGAGAAACATCAAATTTGGCATGAATGTTACCATACTCAAATCAAGTTATTTTAAAATGTTGTCATACTTAAATCTGAGAAAGCAACAGGCGGCAAAATTGGGAATTATACATTTTTGATGGAGACCATAGGGTATCTTAGGGTTGCCTAGTTTGCATTGCAATATGCGGAAAAGATTATTGAAGTGTTAGTACTGATTTAACATATCTATGTATTTATTTTAGATTTAATTTTTCGGAGAAGTGTTTTTTAATACAAAAAACGATGGGCCTTGACAAAACCGCAGCTGCGAAATTTTTTTAATATTCGTCTTATTGATGCAAGTTTTTGTAACGCACGGCGTCAAGCGCGAAAAGGAAGTTGGAATTTTTGCTCCTGCTCCTCATACTCTTTATGAAATCGTGGAAGTGTTTGCGAGTATGACTGACAACCACTGACTGTATGTCTGGTTGTAAGGGGGCTGGCTTTATGGTGATGACGAAGCCCACGCAAAAGACGAGGCAGCTCAACTCGGATTCCTTTTATACCCTTCGACAATTTAAAATACTCTTATGTAGGTATACAAACTTTGTTCAAATGTATGTAACAGACAGAAGGAGACGCAAAGTTTATATATTCTCGTACAAAATTATTGTATTCCCTTATCGTGAAATAATATAACCATAAGTACATAAATTATATATTTTATATTCTGATCGTCACACTAAAATCCTTTAGCGTCCGATTGTTCCTATGCCAGCTTTAAGTTAAGTGGTCCGAACTGGTAAGTTCCGACTAATTTACAAACTAACTACTTAAAATCATGTGTGATAACTTTAATTTCAGCAAGTAAATAACACGTCCACAGACAGTCATTGCTGAATCGACTCCGTCTGCAAAGGTACTTTCGGCATGCACTAAAATTTCTAAGAGACTATACTGACTATGGACTATAGTGTGTCAAAACAGATGTGGACGTATTTGGCAAGAAGGCCACTCCTGTTAATCCTGAATCACAAAAATGGTTTATTATTTTTAAATTCGATAAACTTTCAGCCAAAAAAATATGTTTGAAGCCTTATAGCATCATAAATTGACATATATGGTAAAATAGCCAAAATAGAGTATAATAATCTGGGATATATTTAAATAAAAGTACGATAGCAGGCCAGAACCCTCAAAATCAATTTATTGTGGATCAGGATCACTAGTCGAGTCGAATTAGCTGGACTCCGTTTGACATTCGAGTATAAAGTTTCTTGGATGTTTGATGTACGTTCTCGTTCATCAAATGTATTTTTAAAATAGGAAAATAGAGGACGAGGTTAAATTGCACTCCGAGCGAATAATATCTGAAAAACATAAGCCGAATTTGTTGTTGGGAATTCTTGGTGTGGTACAGTACTTGTAACGCATTTTCAAAATTTTCGGAGGGTATTTTACTGTCAGGCGTTGTCAATATTTGTTTTCTTTTTCGCATTCATCGCTAGCTGCTTTACAAGACAGACATAAGGAGTCACAGGAAGCTCATCTAGAAAATTGTAAAAGTGACAGCTGTGCGAAAGTATTGTGACATGTGTTTAAATGAGCTGCATTTCGGTAGATTTCTCGGATGCAGCTTTAAAGCTACTTCCATGTGGTCTTAATTTCGTTTCGCATGACACATAAAAAGGGAAGAACAGATAAACAGGGGTTGGTAATGTATTTATACGTCAGCTTGCGTTACGCAGTGCACGTTGTTTTGTAAAGGCTGCATTATTTATTTGTATAGGAAAAGTTTACTCGTATAGAGTGCCAGAAATTCTGTGTTTGATTGTGAATATTTTAAACTCGAATACTCAGGATAGTACAATTATCTGAATTTTTTGGCATGCCTATTTTGTTTTTAGGCCATGGATGGAAAAAATTCATGGCCTATTGTGTTTGTGCGTAAAAGGCAGAAGGAGGCTTCTCCGATCCCATAAAATATATATTTTCTGAATCAGTATCAGAGCCGGGTCAACTGAGCAATGTCTGTCTGTCTGTATTAACACCTCGATCTCAGAAACTATAGGAGCTTGAGTCTTCAAATTTTGTGACAACATCGGTATATGTTGCAGCAATTCAAAGTTTTTTTGAAATTCGGCCACGCCCCTTCCCGCTTCTGTAAATCAGTAATAACTATTTAACATTCACAATATACACCCAACAACCAAAGTTGTACATCACACATGACAAATACCTTGCCACAAGTGTTTTTTAAAAATTTCATTTAATTTCGTTTAATTTCATTTAAATCGGACTAAAAATAAGTGAGATATGATCCGAATTAAACTCAATGTGGCTTAGTGGTTAGAGTGGCGGACAGCAGTCTTTAAAGATTTTGTGTGTGTGTGCATGAGTATGAGTGCATCGGTGCATCGGTTTATTTTCAATCCTTTTTTTTTTTGGTTATTTTTTTATTCTAATGAACTAAAAGGAAAACTACAGTCGAATGGGTTGTAATACACCCATTACCTATGTAAATGCTAAATTATTTAATTAAATATTAATAAAAATAGTTTTCAAAAATTTGATTTCATATTTGTATGCAATATTTAAGACAATCAATAAGTTACGAATGTTAGAGCGGGACGCCGATACATGCATCTTTGCATTTGCACATTTATGTTTTGTCATCCCGCTCTAACACACATCAATTGCCGTATTCGGCACACATTCGCATACGCAACTGTCAGAAGTGTGCAATATTCGTCAATCGAACCTCGATCTATCTCTGTCAACATCATTGGCCTAAGAGTCCGACACACAGTCCACTAAGCTACTGTACAACTCCCGCGGTCGCCACAACTTTTCAGTGTCACGTAAAAATGCATACATAAACTCATTGGCCTCTCGCTCTGTCTAATGCTTATACCACTTGTTTATTCGCTTTTGCATTGTTTATGCGTTCTTCTTCTCTCCGTCAATTGAAATAGTACGTGTCGTTCGAATACCGTATTAAATGTATATTTATTTTTAAGTGCTTAATAATAATCCAAATAAAGCAAAATTTTCATTTTTAATAACGGAAAATAAATGATACACGGTACGAGTATCCCATGATAATCCATGGCCTTCTACAGTCAGCATCTGACTGTAGCGACTGGTTTATTTTGCATATATTTTAACCGAAAGAAGTTGCATTTATAGAACGCTTTTTTCAGTCATATGTACATGCCTTTGTTACATAAAGTTAGCATATCTGAAAAGCAATGTCGATATATTCATGATCAAAATCTCTTCCCGTGTTATTTATCTGTCTGTCCAACCACACATATTGCATATCAGCTATAATATAAAAGCTGGAAAGACCAAAGTTGCCATGAAGGTTCCTGTATACCATACTCAGATCTATTTTATTTTAAGTGGATGCCACGAAGCAAATGGTTAATTTCTAATTATTAAGTTAATTATTTTAGACATTACTATACTTAGGATAATAAGTCCGGAAGATATTTAGATGTTCTGTAGTTTCGAGTTGCGGTGGATGCTAGTAGTTGCCAATCGTCGGTGTCGAAAATGCACACAGAACAATTTACTTACAATTTGCTATTTTTTGTATATTTTTTGTATTGTATAATAGATTGTTATTGGGCGAAAAGTATCTTACAATAGGAAACGCTCAACTCGATTTTGTGCCTGGCTACATAGGCAACCCACGTAACAAAGACCACTCACGACTTTCTCAACATGTTTAATTGCATTTACCTTTTGAAGTAGGTTGGTGTACTTACACGTACTTTGTGCAAATGTCTGTAACACGCAGAAGGAGGCGTAGCAAACCCCACAAATTATGGATATCATTGCTTATAAGCACAAGCCAAGTCGATTAACCCATGTTCGTCCGTCTGTCCGAATGTTTGTCTGACCAGTAGGAGCACGCTGATCTTAGCTGATACGAAATCTAGAAACATTATATTATTGCTGGGCCGAAGGCGTGTACAGTTGCCAGAACGCGTTCTGGACGAAGGCAAGAAACGCCGATCAATTAATCCTGTATCTCATTTAATAAACAGCATATGAACACCCGCTTGTTTTAAAAATATAAACATTTATTTAAAGCAAAAATAAAAGGCCCACATGTATGAGTGCTACAAGAAAAAGGGGTAAAGGTTCAATAGATCACCAATGATTTAGAAAAAATAAAATCGCGCGCGCGCGCGACTGCACAAAAAGGCTATAATGTACACGTAAAAAAAACTAGAAGCGACCTCCAAAATAATTCGTTTACCTAAATTCATGATAAATATAGCCCTATTAGTAACAAAAAATTAAAAAAATCGGTGATGTAGGCAGCTATTTAACCTTTACCTAAAAAGGTAATATGCGGAAGGACACTTTTTCCTTGGAACTTTAATTGTAACTGTAAAAATTCTCTCAAAACTTGGTGAATGGTTCGAGCAGTATATTTTCCAATTTCAAACTTAGTTTTTATCCTGGAAGTTTTGTTCAAGAAAATATATTTAGAGATATTTTGAAGTAGTCAATTTGGGTTTGTTTTTAGATGTTTTTAGGCCATGGATTTTAAAAAAATTCATAGTCTACTGTGTTTGTCGGAACGAGTTTGTGCGTAACAGGCAGAAGGAGGCATCTCCGACCCCATAAACTATATATATTCTGAATCAGTATCAACAGCCGAGTCGATTGAGCCATGTCTGTCTGTCCGTCTGTCTGTCTGTCCGTCTGTATGAACGCCTGGATCTCAGCAACTATAAGAGCAAAAGCCATAAAATTTTGTGACAACATACGTGTATATCCGGGTGTCTCAAAGTTTTTTTTGAAATTTGGACAAGCCCCTTCCCGCCTCTGTAAATCAGTAATAACGATTTAATATACACAATATACACACAACAACAAAACAACATCTCACTTGACAAATACCTTGCCACGGGTGTTTTCTGAAAATTTCATTTAAATCGGACTAAAAATAAGGGAGATATGATCCGAATTAAACTCAATTTGAACGTATACTTATGCGCATATTAAGACCCAATTTACGCATCATACCGAAGTTCGAATTTAGCGTCGGGCGCACAGCATTTAACAAAACTTTTTATTTGCATAGAATGGTAACAGAATTAGCTCAGAATGCAATTTTGCCGATTGAACGATAAATGAGGCGGTGGTTTAGTGGTTAGAATGGCGGACAGCGGTCCTTATAGATTCAATGAGTGCGTGCGTTCAAGTCCCATGCGCGGCCGGTGCAACTTTTCATTTTTATTACTTTTTTTTGGTTATTTTTTTTATTCTTATAAGCTAAAAGGGGTAAAGGTTAAATAGCTGCCTACATCTCCGATTTTGTTTAAATTTTTTTCACTGATAGGGCTATATTTATCAAGATTTTAGGTGAACAAATTATTTGGCGGTCGCTTCTAGTTTTTTTTAAATTGAATTTTAAAAATAATTAAATTTACATGTATTTTGTTGTTGGCTAATTCTCAGTAAAACGTCAGAACAATGCGCTCTGTGTCCCACAAGCGATTTATTTCAAACGAAATGTTGTTCATACACAAAAATATATTATTTTATGAGTTCCCTATTGGGTGAGAATTTCGGAGCATGCAACGAGAAGTCGTTGGTCGGAAAACTGGCGTCAACGAAGATGTTTAATAGCTTATTATTTTTGAGATTATGACATGTGTGAGGCAAAGAATTTTTTTTTAGTTTGGGAAATGAGCGCCGCAGGCGAAAAATTTTTGAAAAAATAAAATCGCGCGCGCGCAACAACAAAATACATGTAAATTTAATTATTTTCAAAATTCAATTAAAAAAAAGCTAGAAGCGACCGCCAAATAATTTTTTCACCTAAAACCTTGATAAATATAGCCCTATCAGTGAAAATTTAAATTAATTTAATTTTAATTTAAACAAAATCGAAAATGTAGGCAGCTATTTAACCTTTACCCTAAAAGGAAAACTACATTTAATTAAATACCAATAAAACTAGTTTTCAAATATTAAATATCATATTTAATGCGATATTTAAGATAATCAATAAGTTACGAAAGTTAGAGCGGGACGCCGATTCGTGCATGCCTGCATTTGCACATTTATATTTCATCCCGCTCTTACACATATCAATTGCCGTATTCGGAACACATACGCAACTGTCAGATTTGTGCAACATTCGGCAAAGTTTATAAAAGTGTTCTAATTAAATATGTATGTTGCCTACCAAAAAATTAAAAAATTATTGTTTGTTAAGCTTTTAAATTATTAAAAGGAAAAGAAAGACGAAAAAAAACATGTCACTCATTCATCGCGGCAGCGATCGAACCCGAACACTGTTAACATAATCGATCTTCGAATCCGGCACACACTCCACTAGGCTACTGTACAACTTGCGCGGTCGCCACAATTGTTTGACATAAGCAAAAATGCATACATAAACTTATTGCCCTCTCGCCCTACCTAATGCTTATAATTCTTGTTTATTCGCTTTTGCATTGTTTATGCGTTCATCTTCTTCTGCCTGCAATTGAATTTGTACGTGTATAAAATTTATATTTTTAAATGCTTAATAATAATCCAAATAATGCAAAATTTTCATATAACGGAAAATAAATGATATAAGGTATACCCTGATAATCCATGGCCTTCTACAGTCAGCACCTGACTGTAGCGTTCGACTGGTTTTATTACATTTTATGGAGAATAAAGAATGCAAGTAAGTACGGTTATTGGTTCTTTATGACGCACGCATGTGTTGTATAACGAACTTAACAAATATACAGTGTTGGAAAAAATAATAGAAACAGCACTTGCACCTGGAAGAAATTCTAAATTGCGCATTATGTACACGCACTATATGCACGAAATTGACATCAAATAGAAGGCTGATAACTGTACTTTAATATGCGACTTGTTTCAGGTCCATTCGACCTTTGACACTTTAGCAATCTGCCTCTATAGGAAAAAACTCCCTTTTGAACTCGTACAACGAATAGAAGCAAATGACATTTTTTTGAATATTTTTCGTTTTTTTCCAGTGAATTCTTAAAAAAAGGCATGCATTCAATACTTTTAGGTAAGTTTAGCTAAGAATGACCGAATTTGCGGAAAAATTCTGCACAATTAACCTGTAACATGAAGAAAAGGTCACGGGGGTCACTGCCCACCTGTATAGCGCAATATTGTCAAAGTCCTTCTTTAATTTCGGGTTTTATGCATCCAATCCCTTTCTTATATTACTCCTCACACGTGTTCTATCCGATTTGAGCCCGGGGACTGGTCAAACCACTCCAATTTATTGAGTTCGTGCTCTTGCACCCCTGTTCTAGGCAGTTTCGTGACAGGTTTGGGGCCATTATACCCAATAAAGCCCCGTTTTAACGGGACTTTTTCCTTGGCATCAAGTTCTCTAGTATGTCTACTAAGTCGGGAGCCCAAATTTGTTCCTATATCAAGAATATCGGACCAAATACAGAAGGGGCAAAGAATTTCCATAGTATGATATTCACATCACAAACGGTGTGGTGGGCTTAGGATCGAAATCAGTAGTTTTTGGACGTCTTATGTATAGTTTTTCATTAGATCTAAACAAATGTAAGTTACCTTCATCAAACCACATCATTTTTTTCCAATTATAGGGCACTATTTTTTAATTTGCGAAAGATAGCCTATTAACGATATTTTCCTTACTCAACGGTGGAACCTTCCTAGCTGACTACCCGTCTAAATTTTTTTTAATCAGTCATTTTCTTATTGACTGACTACACTCTGTCGCCTGCAAGGTATTCTTCTACTCCATCGACGAAAAAAAGGCGGTAAAATGTGAGTTCATACAATGTTATGACCCCAAACCTGCCTAGAAACTGCCTAGAACAGGGGTGCAAGATCAGAAACTTAATAAATTTGAGCGGTTTGACCCATCCCCGGACTCAAATCTGATATGGGACGTGTGAGGGGTAATAAGAGAAAGGGATTGAAGGCTTTTAATCAAAAAATAAGGAAGAACTTTGACAGTATTTCGCTATACAGGTGGGCAGTGACCCCCGTGACCTTTTCTTCATGTTACAGGTTAATTGTGCAGAATTTTTCCGCAAATTCGGTCATTCTTAGCTAAACTTACCTAAATGTATTGAATGCATGCCTTTTTTTAAGAATTCACTGAAAAAAACGAAAAATATTCAAAAAAATGATGTTTGTTTCTATTATTTTTTCCAGATCCAAAGGGAGTTTTTTCCTTTAGGCGAAGATTGCTAAGGTGTCAAAGATCACATCGACCTGAAATAAGTCGCATATTAAAGTACAGTTATCAGCCTTCTATATGATGCCAATTTCATGCATATAGTGCTAGTACAAATTGAGCAATTTAGATTTTCGTCCAGGCGCAAGTGCTGTTTCTATTATTTTTTCCAACACTGTATGTACATATGAATGTGCTATAAACGCAAGTGCAGGCTCAGCCGGCTAAACAAGCACTTACCCAACATTTGTACACTTGGGCACACACACATGCACATACAAAAACAAACACAAGGAAATACATAAACCTACTCACAGATTCATTTGGAGCCCAGACACTTGCACTCACCGCTAAGTAAGTGCCAGTAGCTACTGTGCCATGGTCTATAAGCAGCGATACATAGAGCCCAAGGAAAAGCTGTTACGAAATATTGATAGACTTATCTGGCCAAGTATGTAACAAACGTGTACGTATGTATTGTACATATATACATATGTTTGCAAGTGAGTTGGTGAGCGTTGATATTGCTGTTGCCCTGGTTTTTGAGTTCAACTTTTAAACTTAGTAGCCGGCGGGCTGTAAGTCAGCTAATATTACAGCACGTGAAAATGCCAGCCAGGTGGCAAGAATTGAAGAAGAAAGAAGAACCCAGGCAACCATAACTACATCTGCTGTTTCCGTTGTAAAGTAGACAATACTTCGCGGCACAGTCTTGCTTCTCCCTTGTCACTAAATTGCTCTTTAGCATCCACTGTTGATTTCACTATTCGTTCCATTCATCTTTTTTAAGCATGCGAAAAGTGCATATAGAGTTTCAACAGCTAAGAAAACGTCAGTAGAATGAACTAGACTGTTTCCTTTTGTTTGTCCACTAAATTATTTCATTTAAAGCGTCTCGATCATTTTCAGAATTTATTTCGACAGCGAATACGCCATTCACATAGGCTAGACTGTAAACGCTGATTAAGAATAAACACTTTTTAGAGGCGGAGATATCTCCTGGCTTTTATAGGTTTTTTTCCACAAAGTTATAATACCCTTCTACTCTGTGGGTAGCGAGTCTAAAACACAAAAGTTCATAACAATTTGCACGCCTTTCGGCACAATCGCTAAATCCTTTATGTCTGAAAAAACGACTACAAAAAGTTGCTTTCTGAGAGAGGACGAAGGAAAAGGAAAAAAGTTACCGAATACTTTGGCGCATTCCGCAGTCCTGAACGCCGTTGGCTACACTCAAAAATGTTTGCTGGCGGCCCAATAAAATCATCAGAATCCGCAGCCAGAATTGCACTTGGTAGGACAAACGGCGATAAAGAACGAGAACAGCGAGGGGGTAGACAGTGCAGTGTCCCACTGCTCCTTCTCAAGATTATGCTATCTTTCAATTTGTTCTTTTACGCAAAAAATGTTTTGCTGTGCAGCTTCATTCTTTCCATTACCCAAATTTTCCCTAAAATTCTTTCTCTCTTTTTCTGCACTTGAAAGAGCTTTAAAACGCAAACTTTATATACCGGCTTTGTATCAACATTGCCTACTCAATTCAAGTGGAGCAGCCGGAGAATCGCCAAACACTGCTTGCTCTACCAAGCAATCTACAAAATAAGGCAAATTCCTAAATCATAAGATTAATGTGTGTATGTATGTTAATCAGATGCCGTAAATAACCGTTATAAGGTATCCTATTACATATATCAATTGTATAATAAACTCTTATTTTGCAACTTTTTTTAAAAGAGCCGAAAATAACCGGTAAATGAGACTTTTAAAAGAAAAAGTTGCAAAATAATAGGTATTTTTAATTTTTATTATAAAAGTTAGTAATAAAGTCACAAAAAGTAAGTCTTTTAAAGAGTTTTAAAATATAAGTCTTTGTTAACCGTTATTGGAGGCTTAAAAAAAAATTGTGAAATAATCATAGCCGTTACGGTCCCTGATGTAAATGCGTCTGTATGTACATGCGGAATACTATTGTGTACAATACTATATATAAAGACACATGAAAATGACGTACGTTTTAAAATATTTCAATTTTCGAATTACAACATGAGCAACAGACGAGCGGCACGTAACAGAAGGATACCCTTCAACCTTTTTTTTAACGTAAAGAGTCCATAATTGTACGATACTACTCCTTAATAGAAATATCGTAACGTAAGCGTTCCTAAGCAAATAGCTGTATATGCATACGTGTATATGCATTCAGCAATTCATTGGTCGGGCACAAATGTATGTATGTATGTAGGTATGTTTGAGTGTGTGCGTTTGTGTCCAAAAAATGGAGCTACGCGCTCGCATTCTCTTTTTTTTCATTCCTACATGAGCATGGCAATGACGTCACAGCTTATTGGTCTGCATACAAAATCAAAGCGAACAAGGTTTTTTTTTAATAACGTTTGTATTTATTGTCCGATTGATTGAATTGGCGATATGTAGGTATTATAGTTGGCTTAGTATTGGTCTAAATCAGACCTCGCTCACAAATTGACCTTAAAGAATAAATTATTTATTTTTAGGGGCGGTGGGCGTGGCACTAAACAATTAAATCAAATAAACTTGCTCGGAGAAAAAATAATCTGCCTACCAAATTTGTCATCTCTAGCTTTTGTAACAGCTGTGATCTGTGTGCTCACACAGACAGTCAGAGATGGCTCATTCGACTTGGCTATTGATCCTGAGAAAGAATATATAGACTTTACGAGGGTGTCCCTCTTCTACCTGTTACATACATACATGCATTCTGCACTATCGAAACTATCGCCAACCAAAGAGAGGGTACAGTCGGGCTTCGATTTGGCAGGTGGTCCTGATTTAAAACATACATACATACATATATGTTATGTATCTCCCACGTCTCCCTCGAACCTCAATAATACTATAGTGGCTCGATGTTTATTATTATTATAGTGTGCAGACTGATGTACATATGGTTTACCGTTAGTCAACAAATACTGTGTTTATGCGATAGCTCATTGCATGAATTCGTTTCATAACATTGGTGAAAAGTGCATATTATTCACTTACACACGAGCGTCAGCCTGAATATATAAAATCAAATCATGGCAAATTTTATTGATGAAATAACAAGGCAAAATCTAAGTTATTGAACTCTGTATAAAAAAGGGTTAGTTAATATTATAGCAATAATCCGCCGCTATTGCATAAATAGTTCTACATACATATGTTTGTATAAACGTTCCTATACTTTATAATGTCTAGAATACCTAAAGAAATGCCCAACTGGTCAAACGGCTACAGTAAAGCTCTGACTGTAAAAGGAAGATAATACTTTCATAAAAAGATTTATTCCGTCGGATTTAAGCCTGTTTAGATAGATTCTAAGAGAAATTAATTGAAAATGTTCCTGTTTTTATTGACCAATCTTAATGAAGTTTCAGAAGACGTTGGCGGTTTGGGTATTTGTCATGCTTGTTTAGTTTACATTGCACCTGTAATGGTAGATTATACTATGGCAGATAATGTATTTTTAAACAGAAAAAATTTTAAAACAGTAAGAAAGGTAGCCCCTGACATGCCAAAGATTTTATTCACTTGCAGGCTTCAATAATGTTGTTTATGTATTCATTGACAATTTTAATTATTCCAAACGCTGAACTTATAAAACTTGTTTATGGTGTCCAAGTGTCGCCTTCTAATGGAAATTACCAATAAGTTGCATCATTTACCTAACTTCCTTACAGTCAGTGACCACTTTATCTACTCAGTAATCCTCGAAAATCCCGAATAGCAGCTCTAATCCCAAAAGCTACAATCTTTGCCTAACAACGAGCTAACGCATGAGCAACAATTGTCAAGTATATTTCTACGCATTAATCCTTATAACTGGAGAGTCGCAACACACAAATACATTCCATCACACATACACAAACACAGCCTAAAACACAGAATCACTTCCCACATCGCAGTCACAACACGCACACCACCACCATTATGCCAGCAATTCGGGCAATAAATATTAACAACAACAAAAACTATTAACGGAAACACACAGACTTATTAGGGTTGGGCGGAGGGGTAAAAACGGACGAATAAAGGAATCGCCGCAGCTTGTCATAATAAAGGACTTGATGGGCTGCACGCTTGAATAGTGCGGGCAGTCGCAGGAGTTACAAAACGTAGTATGGAGAAGGGGTCGCAGAGAACCTCTGTAAGTGTACATGGGGAAAGGCCTTCTGTACGTGACTTCCTGATTTTATTGTCGTTAAAAATATTACGAGTTCGGAAAGAATTTTCTCAGCGGGCAGTCCACAGTCCAACATCATCGCACTCAGTGGACAATCTCGCATCATTTTGGTTTAACAGTCGACCAGTGGACGGTTCTGAATGTTAAATACCCTTTCAGAAGATATAGTATTTTCTTTATCTAAGATGTTTGGATCAGAAAAACTATGTTTTATTTTTCTACATGTGTCCTTTGTGTGCCACAGAGCTTAGAATGATTAGGGAAACATTATTCGAACACTCGTCGTAATTTTGAGCTATTTTACTTACATTTAAGTTACTCAGCAAGTATTATTAAATATAAAATAATTCAACAAGGCTGCAAGGGTATAAATTCTTCAAAGCGACGTAGCCGACCTTCTTTCGTGTCCTTAACTGTTTTCCCAACCCAGTTGGGGCTTTCCTTAAAAAGCCAGCATACCGTATTCGCGACACCAACTGGCGATTGTCAAGTTCAATTGGCTGGCTGCCAGTATTTCCCTGCCCGTTAGGAGGTAGCCAGCTGTAATAATTTAGAAAATTATTACTAATACAAACCAATCAGTCACGACGCAGTATTTGAACTATAGTTATTAAAGCTGTTTATGTTTAACTTTAATGATTGTCAACCGTACACAACAGCGCTGCTCGAAACTATATAGATTGTTAACTTGAATAACTTCTTTTTTTATCTGTCGATTGCAATTTTAATCACTCGTAGGTGCATACATAGATCGGATCACAAAATTATGTTCAAAATTGTAAGCTTCATTTAAACTTAATTTCTCTAAGCGGTTATAATAGAAACGATCGGAGGGTTCATCTGTACAGACAGACATGGCTTAACAACTTCGCTTTTATACTGATTAAGAATATATGCCAAGCCACACGGCTGTTACATGCATTTGCTCTATGTTAGTATGTCCTTTTCTTACTATAAGCCATGGTCGAATGGTATAGGAACAGAAATGTTCTTGTGAAACAGCTCATGGTTAATCGCGACTTAACCCAAAAAGAAACGCTACCTTTGGTAAGTCAAATATTTTATACCCTTGCGGGCTTAAATCAATAATATTGATTAATTTTTTTTACTAACCAATGGATTACCCATGGGCTCACAATTAACCTAAGTGCAAAGAATTTTCTGCAATTACACCATGTTAAGATGACACAGTTGAACGACAAGGAAAAGCGCGGTTATTCATAGAGGGCTGAATTAAAACATTCAAAAATCTGCTCCCGGCGCTCAGAATATACGAGGGTCGTTTGATAAGTCCGTGACTTTTTGAATAAAATATATTTTTTTCGTCAAAGAAGCGTTTTATTTCTCAACATAATCTCCTTTTAGCTCTATACATTTAGTCCAGCGTTTTTCCAATTTTTTTATTCCTTCCAAATAATAGGTTTTCTCAAGGCCCTCAAAATAGTCGTTTGTTTCTGTGATGACCCGAATCTCTTACCGCCGAGCCATTTCTTCATGTTTGGAAACAAAAAATAGTCACAGGGGGCTAAATCTGGAGAATATGCTGGATGGGGTAGCAGTTCGTAGCCCAATTTATGAAATTTTGCCATGCTGACACGAAATTCACTTTTTTCCATTTTCGTTAAAATTCACGAGATCGTCTGCTTTCAATGCCTATAAAACGCAAACCAAAAAACGCAGCTTTCTCAAAATTTTACAGTCAGCTGTTAATCGATAACTGCTGACAGGAGCAGTGTTGTATTTAGAGCAGGTGCGCGGCAAATACAAAAAGTCACGGACTTATCAAACGACCCTCGTACATATTAATATGTATATTTGGGTGTTGGCTTGCTCTCGCAGCCCTCTAGCTATTATATCGAAAATGGTTCATTTAGTAAATTTGGATGATGTCGGAAATGTCTCCTACGTTACAAACCGCTGACCAAAATAAACTTTCCCTCTACAAATTAATACAAATCCGTGATTTGGTTTTTAAAAATTTCCCTGTAGCCAAACCAGGGGCAGTGAAATGCAAGAATAAGTAGCTCAAAAATTATAAACAAAAAACCAAAATGTGTAAACCACGACATGGTTTAAAAAGAGTGTAAGAATCAGATACACGATACACATGCACATATGTAGGTTGCATTGAAAATTTGAAGATAAAACTGTTTTCTTAAAAACGAGAGCAACAGTCGAGCGGCACGCGATAGTGGGAAACTCTTCCACCTATGTCCCGCTGTTAATGTATGTATTATTATTCTCGACAGATGGCCCTCGCGCTTCTCGCTTGCCTTGTTGGCTGACACAAGCACTTGGTGTTACTCCCACACTTTGTTAAATCACTTCTGTCTGATCGGATTGCAATACTATTTAGATATTTTATTCAGCTTAGTATGTGTAGAAGTCTGATAGTTTTCTTTTAAACCGCGCTTGCAAATTGATTTCAAAAATAAAATTGTTATTTTCCGGGGCGGTGGGCGTGGTACCTACCATCTGAAATAAACTTTATCTGCGCCTAGAACACAGAAACCTTCATGCCAAATTTGGTGGCTCCAGCTTTAATAATAGCTGAGATCTACGTATTCATCTGGTCATCCGGACAGACAGACATGGTTCAATCGACTCGGCTAGTGATTCTAAGCAAGAATATATATACTTCATGGGGTCTGCCACGCCTCCTTCTGCCTGTTACATACATTTGCACAAAGTACAATGGTCGAAGTGCATAAAAAGTTCAAACATTATTTTTCATTATTCAATTCTGCACACATTTTATAGATAAAAGCAAATACGCCAAATCTAAAGCCACGTTTTGTGACATCGTAGAATTTAATAAAATTTATTTAATTAGTAATAGCTAAAATAACTAAAAAAAAATTATTAATTATGTAAAATAACATCTAAAATTAATCTATTTGCGCAGGGGTTGGGTGTGGTACCCAATGTTTGGAATAAAAAATAATAATATATAATAATAAGTAATAAAAATAAATAATCTCTACTAATTATGGAATAGGGTGACCAGAACACCCGGACCCAAATCCGGGACTCTTGAGTCGTCCGCTCACTAAAAGTTCACTTCGTATCTGCAAAGCTGCATGCATCCATCATTTTAATATTAAAAATTCTATATTTAAAAAAAAATATATTAAACTGCGCTACTTACGATTTCAATGCTGCTCGATACGTACGACGCTCGATGTTTTGGCGCGAACATTAGGAGTCAGCTGATTTACACACATAAAAAACACATATTTAGAACATATAAAACACTGCCAACTGCACCGTCGGCTCGACAACGCACACAAAAACACAAGTCCAGTGTTCCCAACTGTTAACAGAATTCCCAAAAAAGAGAAGTTTGTGACAAGTGACAAGGACAGACATGTTTAGTTGAGCGATAAAAAAGGTAGAAAAAAAAATAAGGATGAACTATTAAATCTATAAACTAAATTCTAATATAAAGTGAAAAAAAAATTTTTTCTAGATTTTTATTCTTAAATTTGGTAAAATCCAGGACATTTTGAGCAAATCAAGGACTTCTGGTAAAACTGTCGGAATCCGGGACATGTCCCGGATTTCCGGGACGCCTGGTCACCCTAGATATTGAAGCGAATTTTGAACAACTAAATTAAGGTTATCGAGAGAAATGTGTTAAGCTTCAAGAAAGCATTCATGTGAATTTGTTATTGAAAGGTTTTTACAATGCTGGCACACAAAGAAAGGTGAGTAACATAAACAGAGGATATCTTTGGCAGTGAATAACTAGCAATTTAACAGTGATAACGGCTTTAAGATTTATGAAAACGATGAAACCGGTTTTAATGGTAACCCTGCCAACTATCCGCAGGTCGGGTCCAAGCCAAAGCATACCAAAGTAGAGCAAAGCGAAACGAACCCAAGCTGAGCAAACAAACACAGTCACGAAAACAAAGATCCTTTCGCCGTATTTCTACAGCGCTACAAAGGTTGCCAATGCCACTGCCACTAACACTGTACCCTCCATTCTCTCTATCAACCTCTTATTATGATTGTTGTTGTTGTTGCGGTTATATCCTTGCAATGATTTCCAGCGTTGTTTACTCACGTTTGCTACTCTTCTCCACCCTACACTGGTCTCCATTCGTGCTGTCTCAACAGCTCACTGAGCTGTGTGAAACTCCGTGGCCCTGGCCGGGAATAAATTATTAAATCATGCACTGTTTCATGGTGAGGCAAATTTAAAGTTCGACTAGTACGAAAAGAACGGGAGGGAACTACAATTTTCAATATTTTACCTGAAGCATTTCTGAATATGCGTCGTTGAAATTTCGCAGCGCTCTGCCAATCCGCTTAGCAGTGAGGCGTCTAATTGAAGTTTCACCAAGGAGTCTTCGCAGGCTGGACGCGGCTGATAGAAAGTGCAAAATAAATTGCTGGCAATCGATAATCGCTTAATTGGCCACGCGATTGACGCGTTGATGCACTGGCAGAATCAAGAAAAAAAGTGAGAGTAGACATCAAGTAATAAACTCACGAATCAGCAAATTTGAAATTTTAACAAACAAGCTATGAAAATTACGAGCAACTTAACTTTGGCCACTACGGGCATGTGTGTTTATTGAACAGACAACATCAGCGTTTTATTGCAGACGTTTCTTGCGTTAACATATGTTACATATCTACATAATTAGCAAAAGTCGACAGTCGCGAGAGCTTTTATCCGTCGTTTAAAGCGTTATGTGTGTTGCAGAGGAAAAGGTAAAATTCTGCGAAATGAATCGTTAAAGTTTAATGTTTCCACATTTTTATAATTACCTGCGCGTCGCTGTCCCCACATAATTGCCAATTGGCGAGAATTTTTTGGGTTTTTACCGAGGCAGTGAACATGTTCACATATGTTGAGATTTTTCGGGGTATAATGAAGTAATACAAGGTGCTACCGTAACGCAACGCTCAAACTGGACTCTTGACTTATTAAGTAGTATAAGACATGAGCCATTGTTTCAAGCAAAAGTGTCATTTTCTAGCTTTTGCAATATGGTCGAAAATATAAAATGTTTAAAATAATAATATAGAAAAATGAAGTTGCGACTATCATGAATACCTTGTACTAATACCCTAATCCCAGAGCTCTACTCATTTTTTACGTTGCCATTTTTTGTCAGTTCTGTTTTGCTGCTACATTTTAAATAATATCTTGCTACAAGACAAAAAGCGAGTCATATAAAATATGCAACTCATAAAACAAAATGCCTAAAAACCAAAGAACATGTTCATGTTGATAATATATCGTTTTATAAAATTTAAAACAAAAATTTCAGAGATCTAAGCTAAAGGCTGAATTAACTCTACTGAAAAAATACAGAGTTTCGTCAGAAGCACACATCTGCGACCTGAAATTGTAAATGGTAGCACATTTTAAAAATTTTAAAATAGAAATTAAATATAACTTAAAGCTTTCAAGACATAATAATTACACAGGCCCACATAATAACCAGTCGAACGTTACAGTCAGATGATGACTGTAGAAGGCCATGGATTATCATGGGATACTCGTACCGTGTATTATTTATTTTCCGTTATTTAAAATGAAAATGTTGCTTTATTGGGATTATTATTAAGCACTTAAAAATAAATATACATTTAATACGGTATTCGAACGACACGTAATATTTCAATTGACGGAGAGAAGAAGAATGCATAAACAATGCAAAAGCGAATAAACAAGTGGTATAAGCATTAGACAGAGCGAGAGGCCAATAAGTTTATGTATGCATTTTTACGTGACACTGAACAGTTGTGGCGACCGCGGGAGTTGTACAGTAGCTTAGTGGACTGTGTGTCGGACTCTTAGGCCAATGATGTTGACAGAGATAGATCGAGGTTCGATTGCTGCCGCGATCAATATGTGACATGCTTTTATTTTCTGGTGCGCAACATATGTAATTAAAACACTTTTAAAAACTTGGCCGAATATTGCACAATTCTGACAGTTGCGTATGCGTATGTGTGCCGAATACGGCAATTGATGTGTGTTAGAGCGCGATGACAAAACATAAATGCGCAAATGCAAAGATGCATGTATCGGCGTCCCGCTCTAACATTCGTAACTTATTGATTGTCTTAAATATTGCATAAAAATATGAAATCAAATTTTTGAAAACTATTTTTATTGATATTTAATTTAATAATTTAGCAGGTGATTTTCAGGTAACGGTTGTATTACAACCCATTCGACTGTAGTTTTCCTTTTAGTTCATTAGAATAAAAAAAAACCCAAAAAAAAAAAAGGATTCAAAATAAACCGATGCACCAGCCGCGCAAATGACATGAACTCATACTCATGCACTCACACACAAAACCTTTAAAGACTTCTGTCCGTCACTCTAACCACTAAGCCACTGCCTCATTTTAAGATCGATCGGCAAAGTTGCATTCTGAGCCAATTCTGTTACCATTCTATCCTAAATAAGTTTTGTAAAATGCTGTGTGTCCGACTTTGGATTTGAACTTCGGTATGCTTGCGTAAATTAGGTCTGTTTAAGTATAAATGGTAGGTTCAAATTGAGTTTAATTCGGATCATATCTCACTTATTTTTAGTCCGATTTAAATGAAATTAAACGAAATTAAATGAAATTTTTAAAAAACACTTGTGGCAAGGTATTTGTCATGTGAGATGTACGACTTTGGTTGTTGGGTGTATATTGTGAATGTTAAATAGTTATTACTGATTTACAGAAGCGGGAAGGGGCGTGGCTGGATTTCAAAAAAAACTTTGAATTGCTGCAACATATACCGATGTTGTCACAAAATTTGAAGACTCAAGCTCCTATAGTTTCTAAGATCGAGGTGTTAATACAGACAGACAGACGGACAGACAGACATTGCTCAGTCGACTCGGCTCTGATACTGATTCAGAAAATATATATTTTATGGGATCGGAGAAGCCTCCTTCTGCCTGTTACGCACATTTGCGTTCCGACAAACACAATAGACCATCCATTCATGATCTGGGTATGCGGCATATGCAGTTGTGTATTTTAGGTTGCTGAATCCAAATCCGGCGACATAATTTCGCCACCACGTCTGATCTTCGACTTAACCTCAAACAAATGTAAACAAAATTACGCGCGCTTTCTTTTTTAAAAGCAAGCTAAAAGTACCAGCTGATAACTGACAAAAGATATTGTAGAATGCAAAAACAGAGTCATAAGCAGTTAAAAAAAATTGTCAACGCCGTTTGCATGAAAAAATAACCGGTTTCTATTCGGTTAACCCAATTGTAAACTGGTTAGTTGTTTTTTTCAACATAAATCACCTTAGTAAATTATTTATGTATATTTACGGTTTTATTCATACCTTATTCTTATCTTAAATACATATGTATATTCTTTATTTCATAACAAACATTATGTCAGGGCATAAAGAAAAAGTTGATTGACTCTTCTTATACTAATATTTTTAAAAGATTTACATTTACAAAAAGCACAGTAATCAAGCAATTATGCTGAGCATATAAAACTTTTTTATGAAAATCTTTGTTTTATTTTATTATTTATATTAGTGCCGATAAATTAAGTTATAAGAAATCCCTCAACTTTAGCTTTTGTTCTTGGGTCTTCTTTTTCTTGTTCGTTTCCTGCCCAGTTTTACCGATAAATACACCAGACTGTTCAAAAATGCAAAAAATTAAGGTTGTTAAGGCTGTTCTCAGCTTTTTGTTAACACTCTACTCAAAGAGATATTTTATCTGTTGTGAACGACCTGTCGGTCGGCATCAACAGTCCCGTCATTAGCCTATGCAGCTTTTGCAATTTCTTATTTTAGGCTAATGTCTGCATAGTTTTTTCGCACTCACACAATCTTTGACGTCCACAGACATGCACACATGGGTCACACATGAAATGGCGGTGCAATGTTAACACTTTGAAGTCCAGTTTCAAATTTGGTTTTTTCAATCCCTTTATTTTTTTTTGTACTTCTAACGTTGCCTTTGCCAGTGCACCCCGAGTCCTTGGGCGTCTGTTCGTCCTGCGATGCTTTGTTACCCGTTTCCCTTTGAAACTATTTCAACAAAGCGCAGTGCAGTTACTTTTATGTTATGTACGTGCCTCAGAGTAGTGACAGTCGAGCAAAAACGTAAAAGAATCGCCGAATGATGTAGCACGTGTCAACATCATTTGAGCAGCCTGGACTGCTCCTGGTATGGACTCCTGGATACAAGTGCTAGCCCGACTACTGGTACGAGTGCGGAAACGGGGACGGCTGCGCATAACATGGCCTCTTGTCGTCATAAATGTCACAGAAGCTAACCTTTTACAAACAAACAGGAAAGTCAGAAAAACTTGAAGAGAAATTTTCAGAGACATTGCCACATATCAAAGAGAAAAGAGATATGTATGCAGTTGGTTGGTAATTAATTCAAGAAGTTGGCTTTTCTTCATAACATGCCTCTTTAACTTACTTGATATTAAAAGCACTTACTTTTAAATCTATGATTTCGATCAAACACAGAAACAATCAAAAAACGCAAGCAATAACTACGAGCTTAAAAAAATCGAAGTCCCAACCAGTAGCTACTTCTGAGTTTTAAAAATCTTATAAAAATACTCGGTTTTCGTAGCAATAGATGGACGCACAGAGCTCGTTTGATTCCTCTGTTGATTCGGAATATATACACTTTAAGAAGTCAGTGGTGCGTTGTGAACTCCTTGCCAAAACTCGTAATATATCCTCTGCAGGGTATAAAATATTTACATTTTTCCATAAGGATTCTATCAACAAAACCGAAGATAAAATTAATATGTATAAAAATGATCACTAACATAAATTAATAAAATACTTCACTCGAGCGTGCACGGTTGTTGATTAGAATTTAGAAAATATGTCATTCAATATATCGGTCGCGGAAACCAACAAACTCCACTGAGCTTTTAAAAGCTTTTTGTGCGCGTTGGCAAATTAGAAATTAAACGAGACCAGCAGTAGAGCGGCACGTGACAGTTATAGGACAGGATAGCCTTCGACCTTTGTTTAAACGTAAAGAGTACATAATTGTACGGTACTACGTCTTAATAGAAATGACGTAATGTAACGAAATGTAGCATTTCATTGGCCAAGCACATATGTATGTGTGTGTGTGCATTTGAAAAGAAGAGAAAGCAACAGCGTGGCCTACATACTTGCATTCTCTTTCCCTTTACACGAGCATAGCAATGACGTCATAGTTTGCCGATCGGACAATTTTGGTCAATATTGGTTTGAGTCAGAAAGTTTTATCTTTTATATGTCCCTCACAAACGACTTTAAAAACTAAATTATTGATTTGCGGGGGCGGTCGGTGTGGCACCTAACATTTGAAGCTGTGTGGGTTAACGCAGATAGATAGGCAGATAGACATGGCTCAATCGATTTGGCTATTGATCCTGAGCAAGAATATGTATACTTTGCGGGGTCTCCCAAGCCTCCTTTTATCTGTTAAATACATTTGCACAAAGTTAGTATACCCTTTTTTTAAAATTTTCAATGATCGAAGGGTATAAAAAGAATTGATGTGGAAATAAAAAACAAAAGTCGCCAAAACCCTATAATAGGAAAAAAAACCGCATAATATATAGTATTCGGCAGCGCGTGTAAATATTGGGTGTAATTCCTTGTACTAGAAAAGATTTATGGAATATCTTCCGTATATACATATATACCGATTTTAATGAAGTTTCACAAAACATCTATAATATGATGTTGGTCTTATGTATGTGTGAAATAAACTGTTTGGCATATGCATTCTACTGAATTTTAGAGGTGGAATTCTAATGCAAATATTATCTGCGCGCAGAATTTAGACACTCTTTTTTTGGAGGTCCTCGCTCTTAAAGTCTCTAAGATCTACAGATGAAAAAACAGACAGACAAAGTTATAATGTCGGATTGAAGGAGAAAATGACAGGAGGTAAAAACACGAACTACAATAGAAATATTCATCTGTCCTTCTATCTTTCTGGATCTTATTAGTTCAGGCTGTAATCCCGTTGGAACGAGCCTAAACAGACATACTTGACTATTAATTGAAAGTGAATCGCCAAATTTGTTGAAAGTTTAAAAATGGGATGTTGCCTCGAAAAAGGAAAAGTGTGTTGGGGTTTGTATCCCAAAATGAGCAGGGAAGTTAAAAAAAATTTACATAATCAGATGGTTAATATATTAAAACAAATGTTTTTGAAATATTCTTAAAAGTTGAATATTTCACGAAGAAAACTTTACAGCTTGCTGTTCATATAAGTTAAATACCGAAACTATTGTTATTCCACTGGCCGATCCCTTGATTATTTGCTTGTTAGAATTGTGCAACAAACTTTCCTTCCTTTGTACAAGTAGACGATTTTATCTGCATGTGGAAATGAATTAGAACTGACATTTCTGATAGCTGAATTTGAGTCTGTTATTTATTTTTTCATAATTTAAGATATGTTAGATAGCCTATTAGGTCTTATAATCCATTGCATTGCTAAATCTCACAAAATAGTCCAGACCTCCTCAAAAAAATCCAAAACTCAAATCCATTTTCTTTTCTGGGCTGGGTGACCTTACCTGGCCAACTCAAAAAAAGAGTAGTTAATTCGTAGCTTGTCGACTTTAGTCCTCATCTCCACAAATAGTTTTGACGTTGTCATATAGCATTGCGAATATTTGCGATTCAGGGTAATCTACACCCACCGAGTAATGGATGTAGCATGGAATACGTTTATCTTAGTGTAAGGCAACAATTTTTACCTATAACTCCTATTAACTTGTCGACTTTAAGGTATGCGGTTTCATAAACAAGTATACTTGTTTAGCTAAGGTTGAATCCCGAAATAATAATAATTAATAACAAATACACAAAAACATAAAATATATTGGATTTTTGTATAATTTTCACTTAGGTAATATTTAATATTCACCCAAAGCTTTATCCCTTTGCAAACTTTACTGCAAGGTAAAATAGGTTTGGGGATTCTCTTAGTTAATAAACATTGTTGCAACATTCGGGGTACGGGAGAATTGCGAAATCGGCAACAGCTGCCAAAAGCGATAGAGATTCAATGCGCGTCGGGCATAATTTCAATTAATAATCAAATCTGCAAGTCTGGCACGAACCAAATTCAACACTCACAGCCACCCTTGCTGGCAATCCCAGAGGACAACCCCACCCACATCTCTCTTTGCCGAGTTTTCAAATTGAAATTAACATTGTGTCAGGGAGAAGACGGAAAACAAATGTAACCAGGTCATTGTGCATAACACTGGAATTAGATTAACTTTGTGGGAACCCACTACCCCCAACACTACTCACCTCTCCCAACTTAGGTAGGCCAACCAGAATTGTGTTAATGAAGGCGCCTATGTCTGGCAGGGGAATCTTTATTATTTTGTAATTAAGTGGCTCGCCGAGTGCGAAGAAACGTGAACTGAGACCTGACGCTACGACAAAAGTCTCCTCGGTCACTTATGAATTCACAAAAAGCAGAACAAGTACGCAAGTCGGAGCAGCAAAAGAGGACGGGGCCGGTACGACCATAGAAAAGAAAATTGTGTTGATTCAATTTGAAAAACTTCGCCGGGCTGTCAAACTTTGGAAAGGAGTTGAGTTGAGTCTGAACTCAACTTGAAAACTTGACATTTGAGTGGGCGGGTCTACTTAGTACAGCTGAAGAGAAGGACTTAAGAGATGGCAGCTATTCAACTTTTTTCCGTTTTTTTCAACCACTTTCATTTGTGCTTCCGCATTAGGCTATTGTCAGGTGACTCTTCGGCTGCATTTCCAGACTTGACCGATGAATTATTCGCCAAATGCAAACTAATGGATACACACAATTATATGTTCTAATTTTGGTATGTTTATAAATAGGTTCTACACACACGTATGCAGCATTGTCCCTCAGCAAAGCATGGGTCGATGATTCATGATAAATGGAGTTAACAGTAACAATCCAAACGAAGCAAAGATGAGCGTGCTTTAAACGTGCGATAAGCCGACGCAATTTAATAGCAAAAATAACAATAAAAAACGAGACAAGCCGCCGAATAGACAGGCAGTGAGGCGGAGTTGGGTAGACGAGCAATGTGGGCAAACAGACGTAAAATTAATGCTGTTGCCTACATGGTTCGGCAGATTCTGCTCCTCCCCACTTTCACCACATCCGCAAAGACGCTGGAAGTAAAAAGTGTGTCGTCGTGCATATGTAAATGTTTACATAAAAACGATGACAGGAGTGGAAAAGGAACCAAAACGAAAATAGAAGTTTGGGCGTTAGATTGTTGTCGGTATAATAGCTTTCGATTATCGAGACGGCGCGCCGCGGCGTTAAGATGACACGATTCAAATATCAAAAATATATTTTAAGAAAGGAATGGCCTTTAAGCAAAGAAGGAAGAAACTTTAAAAAATATAAGCTTGATGTTGTCCCAAGAATAGTACAACATTCAGATTAAGTAGAAAACTTTGCTACTGGTCTTTTGACTGAAACTTTTTGATTGCATTATAATGTACGTAGATTTATGGAATATACATCCAACAAACTCTCTTTGTTGTGCATGGTTATTAGGCTTCAACTTTTGTGTTGATATTGTTAACTATTCCTTACCAACCATCGATGTTCTCATTGTTAGTCCAAATGCCAAAATCGAAGATGTGTGATGCAGGAGAGTCAAACTACCATGTCCGTTTGACCGTCCATCTATTCCTGAATCTCAACATACGTGTATTCTGCTAGCGTAATAATGCATTTTCAATACTTCACCGAATAAATGGTGTGAACTGAAAAATAAAGCCGCATTTTTGTGCGTGAATAACCTAGAAAAAAAATGTTGAGTATTAGAGTGTTAAATATTATAAGAGCTTTGTTGGACAGTGAAATGACTTTATGAAAAATCTAAGTAGCTTCTGAAAAGCTTGTTAACTACAAAGTGATAACCCTTTTCTTTTCTAGAGTAATCCAAGTACATTCTCTCTTAAATTGGTCCAAATGGAGTGTATCAAATTTAATTTTAATACCAGACCAATTACAAAGTGATAAAAAAAAGGAAAGTACAGTGATAATCAGGATGATACATTTATACAATCAAGCAACGCAACATCCGTGAAGTGCGCTAAGCATCCGAACATTGACATCGAACCATTGTCATAATGACATCAATAACATTTTTAAGGCGACAACAAAGCGCAGGAGCATTATTCGTAGACCTGAATGGTTCTCAACCATCATCCCCAAATATATCTCCGCCACGCTTGTAAAATAAAATCTGGTGCCGCTGAAGGAAAAAGTTCACTTGACGGCCGACACGGGGCTCCGTGGCAAACGAGCTTAACAGGATAAAATGATAAGAAGTGATGAAGGACGCAGTGAGAATGTGGACGAAACAGATAGTGGGATAAAGCGAGGAAGGTGGGTGGAAGAAGAAGCCAAGCAAACTCGCTTTCAGTCGTCTGTAAAGTGCAACATCGGAATCTAGCTTCAATCGTAATTGCAATCCCTTTCATTCATGTTAGGTCTTCCTCCAGTTTTCTTTTCTACCATAAACCACACTCTCTCTAGTTCTTTGTCTGATAGAACTAGCTTCATTACTGATTTTTTTTCTGCTGTTTTCTTAGTGTTATTTTTGGCTCGTACTCATCGGCTCAGACTTGTTAGCTAAGTCGTTCGTCACTGTTTACGGGTATATTATTATAGGGTTAGCAAGAGTAGGGCGGGCAACTGCGCTTAGCTATTGAGCACCACCCAAAGATGGGCTGCCTGCGATAATAAGGAGTCTGTAATTGGAATTTGACAGTTATCCTGAAATCAAGGATTTAAAGGTCTTTTTGCTGTGGTTTCGATTTCTCATCTTTCCCATAGTCATTTGGGAAACAGCATTGTTATTATATCTGCATTTTTGATATTCGTATGAAATTTGCATATTCTAATCTATGAACGTTGATTTCCCAATGGCAATAAATCCCTTGGTTTCGTTTTTGTGCTCTTTCCCAGTACAAAATTGGAAAAGACTTTGTGTTTCGATTTGCTTTGATCGTATTTTTTTAGTTTATTCACAGTGGTTTGATTAGGCTTGCACTTAAGCTCGTAGACAACCCAGTAGACATGAGCTATATATCCTATTCGTTAAATTATGGATATTTTAGCGGAACAACTTTGGTCCTTCGGCTTAAGTATGAGACAGGTAGTGATAAATGATGTCATTTACGTCGGCCTGTCGTTCAATTTAAAGTGCTTAGCCAACCTTATTACAATGGTAGCTATGTAGGTACATCCGAGGCATGAACAAATAGAATATCAAATTACCTTTTAATATGCCGAACTTCTAATGAGCTGCCCATCGACCGAGCAGGTAGTAACCGTAACGGAGCTCGTACATCGTAAATTCACATTGTTCCGTCGCGAACTAGCAATCCTAATGCGATTTTAATATAATTAAGCCCAGTTTAAAGAGCCTACCTAAAGAATATTAATAAGTACAATAATCGCCCTTGGCAAAACTCTCTCTAGGTGAGGTTGGGGGGGGTGAGTTGTGTGTGTTTCCGGAGGCCCAGCGGGAATGCAATTTGAGCATAAATTTCCATTTTTGGTTAATGCCCTCGGGACCTTAGAGTAATTTAACGCTAAGTTCTTTCTTTTTCTTCTATTTGGTCTTCATGTTTTTGTTTCTTTGCCTGTTGTTGTTGTTCTTGATGCGCCACAATAAAATAGTAAACATGCTGAATAAGAAAACCAGACGAATGCTTCACTCAAACGTGCTCTACAGTAAGATACCCTTTGCCCTGTATGTTAAAAGAATCGTTATAAATAAACTAACTAGGCGTTATGAGTTTCAAAATATATAACCGCTTATTAAATAGAAACTAACATAAATATAGTACATTTAATATCCATGTCAATAACTTCTTTTTTCTTTGAAGTATAATATTCAATATGTTGCTTAATATTCAAATTATTCACTAATTTGCATCAAAATTAAAATAAACTAGATTGACAAAGTAGCTGACAGGATCCTTCAATGTGATGTTTCTAAATAAATCATACAGATAGATGAACCGTGTTCACTTGACTCGGCTAGTAATTCTAAGATTATTTACACTGTGGAGTCTCGTACGCCTCCTCCTGCGTGTTAAACTATGCATTTCCACAAAGTTAGAACACCCTTTTCGACCATTTGCAATGGTCGAAGGGCATACAAAATAGAGTTGCGAAAGAGCGAGGACTGGTGCTAAGTGTCGTGCTGTCTCTTTCCCTCATACTGCAGAAAGAATGTTCTGTTCGAACCGTCTTGTTTCTAGGCTCGCGCGCTGACCGCAAAACTAACTAACGAAGCGAAAACTTTCCAAGGCATCTTAATTTACACGGCTTTGAATGGTTTTTGTTTTTCTATTTATTTTATCCCGGTTACGAGCTGTTTCCATCTTTTGTTGCCAGCACTTTTGGAGGTAATTTAATGTCGTCATAAATTCAAATTCAACATCCCAAATATAAACTTGCATTGTCATATAATTTAACTCAGAACTACCCGCTACGTTTCACTGCGCTGCCAACTGTAATCCTTTTTTTTGTGCAATTCTATTAACACTGCCCAGCCACAAGATGCCTTTTCCTCGACTTCTTCGTTCTCTTGCTCACCAATTTCCAATAAATTTCAGCTATAATCAAGACAACTACCTCCCAGCAGCTGGGGCAGCGTAACAACTACCACAGGATCTAGCACTGTACCCTGAGTGTCGGGGTTGCCGCTTGGTTCACATTACTTATCTTTTTATAATCTTGCAGACGGTCTATTAATTTTAAATAGAATATTGCACCTAAGCGCATACCTACAGATGAAAGAAAATCGGTGCCTAAATTTTGCACTTTATTCCAGCAGCCAGAGAATGTATGTCATTTAACATAGTGTATATTGTATCGCCAGAATTTAAGCCCTTATTTTAATTTTCTTGATTGCGAACTGTCATACAATATATTGGTCACACGGCAAATCAGTTGTTTAATTAATTTGTTTAATTTTTTCAAATATAAATATATATAGTAGCATATGTACCATAGTGCACCACTTGTCCACACATACACACCCACAAACACTTCCACTTCAAAACACACACTTGTGTGAAGGGTTACTTTTGTAGGCTTTATTGATATTAAGGTTTATTTTTAAATTATACAGAGAGACTTTATATTCACACACGCTGCTTCTTGCGCGTCGTTCAAATATCGAATAAAGAGAAGAAAACATAAACATAAAAACTTAACAATCGACATATCGTATAGATTCATCGATTAGTCGATGAATACTAGTGTTTTTAACACTGCTAAATTAACATTTGTTTACACTTGACCATTGTACTTAGCATATAAGACATTTGATACCCATCCGCCTGCTTAGATATAAACATTTGACATAAACATTTGTATTCTCCAATTCGGCGACAACTCCGCCTGCTTAGATATAAACATTTTCCCCCAATTCGGCGACAATAACAAGTCAGCTTACTACGATCATTTATAAACATTCCCACGAAAGGGTCAAAATTGCTTACGCAGCGCAAATATCGGCTGATCCGTTCCCATGCACAATCCACTCAAGAGAGTGTCCAATATCATGTAAACATAAAAGAGAGCCTTATGTACGCTCAATATAGAAGTAAATAAGACTCAGCCAAAGGTTTTTTAAGCGTCCAGTTTGTAGCTTTAAGTCAGATTTAATTCAAACTTCATCATAGAACGACGCGAATTGTCTCCGGGTTTCGCCTAAGTGTTTATTACAAATAAAATTATATTTTATTTATAAACACCAACCGCGAACTTGTTATTATATATATATTGAATCTTTTTGTTTAAGGACTAACAATAGTTTTAAAAATCTTAACTGTAACAAGTATTTTTTTTTGAGCAGTTGTATTATTATACCCTTCGACCATTGAAAATGGTCAAAAAAGGGATCACTAGTCAAGTCGATTAAGCCATGTCTGTCTGTCTGTCCGGATGTCTGGATGTCCAGATGAACACACAGATCTCAGCTATTATAAAAGGTAGAGACACCAAATTTGTCATGAAGGTTTCTGTTTACCCGGGACAGGTGAAGTTTATTTCAAATGTTGGGTGCCACGTCCACCGCCCATGTAAATCAATAATTTCATCTTTTAAGCTGCTTTGCGAGCGACATATAAAAGATACAACATTCTGAGTAAGACTATACTTCGCTAATTATAATGCCAACATAACGTCAATACTTCAATCCGATCGGAAGAAGATATTAAACAAAAACCTTGTTCGCTTTGATTTTGTATACAGACCAGCAAGCTGTGACGTCACTGTAATGCTCATGTAGGAAAGAAAAGGAAATATAATGCGAGCGCGTAGCGCCATCTGTTGTTCTTCTCTTCTTTTCTATGCACACGCATTTTTTGCATTCAAACGCACACACACACATACACAAATTTGTGCTTGACCAATAAAATGATACACGCATATACACGTATTCATTCACAGACGCATATAAAAGCTTACGTTACGATATTTCTATTAAGTAGAAGTATTGTACAATTATTGACTCTTTACGTTTCAAAAAGGTCGAAGGGTATCCCACTGTCGCGTGCCGCTCGACTGTTGCTTTTGTTTTTCCAACTGTTCTATGATTAAACGGCCCTAAAAACTTCTTCGCTGTGTTGGTAGGTCCTTTCGCCGGAGGAACGGCTGCTGAGCTGGATTAGACCTCTCGCTAGGTGGTTGGGGTGCGAGTAAAGTGCTATGGTATTTTTCCTTAAGTTCCGTAATTGCATTGATAACTGATGGGATATTTAAGTCTCTATGGGTGTTTTCAAGCCAGACTCTGTAGAATGCTTGGTATACGTTTAAAAATATTCGCGATTATCAAATGCAGTTCTTATTTGCGTTGTAAAACGCTTCACCTGTTCAATGGTTCCATGGCTTTCGCGAAATCCAAATTGAAGGGCTGGGATTAGATGTAGATTAAGTCGGATCAGCAGGCATTTTTCGAATAGTTTCGAAATATATGAGAGTAGACTTATTGGTCTGCAAGATGAAGGGACTGTGTGGTCCTTACCAGGCTTTGGAATCATTATGATAATCGACCTTTCCCATCGTTGTGGAACGTACCCAAGTTTGGTGATGGCATTAATGATCTGGGTTACGTAGCGAACTGCAGAGTGTGGCAGCTCGATGATCAATTCCGGTGATATAAGGTCGCAGCCGGGGGAGTTTTTCGGGCTGAGATTTCCTTTGATTATTCTAATTACTTCTTTTGGACGAAGCACAATTGGTGTGTGTTGCTGGAGGCAGTTTATGGGTGAGGACGGTAGCGCGAATGTGCTAGTAGATTTGGTTTGGCGTGAATATATTTTGTAGGTGAGCGGCAAATGTGGTGGCTCTGTCTGCATCACTACGGGCCCAGCCGCCTGAAGAATCCCTTTCGACAAAACGGTTTCAGTCGGTGGGCGGAGAGTTGAGTGGGCTCTCCACAGTGACTTATGTTTTGTGCCTGTTGGTGTGAGTTGCTCTATGTATCGGCGCTGATCGTCTTCCTCCTCTTGTTTCAGAGCGTTGGCAAGTTTCCGTGTGGCTACTTTTAGCTATTGTTTTGCAGTTGGGGATCTGGAAGATTGCCATTCTCTGCGTAAGCGTCGTTTTACGTGGACGAGTTGCTCGATTTGTACGTTGGTCTTTTTTGAATTAATTGTAGTATTTGTGATTTTGGGTGTTGCAGTAAGTGCTGCTGCGGTAAGGATGGATTGCAATGCACACGGATTCAGTATTGAGTTTTGGGCTTAGCTCAATGTGTGAACTTACATATTTTTTATACCTGAGCCAGTTTTTTTTGTGAGACGTCAATCTGTATGGTGGTTTCACGTTTTCTGCGTACCGGCGGAGGTGAATTATACAGGCGAGTGATCAGATGACAGATCCAGCAGACATATTGCAAATCTGAATTTTCCGTGGAATGTAGCGGTCCATTCCAGTCAGCCAGGTCGACCCAGCTTTTTTGTTTACGTTTTCGTTTTGTTTTGCTGGTAGTGCAGCAGTACCGTTTGTTGCTTGCGGTTTTGCTTTCGCTGACTCAGTCAGAGCATGAGCAGGTGCAGCCGACGACAAGATGGAGCGGGCTTTCGGTATAGCTCCAGCTGTTGTTGTTGGAGGTAGCTGGGCTTGTGTCTGAGCTAAAAGAGCGGGAGAGCAAAGAGGGCGATCTTTCTTGATTTGTTGGTAGAAGAAGGTTTCTTGGGCTATGGGTTATTGACTGCTCGATGTCTGCGTTTGGGGTTGTCGGTAAGACGTAGGAAAAGTACGCGCTGTTGCGTTGAATTGAGTGCCGGCGTTCGTCTTGCTCACGCTGACGCTGAGCGCGAGTGTCGTTCTGACTCATAGTTTTATTATTTAAGATAACGAATAACTATATATGTTTAAGCGATCTTGCATCGCATAGAGCGTCTCTTTCGCTTTCGGATTATACATTTAGTTTATTTTATTAGGCGTTCACTTCACTTAAAACAACCGATTTTGTACGGAGCTCGATAAAAACACGTCTTCACACGTCGGCGATCAACTCGAATATGAAATATGAACAAACTTTCAAATTAATCTCGACAGATGGCGCTCACCTGCTTTCCTTATCAACTGACAGAAAAATTTAGTATAATGCTCATATTTTCTTTTGTAACTTCTGTATTTATTGTTCGATCAAAATTGATTTGCAGGGGTTGAAAACGTAGTACCCAATGTTTAAAGTAATCTTGATCTGCGCATAATATTCAGGAAATTCAGACGTGATAGGCATGTTTTGACTTCAGATTCGGATTTGGAAGGTAAAAAAAACATATATTAAAGTATTACACTACTTGATCATGACCACCCATTATTTATTGAGCTCCAAAAATTTTTCGAGTTTCTTGAAGTTAAATCAAAACTTAGACATCAAGTTTAAATTTTGACATCGGATTCGGACTTAAAATGTCAAAATACATATTAAAGCATATATCGCATGCCTAGATCATGATTCTATATCTTTTAGGGGATATTTAAAGGGTTTTCAGTTTTTTGCGGGTATGTCGAAGTCCAGACGTGATGGAGAATTCGGAATACATTAAACTGCATATGCCGCATACCCAGATCATGACACTTTATTTTTGTGGGCCTGTTTAATGGGTGAAAGCGGAACTGCTTCAGTTAGAACGGTTATTATGTTTTGCAAAAAACTCGACATCTCTTATATTTCTCAGACAGAGAAACACTTATTCAAAGAATATGTGGCGCAGTAAAGAAAGATGTAGTCGTAGATATAGTACCAATATTTATTCAGCATAAAGTAATAGAGACGTTCCCGACAATCACTTTCCGTTATACAGATCTCATGGTAACTGACAAATTGGACACAAATGAGCAAAGAGAAATTACTATCACAGAACACAATAGGGCTCATAGAGTCGCTCAGGAAAATGTGAAACAAATTCTACAGGACTAACTGCGAAGCCATTTCGCTCAGTCACATTTGAAACAGATATTAAATTCAGACTTGCGATACTTAAGGACTCTCATTGCAACAGATAAATATTAACACAAAGACCTATGGAGATCTGGCAACCCTTAAATTTGCCAATCACATTTATTTTCATTTTTATTTGCATAGATATCGATATCCTTGTATTCATCGCTAATTTCTTCCTCTTGCGATCGCTAACTGTCAAGCACGCCACACGTGCAGCTTTGTGACTATAAAAACATTTTATTAAATCTAAATAAATCTTAAGTTCACACAAACATCCATTTCATTTGATCTACCCCAACATCTAGCAAAACTATTTTTCACCACAATTGGTGACCCACGACTCTCTAACGCGCACAAACGGAGCTCCAAGTCACCACAATTGGTGACCCTCGACTTTCAAACACACACACCAAGTCCATCAAATTCGCACATCAACATAATTTCATCATAATTTTCTGACACAATCAGAATTTACACGTGTTTCATCATACTCAGCACACACATCATTCTTATAAGATGGAGAACGATAGTTTTGCTGACGCACAAAATAATTCAGAACCAAGCGGATCAAATCTAAACACAATTACTAGACAGATGCCGTTTCCACAACTTCACACAATCACAAACATAGAAATGTTTTTCACCAAATTGGAAAACTGGTTTCTATTGCAAGACATTGGTTCTCGGAAAGAACATGAAAAGTACGCAGCAGTCATAGCGTACGCAGATCCTAAATATTTGGAGCAAGTCCACGATCTTGTCCAAAACGAACCGGAAATGAATCCATACACCACACTTAAGAAGGCTATACTAGACAAATTCGCAGAATCGGCAATGGTTCGCCTTGAATAGCTCGCATCTGGTATACAACTCGGTGATGGACGCCCAAGTCATTTACTCAGTCAGCTACAACGGACTAATGCCACCAACGACGAATCAGTTGTCCGTCGCTACTGGATCAAGCGGCTTCCACCTCAAGCTCGTGCCGTCATTGTAGGAATGCTCGAAAGTGTCCCGGATACAACACTATCTCAACTTTCAACAGCCGCAGACGCTGTCATGGACTCACTCACTTTTACATCAAGTGACAACATTTCAGCTATATCACGTAACAACACCAACAATCCAAATTCTGCAGACGATCGTTTCAGCAACATAGAAAAACGTTTGGATGCTCAAGAAAAATTATTTCAGCAAATCAACAGCAAGCTCGGACAAATTTTAAGCAACAACAATAAACGACGCTCTCGCAGCAATAGTCGATGCCAAAGCAATAGTCGCAGCAACACTCCACAGCCCAACAACAACAACAAAAATTGTTGGTATCACACCACGTATGGCGACAAAGCACAAAACTGTCAGGAGCCCTGCTCATTCAACACCAATTCAAAAAACTAAGTCCAGCTGTCGAAGATCATAAAGGCAACTTCGATAGTCAGTCCGATATAGCCTTACCACACACATAAAAACATCGGATAACAATAAACAGCATTTCCACATACAACCGACTCTTTATTCTGGATTCAAAAACAGGAAAAAATTTTCTTATTGACACAGGAGCAGACGTATCTGTTATACCAGTTTCAACTATAAACAAACGCATCGGATCATCCAACGAAAATCCTCTTTTCGCAGCGAATGGCAGTATAATCGAATCTTATGGTACAACACGTTTAACCTTGGATTTAGGATTACGTCGTCCATTTACATGGAACTTTATCATCGCTGATGTCCGTACACCAATCATCGGATCGGATTTCTTACAGCACTACAACCTGCTTGTTGATATTCAACGTCAAAAATTGATTGACGCTCAAACATTGCTAGCACGTAATGTTATTTGCAGCCTTCAATCTTCATCAGCAATTAAAACATTCAACACAGCATGCAAGTTTTCCAAACTTTTGGAGGAATTCACTCAATTGGATCATACAACACCTAAACCAACCACATCTGATGTCACACACTGCATTGACACCAAAGGAGCACCCACATTTTCAAAACCTCGTCGTCTTACTCCTGATAAGCTGACAGCAGCAAAGTCAGAGTTTGGATATCTTCTAAAAATCGGAGTATGTCGTCCTTCAAAGAGCCCATATGCATCACCCTTACACATGGTCCGTAAAGCAACAGGCGAATGGCGGCCATGTGGCGACTATAAAGCTCTCAATGCACAAACGATTCCTGATCGGTACCCCCTGCCGCACATTCAGGATTTCACACATATTTTCTATGGTAAGAAAATATTTTCCAAAATTGATCTCAATCGTGCATATCACCAGATTCCAATTGAACCACGTGACATTCCAAAAACTGCTATAACTACCCCTTTTGGCTTATACGAATTCACACATATGACATTTGGCTTGTGCAACGCAGCACAGACCTTTCAACGCTATATGAACGTCGCCCTCAGAGATCTCGACTTCGTTTTTGTATATGTAGATGACATCGCCGTAGCATCAAGTAACGCTGAACAACATGAAGTTCATCTTCGCCAAGTTTTTGAACGACTTCAACGTTACCACCTCACAATAAACGCAAGGAAATGTGCCTTCGGACAAAATTCCATCGAGTTTTTAGGACATCATGTCGACTCTCATGGCATCAAACCCTTGCCAGACAAAGTAAAAGCAATTGTTGATCAATCAACTGGACAGACGAAAACATACAACATTTCCAACAGTGCAAGCATTCTCTCGCAACGGCAACCCTTCTGGTTCACCCATCTCCAGATGCAACACTTTCGCTAAGTACAGATGCTAGTGATACAGCAGTCGGAGCAATTCTTCACCAAATCGTGAATAATGAATACCAGCCAATGGGATTTTTCAGTGTAAAGCTAACAGACGCTCAGCGCAAATACAGCACGAACTTCTTGCCATCTATCTCAGCATCAAACATTTTCGCTACATGTTAGAAGGCAAAACATTTTATGTCCGCACTGATCACAAACCGCTCATTTACGTCTTTACTCAAAGGCCGGATAAGGCATCACCCAGACAACTCCGCCAATTGGACTTCATTGGTCAATTCACAACAACCATCTTACACGTCGCTGGAGTCGAGAACACGACAGCAGACACATTGTGTCGCATAGCAGCAATCGAAAGCAATATTATCGACTACGAGCAAATAGCCTCAGCACAAAGAAATTGCCCAGAGCTTAAACAACTTTTGGAAGACAACAACACAACACTGCAACTCAAATCTATTAAACTATCACATTCAGAAACATCAATCTTATGTGATTTTTCTACTCCTACAGCTCGACCATTTATTCCAAAGCCACTCATAAAGAAAATCATCTGCAAACTCCACAACATCGCTCATGGAGGCATTAGATCTACAATGAAGATCATCAAACAACGTTTTATATGGCCTTCGATGCACAAGGAAATCGCCAGTTTCGTCAAACATTGCATTCCTTGTCAACGATGCAAAGTAATTCGTCATGTTCATTCACCACTTCAACACTATGAATTGACAGCACATCGTTTCGAACACATAAATTTGGACTTGATTGGACCTTTACCCCAATCTGGCCAATTTAGATACTGTCTCACAATCATAGACCGCTACACTCGGTGGCCCGAAGCTGTTCCAATTGAAGACATGCAAGCAGAGACAGTAGCCGCAGCTCTCATTAACGTCTGGATATCCCGTTTTGGAGTACCTGCCCGTATTACCACTGATCAAGGCAGACAATTCGAATCAATACTTTTCAACGAATTGTCACGAATACTACTGCATATCACCCGCAAGCTAATGGAATCATTGAACGCTGGCATCGTACTCTTATAACAGCCATAATGTGTCAAAACAGAATTGACTGGCCAAGCAAACTACCAATCATATTGTTAGGATTACGATCAGCATTCAAACCTGACATACAAACTACAGCAGCACAGCTTCTCTATGGATCAACACTACGACTTCCAGGACACTTTCTTCATACGGAAAAAAATGTTTTACCGCAAACTGAGTTTGTAAAACATCACGCTGAAATGATGAACGACATTCGCCCTACACAAACAGCCCATCACGACACTTCAAAGCCATTTGTATTTAAACAGCTAAACGAAGCAACTCATGTTTTTATACGCAACGATACAGTGCGAGGATCATTGCAGCCGCCTTACGATGGACCTTATGAAGTTAAATCAAAACATAACAAATTCTACAATATTCTCATCAACGGTCGAAATTCCACGGTATCAATCGATCGGCTCAAACCAGCATTTATTGAGTCACAGAATGATTCATCATCATCAGAAGCAACATCATCATCAACAGAATCATCAGCAGCAGCAGCAACATCATCACCTGCAGCAGCATCATCAACAGCATCATCATCAGAAGCAGCAACAAAACCATAACCAATACAGACACACCATCGATACACATGGATCAACCGCCAAATCAAAACAAATCATCTCTACGTCATCAGACATCTAGACCACGGCGCACTATTAGACTTCCTGTTCGATTCACAACTTAAAGTCTAGGAGGGAGTACTATGGAGATCTGGCAACCCTTAAATTTGCCAATCACATTTATTTTCATTTTTATTTGCATAGATATCGATATCCTTGTATTCATCGCTAATTTCTTCCTCTTGCGATCGCTAACTGTCAAGCACGCCACACGTGCAGCTTTGTGACTATAAAAACATTTTATTAAATCTAAATAAATCTTAAGTTCACACAAGCATCCATTTCATTTGATCTACCCCAACATCTAGCAAAACTATTGTTCACCACAGACCTAAGAACAATAAAACGCTCTAACAAACCGGTTAATATCTCCATAAAAAATGCAAAAACAAATCAGATTAATAAAGAAAATTTATATGAAACCTTGCATTCAAGAAAGAGGATTATTATTTCTGAACTTGAAGCCTTAATGTTGTCAGTCACACTAACAAAAATTGGAATAATTAATCCTGCGATTTTAGACTCCAATGATTTACAAATTAATTTTTGAAGCCCCAATGGAGGTCATGATAGGGTCATGCGATATATATTTCTATATGTTTTTTGACCTTCCAAATCCGAAGCCGAAACTAACCTATCACGCCTGAATTTAAACCTAACCTAAAAAAAATTTTGAAAGTTTGTAATCATTGATTATGGCGTTTGGTCAATTATGTAGAGTCACCTTTTAATTATATGTTTTTTATTTGCTAAATTATAGTTTTCAACATAAAACAACGGACAAATAGACAAATTCCAACGGGAAACCTGTTTTATATCATATTCCAATACAACAACAAAAAAACAACAGTTCAAAATTTCGAAAAATTTTTCAAAAATTGTTTGGGTTAGGATGAAATTCCGACGTGATAGGCAGGTTTCTGCTTCAGATTCGGATTTGGAAGCATAAAAAAACATATATCACACTACCCGATAGCGACCCCCGTTATTTTTTGGTGCTTTATACATTTTCGAGTTTTTTGAGGTTAAGTCGAAACTGAGACGTGCATGGTGTATTTTGACTTTGGAATCGGGCTTAAAAGATCAAAATACATGTTTAGACATATATCGCATGTCCAGATCAGGATCGTATATCTTTTTTGGGATATTTAAATGTTTTTCAGTTTTTTGAGGTTATGTCGAATTCGGATTCAGCGACCGAAAGTACATATAACTGCATATGCCGCATACCCAGATCATGAAACTTTTTTTATACCCTTTGACCAGGGCCGGATTTAGGTTTGTGGAGGCCCGTGGCCAGTGAATGGTGGAGGCCCCTTTTTATAACCTTTAATCATTGAAAATGGTCAAATAAGAGTATACTACTTTTGTGCAAATGTATGTAACAGGCACAAGGAGGCGTGGGAGACCCCAAAAAGTATATATAGTGACATATTCATTCTCTATATGAATTACGTAAACCGATCTTTTGGAAAACTTCAAAAGCCTTACAGTTCATTCTCCATATGAAAACTGTAAAGCTCTGTAGAACTTAAAGGTTTGCTGGTCTTTAAAAATAATTCTGTCAGTTAGTTTATGAGTGACTCTGGTGTAATAAATAACAATAACTCCATCAAATAAAAAATTATAAAATAAAATATATTTTTTTTATTGTTGATGAACACCTAAATACTTAATTATATATTCTTCCTTAGAATCACTGGCCGAGTTAATTAAACCATGTCTGTCTGTCTGTCTGTTCGGATGTCCGGGTGTCCGGATGTCCAGATGAACACACAGATCTCAGCTTTTATAAAAGATAGAGACACCAAATTTGGCATGAAGGTTTCCGATTACCTGGCGCAGATGAGTTTGTTTGACGTCAATGCAATACTTATGTATACTCTATTATTGACTCTACATTAAAAAAAAAGGTCGAAGGGTATCCCACTGTGGCAAGCCGCTCGAATGTTCCACATCAGAAAGTTGTACCTTTTATAAGTCGAAGGCGGTGGGAGTGGCACCCAACATTTGAAATAAACTTGATCAACATATAGTACACAGGAATATGCCGATGATATCCCTAGCTTTTACAATAGCTGCCATCTGTGTGTACACACAGACAGACAGACATGGCTTAATCGACTCTAAGACAATTTGAATAAGCACTTCTTCCAAAAACAAAACTCGTCATTTGGGAGTCATTGGTTAGAGGGGTGTCATCGTTAGATAATAAAAGTTTCCGGAATTTGTGCTGCGCCTATGCCAGCAAATGTATCGATGCGGGTTTGGATCGTCAAAAATTGATGACAAATGACTGAAGGATATAGGATTCTGTCTGTAAAATCTCTGATCGCGGTTTCAAACAGAGTGGGAAATGTTGGAGGTGTGGCAGAGTTGGTTACGCACACTATGACGCATCATGTTCCGCAAGAAAAGCAACACTCAACAAATGCTCGAGGCCGGGTTACTACGCAAAAAAATGTCGTACAAGCTTGAACGTCAAATATCCTAACGCTCAAAGAAATAATCAAAATGGGCCGCGCATTTTTATACGCCACGTGGAAGAGGGGGCCGCTAGCCCCAAACAAAAGTAGGAGTACGCATCAGGTTTTCAGGTACCAAGCGAGGATGAAGAAAAGAACAAACGATGTGGAGTGGGAGGTCATAAGAAGAAATAGCCACATCTTAAACGTATGACTCTATTCGAAAAATAAATTCCGCAAGTTATTTGTGTTTTTGAGGTGCCAATATCAGGTGCCGAAAAGATTCCTTTATTTTACGTCATTGGAAATCTCTTTTGAGCTATCGAATTGAACGTTCTCCGGCTGGGGAAAAATATCAACCGAGTAGAAGAAACGACACCAGTCCCGAAATAAAGAAACATTGAATCAAAGCTTTCTATTAACTATGGCGTAAACCAACCAGTGACACGAATGCTGGTAGCTCTCGAGAATAAGGATATGGTCAAACTCACTCAGTATTAAATTTGAACCAGTCACAAGTCCTAGTGCATGGAGATCTCCAATCGTTATTGCATATAAGAGAGGCGGGGACATCTTTGTGTCGACATGGGACTGGCAAATAATACGATACTCCGGGAAAACTACCCGTTGCCAACTTTCGACTCTATCATGACCAGACTCAAAGACGCCAAGTTCTTCGCGCACTTGGACCTAATGGATGTATATCACCAACTGGAGCTCGAAAAATCGTGCAGGGAAAGAACCACGTTCATCATTCCAAAAGAATTCTTAAAGTAAGCTCAACTCCAGAGATCTTCCAATACCCCCTGAAGAAAATTTTATCGACAGTTCCTCACGCTATGAACTTTATCTCATCTGTGCCGCCGCTGACCTGCAAGTCGACGGCGCGATGAAGGAGGAACGCAAATTAATGTTCTTTTTATTGAGAAGTGGACCTAGAAGACAAACAGGCTGAAGCTCCTCGTACATATCATTTTCGAAAAAGGTTGGAGGTTGATGCAGAGAAAGTAGACGTACAGTCTTGAGAAAGCTTTTAAAAACCGCAAACAAGTTCACATGAGGCGAGGCCAATAAGAACGCTTTCAACAGTTTAAAGAATCGGCTAGCCAAAGTACCCAAGCTGTCATATTTTGTTTAAAGGTGCCAGACTCGCTGCCCTCAAGGCTGTTCTATTGCAATTCAAGGAGAATAATCACCTTCGCTAGCAAGGCTCTTTCTCTTTCTTCCGTAACCCTAGCAGAATTAATGAAAACTATCTTTTGCAGACAGGGATATCCTCAGTTCCTTTCTGAATTTTCCTACTACTGCAAAGCGTAGGGCATTGAACAGATCAGAACCGCACCTTTTTGGCCACAGGCAAACGGAGGAAACGCCTAAAAATATCATCACAAATGCAAAAAACTAAAATGTAACCCAACATGGGACAACAGGGCAGCGTCCATAAAACTAATGTTCAACCGCATCGTGCAGGAAAAAATTTCATGCATCGACGAAATCAGCGAACTTATACTGCGCGGAAAGAGATTAAGAGCTTATATGAAAATACTAGGAAATTCAGGCGGCTGATAAAAGAAGAGACCAAAGGAAGTCGATATCGAGGAAACGTAGTGTTCCCCATCAAATTAATACTAAACTTTGACAGGACAGAATTTACTGTGTTAGAAAGACAGAACAACATAGTGGAAGTCGAAGGGGCGGCATAAAACTTAAAAGAAATGTCTCATACCTCAAGTGAATTCCAGCCAACTGGATAGGTACATCTTCATGCTCAGCGCATCAGCCAAATGTCGGTCGTCCTGATCCAACACCTACTCCGGAGAACGCTACACTCCAGCCCAAAGACAGAAGCCTCGGGAAACCCCAAAACCAAACTTTTTAATGGGGTGTGTCGACTCGCGATGGCAGAAAAAACAAGAGCAACAGTCGATCGGCACGCGACAGTGGGATACCCTTCGACCTTTTTTAAACGTAAAAAGTCAATAATTGTACTATACTTCTACTTAATAACAAGGTTTTTGTTTAATAGCTTCTGTGTTTGTTGTCCGATCGGATTGGAATTTTGACGTTGATATTATAATTAGCTAAGTATAGTCTTACTCAGAATGTTGTATCTGTCATATGTCGCTCGCAAATCAACTTAAAAGATGAAATTATTGATTTGCGTGGGCGGGGGGCGTGGCACCCAACATTTGAAATAAACTTCACCTGTCCCGGATAAACAGAAACCTTCATGCCAAATTTGGTGTCTCTAGCTTTTATAATAGCTTAGATCTGTGTGTTCATCCGGACATCCAGACATCCGGACAGACAGACAGACATGGCTTAATCGATTTGGCTAGTGATCCTGAGCAAGAATATATATACTTTGTGGGGTCAACCACGCCTCCTTCTGCCTGTTACATACATTTGCATAAAGTTAGTATACCCTTTTTTGACCATTTGCAATGGTCGAAGGGTATAAAAAGGATGAAGAAAGCATCAATTGAGTGGTGACGAGGGACCGTCGCTGACGATCTCCGGCCACTCTAATGCGGACAGCCGGAGAGACAAGAAGAGCAACCCAAGGCTCAAGTTACCAAGTATTAATTTAACGAACAAAACTTGTTTATAACGTGACATATTAAATATGTGTGTGTAAGGTAAACCTACTGTGTTAAGGTGACTGGATGGTACACATACATTTGTTGAAAATAAGTACACAATCTTTGACAATTTTCAATGGTCGAAGGGAATAAAAATCATGACTTGTTTTGATAGTCTGTCTGTCTGTCGGTTATTATATTATTGTTAACATCTTAAGAAGTCGACGCTTTCACTAAAAAGCCGAAAATAAGAGCTTCCGATAGTAAGCTAAGCCTTTAGGAGTCTCAAAATATATGTTTACGAGACAAGAAGGTCTGAAGGAACACTCACATCTCAGAATGTATTCGTGCTTGAGCTTTATTTATTTATTTAAAATACTTTATGTATTAAAAAAAAAAAAACACTACAGTTAAAATATAGATTCAACACACCTATGTTACAACTGACAAAAACCATGCCACAGGCGTTTCGTCAAGTCGGTATATAAGTTAAAACGTGCAAGTTGCAATGCAAACAGTAGAAATAATGAACTCCAATATGCATTCTAAAAATATGATTGGCAAATTCTCCCGTCAGTACATGTCATTCTAGGAAGGCTGAACCACTTCAATCAACATAACATCAGCCGATGTCGTGTCTTATTGGTAGCAGCGAAGCCGATGTCAATCCTCTGCCACCAAGGGCAGCGCAGCCTACAGGAAAACACTCGCAGCTTGGTACGGACATTTTAGGCACGTATTCATATACTGGCGTATCCATTTGTAGGCTTACGGTACTTAGTGTCTCTTGAGTCTTAACGTTCAAACAAATGTCGAGGGGTATCCCACTGTCGCGTGCCATTCGACTGTTGGACTCCTTCTTTCTGTATTAAACATAATTGTCGTTTAATTCTCGACACTCACTTGTCGACACATTAATAAGTTTGTAGTCTCCACAATATAACCCAACATTATCGCACCTAATAACTAAATATTTGCACTCCGGATTGAACTGCTTTTAAATTATTGTTGTTTTGCTGATCCGACCATACATAAATACACATATTAGCTTGATTCCGAAAGTCAACGATCACTGAAAAATGCCTACTTTCCGTGTTGTTAATTTTTATAGAGATTTGTAGACCATCGCAAATAGTTGCTATAAATATCGGACGGATATGGCGAAACCGACTCGGCTGTGATCTTGAGCAAGAATATATTGGTAGCATTATATCTATATTATTGTATTTATATTATATACGAGCACTAAGCACTGAACACTATGTTCAGTGCTTAGTGATACGAGTAAGCTTTATCGGAGTTAACGATTAATCGATGTTTAAAGACAAGTTAAGAAGTTCCGATAGTTGGTCATCTATTTTGAAATCATCGTGTAATTAGAACGATTAAATAAGAGTTAAAGCAATTGTTATCGAAGATCGGGACATTCAATAAAAGAAGCTGGTGCTTGAACGACGCATTAAGAAAAAGTGAAATTTAATAAACGTAATATTGAACAAGAGCAACAGTCGAGCGGCACGCGACAGTGGGATATCCTTCGACATTTTTGAAACGTAAAAAGTCAATAATTGTACAATACTTATACTTAATACAATAGAAATATCGTAACGTAAGCCTTTACATGCGTCTGTGTATGAATACGTGTATATGCATGAAGCATTTAATTGGTCAAGCACAAATGTATGTACAAGTATGTGTGAGCGTTTGAATGCAAAAAATGCGTGTGCATAGAAAATAAGAGAACAACAGATGGCGCTACGCGCTGGGATTCTCTTTCCTTTTCTTTCCTACATGAGCGTTGCAATGACGTCACAGCTTTCTGGTCTGTATACAAAATCAAAGCGAACAAGGTTTTTGTTTAATAACGTCTGTGTTTCTTGTCCGATCGGATTGAAATTTTGACGTTATGTTGGTATTCTAATAAGCTAAGTATGGTGTTATTCAGAATGTTGTATCTTTTATATGTCGCTCACACAATCAGCTTAAAAGATATCTTTTATAATAGCTGAGATCTGTATGTTCATCTGGACATCCGGACAGACAGACAGACATGGCTTAGTCGACTCGGCTAGTGATCCTGAGCAAGAATATATATACTTTGTGGGGTCTCCCACGCCTCCTTCTGCCTGTTACATACATTTGCACAAAGTTAGTATACCCTTTTTTGACCATTTTCAATGGTCGAAGGGTATTAAAAACATATAAGAATTCCATGCAACAATACGAGGGTCGTTTGATAAGTCCGTGACTTTTTGTATTTGCCGCGCACCTGCTCTAAATACAACACTGCTCCTGTCAGCAGTTATCGATTAACAGCTGACTGTAAAATTTTGAGAAAGCTGCGTTTTTTGGTTTGCGTTTTATAGGCATTGAAAGCAGACGATCTCGTGAATTTTAACGAAAGTGGAAAAAAGTGAATTTCGTGTCAGCATGGCAAAATTTCATAAATTGGGCTACGAACTGCTACCCCATCCAGCATATTCTCCAGATTTAGCCCCCTGTGACTATTTTTTGTTTCCAAACATGAAGAAATGGCTCGGCGGTAAGAGATTCGGGTCATCACAGAAACAAACGACTATTTTGAGGGCCTTGAGAAAACCTATTATTTGGAAGGAATAAAAAAATTGGAAAAACGCTGGACTAAATGTATAGAGCTAAAAGGAGATTATGTTGAGAAATAAAACGCTTCTTTGACGAAAAAAATATATTTTATTCAAAAAGTCACGGACTTATCAAACGACCCTCGTATATAATTTATGAGCTCTCCTACACCTACCTCTGCTTAACCATTATTTATTGACATTCAAAGGTCGGAGAGTATAACATACAAATTTATAATATCAAAGAATGCACCTAAATTTATTTGTTTTGTAAATGAAAATAAACAATTGAGTTGAAGTACCTATACCCAACTAACCATGCACTCGTTTGCTGCAATGCATACTCTGTGTGTTTTGTCAACATTTGGTCGACTTCCTCGGAATGTTCATTAATTCCCGCAAAGTCGGCAGGAGGACGCCTGGTAAAAAAGCTGTGCTTTATCCTTGCACTTGGAGAATAGTGGCAAATGTCGTTAAACATGTAGCAAAAGAACAACAAAGCGACTGCCCGCTGGAACTCTATCCCCAGAGAAAAAAGGTTCCTTGTTGTAAGCAGACCACCTCTATTACCTTAGAAATGCAATCCCCTTACCATTCAGTTAGCTCAGGAAGCTGCAACAACTGCCGACTTTTTCCTCGTCTGGTTGCCCTGTTGAGTGCAAATTATTTATGCCACATGCGAAAGTCGTGGGCAAATACACCTGCCCTACAACAACATGAACAGACAATGCAATCAAAGAGAGCGCAAGTGGTGCACAAGGAGAAGAGAAAGACCGTAAAAAGACCACATCACCACTCGCCACTTTCCATTTTGACTCGAGTACAATGCGCTGACTTTGGTTTCCCCCGCTCTTGCCGCTTTTCCGGAAGTTTGAAGTCTTTTGTTTTCATTTCCGTTATTTAATGCAGGTGCCATTGGTGCTGCTATTTTAACGGTTGTTGGTGTAGTTCCAGCAAGTGCTGCTGCCAGCTGCCTTGACTAACTTAACATATGGCACAACCCCTTACCACATTTATACCAACGAATGTTCTCCAGAACTTTAACTCCCCAAACTTGTTGGCACCCACTTGTACTTCCTCTTTGCCGTTTGCTCATGCCATCCGCGTTTCGTTTTCCTTTCACCTTTTCGGCTATATTTATAAATGTTTTTATTTTTTTTGACCTACGTTTTTAGACAATGGTTATCGCTTTATTTGCGTAGAATCTTCGTAGATAACACAGGCCCACAAAACAAAAGTCGAACGCAACAGTCAGATGCTGACTGGAGAAGGCCATGGATCATCATAGGATACGTGTACCGTGTATCATTTATTTTCCGTTATTTATAATGAAAATTTTGTTTATATGGATTATTATTAAGCATTTAAAAATACATATACGTTTAATACGGTATTCGAACGACACGCACTATTTCAATTGACGGACAGAAGAAACGAACAATGCAAAAGCGAATAGACAAGTGGTATAAGCATTAGACAGAGCGAGAGGCCAATAAGTTTATGTATGCATTTTTACGTGACACCACCAAACAGTTGTGGCGACCGCGGGGATTGTACTGTAGCTTAGTGGACTGTGTGTCGGACTCTTAGGCCAATGATGTTGACAGAGATAGATCGAGGTTCGATTGCTGCCGCGATCAATATGTGACATGCTTTTATTTTCTGGTGCGCAACATATGTAATTAGAACACTTTTAAAAACGTTGCCGAATATTGCACAAATCTGACAGTTGCGTATGTGTGCCAAATATGGCAATTGATGTGTGTTAGAGCGGGACGACAAAACATAAGTGTGCAAATGCAAAGATGCATGTATCGGCGTCCCGCTTTAATATTCGTAACTCAATGATTGTCTTAAATATTGCATAAAAATATGTAATCAAATTTTTTAAAACTATTTTATTGACATTTAATTAAATAATTTAGCATTTAGCACATTAGTTTTCCTTTTAGTAATTTAATTTAGTAATCGATCAGCATTTTGAGCCAATTCTGATACCATTCTATGCAAATAAAAAGTTTTGTAAAAAGCTGTGTGTCCGACCCTAGATTTGAACTTCGATTTGCTTGCGTAAATAAGGTCTTTATTATACGCATAAGTATAAGTTCAAACTGAGTTTTATTCGCATCATAAATAACATATTTTAAGTCAGATGTAAATGAAATTTTCAGAAAACACCCGAGGCAAGGTATTTGTCATGTGAGATGTACAACTTTGGTTGATGGGTGTATATTGTGAATTTTAAATGATTTAAAGAAGCGGGCCGTTTGAAACACTGCAACATACACGAATGTTGCCACAAAATATAAAGACTCAACACCTGGATCTCGGAAACTACAGGAGCAGACGCATAGACACACATTTGCGTTCCGACAAACACAATAGACCATGAATTTTTAAAATCCATGGCCTAAAAAAGTTTAATGATCTGGGCATATGCCGCATTCAGTTATATGTATTTTGGGTCGCTAAATCCGAATCCGAAACATTGACATTTTTATACCCTTGACCATTGAAAATGGTCAAAAAAGGGTATACTAACTTTGCACTATGGGTAAAAAGCCCGAATTTTTGGTATTAATTACAATTTTAAAGATAGAGACTTTTGTATATGTATTATTAGTATTTAAATAGAATTTTGGATTTTGTTTATTTTTTAATCTGACCACGCCTCTATCTCCGCCCACAAAAACATTGGAAATTGTCTAATGTTTGCAAAAAAACTCTTTTTTGGTTAAATTTAACCATATAATTTTATCTCATAAGCTAATAAAATAATTAGCCTCTTTAAAAATTATACGTAAGTGCGCCCTTGTTTAGAAACGGTGCAACACAAGACAGAAAACTACCGTTATACTTGACTCGTTTGTGTTGCGTTGTTTCTTCGCGATTTATTCATTTGATTTGAATTCGGTGAGCGACGCACATGTCCGCAATGGCATTTCAAAATATTAAATTTAAATTCGCGGAAGGACTCCGTGGTGGCTCCAAATTATTATTTGCAGAACAAGATAAGCAAATTTATTGCAAAAATAAGTGCTTAAAAAGTGGTTAGACAGCATATTCATGCCGCAAAAAAACTTGCAAAGCTCGTTTTTATCTGAGTTCGGATGAAACTTGTGTTTATTCAAAGAGTGAAGTGCCACATCATAATCACGTTATCGAAGAAAAATTAATGGACAAAATGAGCATAGTTGTTTGCGAGGTAAAAAAACGATGCACAGTGACCGATGAAAAAAATTCCAACACGCTGAAAATTTTTAACAACGTTTTGGCCGAGTAAGTGCTCATGGATTTCCTGAAATTTTATGAAGCCTGATTTTAATTATTTATCAATGCAACAGGGCTCGAAGTATTTTCGACTTATATAAAATATATTATAACAAAATGCATGCAAATTTGCAAATTTCAAAATTCGACTAAAAAAATAAGAAACTTCCGGCCAATAATAAATTCACCTTAATACATTATAAATCGATTATGTTATTATTATGTTCTTTTGGCGGCCTTTAATTTCCATCATAATTGCAGCTGGTTTAAGGGCAAAAGTAGAAAAAATGAAAAACTCAATTTTTGTTCTTACTTTCCGATATATTTCGGGTTTTTCATTTTTACTACTCTTACCTAGGCCATATGCAATCATGTTAAAAATAAAATATACCGCAACTGAACAGTTCCAATGGTTTTGTTTGAATACTAATTAGTACTAAAGTACTAAAATTTAAAAATAATCGGAGAACTGTATACTATAGATTTCTGTGGAACAATTGTCGAAATTTGAAAGAAAAGATCCCATTTAGTGAGCGTCATTTTTTAATGGATGGCACTTTTAAAGTATGTCCATTTGGTGCTTTTAAACAGCTTCTTATAATTTACATCAAATATATGGAAAAGGTAATAATGTGTACATGTATATTTTCAATTTGCTGATATATTTTTAATTTTATTTAATTTCATTATGTTTTTAGATTACACCTTTTATCTTTGCTCTAATGTCGAGAAAAACAGAAGTTTGCTACCTAAATTTATTAACATATATTGATAGTAATATTTGTAATCTGGATGGAGCTTCGGTCATATCGGACTATGAAAAGACGATGCGTAATGCGATTAGAAGTTTGCATCCTTCTACTAGATTTTACGCATGCTGGTTTCATTTCTGCCAGGCGTGTAAAAAAAACGCAAATAAAATTAGTCTCCAACCATTGCACTATGGGCGATTTGTCGTTTTTTGCGGCATAAACTCTAAAAATAAAGCTAGAGACATAATATTTTTTTAAATGTTCGTTATATTTAACTCTAATTTCGGAATTTATTTTTTCGACAATTGGGTCACTCCTTTTTTCCGCATATGTGTAGGCCGCCACTAATATTTGCAAATTAAGAGCAAATTATAAATGTTCAACTAAAATTTAAACAAATGAAAAGCTTTATTTTATTATACTTAGACATAATATTCAATAAAAAGATAACAAATTTTTACAATTTTTTTTTTTTTACAAACTTTTAAAATAAGCAGTTAAAAATCTTCCTCATCTAAAACGAACGAATAGTCACTGAAGTTATCATAATCTTCTTCGTCATCTGTTTCACTTTTCATGTTATTATTATTATTAAAATTAAAATTTTCATTATTATTTTCTGCAGATATATAGCATGAACTTATATTTAAGGTTGGATTTTCCAAAAGCGCTATAGTTTCTGTAGGAAGTGATTTTTTTTAAACAGTTTTGGTGTATTATGTATATTCATAGAGGGTCGGATGAGTCAATAAATCTATAAAAAACGTCAGTTATATTATTTAGCCTGGAATTTTTTCTAGCATGGGAACGTCGGTTTATTCTATGGAGTTTGTTGCGTGCCTCTGAGGCATTTTCGCCCAGGCACACAACAGGAACAGCAAACTGATCCATAATATCTGATCCGTGAACTATAATCTTGTGAACTGTTGGGGACATTGGGTACCATGGATACGCCTGCATATACAATAAAAATTTATCGCTGCAAAAGTTTGGAAATTTTTCTATGTTTATGGCAAATTCACACGAAATTGCTATTTATATATAGTGGAATTTATTTAATAGGACCTCGTCAAACAACGTGATTTCTGCAAAAAGTTTGGTATTTGCAAAGATTCGCCTCGCCGTATTCCCATCGTTACTGTTACCAGATCTATTCTGTTTTGGTATGCTGATATGTAAGCCCATTTCTTTCCAAATTCTGTGTTGGATTTCCTTCTTCCGCGATATCATTTTGTTTTTTTCTCGCGTTTTACGTGCCAAATTTTAATATCGATTCGATATGATATGTTTAAAACGAATTCCATAAACCTAATCGAGGCGTGTAACGGACTAACGCCGTATTTCAAAATCATCAACGTGCATACGCGCTATTGGACAACATTGCGTAGATTTCGTGTTTGTTAAAACATTAAGTACCTTGCCGTCAATCCATGTCATATATGTTTTAAAATTAACAGAAATGTTTGCTTTATGTGATGTAAAATTTTGCAAGTTTGCTACTTGTATATCTAAATTATGCTTTTCTTCTTGGATTTTTGCAAAGCTTTCTTTAGCGTATTCAATTTTAATCGGCCTGCAGAAACGTACAGACTGGGGGCTTCTGTTTACCCAAATTAAACGATTTAAAGAATGCACTAATCTTATTGGAATCATAGTTGACACGAATAGAGAACTGTCGGAAGAATCGGGTTCATCCAAATCGAATTTCTGCTTATAGGAACTTTGACCGGTCGACTCATCAAATCCCTAGCATGCAATAAGTATGCACTCTGTAACATTTTCCATATGTTCCAAAACTTCCTTTTGTAAAATTAAAATTCGTTCAGCCGTATGGCTTAACAAATCCTGCAGAGAAACCCTTGCCACAGATTCTGACTCTGTACTCCTGTTGGTCTGCACTGCATCTTTGCTTTTTTTATTTCATCATAACCAGGATATATGTGGTTCCCGTACGTTATTTAGTTGCTTAGTATTAATATATTGTTGTTTTGTTAGCCCATTTTCCAATATATAGGCTAAGGCTACACCATTTGATATTTTTACAGGCTCTTCGTTTGACACATTCTTAATTTTTTTCTTAATTCTTAATTTTTTTCTTATTTTTCTTATTTCTTATCTTATTTTTTCATATTTTCTCTATATTGACTTCCTGCTGTTGAGGCTGCATGCAGAAGTAAAGGAGTAGACAAGTCATTTGCTATGGCAACTTCTAAAGCCATTTTTTTCTAAGCCTTGACACGGCCTCTGTATACCCTAGTTTTGGGCGTCCTGTTTTGGAAGGTGATGAATTTTTGGTATCCTCCATATCGATTCGTATTTCAAAAGTTTTTGAAAACCATTTTGAGTACATCGACTTAATTTTATACAGATCTCCGTTTAATTTGTTTTACAAAAATGGATACTTTGGATTCTATTGTATTCATGTGCGATATGCTCAAATCATCTTTATTTATTTCTGTTAATATAAACGACATAACAGCGCTTGCGTTGCGATTGTTGTTGTTTCAAATATCGGCAAGCTTGCTGTTGGTAATCGCACCAACAACTACAAGTGCATTTTTTGTATAAACGGGGGAAAACGGGGAAATGAGATTTTTACCAAATGAAAGTAGACATTTAAGTTAGTAACTTGCCATTATTAGTTGCCTGCTCTGCCTTGATCTTGATATAGAAATACTTTACGGAACACGATTAAAATTGTTAAAATTTTAGTTCAAATACAACCAACAACAACACTGGACAAAAACAACAACACAAATATTTATGTACTTTTGCCATAACATACAGATTATATATACCTTCATCTTTGTTTTAAATACTAAATACATATATTTAACTGCATAAAAACATACGCATACTGATCGATTCCAGAAGTAAAATTTTCGCGGTAACTTTTACAATCGAAATCTGCTTGCCATCAGCTGACTTTAAGAGGCTGCCACATAAAGAGAGTTGCCATCCAACGAAAAGGAAAATTGTTTCTTCAAGCTTCCTGAAGTGTTTACTATTAATATATAACAAGGTTTTTTCAATATTCTACCATACATTTTTTGACTTTATTCCACTTTTTTGGGAAAATCGCCCAATGTGCATTGCCTTAAATGACCGCTTCAAAAAACAGGATTTTTTTAATAATTTTGAACTAGAAATCGAAGGCATCAGATTGGAGAACATGGCGGCTCTGAGTCTTTCATAATCATCTGTTTCATCGAATGATTTGAATTTCAGCCAATTGTCAGAGTCGGAAATAATCCAACAGAATCCATGAAATGTGTGCTTAGTCAGCCCAAAATCAGTTTTGTTGCGACCTTGCAACCATCTGAACGTCTGCAATCATTGTTGGGATTGCATATTACACAAAGCACATGTTACGGAAACGCAACTAAAATGCCCAACTTGTAATCAGCTTGTTATCGAAGCTATTAGAAATGTATATATTTATACATAAACAAGAGCAACAGTCGAGCGGCACGCGACAGTGGGATACCCTTCGACCTTTTTGAAACGTAAAAAGTCAATAATTGTACAATACTTCTACTTAATAGAAATATCGTAACGTAAGCCTTTATATGCGTCTGTGTATGAATACGTGTATAAGCGTGTATCATTTTATTGGTCAAGCAGAAATTTGTGTATGTGTGTGTGTGCGTTTGAATGCGAAAAATGCGTGTGCATAGAAAAGAAGGGAAGAACAACAGATGGCGCTACGCGCTCGCATTCTCTTTCCTTTTCTTTCCTACATGAGCGTTGCAATGACGTCACAGCTTGCTGGTCTGTATACAAAATCAAAGCGAACAAGGTTTTTGTTTAATAACTTCTGTGTTTGTTGTTACAATTAGCTAAGTATAGTCTTACTCAGAATGTTGTATCTGTCATATGTTGCTCGCAAATCAGCTAAAAAGATGAAATTATTGATTTGCGTGGGCGGGGGCGTGGCACCCAACATTTAAAATAAACTTCACCTGTCCCGGATAAACAGAAACCTTTCATAATAGCTGAGATCTGTGTGTTTATCTGGACATCCAGACATCCGGACAGACAGACAGACATGGCTTAATCGACTTGGTTAGTGATCCTGAGCAAGAATATATATACTTTGTGGGGTCTCCCACGCCTCCTTCTGCCTGTTACATACATTTGCACAAAGTTAGTATACCCTTTTTTTTACCATTTTCAATGGTCGAAGGGTATAAAAAAAAGCATTGCCATTGTTGTCATAATTGGAAAAAAAATGCTATTATTTTTTTTAATTAATAAATATTTAAATGTTGATTATTTTGATCTAAGAGCTGTTGTTAGCCTATTCCTTTATTTCTCAGTAACATTTGTACATACATAGATAAGTACTTGACGAAGTACTTCTGTAAACAATCAAATCAGATAGCTTTAAAACTATCGGAATAGTTTTTGTAGTCATGATCCCCTGGTCACCAGGGCCTGGTGAATTTTATACACTAAATAGGGTCAGAGATGTTTTGTTCAACATGTTGAAATATTCTAAACGAATAGTTTATGCAAATGACAGTATTGTATTCTCATGCAATACTCATTTTAATTAATTTTTAAACGATATAAGTTCGCGCAATCTTACGGCGCTCAAGGGCGACATAAGTTCGCTGGCAGAGAAATAGTGTCGTTTTTATCTTGGCGAACTTATGGCGTCCTTAAGCGTCATAAGATCGCCACGAGTAATTTCAAGACGCCATAAGTTCGCGCGATCCCTTGGCGCTTAATGTCTTAAGTTCATTAATAAACATTGTAAAGCAATTCCATCGTTTTACTCCTCGGTTCGGTACGTGGGCAAGTCCATGGCGCGTAGTCTCAGTTACAACCAGACCCGAACCTTCTTTTAGTGCATCCGTTGTCGGCAAATTCCGGCAACGACTAACGATCGAAATCGTATCGAACTCTCCTAACGTGGGCGGCTGCCGCGCAAGAAAGGCGATCGAGACAAGTGCATCGCATATCACGGACTGTTCGCCGTGATTGGAATCCACTCCTGACGCCCCCTTTAAGTGGAGGTACTTTCGAGGGAGTTCCCGGCGCCTGTCGACATCACCGTCGCAGAATTCTGTGTTGGCGCATACCTGCCACACACAAGCCGCATATTCTCGCTTAGCTTGTACTTTTATTGCTGTTCTTGTTTGTTACAACCAGCCGCTTCTTCGTTTTTTGTCTCCTCCCCTGCCGTTAATTTCGTTTTAACTCACAACTCAGGTCTGATTACCTTTGGGTGTATGAGTGAGTGAAATAATGTCGAACTGCTAGACCGTCTAAATAACGAAGTATTGAAGAGGAAGCTAGCCGGAAAGAGTCGAGACATGAATGTAGAAGACGTTCAACGAATTATTACGGTAGCTATATCAACTGTTTTAGAGCAGCAGAGGATAGGCTTTGAGGACAAGCTACAGGAAATAACTAATCAGCTTCGGGCCTCAACTGTGTCCGCACCTGAGGTTAGAGCCTATGAGCCGATTCAGGTTGTGCAGGGAATGCAATGAATGCCTAGAAGCAGTGAAGTCACTTCCAGAGTTCAATGGGTCGCAGGAACTGTATGTATCATGGAGGCAAGCGGCGGTGGCCGCCTATGCCTTTTTCAAGACCCACGAGGACAGCTCTAGACATTACCAGGCTGTTCTTATAATTCGGAACCGAATGGGAGGATCTGCCGATGCGGTTCTTGCTTCGTTCAACACTGTTTTGAACTTTGACGCTATCATAGCCCGACTTGACTTTACGTACTCTGACAAACGCCAACTGCATTTGCTTGAGCAAGAGCTCGCAACACTTAGGCAGGGTCCACTGTCTATCATTCAATTCTATGAGGAGGTCGAGAAGAAGCTCATACTCCTAACAAATAAGACGACGATGACTCATGAAGCGGTTCAGGCACGCTACATGAACGAAAAGCACAGGGCTGACGCACTTCGAGTGTTCGTGTCAGGATTACGACGCAATCTCACTGACATTCTTTTCGCTGCTCAGCCAAGAGACCTACCCTCGGCCTTAACCATGGCCCAGGAAATAGATTCAAACCATGAAAGGCATGCGTTTGCAGCTCAATACGCTAGATCATTAGAGGACAAGGCTTCCAGACAGCTTCAAGGCCGCTCCAATCAGCGACAGGTGGAGTCTGGAAAGAACCCTTACTTCTCTAGGGAACAGGGCGTCCGTCCGAATGATAGGAAGCAAGATCAGGTCGAGAAAATGGAGGTCGATTCGTCATCCAGATTCCGACAACCGACTAACTTCCAACGGCAAACTGCCTCAGCCGAACCAAAGACCGTGACCGGCTTTCGACGGTAACCAACAGCAGGGTAATCAGAAAAGACCTGCAAGTTCTCAGAGAGTATCCGACTTTAGGCGACAGAGGGTAAACCATCTGCGTCAAGAGGATCAGGAGGAGGGCGAGTATGAACAGCAATATACTCAGGCCGCTGAAGAGGCTGCTGAAGAAATAGAGGCAGACAACGAGTCGGAATATGAGACTGATGCTCTCAATTTTTTAGCGGAGCATCCCTGCTTCCGTTCGTCCAACGGACAGTAGCAGGGAAAACGTTAAAATTTCTGATTGACACCGGGGCTTCAAAAAGCTACATACGACCAGACTTAAACATAGCTCCCCCCATTCCAGTGAAGACCCCATTCCAGTGAAGACCCCATTCGTAGTGAAGTCCACCCATGGATTCAACAACATCAGTCACAAGAGCTTCCTCAATATATTCGGTGTCACCAGCCCATTCTTTCATGTATCCGGACTTACCACTTTCGATGCGACCCTCGATTTGAAAGATAACCTTATTCGATTCAAAGGCAGATCTGAACCTTTAAGGTCCATAAGATGTGCCCAAGTTAATTTCACTAAGGTAGACGACATTGAAGTCCCTCCCAAAGTTCGTGAGAGTTTCCTTCAAATGATGTCCACTGGCCAAAAGGCCTTTGCGGACCCGAGTAGGAAACTTCCCTTCAACACCAATGTCGTTGCAACGATTCGAACTGAGGATGATGAGCCGGTTTATTCAAAAATGTATCCATTCCCCATGGGTGCAGCTGACTACGTTAACCTAGAAATTAAAGATCTGATAAGCAACGGTATTATTCGACCTTCCAGGTCCCCTTACAACAACCCCATATGGGTTGTTGAAAAGAAAGCCTCCGATCTTTCGACCTCGCCTAACAAGCGCTTGGTCATCGACTTTAGGAAATTCAACTCGAAGACCATAGCAGACAGATACCCGATGCCAATTTTAGACGGCACAGTAATAGTTTGGAACGAAACTACTTATATTAGTTTGGGACGAAACTACTTATATTAGACACTCCTCTAATCTAACCGAGTACAAAAGGTACGTACAGGAAACTATAGAGTTGACCGAAACCTTTCCACTTTCTCATATGAGAGAATCTAAAGGTGGACACGTCACACATACGGGCATTACTGACGACTTTGGGGGCACATAAAAGACATGCCAAAAGCATTAACTTTCTGGGGTTAGCTCTTAAGGTTATAACAGGTACACCGGTCGCAGACGACTTGTTGCAGAATCGACTTACGGAACAGGAACTCATTAGGGCAAACAAAAGGCAGATTGAAATCAACTCCAGAACTCAGGAGCAAATCAACTCTCTCACCTCCACTGTTAATCAGATTTTAAATGTAAAGAAAAGGGAAGAAATACATAGATACGGCTCACTTGTGCGAAACACTTTTAACCAGAAATAGAATCCTCACATTAGAAATACAGAACCTAATGATTGCAATCACTTTAGCTAAAGTTAATGTAGTAAATCCCGCGATATAGATTCAGATGACCTAGAAGCGATTTTGAGCAAGAGTTCTGCAGAAGTGTCAGTTACTCAGTTGTTTAGTGCAGCTAGAGTAAAGGTATTATCGGATGACGAAGTCTTAAACTTTGTTATTAGTTTTCCTAGACCCAGTCTGGATGATGAGCCCGAGGTATCAGTCAACGGAACCTACCTAGTGACCTTCGAGCGGATGGCGTATGTCAACAACACAAAATACGTCAACCTCAGCAGCTACAAGAAGAGGGTCCCTCTAACAGCCGCTTCTGCCCGACTCAACGTGACGTACCATCATTCACTTTTGAGCTTGCCCTTCCTACATACGTTGAGCGAAGAAAATCTGCAGCGAATAACAGAGTTGCGCACTCAGGTGGTTGTCAACCCAGTTGCAGCGGAGACTAAGACGTTGGAAAAGGACACTGGAAGTTCTAGAGCAAGCGCTGGAGAATGTGGGCATAGCCAGGGACGACCATGTTTCGAAAGGAGGGAGTAGTTAACAGTAGAGTTGTTGATTTGGGTTCGTTTCAGGGACTTAGTTCATTAGTTCATTTTTCGATGAACTACAGTTCATTCTTTAGTTCATTCGTTCGAGTCTTTTAGTTCGTTATATAGTTCAATTTTTAGTTCATTGGTCTTTTGTTCTATTGGTCTTTTGGTCTTTGAGTCTTTTGGTCTTTGAGTCTTTTGTTCTTTGAGTCTTTTGTTCTTCGTTGGTCAAAATCTTAATGTTTCGTCTAATTTTGCCATTCTCCATTCAACTGTCGATCCTTAAAAATAAATGTTTCAAATAAAAAAGGTTGCATGTAGTTTTGAAAATATTTTATTCCTAATTTAAATTTAAATTACAAATAAAAAGTCCGGTTTTCAAAATCTAACAAATAAAAATAAAATATATGCTTCAAGCTTAATAGGAACATTCATGTTTTTTGGTTGATATTAATATGTAAGATTAAGTACATAAGTTTAATAATTTAACTAATCCATATTATTATGAAAAAACGTGAGTTTATCGACCTTGTTTGGTTGCAACAAACTCCTTCGGTCTGTTACTATTTGGCCAGCTACAGAAAAAATTCGTTCGCATGGCACAGAAGTTGCAACAATACAGAGTCTTTTAAGCATATACGCATAAAGGCGAGGATACTGCTTTTTATTTTCCTTCCACCATGAGAGAGGATCACTTTTTCTATCCAAATATTCTTCTGCAAGATATTTGTCTATTTCCCGCTGCGACGCTGCACCACAGCTTTAAATTCGGCATCGTAGCTATCCCAGATGGAAGGCTTCTTTGCCGGAACGTCCACTGTGGCTTCTGATTCAAGGCAGTCAACATTCAACTGGCCTTAGCTTCATTTTAAGCTGGTCTAATGCATATTTAAAATTGGACTCGTTTTTAAAACCACGCGATTTAAAGCGTGGATCCAAAATGGTGCTCTTTGCATAAAGGGCATATTTTTCATAATCACTGAAACGTTTCGAAACTTCCAGTTGTAGTGTTTTTACCAGCTCTATCAGATCACACGCATTTTGTTGCACCATTAAGGATTGCAATATTTTGACCAATAGAGTAACCTATTTAAAAACAATTCGTTAATTACAAGTATGATTAAAAGGTTAATATATCATTGAAAGGGTGAAATTCTTTTTTAATGAAATCTGCAAAGTGATTTCATAGAAAGGTTGAAGTATCGGCAATATTTTATCAACCAGCATCCAGTCAGCAGGCAAAAGACATAGCTCAGGCTTTAGATGCGGCAATGCTAGTGCAAGGGCATCCTTGTTTTTTGACAGACGCTCAAACATTTCAAATGTTGAATTCCATCTCGTCACTACATCATTTTTGAGCTTAAGCTCAACAGCGCCAATTTTTTGTTGGGCTTCTTTGAGTTTAGCCTGAGCGTGTGAGCTACGGTGGAAAAACTCCACAATGGCTTTTGCCTTATGGCGCAATTCGCTGATGCAAGAAAGTCCTTTTTACACAATTAAATTTAACGAATGTGCGAAGCATGCAACCGATCGCCACTGCCCGAGCCTAACTGCGCCCACAATATTGGCTCCATTGTCCGAGACAACTGCAGTTATTTTGTTTCCAATTTCCCACTCGTCGAACACCTTTTTAAGGAAATTTGCCAGATTTTCCAGAGTATGGCGCTCTTTTTCCTCATGGCAAGTTAAAGTTCTTGCACGCAGCTCACATTCTTCGTTAATAAAATGTGCCGTTACTGCAACATATTTTTGATTGCTTACCGAGGTCCAGGCATCCGTTGTAATGCAAACTGCACTTGCAACTTGAAGTTCAGCACGAATTTTTGCCTTTATTTCCTCGTAAACAGAGGGCAATAACGTATTTGACAGTGAGCTGCGAGTTGGGAGCTTGTAGCCTGGGCATTTGCTAACAGCTACTATCAGATCGCGAAAAGCTGGCTCTTCGACAATGCGAAGAGCATGATTGCCTTTTGCGACCATTTTTAGTACTTGGCGATCAATTTGGGCAATTTTCCAGTTTGCAACTGGGCGATCAACATAGTTTGTTATTATCTGTTGTCCTGCTACTGACATCAGTCTAGGTGGCGATTTAGGTAATGCTGCAAATGTGTACAAACAATTTAGATTTAAACCATACAAAAATTGAAGTTTTCAATTGTTCCTACCAGATGTGCTGGACGTTGTTACCAGGACTGGTGACTCATCCGAAATGGACTGATCATTTTGGATTACGCTTTGGCGGCCTACAGTTATTGTGGGATGCCCATTTTTGATATGGCGCGCCAAATTACTTTGAGTGTTTCCGCTTATGCTAATTAGCTTTTTGCAGTAAACACACTTGCCTTTGCCACTCTCAGATCAACAAAGTGGTTCCATATTTCCGAACGCTTTCGTTTTGCAAACATTTTTAATTTTGGATATGCGCACTCAAATATTAAAAAATTGCAAGAACCGTTATGGAAGCACAAAAAATTTTGTTCGATTAATCGAACAAGTGGTTCAAATGAACGAACCATTGGATGGAACGAACAAGATTTGAACGAACGAAATAGCGGAAGGAACAAAATACTCGATGACCAAAAGAACAAAATACCAAAAGACCAAAAGAACAAAAGACCAAAAGACCAAAAGAACAAAAGACCAAAAGAACAAAAGACCAAAAGACCAAAAGAACAAAAGACCAAAAGACCAAAAGACCAAAAGAACAAAAGACCAATGAACTAAAATAAGGGATTTAGTTCGTTAGTTCAGTTTGAGGATTAGTTCAATCGAACTTGGTCTGAACTAAACGGTACAACTCTAGTTAACAGTAGTTAACGACGCCCGCCAGCTAGGCACCAAGTTCTGCATACCTTGCGTTCTGAGTCCCTTGACTCCGTGTAACCGGAGGTCTTGCACGAGGCGCACAGTCAGTGGAACGTGCCGCGGGACCGGCGACTGTGCAGAAATATGGAGTCGGCAAAACTTTACGTAACGATCGCCGCGGCTTTAGCATTTACTTCTTAAGATCATTTTGTCTTTGTATTTAGTTCTAAAATCCAACTCAAACTCTACGGACACTTTCGGTCCCTAATAAACATTGTAAAGCAATTCCATCGTTTTACTCCTCGGTTCGGTACGTGGGCAAGTCCATGGCGCGTAGTCTCAGTTACAACCAGACCCGAAAGGAGATCAAGACAAGTGCATCGCCCATCACGGACTGTTCGCCGTGATTGGAATCCACTCCTGACGCCCCCTTTAAGTGGAGGTACCTTCGAGGGAGTTCCCGGCGCCTGTCGACACCACCGTCGCAGAATTCTGTGTTGGCGCATGCCACACACAAGCCGCATATTCTCACCAAGCTGCCCGCAGCCACCCTGCCGCAGCAAACGAGGGACCGAGCTGAGGACTCAAATAGAACTTGCACACGCATTTTTTTGCTTTCAAAGCACACACATACAAACATTTGTGTTCGACCAATGAAATGCTACATGCATATACACGTATTTATATAAAGACGCATATGAAGGCTTACGTTACGATATTCCTATTAAGTAGTAGTAGTCTTCTTTGATAATGGATTGCAATATTTAGTCAATTATTTTCAGTCATGTTTAAATTTAATATTTTACTATATTATAATTTTTAAGTTAAATATCATTACTTACTTACCTGTTCCAAAATGTGATAAAGTAACTGACAAAAGTGCAAATACTAACGGGAAAACATTTTTTAATCATATTGAAATACACCCTTATCTAATATCAAAAAATTGTTCAAAATTTCGAAAGTTTTTTAAAAATTTTTAAGGTAAGGTTAAATTTCAGACGTAATACGACTTCAGATTCTTATTTGGAAGGTCAAAGAACCTATAAAACATATATCGCATTACCCGATCATGACCCTCCATCATTTTTTGGGGCTTCAAAATTTTTTCGAGTTTTTTGAGGTTAAGTCAAAACAAAGTCATCTTATGTAAATTTTGACTTCGCATTCGGCCTTAGAAGTTTAAAATGTTAAATCATATATCGCAAGCCCAGATCAGGATTCGATAACTTTTGGTAGATATTTAAGGGTTTTTGATGTTTTGCTGTTATGGCAATCTCCAGACTTGATGGCGAAATTCTGACTTCGGATTCCGACTCAGCGATCCAAAATATACATAACTGTGTATGCCGTATACCCAGAACATGAATCTTATTTTTATGGGCCTATATAATGATAGTAGATTAAGAAACTTTTAGTTACTACAAATATAGGGAGAGCCTTACATAAACATCTCAGTTAGGGCCGCGTAAGGTTAAGATTATAATGTTGTTTTGTACAGATTCCAATGCAGTGCTTATGAAAATAGTATTTGGTACAGAAAATGTATGATCTGTACTCAAATTAGGTATATGGTAGACAAACGGACACCTAGATTATTAACAAGGAAAATACTTTCCAGGGCACAACCACAAGGCTGTAAGATACAAAATTCGAACTGGAAAGTCATCAGTTTGCACTTGGAGCTGTTTAGATTTAAAAGGTTTGCACTACCTCATGAGTAAAGGCTATCTAAATCGGCTTGACGGTGAGAATGAAAGCAGTCGCCTTTCAATTAAGAACATAGGTACATTAACATCATCTACATACATGAGAGAGCGTTGGTTCTATTTAACCAACGAAAAAAAAAAACAGAGTCTAAGGGCGTAATCAACATCAGGTGTGGCAAAAAGTATTGGTGAAAACCCGAATTGGTAAATTTAGTTTGAATGACATCTGTTTATAAATTATTCTAAAATACCTTTATAACAAAAGACTATAGCTCCAATAAACAAACAGCTCGTTGAACGACGTTTTAAAAATGTGTGGTGAAAAGCAAACATAAGGAATCTTCAAGATTCTTGTAAGTGAGGAGTAAGGATATTCTCGAAGAATCTCGGAATCGCCAACAATTTTGAGATACCTCTATAACTGCTTGCATTAGACTTGCTACACATTTTGAACAAAGGAATTATAAATTATTCTTTCCAAATAGTAGGAAGTGATTCAGTTTCTAATGACAGCGAAAAGAGTTTAATCACTGACGCACTAAGTGCGTTTGCACAGTATCGAAGCACGCAAGCGGGAATACCATCTGGTCCAAACGACATAACTGGTTTAACCGAATGAAGATCAAGTGAACTTTCATTATCGTTGATCGGCTGATGCGTTCAGAATGCATGTTTTGGAGATACCTCAACCAGAGTGGTTAAAGTGCTTCGAAAATTAGCTCAAACGCATGCGAAAGTGTATAGATCTTAATAGGGAATATTTTGATAAATCATAAGGCGAGTTTCGGTGATTAATATTTGCAGTTGTTATTTTATTTTTTAATATAATAGGCAACCGTCGTATTGTCGTATGGTGTCGGAGATGCCTCCTGTTAAAATCCATGACCTTAAAGCAAATGACGATTATAATTATTTGTGTAACATGAATAAAAAGCGGAGAGCAAAAAAGCCGTCCGTTCACTTAAGTAAAAAATGTTGTTTTATGTTTCAATTGTGTTTAATCTAGTGTGTGATGTTGCCCCGCTTTCTCAAGAAAGATGGGTATCAGTTCCAAAAAATACTTTTGATCTTCGCCGATTTCCACAACAGAATATGATTTCCTCACATATTATTGGTTTAAGCAGCAACGAGAGCAGCAGTCGAGCGCATTCTTCTGTAGGATACGAGGGTCGTTTGATAAGTCCGTGACTTTTTGAATAAAATATATTTTTTTCGTCAAAGAAGCGTTTTATTTCTCAACATAATCTCCTTTTAGCTCTATACATTTAGTCCAGCGTTTTTCCAATTTTTTTATTCCTTCCAAATAATAGGTTTTCTCAAAGCCCTCAAAATAGTCGTTTGTTTCTGTGATGACCTCTTCATTTGACCCGAATCTCTTACCGCCGAGCCATTTCTTCATGTTTGGAAACAAAAAATAGTCACAGGGGGCTAAATCTGGAGAATATGCTGGATGGGGTAGCAGTTCGTAGCCCAATTTATGAAATTTTGCCATGCTGACTACACACGTGTGCACCCGTGCATTGTCCTGATGGAACAGCACTTTTTTTCGCCAAATGCGGTCGTTTCTGCTTCAAATCAATATCGAATCTGTCCAAAAGCTCTGAATAATATTCGCCGGTGATCGTTTTACCCTTTTCAAGGTAATCGATGTGAATGATACCTTGTGCATCCCAAAAAACTGTGGCCATGACCTTGTTGGCCGACAGACCCACCTTGGCCTTCTTTGGTGCACGTTCACCCGGAGAAACCCACTGTCTTGATTGTTCTTTGGTCTCTGGTGTGGTGTGGTGGATCCATGTTTCGTCTACGGTAACGAAACGGCGCAAAAATTCGTTTGGATTGCGGTTGAACATCGCCAAACACTCCTTTGAAATGGTCACACGGTTGCGCTTATGGTCGTGTGTGAGCAATCGCGGCACCCATCGCGCGGAAAGCTTTTTCATGTCCAAATATTCATGTAAAATGTGATGTACCCGTTCAGTTGAGATGCCTACAGCCTCAGCTACCTCACGCACTTTCATTCTCCGATCATCCAATATCATTCCATGGATTTTGTCGACGATTTCTGGCATGACGACCTCTTTTGGGCGACCTGAACGTTCGGCATCACTTGTACTGGTACGACCACAACGGAACTCAGTAAACCATTTCTTAACCATTGAAATTGATGGTGCAGAGTCCCCATAATATTTATCAAGTCTTTCCTTGGTTTCGGTGATGGATTTTTTACGCAAAAAATAATGCTTAATTAGCACACGAAATTCACTTTTTTCCATTTTCGTTAAAATTCACGAGATCGTCTGCTTTCAATGCCTATAAAACGCAAACCAAAAAACGCAGCTTTCTCAAAATTTTACAGTCAGCTGTTAATCGATAACTGCTGACAGGAGCAGTGTTGTATTTAGAGCAGGTGCGCGGCAAATACAAAAAGTCACGGACTTATCAAACGACCCTCGTACCCTTTGATCTACATATGTTCCAGTGGAGCACATATACATGTGCATGCTTACAAATTACCTGCTTATCTGATCTAACTTGGTATTATTCTCCTACTTTGTTGAATAATCTCTGCGCTTATCGTCCGGTAGAATTGAAATTTGGCTACTTAGCTTTTTTTGATTTTATTTTTGTAGTAGATATTATTGGGTATGTTTTATAATATAGTACAAAATAGTAATATTTACTTACATACAAAGTAGTCAATATTGGTAAAAAATAGGAAAGGAATTATGATTATAGGTGCTAATATGATAAAATGTAAGCGTTTTTTATTCATAATTTTTTTTCCAGAACACCCGGACCCAAATCCGGTACGCTTGAGTGAAAAAACTCTTTCACAATTTTCATTGTGGGTTGGAATCGCAAAGAAGAATTGAACGATTTTAAGAATTTTTGAAAAACATGTTGTGCTTGGGCTTGCTGCAAAAAATGCGACATATATACTGAACAGTTTTCTCAACCTGAGCATCGTAACAGAAATTTCTATTTTCAAGCTGCAACCAACCAAATACTCTGAATTCGTCAAGCGATTCGGTCAATTTTCTGAGATAATTTAACGTTTCGGTGTCCACTATTCAGGTTCGTTCCTCGAATGATGTACAATCTCAGACGGTTCAAAATTGTTTTGACGTTTAAAGTCTGAAAATTCGAGTTTAGTCTGTCTTCCAAATTTTCACTGATCTCGTCTATTGTACAAATAATGTCTAAAATCGAGTTGGATTTGCGTTCAGTCTTTTCCATTCCTTCGTGAAAAAAAGTCATTAGTGAATGAACAAACCACAAAAATGCTTCGATTAAATCATGTTTCAATTGCGTTGGTGGTTTGGTATGGAGAGAAAATATGACTTCAACGCTGGATGCATTTGTAGAATCCTTTCAACTCCTGGTTTCAAACTAAGAAATCTGACCTTGATGTGGTTCAGTAATTGCCTGAATTCGATTTCAACAAAATCACAAAAATCATTGAGCTCATTTGTTCTAACTGTGTAGATGGAAAAGTAACTATAAATTTTAAAGATGAGTGTGTCAAAGTCAAATAATCCGAATTGATCGAGTCCATGATGGACTGCGTTGTGCAGGATATGCGCTGGACAGCCGATGCCAACTATATTTGGATGGATTTCGCTTTCGAGATGTTGAAGGACATTTCTTTCACCTTTACGTTTCAAACCTCCAAAATAAGTATTTGTATTGTCAGCAACAAAAGTAACGAGCTTATCTATTACACCCTGCTTTTCAAGGACTTCTTTAACTAAGTCCGTAATCGTTCGTGCCGTTTCGTTATTTGTGCTGTGCAAACGAACTTGAATGCCAGTTTCTTTGTCAAAATATAGTATTGCACAACTACAGGAAACAACTTTGTATTACCGTGGTTGCTACCATCAGTACCGACTCCAACAAAAGGGATGTTTGAAATTTAATTTCGCGTCAATTCTATCGAATGGGGAGATAAAACACCGTTAACAATGGCCTCGGTTTTAGAGCGTGCGCTAGATATTTTTTTCGGCGTCTCGAAGTCACTGAAGATTTGCCGGAGCAGACGTGTTAGGCAATCCGTAGATCGGTAGCTCATGTGGTGTTTGACGGTGTGAAACGCCATGACTCCTTCTGCAGCTGAGATCTTCAAAGCAGCTGCCGTCTTCTTTTGAATGACAAATCTGTCCATGGACTTTGACGTGGAAGCATCGCGTAGTCTAGCCTGATGCTTTGGGCTTGCAATATGTTTTTCTAAAGCTGTTGCTTCTGCAATATAATGAAAATGCCATGTTTTCATAATGAAATTTTTTTGTCTTAGAAAAATAAATTTTATAATTCATGTTAATTTTGTTATCTAATTGTTATTTTTCAACAAAAAATCCTCACATGTTTACAGATATTGAAAATCTAATGAATAATGTCGATATCACTAAAAGAGTGTTCGAAAATATCCCATCAAGAAAGGATTTTAGATAATACATCCTTCTTTATCTGTCAAAAATCCTAAAACATGTCGAGTAATGCAGAAATAATTGAATCAACATACAGAACTATCTTTCTTGCTGCTTTCATAAAAAATCAAAAACAATAATGAAATCCAGGGAATAGTGAGAACATAATTACTAACCTTCACATGCTACGCTAACACTATTTTCACAAATGACACACCACCCTTCGGTATCTACGCCAGTACGCTTACCCTTAGAAATGCAGGGGTATTTTTTTTGATGATCGTCAGTAAATTGACATTTGCGTTTTTTTTTTCCTATTTTGGCAAAGGTGGTTTTGGCTTCGGCAGCATTGATTTCTGTGTACTTGTAGGCACGTTTCAACTCAACCGCTCACACAAAGTTCACTTCGTATCTGCAAAGCTGCATGCATCCATCATTTTAATACATATGTTTTGGCGCGAACATTAGGAGTCAGTTGATTTACACACATAAAAAGCACATATTTAGAACTTATAAAACACTAGAGCACAAGTCCAGTGTTCCCAACTTTTAACAGAATTCCCAAAAAAGGGTAGTTTGTGACAAATGGCAAGGATAGACATGGCGAGGATGAACTATCGAATCTATGAACTAAATTCTAATAAAAAGTAAAAAAAAATTTTTTTTGCTTTTAATTCACAGATTTGGTAAAATCCGGGACATTTTGAACAAATCCGGGACTTCTGGCAAAACTGTTGAAATCCGGGACATGTCCCGGGACGCCTGGTCACCCTACCATTAATAGAGTGAGTAAATAAATATATTCCCTTATTTTCGCAGGTATTCACATAAAAAACTTAAATTCACAGTCTGAACTTTACATCAATTTCGGGACTTCTAAATATTTTCCGATCGTCTTTAAACGTTTTATTCTTGTTATTAAGATAATAACGAAATCGGCCCATACAAGCCAAAACTACACTAATGGACATAAATATAAAATATATGTAAAAATGTATGTCGAAGAGTCATTAGGATGCCCTTCTTCTTCACTACTCTCGTTATTGTCTGCGCAACGTTTTCTTGCGCGTGAACGAGGCATGTCTGTTATGCGTAATGATCGAAAACTGACTGACCTAATCTCCTCTCACAAAATCAGAATTAAGCGTAGTTCTTAACTCTACATGCAATACCAACACATTTTGGAGACTTATTCTAGTCCGCATATACCAATACTAATGCACACTGCATTTTTCTGTATGCTTCCGGTTTTCGTGCAGACGTCTACTTCCCCCCGCTCACACCCGCGACCAGACTACGTTCGGCAGGAACTCTAACGGTTTTCTGCCGCGCATTAAAACAATAGCAAAGGCGCCTGCATGGCGCGTGCCTAGCAGAAACACGCAATTGCTAGAAATGTCGTTAAATTTAAATGATCTGCGACATGTATATTTACTGAGTTCTACAATATTATGCCTCTTTTTTCCCGTAACGTACATATATCGACGCACAAAGTTAGTATACCTCTTTGATAATTTTCAATTTGCGAAAGGCATACAAATTGGCATAAAATCTCGGAACAAGATGTCGATTTCATTACCGAAAGGACTACCGAGGGACACACAGCGATGCTCAGGACTCATCTGCATAAAGAGGAAATTACATTTGCTAACAAAAACAACAACGAAAGCGACAAGTAAATGGCAATTGCATTGCAGCTGCTTGGACAAAGTTTTTCACAGCCAAAGAGTACGAAAAAAAAAAATACAAAAACCAAACAAAAGAAAATGAGCTATTCATAACAGTTTTTGCGATGGACAAGCATCCGGACAATATTTGCAATGAAGATTCTAATGCCAACAAACAACCATAGCACAAATATGCTTGATATCAATTACCCCTTCAATCTCGAAAAATACTGTAATTTGTAATTCTCATTTTCGCTCTAGCGCAATTTATTTTGCTTCTCATAAATATAGAGCACTTATTGGTTTTCTTCTATATTGAAAGTAATTAAGAAACCCAAACCACATCTTGCAAAATCAAGTCAGGTGTAGCCAGGATGTGTGCTTGTTTGTGAGGAAGTGGCAATAAATGTTTTGCTCGTGCATGTCACACATACAAATATGGATAATTGTTAAGTTTATCGACCCTCAAAGAACAAACTTCGCTGAAACTTTGTAATTAAATAACAAACTTTTCTGAAACTTTGTAATTAAAAAACGCTACTGACCATAGATTATGATAATTATCATAGTATAATGTGTATTATTAATTTTCGGTTAATTATAAAGAAAATTTTGCATTATGTTACTTGAATTATTATAAACATAAATAGTTGAACGCTATAGTCAGGTGCTGACTGTAGAAGGCCATGGATTGTTATAGTATACCGTGTATCATTTATTTTCCGTTATTTCCAAAACACATTTAACTGCATATGCCGCATAGATCATGAAACGTTTTTATTTTTGTGGGCCTATGTAATGCTTCATGCCTCATTCAGCCTTTACGCACATTCCTCGTTCCGACAAACACACAACAAACCATGCATTTTTTAAGCCACTGACCGAAAAAACGGCTGTAGTTAATTGATGAAATTACCTATTTATTGAATGTCGATTAATTATAATTTGTTTCAGATTAAAATAAGATTTAGGAATTAAAATATAAAATTAAGAATTAAAAATTTAAACTTTAAGCTTTAATCTTTAAGCTGGGATAATAAAAATAAAGTAACCGATCCAACATTTGTTGCAAGGGATTGGGGAAAACCCAGTAAAACCCAATCAGATCGGTAGGTTAGGGTTAATTGTTAGGATGAAGTGTTAAATAATTAAGAATTGACAGTTTGTTAGAATTAGGAGAGGACTCAGAGTTTAAAACACTGAACAGTCTATTGTAATCACAGCACAGAGAACTCGAAAAGGATTAGAATAGGGGAGTCTATATCATACTTGATTAGTTTAGAAACGTGACACCTAGCATAATATGTCGGTTAGTAAGAGAACGTAGATTAATTAGGGGAAGTCTACTAGAGTAAGGTGGTAAATATACACCTGACACACAGTTAAAACTAGGCAAGGCGAAGAGTAGAAATTGCTTTTGAACAGACTCAAGTCTATATAGGTGAATTTGGTATTGCGGCGATCACACGCAAGAACCATACTCAAGAATTGAACGAACAAGAGAAGTTTAAAGTAATTTAGTTGTATAAGGATCTTTGAATTCTTTGACCCATCTTTTGATAAAACCAAGTACTCGAAACGCCTTATTTACAGTTTGTGTAATGTGAAGATCAAATTCCAGTTTATGGTCAAAGAGAATACCTAGATACCTCTGTAAAATGACATAAGTTTGCACTTTAAACAGTTAAGATGCAGCAGATTATGCCTGCACCAAGTAAGCAGCAAGTCAAGATCTGTTTGAAGGAAGTAACGTACAGGATCGCTGTTCGTCAAAGGTCCAAGATGGCTGCCCTGAGGAACACCAGAAGTTACTAAGATTGGCATTTTCTTCCGAAATCTTAAAGAAACACATAAAAGTTAATTGAGCGGTAAAATTTTTGTTAAAAATCTTAGATATTGCGAACAATTCAGATTTACACCAATAGTTCTTTACATCATGGTTTTGTCCACTTTTGTGAAGAGGAATTCAAAAAGAGTTTTTCCAAATAGGTGGAAAATAACTATTAGATAGTGACAAGTCAAGCATCTTAAAAATTGGTTTAAGAAGGGAATGAGCACAAAATCTTAGCACACATCCAGGAACGCCATCAAGGCCAGGAGAGAAAACAGGCTTCGCAGATTTAAGATCACTAAGTAAAGATGTTTTGTTAATAGAAGGACAGAACAGGGAGTTAAAATTATTAATATGGTAAGGGTATGGATGAAAGTGCTGGAAATGCATCTGGCAACCCTACTTGTCCGTGTCCTCTGGTCACACTAAACTGTGCTGTCAGTAGTAATCGCCCGAAAGCCTTACCGGTCTGTGTATAACGGCAAGAGCTCGCGTCGTCAACAAATATAACTCTAATTAAACCTTGTACTCCCTTTTACTCAATAAACTTTAAAATACCAACAGGTTATGGGCCCAGCACGCTTCCACTGCGCGGGTGTAAAAGGTTTAAAATGAACAGTTTGCAATTTTCGCTTGTGTAGCTTAATTGCATAAAGTAGTGTGCAAGAATAAAGATCGGTGGTGAAATTCAAATCGAAGAATTTACCAAGAACTTCTGTGTGTGTAAGTGGCGCCAGAAAGATCGTTTGTACGTTGTATTGGTGTTGTTGTCGGTTGCGTCGGTTTTGTGTGCGTGTGTCGCCACAGTAACGGTTTTGAATGCTTGTGTAGCATAGGAACAGTTATTTGCTTGTGTAGAAAACGTGCGGTAGAAATTTCAGAAGTATCGAGTTCTGAAATAGAAACATTAATTAATATGAGTGTTAACAATGTTCGAATCGAGCCTTTGGGCAAAGACAATTTTGATACTTGGAAAATACAAATCCAAGCGCTGCTAATAAAAAATGACAATTGGAAATATGTTAACGGATCATATGTTAAAACCGAAGAAAACAGTGCACAGTGGGACAATCAAGATGCGAAGGCAAAAGCAGACTTGATTCTGTCTATGTCAACTACAGAACTGAAGCAAGTGAAGAACTGTGACACGTCATGTGAAGTATGGAGAAAGCTGCATGATATTTACCAATCTAAAGGGCCAGCTCGTAAAGCATCCCTATTGAAGTCGCTAATTTTGTGTAAATTAAGCAACGGCGGTGATATGAGAAATCACATCGATAAGTTTTTCGATATCGTTGATAAACTAAACGAAGTAGAGTTGGTAAATATAAACGACTTGCTAGCCATACTATTGTTGTATAGCATTCTTGAAGAATACGAGCCGTTTCGTGTAGCCATCGAAACGCAGGACACCTTATTGTCACCGGAAGCTCTCAAGATCAAATTGCTTGCCGAGTATGAAGCCCGGAAAAGAAATAGTAGTAAGTCTACTCCTGGAGCATTGTTTGTGAACAAAAAGGGCAAGAACAATAAGGAAAAGGAAAGGAAAACTGAACAGAAGATTAAGTTCAGATGCTATGAATGCGGAAAAATTGGTCATAAAGCAGCGGAGTGTAAATCAAAAAGCCAAAGCAGTAATGAAAAGTCCAGCATGAAGGCAGAAATAGCAAGATCTGTCAATAGCGAGCAGAAAGGCTGGTGTTTGGATTCTGGAGCAACATCACACATGTGCTCACAGAAAGACCGATTTGAAAAGGTCAGTACAGCAGAGTGTTCAAATCTAAAGCTCGCGAACAGTGACTCTACAGAAATAGAGGGTTGTGGATTAGTACCGTTTAATCCAACGAAAAGGTTTTCCTTTAACCTAGTGAACACGCTGTACGTCCCTGATTTAAGAGAGAATCTGTTGTCCGTCTCAAAGACATGTGATCATGGCTATAATGTTTTGTTTAAGAAGGACGGAGCAGAAATAGTAAGAGCATCAAATGGCCAAGTTGTGTTTAGAGCCAAACGTAAGTTAGATCTCTACAATACGGAAGAAATAAGTGAGAGCTGCCAAGTATCAAGTCACAGGCAAAACGACATTAAAGAATGGCATGAGCGTTTCGGCCATCTCGATGAAAAGGATCTCAAAGCCGCCATACAGCAAGGTATGGTCCAGGGAGTAAGAGTAAACTTAAGCGGAAGTTTAGCACAATGCGAAGTCTGCATTAAGGGGAAGCAATCTCAGATGCCGTTCCCAACGTCATACTCCAGATCCAGAGAAGTCTTAGAATTAGTGCACAGCGACGTGTGTGGTCCCATGCGTGTGCACAGTCATGGTGGCAGCCGTTATTTCGTAACATTTATAGACGACCATTCCAAGTGGTGCGAACTATATACGATCAAAGCAAAATCGGAAGTTTTTGAAAAATTCAAGGAGTTTCAAAACTTTGCCGAACGGAAGACTGGAAAGAAGCTGAAGACATTGCGATTAGACAATGGCACGGAATATACGAACAAACAATTCAAGAAGCACCAAGCGGGTGCAGGTATTCAGCACGAATTCACATTCGAGTATACCCCACAGCAAAACGGAGTAGCTGAGCGTAAGAATAGGACGCTAGTGGAAATGGCACGCTGTATGATGATACAGGCAGCACTTCCTCCAAGCTATTGGGCTGAAGCAGTCAACACTGCAAACTACATAAGGAACAGATGTCCGTCGAGTAGCCTGTGTGGCGAAACACCGTTTAAACTGTGGAATAGACGTATTCCAGTAGTGAAACATCTGCGCACGTTTGGGCAAATTGTGTATTCGCTCAACTAGCGGCCAAAAGGCAAGTTCACTGCAAAATCAAGGAAATGCATATTTATAGGATACTGCAGTTATGCAAAGGCATACAGGCTGTTTGACCCGGAAGCAAGAAATGTGCTGAAGAGTCGTGACGTGGTCTTTACAAATCAATTTGGTAAAGACAGCACCTATGGTGAATTTACAGAATCGGATGGAATAAACGTAGAGAGCGTACCTACGAGTCAAAAGTTAACTGATAGCGAGAGTGAAAGTTCATCAGAGGAAATCCATCCGGAGGTGCAAACGAAGCGTGGACCTGGCAGGCCAAGGAAACAGCGTACAGGTAAACCTGGCAGACCAAAACTAATCCACAATCAGATCGTTGCAGGTCCAAACGATTCTGAGTCGGAAGATGAGTTCTTCGAATCCACGTGTTTAGTAAGAAGTAGCGACGAGATTACAGCGTGCGACGCTCTCGAAGGAGCACATGGTCCTGAAGGGAAAAACGCCATGTTGAGCGAATACAGGGCTCTCCAAAAGAGTGGCACTTGGCAAGTTGTAAGACGCCAACCTGGAATGAAAGTCATCGATACCAAATGGGTGCTACGGACCAAGTACAAGTTGAGTGGTGAAGTGGATTGTCGCAAAGCGCGACTGGTAGCCAGAGGATTCACGCAGAGAGAGGGGATAGACTACAATGAAACGTATTCCCCAGTAGACCGAATCGGTTCCATACGTGCAGTAATAGCTCTTGCTGTAGAGCTAGAATTTGATGTATACCAATTGGACTTCAACAGCGCATACTTGAATGGAGACATAGAGGAGGAACTCTACATAAGCGTCCCAGCAGAGTTTGGCCAAATATTGCCACCCAATAAAAGGCAAAAGTATGGTCAAGGATATGTATGCAGGCTGCAAAAGGCTTTATATGGATTGAAGCAGAGTGGTCGCCAATGGTATAAGAAACTGGACAGCCAATTGAAGGACGAGGGCCTACGGACACTTGCAGCAGATAAATGTGCTTATTTTAATAAAAAGGGAGACAGGATCATCATAGTGGCACTGTATGTGGATGACCTGATCGTCGCTGCAAATGATGAGCATATGGTGGCTCATTTGAAATCCGAATTGTCAAAGAAATTTGACATGAAAGACCTTGGAAAGCTGTCGTATTGTTTGGGAATCGAGTTTTCCCAAAACAAAGAAGAGAAGAGTTTTTCGATGTGCCAGTCGAAATATGTGAAGGATGTTTTGAAGCAATTCAACATGGAGAATTGCAAACCAGCGAGAACACCAATAAACGTGAATGAGAAGCTATCAGTCGAGATGTGCCCGCAGACTGAAGAAGAGAAAGCTGAGTTATTGAACATCCCGTACCAGAGTTTGGTTGGAACCCTGATGTGGCTGGCAGTAACTTCCCGTCCAGATATTGCACACGCCGTCAGTGTCCTGAGCCAATACAACACGTCTTACAGCAAACAACAATGGGTTGCAGCTAAGAGGGTATTGCGTTATTTGAAGGGGACTCCAAACCATGGATTATTGTTCACGCAAACCGGTGAATTGGTCGGCTATGCAGATGCCGACTGGGCAGCAAATCCTAACGATCGTAGATCTTTTACAGGTTTTGCATTCAAGATGTCCAATGCGGCGATATCCTGGGAATGCCGCAAACAACGAACTGTTGCGTTGTCAAGTACTGAAGCAGAATACATGGCGCTGTCCGAATCGTCGAAGGAAGCCGTCCACCTACGAAGTTTTCTGCAAGAGATTATGGGGCAACTGGGTGTCACCACAATCTACAACGACAACCAGGGAGCTGGTCAGCTCACAAGGAATCCGGTATTCCACAAACGGACGAAGCAGATTGACATCCGTTACCACTTTGTGCGAGAACTGGTTGAGAAGAACGACATCAATGTGAAATACATCCCGACAGACTAGATGCCGGCAGATGTATTGACCAAAGGACTGTCGAGTCCAAAGCATTTCTCATGCATTGAAGCGTTAGACATGAGACAGATCCATAAGTAAGGTGCCATCTGAGGGGAAGTGTTGGAAATGCATCTGGCAACCCTACTTGTCCGTGTCCTCTGGTCACACTAAACTGTGCTGTCAGTAGTAATCGCCCGAAAGCCTTACCGGTCTGTGTATAACGGCAAGAGCGCGCCTCGTCAACAAATATAACTCTAATTAAACCTTGTAAACCCTTTTACTCAATAAACTTTAAAATACCAACAGAAAGGAAGAAGTATAAAGTTCAGTTGAGTAGGTAGATTGAAAAAAGTCTACAAAGAAATCGGCTGCGGCATGATCATAGCTTGCTTCACTTTTTTCGAAAAACAAAGAGGAAGGGAAACTACTAGATTTACGTTTGAGATTGACGAATTTGTAAAACTGGTTAGGGTCCTCAGGGAACTGCAAACGACAACGTCTCAAATACTCGTTGTAACAACTTGCATTCAGAGCAATGAAGCTTGCTCTGGCAGCAATAAATCGTAAAAAATCAAAAGCTTCGAGAGTAAGTTTAAATTTTTTAAAATAACGAGATGAAATAACCTTAGGAGTCCACGAGAGAACCAAGGTGGCATGTTGGACTTTACGGGAAAAGCAAGATTGATTGATTGATTGAATTAGATGCAAGTATTTAGATCTGAACATGAGTGAAATGACCAATCATGTTCCAAAATCAAATAATTAAGTTTTCCAAAATTGGACTTACGGAAACAACGTGACTCTACCTTTCTTGGAACAGGTGCAGTTTGCACAGGAGTAGGCACAGTTAAAACTAGGTCAAACGTATCAACGTAGGGATCTTCAGGATGAACAAAAGGATTAATTCTGGGGATAGTATTAAGTCGTAAGTCAGAAGAAAATACTAATTCCAGAATTCTACCACTACAATTAGGAACATTATTAATTTGGTACAAAGTCAATTCAGAAAGGGCACTTAAAAAAGAATTATATACAGAGGGCACTTGAATATCAGATTGAAATGACCAACTAACTTCTGGTAAATTAAAATCACTAAAAACTAGTAGCTAATCTCTACCAGACAGTTTAGATGCAACGGATTGGATAGATGAGAGATGGTTCAAGTAGATTGATATGTCCGATGAAGAGGGAATATAAGAACAGGTAATATAAATTGAAATTTGATACAGTTTCACCTTTACACATACGAACTCCAAAACAGAACTATGGTCTATTGAAACTAATTCAGTAGAAATTTCTGACTTTACAGCTATTAGAACACCATTTCGAGTTACCAGTTATTTCCTGTTCCTACATCAGATTTCAACGAATTTTCAGTAAATAAATAGTGATAATCAAATGATAGACAATCAACATATTGTACAATTTAGAAAGCTTAGTGTTAAGGCCTTTAACGGTTTGGTAGGCAAGAAAAAGAGAGGTTAATTCTACTGGTTTTTTGATGTCCCACTAGAAGAAGAAGAAGGAGCTGCTGAGGGGAGTGAAACCGCTGTACGGTTTTTTTTTGTTAATTCTACTGGTTTTTTGATGTCCCACCAGAAGAAGAAGAAGGAGCTGCTGAAGGGAGTGATACCGCTGTACGGTTTTTTTTGTTTATTTTTGACTGAATGTATGTTTTTTTTTACATCTTCAATCGAAGAATTAGGTGCAAGACGAGAAACGAAAACCAGTTTTTTTATTTGACAACGACAAGTGCTTTTGTGTTGGGGACAGTTTTTGAGGCTTTATTGGGCACAGGCGAAGGAGAGGTGACGACGTAAGTTAGCTGGGGTGGTTAGGGAGTTTGGAGGAACGGTTGGGGGTGCTGGAAGATTTTCGCTCCGTATTCTAGGCGAAGTTGAACTTTGACTGTTGCTTCGAAAAAGCCAAATGCAGCTTAAAAACCCTAATTTAGTTTGCCTAACAATATTACTCAATTTGAGTTCCTTACCCCGACAGGCTTCGCAAGAACAATGAAGGCCAGACTTGCTGTATATGAGGTCCTTAATACGGACGGTTAAACCAAAGCATTTGACATAGAAAACCTTGTCACATAACCATCAAGAGACAAAGTCCGGCATTGAATCGGAAGAACACTTATGTGTGATTGCACAACAGGCCTCCCTTTCAAGGAAAGTAATATGCCTCAACGAGAGTAGGGAACACGAAAACAAAAAAAAAAAAATAATTCTACAGAGGCAAATTGAAGCCAACACACAGAAACAAACACAAAGAAGCTAGGAAATAACAGTTAAAGAGAGTAAGAGAGCGTAAAAGAGTAATCTCGAAGAGAGAATATAAAAATAAAACAACAACTACAGCTGTTACGTTGACACAAAGTAGCGCACTATGAGAGCGAAGCAAACGTGAGAGAGCGTAGAAGTGTAAAATTGAAGAAAAACAAAAACAAATAACAAGACGCTGAAAGACGCGCCAGCGAAATAAAAGTAAAGAATACAATTTAAATTACAGATAACCAATAACACAAACGGTAACTTTGTGCATACAATTTTAACATATTGACTAATAAGCACCGATTTTAAATTTACAAATCTATAAATTATGTATGTTAAGGCAAAATAAAATAAAAATTTCAAGAGAAAAAGCCAAACACGACCGATCACCAAGATCACCTTGTTACTCAATCTTGAAAGCTAGCAACCATGATAGGTTGTATGAAACCTGCAGGTTGTATGGGGACAATATATCGGCCTAATTCGGACGGCAATAAAAAACAAGTAAAATTTCTTTTATGTACAGATAGCTGCAAATTTAATCGGATATCAGACAGACAGAAATAACTGTGACCTTTTCTTCTAATTTAACTTTACGAACTAGTTGTGTCATCTTCGAATAGGGTTAGTCAAAATACCAAGGGATGACGTTAGTATACGAAAAATAAAGATGTCAATCTAGCGTTGAAATTATCAAATCAGTTAAGAGCACAATAAAAAAAAGAATGCAGTTTGATAAAATATCTTACATTCTTCTACGCAATCGTCAAAAAGACATCAATAAAATATTTGAAGTGATAACAAAGCGTAGCATGCATGAGTGTGGTTTATATTCATTCTCTGCTGCAACCCCTGCTGCGCTCGACAATCGGCAAAACACACTCAAGGGCCCACTGAATGGAGAACTTCACTTAACAAGAACTTCAACAGGATAAACCACTAGGAATTGACTAAGTCGACGGCGAGAGGGTTTTGAAAAGAATAAAATAAATATTGGGATAAAGGAGTCCAGACATTGACAAGAGTAGTTCTCAATTGCAGTCATGGTTTTTACGCAGCTCGCTTTCACGGGAGTTTAAAGAGCCATATCAAAATTTGAATTCAATCGCAATGGCATTTGCGCCATTTCAGCCTTAGGACTTATTTTCGTTCCTTTTCTGCTAGATTGATAACTGGCTTTTATTGTGAATTCTGCTTCTGCTATTTTAGTTAAAACGACGCTCGCCTTGCTATGACCTGGACCAGTTAAAGGGTCTCAAAATACCAAAAGGAGAAAAGTAGCATTTATAGTAAACTTAATCTAATCTAATCTAAATCTTAGGTATGGCAAAGTTTACCTTCCTTTCTTGTTTAATCTAGTTTTTACCACCACTTAAAATTTTAATTAAACTTCTATCCACATTTTGAATTGTGACGAAAAAGCGTACCGACTATAAAAAGGTCTTTGCAAGTTCAGATGATTTGAGAACAAAGTGACTTATTACATTGATATGAGTGCCACAAGTTGGTTTAGAGCAAGGAGATAGTAGATATTAATTTTACCAATGAATTTAATTGATTTTGAAATGACCTTTTCGGATTTGAATAAAACAGTAGCAATATTGAACACTAAGGAAACTAATGAAATTTTAGGAACTTCAGAAAATTTTCTTACAATTTAAAAAAAATGCATTTTTCTTGAAAGAACCCGAAGCTTTATATTTGTGAGATATAATAGGCCCACAAACTGCATTTGCAGTTATATGTATTTTGGGTCCCTGAATCCGAATCCGAGGTCAGAATATTGCCATCACGTCTGAACTTCGACATAACCTCAACCAACTGAAAAAATTTTAATGCAACATGAATTTTGACCTTAGTCTGATTTTGAAGTCAAAATATAATTTCCGCTTCTAAGTTTCGACATAGCCTCAAATAACTCATAAAAGTTTGAAGCCCCAAAAAATAATGTTGGTCATGATCGGGTCATGTGATATATATAGTAGCATATGTACCATAGTGCACCACTTGTCCACACATACACACCCACAAACACTTCCACTTCAAAACACACACTTGACCATTGTAATTAGCATATAAGACATTTGATACCCATCCGCCTGCTTAGACATAAACATTTGTATCCCCCAATTCGGCGACAACTCCGCCTGCTTAGTTATAAACATTTTCCCCCAATTCGGCGACAATAACAAGTCAGCCTACTTCGATCATTTATAAACATTTTCCCCCAATTCGGCGACAATAACAAGTCAGCCTACTTCAATAATTTATAAACATTCCCACGAAAGGGTCAAAACTGCTTACGCAGCGCAAATCTCGGCTGATCCGTTCCCATGCACAATCCACTCAAGAGAGTGTCCAATATCATGTAAACATAAAAGAGAGCCTTATGTACGCTCAATATAGAAGTAAATAAGACTCAGCCAAAGGTTTGCTAAGCGTCCAGTTTGTAGCTTTAAGTCAGATTTAATTCAAACTTCTTCATAGAACGACGCGAATTGTCTCCGGGTTTCGCCTAAGTGTTTATTACAAATAAAATTATATTTTTTTATAAAACACCAACCGCGAACTTGTTATTGGCGCAGCCGGTAGGATATTGATTGAAACGTTGATCGATATCCGCCAAAGAACCGCGTGTGATCTAACACCTTCGTTTGCGTGGCTAAATTAAATGCTACAGGAAGGTTGCAATCCGCCTAAATACCGCGTGTGATTAAATAACTTCGTTTGCGTAGTCAACTAAAAAGGCTACTGGAAGACAATAATCCACAAAAAAGAAACTCAGTGCTCTGTGAAACACTTCAACTTGGTAGCCCGCTTTAAAAGTGTGACCGCTACTAGAAGTGAACATTTTTCTAAAAAATTCACAACTTAGTGCTGCAGTAAAGACCATTAAAGGACAATTTTCGTCCCAGGTCAAAACCCCGAAACAAAAACAAAAAAATAAAACCCTAGCGCAAAGCTAAGCGAGTGTAAATTAACCAGCAATACAAAAATTTAAAATGGCACAACCACCGCAACAACAACCACATCAAATACAACTCCTTTCGGAAAATCATCTGAACCAGGCCCTTGGTCAGATTCGACAAGTGCCAGTATTTAATGGTACAACATCCGAATTGAGCTCATTCATACGGAGAATCGAGTTCATTCAAAGTCTCTACCCGACAACCGACGCCCGGCAAGCACACATCATGTTTAGTGCAATCGAGATGCAGATTGGAGGTGATGCCCAGCGTGTGTCCCAGTTAAGTTCAGCCAACACCTGGATTGATCTGAAGGAAGCCCTTATCGCAGAATTCAAAACACAAACCCCCTTCGAGGAGCTCCTGAGAAGACTATACAACACGCCGTTCAATGGATCAGTGCGTAAGTTTATCGAAGAGCTAGATGAAAAATGTTTCATTATAACAAATAAGTTAGATTTAGAAAACAACCCGTTTAATAACCACATATATACAAACGGAATGAATAATACTGTCAAAGACGTAATTACGATATAAGAAAACTCCCTGATAGACTATATATGCAATTAGCTAGATTCGACATAACAACTGTAAGCAAGTTGAAGCAAATCGCTCAACAAGAGGGTTGCTATAATAGTATATGGTCCGATCGTTCGAAATCACAAAATAGTCAGAACAAAAATAATGATCAAAGCAAAAATTCTAAAAGTAAGAATTACAATCCAAATTATAACCAAGTGTCAAGTTCCACCAGCCAAAACCAAAATTGTAACAATACTAATGATAACAAGAAAAATAATAATAATAGCCAGAACATTGAGCAGTTATACCAAGAATTTAAACAGAAGCTAGAACAGGCACAATTACAAAATACAACAAATTATCAAACAAATCAAGCCTCTTCAAGTGCACCTAACCCAGCCTATAAAAGGCAAAGACCAAGTTCTAGTGGCCAATCAAGAATGGACACGTTCGAAAATTTTCACCAAAATGCCTCGGACGACGAACAAGATCAAACCCGTTCATAAATATTGTTATGAACAATATAAAGCTCCGTTGTATTATTGATACCGGATCTACAATTAATATTATAAAATCCAATTTCTTCAATTTCCCCGTTAAAACAAATAAGTTGAAAGTTCATACCATTAACGGTATAATTACATTAAAAGATAGTATTAGTTTGAAACCCAGCAAGCTTTGCCCCACAAAGCAAGTTTTTTATATCCATAATTTTTCGGAAAATTATGATATGCTACTTGGTAGAGACTTCTTAGAAGATACCAACGCTCAAATCAATTTTAGTGAACGAAGTGTTAATTTAAACAATTACAACTTCTTAATGCACTATGAAAACGAGCAGAAGGTAAAATCAGAAGACGATACCGACTGCATGAACTGTTTAGAGCCACCATCAACTGATGATGAAGCAATAAACTATGCAGTACAAAATGAGCTGAAGGAATCAAATGAATTCAGACTCGATCACTTAAACAAGGAAGAGCGAAATGCTCTGACTAAAATTCTTCACGAATTTAAAGACATTCAGTACAGAGAAGGTGAAAATTTGACCTTCACAAGCACTGTGAAACATGTCATTAATACCAAACATGAAGATCCCATTTATAAGAAACCTTATAAATATCCCCAAGCTCACGACAAAGAAGTCGAAGTCCAAATCAAAGAAATGATTGATCAAGGCATTATTCGAAAATCGAACTCGCCTTATTGCTCACCTATTTGGATAGTACCAAAGAAGAGTGATGCATCCGGTAAACAGAAGTTTAGGATAGTAATTGACTATCGCAAACTAAACGAAATTACCGTGGACGACAAGTATCCAATTCCTGTTATGGATGAAATATTAGATAAACTCGGTAGATCTCAATATTTCACTACCATAGATTTAGCAAAAGGTTTTCACCAAATCCAAATGGATGAAAACTCAATACCAAAAACAGCTTTTTCTACCAAGAATGGACATTATGAGTACACTCGAATGCCATTCGGACTGAAAAATGCACCCGCAACCTTTCAACGTTGCGTAAACAATCTTTTGGAAGATCTTATCTACAAAGATTGTTTGGTATACATGGATGACATTATAGTATTCTCCACTTCATTGGAAGAACATTTAATGTCTCTGCGTAAAGTTTTTGCTAAATTAAAGGAAGCTAATCTTAAATTGCAGTTAGACAAATGTGAATTCCTTAAAAAAGAAACAGAGTTTCTAGGGCACATCATAACAACTGAAGGTATAAAGCCTAACCCAACAAAAATAAATGCGATTAAAAATTTTCCCATTCCCAAAACGCCTAAGCAAATAAAGTCGTTCCTTGGCCTTTGCGGGTTTTACAGAAAGTTTATCCCCAATTTCGCAAATATTGCAAAACCAATGACCCAAAATTTAAAAAAAGGCGCCAAGATAAACGCCAATGATATAAATTATATATCCGCTTTCGAGAAGTTAAAATTTCTCATAATGTCCGATCCAATCTTAATCTACCCTAACTTTGAGAAACCATTCTCACTGACTACAGACGCCAGCAATATTGCTCTAGGTGCTGTACTCTCACAGGATCATAAACCTGTTTGTTACGCTAGTCGTACACTTAATGACCATGAACTCAATTATTCGGCAATAGAGAAAGAACTTTTAGCTATTGTCTGGGCCACCAAATACTTCAGGTCCTATCTTTTCGGTCGAAAATTTCAAATTCTAAGTGACCACCGCCCCTTAGTTTGACTTGAAAATATCAAGGAACCAAACATGAAACTTCAGAGATGGAAAATCAGACTAAATGAGTTTGACTACCAAATAAAATATGTACCAGGTAAAGAAAACCATGTTGCAGATGCACTTTCACGTGTAAAAATTGAGAACTTCCTCGGTGAAACTTCCACCACCGCTGCTACCATACATAGTAGTAACGAGGACAGTCAAAATTATATACCCATTACAGAAAGACCCATTAATTACTTTACCCATCAGATAGAATTCACTAAGGGTCACACAAACGAAGTAAAGGTAACAAAATATTTCCATAAAACAATAATAAACATAACTTATAAAGAAATGACTTTCGATTATGCAAAAGAGCTTATCAAAGAATACATTTGCACTAAAAACACAGTAATTTATTTCAACAATGATGAAGACTTTACAACATTCCAAAACGCCTACGTAAATATTATTTGCCCAAATAATATTACAAAAGTAATGAGGTCTACTTCAAAACTCACCAATATTCACACATATGCTCAATTTAAAGAAATTATACTTCAAAAACACAAAGAACTTTTACATCCTGGTATTGAAAAAACCATTGCCCTTTTCAAAGAAAACTTCTATTACCCCGATTATCAAAAATTAATTCAAAACATCATAAACGAATGTGATGTTTGCAATGTAGCAAAAACTGAGCATAGAGATACAAAATTAAAATTCGAAACAACTCCTGAAGTCTTTAATCCAAGAGATAAATATGTAATGGACTTTTATATGGTCAATAATAAACAATTTCTATCGCGCATCGATATTTATTCAAAGTTCGCCTCTTTAACTGAAATACAATCCAGAATTGGCTCGAAGCTAAACGAGCAATACTCTCAGTTTTTACCAATATGGGTAAACCAATAGAAATCAAAGCAGATAAAGATTCAGCATTTATGTGCGCAGCTTTACAGCTTTGGTTACAAACAGAAGGCGTAAAAATAGAAATCACAACAAGTAAAAATGGAATTTCTGATGTTGAGAGATTTCATAAAACTATTAATGAAAAATTAAGAATAATTAATACCGAATCAGACCCTGAAAACAAATTAACTAGTTTTGAAACAATCCTTTACATTTATAATCATAAAACCAAGCACAATACGACTGGAAGAACCCCAGCCGATATTTTCATTTATGCAGGAACACCTGCTTATAACACACAAAATAATAAAAGTAACAAAATAGAGAAATTAAACAAAAAACGTGAAGATTACGGAATAGATACTAGATATAGGCAAGCACCACTAGTTAAATCTAAAACAACCAATCCCTTTAAGAAAACAGGAGAGATCACTCAAGTAGATGATAAACACTATGAAGAGAAAAACAGAGGTAGAAAAATTACCCATTATACATCGAAATATAAAAAGAAGAATAAAATTAATAAAACCAAATATGATAATTCCGGCACACCCCCAAGTGACCAAAGCAGTCCGCCGTAGTCACGCAGTTTTGATGTATTATTACTTAACAAATATAAACTTTGAAAAAGTTATAAATATTAAAACTTCAACTTGGTTAAAAAACTGACACGAATGAAATTCTTTTAATTTCCTATATCCCAAAAGATATTATAAAAACCCCAATTTACAATAATACCGTACCCCGATAGCAATAAAAATATATTGATTGAAAATATAAACGACAAATATTATGTTCAAGACAATAAAACTTTCTTAGTATCTTCAAAAAAAATTATTATCTGACAAATGCATAACAGGTATCCTAAATCAAGTAAATACAGAGTGTAGATACACGAAACCCCATAAAAATACAGAAATTAGTTATGTCGAACCTAATATAATATTAACATGGAAATTACCAAAAACCACACTCAACCAAAATTGCAAAAATCAAGAAATAATAATAGAGGGAGATAATTTAATTAAAGCTTTTAACTGCACCATTCAAATAAACGATATATCAATCTCAAATACATTACTTGACTACACACAAACAGTATATGTAAATAATAACGTAACAAAACTAGAAACATTAGCATATATTGAAGCAAAAGAAATTTTTGATATAAAAACAAAAGATACTTTTCGAAATGTATTAATAACGTCAATAATTGTATTAATTATAATAATAATGTTATATTTTGTCTACAAATATACGAGTATACCTAAGAAAATCATTGTTAAATTTAAAAAACAAGTTCCCACTCCCATAGAATCACCAAATATTGTAAACAATCAAGTAATTGAAAATGATAATAGTATAAACCCTATATTGTATCCTAACTTATCCTCCTGAGGGCAGGCCAATTTTTTAAGGATGGGGAAGTAGCATATGTACCATAGTGCACCACTTGTCCACACATACACACCCACAAACACTTCCACTTCAAAACACACACTTGACCATTGTAATTAGCATATAAGACATTTGATACCCATCCGCCTGCTTAGACATAAACATTTGTATCCCCCAATTCGGCGACAACTCCGCCTGCTTAGTTATAAACATTTTCCCCCAATTCGGCGACAATAACAAGTCAGCCTACTTCGATCATTTATAAACATTTTCCCCCAATTCTGCGACAATAACAAGTCAGCCTACTTCAATCATTTATAAACATTCCCACGAAAGGGTCAAAACTGCTTACGCAGCGCAAATCTCGGCTGATCCGTTCCCATGCACAATCCACTCAAGAGAGTGTCCAATATCATGTAAACATAAAAGAGAGCCTTATGTACGCTCAATATAGAAGTAAATAAGACTCAGCCAAAGGTTTGCTAAGCGTCCAGTTTGTAGCTTTAAGTCAGATTTAATTCAAACTTCTTCATAGAACGACGCGAATTGTCTCCGGGTTTCGCCTAAGTGTTTATTACAAATAAAATTATATTTTTTTATAAAACACCAACCGCGAACTTGTTATTATATATATATGTTTTTTGACCTTCCGAGTCTGAATCCGAAGTCAAAACTAACATAAATTTCAATCTTACCTAAAAAAATTTTGAATAGTTTTCAAATTTTTAAAATTTTTTGATCATGATTAATGGCATTAGGTCAATTATGTACAATCACGTTTTAATTTTATGTTTTTTATTTGCTAAATTATAGTTTTGAAGTAAATAATCATTACTCATATGAACTTTTTTAAAAATGTGATAAGATAACGGACAAGAGACGAAATACCAACAGGAAAATTGTTTAATATCATATTCAAATCAACTATTATCTAATATTTAAAAAACATTTCAAAATTTCGAAAGTTTTTCAAAAGATCTTTAGGTTAGGTTGAAACTCCGACGTGGTAGGCGGATTTTGATTTCAGATTCGAAATTGGAACATATAAAAAAAGTTAGTATACCCTTTTGTGACCATTTTCAATGGTCGAAGGACATAATGACGCGTCATCTTTTGAGGCTTCAAACTTAAACGTCCAAGGTATATTTTGACTTCGGAATCGGACTTAGAAGATTAAAATATGTACATTTTAAGACATATATCACATCTCCAGATAAGGATTCTTATCTTTTCGAGGATATTAAGAGGGCTTTTGGTTTTTTGAGGTTATGGCGATGTCCAGACGTAATGGCAAAATTCTGACCTCTGATTCGGGCATATAACTGCATATGCCACATACCCAGATCATGAATCTTATTTTTTTTTTGTGTGGGCCTGTGTATTTTAACTTTGCCCAAATGTATTGACAGCCAAAGGGAGACGTGCGAGTCCCCATAACGTATATTAGCTAGGGAATACTAGCTGAGGCGATTGAGCCCCATATTGGGTGATACATCCACCGTATCTGCAAATCAATTATTTAATTCATTTACATTTTATTTTATTTATTTTTTTTTTTTTTTTTTTACTTTCCTTTTATTTATTGAATCTTCTTGTATAAAAACTAACAATAAGCTTAAAAATTTTAACTATAACATTTTATCTAAACAGGTGTATTATTTTTCCAACTGTTCTATGATTAAACGGCCCTAAAAATTTCTTCGCTGGGTTGGTAGGTCCTTTCGCCGGAGACGGGAACGACTGCTGAGTTTGGTAAGACCTCTCGTTAGGTGGTTGGGGTGCTAGTAAAGCTTGCTATGGTAATTTCCTTAAGTTCCGTAATTGCATTGATAACTGGTGGGATTTAATTCCGAACACACCACGGTGATGAGTTGATTAGCCAGTGTAAGTTGTTAGCTTTGAGTTTTAGTTGAGTTTTGTTTGGTTTTAATGTGCCTGCGCCATGTGAGTCTTCTGTCAAGGAGTACTCCTAGGTACGCTACCTCATCTTCTTCCGGGAGTGGTATGTTGTTCAGCAAGAGTGGTGGGAAGTCTTGTCTGTTTAGCGTAAACGTCACGTGCTTGCATTTTTGCTCGTTTACTTTTATTCGCCAGCAGAAAACCACTTTTCAATGTCGATGAGGTGCAATGCCAGCTGGGTTGTAGCTTGGGTTGGGACCTTGAACGGCTAAGGATAGCTATATCGTCGGCAAATGTGGATACCGTTAAGCGACTATTTGTAGTGATGTCGGTTGTATAGATGAGGTACAAGGTTGGCCCAAGAACGCTGCCTTGGGGGACTCAATTGTATGATCAGTAGAAGTGGCAGTGTTGCACCGCACTGCAAACTTTCTGTCGTAGAGGTAAGACTTCAGAATATTGTGTGTGCTTTCGGGTAGGGCTGTTTTAGCTTTAAACATTAGGCCGTCAAGCCAGACTCTGTCGAATGCTTGGGATACGTCTAAAAATACTGCTGTACAGTATTCGAGATTTTTATATGCAGTTCTTATTTCCGTTGTAATGCGATTCACCTGTTCAATGGTTCCGTGGCTTTCGCGAAATCCAAATTGATGGGCTTGGATTATGTTGTGGGTTCTCAGATGTAGATTAGATCAGCAGGCATTTTTTGAATAGTTTCGAAATACATGAGATTAGACTTATTGGTCTGTAAGATGAAGGGACTGTGTGGTCCTTACCAGGCTTTGGAATCATTATGATAATCGACCTCTTCCATCGTTGTAGAAAGTAACCAAGTTTGGTGATGGCATTAAAGAGCTGGGTTACGTAGCGAACTGCAGAGTGTGGCAGCTCGATGATCATTTCCGGTGTTATAAGGTCGCAGCCGGGGGATTTTTTCGGGCTGAGATTTCCTTTGATTATTCTATTTACTTCTTTTGGACGAAACACAATTGGGGTGTGGCGCTGGTGGCAGTTTACGGGTGAGGACGGGTGAATTTTGGGTTTAGCTCAATGTGTGAGGAGGTGAATTAGTACAGTCGAGTGATCAGATGACAGATCTGGCAGACATTCAGCTTTAACCAAACTGCTGTCAGGCAGCTTATTGAGTTTTGATGGCCAGTAGGTAGGACTCCCAGGAGAAACATGGTCTTTTATTAAAGTCTTATAAAGGTGTTTTCCTTTTGGATTTACAAGTCGCGATCCCAAGTGAGCATATTTAGCGTTGTAGTCGCCTGCTGCAATGAAGTGTGGCCCTATTGCTTGGAAGAAATCCAAGAATTGGGCTTCCAATACTGTGAAAGGGGTGGGGGCAGTATACGGCCGCAAGTGTGAGGTGAGTGTTGTCCTCCAGCTGTATGTTGATAGATGTGGCCTGAAGATGATTTTCGGCAAACTCTTTATAAAAGGTGTGCTTCATACGGTTCCTTATAAGTATGGCGGTGCCACCGAGTGCTTTTTGTCGGGATGATTTGTACCATAGAAGTGGTAGTCTCTCACTTTAAAATTGTATTTGCTTGTGAGATGAGTTTCCGAGAGAAGCATTAGGTAGATCTGATTCTCATGTAGGAACTGAGCTAGCTCAAGTTTGCGCTGTGAAACGCCATTGGCGTTCCACGTAGCTATGCGTAAGGTAGCCATTATTTATTTGATTGTTGGGCTACAAGCATTTGTATCAAGGGGTTTTGATAACGCATCATGTCTTGAATGGTGGTCCTCATAAATGTCATAAACTTCTCTTTTTTAAGACTTGCATCATAGCTTTAGTTTTTGTTTTTTGCTGCGCAACTGGGTTATAGTTTTGTTGTGTGTCTAATTTCATGTGGGGCTCGGGAATTTTGGGTTGGAGGCGTCATACCTGATTTTAAAACGTTTGCAAATGTTATCTTGTTAGTGCTGGGTGTAGGCCAGGGAGCGACACTTGTTGCTTTCGAAAAAAGTATTTCAGGATTAGTTTCTGATGGTGTCGGCGTAGCTGTTCCTTGTTCCGTGTTCGTTCTTTTCTGTATATGGCTTTTTAGCTCTTTGTAGATTGGACAGCGTCTGTAGTTTGCTGTGTGATTACCCCTACAGTTATTACATTTTTTCTCGCTTGCATTTTCTTTATTATTTTGACAATGTGTGGAGTCGTAGAGATCTCCACAGACGCACACCGGGCGAAGTGTGCAATACGAGTTTGTACATTGTACAGGAGCGTTACGTTTATGCGGCTCTTCTACTGTGATCCTACGGTGCAAAAGGAGCTGGAGTTTATAAATTGGGTGGACCTCGTTTTTTTAAGAGTCTTGTTTTCTGGTTCAAGCTCAATCAATTGTTGCTTTTAAGCTGGTAGGTGTAGAAGCCTATTTTTTGTGCGGTAAGATAGCTTGTGACTTTTCTGTAGTAGTCCTCCGTTTTCGTTTGAAGTTTGATTTCATTGATAGTACCTCTTACGAGGGGAATTATATGAAAGCTATCTTTTCCAATAAGGCCAATCAAAGTATTTACCAAACCGCTTGTGCTCTTCTCGCGGATGTATATTGGAGGAGGCTTTGTTTTCTTCGTTTCGATATCAACGGATCCCAGCGGCACGTCCTCAGCGGTATCCGCCAACAAGGCAAATCTGTTGGTATTTGCGGGGCTACATTGTTGATCAAGGTAGAGTTGTCGCGTGTATTTTTCGGCTTGTTTTCTAAATCTGAATTTTCCGGGCTGAGCTTTCGCTTTATTGTAATGTAGCGGTCCATTCCAGTCTGCCAGGTCGACCCAGCTTTTTTGTTTACGTTTGTTGCTTGCGGTTTTGCTTCCGCTGACTCATTGAGAGCGTGAGCGGGTGCAGCTGACGACGAGATAGAGCGGGCTATCGGTATTGCTTCAGCTGTTGTTGTTGGAGGTAGCGGGGCTTGTGTCGGAGTTTTATTATTTATTACATATATTTTAGCGATCTTGCATCGCATAGAGCGTTCGCTTTCGGATTATTTATTTAGTTTATTTTATTAGTCGTTCACTTCACTCAAAACAACCGATTTTGAGCGGAGCTCGATGTAAACACGTCTTCACACGTCGGCGATCGAACTTGGAATCAATTCGATTGAAAAGCGAAGCATAAACGATACAACTTTCTGTATATATAAATATGTATTTGCCGAGTAAATTTTGGAATATATTTGTTTTGAAATTGCGGACCAATAATGCAGATACACTTTATGCCCTATGGACTCGTGCACTTGGTGAATTACTGACAATCTGAAAACTCTGGGTACAACTGATAAGCTTTTATTGAATTGCAGTCTGCGTAGACAACGAACTCACAGCGAATAAGGTAATGGCGAAAATATGTAACGGCTTTTGCCATTATCAGGGTTTTCAGCTCATAAGAGTGGTACCTAGATTCCACAGAGGTAGTTCTTTTGCTGAATATTCGAAAACATGGGGTTTGTCGTCGCAAAAGAATTGCACCATATTCATAGGCACTTCCATCAGTGTGCAACTCAATAGGATAGGATTTGATCTCTTCCAGCTCAGTGATTCTTCCATGACCAGATGAAAGTCAATACAAAGTTTCATTATTTGGCAGAAACTAGCCACAAATTTGCGAAAGTACGAGCGAAGCCAATAATTTGTCTAACGCCAGTGATAGTTTAACGAGGAGGCGAGAAGCTTAATGAAGCTAACCTTCGCACGAATCTCTCCAGCTTGTACTTCATGGCTTAAATACTGAAACGTTCTTTTAATAAAAACGATTTGGTCGCTGATAAACGGCAATGGGTATTTATTTAAATCAATGCGAACACTGTCGGCTCCGTTATTTTTTTGTGACTAACAGCATGGAGCTGGCAGCTTGCGCGAACAATATTACACTAAATCAACTCGCTACTGCAGTTGTACTATATTTCGCAGAGGCTGGCTCTGAAGGGTCAGCGCAGAACAGTTTGAGTTGCATGTATTTGGTATCATTGTCAGAAAAAGTTAACTCTCATACAATAACAAACAATAATGAACAGATTTTGATTTTAAAACTTTAAACTTATTAGATAATAAAATGATATAGATATCAGTAGATATCAGCTCTGCAACACACCATTTGTTGAATTATGCCTTGTTTGGCTGCATTTCTATTCTCTTTATTATTGGACGTTGAATACAATGACTGTATTAGCAAGTGGTCCAACGACACCAAGCCGATGCTTGTTGCGCGCGGAACCCAAACGAAGTCCACCTCCCGCCTGACCGACCGAGAGGCACCGTCGCATAACGAACGACACGGAAACGCGGTAGAAACGCGAATAGAAACGCGAGTAAAAATTAACGCGATGTGAAAAAAAAAACTAAAATAAAAAAGACAAGGCGATAGAACGCGGCATGCAAGTAGGGGAAAAAAAGGAAAAACACAGAATAGAAACTCGAGGAAGATTCAAATACTAATTACTAATTACGTACTAAATAGGCAAGAATTAATTACTTCATAGCAGCGATAGTGTTAGTGCTAGCTATGATGTGTTGGAGTTTATTGTAGTCCGAACATAATGCCCTGAAAGGATCATGCAGTGCATAGTTCGATCTACAATAAGGAAGTGTTAGTGGAAGGAAATAGTGAGTTCTTCTGCAAGGAACAGAGAAGTGTAGCTGCCTCACCAAGGCCTCACTGTCAATGTCACCTTGCATAAGGTTGTTAATAAATAAGACCCCTAGCATGGTTCTGCAGTTAGTTAGGGAATGCAGATTTAGTAGCAGAAGTCTACTATTATAGGAAGGCAGTCTCAAATTTTCATCCCAGTTAAGGCCGCGTAAGGCAAAAATTAAGAAATTTCTCTGTACAGATTCGATGCGTTCCTTATGAATAGTGTACTGGGGACACCATACGCATGAACCGTATTCGAGAATGGGACGAACAAGTGAAACGTAAAGTGTCTTTGTAATGTAAGGATCGTCGAATTCCTTAGACCATCTTTTGATAAAGCCTAGGACACCCATGGCTTTATTGACCATATTAGTTATATGATTGGAAAACTTTAGTTTTCGGTCCAGACGGACCCCCAGATCATCAACTAGGGTGATTCTTTCCAAGGCACAACCACAAAGAGTATAAGAAGCAAACTTCGGACTGGCTCGAGAGAATTTCATCAGCTTGCATTTAGAGCTGTTCAGGTTTAAAAAATTGGCACAGCACCAAGAATTGAAACTATTTAGGTCGGTTTGTAAGTTTGAGTGACAGTGGTCGTCTTTAAATTGGTAGCATAGCTTCACATCATCCGCATACATAAGAGTACGGGAGTTACATATGACCAAGGGAAGGTCATTAATGAAAAGCGTAAAAAGTAGGGGACCAAGATGACTCCCTTGAGGAACACCAGATGTGGCATGAATTGGGTTTGAAAGGGTGGTTTTAAAGAGGACTCTTTGAGTTCTGTCAGATAGCCAGATAGCTTACAATCCAACTAAGTAGTTTTGGTGAAAAACCTAGAAGGTCAAGCTTATGTGCCAGAAGGGAATGATTCACTGAGTCAAAAGCTTTACTGAAATCAGTATAAATAACATCAGTTTGAAGATTTTCCTGAAATCCTTTTACCACGAAGGATGTCAGCTCAAGCAAGTTTGTCGTAGTAGAACGAATTTTAATGAATCCCTGTTGAAAAGGTGAGATAACGGATCTACAGAAATGTTTCAAGTGAGGAGTTATAACATTCTCGAAAAGTTTGGGTATAGCCGACAATTTAGAGATACCTCTATAATTGCTTGCATCAGACTTGCTGCCCTTTTTAAGCAAGGGAATAATAAAAGATTCCTTCCAAATGGAAGGAAAGACTGAAGTTTCTAAGGACAGCGAAAATAGTTTGAGCAATGGCTTACTTAGGGAGATAGCACAGTATCTAAGTATGCAAGCAGGAACACCGTCAGGGCCTGGTGAGAAGACTGGCTTTACTAAAGAGAGATCCTTTACCAATGAACTTTCGTTTAAAAAGGGAGAGAAGATACCATTTGAACTTGGAATGTTGTATGGATAAAAGTGAGTTTTCTGTGTAGAGGGAGAATAAGTCGTTTGAAAAAACTTTGCAAACATATCGGCCATGGCTTGGTCGGTATCTCCACTAGCATTTTCAAACGTTAATTTTGTTGGAAATGCGGTAGACTTACGCTTCGTGTTAACGAAACTATAAAACTGTTTGGGGTTCTGAATAAACTGAGCCTTACAACGAGTTAAATAGTTCTTATAACATTTCGCGTTCAAGACAGTAAAATCTGACCGCGCGCTTAAGTTGCGGGAAAAGGCTGAAGATGAGCTATTACTTTTATATTTTTTAAATAAGATTGACTTTAAATTTTTTAACCGTGACAACTCTCTTGTAAACCATGGCGGCTTACTCGAGGAAGTTGGATAAAAACACGGAACACAAATATCTAAAAAGTAGTTAATTGTGTTATAAAAAATATTAGTCGCTCCTAAAATATCAATAGACGAATACAATTCTGACCAATCAAATTGGGAAATCATCCCATTCAATAAGTTAAAATCTGCTTTTCTAAAGCAGCGTACACGATTACACAGTTTTTCATCATTATCCATACATGCACCAAAATCAAAAGTAACTTCAAGAGTGGGATGGTAAGGATCTTCAGGAAGAAAAAGTGGTTGTGTCTTGTTTAGACTCACTCTAGATGGATCCGAGACAAAGCATAAGTCTAACGATCTGTTACTACTGTTTAAGACATGATTGACCTGAGACAATGACTGTCAAACAGACCGTCAAAAAGGTCGTGTTGCCGTGAGGGCAGAAGAGAGTTTGAATCAGCACTTGTTGTCCAATTACAATCGGGGATATTGTAGTCCTCCAGGACTAAAAATTGATCTCTGTCTGATAACATATTAACTATGGTCTGTATTGCAGACAAATGTTGCAAATAGACTGATAATTCCGACGACGGCGGAATATAGGAACAGGTTATATAATGAAAAATACCGGGAAAGTGTAATTTTACACAGAGTGATTCAATGCCAAATTGAATCTCCGGTTCTAAGAGTTCCGAGTTGATGGTGGAATCAACTGCAAATTAGAACTCCACCACCACGTCGGTCAGGTCGATCACACCTGTAGGTTGTGTACTTATTTGGAAAGACTTCGGAGTTCAGGATCTCCGGCTTTAACCAAGTCTCAGTAAACACAACAATTTGGGAAGAAAATGAAAGACTTAAGTATAAAGTTAAAAGTTTAGTACAGAGACCTCTAACATTTTGATATGAAAGAGTTAAGGAGCTTGTTAGTTTTTTTTATTTGATTTAGTTTGGGCTGCTGCTAGAGGAGGCAAAGGAAGTTTAATCGGTGGGCGATTTTTCTTTTTCCTTGCTTCAAACTCTTTAACCATTACATGTTGCGGCCAAAATTGAGCCGAACATATAATGCCTAAGAGTTCGTTTGGGGCACTTATTTTGAAGGAAGATATGTCCCTCTCATAAGAAAACTTAAACTTTTCCACTTTTACGTCGACGGCTTGGGTCTTAGCTTGAATATAAGCTTTAACATCATTTGCTGTGAGTTCAGGGGCAAGCCTAGAAACAAAAATCTGTTTCTTTTGTGGAACACCTACAATCTTTTTAGGCGCCTCAGGTATAATTCCAGAGCAGAGGTTCTCTTCTGGTAAACCAGAACTTGAACACGCCTTAGGTAACACTATTTTCTGTGGCACGGGCAACGAGACCACAGCGGACATAACGGAACATTTTGGCGTCACTGGTTGCATACACTCAATGACATTTTCGGGAATCGAAATTGATTTAGCCGCTGATCTCGTTACCATAGGGGGATTGGTGAACGACATTAACGGCTGTGTCATTGGAGTACCTGGCTGGTCAATTATAGGGAGCTGGGTGGCGATAATAGGCTCCTCTATGCGGGTGGATTTTTTTCGCTTTGGGGATTCGTTCAATAACTTAAGGTTATTGAAAGACGAATCGAGCGCTGAGAACTGGTCGGATAGTGTGCGAAAACTTCCAAGCAGTTCCCTAAATCCTTTCTTTGTTTGCCGCATAAACGAACAAATTTCGCCCTCCACTTCCCTACACATATCGCAGCAATAACGCAACCCAGTGCGCTTGGCTACGGCATCAGCCGTCGGGCCAGAAAATCCGGCACACTTCGCGTGTACTACGTTATCACATAGCCAACACGAAATGCTTGGCTGGGCAGCCGTCACCTCCTTAAGGCAGGATTTTTTAAAGCAAATCAAAGCGTCCATTATAGGGGACACCTACTGTAACAAATAAAAACAGCCGCAAAGAAAACAAAACAAAAACCAGTCGAACGCTACAGTCAGGTGCGGACTGTAGAAGGCCATGGATTATCATGGTAGACCTTATATCATTTACTTTGCGTTATATGAAAATTTTGCATTATTTGGATTATTATTAAGCATTTAAAAATATAAATTTTATATCCTTATTATTTTATTCGAACGACACGCACAAATTCAATTGCAGGCAGAAGAAGATGAACGCATAAACAATGCAAAACCGAATAAACAAGAATTATAAGCATTAGGTAGGGCGGGCAATAAGTTTATGTATGTATTTTTGCTTATGTCAAACAGTAGTGGCGGCCATGCAAGTTGTACAGTAGCCTAGTGGAGTGTGTGCCGGATTTAAAAACCAATTATAAATGTTGCACAAATCTGACTGTTGCGTATGTGTGCCGAATACGGCTGATGTGTGTTAGAGCGGGACGCCGAAACGTAAATGTGCAAATGCAGACATGCATGTATCGGCGTCCCGCTCTAACTTTCGTAACATATTGATTGTCATAAATATCGCATAAAATATGAAATTTAATTTTTGAAAACTATTTTTATTGGTATTTAATTAAATAACTGTAGTTTTCATTTAAGCTTATAAGAATAAAAAAATAACCAAAAAAAAAAGTAATTAAAATAAAAATTTTCGCCAGCCGGCCGCGCATGGGATTCGAACTCATGCACGCAGGACCGCTGTCCGCCACTCTAACCACTAAGCCACCGCCTCACTTTTCTTTCGATCGGCAAAGTTGCATTCTGAGCTAATTCTGTTACCATTCTATGCAAATAAAAAGTTTTGTTAAATGTGCCCGACGCTAGATTCGAACTTCGGTATGATGCGTAAAATGGGTCTTAATATGGGCATAAGTATACGTTCAAATTGAATTTTATTCGGATCATATCTCCCTTATTTTTAGTCAGATTTAAATGAAATTTTCAGAAAACACCCGTGGAAAGGTATTTGTCAAGTGAGAAGTACAACTTTTGTTGTTGGGTGTATATTGTGTATATTAAATCGTTATTACTGATTTACAGAGGCGGGAAGGGGCGTGGCCAAATTTCAAAAAAACTTTGAAACACTGCAACATACATGGATGTTGTCACAGAATTCGAAGACTCTAGCTCTTATAGTTTCTGAGATCCAGGTGTTCATACAGACAGACAGACGGACAGACAGACAGACATTAATCGACTCGGGTGTTGATACTGATTCAGAATATATATAGTTTATGGGGTCGGAGATGCCTCCTTCTGCCTGTTACGCACAAACTCGTTCCGACAAACACAATAGACCATGAATTTTTTTAAAATCCATGGCCTAACAAGAAAAAGAGGTATGTGCGCAAGAAAAAGAAATTAGCGCGCGCAAAAGGCAGAGTGCAGAGAGAGCAAAAACGATCAAGCAACAACAGTGCAGTAGAGAGCGGCAAAGCGTGAGAGATGCTTAGGCGCGCTCAAAAAAGTGCAGTAGAGAGAGCGGCAAAGCGTGAGAGATGCTTAGGCGCGCTCAAAGAATTAGGATAGATAAGAAAGAGAGTAATAGCGGTGAGCCACTAACAACAACGTTGCTTACCGAAAAGAGTAAAGATGTAAACAAAGTACCAGAGGAGCAGAACCAATGCACAAAAAAAATTTAAAATTAGCAAACAAAGATTAGTTTGACTAATTTGAAAGGCATGCACACGGTTCGTGAACGGGCTATCAAAAGAAGATCGGTTTTAAAATAAAAGCTTTATAAAACACCGGTTGTTTTTAATAAAAACGCGAAAATATCGAAGCGCAGAAAAAAAACACGTCGGTTCACGGGGAAGAGATGTAAGTTCATATACTCGATCCTGTCGCATTTTACTTCGACAGGACTTCAACAATACGATGTCCCAGCTTTGCACATTTTAGAAATGACATACAAGTAGTGATGTTTTACAGTTCTTTTATTGAACGTAAGCACTTTGAATTCCGCCTGTAACTTACTTCCAGTGCGCACGCCAAGGGCATGTAGAATGATAAGGAAAAGTATTAATTGCTCTGTTCTTACAGCATATCTGAGCTGCGATTGCGTGTCCATCTGGATTAATGTAAGGGACAAAGCTGAGAGAGTTGTGCTCGTCTCGGTGTACTTTTCAAGGGATGCAGCTTGGCCTCTCTGAAGGAACTCACACGCCAGAATTGAACATTGCTATTTGCAATTTCGCCTCGGAGCTAACCTTTAATATCAGAGTAAGACAGGAAATGATAGACCTAACTCTAGTAAGTAGATTGTAAATGGATGGCATGTATTCCCTGAAGAGTCTCAGTCTAATCATTGGTCGATACTGATCAGCCTAAATAGTGCATCTCCGTACGTAACTGACTGAGACAATTTGAGGTTTTCACTGCGAGAAAATCTGAAAAACATAAAGGTAACCTTGGCAAGGCACCCCTATAAAGTAGGGGAAGCAGGGAACAATATCAGTAGCTCTATGCACCAAGCCTTTGAAGAAGGAAAGAGAGAGCGAAGGTGCACGGAGCGACAACTAAGCGCCTATTTGATGCCACCTGGCAGGAAAGCGGACAGGCTGAAGATTGGGCAAGACCTATCTGTAGGTCTTTAGTTGTAACTCGAAACAAGATTTTCAGCAGGGACAAGAAATCATCCTAGCCAGGGTCCGAGCGTATTTTTAAGTAGAGCTCGGGTTGTTTTCATCTCCTTAGTTGCTAAGAAAGACATTACTTACCCAATGTCCTGCAGACTTTCAAACGCTGATTAAGCTGGTGGACCAGAACATACGGAGCACTGCGTTCAAAGCACACCATTTCCACTGATATAGCTCTATACCATCTGCGGAATGTAAACTACAAGACTTTTCAGAGCAAATAGAGGCCGATAAGGTAATTCAATGATAAACCTACGCTGACCACCCATTAATCACCTAAGTCAAACATGAAGAAGTACTCTGTGACATGGTCCAGCTATGACTAAAATCACAAAAATCAACCTCAACTCAGCAAAAACCTTAGTTGTGCCGAACAAGGTTTTATTTTTAATAACGTCAATCCGATCGGATTGAAATTTTAACGATACGTAGTTATTTTAGTAAGCTTAGTATTGGCCTAAATCAGAAAGTCGCGTCCATTATATGACGCTCACAAATCGACTTAAAGTATTAAATTATTGATTTGCGAGCCGGTGTGTGTGGCACCCACTATTAAAAATAAAATTGATTACCGTATAGTATTTCGTGTAGATAGTGGGCCCGATGTGAGAGCCTCAAGACCCTCTACTGCGATACACCAGCACATTGCACGCTGAAGTGTGAGTCATAGGGAGATGTGTGGAACTGAATTTGAGCCGTAATTATCCAAGGCGTGATATCACTATCAGATACTATCAGATGGCCTGGACGCGATAAAAGCTACTGTAGAATCAGACCAAGGCTAATAATGAAAGTTAGAACAAAACTAGACAGACTAGGCACGGATTGAAACCTCAACCTCAAACCCAAGGCAAACAACAATTTAAATTCCTTATTGGCTGTAATAAACAAGCTAAGGACAAAAGGCTGCGTATTTTAATAACATAACAGGCAGAATCAGAATTCTGAATCAACCGTCTATCTGTCTGTATGAACAACGATCTAGAAACTGTAAGAAATAGAGTCATCAAATTGTAAAAAGTTTTTCTTTATTTTGACACGGTTCTGTAAATTAGACATAACTATTATATAACTAAGAGCTACATTACAGCTTAAGTATAACAGTTATCTTACAGGACAAATACCTTGCCCCGGCCGTTTTATGAAAAGTTTATTTAAGACGGACTTTGAAGAAGTTAGAAAAAATACCAATTAAACTTAATTTTAAAGTGTTTACCTAAGCAGACCTAATTAATGCAAACGTACCGAAGTTTAAATCTAGCGTCAGACAAACAAATTTACCAGTGCTAAACAGCACTGAAATTCATCGATTAATCGGCAATTCATACGATATGTCACATTGATAAAATTATTCTTCTTTATCGGAATGACAACAACGCACCAGAAAGCAGCACGTGCAGAATTATAACGTCTCTTTTTTTTAATTTAATAATAAACCTTAATGTCATCAATAAAGACTACAAATATAACCCTTCACAGTTCAGAAGTAGGATCACTTTAGGTTTTAATAAGAGAGAAAAGAAAGTGTTCGAGTAGCGGCAAGAATCGTCGACGAGAAATTTGAAATTAAATATGTTCCTAAAAGTTCTAGGTGACAGCAAATGACAAATAACGGAAGAGCTCATTTTCTAGAAGAGTTCCGTTTCAAGTTGTGATGAAATTCGCAAGCAGAAGCACACTATTTGAAATGATGGAGTAAAACGCGAGGCGATTTAGTTAAAGTTTAATAATTGTTTTATTTGACATAAGCGCGACGACGTTGTGAGTCTTTCGGAAGTTAACAAAAGAAGTAGGAAGATTAACAGAAAAACAAAGAACTGATTCAGATCAGTGTGACCAAGTTTCAGTATATAGTTGTTTGCCAAATTAACATACATAATACTTTTAGTATTTCAATACTCGTTCTCAACAACATATTCAGAAACAATTCATTTCAGTTATACATTTTAAATGCTTGTTTTTCTGTAGGTTTTTAGGCCATGGATTTTAAAAAAATTCATGGTCTATTGTGTTTGTCGGAACGAGTTTGTGCGTAACAGGCAGAAGGAGGCATCTCCGACCCCATAAACTATATATATTCTGAATCAGTATCAACAGCCGAGTCGATTGATGTCTGTCTGTCTGTCCGTCTGTCTGTCTGTATGAACACCTGGATCTCAGAAACTATAAGAGCTAGAGTCTTCGAATTTTGTGACAACATCCATGTATGTTGCAGTGTTTCAAAGTTTTTTGAAATTTGGCCACGCCCCTTCCCGCCTCTGTAAATCAGTAATAACGATTTAATATACACAATATACACCCAACAACAAAAGTTGTACTTCTCACTTGACAAATACCTTTCCACGGGTGTTTTCTGAAAATTTCATTTAAATCTGACTAAAAATAAGGGAGATATGATCCGAATAAAACTCAATTTGAACGTATACTTATGCCCATATTAAGACCCAATTTACGCATCATACCGAAGTTCGAATCTAGCGTCGGGCACATTTAACAAAACTTTTTATTTGCATAGAATGGTAACAGAATTAGCTCAGAATGCAACTTTGCCGATCGAAAGAAAAGTGAGGCGGTGGCTTAGTGGTTAGAGTGGCGGACAGCGGTCCTGCGTGCATGAGTTCGAATCCCATGCGCGGCCGGCTGGCGAAAATTTTTATTTTAATTACTTTTTTTTTTTGGTTATTTTTTTATTCTTATAAGCTTAAATGAAAACTACAGTTATTTAATTAAATACCAATAAAAATAGTTTTCAAAAATTAAATTTCATATTTTATGCGATATTTATGACAATCAATATGTTACGAAAGTTAGAGCGGGGCGCCGAAACATGCATGTCTGCATTTGCACATTTACGTTTCGGCGTCCCGCTCTAACACACATCAGCCGTATTCGGCACACATACGCAACAGTCAGATTTGTGCAACATTTATAAAAGTGTTCTATTTAAATATGTTGCGTACCAAAAAATTAAAAAATTATTGTTTGTTAAGCTTTTAAATTATTAAAAGGAAAAGAAAGACGAAAAAACATGCCACACATTCCACCGCGGCAGCAATCGAACCCAAAACCTGTTAACATAATTGGTCTTTAAATCCGGCACACACTCCACTAGGCTACTGTACAACTTGCATGGCCGCCACTACTGTTTGACATAAGCAAAAATACATACATAAACTTATTGCCCGCCCTACCTAATGCTTATAATTCTTGTTTATTCGGTTTTGCATTGTTTATGCGTTCATCTTCTTCTGCCTGCAATTGAATTTGTGCGTGTCGTTCGAATAAAATAATAAGGATATAAAATTTATATTTTTAAATGCTTAATAATAATCCAAATAATGCAAAATTTTCATATAACGCAAAGTAAATGATATAAGGTCTACCATGATAATCCATGGCCTTCTACAGTCAGCACCTGACTGTAGCGTTCGACTGGTTTGTTAATATATCTGATAACATGTCATTTGTACATATATATTTTATATCAATTTCCTTTTTGGAATAAAGTTCCCTAACATAGTGGTACTTTATGTCGATATGCTTACTTCTATTATGTAATACTGGATTCTTAGCTAAACATAAAGCAGTCTGATTATCGCAAAACATTAAAATTGAATGATCTATCAGAAAACCCATTTCCTTCAGAAACTTTTTCATAAATACTGCTTCTCTAGCTGCAATGGACAATGCAACATATTCGGCCTCCGTGCTGGATAATGCCACCAGACTTTGCTTCTTGGACTCCCAGGATATTGGACCAGCTGCGTTTATGAAGACATATCCACTCTAGGATTTACGATCCGATGTGTCATTTGCCCAATCTGCGTCGACGTAGCCATGAATCGGTTTACCTTCTGGTAAGTCCTGTAGCTTCCATGTCTGATTAGCTTCGAGGGCGTCAATCTCCTTCTGAATTGATGCTACCCACTCTTGACTCATTTCAGACTGTGTCGCTTCAGCAAACGTAACAGGTACCTTGACATCTTGAACCTTCATCATGTTCAACAAGTTGTATTGTTTTCGTGGGCGCCCGGGCTTTCCAGTTTTTATCTTCTTAGGACGACCAGGACCACGAATTTCCCGTTCTTCGGTATCATCGTTATTCGCACTCTCGTAAACATCAGAACTATTAGCTTCATTAATCTCGCTGTCAATTTGCTCTTCCTCGAGCACCTCAGCACCTTCTTTGTTGTTGTCCACTGCCAAAATCTGCGAACAATCAACTCCAATTTCGTCGATAAGTGCCGTCTCCTTCTCGCTGTTTCCATTCTTCGGATACCCTATAGTTACCTCTAGAAAAACTCTACTTTCGATTACCTGGTTCGATCCAATGCGCATTAATCTGTAGGCCTTCGCTGTCGTTGAATACCCTATCATCATGCATTCAATGCCTTTTGACTTGAACTTTCCTGCATGTTTCTTATTTAATGCAATTGCTTTGCATCCAAAGATTTTTACATGCGATATCGAATGCTTTTTACCTGTCCACAGTTCGAATGGTGTTTGACTCTTCAACGACCTTGTCTCCGATCTGTTGCGTAGATATGCTGCAGTCCCCACAGGAACTCATTCACTCTTGAATGTATAAGCATGCTCCTTGCCATTTCCACAAGTGTCCGGCTAGCGCGCTCAGCAACCCCGTTTTGCTGCGGAGTGTACGGTACTGTCAATTGCCGCTTAATACCGTTTTCTGATAGGAACTTCTGAAACTCGTGGCTTATATATTCGCGACCGTTATCGCTGAGAATTTCTTTAAGCTTTTCACCGGTCTGTTTTTCTGCAAACGCGACAAAGTCTTTAAACGTGGGAAGCAATTCATCACGGGTCTTCAAAAAATATACGAACATATAACGCGAATAGTCATCAATAAATGTAACGAAATATCTTGCTCCACCGGCAGATACTTTGTTCATTGGCCCGAAAATGTACGAATGCGCCAGCCCTAGCACTTTGTCCGCACGATTTTCTGCCATTTTTGGGAATGGTTTCAGACAGATTTTACCTATAACACAGGTTTCACATGCAATTCGGTCCATGTTCACAACATTTTTAATTGACTTTAAGCCATTGACCTTATTGCCACTTGCTATCTTTTTTAGGCTCGCCATGTTCAAATGACCATAACGATAATGCCACAATTCATCATTTGCACACAAGTACATGCACCGATTGTTCGAGGTATCAACAACAAAAAGATTTCCAGCTTTTCTTGCCCGCAACACTTCTTTATTTTGACCGTTCTTTATATACGCACTTTGCTTGTGAAAAATCACTTTATACCCTTTTTCAACGGCTTTCGCTACCGAACTTACTTTACAAGTTTTTTTAAGTAAAGCACATTTTTCAAATTAACAGAACTATTCTTTGTTTTAACGACCACCGATGCCATCGGAAAATATATAGTTTTCTCCAGCAAGTAATATTTTCTCTTTATGCTCTTTAATGTCCGCGAGCCACGACCTTTCACAACACATGAGAGCAGTTGCTCCACTGTCCAAGCACCACATTGATTTCGTTAAAACGTCATTTTTATTTACACTTTTGCAGATGTTTTTATTTCATCATTTTTGTCTTTCACTTTGCACTGCGCAATAAAGTGACCCTCGCGACCACATCGAAAGCATTTTTTATTCTTCTTTGCATCACTGTTCTTTTGCGCCGATCTATTTTTCTTGTCTCCCTTTCCACTGGGACACGACACATATGCTTGCTGCACACAAAGTTCCGTTTCGTCCGAACTGTTTGTCTCTCTCCCTCTTCTATAATTTTCATATATAATTTTAAATCAGAGAGAGTCGGTAACTGTTCGCGCGTTTCGATCGCTACCACGAAATTTTCGAATTTCTTACCGAGTCCCGACAGCATCAAAATAGTAAGAATATCTTCAAAAATGTCCATATCAATTTCTTTCAGTTTTTTGACGATATCCACAAAATCATTTATGTAAATTTGTACGCACGCACTTTCCGACAAACTCAACCGGAGTAATTTCCTGAACAAGGTAATTTTCCTGGCGGGTCCACGAGGCTTATACACAGCTGCAAGCTTGTCCCAAGCTTCTTTAGAACTAGCGCAGTTTTTAATCAAATTAATTTCCGAAGTCTTCACGCACAGCAATATTGTTGCTAGTGCTTTTTCGTCTAGTTCGTCGAATTGAGCTCCTTGCTCAACTGTATCACTTTCTTGCTTCACGCGTCTTCCGGACACTAACGACCACATACCTGAGCACATCAATACACTCTTCATTTGCACCGACCATACTGCGTAATTTTCGCCGTCCAATTTGTCGATCGCACACAGCCCTTGTCCGCTCATGTTTATAAAAAAGTACAAGCTAATTACAGATAATAATTATTTTCCACTTGATCACACTCAATTATTAAAGTCTTTACTACTCCTGGGCCCATAACCTATTGGAAATGATGGAGTAAAACGCGAGGCGATTTAGTTAAAGTTTAATAATTGTTTTATTTGACATAAGCGCGACGACGTTGTGAGTCTTTCGGAAGTTAACAAAAGAAGAAGGAAGATTAACAGAAAAACAAAGAAGAACTGATTCAGATCAGTGTGACCAAATTTCAGTATATAGTTGTTGCCAAATTAACATACACAATACTTTTAGCATTTCAATACACACATTGTGAAATACTTACAGTACATATAGCTGTTTCGCTCGCACTCATTGAATAGGAGTTGCGCGTGCAAACGTTCAACAATCAGCAAACTAAATTTAAGTTAAAAACAAAAAGAAATGTAATGATTGCGGAGCTCAAGGTGGATGAGTAAAGAGTCCTTCTACGAGCAAGACAATTGTCAAGCTCAAGTCTCCGAGCTGAGCTGGAGAAGCGGCTCATGGAGCATAAACAATCGGAAGAGATAGAGATGCTCTCTAGCAAACAAGAAGAAGCGATGACGTCATAAGCAGCGGTAATTTCACAATTGCAGGGCGAAATGAGAAAATTTAAAAACCTGATGGCGCAGTTGGTGATGTAGACGCAGAACACGGCAGCTATGGGTCAAGCTAGTCAACCGCTAAATCAGGAAAATAACACGGTGGTGAACACAGAAGTCAAAAGCAACGAGCGAAGCTGTGTTGGACCGGTTAACAACAATATCATGAGGCAAGCATTTGTCAAAGAAATCGCAAACACTTTGCCAGAGTTCGATCCCAGCGATGATAATGCTATCGCAGTAAATCAGTTCGTCGATCGCGTCAACAAGGTGTTTGATGCTTACCTGTGGAATGAACAATTTTTAATGCTCGCTATTTACTCACGGCTTAAGGGTCCGGTCAAGACCCTCCTATTCTTACACCACTTGTAACAACTTTGCGAATGCTCTTCGAGACGAAATTGGAGCAAATCCTGATGAAGCTGAGGTACACTTCAGTATGGCAAGTTCAACAAGAAGATCGAAAGAAACAGTAAAGGAATACTGTTCCCGAATGTCTGCCCTTGGCGTGCGATATACCATATGTATGAGCAGGTCTTCAGCACCGTGAACTGCAAAACAGCATTGCGGCTATTCACTTCGTTATAATGAAGCAACTTCAGGATGCAGCCGAATCTTATTTCATAAACAGAGCTTCGATCGAATGCACTTAAGAAAGAGGTTCTAATGAAAGGCGGCAACTTGGAGCAAACGCAGAACAGAGATATCAAACCACAAAAATTAAAGGACCCAATGAAGTGCTACAACTGCGGAGAGTTGGGTCACTTTGCCAATTCGTGCCCAAAGGGAAGAAAAAGACGCGTTGTACCAAATGCTTTATGAAAATTAAAGGCATTTGCGGGGGTTAGTGCATTCCCACCGAAGCGATAATTATGGATTTGGACATCGACGGGAAAATCTTTACAGCTGAAGTATACATTGCAGGCAACCATCAATTGCAAGAGGATTTTTTTCTGGTACAGGATGCCATTATTAGCGCTTTACTTGCGCTCAACTATGACCCAAAAGAAAGCAATGTTAAACGGGCGATTCATCAGCCAATATATCTTGTAAGCAACAGTAAAATTGAAAAGGAAATAATATGCAGAATGGTTAACGATGTGCGACTACATGCACATCAGAGTATGCCAGCCCAGTAGTACTCATCAAGAAGCCGAATGGTAGCGATCGAATGTGTGTCGATTACCGCCGTCTAAATAAGCTGATAAAATTGGAAAATTTTACAGTGCCAAATATTGAAGAGCGTCTGCAGGAGGCTAAACGATTTAGATAATTTCATCCCTGGATCTCAACAGTGGCAACTATCAGATTGAGATAGCACCTGAAAACAGAAAGTTTACAGCATTTATCACCACCGATTTCATATACAGCCGTTTTATTTTGAAGGCTTACGTTACGATATATCTATTAAGTAGTCGGATCATACAATTAATGAGTCTTTACGTCTACAAACAGGTCGAAGGGTATCCCACTGTCGCGTGTCGCTCGACTGTTGCTCTTGTTTTAAGTTAGAATGTTTATACTCTTTGGCCCTTTGTTTCAATAATTATAGTTTGCATGAACTTTTTCGAGTTCTCTGTGCTGATTACAATAAACTATTGAGCCCTCCCCCAACTCTTTCAACAATTAACACTAACCTACCGATCTGATTGGGTTTTACTGGGTTCTCCCCAAAACCGTTGCAACAAATGTTGGATCGCTTTCTTTCTTTTTATTATCGCAGTTTAAAACTTAAATTTCACATTTCATAATTTTCGAAATCTTAAATTTTATTTTAACTTAAAAAAAATAAATTGTAATTCATTTTAAATTTCGAATTTATGAAAACTAATATTATGTTTTATACATTTACATATTTTTTAATAATTAATTTAATTCCATTTTTAATCGACATTAATAAATAAATAAATAGTAAATAAATATTTCGAGTACACTTGCCTGGTTTATTTTCTATTTCTTATTTTAAAAGATTTTTGAAGTGAGTATTACATTCCCGGTCATTAATGCAATCATCTTATTAAATGCCTACAAGCAACGCATATGAAATTACTTTCAGTTGGAGAAGCCACGCGTGTTTATCGACACGCTTACGCATTTACACACATGGCTCGCCGCACTTCAAGTGTCGAGCCACGAGAATAAACATCTTAAAAATTTACCGGGTAGACGGGCCATTCCATTAAACCTGCTTACAAGCATTACAACACCATAGTAGTATATCTTATTTGTACATATACATATGTACACCGGGATATAATTTGAGTGCATGTAAATAAATGTGAGTAACAGTAGTTTGACGACGGAAAGTTGAAAGCTGGCGCTAAAAACTCATATATGTACATGTATGTATGTATCTGCTCGCCTCATGACTCGGAGTCTTGCCAAAATATTTATTACATTTTATACATACATAACTTGGCGGCAGCAACAAGCAGTCCTTCACATCCCGAACATTAATAAAGGACATTAAAAATGAAAGCAACTTGTGCTGAAAATATAATTTTAATTGATTTAGTTTAATTTACCTTTTTATTTATTTATTTAAAATCAACTAAAAACTAAAGTAAGAAGAAAAGAATTTGATTTATTATAATCCGAACACAATGCCCTGAAAAGCAAATGCATGGCATTGTTTGAAGTACAGTTGGGAAGTATAAGTGGAAAATAAGGATGATACTACTAGGGACAGAAAAGTTTAACCGGCAAAGCAAGTCGTTACTGTCTATGTCTCTTACATAAGGTATTGTATTTATTAATAAAATAAATACAACATTAAGCATGATTCTACGATTGTCTAGAGAAGGCAGATTAAGTAAAAATAATCTACTGGAACAGGATAGCAGTCTTGGACTTTGCGTCCCAGTTAAGGCCTCGCAATGCAAAAATTAAAAAGATTTTGTGTACGGATTTAATGCGGTCCTTATGAACTGTGTACTGTGGAGTCCAAACACATAATCCATACTCAAGAAATTGGCGAACAAGTCAGGTAAAAAAGTCTTTGTTAGATAAGTATCAGCAAACTCTTTAAACCATCTCTTAATAAAGCCGAGGACACCCATGGCTTTATTAACCATTGATGGGTAAAGGTTAAATAGCTGCCTACATCTCCGATTTTGTTTAAATTTTTTTCACTGATAGGGCTATATTTATCAAGATTTTAGGTGAAAAAATTATTTGTCGGTCGCTTCTATGAATTTTAAAAATAATTAAATTTACATGTATTTTGTTGTTGGCTAATTCTGTGTAAAACGTTAGAGCGATGCGCACTGTGTCCCACAAGCGGTTTGATTCAAACGAAATGTTGTTCATACACAAAAATATATTATTTGATGAGTTCGCTATTGGGTTAGAAATTCGGAGCATGCAACGAGAAGTCATTGGTCGGAAAACTGTCGTCAACAAAGATGTTTAGTAGCTCATATTCTTTGTGATTATCACATGTGTGAGGTGAAGAAATGTTGTTAGAGTTGCGGAAAAGAGCGCCGCAGGCGAAAAAGTCAACAACAAAATACATGTAAATTTAATTATTTTCAAAATTCAATAAAAAACCAGTCGAACGATACAGTCAGGTGCTGACTGTAGAAGGCCATGGATTATCATGGTAGACCTTATATCATTTACTTTGCGTTATATGAAAATTTTGCATTATTTGGATTATTATTAAGCATTTAAAAATATAAATTTTATATCCTTATTATTTTATTCGAACGACACGCACAAATTCAATTGCAGGCAGAAAAAGATGAACGCATAAACAATGCAAAACCGAATAAACAAGAATTATAAGCATTAGGTAGGGCGGGCAATAAGTTTATGTATGTATTTTTGCTTATGTCAAACAGTAGTGGCGGCCATGCAAGTTGTACAGTAGCCTAGTGGAGTGTGTGCCGGATTTAAAGACCAATTATGTTAACAGGTTTTGGGTTCGATTGCTGCCGCGGTGGAATGTGTGGCATGTTTTTTCGTCTTTCTTTTCCTTTTAATAATTTAAAAGCTTAACAAACAATAATTTTTTAATTTTTTGGTACGCAACATATTTAAATAGAACACTTTTATAAATGTTGCACAAATCTGACTGTTGCGTATGTGTGCCGAATACGGCAATTGATGTGTGTTTTTTGAAATAAGCAGTTGTTGCTTGAACTGATTTAAAGGCTTGTTAGTTTCTGCTATGACTTCCTCATAACTGCTCTCAGCAGAATGGACAGTTCCGCTGTCGAACGAACTACTGTGATTTTGGTAAGTGATGTTGTTCATTTGTAACCTAGACAAAGCATCTGCGACAACATTAGTTTTACCTGGCTTGTATAATATCTTCGGAGAATATTCCTCGAAAAATGCGTTCCACCTTTTCAATTTGGAATTGGGATTCGAAGATTTTTTAATGCCCAAACTATGGCATAAAGTTCCCTCTCGTTAGTGGCATAGTTTTGCTCAGTTTTATTGAGAGTGTTCGAAATAAAAGTGATTGGTTTGTTATCTAGTGAAAGAACAGCAATTGCTACATTGGACGCCTCTGTGGTTAGGACAAACTTTTTTGAATAATCTGGTTGAGTAAGTTAAACCTGTGTAGTCAAATGGGATTTTAAATTGTCAAAAGCTGAAGTGCTTTCCTCATCTAAAGTAATTTCTATTTTTTTGGACATATGTTTAGATACCATTCCATTATGGCCTTGCAACAGCTTAGTGAGTGGTTTTGCTATAGAGGCAAAGAGTTGCAGAATCCTTTGTCCGTAAAAAGGGGAACTTAGCCTCATATGAGAGAGGGCCATGTAATAAACGACCTCCTACCCGAATGAGTTCAAATTTCAAGCCATTATTTTCAAACACAGGTGCTAAAACTGCTGATTTTTCCATCAGTTTTAATTCATTCCTAAATGTACTTCTTTGTACTGCGCCGATTAATTTAAGGAATGAAATTTTCCTTTCTAATGCCGATACAACAAGAGAATCTATTCTGAGCCGTTTGAAATAAAAGCGAAGTATAGATGCTACTATTCGAATTAATTTAACAAAATTGGAGTGACGATGTATCAACTCCACAAGACAATTATGCGGAACTTCCGCTAGTGTGCCACCCTTTTTATCTTCCGAAGTTTTCAGGATTGACGCTATCTGGAACTGATGAAGTTGTAGCCATTGGTCCTTTTCTTCCATCAAAAAACTTGGCCCTTTAAACCACAACGAGTTTCCAATTTCGTTTATATCAGTTCCTCTAGATACCACATCAGAAGGGTTGGCGTCTGTTGGAACATGACGCCAAACAACACCATTTGACAGTTCTTGGATTTCAGCAACTCTATTTGCCACAAATGTACCCAACGTGACAGACTCACGCTCTAACCAATATAGGGTAACCTGTGAATCTGACCAGAAATTCACGCTTTCGATATTGAATTTTGCCATGGTTGGAGAGATTTGATGCCACAGCTTGGCCAGCAAAAGTGCTGCGCATAGCTCTAGTCGAGGTATGGTTTTGACATTAAGTGGAGCTACCCTAGACTTTGCCGTAAGTAACGTAATGCCAACGTCTTGATTGTTGGCAGTTCGTACATATATGCAACATCCATATGCATAACTGGAGGCTTGTGCAAAACCATGAATTTGAACATGGTCATAGACTGAAAGACACACATATCGAGGAATATGGATCTTATGAACATAAGCCATGCTGTGTGAAGACTCATAGGAATGGTCTCATCCCAATCTATCTTGAGCCTCCACAACTCCTGTAATAAAATTTTGGCCTTTGTTATAATCGGACACAGCAAACCGAGTGGGTCAAATAAACGAGAAGCTATGGACAACATATTACGTTTTGTTGCTTTTAGCGATGCGAAACTATCTACATCAAGATGGTATTTAAAAATATCCTCTTGAGGTTCCCAACGCATTCCAAGAGTTTTCACTGCACTCTGTTCCTCAATTTTGAGAGTAACTTCTTCGCTTGAGACAGTGTTAGAAACCTGAATGCTGTGATTGGAAGCCCACTTGGCTAGTGGAAAACCTCCTGACTCCAATATTTCACGAACTTCCTTGCACATTATGTTTAATTCTTTTACACTGTCTGCCCCTGCCAGCATATCATCTACATAAAAACACTTTTTGATCACATCTGATCCAATTGGATGTGATTGTGCATGTATGTCGGCAAGCTCAAACAGCCAGCGTATTGCCAGAAATGGTGCGGATGCTGTACCATATGTAACGGTATTCAACTTGTATGCCTGTATATTTTGTGAAGTGTTTTCTCTCCACAAAATCAGCTGGAACTTTCTGTCTTCTTCAGAGACATTTATCTGCCTGTACATTTTGGAAATGTCAGCAGTCATGGCATATTTATTTAATCGAAAATTGATTCAAGTTGAATACAGCTCCCTCTGAATTGTTGGCCCCACCCCTCTGAATTGTTGGCCCCACCATTAGTGTTTCATTAAGTGAAACAGCTGTTGACGTCTTGCTAGAAGCGTCGAAAACTACACGAAGCTTGGTAGAGGTACTTTCAGGTCTAAGAACGCATTGAGGAGGAATAAAGTAATGCTGTTCTAGAGGAGCAGACTTAAGAATGGACATGTGTCCTAAATCGAGATATTCTTTAATGAAGTAATGGTACATGTTTCGCGGGATTGCATCCTTTGATAATTTGCGCTCAAGTTGTAGAAAACGCCTTTCAGCAGTTTGAATGGATAGACCGAGAACCTTTGGATTGGTCTTGAAAGGAAGCTTGACTTCAAAGCGACCGGAAGATAACTGTTTGACAGTTTTCTTGAAATACAGTTCACACGCCTGTTGTTCAGCTGTTTGGCGAACAGCCTTCGACTCAATTGGACATTGATCCAATTCCCAGAAACGGGTGACTAAGGAGTCGAGAGAACAATTATTATTTTGAGCTATTGAACACCCACTGAACTGACGACGAGGTACTTGTTCAGTGTATTTTCCCGCTACTATCCAACCCAGCAGCGTCTTTTGCATAATGGGAAGTTCTGTACGTAATTTTATTTGTCCAACGCATAGCAACTCGTAAAACAATTCTGCGCCCAAGAGAATATCCACTTTACCTGGCCTATAAAACTCTGGATCTGCCAGATTAATATTCTTGGGTATTTTCCAACTTGATGTGGCAATTGACTGCCCAGGTTGAGTCGTTGAAATTGATTTTAGAACCCAACAGTCAGCGGAAAACGCATGTGAATTGAGGCGCGATTGAATAGAGACGCATATCTTGTTCTTGCTATCGACTGTTGGACCACCAACCATTGAGATAGCTAGGGATGTTGGTTCCCGCTTGAGTCGTAGTAGTTGAGCCATGCTTTCAAACATCAAGATTATTTGGGAGCCACTATCAAGTAAGGCTCTGGCAGTATGCCACTGACCGAATCTATCTTTAACATTCATGATGGCTGTTGCAAGAACGACTTGCTCATTATTAAGCACATGTACCAAATATGCATCTTAGTTTGGTGAGTAGAAGGTGTCTCACTTTGAACATGTGTATTACACCTGTGAAGCAAGGAATGGTGAGGCTTTGAACATACTCTACATTTGATGCTTTGTGCCCTGTGACCAGGCAATTGAGACATAACTTTTGGGCCTTGACGAATTCAAAACGCTGCATAACTGAGATGGCACCAAACGACGGACAAGAATAAATGTTGTGCGTTTCCGATTTGCAAAATATGCATACAAGCGATGAAGTGCGTCCTCCTTCAGCACAAGCGAAGGACGATTTGGAATGTTGGGGTTTCTTGAGTACAATTCGTGACTTCGTTTTGTCTCGAGTTGACTCTTCTGCTGACAAATACTGGTATCTCTTATTCAGTTGTCTAGCACAATCTTCCCAAGACGGCAGTGTATCATAATCCAGCTGCTCTTCAAAACGAGACTTGGTAATATGGTCTACTTTCGCCATGACCATATGAATGATCATTGCGTTGGCAATTTCTTTGTCGTTCCCCGACGACGACAACGACGCATATATAGCAGACACCGTATCTATTATCGATCTCAAGCTCGATGCAGATGGTTTTGTCATGCTAGGTATGTCAAATAACTGTGAAACAGTGTCAAAGAATATAAGACATTTATTGTCATATACTGCATTGAGGCTTGCAATGGCCTTAGGACAGTTACAATCCGTCAACTGATACGGCTTAACTACCCCAATGCCTCATCTGATAAACAAGACGCCAGATGATTGAACTTCTCGACATTAGTTAGAGAAGTATCATTGTGAACTAAGCTTTCGAAAAGGCACATAAAATTTCTATACTCCGAATGCTGGCCATTGAATGTTAGCAACTGCATTTTCGGCAGCTGCGAACGCTGTCTCGAACTTGCGGAGCAAATATGTTTAACCTCTGTTTCCGGCTCTATTGCATTTAGGTATAATGCCTTTGTGATGACACACAATTCTTCTAACTGCTCTCTATGTTCGTTAAGAGGGTTTAAATTGTCTAATTCGGCTTGAAGATTCATTGCCTTCTCTATATACCCTTCCAAAAGTTCTAATCTACACGTCAACTCTGTTCTGTCTGCAGAAGTTGCTTTGGTCTTTATTGCTAATTGCATACGAGCAATATCAGCACTCACCTTATCGTATCTTTGCAGACACAATGCGACTTTTGCACTACCTTTAGAACTTGGCAGTTTTTCGGTATATGGTTTCTCGGACTCAGACATTTTAAAGAATATATACCTTACTCAAATAACGAAACTTTATAAGCTACCCTCGCAGCCATACTACCTACACAAGCCAATTAACTGGTCTGAACTACAAGTACTACACGCACACACCCTCCTATGTGTTGTGTGCACAAACAAACGGAATTTCCGAGTGATTCGGAACTAAAGAGCAGTTAATGTTGTAGGCAGCAATATAAAAGCGGGGTGCGGGGTAGCGAGAATGTAAGAATGTAGTTACCAAACACACGCAATCAATGCAGTATGTAAGACGAACGAACGAGAATAAATCGAAGAGAGATAAGTCAAAGATTTGCTGTGACTACGGTTGTAGGCAGCAATGCAAAACGCGGCGTGCGGGGTAATAAAATACCGCTGGCCAGCAAGCGAAAGCGAACACAAAAATTATGAGCTTATCTGTAAACCGGGGTCAACGAACGTTCCAAAGTGAAACCGCAACAAGATCAGTAATAATGCCAGTATATGTATACAAGTAAATAAACGATGTTGCCGTTTGTTTATTTTAGTTTTATTATTATTCATGCAAGCAGGTTAGTACTATCAATTTAAAGAAATGCAACTTAAGGCTTTTTGTATTTATTGTTTTTAATGATACTTTGTTGTTGGGGTTAATTGCTCATATGTGCTCATTAGGGTTCGGCTTATTTGTATGGAGGAAAAAAAAAATTCGAATATTAAAGGTCTCATGGTCTCAAATTGTTCGTTTTGGTGTAAAATATAAATTTGTAGAATTTTAGCCCTATCGGATAATGTTTAGAGGTGCCTTTCTTAACCAAAAGTTTGATATGGGCAGTTTTTGGCTAAAATGCTGTACTTTTTAGTTAAAATTCTGTTTTTTTGTGAGCATTTAAATTAAATTGCTCTTATCAACTTTATTTTATTTTTATATGATAAAATATATTTAAAATATATAAGAATTTATTTTTAATTAATTGTTAAGCGATTTCTTACTGCTAAATGCGTACTTCTTTGTATACTCTTTGACAACTTGTAATAATTTTTGATATTCGAGCTCTTTAGTTGTTAATTTCTTGTTATAATCTTGCATTAGTTTTACGCCACGCTCTGCAATATCATTAACAACTTTTAGTTTTCGTACAATCTCAACAGCATTTTTAAAGTCTTTGTGATCATGCCACTTCGATGGATCTATGACTAAAAAAGATTTCGATAGATTCAACCGGTCGAAAAACTTAATACTATTTCTTGTAATGAAATCCGATAATTTTTTTGAAACAAAAGTTGACAAATCTCGTACTTTTAAATTAATGCGCTTAACGGAATCGTCATCTTTGTCTGTATCATCCGCAAAGGCTAATAAACGCTGTGCCATTTCTCGTTTTTCTGCGACAGTAACGTTATCATCGAATAGGGCCAATGTGATATTCTCGTCTGCCAGGTACCATAAATGATTACATGTCTTTTTGAGCACTGCCATTGAAATCCTCTCGTCCACTTCTCTGTATTTGTACATAGCCCGAATAAATTGAAAGTCTCTATTAGGAGCTTCAAAGGCCAACGGGGATCTAAACCACAACCGTAATTAAAATTCACTATAAAAACAGACACATCACGCAAAGACTTCTCGAAAAAGGTATAGCTTCAGTGTATAAATTGCTTTAGACATCGAGCGAGCATGATGCATAGGGCCAGGCGGTCGGAAATTATGGCCTTCCGGAACTATTCCCAAAAAGAGAATTGTTAACTCTAATAGTTCGCGGTAGTCATTACGTGCATGATCTTTTTTCAATTGACATCGACAGAAATCAATGATCTGATTCTTTTCTTTGTTTATGCGTGTGGCGACATAATCATTTAGTATACCAAATTTAAAGAGTTTTTGGTCAATTTTGGCCCATGCTATTTGAAATCGTGCAAACAGAGGGACATTAACGCTTGAAGATCCAACACTTGATTCAAAAGCAGCTCGTAAATATAATTCACATATATGATGCCTGCATGGAAGATAAATCAAACTGCGTTCCAATAACTGTTCTAACAAAACTGCCAAACCGTTAAATCTTCTGGAATTGGATGCAGTTGTATCAAAACATGCAGCAACGATTTATACGAGATATTTCAACGCCAGTGGATGCAACTACTTTTGATACTCCCAAAAGTTGTTCACCATCAGAAGATGATATTATAATTGGTATTCTTTTGACTTTTTTTCGACCAGTCAATTCTGGAAGCATTTTTCCATCCCAATGTACCACTGAAGTCATCTAAAATTAAAAAAATCAACTTTTTCCAAAATGATGTGAATATTCAAAGAGTTGCAAGGTAATTATCAAGGTCTTTACAGCTTTTCTTCGCTGACTCAGATATATTTTTCCTATTATCTTCTCGCAGCCGCTGCAAAGTTCTGGTATTGAAAGCGTATTCGTCGACATCATGACCTAAAGCTTCAACAACCGCAGAAATCAAATTCATAGCTGCATTATTTGAAATCTGCCATTTGTTCAACGATGAAAGAACTCGGGATGTTAAAAAGCTTTTCCTGCCTCTTTTTATAGGGGATAATTCTAAATCTGAACTTGAAATGTCCATATCTGCGCTTTTGCGCACAGTTAACTTACCTTATGCTTGGTAACTGCGATCCCAGAATATGAGGAGAGTCGTGGCCAAGTAAAAATATTACATCACTTGAACGTGATTTGGACATTTTGATTCGAACACGCTTTACACAATAAGTCGCGGTTAAAATTGTAAAAGAGTTGCACAGATTTTGTGTTCACACAATAATTGGAGTTATCGATATTCGATACTTGGAAAATACTCAATGAAATGAGGTAAAACCGCCAATTCTTAACCAATTTGAATAGTTGAAAGCATTTTGAAAAGAAAACTAAACGAACTATTTAAAATTAAGTTGATAGGAGCAATTTGCGACCTAAAACCTTAATTGCTCACAAAAAAAAACAGAATTTAAATCAAAAAATACAACATTTTAGCCAAAAAATGCCTATATAAAACTTTTGGTTGAAAAATGCACCTCTAAACATTATCCGATCGGGCTAAAACTTTACATACTTAAGTTTTACACCAAAACGAACAATTTGAGACCATGAGACCCTGACAATTCGCACTTTCGCAAATAAGCCGAACCCTAGTGCTCATATGTTTAAATGTATGTATTTACAAATGTATCGATGTGTGTAGAAGCAATCACGTACACACGTATATACATATGCAGGTACACTGCTTGCATGCAATATGCAAAGAATAAGTATCAAAATTTGAGCTCCTTAGTACATGCGATTATGTACTCATATATTTATGTCGACAATTTCGTCGTTTCAAGCAACAAGACTTGCTCAATTTTTGATACTAAATACCTGTAGGCTATCTAGGGAACCGATAGACATAGAGGGACGACTGGCTTCCATTTATTGTCCAACGTTGACGACTTCTTTGCCGCACACCTCCGTCCAGCAAAACGTTCACTTTTTTTGGTTTTATTTTCACACACGACGCGCGAAGCCAACTACTGCCGATATAATTTTATGAAATATTACCGAATCTCGAGTCCCTGCTCGGGCGCCAATGAAAATTCTCTAAGAGTTTTTAGAGAAATCGAAACGATAAATACATATTATTATTTAAATAAAAGGACGCGGAGTTCGGCTTCAATATTTTTAATTCCAAAACAAGTAGTTGGCTTCAGTGCACAAACGAGACTAGAACTATTTTTACAAGTGAGAGTGGGCCACAGTCCGACCACACTCCCCGAATTCGCCGTCGGCATTTGCCGATCGTCTTCTCTTAAGATCTTAACACACTTCATGTGTTCTCTTACATACTAGCTTAACTACTTATGTTATGTTGAGCTCCAACGGATATTGTTCCGCAGTCTCGGAAAATACGAATATGTCGTTCACATATACATATGTGACATATTTTTCCAAGCTTTTCTCTTAAAATACTATCCATTGCCCGTTGAAAGATTCGTGCCGCATTCGCCAACCCGAAAGGCAATCGAAGGAATTCATACTTCCCGTTGTTGATTGAAAACGCAGTTTTCTCAATGTCATCGTCTTTCATTAGGATCTGATGAAAACCTGATTCTAAATCTAATAAAATTGAATAAAATTACCGATGGATCTGGCATCGGATATCTATCGGGTACTGTGTTTTTGTAAAGCTTTTTAAAATCGATTACTAGTCGATTATTCTTACTTCCATCTTCATTGTAGCCTTTTTTACCTACAACCCACATTGGGGAATTGTAAGGACTTTTACTTGGCCTAATAATATTTTCATCTAACATCCTGTTTATTACTTTGTTAACAAAGTTGTTAACTGAATGGGGTAAGGATATTGTTTACTATATATAGCATTATCACTTAACGTCCTTATTTCTCCTTTAATGTCAGTTCTAAAGGAAGGGAAATATCTGAATGCTTGGCAGATATTTCTTGAATAATTTTTTGTTCAAGATTTGGAAAGTCGTCCGTGAAGTTCACGGAATCATCTACTTTGTGTAGTGAAGAAGAACTGATAAAAGAGGATACTGAGGCTTTACGGCGTCTGCTCTTTTTTACCTTCCTCCTACGTTTAGGGCTACTAACGATTTCATTATCGTGAGTGCGGGGATTATCGTCATCGTGATGACTCAATATTGGACACTTGAAATAAAGGATAAATCTACCATTTTTCCCCTTTTGGGAGTCCAAGTAAGTAAACATATTCGGATGTATATCCGAACACTGTAAATTACCAACTGTATCTTCAGGTGGCCTTTCATAATTAATTTTTCGATTTTGTTATTATAAGCTTGCGTCTCTTTTGATAGGTCTATGATGGCATTCATCTTTTTTTTTCAATTTCAGAGAACCTTTCAGTTCTACCAAAAATATTTATACTATAAAAGTGGGTTATCACGCTATACCCATTAACCGTTTTGATTCTTTTCATAATAACTAATTCTTCAGGATTCTGATAAATACCCTTCCTTATATAACACGCTGTTGCGCCGATGTCTATTAATATCTTAAGTCTTGTACCTAAGGTTCTGTCTCTGCGGAAGACGTAGGGGAGCTCTCCCCCTCTTTCTCTAAAAAATGTTCTTCATTCAAATTATTTACGCGCATTCCTTTTTGCGGTTGTTGTTGTATTGAATGTTGGGTGTACTCCCGCTTAAACGGGTGAGAGTTTTGACGATTGTCTTGGGGTCTATTATGGATCTGTAGAGACTTATCGATCTTCATTGGGATCGGTGTTGGCTGTGGAGTAGAATTGCCTTGGGCAAAAATGTTCCTATTTCTTTGTTGATAATTATTTTGATTTCCTTGATTGAAACGTAGATTATTATCATATAGTTGATCTGACTTTTCAGACTTCTTTTGAGTCTTAGGATTTTAGTTACTCGTTGGCTGAGAGCAAGCATAATAATAATAATAATTGTAAGCAAATTTTGCTCTTTGGTGGTTAGCCTCGAGCTCTTGAGTTTTAGCTAATGCATTTGGAAGGTTTTCTGGTTTTATAGAAAACAAAACTTGAGAAAGATTGCCGTTCAGGCCTGTAATGAAAATTCGTAATGGGCTTTCCCCGTTTTTAGAGTTCATTTCATTTATAACATCGGCTTTGTTGCCATATGTCATAATTGTTTTGTTAGTTAATAGGGTTAATTTCTTATTAACCAAATTATAGTACTCAAGAACTCTCTTATTGCCTTGCCTTAAGACACTAAGTTCTTGTTCAAGTATATGAATTAGACGCCTATCACTATAAGCGAAGTCCAATCGTGCCAGTATTGCATCGAAGATAAGTACTGTACCATGGTTGGTTAGATATCATTTGCCTTTCCTGTTAACTTATTTCTTAAGATTGTCAAGGCACCTACATATGTTCGGCTACCGTCTTTGTAAAGCTTCATGGCGGAGCACGCTGCTTCGTGCCAACTGACGTAACCTGCATAACTACTTGCAAATTCTGGTATCGATTTGATCACGTCAAATGACTCATCACACCTAATCAAATCATTTATTTGAGTAGGTTGATACTCTTGAACTGGGTTGAAGTTGTTATTTAATTGTCACCTTAATTGTGAAATTTCTTCTGCTAAGGCTTTGGTTTTGGTTGGTATTAATTCTGCAATTATATCTGCTGTCAAATTATTAGCCATTTTTAAGTTTGAAAAACCGCTTATTAGGTCGTCCAGCTTAGTTTAATAATAATAAAAAAAATAAGATAAAGTTTATCGACGCTCACGTGGACGTCTTCCTTCATGGCTGAGGGTCTTCCTTCTTGCTGTGAGGGTCTTTCTTCTTGCTGTGGGTGTCTTTCTTCTTAGCTGAGGGTGTTCCTTCTTGCTGTGAGTGTCTTCCTTCTTGGGTTAACTTTGGTATGTTTGAGTAGCACTACGGCTCACTTATTATGTTTGATGTGACTGAGTAGCACTTTTGAGTTTTTAAAGAGAGTTTTTGAATATTTGCTCTTTTTCCTTGGACACCTTTTATTTACTTTAAGGTTCCTTTCTTTTAAATAAATGGTCTGTTTGTAAATTCTTAAAGACCGTTTTCGAATATTTGTTCTCTTTGTAACACAATAAGCCGGTCGTTCACTTGGGAATTATGGTTGTTAATCCCTTTTTGTGTTATTTTCACTTGTAAATCACTTAAGAATTTTGGGTTTCCCCTGGGCCCGCAGTTTTCAGAAGGGCCCGCGATTTTCCGAAAAAAAATCATGATATCTAATTGTTTATTATGAATTTAGTTAATATAATATATACTATAATATATAGTAAAATAATAATAATAATATACTCGTAAACTATTAGTACATTTAAATCCACAAATTAAAAAAAAATACATCACAGTCGGAAATAGCTGATTTATTTGAAGGGAAGGGAGGAGCCCGAACATGGATACCCCCGGGCCCTGATTTTCTCTCTGCGGCCCTGGCTAGATGCACTCCATATGACTCAGAATATACTATACTATATAAACTATATTTACTTTAGATATGTCCAATGATGCGTTGTAAACTCATGGACATACATATTTACAAGAGTATAAAAATTGCAATAGCAAAACAGGTGCGACAACTCCGTATCATTGCATATGCAGCACAAAATAACAATAAAAAAAAGGCGGAAAATTTGCTATTTGTGGTAATAAAAACTAATTAAATTTGCAGGGCAACATTCCAAAAACCAAACTTTCTTTGTTGCTGTCGTTGGCATGTAACATGTTTCACCACTTTGTCTCGACCGTGCCAAACACTTTGGCATGAAAAAGAGTATTTTTAATCCAGATTGAAAATTTAAGGTCCAATCAACTTTTGCCGACATTTGTTCCAATCGTTTTAGATATTATTTCTCTCTCTTTCCTACTTTTTCATTAGTGAGCCAATCGGAAATACATATATGTAACAAGCATATGCAGGCGATCATGATAAAAAAGCATATGCATATATTTTTAGTCAGCATTACCAGCAGAGTCGTTATAGCGATGTCCGTCTGTCCATCCGAATAAACTTCTATATTTTAGAAAGGCAAGACTACCCAACTAGGTGCAAAAATGTCTTTTTATTGCAAGTTTGTTTCAAAAAAACTTTCTCCCACCACTTTAAATCGATATATATCGGCGTGACTTAAAGATAAAGCATTTAATTTTGGTGAACAGTATATTTAGTGACTTTAGATTTTGATGACCAGCCCACATGAGTGTTATTAAATTACTGCGGGAACATAACAGATAAACACACTTAACTGAATCTACTACATATTGAAGACTGTATATTAATTTTGACTAACAGAGTTTATAAAGCATCTTAGGAGACAGGTGGGGAGTCGATCTAGCCATATCTGTCTTCCTCTCCGTTCGTCTGTCCCACTGTTTGTTGCAAAGCAAACAAATCTCTCTGTTTAGGAGATATGTTATCTTAGTGAAACTTATGCACGCCATATTACAATCAAATAGGAATTGTTCTCCTCAAGTAATATGCATAACATTTTATTTGTCCAGCAATAAGAGTTATTATACCTGTTAATAAATACAAAGTAAAAGTTAGTTCTCTTAAGCCTTCATAAAAGCAGAGATCGGTGTTTTCGTCCAGACAGACGGAAATTGCTCAATTGAGTGGCAAAATGTTCTTGATAAGGATCATTTTAGAATATACTTTAATTTGTACCAAGTAATTTCGTATGAATAGGGATTGAAACAGTATAAATCCTAGCCTACAAATATCTTCTAGGCCAGACAAAAGTATCACTCGAGCACGCCAGACGGTAAGATTCTTTTCACCCGATTTTGAAAAAGGTAACAAAATTTGTTTTACAAATATACCAACAGAAAAGCGCGCAATACTAACACGACGACCACTAGTCTTCTACTAACAATAAATTCATCAATTACCTGCTAGGCGCAAGAAAAAATACTAAAATACCGATAAGGTGTGACATATAACTTTTAAATTATTTGGAGATGGAACAAAATAACCCAGAGATAAGACAATACTAATGATAAAAATATTAGTTTATTAGACTATCAGATCACTCTTCACGATATAAGTAAGAACCATGTAAGTGATATGTTTTAATAGGTATTATTTTTTATTTTTTTTAATAAGGTAGGCAATCAATGTTTGAGCAGTTTAAACAGATCTTCGGCACGATTGCTTATAGATCTCAGATGAGACAAAAAACTCACAGATGGTCTTATAAAAATTAAAACGGCCTGATTAAGCGCATTTAAAACTCCGTTAGTGAGTTTGCGATCGCATGGGGTAGTAACTTTGTGCAAACCGAAAATGAATGTAACGGGCAGAAGAAGGCGTGACAGACAGAGTCTATAGAACAATGTCCCTCTGTCTGACTGTCCATCCATATGAAAACTTTGATCTAAGACACTGTAATATCTAAACTTACCAAATGTGGTGTCAATATGTGTTATTATTATTTTTATTGCATGTTCCCTCCCGTCCCATTAAATGGGAAAATCGGGTTCAAAGCGTAATTTCAATGCAGAAAAATTTATTTTTGGTAAGCAAAACAACTGGAAACAGCCAATTGGTTTCTTAAAATTTGGTTGCGATGGGATAATACAGAGCCCACTGTAAGTATGCAACTCAAAATAGGCAAACATTGAAGTTGCGTATTGAAAAAGTCGTTTTGGTCAAATGTAAAGCGAGTATACATATGTATCACAGTCGACGACGCTCGAATATATAGTTTACACGTTTGTTTTTAATTTAAAGCGAGAGCATCCGCCGATCGCACTAAACAACCAACCGATTTTTGTTTTTCAGGAAACAACTTTTGACAATTTACCTACAACACATGTATATTCTTGGTAAAATATGAACTAACAATTCATTCACCTTCACTATTATTTCGCAAGTTTCCTTGTTAAACAATTTATTATTTGTGATAAAAGTTGTTTTATGTTGTTTAAGGTGTCACAAGCACCACTTAATCAACGGACTTTGAAAGCGCGCAAAAATTAAGGCCGAAGGGTATCCTGCTGACGCGATCCGCTCTACTGTTTCTCACGTTAGCTATGGTGCACTGTTTCCAATTTTGCGGGATATTCCGACCACTGCTGTGGGTTTTTAGCTGTGGATTTTAATCAGCATAACTAGGCCGATAAGAAAAAACAGATTTGGTATGAATACGCATACAATATAATTATAATTATAGATAAAGAGGACTGATATATAAACCAAATAGATTAAGTTAATATGCAAGAAGGATATGCTGAAATCAGCATAAATGACATTAGTTTGAAAATTGTCCTGAACATTTGCCGTAGGTGGACGTTTCATACATTTTTGTTGAAAAACATGTTGCAAGTGAGTAGTTAAAATATTGTCGTAGAATTTAGGTATAGCAAACAACTTAGGGATATCTATATAATTGCTTGTATCAGACTTTCTGCCCTTTTTATACCCTTCGACCATTGAAAATGTTCAAAAAAGGGTATAATAACTTTGTGCAAATGTATGTAACAGGCAGAAGGAGGCGTGGGTGACCCCACAAAGTATATATTAGGTTGGAAAATATCTCCCTTCCGCTTTTTTGTCTTTTGAATTTCGCGGCTATGTACAAAGCGCTACAGAGCTCGTATCTGCCAACACTTTACATAATGTCGATGTCACGAGATGCCATATGCCGGTCTAACTCGATGTATTCCATGATTTGATCGGTATTTGTCGTCACAGGTCTTCCGCCGGGCGGCTTATCCATGGTGTCGTTTTCACCGGCTCTGAATCGTCGAAACCATTCCTCCGCGGTTCGACGTGATAGAGTACCATCCCCCAAAACACCATTAATCTCACGGAACGTTTCTCTAGCGGATTTGCCTTTAACGAAGGAAAACTTAAAAAAAGCGCGAATTTCGGCGTTAGTCAACTCCATGTTTACACGTCTATAACTGTTGTACGCAATATCCAATTGTAGGTTATGTCAAGACCTTTCAAATTATGCATAGTGTTCCCAGATACGAGCTCTGTAGCGCTTTGTACATAGCCGCGAAATTCAAAAGACAAAAAAGCGGAAGGGAGATATTTTCCAACCTAATATATTCTTGCTCAGGATCACTAGCCAAGTCGATTAAGCCATGTCTGTCTGTCTGTCCGGATGTCTGGATGTCCGGATGAACACACAGATCTCAGCTATTTTAAAAGCTAGAGACACCAAATTTGTCATGAAGGTTTCTGTTTATCCGGGACAGGTGAAGTTTATTTCAAATGTTGGGTGCCACGCCCCCCGCTCACGCAAATCAATAATTTCATCTTCTTAGCTGATTTGCGAGCGACATATAAAAGATACAACATTCTTAGTAAGACTATACTTAGGTAATTATAATACCAACATAACGTCAAATTCCAATCCGATCGGACAACAAACACAGAAGTTATTAAACAAAAACCTTATTCGCTTTGATTTTGTATACAGACCAGCAAGCTGTGACTGTAGGAAAGAAAAGGAAAGAGAATGCGAGCGCGTAGCGCCATCTGTTGTTCTTCTCTTTTTGTCTATGCACACGCATTTTTTTGTATTCAAACGCACACACACATACATACATTTGTGCTTGACCAATAAACTGATACACGCATATACACGTATTCATACACAGACGCATACAAAGGATTACGTTACGATATTTCTATTAAGTAGAAGTATTGTACAATTATTGACTTTTTACGTTTCAAAAAGGTCGAAGGGTATCCCACTGTCGCGTGCCGCTTGACTGTTGCTCTTGTTTATGTTCAATATTGGAACCTTGAATGATGAAAGAAAAGCCAGTTTCTAAGGATAACCAATACCTTTTTATCGAAGGGTAGCTTGACCGTCCTGGTTAACAACAATAAGAAGCGCTTGTGCCTTGTTTTAAAATTTGCAGCACGCAGGCGAACGAACAGAGTCGCGTAAAAAAATATGTCTTATAATACTTTGTATAGGGTATGATTACCCCAGACATATGATTTATATAAATTTCAAGGACCGAATGGCCAAATTATATCTGCATGCAATAGTAAAACATATTGTCACCAAATCAGGTAGTCCCAGAATTTATAGACTCTGATTACTTGGTTTTCAAAAGTTGTGGGGTTAAATACGTCTCCTTCTGCCTGATATATACATATGTATGTAAATACATTTTCGTTTGGCACTCAATGAATAGCGGAATAACAAACATGAACTAACTTAGGCACTTAATTCACAAATTGCTAAAGTTTCAAAATTTCAACAGAAGATAAGACGGTAGTGCATTTTTGGCAAGGAAAACAAAAGGAGAACAAGAGTCGAGAGACACGTGACAGTGGGATACCCTTCGGCCAATGTTCCGGGTTAGTTTAATTTGTTAATTCTATCACATGCTTCCAAATTATGCTCAACAGACACCGCTCGAACTTCGCACTCTCCATATCTTGAATAACTTCTGTGTTTCATGTCCGATCAAATTGATATATATTTTAATAAGCTTAGTATATGTCAAAGAAAGAAGTTGTAAGAGTAGTATATTTTCTACACCGCGCACAAATCGACTTTAAAAATTAAATTATCATTTGCGGGGGTAGTGGATGTGGCACCCAACAGTTAAAATAAAATTGATCAGCGTATAGTATAAAGGAATCTGCTTGCCAAATTTGGTATCTCTAGCTTATGGGTGTTCACATAGACAGACAGACAGACATGGTTTAATCGACTCGGTAAGTGATCCTGAACAAGTATACATATACTTTATGGGGTCTCAAACGCCTTTTTCTGCTTCTTATATAGATTTGCACAAAGTTAGTATACCCATTTTTTCCCACTTTGAATGCTCGAATGAAAGAAATTTACGCCATGTATGTGCGCTGGACACAGTTGGGTGGGAGAAAGGAAAGCGGCTTAGAAGTTAGCGCGCAGCTGGTGCAGAAACGGAAGGGTTTATTAGAGTGAAAGGGGAACAGTTAACAGATTTGTTTGTATACTTTATGGGTATGCAGATTCATTTGACTGTCAATTAAAAAATTGCTACAAAGCACACTAGTTTCAATACAAATATTTTTATCAGAAATTACAATAAATAAAGTAGCAGTATAAATATTTACCAAGTCAGCCAGCTAAATAAAATAATGGATAAAAATGAGTTGACTAGACAAAAAAGGCACAAAACAGGACAGTAGGCCTTTGATTTAAAGCTAAAGCTTATGTCCTTTTTAATGATCTATGTATGATGTTCTAATGGTTTGAGATAAGTATGTGGAAAATCTGTCCATTAAAAATATTTAAATATAAGCTTTATTAAAAATAAATTCCTAAGACATGTTTTTTCTTTGTGATTATATTAAGGTAATATCAAAGATACGTTTCACATGACCAATAAAAAAAAAAGATTTCCGGATACTAAGATTAATAAAAAATTTTTAATATTATTTTTAGACAAAATGGAAAAATAATAGAAAATAATTGTCTGATCGGACTTTTGATTAGTCGGATTAGTTATTTTAATGAGGAGTATTTTGATGCTAATTTACAAATCAATTTTTTATATCTTACTTGTCTTTTTTAATTATTTCGTTTTAAAAAAGACAACTATGCTCGCATAATTTCTTAAATATCATACTTACATTATACAATATTTTTGCATGTATTTATTGTTTTCCTTTAATCATATTTTTGGCAGTCAATGTTGCATAACAAAACAGAAATCGGGTAAGTTATGTTAATTGTTGCAATACTTGGCGCCAATCACATAACTTCCACAGAATCAAAAATGCTATCGTGATAACACTGTATTTAAAATAGCTTTCTTATAAAAAGGTGTGGCGTTATTTTAACCAGCTATGACGTTCCTGTTTCGAAATTGGAGTGCTGCAATTCTATTATTTTATTTTGATTTATATTTATTTTTCATTTGGAACAATAGTTTTATAAATGGTGCTTTTCTGCCAAAATATGAAATTGCGACCAGTGTGCCGCTGCAGCATTGGTTTTGCTTTTCGAAGTTGAGGTTATTTTGCCAATTTTCCTTGGCTTAGTGGAGCTATTAAAAAGCAATTTGCTGATGTCAAGACAAGTGTGTGTCAGATTGAGCGTATTACCCAAAGTTTGAAAGTGCACAGACTCCCCCACCCTACGAATGGAACTAAGCAGCGTACTCTTATATATGAGAATCCCTGAATAAACGTATTCAATTATAATTAGTAAGTTAAACACGGTATACATATGGTAGAAGGGTGCTTAAACTTTGTGCCATCCAAAAATGTATGTAACAGCCACAAAGTGAGGCCAACTCCAAAAACTATATAAATTCTAAAACTCAATATGTGCATTATGTGTATTATGTTATTATCCTTATTCCCTCGTAAATAGAAAAAGAATTCTAAGCGCTTAATTTATCTAGTGCAATTCATTTTTCGGAAGCACTGTTACTATAAACGCCCAAATAATGAAATTAAATGAAACACAAAATACGCTAAACATATATGTTAAGTTATATAAAATATTAAAGGAATTGTTTTGTTCAAGTGGTAAGCAAGTGTATCAGAGTCGATATAACTTTCGTGCGCGTTTAGATATTGGATGAGTGCATAAGTTCGTGCCAGATTCCGCTGGATGCCGTTTGAATCGTTTGAGAGTGGCGCTCGTGAATGAAATATATACATATTATATATCGTTGGAAAGGTGACAGTCCGAACTGTAAATCAAGCATAAAATAACTTCATTTTGATTTGAGTAGCTTAGTGATAAGACGCATAGAAGATGGACAACGAAAAAGATCAAATGCGTCATGTTATGTTATACGAATTCCGCAAAGGAAAAACAGTGAGCGCTGCAACTAAAGATATTCGGGAAGTTTATTTGGACCGTCCTCTAGCACTTCGCACAGTAAAAAATGGTTCGCGAAATTTCGTTCTGGAGATTTTAACCTCGAAGATCAACCTCGCAGTGGACGGCCTTCTGAGCTCGATTACGATGTTCTAAGGACTTTAGTTGCGAATAACTCACGTTTTTCGACAGAAGAGGTTGCCAGTGAATTGAACGTCAACAAATCAACTGCGTTTCGTCGTTTAAAAAAGGTTGCGTACACTTTGAAGCTCGATACATGGGTGTCACATCAGTTGAGTGAAAAAAACAAAGTGGACCGTATGTCAACAGCAATTTCTTTGCTTCGACGGATCAAAAACGAACCTTTTTTGGATCGGCTCGTGACTGGTGATGAAAAATGGATCCTGTACAACAATGTTCAACGCAAAAGAACATGGAAACAGGCACACGAAAGGGCGGAACCGGTGTCGAAAGGTGGATTGCATCCAATGAAGGTACTGCTGTGCATTTGGTGGGATATCCGAGGCGTGATCTGTTTTGAGCTCTTGCCAGCTGGAGAAACGATCACTGCCAACGAGTATTGTCAGCAATTGGTCGAATTGAAGAAAGCAATTGATGAAAAACGTCCGATTTTGGCCAATCGCAAAGGAGTTCTTTTCCATCATGACAACGCCAGGCCACATGTTGCAAAACCGACCCTGGCCAAACTGAAGGAGATGAATTGGGAAATTATGCCGCATCCCCCATATTCACCCGACATTGCACCTTCTAATTATCATTTGTTTCGATCGCTGCAGAACGATTTGATTGTAAAAAAATTTAAAAATGTGGAACACGTCAAAAACCACCTTGACACCTTTTTCAACGAGAAACCGCGCGATTTCTCTAAATCAGGCATCCGTAAATTGGTTGAACGTTGGGAGTGGATTGCCGAACATGATGGCGAATACATAATTGATTAATAAAAGAGCTTTCTTCGAAAAATTTCAATTTTAGTTTGCACTTGAAATCGGGCACGAACTTTTGCACTCATCCAATAGTTTAATTCCTGTGGAGAAAAATTTAAAAAATAAATAAGAAATTTGACAAGGAACGCAGACAGAAAGACATGTGGACATGGCTATATCGACTTGACTGTTGATGCTTCTGCCTGTTACATACATTTAGGTTGATAAAGGGTTACAACATTCTCCCCTAATAGTTAGCTGGTATTAAAGCCAAACGAATATTAAATAGATTACTTTTACCATATGAAAGCATTAGCCAAAAAGTTATTTTAGCCCTTTCGACCCCAGTTTTTTATTTTAATAACTATTTTTTTGTTATTTTTTTTATTTTCATAAACTAAAAGAAAAACTACAGTGCTAAATGCTCAATTGTTTAATTAAATATCAATAAAAATAGTTTTCAAAAACGGGACGCCGATACATGCATGTCTGCATTTGCATGTTTATGTTTATCAATTGCCGTATTCGGCACACACACGCAACTGTCAGATTTGTGCAATAGTCGGCAAAGTTTATAAAAGTGTTCTAATTACATATATTGCGTCGTACTAAAAAATAATTGTTTGTTAAGCTTTTAAACTATTAAATAGAAATGAAAGAAAAATCAACATTTCACATATTGATCGCGGCTGCATTCGAAACCTAACACTGTCAACATCATTGGCCTACGAATCCGGTACACACTCCACTAGGCTGCTGTACAACTAGTGCGGCCGCCACAACTGTTTGGCATTACGTAAAAATGCAAACATACTTATTGCCCACTCGCTCTATTTAATGCTTTTACTTCTTGTCTATTCGCCTTTGCATTGTTTATGCGTTCTTCTTCTTTTGTAGTCAATTGAGTTTGTGCGTGTCGTTTGAATAAAATAAAAGGAATATGAAATTCATATTTTTAAATGCTTAATAATAATAAAAATAATAAAATAAAATTTCCATTATAAATAACGGAAAATAAATGATACACGGTATACTATGATAATCCATGGCCTTCTGATCCCCATTTATGAGGTTTAGCTGGATTATATTGCAAAAACGTGGATCGACCTGCAAAAAAACAAATTTATGAAAATAAAGCCAATTTAAAAAAAAAATTAAAAACGTACTTTTGAATGAAATTATTTGCTCATCGACACTTTGATGCTCTTCCTGAGGTAGTTTTCCAAAATTTTCTTTGAGAACTCTGAGCAAAGGGCGGATCTTGTAGAGTTTATCATAGTTGGAATCTCCTTTTTTTAAGTACTCCACTGGCGTCTTTATCCCCCCGACATCAAAAGCTACAAACGGCCTTGTTCTCCACTTTACCGTCTTTGGATCAATTTTCTCCTAGCAACTGTCAACAAAGCAAGAGACAGGCTTACTTACTTCAATCACTGTATTTTCCAGAAGGTCAATCAAAGGATACTTTCTCCCCTTTCAAGAATTCCTTCTGAATTCTTCTCCAGTACCGTAGAAATGTGTTCCATCTCATCACTACTTCCTTCGTCTGTAGAAACATCCCAATCGAAGTTTAGAGCTCGTTCAATTTCTTCGTTAGACAAAACTTTCACTTTCGGTTTCATATCTAAATGCAAACAAATTTATAACCACGAATGCTCAAGGTTGCTCACAAGCAACTTTGCGACTTTGAAAATTATTTGCTTACTTATTGTTCACTATTAACTAAATTTTGACTTGGGATTCGAACTTAGAAGGTCAAAATGCATATTAAAGCATATGTCGCATGCCCAGATCAGGATTCTATATCTTATAGGGCACATTTAAAGATTTTTCATTTTTTTGAGGTTATGTGTTATGACGCCGGATTCGGAATCAGCGACCCAAAATACAAATAACTGCAAATGCCGCATACCCAGATCATGACACTTTTTTTTTGTGGGCCTGTGTAATTATTTTTTAATACTTTAGGTTCTTTTTAAAGTATTATAAAAGTAAATTACAAATTTCAAAAGCTCCACCGAATATCGAATCAATAATTATTGTAATGCGCGTGCTGCTTATTGCAAATATTTTCTGCAAGTAATCTCCAAATGCGTTTTTCGTTTTTCATATTTAAAGTAGACACATAAAACCACCGTTATGATAACGGTGAGCAGATAAAAACAAAAGGCACGCTTACAGTTAGCTCTGAAAATATAGAAATTGCTCACAAGCAACGTTGGGCGCGAAAGGGTTAGATATTAGCAGAGTGTAATAGAATACAAATTCGCAATTGTGTCTTTTAATAAACATCAGAACAAAACAAGAGCAACAGTCGACAGGCACGCGACAGTGGGATATCCTTCGACCTTTTTTTAAACGTTAAGAGTCCATAATTGTACGATACTACTACTTAATAGAAATATCGCAACGTAAGCCTTTATATGCGTTTTTATATGAATACGTGAATATGCATGCAGCATTTCATTGGCCAAGCACAAATGTATGTATGTGTGTGCGTTTGAATGCTAAAAACGCGTGTGCATAGAAAAGAAGAGACGAACAACAGATGGCGCTACGCGCTCGCATTCTCTTTCCTTTTCTCTCCAACATGAACATTGCATTGACGTCACAGCTTGCTGGTATACAAAACCGTAGCGAACAAGGTTTTTGTTAAATAACGTCTGTGTTTTTTGATCGGAGTGAAATTTTGACGTTATGTTGGTATTATAACACATCACTCAATAAGTCCGTAAGATGACACATAGATCGGGTTGCTATGTAATAATCCATAATTTTCTTACGCAGTACTAACCTTTAAAAGATATCTGTCAAAATTTCAGGACAATCGGACGATTACTTTTTAAGTTACACAGGTTCAAGTGACGGTACTTTTCTGTTTTTCAGAAAAATGAATTCAAAGCAATTTCATGTTTTGATTCTGCATTGTTTTTTGATGGGGAAAAATACCATCACAGCCAAACCATGGCTTGATATATGTTACCCAGACTCTGCCCCATCGAGGCAAACGGTGGAGAAGTGGTTTGCGGAATTTAAACGTGGCCGTACAGACACTGACGATGCTGAACGCTCTGGAAGGCCGATTGAGGTGGTTACTCCGGAAAATATCGAAAAAGTCCACCGAATCGTTTTGGAAAACCGAAAAGTTAAATTGCGCGAGATAGCTGACACCTTGAAGATATCAGAAGGCAGTGTTCACACTATTTTGCATGAACGTTTGTCCATGAGAAAGCTCTTCTGGAAGTGGGTGCCGCGTTTGCTCACAGTGGACCAAAAACAACAACGCGTCGATGATTCTGAGAGGTGTTTGGAGCTATTCATGCGGAATAAGAAGGACTTTTTGCGTCGGTATGTGACAATGGATGAAACATGGATCCACCACCACACTCCAGAGTCAAATCGGCAGTCAGCTGAGTGGACTGCAGCAGGAGAACCACGTCCAAAGCGGCCAAAATCGCAAACGTCGGCTGGTAAGGTTATGGCGTCTGTATTTTGGGATGCGCAGGGCATTTTGTTCATCGACTATCTTGAGAAAGGAAGTAGAATCAACAGTGAATACTACATAGCATTATTAGTGCATTTGAAGGAGGAAATCGCCAAAAAACGGCCACACATGAAGAAGAAAAAAATGATCTTTCACCAAGACAATGCACCGTGTCACAAGTCGAGCGTAACGATGGCCAAATTGCACGAATTGGGCTTTGAATTGCTTCCGCACCCACCGTATTCTCCAGATTTGGCCCCCAGCGACTACTACCTGTTCGCAGACCTGAAGAAAATGCTCGCTGGAAAGAGATTTGGCTCGAATGAAGAGGTGATCTCCGCAATTGAGGCGTATTTTGAGGCCAAAGACAAATCTTTCTATAAAAAAGGTGTCGAAATGCTAGAGCGGCGTTGGACTGATTGTATCACTCTTGAGGGGATGTACGTTGATGAATAAAATCGAATTTTGCCAAAAAAAATGTGTTTTTCTTAGTTATCCTACGGACTTATTGAGTGATGTGTTAATTAGCTAAGTATCGTCTTACTCAAAATGTTGTATCTTTTATATATCGTTCACAAATCAACTTAAAAGAGTAAATTATTGATTTGCAGGGGCGGTGGGAGTGGCACCCACCATTTGAAATAAACTTCACCTGTGCCGGATAAGCACCAGCCCCCTGCGCATAGGACTTGAACTCACGCACTCACACACAAAATCTTTAAGGACTGCCGTCCGCCATCATAACCACTAAGCCACTGCCTCATTTTAAGATCGATCGGCAAAAGATCGGAACAGAAGGTAAAGAGGATTTATGGGGTTGGTGCTGCTATATTTCCGGCCGTCTTTTGACGACTACGTACCCAGAAGATAATAATTTTATTTTATTTTATTAGTTTTTTTTTTTTTTTTATTCAATATACACATTCCACAAATCTTCTCTGTAATGCTACTATGGCAATTTAAATTTTGTACTGCGGATAAGGTGGAGAAGATCCCGAATTTTCTTTAGTTGTTTTTGGCGTATTTACAGGCATTAAAACAGACAAGGCCTGGGCGGTGAAGTTTAGGTATTGTTTCGGCAGAATACTTTCTCATATTGTGTGGTTCTGGTTGTCAACTACTGCAAACGCCATACCTGATGCTGATTAAGTTACAACTGTAAAAAGCCAGTTCCGATTATACCAGTTATATACCTATATATTGAATCAGCATCAACAGCCGGGTTGATTGAGCCATGTCTGTCTGTCCGTCTGTATGAACAACTGGATCTCAGAAACTATAAGAGCTAGAGCCATCAAATTTTGTGACAACATGCGTGTATATACAGATATCTCAAAGTTTTTCTAAAATTTGGCATTTGTAATTTTTGTTGTCACAAATCCAGCGGAGACCAACAAATATGATCAGTTGAAGGCATGCATCAAAAAGCGCCTTACCATGTCTACAGATCGTCCAATTCTAAGGGTGTTATCGAAATTGGACCTTCGAAATTAATTACCTTCCCGAAATGACAATGCTTGCAGGTGGACGACAATCTAATAACGTGCTACGCGTGCGCTCGCTGTCACTTCTCCCACAGCAAGTACAACGTGTGGTTAAAGTTCTGAAAGAGGTATTAACCGATCCGCTGACAATGTAATGGAAGACGAAGCTGTATCATTTTTCATGGCGGCCTCACACTCAACAACACCAGGAGCATGCACACATCCTGTTCGCATAAGTGACGAGTTGGCGAATTGCAAGCGCGAGTTCGTTGTTCTTCAGTACACCATGCAGAAAGTTCTCGATAAAATCGCACAGAAAACTAAACACAAGAAGGATTAGCAGCAGCCATCCGCACAAGTGCTTTTATCACACCAAGTTGGGCTCTAATTCGCACCGCTGCATGCAGCCCTGTTCGTGTTTAGCACAACAGGGAAACTAAGTAAGCTATCAGTAGTTCAGGCGGCTAGTGATAGTATGAATCATGTTTGGCTCTCCAAGGAGTAGACTCCACATTTACGATCGTTCCACCAACATAAAATTCTAAATAGATTCGGGTTCAGTAATTTCACTCATACCATTTTCAATACTGAAAAAGAATAATTACAGGAAGGACGACTTAAAGCTAAATGCTGCTAACACATCCGTCATAGTCACTTATGGAACGATCGCATTAACATTCAACCTCATCCTAAAACGGAAGTTCAACTGCACCTTTACTATCGCCACCGTGCAGTCAGCCATAATAGGAGCCTACTTCCTTACGCACAACGGACTATTGGTCGATCTAAAGCGCAGATGTCTTTACGATTCCACTACATCGCTGGAAAGAAAAAGGAACGTAACCCAAACAAACCCGTTCAACGTTTCAACAGTTGGCACATTGAGTGAAAACACGCAAAAATATGTTCATCGTCTCATTCGCTTTTTAGTGATACGAGGGTCGTTTGATAAGTCCGTGACTTTTTGTATTTGCCGCGCACCTGCTCTAAATACAACACTGCTCCTGTCAGCAGTTATCGATTAACAGCTGACTGTAAAATTTTGAGAAAGCTGCGTTTTTTGGTTTGCGTTTTATAGGCATTGAAAGCAGACGATCTCGTGAATTTTAACGAAAATGGAAAAAAGTGAATTTCGTGTGCTAATGGCAAAATTTCATAAATTGGGCTACGAACTGCTACCCCATCCAGCATATTCTCCAGATTTAGCCCCCTGTGACTATTTTTTGTTTCCAAACATGAAGAAATGGCTCGGCGGTAAGAGGTTCGGGTCAAATGAAGAGAAACACAGAAACAAACGACTATTTTGAGGGCCTTGAGAAAACCTATTATTTGGAAGGAATAAAAAAATTGGAAAAACGCTGGACTAAATGTATAGAGCTAAAAGGAGATTATGTTGAGAAATAAAACGCTTCTTTGACGAAAAAAATATATTTTATTCAAAAAGTCACGGACTTATCAAACGACCCTCGTAACACGGCCGATCACAACACCAGCCACCCACGTCAGCAACGCGATATCTCACCACAATGATACAAACGCTACCGTCTTTGACAGGCCGGCTCACAGGAGAGAAGTTGGCTGCAGCTGGTAGGGACTCTGATATGCTACTCTTGCATAGAGTTAGTAGACCTTCAAATAGTCAATAGGCCAGCCCAACCTATCTTGTCCCTAAGAAAAACAACTGTGCCACATTGCGAAGACCTGCTCCAGCGACTACGGACGTAGCGTTTTCTCCACAATCGCCCTAGTGCGACCGTACCACCAGGTTCCTATTGTTCCGGAAGAGATTCCTAAAACAGCCGTCACAACTCAATTCGGTTTGTTCGAGTTCATTGGAATGCCGCCAGGTTTGCGAAAAGGAGCACAAACCTTTCAACGCCACATGGACAATTTGCTCCGGGCCTGTTGAACACACATTCTCACGAAGAGCATCTCCAGCACGTAGCAACGGTATTTCAAATCCTGCAGGGCAACCGACTAACCATAAATCCAAAAAAATAGAAAATTCGCCAAAGAAGAAGATCCCTGCCACATGAATTCTTCGGCTCAGCAGAATCAGACGCTTCCATGGGTATGCGGTATGCGGAAAATACATACATATTCCAAGTCACATATGTTCTTCGCTAAGGACCTTAAACCCTCAGGCACGCTTGTTTTCAGGCGTGTAGCATCTGTTAAAAAACCACTGGAGAAGCCTTACACCGGTCCATATAAAGCCAAAAGCCACGTAGACGTTTAGGCGTAAGCTTTATATTATAAACATAAACGAGGAAGAAAAAGCGATCTACGTCAATCTCCTCAGACCTGCATTCCTGGCCAACGTAGACACTCCGCCCAGCAATGATGAGAATGATTACAGTCTGCAGCTCCACCGCCTATAACGCCTGTGTAGCTTCCGGAATAGATCTCGTTCCCTTCTCCTGCTGACGAAGTCACTGAGGGGGGAGTAGATGTAGCGACGCTGCCTCAGCGATATGAGCTCAATCTGACAAACCGGCACCGTCGTAAGCAGACGATAGTTCCACTGGCAATATTCGCCGTTATTGCTATTGAATTGTTATGCATACTAATTAAGCATATGAAATAAATTCAATTATTAATAACAAATTGGTGTGATCTCTACAAATGTGTTTACAATTTGTAGACCACTTACAAATAACACTGCCCTCACATGTGTATATCGCGTCCTGAAAACTATTGTAGTATTGTCCTCTGCGGCATTCTCTATACCAATACTTGCACGACGTTTTCTGATTATCTTCACGAAGCGCTGCATGTTTTTCTTTTCGAAGCACAAATTTGAATGCCTCTTTCTTCACAAGGATGCCATTCCCCCAGCTCCTACCCGTACTCAATCTACAGTCGGCAGAAACATAACTATTGTCTGTCTTGCATTATGAACAGAGACACAGCAGCAAATATGAAAGAACACAAAATAACGAAAGAGTCGTTATATTTGGAAATCTAAATAAATCTACGACACGTACCACACATCCTCCTCTGTTTACTATTCATAGTACATTTTCTTATGATCAGGGACCGTAAAAATCACTTAAAAAATCTTAAAACTCGGCAAGTAATGATTATGTGCTGAGTTTTATTTTTTTCGTTCAAACAATAATGATTATTTTTGATTGAAAAAAATTTCGTTCAAAAAATAATGATTATTTGTTGAGCGTTATTTTTTTCGATCGAAGATATCGCTGAAATTACGATTACACCTCTTATAACAAAGAATTTACAAAAATTTTGATGCAGACTATTTAAGTGCTCTGAGTGGAATCCATTTCAATTATTATTGAGCCCTTGACTTACTTAATAGAAAAAGAGGCAAAATCAGGTTAGAGACTCATGGTAACGACCGAAACAATATGATTTTCGGTTCTGAATTCAAAGGCATAGAAAGCGTCGTCAATTTCATTTTTTTCTGGTGTAAATATGCCGGCAATGACTTCCACAAATGTAATGGGTTAGCTTTAAAAGCCACGCAAAAACTACAACAACCATATCATATTTGTTATCAAAAATAAACGACTTTTAAAAGTTCTTTTTAGAGCTCAAACACAGAACTCAAAATTATGTTGTCGAAGAAAAATTACTTAATATTATAGCAAAATACGTAATGAAATACAGTTTTCAAATGAAAAGCAATAGTCAAAGAGATTAAAAATAATTAAAATGGATACCCCTCGGTGAATTCTATAAGTCTGCATCAAATTTTTCTAAAAACTTCTGTGGGAGGGGAATAATCCGAGATTGAGCGGTTCAGTCAATCGAAAAAAATAACGCTCAACAAATAATTGTTATTTTGTAATCGAAATTTTTTTCGTACAACGAATAATCATTATTTTTTGAGTGAAAAAATAAAAATCATGAAATTTGGGATCACCTCGGATTTGCCCACAGTAATTTTTATTCTTATCCGACTTTTCTAAGTGGATGATTTTTTCATTAAAAAAAATAACGAATAATCATTATTTTCGGTCCCTGCTTATGATTATTGAGACTATTTATCAAAAAATAACAAAATATTGTAAAGCCTTTTTTTCTTGTTCAAGTAGTACAAATAATATTTATTGGAATTAATTATTTCATTATTCATTTATCATTAAACTTAAGCCATGAGATGCGGATTACCACCAGCTTCGATTATGACAATTATGATCATATCTTTTCCAACGTTTACTTTCCAACTAATGCACAGCTTATCAAACCGGCCAGTCCATATTCTTGTTAGCCTAGCACACAGCTTACAAGTCGACAAGCCGGCTAATGTACATAGCACACAGCTTGCAACTTGATAAACCGGCCAACGAACATAGGTATGTATGTACATAGCACACAGCTGACGCATTCTATAAGCCGGCGAACTAACTCACGCAACCAATCGTCACCAAAATTCGAACTTAACTACAACATAATGGATGCACCCATCTGTTGAAAAAGTCCCAAATTGAATCACAGCTCTCACTGGCTTCATCCATGGCGTCTTCAACTACGCCTCCATTTTCAACCACAGCCCTCACTGGCTTCATCCATGGCGTGTTCCACTATGCCTTCATTTTCAATCGCTGTGGCAACCTCCTTCTCAGGTATACATCGTCAAAGTTTATGATCAAATTTATAGGTTATGTTATTATTTAATGCTTTTAGTTTATATCGATCTCCTGGCAATACTTGACCCTTAAAAATGGACCTTACAGCTGTTGAATTAATTCCCGGACTTTTCCTCTACACTCAACCTATATGGGCACGATTGAACCGTTTTATTTGATCGATCTTTGTATCTGTCCCGTAGTCTTCCACTGTGGAATTCCATTTATAAATGAACTTGACTACTCTTGTAAAATGGATTATAATTGGTGTCTATCAGATCCATGCTCATCGGTATCAACATTAGCTAAATCAGGATTCTCTTCAGAAACTTCAATAGGTAATATAGATTTTTCATAAAACATTGTGAGAGATTTTGATGTAATTGTCCGACTCCCTGGCTCAAAATATTTCGACCAATCAGAGCGGCATATTTAATGTAATTGTCTTATACTACGTGCAATAATATTTCAAATGAACGTTCCCTTATCAAAACATTTGCCAATATTTGTAAAGTGGTACAAACAGTATTACTACCAATACCCCTTACAATTACTGTGTTGCTTATCCTGGTTCCGGATAGTCTCTGCGAGGCGGCCTCTTTGATAAGTTAGCACTCGGCTCCGGAATCAAAACAAAATTATAACGACTCACCAGATTGCGAAAACATTCACATGGGCTCAAGAGCAGTTAAGGTCTTGACATCTTTGGCAATGTTGCCCTTGCTAGACGACGAACGCTCTTGACGATCAGGGCACACCGTAAATATGTACATATCCAGCTTTTCCACAATTGTAGTAGGTCAGAGTAGATCGGTCTTTTCCTCCAGTGTAACCAGAGTGTGGTTTGCCGGGCTACTGCTCATGGGCTGTCAATATATTTTACCGCCAATCCGCCTTTTTGTGGCCAGTTGTGGCCTTTATGTGCGAATGTCCACAGTGGGAAAAATAGATGATTTAGCTTCGATTAATGAAGTTTACGTTTGGTCCATATGAAGTAATACGCCGCGTAGACGATAAGGTTTATATTATAAACATAAACGGAGAAGAAAAAGCGGTCTGCGTCAATCTCCTCAAGCCTGCATTCCCGGCCAACGTAGACACTCCGCCGAGCAATGATGAGTCTGCTAGCCCATCACCAAATCAAGAAGCATTACAGTCTGCAGCTCCACCGCCTATAAAGCTTGTGCAGCTTCCGGAACAGATCTCGTTCCCTTCTCCTGCTGACGAAGTCACTGAGGGGGGAGTAGATATGGCGACGCAGCTTCAGCAATATGAGCCCGATCTGGCAACCCGACACCGTCGTAAGCAGACGATAGTTCCGCGGGCGATGTTCGCCGTTACACATTTAGACGCTAAGTACAGATAGATAGATAAGTATAATAAGATAATGCGGTATCCGCTCCACGCAAGCATCTCGCCGATGTGGACATAGGCTCGTGGAGTAGATACAACAACATCATCAGAGGTTACAGCATGAAAGGAGCAACTTTGGAACTCGGCAACGCCATAGCCCTTTTAGGCGAAGAAGGAGGGTATGTGGATCCCGAGGAGGACAATGTATTCTACGAGGAAAAGTATTTGCAGACATATGCAATGATTTTGAAAAGGATTGGATTCCAATAATCAATGGGGATGATAGCCCCGGAACCACGCAATAATAAATTTGTTGCAACAACAACAGCTACACAAAGTGGTCAGCAATGTATTTACAATTTGATCGAACATGGCGTGCTTTTTCGGTCTTGGCTCACATGGGCTCATCCATTGGGATAATTATGCTTTGGTTTCGATATCATAACCATGCTTCCATGTTTCATCACTAGCTATGACCCTTTTGAGGAAATCTGGGTCATCGTTGACGTCATTCAACAGCTCTTTGAGCGATGCTCATACGTTCTTTTGTTCTTTTGTTTAAAACTAAGCAAAAAATCGCTGAGCACGCAAACACTTATAACCTTTATGCCTCTTACAACCAAGAAATACTATACACTTGAAACTTGGTACAGATGTTCGGGAGGAGTGTACCAACATATGTAACTAAAAACAACCAGTCGAATCCTACAGTCAGATGCTGACTGTAGAAGGATTGTCATAGGATACTCGTACCGTGTATTATTTATTTTCCGTTATTTAAAATGAAAATTTTGCTTTATTTGGATTATTATTAAGCATTTAAAAATATACATCTTATACGGTCGGACTCTTATGACAATGATGTTGACAGGGATCAAGGTTCGATTGCTGCCGCCATCAATATGTGACATGTTTTTCTTCTTTCTTTTCTATTAAATAATATATCAAGCTGAACAATAGGCTTAACAATAATTGTTTAATTTTTTGGTGCGCAACATATGTAATTAGAACACTTTTATAAACTTTGCCGAATCTTGCACAAATCTGACAGTTGCGTATGTGTACCGAATGCGGCAATTGATGTGTGTTAGAGCGGGACGACAAAACATAAATGTGCAAATGCAGAGATGCATGTATCGGCGTCCCGCTCTAACATTCGTAACTTATTGATTTTCTTAAATATTGCATGATATTTTATTAAATAATTTAGCATTTAGGTAGCGGGTGTATTACAGCCCGTTCGACTGTAGTTTTCCTTTTAGTTTAAAAGAATAAAAAAAATAACCAAAAAAAAAAGATTCAAAATAAAAAGTTGCACCAGCCCCCTCCCTGCGCATAGGACTTTGAACTCACGCACTCACACACAAAATCTTTAAGGACTGCCGTCCGCCATCATAACCACTAAGCCACTGCCTCATTTTAAGATCGATCGGCATAGTTGCATTCTGAGCCAATTCTGTTAACATTCTATGCAAATAAAAAGTTTTGTAAAATGCTGTGTGAACTTCGGTATGCTTGCACAAATTAGGTCTTCATTATAACCATAAGTATACGTTCAAACTAAATTTAATTCGGATCATATCTGACTTATTTTAATTCCGATTTAAATGAAATTTTCAGAAAACACCCGTGGCAAGGTAGATGGTACAACTTTGGTTGTTGGGTGAATATTGTGAATTTTAAATAGTTATTACTGATTTTAAGAAGCGGGAAGGGGCGTGGCAACATACAGGGATGTTGTCACAGAGTTTGAAGACTCTAGCTCCTATAGTTTCTGACGGACAGACAGACAGACGGACAGACACACATGGCTTAATCGACTCGACTTTTGATACTGATTCAAAATATATATAGTTTTTGGGGTCGGAGATGCCTCCTTCTGCCTGTTACGCACATTTGCTTTCCGACAAACATAATAGACCATGAATTTTTTTAAAATCCATGGCCTTATAACGTCCAACTTGGATTCTGTCCATTTTATATAAATAAATAAATTATATAAGCCAGGTTCATCAAATTTAAGATGAGTGTTTATACCATCCGCAGAAAAAGTTTTTCATCGGTTATTTCATATTATTTAGTTATGTTTAAATGAGTTCCTTATCCATGTATAGCCCAAGAATTTCAATACGAATAAAAAACTCAGGTAATTTCATTTCCACATTCAATTGGTGAACGTGCTGCGTTGATTGAGATGTTTCGTGTGTAACCGACCTTCAACCTCGCCTATTGAATTTCCTTGCCAAGTTTTACTCACCATGCTGTGCATCATTTTCATTTTCTAGGTTCCAAACACTATTTAAATATTTTTTCATATTAACTATTCGACAAAACATTTTGAAAACTTAAAAATAATAAGACAATTTTAGTCCATGGAGACGCCAATCCACTCTATTGAATGTTTTACTATATATAAAAATATCAGCGAATATCGGTGCTTGTGCATGTGGATTACCTGATTGCTAAAAGTCACTTGATATAAAAAATTTGCATGTAGTTGTTCTTGGTGTGGATTTTTATTTGAATTCTCACTTTGGCATAATTGGTTACAGTTCCATAGTTATATGTGTGTATTTATCGGCATACGTAAGCATTCTTTTTTTTCTGGTCTTTATATATATTGTGTCGATTGCTTTGCATTCTTATATATTCCAATGTTATTAGTTTTGTTTTAGATTATACACTTGCATGAACTATACTAATTTACTAATATACTAATTTTGTTCTGCTGTTCATAGCGTACTGAAGGAAGTCTCTTCGACACCAAAAAGTACGATATGTGTTTAAACGATACAATCGAATTAATGTCTAATGTTATACATAGTTTCTTAAGGATTAAATTTAGGTATCGCAATTAACTTCGGTACATAAAGTAACTCAAGGCGAAATAAATTGACAACTCTTTTCATATTTTTATAGCTCAGAATTTGTATTGGAGGTCGCAGTCGACAAACAACGTTTTTTTGGATTCAATTTTAAAGAGGTAGCTGATTGCGTCGCTCTCTTCCTCCTCTCCGTTAAGTTATTCCTATGGGTGAAAGCTGCCTATACTATCTGCGTTGGCTCCAGTTCGCATATCAATGAGTTTTCAATGTAGGCGATCAAATAAAGAACATGATGCATGCAATACTGGTCAGAACGCACGTTATTGAGAAAAGACGTCTTTATCGAAAGGAAAATAATATATTATTTTGCACGGTTTTCACGACAGGGCAAGTCATATAGATATCGAGACGATAACCAGTCAATTAACATATTCATTCTGGTTCCTACGTGCGAAAAAGAAGCCCACATCAGAATCAATGCCAAAATAGAGACAACTGTGTGAAAAAGTTAACATGCAAGCCTGCAGAAGGAAACGTAGCAGACCCTACATAGTATTAAAACAATTAGTTGAATGAATCTGTCCGTGTGTTCTATTAAAATTATTAAGCAAAGTATTCGAATGATAATTAAAAAATTTTCAAAATATATATTGTAGTTCCGAATAATTTATTTATTCTTTATTTATTGGCCGAAGGCAATTTGTCGCGATTTCGTTATTTGGTGTTATCTCCAGCATCTGTTAAAATGCTAGTTTGATCGGTTAAACGCAAACCGAGTTTATTCTCGAAATTTTTTGCATATACGTATGTTTGCAATCACTGAAAACATGATTAACCGCCTTTTTATCTTGACGCTCGGGGTGATTTCTCCGTTCGTTTTCTGTTTTTTCTTAGAAATATGTAATACAATACATATGAAAGTTCTATACTTGACAAGCTCTATCTGCTTACGTATCCTAATTGAGGCAGATTATAACTAGCGTCTTCGATTAGGCAAATGGAGTATATATTGTAATATATCTGTTTATATGGTGTCTGATACATGTCCATTTATCTCATATTGTTATGTATATATCATATGTTGCTAATTTCTTAAGCCTTAAAGCTATTGATGTCGTCTTATGTAGATATGTATCTGGCTAACACACAGCTAAGCTGATCCTGAAGTAAACCTCAGCTCGCAGCGTTATTAACAAAGTTGGAAACAGCACAACCCACGCTATGGCCTGAACGATGCGGCTTGAGTCTCTTTCATCTTCATTGTCGCCATCACCCGCACGGGTTACCGAAGGATTGCCGCTTCCGGTCGCTGCGTTCTGCGATTTATCTACGAATGATTTTTGTTCTGATAAACCGATTTCATTCAAATTTGACTGATAACGCGTATCTAAGGTGTTTTTTTATGATGAGTTCCAATCATGCAAAAGAGAAAAAAAGAATTACATAGATTGGTAGAGAAGGGGAGAGTGTCATGAGTGAATACTATATATGATGTGCCAGAGAGTTAACTTACTTTTGTCCTGCCCATAAATCGATCGCGTCGAGTCTGAGTTCGCAAATGATAAAATGTTGTTACTGCCCTCGCCCCAATGCGATTCCGTTGTATAGAGTCCCGAAAATACGGTCGTAGGAGGGTACGAAACTAAAGATATGATGAAATTTCAGAAATTTAAAAATTAATAAGTGAAATTAAATGTAACATATTTTAAATAATATGTTTATACTGTTTAGACCATTGAAAGTATTCAAAATGGTATACTAAGTTTGTGCAAATGTTTGTAAGAAGGAGAAGGAGGCGTGGATCATAAGCTGAGTCTGGACAAACGCGCCGTTCTCAACTATAAGAAATCTGGCAAGTTTTGCATGTAGGTTTCTTTATACCATACGCAGATCAAGTTTGTTCAAATTTCGGGTGACACCCAAACGCAAATAAATAAGATTTGTTAAGTAAAGTTATAAATTTTTCCTTCGATATATGTGTAAATATATATGTATGTCGGAAAAGGATATGTTGCTTTAAAAAGGCAGCCCTATTTAAGATTATTTAAGACTTATTGATAAGAGAACCAGGGAAGTATTTAATTGTGGAATCTTGATATATATTAAGATTGAGTTTGGCCCTAGTAGATTTGCCAGAGAGTTGCTACGCGTGTGTATAGGAACACGAGTAACATGCTCCCATAACATTAAGGAAAAAGCAAAAAAGGGACTCACAAGACGATATAAAATTTTAAAGAATATAATTAAAAGCCTCCGTCATCAAAAAATGCATCTCGCGCCAAATTTCAAAAAAAATTTTGGGTTAGGTTGGAGTTCTGACGTAATAGGCAGGTTTAGACTACAGATTCGGATTTGGAAGTTCAAAAAACATATGTTGTAGAAACATATATCGCATGTCTCGATCATGATCCGATCATGTTGGTGCTTCAAAAATTTGTCGAGTTTTTAAGGTTAAGTTCAAACTTAGACGTCTAGTGTAAATTTTGACTTCGGATTCGGCGTTAGAAGGTCAAATTACACGTTAAAGCATATATCGCATGCCTAGATCAGGATTCTATATCTTTTTGGCGATGCTTAAGGAGTTTTTGGTTTTTTGAGGTTATGTCAAAGTCCAGACGTGATGACGAAATTTAGATTCGGATTCAGCGACCCAAAATACATATAACTGCATATGCCGCATATCCATGTTTTAGTATAAACAAGAGCAACAGTCGAGCGGCACGCGACAGTGGGATATCCTTCGACCTTTTTTTAAACGTTAAGAGTCCATAATTGTACGATACTACTACTTAATAGAAATATCGCAACGTAAGCCTTTATATGCGTTTTTATATGAATACGTGTATATGCATGTAGCATTTCATTGGTCAAACACAAATGTTTGTATGTGCGTGCGTTTGAATGCAAAAAATGGGTGTGCATAGAAAAGAAGAGAAGAATAACAGATGGAGCTACGCGCTCGCATTCTCTTTCCTTTTCTTTCCTACATGAGCAATGCAATGACGTCACAGCTTGCTGGTCTGTATACAAAATCAAAGCGCACAAGGTTTTTGTTTAATAACTTCTGTGTTTGTTGTCCGATTGGATAATTAGCTAAGTATAGTCTTACTCAGAATGTTGTATCTTTTACATGTCGCTCACAAAACAGCTTAAAAGATGAAATTATTGATTTGCGTGGGTGGGGGGCGTGGCACCCAACATTTGAAATAAACTTCACCTGTCCCGGATAAACAGAAACCTTCATGCCAAATTTGGTGTCTCTGGACATCCAGACATCCGGATAGACAGACAGACATGGCTTATCAACTCGGCTAGTGATCATGAACAAGAATATATATTTGCTTTGTTGGGTCTGCCACACCTCCTTCTACCTGTTACATACATTTCCACAAAGTTAAAATACCCTTTTTGACCATTTTCAAAAAAAGCTTGATGTTTGGTTGCGGCATGATGTGACGCAAAAAACCTTCTTAACAAAATCAACGCCCACGATCTGCTGCTAAAACGAAACGAACTCGACCCATTTGGTTCACATACTACAATATTAAGCGAAAACGGTCATGGTTGATGGTCCGTGGACCATCCCAAAAAGTGACCAAGCCGGGATTGACGGAAAGGAAGGTTATGCTGTGTGCTTGGTGGGATAGGTATGGAATAATCCATTAAGAGCTGCTCCCATATGACAGGACCATTACTTTTACTATCTAGTGCGAAGAACTGAACCGCTTGAAGCAGGCGATCGACTAGAATCGTCTAGCATTGGCCAGCAGGAAAGGTGTAGTGTCCCACTAGGACAACGACAGACCCCACAATTCGGTGTTACAGAAGCTAAGGTAGCTCGGATGGGAGGTTTTATGGCATTCGCCATATAACCCAAACATAGCGCCAAGTGATAACCACTTATTCCAGTCCATGGCGAACGCCTTAGATGGTGAAAATTTGGATTCAAATCGGTCACGATCAGGTTATGCGATACATGTTTCTATATGTTTATTAACTTTGCAAACCTGAATTGTGATTTTATTATAATTCAAGACTCCTCTGTACAACAGATATTCATTTAAGTCGATTATCACTTTATTTCAAAGGAAAATTGCATATTGTCCATCATTGGGGTTGCTACAGATAAAACAAAGCAAATCTAGAACTTAATGAAACTACACTGACATAGAAAGCATAAAGGAATTGGGAAACAGCAAAAGCTTGTACACTAATAGAAGCGTCTGGGAAAATTAAAGTTAACAAAATGTTTGTAGCTGTTGTAATATGGACGTGGATAAATTTGTGTCTATGCTCAGAAAAAGTTGTGAAGCGAGAGTTCGAATTCGAATGATTCCACACCTCTAGCATGGCACGTGACTTGATTACAATCTCAACCCGTTTGCCTTACTTCGGTTAGATTTTTTCTTCGTCTCATTGCTGACACTGCACTATGGTTAAAAAGTCAGAAAATGTGGCAAAATAGAAGGAAACTGATTCATAAGATTTGTACGGAATGCTATTGATTGAGTAGTCCTTGCGACGCCTTAATTTCGCCAAAAATATTAAACTTGTAGCACTCAAATTATCCCTATAATATGAGTATATTTGGCTTACTCGTCATTATTTCGCTTACAATTCCCATTGAAACTTAACATCTAACCGAAAAGTACTGCCAAAACAACAACAATACTTTTCTTTACAATTAGGAATAAATTTTTTAGTATGGTAAAAACTAGTAAAGATATTGGATGTAAATTGCTTGTCTATGTTCTTCGAGAAATGTGTTTGTAGTTAAATGGTCCACTGTATTGGCTGTCGATATTTGTAGGTGTTTACCAACAGACACCGCTATATTCTGTGAAATGCAACTTTCGTATAGCACAAAGTTAAGTAGCTGTTTTTAACAAATATTTGTGAAATCAAATTGTATAAATGCTTTTGTTCCTTTTTACAAAAAAATGCGAATGCGAAAATGTGCGAAATTGAGCGCTTGAGGTTTTGATCAACAAACATGAACCCGGTGCACCTTTTAGAAGCAAATAACAGAATTGTCAATATAATTATTGAAATTGTTTGTTTCAAAAAATCTCCATTCAAAAACCCTTATTTGGCCAATAGATTATATGGCAGCTATGCAATATACCGTTTCCATGGAAAAAAGAATAAAAGTCGAAATTTTACTTGTATCCAAATAACACAAAGCAAAAGGCAAAGTATCTGTCTTTGAAGTGGAAATTCATTCCGAAATTTTTGAGTTTTTATCCATAGTGCACTGGTCAGCACCGTGCCAAGCAATTAAGTTATCTCATTTCTAGTTGAGATTTCGTGTGTTCTGGCCTTCATCGTTTATTAGCTGACAACTGTCAATTTGTGTTAAGGCCAATGCGGCAGTTTTTCAATGACTACCATGCACCGTTAATTAACCCACCGAATTTTCAGTTGTTAAGTGTATGATGGATTCTCGAACAAAGACACAGTATTAGATACTTGATCATTGCAAATGTTCATATATAAAATTTGCGCATCAATAACTGCTACCACGACATGCCGAATTAAAATGATACAAATTTAAATTTAGTATGTATTCAGTGACAGCCACTTATAATAACTCCAATTGTGGACTTTATACAACTTTTTATAAAAATTGATATTCATAATTGATTTATCCTATGATATTAAAAGAATAAATAGTCCCGTTTCATTAAAATTTAAAATGGAAATGTCGATTATCTACTCTATAGTTTACTTTCTAACTTTTTTATCCTCTAATTGTTGATTGTTGTTTTTTCGAAAATAATACTGGTCGTCATATAGTTCCAATGTTGATGCAGCATGTACACATGTATTAAAAATAGCTCTAAAACTGAGAGACTAGTTTACCTCGCAACAGATAGATAGGCGGTCATGCCCAATTCGGCTCCCCTTAGGAACAAAGTACTTACTTTGCTAATTTCTGGTCATCATTAATATACCCTCTAAAAGGGTATTTAAATTACCTCATATGATCGTAAGACTTAAACCTACTACCTAGTTGTTTTGTTGTTTGCAACGCAAGCCACTGAGACAATGCGATACCAATTTTTGATAGGGTAAACATAAAATCATTGTAAGTATTTAACTGCGAGAACAAACAAACTGTTGAGATCAAAGATGGAAACCTTTAATTGTTTACTCAAAAAAACTTAATAAAATTTTTATAAACCGTCCGCAATAAGGTTTTGTTTCGTGGGATGCAACTTGGTAGTTGAGTCTATAGGACTGCTGTAGTTGCGACATTACCCACATATTTCTGTTGAATACTTTACTTTGACTTGGAGTTTTATTAACTGCAACTTTCAACCATACAATTGAAATGAATATTAGCTACTAAATAATTTTTAATAATTAACAGAGGCTGAAGGGTTGTGGGCAAATTCAAAAACACGTTGGTCTGAAGTTAATTTTTTTTTAAGACAGTTCCGAAATAAATAGACGGAGAGTAGAGCAATGTATCGATGTTTTTGACCCTATAGATCCTATAAATCAATAGATCCTTTATATAAGAGCTTTTTTTTTACAAAAATCACCAATGCCATCAAATTTCCGGAATGTTATCCATGCCGATATCATTCAATTAATTGCTGATTAACTTAGACTTACCATATAGGCGTATAATGCCATCCGTTTCACCGCGCGGGTTTTTTGCCACACACTTATAGATACCATCATCACCACTGCCCACGTTACTAATCGTCAGCTTCATGTGAGTCTTATAAGCGGGTACACCAACGCTGGATTCAACCCTGCATTGTGGAAACACATATACATACACATACCTCTGATTAGCTCGAGCTCTTAACTTACTTGTACTTTTGGGAGTCGTGAATTATTGGTCCCTCACCGCGTGTCCAGTAGTTTAGCGAAGTCGGATGTGCCTCCGTAAAACACTCGATGGTCACGTTGAAACCTTCAGGAGCGCCGACCAATTGATGAGGTATGAGTAACATAGGCGGAACTGTGGGTTATTTGCGAAAAAAAATGTATAATTTTAATTATTATATTATGTTAATATCAGTCATTCATCCTGGCAGTAGAATATCCTTTCTCTAACACTAACAAATCTTAAACACCCTAGCAGTTTTATCACTAATTCTAAACAAAGATTACTGACGCACTTTTTCACATGTAACCGGGCGAACGCTACAGTCAGATGCCGGCATCAATTATTTTCGGTTATTTATAATAATAACTTGTTTACAGTGTTTGAACGACAAGCACTAATGTAATTGTCGGACCGAAGAAGAAGAAAAATGTAAAAGCAAATCGAACAGTGGCTCAGAGGACTATGTCCCGAACTTTAAGAAAAACGATGTTGATCCGCGTTAGGTGTTCGATTGCTGCCGCGATTGTCCTCATAAGAATTGTTTTTGATGTTTTCTAATAAATAATTTCAAACCCCAATTGGCAATGAAGACATAGTTCGCGGTGGCAGGCGATAGGAGCTGAATAAGTATATATACGTTCAAATTGTGTTAAGTTCGTATCATATTTTACTTTTTAATCGTCCGATTTAAATAAAATTTTAACAGAACGCCAACGGCATGGTATGTATCATTGTTTAGTTTATATCTAATTGTAATATAGCTTCAAATAATTATTTCTGATTTCCACAGGAGGGAGGGGGCGTGACGTCATACAGACGGTCAGACGGACGAACGAACGGACATGACCCAATCGATGCGGCTATACATGCCGATTCAGATAGTTTATGGCGTCGGAGATGTCTCCTTCTGCTTGCTACGCACATTTGCAGTTAAAATCCTTGGACTAATAACTCTTTCAGAACGGTGGAAAAACCAGACGACTATACCATAATTATTGCTGCCATAAGAACAATCTGCCGAAACGAGTTTTTTTGGTTGTTATTAAAACTGATATTTTCAACCTTAAAAAGTCAACTCATTACAGTACAAATTAAAACCAGGGGAAAAGTCGGGAAAGTTGACACCAGGATACCCTTCGACCTACACGTGTTCCGGTGTAGTATAATTTGGTAAATTCTTACAGATATACATTTGATCAAGCTTTAAAATTATACATGCTAGGTAAAGCTCGCGCTTGCGTGCATCCCTCGTTAACTCTCATTCTTCTTTCGAAAGATTAACAATTTTTATCAAACCGAACCACTATATCATACAGCTGCCATAGGAAGAATCGGCCTAAAACAGGTTTATTTATGAAGACCCATTTTATTTTTCGAAATAACATAGACTAGTTATCAAGGCTAAAAGGAATTCAGACAGTAATTGACGTACAAACTATACATTCCGTTAAAATCGGGTAGCTCTACCTTTCATAATAGCAATCATATGGAAGTAAAGATTTCATTGAGAAGAACTATAAGCCTATGTTTACTTACTAAAGGAACCGTAAAAATGTAAATTAATTCACTCTCAAAGTCTTAGAGCTTTTATTCAACGTTTAACTTAAGTAAATCGTTAAGCCACAAAACTACAACGAATGACTACCTTCGGCATGTCGTAAATTTTATAGCCTTGCAGATTCTTAATTTTTCCGTTCGCTTCAATACAAGTTATAAGTGCATTATATTGCAGTATTAAATGGTACGGTGTATACTTCATATAAGGTCTCTTAGTTAAGTTATTTCAAAAATCAAAACTTATCTTCATGTAAAGACCTTCATTTCTATTAGTTAAGTTATTTCAAAAATCAAAACTTAGCTTCATGTAAAGACCTTCATTTCTTATGACAGCTTTATGTTATAGTTATCCGATTTTAATGAAATTTTATGTTTATGTATTTTATATAAAGAAAGGGTTCGATGTAGTCAATTTAATTACAATTCCGACTTATTTACACAAGACAGAAACAAAAAGTATATGAGCCATGTTCCATCATGACAACATAAACCTCCTTAAAACTCAAAGTGACTTTCATCTCTGGTTATGATGATTCAGAATAAAGGAAAAACATAAACATCGATACCGAAGTTGCACAAATTCAAAATAAAAAACCTCGATACATATTTGGATTAATCGATATTTTACGCACCTCTGACGTAAAGTTTAAAGCGATCCTTATAAATAAAATGAAAATAATAATATGGGTTTTGTGTTAATTGCTGTCATGTTCTATCGTAGGGCGAGTCTATTTAGCCGATCCTCTCTGTCCATCTAGTTGAATAGAAAGATATTAGCTGCCATCTTTTAAGAATTATAAGTGTCTTTGGAATAATTATTCAAAATTGGTCATCGGGTGTACTTAATTGTTAATTATTGCTTTAGCAGGCCCTGCTGTTCCATGACCTGGAGAAAAATTTAATGTGGCAGTGTGCGGGGCATTTTTGGTTAAAAGACAAAAAGCGACTCCAAAATTCATTAATTATATACGTTTTCACCGCTGGCTAATTAGCTTAGTATCATTTGCAAAAGGTAGTGAAACTCTGGTTCGACACACTCCAAATGTCCGCATACCTCACTTTACCCGTTGACAACTTAATTAAATTTGCTCATTTTTTCACACTTAATTCAGGTGGCACATAATGGCCTTTTGATTACGGATATATTAAAAGGTACACCAAATGCTACGAAAGTAATGTTAAGCTTACTTACTTGACAAAGCTTTTCATAAACATTACAATAATTTGTGCCCAAGCTGATTAAAATTTTAATTGGTGAGGAGCAGGACAGATTTCGTGGAACAGAAATGGAAAACAAGACAAAGAGATGCTGTAGGAGACGCACAGGAGAAGCACGTAACCGTGAAAACCCTTCAAGTTTTTTTTTTCCGCAGCGTAATTATCAGTTCATTTAGGGAATAAATCAACAAAAGGTAGATGCCACGCGGAATGACAGACCACTGAGGCCACCATTGTGCGCAGTCAGCACTTTTTTTACTCACTCTACTAATGATGACACCAGGGGATCAAGATCAGGCTAACACAGAAACGTTCATTAGTGTTTCGCGGGTAAAAAGCAAATATCTGCGAGGCCTATTTAATATTTTAATTAAAAAGGCCCTCCATTCTGCGTTTGAAGAATGCAACTTGTAGAGAAGCTTTTTTTCCGATTTTCACCAAGGCATTGGGTACAAACGCCCAACAGATGCGCCCACAGCATTAACAGGCAGCGAGAAACCAAGCGAACCGCTGAATAATGCTATTCATAAGATTTTTCAGGAGCTGTACTTGTGAAAGAAAAATAGTTTCTCTCCCAGTTTTTTTTTGTGAAACTTTATGTGTACGCAAAGAAAAGGCGCAACCTTGCATACTTCTGACTTGTCTCGGCTTTCAATTTAAATGAAAATCAGTTGCATAAGAAATTATTCTTAAGTTGTGGCCGGACTTAAATTTCCATAAATCAAAGCTATGAACTTAACTATTGCCAGAGACCGCAAAGCTAATGGAAGAAAAAAAATGTCGAAATGACTTCAATGCATGTATAAATTGAACACGAAATTTTCTTGGTCAGAAGAAGGGAGTGATAAACTTAAAAAGTTACAATAATGAATTAAACAGATTTTTGTTTCTAGAGAGGGCAGCACTTGCGGCTGAAAAATGTTTGACTTAGCGAAGAAGAAGACATCTAAATTATGGATAAATTCGGAAGAATTATTTATTGGGTAAAAAGCTTAACTAAAAAACGGGTATCAACAGCTAAAATTGTTTTTAGTTTGCCCAAATCACAGATACCCTTCGGAAATCATAGCAAACACCACGGGGTTACCCTAAATTTTTGAATGTTGCTTGCATTAAGTTAATAAAAAGAATTATTACCCATAGATTAAAAAAATAGCTTAGTCCATTGTGTTTCTCAGAGTGTATAGAGCAAATAGACGTAAGGAATTCCATAAATTATACGAGGTGTGTTCAAAAACTATGGAGACTGAGTCAAATTTCGCGGGCAATTTACTTTCGGCTATCGATTTTTAGGCCATGGTCTATTGTGTTTGTTTTTATTTTTGTTCTGTTGGTGTACTCTTCCCGAACATCCGTACCAAGTTTCTTGTGTATAGTATTTTTTGTTTGGGTGTGGGAGGCGTAAAGGTGCTCAACGATTTTTTGCTAAATTTTGACCAAAAAAACCATCGCATGAGCATCGTTCAAGAGCTGTTGAATGACGTCAACGATGACCCCGATTTACTCAAAAGGGTCAAAACTAGTGACGATTCATGAGTCATAATATCGAAACCAAAGCCCAGTCGTTCCCATAGAAGAGCACAGGTGAGCCAAGACCGAACAAATTACGCCAAGTTCGATCAAATCGAAAGTAAATTGCCCGCGAAATTTGAAAAGTCTCCTCGTATTCATATTCAACGTCTGTCTGTCCGTCCGTCAGACTGTCTATCTGGGCTTTTCCTATGTATACAATATGCCTCAAAATTGGATCACTATATACCTACCATAGAAACAATCGCCTGAAATATAGATTTTTGTAAGAACACTTTAAATTTTAGAAATAACTCCATTTTATTGAACGTACACAATAAGATTTAATTTGCACCTTAATATCAAACTAACATTGGAACGATCGAAAGAGATAAGAATCTACAAGGGTATAAAACTTTCAGAATGCCGAAGGTAGCTTATTTTGGAGTAACTTGAAGCAAAATAATGGAAAAATTAAATTTTTAAATTGAATTTAAAAACAAACAGGAAGCGACCGCTAAATAATTCTTTCTTTTAAAATCATGATAAATGTAGCTCTATCAGTAAACAAAATTAAACAAAATCAGTAACGTAAGCAGCTATTTGACCTTTACCATAACAAAAGCTGCTACCAAAATTGGTAGGTTTTCATACGGGCAGACGGACATACAGTCAATCATAGATATATCGACTCAGCCATTGATATTGATTTAGAATATTTACAATTTGTGGGGTCTGCCACGTCTTCTTCTGTCTGTAACATACATTTTCGGTAGGTACAAATTTATTCTACGCTTCTTTCCTATGGATAGCAGGTATATTTAAGCTTGCAGGTTGTGGCATATTGGGTCCATATTTGATAGTGCTTGCTCTAAAAACCTCTGAAACCCAGGGTTTCAGCCAGACCGACGGCCAGAAAGATATCGCTAAATCGACTTGGCTGTTGATTTTGATTAGAAATATTACATATTATTACAAACATACATATTAAATATACATATATGTCCTTTTTGGGTATTAGATATATTTCTGGCTGGCACATAGCCATAATATCTTTTTCCCGTATGGATACCAGGTATAAAAAAAAATGTATATTATATTATAACCAAATATATACTTTTCTATAGTATAATTACAAATATTCCTAAGGTTTTAAACGTCACGTGAATTTGATGTGTTAAATCAACATGCCTCCGTAAAATTTCCCTCTTTCTTCCAGTCATTTTTTGTACAACCAGTTCACTTCCATCATCTTCACAAAAATTGTCCACAATAGAATTCAACAAATATTTCTTCAGCAATGTAACCTGCAATCAACTGGCCCACCAGGTGTTTCAGAGGTAATCAGAGACCATGTCTCCAATCGCACGCCGAAACGAGGCTTCATTAATGGATAATTTGTAAGTTGTTTACATTCCTTGCCAATGGCTTACTGCATTTTCGCAGAACCTGACAGACAAGACTGTCATTCACTGTCCACTGACTGCCGAAGCAGACACAATTGCCAAACTATTTGGACGCTAGAAAAAGGGAATGCCAAGCTAAATTATTGTTGACTCAGGTTTTTTTTCACCAACCCGACTGCCACTTAGCAGCAAAAAGTTTTTTTAGAACCAGTATTGGCGCCAATCAACTGTAATTTAATACGGGTGTGAGGAGTAAGTGTACTTATCCCCAGACAAGTACTTTTCTGATATTTTAACACCTTTTCAAAAGAGCTCATTAGATTTTTCCACAGGATTCAAGGCAGTTAAACAACAGTTAATATTAATAAAAAAAAATAGTAAGAATGCTAAATACAATCGAAAAATGAGAATTTAAAGGTTTAGTGACTTTTTTTGAGCGTTTGAAAATTTTTCTCCCAATAAAAGAAACTTGCTTGGAAAATGTCTTTTGAAAAATTAAATGCCACAAAAGACTAAGTTGATCTTTTCAGGCGCATCAGGGCTTTAAGTTTGTTGAGCTGCGGCGACAAATCGTATAAGGAGAAGACATTATACCAATGTTGAGAATCTGGATTGCATACCAAATTAGCTGCTTATGTTTCAGCTAAGACAGGAGTCGACAGCAAGCGGAGAGCGCTGCACAGAGAATCCGTTTTTACAAGTGGCGCAGGTTAAAGGTCGTTCGCAGCATATGTTGTCCTCGTGTCCTGCTGCAGCACTAAGCAAACAAATCGGTATGCAGTCACAACTGTAAGAAACAAACTCGACCACACACACACAATCACTGGAACACATACGCACATACCCTAACACCGGAAACAGTAGCTGAATTTGTTGCTTCCTGTTTGTTAAGCAAGGCACGCCACAATAAACATACAAACACAAAAGAGAAATGAAGCAAGAGGTAGGGATACGGAAAGCATGAAAGCATGAGCAGCAGTAGGACGAGAAGTTGTATGACTGTGCCGGGTAAACGACATGTGCAAGCTGTCACAGTTGTTTTAACAAATTGTTTGGGGAGGTCTGTTTTTTTTTTCTATAGAAAACATGAATTGGGAATTTGTTTCTATTGCTTGTCGAACAAATTGTTGGCTGAAATTTAAAAATTAGAAATTCTACGTATAAAATTATATTTATATTTAAAGTGTATACAAAGATTTCTTTGTGACTTTACGTTTATATAAAAACGACATTAAAAAGTGAGTTGCGATAAAAAGAAATATATATATTGTATTGTAGTATGTGGGATTGGTGTTGGGCTGTTTACCCAAATGCCACTAGTATGAAACAACTGATCCCTAACAACAACGATGACAACGAGAACAACGATAAAGGATGAACAACGATTACTGATGAAGAAGGTGGCGAGGTGGCGAATTCGCAAACACGATGATCAACGAAGAACAAGAGCGCAACGCTAAGAGAGTGCTGCATGAAGGCGGCAAGAGTTGTTGTTTGCTTGTTAAAGAAGTAAGTTGTGCGTTCTGCCTGTTTGGCTACGAGAGCGACAAAAATACGATAATAAAGACAACGGTGAAGACATAACCGACAACAAAGAAATTGAATTAAATATCCCGTATTATTTGTTATAAAGTACGAATAAATTTTATACTATTTTAATAAAACCCCACATAGTATACGAGAACAAGATTTTTTAATTGCAGGAACGAAAAGTGCAACATATTTTTGTACTGTGTTTTATAAATTTATAATGAATTTACTTTCTTTGGGTTATGCCCATCATTCCTTTAACCTAACTATCCCCTTTTTTAGTTAGAATAATAAATATTGCAAGCTAAATTGACCAAATCTGTTAACACCCAAGTCAACCATATCGTGTATCTACCGTAGAATCGATCTACATCAAAGAATTTATTTGAGCGAGTAGTTTGGAGGTCGCTTATGGATATTTACGTCGTGGATTCAAAAAAATTATGGTCTTTTGTGTTTGTTGGACGAATGTGCGTAACAGGAATAAAGACAAAATTTCGACACTATAAGGCATATACTCCTACAGTGAAAATACAGTCAAGGCTTGACAGGTTTGAGGTACAATGTGAAATTAAATAAATTTGAAGGTATTTTGTCATTTGATCCCGGACATAGTGACTTAACAGCAGAACTGTCGAATTTCGCCTTAAAGTAAAAATAATGTGTACATATAAAAAATTTCCGGTTGAAGAAAATCGAATTTCGAGTTGATGGAAATATCATGGGTATCCTGATGATATTTTGTGGGCTTTGTTTTTTAAGAAATGGTAGTTCACTTAATATATCACCTTGCCATCAAACTTCTGTATGAAACAGTGACGCAGCACACCACGTAATAGTTGCGTCAACAGCTAAATAACTTTAAAAAAAGACTTAACAATTAGTTACGAATTCACTTTAGTCCTTTTAAAAAACAAAGATTGATAAAATTATACCCTTCGACCATTGAAAATGGTCAAAAGAGGGTATACTAACTTTGTGCAAAAGTACGTAACACGCAGAAGGAGGCGTGGGAAACCCTACAAAATATTTATATTCTTGGTCAGGATCACTAGCCGAGTCGATTGAGCCTTGTCTGTCTGTTCGTCCGGATGGCCAGATAAACACACAGATCTCAGCTATTATAAAAGCTAGAGACATCAAATTTAGCATGAAGGTTTCTGTTTACCAGGCGCTGATCAAGTTTATTTCAAATGTTGGGTGGCACGGCCACCACCCCCATAAATCAATAGTTTAATCTTTTAAATAGATTTGTGAGCGACACATAAAAGTTACAACATTCTTAGACCAATACTTAGCTAATTATAAAACCAACAAAACGTCAAAATTTCAATCCGATCGAACAACAAACACCCACGTCATTAAACAAAAACCTTGTTCGCTTTGATTTTGTATACAGACCAGCAAGCTGTGACATCATTGCAATGCTCATGAAGGAAAAAAAAGGAAAGATAATGCGAGCGCGTAGCGCCAGCTGTTGCTCTCCTCTCCTTTGCTATGCTCACGAATTTTTTGCATTTAAACGCACACACATACATATATTTGTGCTTGGCCAATGAAATGCCACATGCATATACGCATATAAATATGCGCTTGCTAATGTTTACTTTACGTTATTTCTTTTGAGTAGTAGGAGTAGTATCGTACAATTATAGACTCTTTACGTTTAAATAAAGGTCGAAGGGTATCCCACTTTAGCGTGCCGCACGACTGTTGCTCTCGTTTTATTTTATTTCAATTAGGCTAAGATGTATCAAAGTACGCCAAGTTATAGACGCGAAAAGTATACGATTTTCAATAATTACACAATTTTACGGTACAATATAAGCCTCTTAAATGACAGGCCAATGACATATCTGTATTTAATACACGCGATAGAAGGAGTATACATACATACACGTATGATGCATGCTAGAAATAAGTCTAAAGTCCTGTTCTAACCATTTTTCGTATAGCTGCAATGCAAACTTTCGGTCAATTTTCAATATCATTCGAAATATCGTAAACAAACTTTCCACATAATTCAAATGCTTCATTTATATATAATTCTTCTAAAATTACATAAAATCGGTCCACTATATCATAAGTCTACCATAGAAGTACGAAGTAGAAGTATTTGATCATTTGTAAATGAATATAAAATTCAACTGGTTTATTTTTAATAGTCTTTAAAAAGTTGACTCATTACTTTTTTGCGAAAGGCATGATTTCGACATTTTATTTTGTGGACGGGTTCCAAAATAAAATGACAAAACAGTTTAGTACTCTTGTGCAAATGTGGGTAACAGGAGAAGTGATTACTCAAGAAAAATGAACATATTTACCTATGCGTCTGTACGACGTTTGTGTTGTCAGCTTCAAATTCGAATGCGATTTTGGCCCATGATTAAAGTATGCAAGGTGGTCTCTTCACAAACACACAATACTTTGGGTGCCGACCGACCACCAGGTATTATTTCATCATGGTTTGCCCAATAAATCCGCCCGCACGTCCGTCTGTATGAACTAGACAGGTTACATTCAAAAAAGCGGCTACAAAACATTGACAGATCGTAACTATATATCTTCTTCCGTCTATTTATAGTACGAAGCCTTAAACATATACATACCATTTATATATATCATGATTTGGGAGAAATTTCATACATTTGCTAACACACAAAAGATGACTGACCTCAAAGCATGATATGAAAGCAATCGGTGGAAAAACTAACATTTGACCATTTTCAGTCATATGTATGTATGTATATATACTTGTATGGGCATAAAGTCTGCGGCATACCAAAGTATCTTGTTGTTCTGAGCATCAATCAAGCGCTTCGACTTTCTTTTTATGACCACTCTGCACACGTGTAATTTGTTTCGCTTTCTTTTGCGGTTGTCCGAGTATCCAATACAGTCCTCGTTTGGTGTAGTCGTATTGGATAGAGGGAACTGTTACCCAGTAGCCTGAGGTTTTGTGTGGCTATCGCTGGTTTTTTTTGAGCTGTTGACCAAATGTCGTTCACCAAAAAAAAAATAGATTTATGCTTGCAGCAATTTTAAGTAACAGAAAACGAGCAAATTTTTTGTAGCAACCCCTTCTATTCCTCCATTTCTCCACCTGTCGTCACACCCTTCAATTGAAGCCTCACTGCTGCGTGATGGCTACCTGCTGGCATGAGAACATAAGGGCGGCATGATGTAACTGGCGCTCGTAATAAATCTAAAAAGAATCACACAGTGATTTACAGTTTTTTTCATGTTAAGTTCCTCCGTGATTAAGCCAACTGTAGCTGCAGTCACAATGTGATGCCTGATTGCAATCACCAATGCACAGTGCTGTCAGTGTTGACGAAAATTGGGTGCTTTTTGAAGAAAATGGATAAAAATAGAACGGATTGGGTTGAAAAGACAAAGACATTTTTAGCATACCTGTTCTATGATCGAAGAACTCTGGCTTATGGAGACCTACAAATGGATAGACATGTTACGAAGATACACCCTTTAGACCCTCCATCGTCCGGGTTGTTTACCAAGCTTTAATCTACTATAGTAATTTTATCTTATAATCACCCAGCTCAACTCTTAGCATTCTCAACAATGATAAATCATTTAAGGTCTGACGGTTTCGGATGAAATTCGATGTGTAATGCAATGGTTTTGACAGCAGGTTACTCGGAAATACTTTTCGTGAGAAGTGAGTGATAGAATCTATGTGTTTTGACTGTCGAAGATATTATAGTTAGCCAGTACGTATTAGTCAAAATCAGAAAGCATTCCTTTTAAAGGTCACCTACAAATCGATTTGAAAATTTTAATTATCGCGCTTTGTATCAAAAGCAAATAAAATAGAAAAATGTTCTTCTTAACTTGTGGGGGTGCTAAGCGTTGCATCCAAAAGTTAAAATAAACTTAATCTACGTGTTGAATGTAGAATTCCTAATGCTGAATTTGGTGATAGCTGAGATCGTGACATTCAAACAGACAGATAGACGGACATGGCTCAATTGGACCGACTAGTGATTCTGAGCTAGAATATATGTATATATGTATTAACTGGCAATATCAACATTCTGCGTTAGAAGAAACCATGATTGACAAGATAGTGGGTGGGGCTCATCCCTCGTCTCAACAAACATTTATTACCGAAAATAACAGGTTGTGTGTTTCTTCAGGTAATACTGCGTCTGCATTTCGTCGTAAATGTGCGGAAAAATGGGCGATGACATCCCACCGCACTTCACAATCACAGTAGTTTGTACTACAAGGGTACAAGTTTGTAGAGACTTTTCTACACTGGCATCGCCGAGGTGCGATGGCATTGCAGAGCCAAGCCAACAGCTTCTGTTCCGCTTCGAAAATATTAAGATACAATGGTGGGATCCAGCTCGGAGGAGACATCTTTCGACCTTCTAAAACATCGTTCGAGGCACACATTCTCGCAGTCTAACCCAATTGGCTCGCAACAACCGAGCTGAAACGGCAATCTAAGTCGAATTTATCCGAGGACGTGGCGACCGATAAGTCTTCGCAGAGATCTCTCTCAAAGCACAAATTAACATCAACAAAGCCGTGGCGCCTCAGCTTATTTGAAAGGCGCAGATATCATGCAGTTATGAAGGCATTTTTATACCCTTCGACCATTGAAAATGGTCAAAAAAGGGTATACTAACTTTGTGTAAATGTATGTAACAGGCAGAAGGAGGCGTGGCAGACCCCTCAGGATCACTAGCCAAGTCGATCAAGCCATGTCTGTCTGTCTGTCCGGATGTCTGGATGTCTGGGTGTCTGGATGTCTGGATGTCCGGATGAACACACAGTTCGCAGCTATTATAAAAGCTAGAGACACCAAATTTGGCATGAAGGTTTCTGTTTATCCGGGACAGGTGAAGTTTATTTCAAATTTTAGGTGCCACGCCCCCCGCCCACGCAAATCAATAATTTCATCTTTTAAGCTGATTTGCGAGCGACATATAAAAGATACAACATTCTGAGTAAGACCATGCTTAGCTAAATATAATACCAACATAACGTCAAAATTCCAATCCGATCGGACAACAAACAGAGAAGTTATTAAACAAAAACCTTGTTCGCTTTGATTTTGTATACAGACCAGCAAGCTGGCAAGCTGACGTCATTGCAATGCTCATGTAGGAAAGAAAGGGAAAGAGGATGCGAGCGCGTAGCGCCATCTGTTGTTCTTCTCTTCTTTTCTATGTACACGCATACATACATTTGTGCTTAACCAATGAAATGATACACGCATATACACGTATTCATACACAGACGCATATAAAGGCTTACGTTACGATATTTCTCTTAAGTAGAAGTATTGTATAATTATTGACTCTTTACATTTCAAAAAGGTCGAAGGGTATCCAACTGTCGCGTGCCGCTCGACTGTTGCTCTTGTTAGGCCTGTGTTTGTCGGAATGGAAAAGTGCATAACAGGCAGAAGGAGGCATCTCCGACCCCATAAACTTTATATATTCTAAATCAGTATCAACAGCTGAGTCGATTGAGCCATGTCTGTCTGTCCGTCCCAGAGGTAGGACTACTAAAAAAATAAAAAAAAATATCTTAATTCTGCGTGCAGATCAAGTTTGTTTTAGAAACAAGCCCCTTTTCGCCTAAATACAATAATAAGAAAAAAAACATATTTCATATGCAATTATATGAATATCGAATGCCGCTGCAGGCAGCTTTGTATTATGCAATTTTGGAAAGTATGGACGCCGGAGTCAATAGACAGACGATCTATCATTTCGGAATGACAACCAGTCAAAGAGCAGAGCTGGAAACTATGTCCCATTTTTCCCACCCATTGCCACAATACTTACAGTCAACGCTGACTTTGATGCGCTTGGAAACCGTAGGAGGCACCCCGTTGGATGCAATGCAAAGATAGGCGCCCATGTCTAGTCGTGAGATACGGGTTATCTCCAGAGTGTCTCCCTCCCACTCGTTCACTGTAATTCACAGAATTCGATTTTGTCTTTAAATGATTGATGCCTTGGACAACGTCAACACTTACCAATGTGATTCTTATTGATGGCAATTCGAGAGTTATCATCGCGCTTCCATTTGATAATGGGTCGGGGACTGCCGCTGGCCCGGCACCTCAGTGAGATGTTGGCACCCTCGCGTACAATGACGTCGCTCGAACTCAGCGAATCGTCGATGTTGGGAGGAACTGAAAGTAGGCGCAACCAGAGCCACAAATTTATTCAATAGTTATCGGTGAGTAAGATGACTAAATTATTATAAATTGTATTTTCAGAGACTCGCGTAACAACAACAAACATAAAATCTCAACGTTTTTCACGTTTCTATAACAATGCAGAACGCACAGAACTGCACAGAATTCACTAGTAGAAGAAGGGTTAAAAATTTATCGTTTTTAACAATATTTTAAGCCGGTTCATATTCTTTTGCTTCCCGGATTGCTTTTGATTTCGAGCCAGTTTTAAATAGAATAATTACAAGCATTCTAACTATTTTAATCTAATAACTTTTTTAAATCGGTTTCACTTTAAATGATATAGGTCCTCAAAGTTGGTAGATTTCCGTGTGATTAATTTGGGTAGGTAGAATGTTAAAAAACTAGGTAACAGCTTAACCCTTTTTGGGTTCCAATTGATATATATGTTAATTAGTTGTCAAAAAATATCAAATAAGAAAGGATTTTCCAGAAAAAATTGATGTTGACGGTATGCCCATTTTTTAACGCAACGTTGATGGTTGAAAAAAACACAATTCCTATATTTTTTTTTGAAACACATAGCTTCAAAAGTACATTAAATGCTATAGAAATCACGTAAGCGCACGTGCACATGTGTGCAGATTGCATGGTTAATATACTTGAACTGTTCTTAAGAAACGTTTTAAACTTTTTTTGTGTGTTATCCCAAACATAAAATCGTAAACACTGGCTATGCACTTATTTTTCCCTATAATATGTAATACATTGCCTTGAAAAGAATCACCCTAGTTGATGATGTGGGGGTTTTCAAATCATATTTCTAATATGGTCAATAAAACCATAGGTGTCCTAGGCTTTATCAAGAGATGGTCTAAGGAATTCGACGATCCTTATATTACAAAGACTCTTTACGTTTCACTTGTTCGTCCCATTCTCGAATACGGTTCATGCGTATGGTGTCCCCAGTACACTATTCATAAGGAACGCATCGAATCTATACAGAGGAATTTCTTACTTTTTTCCTTACGCGACCTTAACTGGGATGAACATTTGAGACTGCCTTCCTATAATAGTAGACTTCTGTTACTAAATCTGCCTTCCCTAACTAACCGCACAACCATGCTAGGGGTCTTATTTATTAACAACCTTATGCATGGTGACATTGACAGTGAGGCCTTGGTAAGGCAGCTACACTTACCTGTTCCTTGCAGAAGAACTCGCTATTTTCTTCCACTAATACTTCCTTATTGTAGTTCGAACTATGCACTCCATGATCCTTTCATGGTATTATGTTCGGACTACAATAAGCTCCAATACGTCATAGCTAGCACTAACTCTATTGCTGCTATAAAGTCTTTAATTCTTGCCTATTTAGCACGTAATTAGAAATTAGTACTTTATGTTATGTTATTTCTTTTTTTCCTATTTGCATGCCGCTAGCTCCTCTTCCTTATGGGCCATGGATTTTAAAAAAATTCATGGTCTATTGTGGCGCCAATACATACATGTGGATATACAGACAGGTATGTATCGGCGTTCCACTCGAATTTTTGTAACTTATTGATTGTCCTAAATATTCCATAAAAATTTGAAATTAAGTATTTGAAAACTATTTTTGATTGATAATAAGCGGTTGTATCACGGTCCGTTCGACTGTAGTTTTCCTTTTAGTTTATACAAATATATAAAACCAGCCGAATGCTACAGTCAGGTTCTGACTGTAGAAGGCCATGACGTTCATGTACCATATCATTGTCCTAACACAAATGTATGCATGTGTGTGCGTTTGAATGCAAAAACTGCATGTGCACAGAACAGAAGAAGAAGAGCAAAAGCTGGCCCTACGCGCTCGCATTGTCTTTCCTTTTCTTTCTTACATGAGCATTGCATTGACGTTACAGCTCGCTGGTCTGTATTTTTTTTTTTTTTTTTTATTAAGCGTTGAAGCCATACATTCTAAATAGCATCTTAACAACACATCAAAAACAAATCATAAAGAACCAAACCTCTTACGAGGTTTACTAGCAGGTGGTGGGAGGGCTGGACAATAAACGAATAGTCTTGTAGAAAACCAGTCTTTTAAGTCGCCTTAACGGCTTAGCTGGTAGCAGTCTCCTTGCAAGTATATTGCGGTGTCTAACAAGTCGATCGTTGTATCTGCTGGAATATCTACAAATCTGTTCTTCCACAGTGTGTAGATTGAGATCACGGTGAAGTGTGCAGCCACGCACGTACCAAGGACAGTTAGTTATCTGCCGCAGGGTTTGGTTCTGCATTACATGTATCCGCTTATAATTTGTTTTGGCAGCAATCCCTCAGATCTGCACTCCGTACAGCCAAATTGGAGTTCCTTTGCTTATCAACCATCTTAGTTGCTGCAATCTTTGGTCACACCTTTCTGTTATTGCTTTTAGGTAAGGCCCAAAAGTAAGGCGCTTATCTAAAATTATTGAGTTATTTCGCTTGAGATGGCTGTTCCAATGTCACACTTTCATAACAAACGTGTTAAGTGTGAAACACGGATTCATTGTTTTTGAAGGATTGACCTTCATGTTCCACCTTGGAACTGTAAAGAACCGCAATGACATCGGCGTAGGTCGCAATGATAGCCTTTGAGCGATATTGCCCTCGTAGTTAGATCTACGTAAGTCAGCAGTATATAAAGAATAGAGCAGCGGGCCAAGGACGCTGCCCTGCGGAACTCTAGCTAACATTTGGCAGGGAGCAGAGTAGGTATCCCTGTACCTGACCATAAACTCCCGTCCATCCAGATTTGACCGCAGGAGGCCAAAGTAAGGTGCTAGTCACAGACTTTTTATTTTGAATAAAAGTCCAATATGCCAGATCCTATCGAATACTTGCTACATGTCGATAAAGACTGCATTGCAGTACTCAAGGTCATCAAACGCCTGCAGTATATGTTGCACCAGTCTGTGAACCTGTTCTACGGTACCATTACCCTCTCGGAAGCCGAACTGATGTTCCGGCAAGATGTTGTTTTGACTTATGACAAAACTGATACGTTTGGCAATAAGCCTCTCCCACACCTTAGAAATTGAGGGCAGCAGACTTTTTGGCTGGTATGACTCCGGGTCCTCTTCCGGTTTGCCTGGCTTATGAATCATTTGGATAGCTGCAATCTTCCGCTGCTTGCGTTGAAGAGATGCTCGAATTGGTAGAGCTTTAAGTGTCGCATAGCAAATCCTATCGATGCCAGGAGCCTTGTTCTTTGGTAAGGATTTTATGACATCTACTATCTCCTCGACGCTAGCTGGCGCAATGGGTAAAGCCATTTCCAGCGGTGTCTGTAGGCTGTAATTTGTTTCACTGACCTCTTCCACAGTAGCAAAATCGTACGGTGTGAATCGTGTTTGCAGATGTTGAGCAAATACGTTTGCCTGTTTTTCCACATTCTTAGCATGATTACCTCCAGGGCATGGGACAGGAACCTGCCTAAACTTTTGCTCAAAAAATTCGCTTCTTAGTCGTCTTAGTAAGTTTTTTAGCTGATTTGCTGCCCGGTTCCAAAGAAGTCGATCCCACGGGTCTTGAGATCGAGTCGCTCGTCTTCTTAGGCGCCTTTTTGTTACAATAAGCTCTCTGGCCTCCCTTGTGAGTATAATGCCATATCTAATCGGTTCTGTCGAAGAATCAGGAGGAGTTGAATCAGCAGCTGCTGTGTAGATTTGCTCAGTAAAAGTGTCTACTCCCATTTCAATATCTTCCCCAGAATTAAGCGTAATGTCTAATTGAATGGCTCTCCCCAGAGCCAGTGTCGCGCATTCAAGTCACCATCTACAAAGTATATTTGTCCGCAAGCACGGAGTAGATTAGTGGAATGTCTTTCTTATATTTTGTTTCTTGGGGGCAGTAAATGGCACTGATCTCCATGTCACCAAGGTCAGTTGCCTCCTTAACTGATGACATCTGAATGGATCGCGTTTCAGTGACCCTTTGTGGAAAATGGCGAAGGGTACCCTTTACCAATCCCGCCGCTCCTCCGACACCGTGATTATTACGCGATGGTTTGTACGGAGAATAGAACGTGTATCCATATATCTTCACTGTTTCTCCTCGGTTCAGCCTAATCTCATTTGAAAGAAGAATATCGACGCTGTTGCTGTGCGCGAAGAGCTCAATTTCTCTGGCTTTGCATGAAATGACATTGACATTCCAGATAATAACCTTAAGGTGGTTCATTGTGAGGCCGAAATGTGTCATGAGACTGGTGATTAGCTCTAGCCCATTTTTTTATATTATTAGCCATTTCAAATACGATATTTTCAAGCTTATCTAAGCGCTGGTTGGCTTGTTTGTTTTGCTGTTGCTGTTCCTGTTGTTCCTGTTGAAGCCACATGAGAAATTACTGTTGCTACTGTTGTTGGAGCTGTTGTTGCCATTGATGAAATTGTTGTTGTTGCTCCAGAAGCGATTGTACATCAAGAAATCTGTGATGTTGATTACTGTCTTCTCGTTGTTGCAGTGAATTTGGGTCTGTATAATATTTAGACGGCGCTGTGCAACTCCAACATTGCCTGGTTTAGAATATCCTTTTGGGGAGCGTCCACATTGTGTAGTGGCATGATCTTCTCCACACCTGGCGCATTTTGGGTGCCGGCGGCAGTATTTGGCTGTGCACCCATACTATTGGCAGCGATGACATTGTGCCATTTCCGTCGCTTTTCGCATCCTTTCAATCTTCACCATCTGGCGGCAAATATGCTTAATCTTATAAATTGCATTCATTTCGGCGCAGGGCTCAATATTGATGAAAACAATATTGAGTTTTTCCTTATTATCCTTAGATGTAGGATTACACAGCCCCACAAAAAAAAAGTGTCATGATCTGGGTATGCGGCATATGCAGTTATATGGATTTTGGGTCGCTGATTCCAAATCCGGCGTCAGAATTTCGACAGTCACCCGAAATCCATATAACTGCATATGCCCAGATCATGACAATTTTTTTTTTTTGTGGGGCTGTGAAGAACATCGTATGGCTATGAAGGCTATGAAGAACATCGTATCCAACTGCCTTCAAGCTATCTATAATATCTTTGTTTAGGGTGCTGTGATGTAGACCTCTAACTACAATGCTGTGCGGGTTTTCCGTTTAAATTTGATATGTATGATATTCAATACCTATTTCTTCAAAATGGTTAACAATTGACCTGTAGGTATCGCTATCCTTGGCAAAGATTCAGGTCGTTTCACCTTGATTGGCCTTAGCCGTAACGTTGTCCAGATTGGCGACCTCTTTTATGAGTTAAAAAACGTCATTTAAGTTGCCCTTAGGCTGTATGTCTCTGTTAGTTGCACCATCTTAAAATTGCGGACAGGGGCAGAGAGGTCGGCGAGTTCCGGCTCACCTGCAGTCGCGTTAGTAGATAATATATTTGCGTAATGGGAAATTCCTTCATCATCACTGTCTTCATGATCCATGTCTATAACCATCACTGCAAATCTGTTTTCAGAGTTTGCTTTATTGGTGATGAAGGCAGAATTGTTTCTCTGCTTACGCGCTTGGCACTAGAAGTAGGGGACAAAGATTTCGGATTCTTTTTTCTTTTAATCATTCGTTGCTTTTGGGCATTCAGCAGTCTATTGGCAGCATCCCTGGTCGTTGGCTCTTCGGTGCCAGTGGAGCATATTAGTTTATGGCCATCATGGCTATCAATACGTCTTCCGGGGCAAGAGCTGCTGGTTATTACAGTGGCTACAGTATAAGTGGGACTACTAGCCGCACTAGTAAATGTTAGAGTCGTAGTGATCGTGCTATTGCTGATGTGAGTTTCAGTGCACAAAAGGCGTTGAAAAAGTTAGCTTAGATTATTCAGACCGCACGAGCAATGAGAATTCATTGGCAATGCAAGGGCAACAGAAGGTCATTTCAAATTCACTGAAGAGCGCGATGTCTGATTACGAACATGGCAACCATAATATAAACAAAAAAAATTTGTTGTTCCACCTTTCTGTTAGTGACTCTTCCGGGTATAACGACGTAAAATCGTCGGTCCCTTGAAAGTCGCTATAACCGAATTCTACTGTATATACTTTGTGGGCTCGCCCTCACTGCTTCCTGCCTGTTGCATACATTTGCACAAAGTTAGTATACGCTCTTTTAACCATTTTCATTGTTCGAAAGGTATAAAAAAAAACAAAAGAAATTAATTAAAATGAAAAGTTGCACCGGTCGCGGCGCATAAGTGTTGAGTTGAACTCGCGGATCTCTAAGGACTGCCGTCCGCCTCTCTAACCACTCAGCCACTGCCTCAATTCCTTTTTCGATCGGCAAAGTTTCATTGTGAGCCAATTGCGTTACCATTCTGTGCAAATAAAAAGTTAAATAAAATGTTGTGTGTCCACCGCTAGATTTTAACTTCGGTATGCTTGCGTAAATTATAGGTCTGTTTAAGTATAAATGGTACGTTCAAACTGAGTTTAATTCGTTTCGTATCTCATTTATTTTTAGTCCGATTTAAATGAAATTTTCAGAACACAGCCGTGGCAATGTATTTCTCATGTAAGATGTAAAAGTTTGGTTTTTTCGGTGTATATTGTGGATTTTAAATAGTTATTACTGATTTTCCAAGGGGGGAAGGGGCGTGGCCGAATTTCAGAAAAACTTTGAGAATCCTGCATATACACGTATGGTGTCACAAAATTGTATGGTACTAGCTTTTATACTTTCTAAAATCCAGGTGTTCATACAGACCGACGGACAGACAGACATGGCTCAAGCGACTCGGCTGTTGATACTGATTCACAAATATAGGGTCCGCCACGTAACTTTTCTTTTTTTTTAAATGCAATAAAGCAAAAACGGTTCATCCGATCATCAAATTTATTTTTTCATATTAAAGTACAATCCTTCCGGTTACTTATGGAATACAAATTCGTTCAAATGGCTGCCTCGGCTGGCCTTGAAGTACGCCATACGTCCGACCCAATTTTTGAGGACATTTCCGATTGTTTGCGGCCGTATTTAGGCAACGGCGACGCGAATGCTGTCCTTCAAAGCTTGAATTGTCGCTGGCTTATCCACATAACACTTGTCTTTGACGGCGCCCCACAAATAATAATCCAACGGTGTCAAATCACAGCTCCGAGGCGGCCAAACGACATCAGAAGCCGAAATTCCGAAATAATTCGGTCTCCGAAAACAGTGCGCACAAGATCGATCGTAACGTTGGCTGTGTGGCACGGAGCGCCGTCTTGCTGGAACCAAATGTTGTCCAAGTCCTCCTCTTCGATTTCCGGGAAGAACCAATCCGTTAACATGGCGCGGTAGCGTTCGCCATTAACCGTAACGGCGGCTCCTGCCGCATTTTCGAAGAAAAATGGGCCAATGATGCTGCCGGCCCAGCAGCGATATTACCGGCAGTACGCACTTTTTTTGGTTTCTCACGCGTTGGTTGATCAATAAGAGTGCAGGTTTCTCTCAATTTAAAAAAAAAAAAAAAACGCACATACGGAGCGGACGGTGCTTTGTTATGGCTCACTTTCGTTCGTAATTTTCGCACACATTCTGCAACATTACCATAATAATACCCTTCGACCATTGAAAATGGTCAAAAAGGGTATACTAACTTTGTGCAAATGTATGTAATAGGCAGAAGGAGGCGAGGGAGACCCCACAAAGTATATATATTCTTGCTCAGGATCACTAGCCAAGTCGATTAAGCCATGTCTGTCTGTGTCCGGATGTCTGGATGTCCGGATGAACACACAGATCTCAGCTATTATAAAAACTAGAAATTTTGCATGAAGGTTTCTGCTTATCCGGGACAGGTGAAGATTCTTTCAAATGTTGGGTGCCACGCCCCCGCCAACGCGAATCAATAATTTAATCTTTTAAGCTGATTTGTGAGCGACATATAAAAGATACAACATTCTGAGTAAGACTATACTTAGCTAATTATAATACCAACATAACGTCAAAATTCCAATCCGATCGGACAACAAACACAGACGTCATTAAACAAAAACCTTGTTTGCTTTGATTTTGTATACAGACCAGCAAGCTGTGACGTCATTGCAATGCTCATGTAGGAAAGAAAAGGAACGAGAATGCGAGCGCGTAGCGCCATCTGTTGTTCTTCTCTTTTTTTCTATGCTCACGCATTTTTTGCATTCAAACGCACACACACATACATACATTTGTGCTTGACCAATAAAATGATACACGCATGTACACGTATTCATACACAGACGCATATAAAGGCTTACGTTACGATATTTCTATTAAGTAGAAGTATTGTACAATTATTGACTCTTTACGTTTCAAAAAGGTCGAAGGGTATCCCACTGTCGCGTGCCGCTCGACTGTTGCTCTTGTTTTCAAAGTAAAACTGCACTATTTTAACGCGTTCCTCAATCGTATTCACAACCATTTTCGTTCAGCGGAAGGATAAAACTTACATTCTGTCAAATCAGATGTAACATCAAAATAACCACTAGTTAAAGAAAAATGTTAGATAGCGGACCCTGTATATATAGTTTATGGGGTCGGAGATTCCTCCTTCTGCCTTTCCGTTCCGACAAACACAGTAGACCATGATTTTTTTAAAATCCATTGCCTAAAAAACAGCACTAATAAAGCAATGAGTTAAGTTTAACTAACACGTCGCGGAAATACCATGTTTAAGTTTTAAATTAAGTTAGGCAAAGCACAAAACAGTTAAAATAAACAGAGCAATAGCCAAAGCAGCAAAGTTAGTTCTGCTAACCGACAACTAACACGATGATAGACAGTCGAGCTTAAACACACACCGCTAAGAAAGCGACGTGCCACAAGAAGCATGTTAATCAGATCAAAATGTACAACTGTAGAATGAATTGAAATATGTAAATAAAATATCATTCGTTACTTAATTAGGCGTAATTTTTTTGAAGATCAATTGCTAAACATTAGCTGATGCAGTCACGCACACTTTAGCACTGCACACTCAGTCAAACAATTGTGAAATTCAATAGCGAGCATTAAAACGCTGCGAATATGTCTACATCACAGAATCAACGCAAGAACGTTGCAGATAACATGGAACAACCAGTCGCATCAACTTCTGCACAGTCTCAGCAGCTAGAAGTTTCTCGTGTAGGTATTAAGCCACCGGCATTTTGCAGGGAACAACCGGACTTGTTATTTTTACAATTAGAATCGCAATTTGCAATTGTTGGCATAACAACGGCTCCTTCAAAATACCACCATGTCATTACATTATTGGAGCCGCAGCAGTTCATACATATTAATGAGATCATCCGTGATCCTTCAGTGATGAAAAAGCATCACTCCCTGATTAAGGAACACACCGATTCTAATGATCGCAAACTTAACAATCGCATACATGAGATGCAGTTGGGCGACCTGAAACCTTTACAATTGCTGTAACGATTGAGGATGCTTTCATACAACAATGTCTCGGAGAAGGTTATCAAGACACTCTGGTTGGAGATACTTCCAGACACCGTCCGTGCTATCGCATCTATCATTGACAGCGACTTAACCAAAATGTCTCTGTCAGCGGACAAAGTAACGGAGGCTCAGAGCAAACCTTCGATTTCGGCGGCACATGCAGCGAACAACGATCTACTGGCAGACAATTGACGCGCTGCGCAAGAAAATACAGCAGATCAAATCCAATATATCCAGAAAAGACCATACGAACAACAATTCCAAATCTACTTCGCCATTTTGTTACTACCACGCCAGATGGCGTTTGGAAATTCATCATACCTGACGTCACCAAACCAATTATCGGTCCTGCATTTTTTCGTGCGTACAATATAGTGGTATATCTACGTCGTAAGCTCCTCATCGGAAGCTCTACAAAGCTTTTTGCCAGAGTATCCATATGCACTGTAGAAGTAGAAAAACTGCACATTGTTTTGCTTTAAAACAATGCCCGCTACAAAGCACTTCTGCGTGAATAGCTATCAGGCAAAAAAATACAATTAGAATTTACGGAACGCCAAGACAGCTGTTCAGCACAATATCTTTATAAAGGATCAACTAGTGCACTGCTATAGTAAAGCTTTTGTTTTTGGTTTTTATTTGTATGATCAATTTTCTTTTAAAAAATAATTGCTAAAGGACATCTTATATATAAATAAATAAATATCTTATATATAAAATTCTGCTGTCACACTGTTTGTAACCGAAATCCTCCGAAACTACTTGACCGATTTTGATGAAATTTGGAGGCTATATTCTGTAGACCTGGCAATCGGCTAACATATATTTTTCGTACCCCTAACCGATAAGGTTTGTCCACCGCTAACATTTTTTTATTTCACACTGTTAGTAACCGAGCTCCTCCGAAACTACTTGACCGATTTTGATGAAATTTAGAGGGTATATTCTGTGGGCCTCTCTCAATTTCAATTTCAGACTCTGCATTGTTGTAGTTGTCAACTCAGAATATTAGTTGTTGTTGTGCTTGATTACCGAGGATCAACGCGTGGGAGTGAAAAAGAGACAACCAGCTGCAACGCAAAGGGGCCGAGTTGAGCCGTTGTAAATAAGAGTCGAACAACGACAATTAACCCGTTCCAGAATGAATAGACGCAGAACAAGTAACCAACATCGCCAACAGGTGCATCGAGCATTTGTATCAAATTCATTCCTGCATCTGGCATTCCATTACGAGCCCGATATTGAATATTATGCTCATTCAAAAGTCGCTATTGGTGGTATGGACAAGGAATGCCCCCATTGTCATGCTCTCAAATTCAACAAGGAGCCGTGTGTTGCGCGTCTGGCAAGGTCCAACTACCTCCGATTGAAATACCACCTGAACCATTGAACGGTTTACTTACCGGCACCGATCAAGAATCTAACATCTTCCTAAAGTCCATTCGAACATTCAATTTATGCTTTCAAATGACATCGTTCGGAGCAACAGAAGTCATAAGAAATAGTAATGCAAATGGTCAACAATACAATTCTACATTTAAAATCAGAGGCCAAGTTTATCATAAAATGGGCGCATTGTTACCGATGCCAAACGAATCACACAAATTTTTGCAGATCTACTTTATGGGCGGTGAGCACTCCGCAAGCGCACTTGCAAATCGCGTGAATGCACGTTGTGACTATAATCATCTTGATTCAGCTTTTGCTAGACGCATCGTCGGCAAGTTGGACGATCTACTCAATAAGCATAATGAATTGCTGCAAATATTTCAATCACACATGCCCAAATTGCAATCCGATAATCACGCTATAGTCATTAAACAACAACAACAATTGGACAACACATTCGTAGATTCAATGCACCTGTTGTTGACGACGTTGCTGGAATCATGGTGTGTGTGCAAAGAAAAGAAGAGAAGAACAACAGAGGGTACTACGCGCTCGCATTCTCTTTCCTTTTTTTTCCTTCATGAGCATTGCAATGACGTCACAGCTTGCTGGTCTGTATAAAAAATCAAAGCGAACAAGGTTTTTGTTTAATGACATTTAAAATAAACTTCATTTGCGCCGGATAAACAGAATCCTTTATCCCAAATTTGGTGTCTCTAGCTAATAACTGAGATATGTGTGTTTATCTGACAATCCGGACAGACAGACAGACATGGCATATTCGACTTGGCTAGTGATCCTGAGGAAGAATATATATACTTTGTGGGGTCTGCCACGCCTCCTTCTGCCAGTTACATACATTTGCACAAAGTTAGTATACCCTTTTTTGACCATTTTCAATGATCGAAGGGTATAAAAATTTGATTTTATATTTTTATGCAATATTTAAGACCATTAATAAGTTACAAATACGTGGGACGCCGATACATGCATGTTTGCATTTGCACATTTATGTTTTGTCGCCCTGCTCAGACTTGCAGATTTGTGCAAGATTCGGCAAAGTTTATTAAAGTGTTCTAATTACATATGTTGCGCACCAAAAAATTTAACAATTATTTTTTGTTAAGCTTTTAAATTATTTAATAGAAAAGAACTCCGATCTCTGTTAAACTCATTGGCCTAAGAGTCCGACCACTAAGCTACTGTACAACTCCCGCTGTCGCCTTAACTGTTCGGTGTCACGTAAAAATGCATACATAAACTTATTGCCCTCTTGTCTATTCGCTTTTGTATTGTTAATGTGTTCTTCTTCTTCTGTCTGTCAATTGAATTTGTACGTGTCGTTCGAATTTAATAATAAAAATATTACATTTATTTTTTAATTGCTTAATAATAGTCCAAATAAAGCAAAATTTTCATTGTAAATAACGGAAAATAAATGATACACGGTGTACTATGATAGTCCATGGCCTTCTACAGTCAGCACCCGACTGTAGCGTTCGACTGGTTTTATTTTTAAGTTGGACACAACCTTTTCCGCCTCCATAAATCAGTTATGAAATTTTTGAAGCTATATTACCGCTTAGATATTAATTCAACAACCAAAGTTATTTGTCTCACATGACAAAAACCTTGCCATGGGCTTTTTGTAAAAATTTCATTTCACACGATATTTAAGCAAGCATACCTATATTCAAATCAACCGTCAGACAGCATTTTATTGAACGTTTTATTTGCATTGAATGGTAACAGAATTCGTTCATAATGCAACTTTGCCGAAATATAAAGGAGTAAGGCAATGTCTGAGTGGTAAGAGTGTCGGACGGCAAGTCAGAAGGGAATGTGTGTTCAATTCTCATGTACGATTCCATTTATTTATCTATTTATATCCTTCGCCAATGTTCTCACTTAAAGCAAATTTATGTAACAGTCAGAAGCGGCGTTATACACGTATTCATATACGGACATATATTGCATATGAAGGCTTACATTACATTATTTATTTAAAAAAAAAAGTGCCGCTCGACTGTTGCTGTCGTTTAAGATGTATATAATATATATAACATATAAATATTATATATCTTCGAAATCTATGGCTTTATACATTCAGAGCAAGACTAGAACGATTGACCAGTTTTTATACCCTTCGACCGTTGAAAATGGTCATAAAATGGTATACTAACTTTGTGCAAATGTGTGTAACAGGCAGAAGGAGGCGTGGGAGACCCCACATAGTATATATATTCTTGCTCAGGATCACTAGCCAAGTCGATTAAGCCATATCTGTCTGTCTGTCCGGATGTCTGGGTGTCTGGATGTCTGGATGTCCAGATGAACACACAGATATTAGCTATTATAAAAGCTAGAGACAACATATTTGGCATGAAGGTTTCTGTTTATCCGGGACAGGTGAAGTTTATTTCAAATGTTGGGTGCCACGCCCCCCGCCCATGCAAATCAATAATTTCATCTTTTAAGCTGGTTTGCGAGAGACATATAAAAGATACAACATTCAACATCAGACTGTACTTAGCTAATTATAATACCAACATAACGTCAAAATTCCAATCCGATCGGACAACAAACACAGAAGTTATTAAACAAAAACCTTGTTTGCTTTGATTTTGTATACAGACCAGCAAGATGTGACGTCATTGCAATGCTCATGTAGGAAAGAAAAGGAACGAGAATGCGAGCGCGTAGCGCCATCTGTTGTTCTTCTCTTTTTTTCTATGCTCACGCATTTTTTGCATTCAAACGCACACACACATACATACATTTGTGCTTGACCAATGAAATGATACACGCATATACACGTATTCATACACAGACGCATATTAAGGCTTACGTTACGATATTTCTATTAAGTAGAAGTATTGTACAATTATTGACTCTTTACGTTTCAAAAAGGTCAAAGGGTACCCCACGGTCGCGTGCCGCTCGACTGTTGCTCTTGTTGTTTATTATTTGCTGAACTTGTCCTAAATTTGTATACCATAATCCTGGATTGTCATTACTTAACTTAGACAACATTGGAACTACAAGCTTGTGCATACGTTCCACCTGACCATTTCCACCATGTGCACCGGTGGCAATGAGCAAGTGTTGAATATTATCAATACCTGTACTGCGGGTTGGATACAACCAAACATATTTTGAAAACCCATTTACCACAGCTAAAATATGATTATATCGCACATTCGTTAGTTCCATTCGGCCAATATGGTCAATATGGTATGTAACAAACGGTATATTACCATTATCGATTGCTGTGAAAGCCCCCTCCCTTTTTACCAGATTTCGCGTTAATTATTATGCAATGAACACAACTATCTACAAAACGAGCAACTTTTCCTTTCAATTTTGGAATCTTGCTTTTTTACAGCCGAGAAATGACCTTGGCTATGAGCAGTTACAATTATCTCGTTTTTCATCTGACCGGTGACTACTATGAGTTGTTTATTTGGGTCCTTAAATAGAACCACTCATCTTGCAGCTAGGCCTCTCTCTTAATCGATGGATCAAAGTATCTGTTATAAAAAAGCAAGACACTTGGCTCATAGCATCAGCATGCTTTAACTTAGACCCTGAACGATGTTCTACTTTTTAATCAAAATCTTGCAAATATAATGCCCAACGTGCTACTCTTAAAGGATCTTCTTTTATTTTTCATGGTCATCACGAACGCGTTACTATGGTAAAAGATTTACCAAGAACATACACACGTTTTGAGCTGCTATTATTGCTAAAACCTCTAGTTCATACAAACACTGTGTGAATCTCTGTTCGCAACTTCGGGTTATACAGCTTTAATACTGGCTCACTAACTAAAGCTAATTTTAGTTATTCAAACGTCTTCCGCTGAATTCCTGTGAATCCGAACTCAGCATCTTGCTTTAAAAGATCTTATAATGGCTTAGCAATAGCTGCATATCCATTTATGAAATTTCTAAATTAAGAACCTAAGAAACGTTGTATACCCTTTTTATTTTTGGGTTCCGGAAATTCTGTAACGGCCAGTATCTTTTCTTTGCTTGGGGTTATGGTTCCAACTTGAACGATATATCTCAAAAAATGTACTCTCTGATGTAATATCTGGCATTCGCCTCAATTAATTCGTAGCTCATTCTGAGAAGATACTTCTAGCAGCATAGACGCTTTTTCCCATTTTTCTTAGCCACTAGGACTACGGGCGAAGCATACTCGGATGTACTTGGCTGTATTATACATTCTTTGAACAATTCCCGCACCTGCTCACCTACAAAGTTTTGGTCACTATACGACTGTCGCCTGGGATGCTGATAAACTGGAACGTCATTTTTCAAAACAATTTTCATCTCGACATGGGCTTTTGTGTTGGGATTGGACAATATTTTTCGATCATCTGCAAAACCGTTTTAGCTTCAGGTTGACTAAGATGAGAAAAATCTACCTTAGAAGTTGCTATAAGCTCTTCCACACACATGCTTCGAAATTCATCATTCACCTGACGATCAAATATCTGTGTAGCTCTCCATCTTCAGTTTTCATCCCGGTATTATAGTGAGTACCACTTTTGGTAATCTTCAAATCGACAGTGTCCAAAATTGTCCTTCCTAAAATAGCATCGAAACCTATATGCTGATCTTAAACCACATGAAATTTTACTTCCATTGGAACGGATATAATAATACTTCCAAATGTTAAAACACGACATTCTCCAAATCCCGTCAAACTCATTCCTTTATCATTTACTCCTGCTACTCCTAGACTCATGGAAATTTGTCTGCGCATTAAGCACAAATCAGCACCCGTGTCAACCAAATCTTTAAATATAATCTTTTTGTCAACAACGCTCTTCAATTCAAGACCTGAAAGAGTAAATTCACTACCTAACGACACTCTTACTTTATCCTTTTGAACTACATTAGCATTTTTTTTTTCTTGACATCTGTTTTTGCTGTACATTGTGCTGCTCAGTGTCCATCCTGACCAAATTTAATCATTACATTTTATTAAGTGGGAACTATCGCCGCATTTGAAACATTTCCTGGATGTTCCAGACTTAACCTGCTTTGCCTTAAACTTTCTTTTGCTCCAGCTGATTGATTCGATTGGCCAGATCTATCTTTCTGATATATCTCGATTTGATGTTTCAGTTCCTGTATATTTCTGGCAAGGGATAACATAATCTTATTCCCTTTCGAATCTGGAATTCCCTTTAAGTCAATTAAAGTTGGCTCATCAATTTTAACTGGCTTTGCGATTTATTTTAGAGCATACAAATATCCAAATAATGATTCGTCTTTTCTCTGCTGACGCTTGTCCAATCTTCTATGAACCTCAGCTGACGACACTCTGATTGAAACTCTTCTCTCAACTTAGCTTTCAAAACAGTCCAACTACGTATATTCGCCTAACTAGGCACAAACAGTTCAGCCGCTCCTGTAAGCATCTGTTTCGAATAGATAAAAAGTTGCAAATCTTTCCTTCTACATCTTTGAGAGTGAACCATGACCTGCCACTGTCTACTCTTTGATCTTCTGCTAAATTCCGCTCTGTAAGCACGGATTGAGCTTCATCTGAATCGCTTTCCTTTTCATCTTGAATTCCAAATGTGTAAGCAATCTATTCTACAACTCTAGTTTTCTTCCACCGTCCCTGAAAATCAATAATATAATTTAACAGCTCGATTTGTAAGCGACGTATCAATAATATAACTTACTGTTTTTAACATATGCTAAACTGATTGTTACATCTATTTTTTCTTGCAATTTTTTTATTATTCAAGAAAGTAAGAGCATAACTGCAAGTATTAACAGGGTAGATAGGCGACACGACATTGTCGGGAATAATTTGAAATTTTATGTATTAAATTAAACAAATTTATCTACACCGGAACAAGGGTCGAACGGTAGCCAACTGTCGCAATTTGCTTGGCTCTTGTTCTCGTTGAATATCTCTTTCCCATTCTAACAGTCTTTCCGTTTACTACCCCTTGGGGCAATAATTATAAAGTCCCTGCTTATTGGCGCAGTATTTTCAAAAAAAAAAAAAGAGCAACAGTCGAGCGGCACGCGACAGGTGCTGACTGTAGAAGGCCATGGCTTATCATAGTATACTTGTACCGTGTATTATTTATTTTCCGTTATTTGAAATGAAAATTTTGCTTTATTTGGATTATTATTAAGCATTTAAAAATATACATTTTATACGGTATTCGAATGACACGCACTATTTCAATTGACGGACAGAAGAAGAAGTACGCATAATTAATGCAAAAGCGTATAGACAAGTGGTATAAGCATTAGACAGAGCAAGAGGGCAATAAGTTTATGTATGCATTTTTACGTGACACCGAACAGTTGTGGCGACCTCAGGAGTTGTACAGTAGCTTAGTGGACTGTGTGTCGGACTCTTAGGCCAATGATGTCGACAGAAATCGAGGTTTGATTGCTGCGGCTATCAATATGTGACATGCTTTTATTTTCTGGTGCGCAACATATGTAATTAGAACACTTATATAAATTTTGCCGAGTGTTGCAGTAATCCGACAGTTGCGTATGTGTGCCGGAATACGGCAATTCATGTGTGTTAGAGCGGGACGACAAAACATAAACATAATAAAACATTGCACCAACCGCGTCGCATAGGACTTGAACTCACGCACTCACACACGAGAACTTTAAGGACTGCCGTCTGCCAATCTAACCACTAAGCCACTGCCTCATTTTAAGATCAATCGGAAAAGTAGTATTCTCAGCCAATTCTGTTACCATTTTATACAAATAAAAAGTTTTGTAAAATGCTGTGTGTTCGACGCTAGATTTGAACTTCGGTATGCTTGCGTGAATTCTTCATTATACACAAAAGTATACGTTCAAACTCAGTTTGATTCGGATCATATCTCACTTATTTTAATTCCGATTTAAATTGAAATTTTCTGAAAACACTTGTGGCAAGGTATCGTATTTGTCATGTGAGATGTACAACTTTGGTTGTTGGGTGTATATTGTGAATTTTAAATAGTTATTACTGAATTACAGAAGCTTTGAAACACTGCCACATACACGGATGTTGTCACAAAATTTGAAGACATTAGCTCCTATAGTTTCTGAGATCCAGTTGTTCATACAGACAGACAGACGGACAGACAGGCAGACAGACAGACATTGGTCAATCGACTCGGCACTTGATACTTATTCAGATCATATATAGTTTATGAGGTCGGAGGAGCCTCCTTTTGCCAGTTACGCACATTTGCGTTCCGACAAACACAAAAGACCATGAATTTTTTTAAAATCCATGGCCTAAAAAACATTGTCATTTACCAGAGAGCACGATACTCACCTACAACGTTTAAGTAGCCAAACTGCGTTTTCGCCGTTACCGTGTTGATCTGACACATATATCGTCCCTTGTCTTCTTCATGAACGTTGTTGATATGTAGATACCATGTTCGATGGCGGTCATGCTTGTCGTGTGTGACACTGATGCGTGGATTCCGCGTGATTACGTGGTTGTGGACCGTAAGAATTGCCGATTGCTCAAAGTGCATCCAAGCTACCTGAAATGGGAAGGAGAGAGACAAGAATTTTATACGTCAAGCGGGATCGAAATTAAAAAAAAAACAGCTAAAAATTAAGAATCTTTATTTTAAATGACAAAAACAAAAAGCTTTTGATGCCTGTAAAAAAATTGGCCTTTTATTTGATGTAAAGTTCTAATTGCGTCTATTAAATATATTCCTAAGCCAAGTCTATAACGTCGGTGAACCTGAGCGAATTCATGAAAGCAAAGGGAGAGTCTTATTGTATTTAAGCTCCGACCTAAACTATATTATATTAGAATTTAAAATTGATTTCAACAATTGTCATTAATTTCAAACCTACAGCACTGTTTAAGCATTTTTCGACAAGAATTTAGTATTACTGGTTGGCCGACTCAACGGAAGCTTTAAAAAATTTTTGTTCACGAGATATACAAGGTTAAAAATAAGACGTTGTGCAGGTTATGACTTCGAATTTAAATTTGTAAGGTCAGAACACATACAAAATCATATATCAAATATCGGGGCTTTTGAGGTTAAGTCGAAACTTAGACGCGTGTATGTTGCAGTGTTGCAAAGATTTCCTTTTTTTAATTCATCCACGCCCCTTCCCGCTTCTGTAAATCAGTAATAACTACTTAAAATTCACAATATACACCCAATAACCAAAGTTATACATCTCACATGACAAATACCTTGCCACAAGTGTTTTCTGAAAAATTCATTTAAATCGGAATAAAAAAAGTGAGATATGATCCAAATTAAACTCAATTTCAAAATTAAATTAAATAAATTAAATTAAATAAATAAATAAACAAACATAATTTACGCAGGCACACCGAATTTTAAATTAATTTATTTTTATAAACTAAAAGAAAAACTACAGTCGAACGGGCTGTAATACACCCGCTACCTAAGTACTATATTCTTTTATAAAATATCAATTAAAATAGTTTTCAAAAATTTGATTTCATATTTTTATGCAATATTTAAGACAATCTATAAGTTACGAATGTTTGAGCGGGACGCCGATACATGCATCTTTGCATTTGTCGTCCCGCTCTAACACACATGAATTGCCGTATTCCGGCACAAAAGTGAGATATGATCCGAATTAAACTCAATTTGAACGTACCGTTTATACTTAAACAGACCTAATTTACGCAAACACACCGAAGTTCAAATCTAGCATCGGACACACAGCATTTTACAAAACTTTTTATTTGCATAGAATGGTTACATAATTAGCTCAGAACGCAACTTTGTTGATCAATCAGTAAACGAGGGGGTGGCTTAGTGGTTAGAGTGGCGGACAGCGGTCCTGCGCGTGTGAGTTCGAATCCCATGTGAGGCCGGGCTGGTGCAACTTTTTATTTTTATTACTTTTTTTTGGTTATTTTTTTATTCTTATAAGCTTAAATGAAAACTACAGTTATTTAATTAAATATCAATAAAAATGGTTTTCATAAATTAAATCTCATGTTTTTTTTGGAATATTTAAGACAATCAATAAGTCACGAATGTTAGAGCGGGACGCCGACACACGCATGTCTGCATTTGCACATTTACGTTTCGGCGTCCCGCTCTAACACACATCAATTGCCGTATTCGGCGTATGTACGCAACTGTCAGATTTGTGCAACATTCCGTAATGTTTATAAAAGTGTTCTAATTAAATATGTTGCGTACCAAAAAATTTAAAAAGTATTGTTTGTTAAGCTTTAAAATTATTTAATAGAAAAGAAAGAAAAAAAGGAAAACACGTCAACACTTTGATCGCGGCAGCATTCGAACTCGAACACTGTCAACATCATTAGTCTTTGCATCCGGCACACACCCCACTAACCTACTCGTACTATACAACTTTCGCGATCGCCACTACTGTTTGACATAAGCAAAAATGCATACATAAACTTATTGCTCTCTTGCCCTACCTAATGCTTATAATTCTTGTCTACTCGCTTTTGCATTATTTATGCGTTCTTCTTCTTCTGTCCGTCAATTGAAATAGTGCGTGTCGTTCGGATACTGTATAAAATGTATATTTTTAAACGCTTATTTATAATCCAAAAAAAGCAACATTTTCATTTTAAATAACGGAAAATAAATGATACACGGTACGAGTATACTATGATAATTCATCGCCTTCTACCGTCAGCACCTGACTATAGCGTTCGACTGGTTTACATTAAGCAAAAAATAACAAAATAAGATTTCGGAGCGCTTTAAGGAAAATAATTAACAATTTTAAATTTACTATTAATAAAAAGCGAGAGCCCGTTTGAAAAGTGTTAAGTTATACGACCGCACCTTAAGCGAATGAATTTCAAGTTATTATTGTTGTATATTCTTTTCCGTAATTATAAAGGGGATGTGAAAACGAGAGCAACAGTTAATCGGCATGCGACTTTTGACCTTTATTAAAACGTAAAGAGTATTTAATTGTACGATACTAATCCTCAATATGAATAACTTAACGTATGCCTTCATATGCAAACGTCTGTATATGAGTACGTGTATTTGGATGTGTTGTTGTATTTCATATGTGCGCGTGCATAGAAAAGAAGAGAAGAGCAATAGCTCGCACCATTCGCTCGCATTCTCTTTCCCATTCTTAAAAATTGCAATGACGTCACAGCTATGTGTTTATTGTCCGACCGATTAAAATTTGGACGATATGTAAATATTATAATTAGCTAAGTTATGGTTTTAATCAGAAAGTTGTATCTTTTATTATTTAAAAGATTAAATGGTAAAGATTAAATAGCTGCCTATGTCACAAATATTGTTCGAACATGTAACAACATGTAAATTTAATTATTTCCAAAATGCAATTTTGATAATTAGAAATTCCAAAACATAATTCTTTCACCTAAATTTATCATAAATGTAGCCCTACCTGTAAAAAAAATTCAAAGAAAATAGGTGATGAAGCCACATACATATATTACCTTTACCATATATTCTTGCTTAGGATCACTAGCCAAGTCGACTGAGCTATCTCCGTCTGTCTGTCCTAATGTACAATACATACATACATAGATATGTGTATGCATGCATATGCATGTATCAGCAAAAACTTGGCACAAAATCAAAATGTTGGCCTTCAGCTGATTTACACGCATACATTGCAGATGAAAACAATTACGAGGGTCGTTTGATAAGTCCGTGACTTTTTGTATTTGCCGCGCACCTGCTCTAAATACAACACTGCTCCTGTCAGCAGTTATCGATTAACAGCTGACTGTAAAATTTTGAGAAAGCTGCGTTTTTTGGTTTGCGTTTTATAGGCATTGAAAGCAGACGATCTCGTGAATTTTAACGAAAATGGAAAAAAGTGAATTTCGTGTCAGCATGGCAAAATTTCATAAATTGGGCTACGAACTGCTACCCCATCCAGCATATTCTCCAGATTTAGCCCCCTGTGACTATTTTTTGTTTCCAAACATGAAGAAATGGCTCGGCGGTAAGAGATTCGGGTCATCACAGAAACAAACGACTATTTTGAGGGCCTTGAGAAAACCTATTATTTGGAAGGAATAAAAAAATTGGAAAAACGCTGGACTAAATGTATAGAGCTAAAAGAAGATTATGTTGAGAAATAAAACGCTTCTTTGACGAAAAAAATATATTTTATTCAAAAAGTCACGGACTTATCAAACGACCCTCGTATCAATGAATTTATATGAGCTAGAGTCATCAAATTTTGTTCAAAGTTCAAATAGAGCTTCAGACACAGCATCTTTTTAAAGATTTTATTTGCATGGTATAGTAACAGAATTGGTTGAGGATGGAACTTTTCTGAACGACCAAGAAGTGCAGCAATGGCTGAGTGGGTTAGAGTGGCGGTCGGCAGTTTTGAAAGACTTTTTTCGTGTTTGTTCTCAACTTTCTTATGAGTTGCTGCGACGGGTGTAAAACTTCTTTTTTCATTCCAGTTTTTTTTAATTTGGTTTCTTATTTATTGAGCAATATTAAAGACAATCAAGTAATAATAATTATAAATATTGTCTGTATTGTATTGTATTTAGTCTCATGAATTTGCAAGTTCAATAGTTCCTTGTATATGCATGTATGTATCTTCCTATTCCGAGAACGTCAGTTCCTTTTCTCATAAAATTTTGTCTTGCCGTTATGCCTATTGTCGATTGCCGAATTCGTGTAAGATTTGGTCTCTAATTGAAACTATTTTATTAATTTACACTGGGCATCTAAGTTTTGATTTAACCTCAAAAGACTCAAACAATTTTTGGAACCCCAATAAATACTGGGTGGTCATGATCGGGTAGTGCGATATATGTTTATATATGTCTTTTGACCTTCCCATCCCGAATCTGAAGTCAAAACAAACCTATCACGTAAAAATGTTTTAAAAAATTTCGAAATTTTGAAATTGTTTTTAATATTAGATTAGGGTGTAGTTGAATATGACATAAACAATTTTTTTTGTAGGCATTTGTCCATTTGAATGTTATTTTTTCACATTTTAAAAAAGGGTCATATGAGTTTTGATTTTTTACTTCAAAACTGTAATTTGGCTAATGAAACACATAAAATTAAAATGGGACTGTACATAATTGACTAAATTCCATAATCCAAAGTCAGAAAAATTTTGGAATTCTTTCAAAATTTTTTAGGTTAGGTTAAAATTTTGACGTGATAGGTTCGTTTTGACTTCAGATTCGGGCTCGGAAGGTCAAGGTTTTAGGTTATGTCAAAATCCAGACGTGATGGAGAATTTCTAACGCCGGATTTGGAATCAGCGACCCAAAATACATACATATAACTGCATACGCCGAGTACCCACATCATGACACTTTTTTTGTGGGCCTGTGTAATCATCGCCCAAATGACATCTGAAAGTCGTTGCGATCGAATTATTAAAAAAGAGTTTACAAATAAAATGATTTTTCAAACCCGCGCGAGAATCAGTTTCCCAAAGTATGCGGCACACAATACGCAAAACACAGAATTTACATTTGGTATTTATGGTCTAATTAGTAGCGGATATATCACAGCACACTCGACTCTAGCTTGTGTAAACAATAAAATATCATGTCAGGACTAAATTGCTTTGGGTAACAACATTTTCTTGCTGTTTTCAGTGGTTAGAGTTTTTATGATCCAATAAGTTGAAAGCACTGGCGACGACTTAAGCAAAAAGCCGAAAGTAGCCTTTCTGTTTTGTTATTTTCTCAGCTTTTTCTACACAAGTGCCAGAGTTAAATTTACTTATGAAATAAGGTAGCTCTGAACGTTCATCGGTTAATCATCGCCGGCAATCGCATTTTATACCAAAGGATCAAGCAGCACTATTCCAGTTTGCCAGCTTAAACACATCATTACCATGAAAACGAAAAAAAACGACCATGAATATCAGGAGGTCTTCAATTGATGTAACGTGCGACGGGCAAGCCAACGTCTTGAAGCATCATTACAAGCCACTTCACAAACCGGCTCAAGTAGCTTACCCCAACTGGTGAACTAACTGTCTGCCAGACCAACTAACCAACAAACAGACAGAGGAGTCGACTCGTCTAACAAGTCAGAGCACCTGATTGCATTACTGCATGCACTTCTCGCCGTATCCAAAAAATAGAATCAAATTGAGGTGTAAATGAGAGCAACAAGAAAGCGACAACTAGAAAAAAATAAACAAGTAACGATGCTGTTGAGCGTGCTCGACAATACAATACCCTTTGAATAATTTTGAAATACTTCGAACAATTTTGAAAAACTGTTACAATAAGTTATGCTCTGACTTTCCAATTTAAAATTTAGTGCAAGCTGTTGTGCCACAAGATGAGTATTTTTCGGTACGAAACATACCAGGCACGCAACGTCCAGTAGTGCTTCTACATACAATATCGAGGTTCCTCACGCTCAAATATACAGACAGACATGACTCAATCGAGTTGACTATTTATCCAGAGAATATATGTGTATATATATGTATATACTTTGTGGGCTGTACCACGCCTCCTTATGCATGTTACATAAATAACCAAAAGTTGATATCCTCTTTGTTTAAAACGGTTTTATAGTCGAAGGGTATAAAAACTACCGATGACGTCGAAGACTCGCACGCGTTGTACGTGCATGGCATGCAATGAACTGCCAGCCGGAATAACAACGAGCCAAGCAGCCAAAGCGTGGGCTGAGTCGGTTTAGCTGATGGCATGTTTAAATAGCTTTGTGTGCAGAGAAAGTAGACTAGCTCTATCCCACTTATACAATATATCAGAATCCCCGTTTTTATCATGTGTAATGTAGTAATTCATAGCTTTAGAATACCACTTCCCACTTATCACCACCGCACTATAACGATTAAATGTATTATACCTTTCGAACAATGAAAATAATCAAAAATCTGTTGCAGGTATAAAGGGTATAAAGAGAACCCAAAGGAAAAGAAACGTGGTCGATGTTGCAAGTAAAGACATAAATTTCAGAGCTGCGGTAAAATGGGACATTTAAAAAAAGATTCGAACAACAGGAGAATAGAACCAAGTAAACATAATCAGTGATCATCAAAGTTTTGAAAAGGAGGAGTCATCATCTATGACTATAATTGCAGAATTGCAAGAAATGGTTTCGAAGGCGAAATTTCAGAAATCTGACATGGAATTCATTAGCGATTACAAGGTTGTGATGGACTTATAGACGTTAAGGTAATATCCGAGTAAATCTACTGTGCGATAAAAAAAACTGTTGCAATGCTGAACTGTTGCTCTGTGCGTTTGCCTTTCGTTTATAGACGCCTTAACGGCTTGATAGATTTCTGCGACATGTTTTTTTGTTGCCTCGTTAATATTCTCATACATATTTGAGCACAAAAAACACAAACTGAATGTGATTTCTTGGGTAGAAGGGTATTATACCAACCGATAATATACGAGGTGTGTTCAAAAAGTATCGCCTTATTTTTTATTTTCGCAGGTTTCGTATAATTGAATTTCGATTTTTTGTTATTTTTTAACTTTGCACTTTGCAACTATAAGCCTCATCTTCATGAATATTTGTACAACAAATTTTATTCAATAAAAACAAATTGAATAAGAAGCAGAACAAAGTTACGCGAGAGTACGCAAGACTTGTTACAGTTTTACTTTTCAGTTTTTTTTTTTTTGTAGGAATCTTATATCCGAACTTAACCGATCGGACAATATGCCCAAAAGTAATTCAGATCCGAGTTTTCCAAAGTTCCCAACAGAGCTGCAATAAAAAGCAATAGACGATAGTAGACTTCGTTTAGAGTTGTGTTTTTGGAATTGTAAAGTTTTGAAAACTGAGCGAAGGGTATTTCGACTGAAGAATGCGTTACTTTTCAAATGCCATGGTCTAAAATTGATACTTAAAGTTACACCTATGAGGCGGGGAATACAATTAACTTAAAAGAAACATATGTGTATCTACTATATATCTAGTATATCCAGTTTCATTCTTACCTTGTAAGATCCGAGATTCTTGACTGAGCACCCAAGTTTGACATTTCGTCCAGCAGGTACAGTTACATTTTCGATGTATTCGGTAAATTCGGGTTCTTCAACAATTGCTGCAGGAAAAAGAACAGGGCACTTATTTCTTTACCAAGTGTGAAATTATTCGTTTTTTTTTTGCTACAAGTATTCAGATTATTAAATTACGGTTTTAGAGTTAAGGCAGGACCTTATAATAATTTTTTCAACTTTTATAAAATAAAGTTGAAGCCTCATATTTTAAGACCGAATACAACTGACTTTATGAAAATGGGAGCGGAATGATTCTTAATAAGTCAATTGTCAAAGGGTCGCGAACCGCTCGATGTTTTTCGTACAACAAAGCTTCTGTGTGTGCCCTTGATCTACAAATTGACGGTATGGTTTTTGGGTTGTTTTATTACATGCTAATACATATATATTAGAACTCATCTTTGAAACGTGTATTATTAACTTTTACTTATTATCATTGATAAATGCAATTTTCGATTAATGTATGTTCTTATTCATTGAACTTTCAGTGGCTCGTTTGTGTTGTCGGTCATGCTGTAGCGTAATTAGATATTTATAATGCCCGGCAGACACAAACGCATATATGGCTTAGCTCTTACACACTCGTACATAAATACACACATACCAATGAACATACATAAACAAATCATGAATTGTGTAATATAGCATGACGCACATGACTGAAGTCAATGTAATTTGTTCTGTCAATGCAAGTGGCCCTGGGGTACGAGCACAAGCACAAATACAATTTAATATGGTCGCACACTCCTATACCCAATCATGCATAAACAGTCAGTAAACATTTGACATATGACGTCGACCGCGTGTGTGGATCCATCTAATTATCAAACATAAAACACCAGAAGCGAGACCAACCTAAGTCTAGGTATACATATGTATGTATCTATAAGTATGCATATAACCTCTATTTCCATCTTAGCCCGCGTTTAATTTTTCTCATTTACACTTTAATTGAATACAAACAAACAAGTGGAGGCAGAGGCTGTAAAAAAAATGTAGCAATATTCAAACTATTGGCACTTATCAAGCATGCAACTTTTTTGTAGCCGCGTCAAATTACTTGCATAATCATGGGATTTCACCCAGCTGCGATTTTCGCGCCAGAGTGCGTGTCTGCATATCAATTTCGAGAGGGCGACAAATCACCCAGTTCGTTAACTTTTCCCCAGTTTCACGGACTAGACGAATTGTAAATGACCTACTAATCAAAGTTATGACAAGCATTTTATGATGGAATTAATAAAGCCAATATGAAAATGCGAGAAAACCAATTAATGGTGTAATGGGCTTATTATAAATTTACATTTCTTCTCTTTTGAATTATAAGTTTAGAGTGCAATTGAGCAAAGCCTCTCGAAAAAGTTTTTGCATAAATATTTATATTCCCATTAAAATAATAATTGAATCGTCCAGTTACGGGCTCAAGTTCCTTCAAATAAGGCCTTGTTTTAAAACTTGGTATAAACATTGCCGAGGACAAGTTGATTGGCTTGGAAGAAAGATAAACGGTTGTTTATTGATGATGCGGTTGATGTCGCCTGTTGCGACATACATAAATTGCATTGCCTGAATGAATTTCGCGCACAGTTGAGCGAAATTTGTATTTTTTCCTGCCCTCCCTCACTTGTACCTGCCCATTTTGCATCGCAGCACTCTGACAGCATCTGAGAACAATGACAGCCGGCATGGATGATAATATTCCGGGGAAAGCAGTTATAGCAGGACGGCCTGCCTATGTTTCTGTTTCGTGCTCAGGCTTCAGCTCTCTCCCCTCCGTTGCTTGTACTTCTGTCTACGTTCAACCCCCAGCCCGCGAGCGTTGTCCCCGATTTTACTTTTCTCGACACGTTGATATATCTGCAGCTGCTGGCTATCAATTTTTGGCATACCTCCTTGTATCCCATGTAACCGAAGGCGACTTTCTGGCATCCAGCAGCCACCTCCACTGCCACGGCGTGATGCCGTATCGCTCATCCTGTATCTCTGCATCTATATGTTATATGCCCCAACCTAGAGTGTAAATATTATTGCTCAAGGCAAGCCGCCTGTTATTGGAATCAGACAGTGGACCTTGAGGGCTTAAAGATACTGTCATATGATATGTAGTAAATTACACAATCACAAGAAATTGTGTTTCCCCTCAACAGAACCCTGTTAGCAATTATTTTACATTATTATTGAATTAAAAATAAATAATCTAAATTATAAAAATAATCCTTTTTTTATTTTTAAAGAATGTGAAGAGAACTAATTTTGTTTTGATTTTTCTTTATCTGAATAGTTATTGCTCCACGTTAAACTTTATACCAGATTCAGATTATATAACTACAAATAAATGTTTTTTGTGCGAAACATTTATTTGTTCAAACTTGGGACCGTTAAGCATCTTTAAATATTCGTTTGTAAAGAATCGAACAATTCAAAATTTTTGAAAAGTTTTTAAATTTAGTTTGAATGGCGATGCAAACTAAAACTAAACCAGTCGAACGCTACAGTCAGGTGCTGACTGTAGAAGGCCATGGATTACACAGGCCCACAAAAAAAAGTGTCATGATCTGGGTATGCGGCATATGCAGTTATATGTATTTTGGGTCGCTGATTCCGAATCCGGCATCAGAAATTCTCCATCACGCCTGGATTTCGACATAACCTCAAAAAACTGAAAAACTTTAAATATCTCCCAAAAGATATAGAATCCTGATTTGGGCATGCGATATATGCTTTAACATGTATTTGAACCTTCTTAGTCCGAACCCAAAGTCAAAACTTACACTAGACGTCTAAGTTTCGACTTAACCTCAAAAAACTCGAAAAAATTTTTAGGCGCCAAAAAATACTGGGTGGTCATGATCGGGTAGTGCGATATATAATTCTATATGTTCTTCGACCTTCCAAATCCGAATCTGAAGTCAAAACTTGCCTTTCACGTCGGAATTTCAACCAAACCTAAAAATTTTTTCAAAAACTTTAGTAATTTTAAAATTGTTTTTAATATTAGATTAGGGTATATTTGAATATGATAGAAAAAAGTTTTTCCGTTCATACGAGTTCTTTTGACCGTTATTTTATCACATTTTTGAAAAGATTCATATGAGTAATGATTTTTTACTTCAAAGCTTTAATTAAGTAAATAAAAAACAAAAAATAAAAACGTGACTGGACATAATTGACCAAAAGCCATAATCCATGATTAAAAATTTTTAAAATTTTGGAAGTTTTTCAAAAAATTTTTAGGTTAGGTTTAATTTCCGACGTGAAAGGCAAGTTTTGACTTCAGATTCGGATTTGGAAGGTCGAAAAACATATAGAAACATATATCGCACTACCCGATCATGACCACCCATTATTTTATGGGCTCCAAAAATTTGTGGAGTTTTTTGAGGTTACATCGAAACTTAGACGTCTAGTGTAAGTTTTGACTTCGGATTCAAAGTACATATTAAAGCATATATCGCATTCCCAGATCAGGATTCTATATCTTTTGGGAGATATTTAAATGTTTTTTGAGGTTATGTCAAAATCCAGACGTGATGGAGAATTTCTGATGCTGAATTCAGAATCAGCGACCCAAAATACATATAACTGCATATGCCGCATACCCAGATCATTAAACCTTTTTTTTTTTTTGTGGGCCTGTGTTATTATAGTATACCGTGTATCATTTATTCTCCGTTATTTCTAATGAACATTTTGCTTTATTGGGATTATTATAAAACATTTGAAAACATAAATTTTATACGGTATTCGAACGAACGCACAAATTCAATTGACGGACAGTAGAGGAAGAAAACATATACTCTGCAGAAGCGAAACGACAAGTGTTATAAGCATAAGGCAGAGCGAGAGGGCTATAAGTTGATGTATGCATTATTACGTAATACCAAACAATGGTAGTGGCCGCTGGAGTTGTACAGTAGCTTAGTGGAATATGTATTTAGCCCAATGATGTGTTGACAGTTTTCGGGGTTCTATTGCTGCCGCGATCTTCTTTCTTTCCTATTAAATAATTTAAAAACTCAACAAACAATAATTTTTTAATTTTTTAGTACTCAACACATGTTGTTAGAACACTTTTGTAAACTTTGCCGAATGTTGCACAAATCTGGCAGTGATGTAGCCTATGTGTGCCGAATACTGCAATTGATGTGTGTTATAGCGGGACGCCAATACATACATGTGGATATACAGACAAGTATGTATCGGCATTCCACTCGAACATTGATTGTTTTTATGCAATATTAACATACAATTTTGAAATTAAAGTATTTGAAAACTAATTTTGATTGATAATAAGCGGGTGTATCACGGCCCGTTCGACTGTAGTTTTCCTTTTTTTCCATGACGTTCATGTAGCTTATCATTGTCCAAACACAAATGTATGCATGTGTGTGCGTTTGAATGCAAAAACTGCGTGTGCATGGAACAGAAGAAGAAGAGCAACAGCTGGCCCTACGCGCTCGCATTCTCTTTCCTTTTCTTTCTTACATGAGCATTGCAATGACGTCACAGCTCGCTGGTCTGTATACAAGATCATAGCGAATAAGGTTTTTGTTTAATAACGTCTGTGTTTGTTGTCCGATCGGATTGAATTTTTGACGTTATGTTGGTATTATAATTAGTTAAGTATTGGTCAAACTACAAACAGAATGTCGTATCTTGTATATGTTGCTTATAAATCAACTTATCAGATTAAATTATTGATTTGCGGGGGCGGTGGGCGTGGCACACAACATTTGAAATAAACTTCATCTGCGGTAGGTAAACAGAAACCTTCATGCCAGATTTTATAATAGCTGAGATCTGTGTGTTCATCTGGACATCCGGACATCCGGACACTCGGACATCCGGACACTCGGACCTCCGGACAGACATGGCTTAATCGACTCGGCTGGTGATCCTGAGCAAGAATATATATACTTTGTGGGCTCTCCCACGCTGCCTCCTGCCTGTTACATACATTTGCACAAAGTTAGTATACACTCTTTTGACCATTTTCAATGGTCGAAAGGTATAAAAAAAAACAAAAGAAATTAATTAAAATGAATAGTTTCACCGGTCGCAGCGCATAGGTGTTGAGTTGAACTCGCACATCTCTAAGGACTGCCGTCCGCCACTCTAACTACTCAGCCACTGCTTCAATTCTTTTTCGATCGGCAAAGTTGCATTGTTAGCCAATTGTGTTACCATTCTGTGGAAATAAAAAGTTAAATAAAATTCTGTGTGTCCGACGCTAGATTTGAAGTTCGGTATGCCTGCGTAAATTATAGGTCTGTTTAAGTATAAATGGAACGTTCAAACTGAGTTTAATCCGTTTCATATCTCACTTATTTTTTGTCAGATTAGAAATTTTCAGAACAGACCCGTATGTATTTGTCATGTGAGGTGTAAAACTTTGGTTTTTTGTGTGTATATTGTGGATTTTAAATAGTTATTACTGATTTTCAAAGGCGGAAAGGGGCGTGGCCGAATATCATTTAAACTTTGAGAAGCCTGCATATGCACGTATGTTGTCACAAAATTGTATAACTCTAGCTCTTACAGTTGCTGAGGCGTTCATACAGACGATCAGACGGACAGACAGACATGGCTCAAGCGACTCGGCTGTTGACACTGATTCCGATTATATATAGTTTATGGGGTCGGAGATGCCTCCCTGTGCCTGTTACGCACATTTGCGTTCCGACAAACACAATAGACCATGAATTTTCATGGCCTAAAAACACTGGCATGCCGGGTATCAAAGCTGTTTTTACATAGTTTCCAAACATATGCCTTGTAAACTTTGACGAATGTTGCACAAATCTGATAGTGATGTGTGCTGAATTCGCCAATTGATGAGTGTTACAGCGGGACGCTAGTACATACAATTAAATATGCACAAATGTAAGCATGGGCGTCCCAATCGACCATTCATAAGGCATACAAGGCCGTTACGTTCTAGCATTCTTATTGCAAAATATTAAGAGCAAAACAAAGTAAAAACAATCAATATGAAGAACACATTGTATACGTTTGGCTCGCTTATTTTTCAAGAGAACTAAATGAAAATAGTAAAAGGAATTATTTGTAATTTATTATTGTTACTTTTAATTATTATAATGAAAAGGATTGTCTTTACTATTGCATAATAAATATGAAATCAAGTAGGTGAAAAACTATTTTTAATTGAAATTTAATAAAATAATTTAACATGTAAGTATATCATAGCCTCTAGATTTCATTTTAGTTTTTAAGAATAAAATAAATAAATAAGATAAATAAATAGAGTGAAAAATTGTTCAAACTGACAGAAAGACAGACTTGGTTCAATCGATTGGGCCTTTGATGCAGATGCAGAAAATATATAGTGTTGGGGATTTCTCCTTCTGCTTGTTATGCACATTTTCGTGTCAACAAACACAATAGATCATGCATTTTTTTTTTATACCCATCCACTAAATATCAGATTAATAACAATGGGATATTGTAAAATTACACGTTTGCAAAGTTTACCTATTACAAACAGATAGCTTAGGATTTCTTCAAGCAAAAAATTTCAGTCTCAATTCTTTGCTTAATAAAACAAAACCATCTTCGGAGTGAACTTTCGTTTTTAATGCACATTTCGAATATTAACTGGCAATGCGAATCTTGGATTCGTTGGAACCAAGTTCGCCGAGTTTCACAGGACCATTTCAAACCGGTCTTGCTGTTGATGACGTCTTTTGCCCGCACAGTTAGGCATTTTAAGTGACTAAAATTATCAAAGCCAATAACTTATGTATTCAGCCTTAGGGTCGGAAGAGTAGTTGCAAATTTCTGAAGAGCACGACAACATAATACTTTAAGTTAAGATGCCTTCAAACTTTAGGGGACAACAAAGTACGAAATAATAGTGAGCAAGTAGCAGTTACAGCGGCAAGACAGGCAAGCCAGCAAGTACAAAAAATATAACAATAACGAAAGAAAACAGTACTCGAAGTAATCAAAACAACAACAGCTGTGATGTTTATAACAAGAGCTATAGTTAGTACAACACACTTAGAGAGCAATATTGAATTTCGAGAGCGGGAGAATGTGGGAATCTTAGCCAGAACAAAGGCAAAAACAAAAACTTGACACGAAAAACGCGCAAGTGAAAAGAATTGAAATAATAAATATTATAAGTAAACAAATTACTCAGCGTTGTTAAGTTCCTAGTCACTGGGTGCGCACCACAATAAAGCACAGATACAGAATTATAGGGTTAAAACTTCATGCGACAAGCTTACTTACTGTTTAAATTCGGTGTTGGTGCATTGGACACCCCGCCGGCGACAATTACGCCGGTGCTACTGAGAACTGTGTTGCTATTTGGGCTTGCACCGCTAACAATCGCAGGCGCCAAAGATTTACTGCTGCTTGTGGGGTTTGCATTGTAGTAGTTGTAATTATTGTTATTTTTACTGTTGTTTTTGAGGCTGGATTCACCGCCCCCGATGCTGCCGTTGACGACCGGTGGCAAGCTGATCTTGTCAGTGAAGTCCCCCGACGTTGCCGTGAGCACAAGGAGGACTCCAAATAAATGCCAGGACGGCGGCAACATCAACTTGCTGTTACTTTGCTGCCTTTCTTGGTCAGGAGCATCAATACGGGCCTGTTAGACTGGCTACAGTGCATCACTCTACCAGCAGCCGGCACCAAGAACTATCTTGCCAAGTTCTGCTCTCTATCTTCAATCGATGGCTCTTCAGAAGCAAATTCCAAACTATTCTTATCACAAGGTTTCTTTTTTTATAAATGTAAATTAATTGTACTCAGCTTCTTGTTAATTAATCTGAAATTATGAAAAGATTACTTGTTATTATTTTTATTTCCAGAAAATACAATTGGTAAATAATATTCTTAATGCTTCGACACACGCACTATTATAATAAAAAAAGTATCAAAACCTTAAATTATATATACGAGTACACACAAGTATATCAAAAAGTCGAGGATAGGAAGGGATGCGAGGTTACGTATAATCGAATTTCGATTTTTATACCATTCGACCATTGAAAATGGTCAAAAAAGGGTATACTAACCTTGTGCAAATGTATGCAACAAGCAGAAGGAGGCGTGGGAGATCCCACTAGCCGAGTTGATTAAGCCATGTCTGTCCGTCTGTCCGGATGTCTGGATGTCCAGATGAACACACAGATCTCAGCTATTATAAAAGCTAGAGACACCAAATTTGGCATGAAGGTTTCTGTTTATCTGGCGCAGATGATGTTTTTTCAAATGTTGTGTGCCACGCCCACCGCCCCCGCAAATCAATAATTAACTCTTTTAAGCTGATTTGTGAGCGACATATAAAAGATACAACACTCTGAGTAAGACCATACTTAGCTAATTATAATACCAACATAACGTCAAAATTTCAATCCGATCGGACAACAAACACAGACGTTGATAAACAAAAACCTTGTTCACTATGTTTTTGTGTACAGACCAGCAAGCTGCGACGTCAATGCAATGCTCGTGTAAGAAAGAAAAGGAAAGAGAATGCGAGCGCGTAGCGCCATCTGTTGTTCGTCTCTTCTTTTCAATGCACACGCATTTTTTGCATTCAAAGGCACACACATACAAACATTTGTGTTTGACCAATGAAATGCTACATGCATATACACGTATTAATGTACAGCTGTTTGCTTATGAAGGCTTACGTTACGATATTTCAATAAAGGACTCCTTACGTTTAAATAAGGTCGAAGGGTATCCCACTGTCGCGTAACCTTCGACTGTTACTCTTGTTTTCTTTTGGTATGTTGCTACAGTCTTCCCGAACATCTGTACCAAAATTCACGTCTATTGCTTTTCATGTTTGTTTGAGAGGAGTAAAGGTTACAGGTGTTTTTCGCATAAAAGCATAGCATAAGAAAACAAAAACAAAAACCGAAATTCAATTATATGTAACCCGCGAAAATTAATTAAATTAAGCGATACTTTTTGAACACACCTCGTATACCGGTTTGAGTAGCAGAGGAGGCAAAATATACTAAAACAAACATCCTTATTCTTTGCCTGTGAAGCTTAATAACACCTTGATTTTCGTGTGTCCACATTTTTTAATTTACTTGTTATCCTTCGGATTCCAAGTTATAATATTTATAGAGAAATAATAGATTGGATTGAAATTTAGGATAGGCGTAGATGATATTTTCATCAGCTACGCGCATTCCCAAGTCAGTAGTATAAATCGATTAAAAATATAATTAGCTTCCGTGGTTATGAATTTTCAAGTGCGAGGGCGTGACATAAACAATTATAAGTAAAGTAAAAAAAGCTTCATCTGCAGTTTCATGGCAAAGAGTCTAGCCTTCATAGTATGTAGATGAGATCTTGATGTCAAAAAACGGACAGACACGCGGACATGGCTCAGTCGACTCGGCTCAGGTGCTGCCTAATGCGCTTTCGACAGCCAAAAAAATAGAAAGCACTTCGTAATAATTATTTTACTTCTATAAACATAGTCAATGACAACAAAATTATTAAGCAAAATATTACAGTTTTTGGGGGCTCGACCGACATTTGCCCCTGCTTTGTATAATCGTGAGCTTAGTGATGGTAACGCTGTATACGAGCAGGGCTGGGAAGGCTGCATGTTCGGCTGGGCGGCTGCATTTTTGCCTCTCAGTACAGCGCATAGAATCAAAAAGTCTTCAGTCGCACAAAGACAGCGGAACGATAAGTATGCTCGTACTTCTTTGCGTTGTGTGATCGTTTCAATGTGTGCGTGCTTGCATGTACTAGCTTGCATATGAATGTATGCGTTGCTTGTGAAGTTTGACAACAGGCAAAAGCTCGGACCAGTGCGCTAGCAGTCTGATCAATTTTGTATCCCAGCGTCGAGAGTCAAAAGACTGTGTTCATTGCTTAGTGGTAATAGAAAAACATCAAACTATCATCGCGATTGGTAACTTAATCATGTTTCAATATCACCTGTTAATGTCCGAGCTTGCAAGCGAACACAAAGCGATTACAACCCGCTCAACCAAATTGAATCAAAATAGGACTATTATAACGTATAGCTCATGGGGACACCCCCACTTTTCTTAAATATTTTTAAGGGCTAACATAATACTGTAAGAACTAAGTAATTTATTATTGTCAGGGGAATAAGCCGAATCCTCCATATTTGAGTTAATGAAAGAAGTAAGGGCGCCTGTATTTAACAAAGGGTATGAAGGTTTTTATATTGAAAACCAAATACTCTTTAAATAAAACACAAGATTTGAAGGAAAAAGCTTATTTCATACCAAAGCTTAAAGATAACAGTGGTCGTGCTGCGAACATTAGTGTAGTGTTGTGTGCTTAATTTCAAGCGGTTCCTTGAGACTGAATTAAAAGGTGATAGACCACTGACCATATAGTTGACGGCTTTTCCCATTTTTTATACCCTTCGACCATCGAAAATAGTCAAAAAAGGGTATACTAACTTTGTGCAAATGTGTGTAACAGGCAGAAGGAGGCGTGGGAGACCCCACAAAGTATATATATTCTTGCTCAGGATCACTAGCCAAGTCGGTTTAGCCATGTCTGTCTGTCTCTCCGGATGTCTGGATGTCCGGATGAACACACAGATCTCAGCTATTATAAAAGCTAGAGACACCAAATTTGGCATGAAGGTTTCTGTTTATCCGGGACACGTGAAGACGCATATAGGCTTACGTTACGATATTTGTATTAAGTACACTTATTGACTCTATGTTTCAAAAAGGTCGAAGGGTATCCCACTGTCGCGTGCCGCTCGACTGTTGCTCTTGTTTATGCTTGTATCCCCAATGGTAACACATTTGCTCAAAGTTATTCAACTTTTTACTTACCAAAGGTCGACAGGTACAAAAACGGTTGCCCGAATTCAAGTGCAAGTCAAAACTGATTTTTTAAAGAAAGCTCTTTTGTTAATCAATTATATAATCGCAATCATGTTCGGCAATCCACTCCTAACGCTCAAGCAATTTACGTATGCAAGATTCATAGAATTCTTTGAAACAGTTGTAAAGCTGGTTTTTGATGTTTTTCTCAGTTTGAAGTTGTTTTCCATTCAATTAGTTTTGCAGCGATCGAAAGAAATGATAATAAGAAGGCGCATTGCCCGGTGAATATGGGGGATTGCGGCATTATTTCCCAATTAATCACCTTCGGTTTGGTCAGAGTTAGTTTTGCAGCACGTGGCCTGGCGTTATCATTATGGAAAATAACTCCTTTACAATGGGCATGATGTATAGGGCTTTAAAGTGTACCCAACCTTTTTCAAACGACGAAACGCAGTTGATTTTTTCACGTTAAATTCACTGACAACCATCGTGAAACTTGATTTATTCTCAGCTAAAGTGCCTAGAAAAGCGTCATCAACATACCTAGTTCAGAAGGCCACCCATAGGTATAAGGTTGATCTTCGAGGTTAAAATATCCTTAAAGAAACTTTGCAAACCATATCTTTACTTTACGAAGGCTTGTGGACGGACAAAATAAATCTCGAAATTATCTTTAGCTACCGCGCACATTGTATTTCTTTTGCGAAATTCGTATGACATATGGCAAGTATGCTTTTTTCGTTGTCAATCTTCATGAAAATGATGTTGCTTTTATGCTTGATCGACAGTTAGGACTGCCACCATTCCAACGATATATTTATTATATATGGTAATATGTCAACATTTCTTACACGAGCGCCACTCTCAAACGGTTCGAACGGAACCAGGCCCGTAGCCACGTACGGGCATGTCCGGGCAATGCCCGGACTATGGACTTGTTTGCCCGGACAGCCCGTCTAAGAAAAAACTGAAAAATTGATATTTATTACAATATTAAGCACTGAACTTGAAATGTCTCGCGCAACATTGTCGGTAAAAGCGATATTGGTAGCGGTGGCATATTTGTGTTTAATCGATACTTTTCTGAGTTCGAGTTATTTTAGTATTGAGTATCGAGTTATACATATTATTATTGGTACATCACCAAAATTGACTGCGTGAAACTGTGAATATTCATGAGAATCCTAATTTGGCTATTAAAATACTTTTTAAAGTAGAGATTTTAAGATTTCTTTTCAAGATACACTTACGTGAATGTGGCTTTTTGCAATAAATTAAAAAATTAAAAAACGTGATTCCGAATTAAATGGAATATCCAATCAATCAATAGGCCCCAGCGCCTGTCAATGGCCCATGCTCGCATGGCTGATCTTGTGTATTTGGCCTTCGAAAGACATCGCACGAACGCATTGGATATAAACATGATACTTAGAAAACTTAATGATCGAAAAGATCGTAAACTGCCGTTGTACTAGATTTGCTCTACTATTTATCATTTATTTTGAAATTAATCCTGCCCGTCTTTCATTTCTTTGTGCCCTGACTACAAGTTAGGTCTGGCTACGGGCCTGAACGGAACTGATTCCGCTCTCATCTAATAAACGACCAAAAGAACCGTCGTTTGATCATCGCTCAAGAGCATTTGAATGACGTCAACCATGACCCAGGTTTACTCAAAGGGGTCATACAGGAGCTGTTGCCATATGGTCGTACGGTCAATAAACAGTATTATTTTGAAGTTATGCGCCGTTTGCGATACGCAATTCGAACAACACAGAATTGTGGAAAAACATTTCATGTCTTTTGCATCACGATAATTCCCCTGCTCCCACTCATCTTTGCTTGTTAGAGATTTTTTGGCCAAAAACAACACCACAATCATGCCTCAGCCACCATATACACCGGATTTCAGAGATTTGCAACGATCGAGGGGATAAATACTGCATCGATGGAAGAACTCAAGGCCATACCTAAGTGCTCTTGGGAAGTGCTTTGAGGATTGGAAAAACCGTTGATATAAATGTATTGTATCTGAGGGGTATAACTTTGAAGGAGACAACATAAATATTGATAAATAAATAAATATTTTTTCTTAAAAATACAGTCACCCTTAACTTTTTGAACACCCCTCGTATAGGTAGCATTGCATTTTAGACTAGAGTGTCACACTTGGTCAGACTTGTCAGAAAGCAAACAGAACTCGTTGTGTGACATCTAACCAATTACTTTAAGATGAAAAAAATACCTCCGCCCTGACTTAGGTTAACAAACAATTCAAACATTATATATAAAAGAACAAAAATCACTCAAATTGTAATTTCCTTGGACGCCGTAAATTTTGTAATGTTTGTTAAATAAAATATGGTAGCTAACTTTGGTTTTATGCGGGTTTCGTCATAAGTGATTCAGTGTCAACAAAGGTGGCAACAAGCACTGGCCTTCTTTCGCACGCCATACGTAGCATTTTTTTATTATAATGTAATTTTTGTACGTTAATAAAATTGGGAGCTGTGCAAATCCAACGCTTTCTAATGAACAGACAGTCTAAATTAAAGATAAAGGAGGCGTGGGAGTCTGCATAAGATATATTCTTGTATTCTAATTCAGCATCAACAATCTAGTCGATATACAGGGTCCGCCACGTAATTTTTTTTTTTTTAAATGCAATAAAACAAAAACGGTTCATCCGACCCAATTTTTAAGAACATTTCCGATTGTTTGCGGCCGTATTTCGGCAACACTTGTCTTTGACGGCGCCCACCAATAATAATCCAACGGTGTCAAATCACAGCTCCGAGGCGGCCAAACGACATCAGAATTTCGGCTTATAATTCGGTCTCAGAAAACAGTGCGCACAAGATCGATCGTAACGTTGGCTGTGTGGCACGGAGCGCCGTCTTGCTGGAACCAAAAGTTTTCCAAGTCCTCCTCTTCGATTTCCGGGAAGAACAAATCCGTTAACATGGCGCGGTTGCGTTCGCCATTGACCGTAACGGCGGTCGCATTTTCGAAGAAAAATGGTCCAATAATGCCATCGGCCACAGCAGCGATATTACCGGCAGTACGCACTTTTTTGCCGGTTTCTCTACATATTTTCAAAAGAAAGCGCACATACGGAGCGGACGGTGCTTTGTTACGGCTCATTTCCGTGCGTAATTTTCGCACACATTCTGCAACATTACCATAATTTTCAAAGTAAAACTGCACTATTTTAACGCGGTCCTCAATCGTATACACAACCATTTTCGTTCAACGGAAGGATAAAACTAACTTTCTGTCAAATCAGATGTAACATCAGTGTGACCACACCCAAAATAACCACTAGTTCAAAAAAAAATGTTAGATGGCGGACCCTGTAGACCTACAAATATGTGGACACCCTTTACCATTTTGGTGGACGATCAGGTGTATAGTGAATGTATGTGAATGTGAATGAATAACTAGCAATCGCACTCGACAGTAGTTTTTTTAATTGTTACAAAAAATTGTTACAATTCAATTTAATAATTTATAAATAGAAGAGCACTGAAGAAATATTGTTAGTTTCAAAAACTTAGAAATAAAAGCTTTGGTCTTTTCTTGGTCATTTTATTGAGCTTAAGTATTGTAGTTTCTTTCGTATATGAATTGTTTGATATATTAATGGGTAACATATTTGTCGATATTAAATGTTTCACTTATAGCCCTTGAGTGACGCAGAGGGCAGGCTCTGTAAGGAATATGACGAAACCAAGTTATGATTATGCGGAGTTGGTCTGGAGCAGGAGTAAACATCTGCACACGGATACAGCAAGTCCTACGCCGCATTTAAGGTGGCCAAAAAAACATTTTTCAAGATTGAGCATTTCATAGACAAATGTGTTCTTTGTCAAAATCGGATAACTTGTTTAACAGATATAACCCCTCAAACATAACCGATTTTCGTAAGTCAAGACTAATAATATGACTGTATGTATACAAAAAACTCATTACGGCGGATTGTTCCTAAGGTAGCAATATGTTATATTGGTAAATGCCAAAACTTGGCCAATGGGTTGTTTAATTGAACATGACAATCTACTCCTACGGTCATTATGGATTTGCTCAGAAGTGGAAAATTCTCGTAGCTGATATATGTATTAGTGTTATTCCGTGCCAAATTTTGAAACACGAAGACGGACATAATCTTAATTTTGAAAACGCACTCTCGTGCGCCCGTCGTGTCACGATGTGACACACGGTCCATGCCCAACTCTAGTTTCGATAGGAATTCTTTGATAAGAGATCCACCAGGTTTCATTAGGGTAGCCACACAGCTTTTGCCTATGAAGGGAGCTTTGAGGTACAATAGTTATATTCAATGCGAAGTGTTACACCTGTTTTTGCTTTAAGAGACTTCTTAATACTATAATCAAAATAATACCGCCATAAAGCAAAGAAAGTCGAATACCTTTGTATACACAGCCAGACCATTTATCAATTGGCCGCCAGAGGGCGCTGCCGACGCTTCAAACAATCTAAGAGTTAAATCTTTATGACTTTTTGAGTTTTGGTTTGGCAAAAGGGTTTTTATTTTCGTGTCTCTTCTTCGAGCAACGGCCAAAAGTTTTGCGCGGCACGTGCAGCCCCAAATGCAAAAGAGGCGTGCAATTCCAAATATGGCGGCTTACTCCAACATAATATTTTGCCAAACTTTATTGAATTCCCTACGTGGCATCTATGAGGTCGGAAGGATCGGAAGGGAACGCACAAGTTGGAAGATAGCAAACAATCGACATGTAGTAGACAGAAAGTGAGAGGGAAGCAGTAGAGTGTGCTTTGAATGAAAATTTATGTGCGCAAAGTTAAATGGAAAGGACGAAAATTAAGCAATGCCTGCATACTTTTCGAATATTTTGCTTGTATTCTCAGCGTAAGCAAATGCAGAAACTTCTTCAGATCTGGGACAAGGTAAGGATAACTGCAAATGGCAAGCAAAAATAAAAGCTTAAAGGAATGCAAATGAAAATTACGTAAAATCTGTATAATACATATGTACATAAGTTTAAGGCAAAATTAATAGGACTATGAGTTGAAATTCCAATTTTGGTAGCCAATCTTTTTGTTTGCCTCTGTCTCCTTGTTTTGCAAACTCACCTAGTCATATACTTAATAAGCAATAATATGCTCTTAAATTTTTCTTTTTTTTGCATTTTATCGTTTTTTAACTGTAGACGACCGATAAGGCGCGTCCGACGTAAGATACTCTTTGCAAAGTTTTTGTAAACTGTCTTACACACATTTAGGAAATGAACCTGATCAAAGAGCCAAGGCGACGGACAGTACAGAGGGCAAGAGAGTAACGTGCAATGGCACCGGCCGAAACAAAAAGAAGGAACTTGGAGAAGAATGGTGAAGAAGAGCGGTCGCAAATTTTTCAATCGCACTATACACAGCTGGAGCTAAACAATTGTCATCAAACAATTAAATTTTATTAATAAGCAAGAGCTATAGTCATAAAGCAATATAAAGTTTACTATTAAACTATTGTCATCAAACAATAAAGTAACACTACGAGCCCCAACCACTATTAATTCGAACAGCATGTGATTTTTGCAGTGTGCAATGTTTAACACACGATAGTTTCGATACTTCTACAGATAGCGTATGTCAATTTATTTTTTCTAAAAGAGAATTTTGTTCTCTTTACGATGATAAAAAAATATTTCTTGTATTTCCAACAACAGCAAAAATATGAGTACTTTATTCAAAACGTAGACTTAAGAGATAAAAAAAAATGACCACTATTAATTCGAACGCTGCGCAAGCTTACCGTTATCTCAAAAAGAGCAAATCAAAAGCAACGGTAACAAATAGAGGCCGAACATCAACAATAACACCCCGTGACAAAAGGGAACTGGCCAAAATTGTTGTCTGATCGTCGCCAATCATTGAGGAATTTGGCTTCAGAGTGGTCACAGAAAGTTGGCAAAACTGTCAAGCGAGAATGGACGCGACTGTAGTTACAAAATATTGGATATGGATTCTATAAAGTATGTTTTGTTTTTATTTAAATATCATACCCAATAACTTATCTGACTCGTAGTCCAAGAAAAAACCCTTGCTTACGCTTCGTCAAAAAAAAGCGTTCGTGAAAGGATGTCTTGGACTCAAAGGCAATGGGACACCATCATATTTAGCGATGAAGCTGTGTGACTCGATTTCTCGGGAACATTGCGAAAACTTGTTAAAATCAATGCCAAAACGTGTTAAGTGTGTAATACAGGCCAGAGGTGATGTTACACAGTTCTAATATTTATTTATTTGTTATATTAAACAGCGTTCGAATTAATAGTGGTCATTTTTTTTTTATCTCTTAAGTCTACGTTTTGAATAAAGTACTCATATATTTGTTGTTGTTGGAAATACAAGAAATATTTTTTTATCATCGTAAAGAGAACAAAATTCTCTTTTAGAAAAAATAAATTGACATACGCTATCTGTAGAAGTATCGAAACTATCGTGTGTTGAACATTGCACACTGCAAAAATCACATGCTGTTCGAATTAATAGTGGTTGGGGCTCGTATAAACTAAAATTGCTACACACATATAGCGACACACCACAACAGCAGGCAGAGGCAGCGGTGCAGCGCGCTGCTCAAAGCTTTAGGCACCAACGTGTCTTAAATATGAACGAACAGAGAGATACTACAGTCAGTTTATTATGTATGGTATATGGTATATTGGTTAATTATATTGCGGCGGATGTTGGCGAAGCACGAAATGTAGGAAAGACTACGAAATTTAAACTTTGGAAGGTATGACTTCCACCTTTCTTGTGCCTCAAGCATTTATGATATCTGAGTACTGTGCGCTTCCAAAAACTGACTGCTACTGCTCAATTGATTCGACTAGTGATCTATCATATATATATTTTGGTTCTGCCACGTGTCATTCCGCCTGGTACAATCATTCGCTCATCGTTAGTATATCCATATTGATCAATTTCAATTTTCGAAGGACATAATTAATTTAGTTCGATGATTTTCAAAATATTTGAGATAGAAATAAAATAAACGGTTTTGAAACAAAAACTGCACGGGTATTATTCCTTCGGCGACGCGGCTCTGCGAAATAAACGTTTGCTGATTCATTACAAATATATTAAGTTCATCTTAACTAAAAACGAGAGCAATAGTCGGCGGTACGTGACAGTGGAATACCCTTCGACCTCTTTTTTAAACGTACAGAGTCCATATTTGTACGATACTACTCCTTAATAGAAATATCGTACCGTAAGCCGTCATAAGCAAACGGCACTATATGAATACGTGCATGTATCATTTAATTGGCCAAGCACAAATGAATTTATGTGTGTACGTTTGAATGCAAAAAAATTCGTGTGCATGGAAGAGAAGAAAAGAGCAAAAGCTAGTGCTACGCGCTCGCATTCTCTTTCCTTTACCTTCCTAGCTTCCTAGCTTGCTGGTATGTATACAATATCATTGCGAACAAGGTTTTTGTTTAATAACGTCTGTGTTTGCTGATCAGATTGAAACTTTGACGTTATGTTGGTATTATAAATAGCTAAATATTGGTCTAAATCAAAATGTTGTGTCTTATATATGTCGCTCACAAATTAACTTAAAAGATTAAACTATCGATTTGCGGAACTTAAAATTTGCGTGCCAAATGTTGTGTTTCTAGCTTTTATAATAACTGAGATCTGTGTGTTCATCTGGTCATCCGGACAGACAGACAGACATAGCCCTATCAACTCGACTAGTGATCCTAAGCAAGAATATATATACTTTATAGGGACTCCCACGCCCCCTTCTGCCTGTTACATACATTTGCACAAATTTAGTATACCCTTTTTTGACCATTTTCAATGGTCGAAGGGTATAAAAAAGTTATTGTCTCAATAATATTTTAATAAAGGATATCTATATTTTCTTCACAGAGATGCCCGAATGCAATGCGTTATACAAACCAAACAGACGAATGATTTTAATTAGCATCATTTCCCCGTTATCAAAACCTGTGAAAGTTTCTATTACATCATGATTACGATATAGATTTTCCCACACTTTCAATGTGTGCTAAGCAAAATAAAGCTACTACGGCCCCCAATTCGAAGTGGAAACACAATTAAATAATATTTATCCCCGCAATCGATACCTTGAGTGAAACAAGTAAGACACGCGGCCAATTAGCTCTGGAGTTGATGAAAAATCTTTTTACTAGATTAGTTAATGCAAGTTTCCAAATCGATCTAAGTTATCAAAAGCAAATAGAAAGCGAATGCCGCATTAGTTTGCTAAAATATGATACTTTTCACTTCAGCACTTTTTATGTCATGAAAAACTACGGTCGAGTGTGCTTGACAGTTATACTCGATATCACCCAGAGCGGATTGCATTTTAAATCTAATTTACAGCCTTATGGGAGGCGTTTCGAAGTTTTTAAATATGATCAGCATTCAATAATAAGAGCGACGAAATTTGTTATGTTTTAGAACATTAAAGCTGTTTTATTGCAAAACTGAGCTTTGATTTGATTTAAAGTTACGAGTTAAATTTGTTTTGGGCTCATACAATACATACATGTATGTATGTCGATAAATTCATACATAGAATGTATAGTCATTCATTTATTTTATAACGCTCAGGCTAGGTAGATTTTTGTAGTAAAATAACTATTGATTTCGGGTCCTGACCGATGGTTGAATTTCTTCCGAAATGCATATAAACTTAAAAAAAAAGTATTTTGTTGCATTTGGATATGTTAATAGTCAATCAAAAAATGTATCGTATATTAAAAAAAATCAGCCATTGGAAAGCTCTTTGTTTATATTCTCAGTTTCTTGATGGGGTTATTGGTGATTGTGATTAAAGAGTATATGAAAGTTATCATCCACAAGCCATTTAGTAGCCCTTTTTGTGGTGTCATTCTGTAGACAATTTGGACCACTTGTCTTCCGTTAAAAGTATTGTTTTATACTATTGCCAATCATCTTTTATCTGAACGAAAAAGTTCTGCCAAATAATTTTAATCATCACCAACCGAGTTAATTTTACAATTGCCGTCTATCAGTCTATAAATTGATAACTTTTACTTTTTTAAAACATGTATAAATGCTTCACTCTCTTCTCGGCCAAAAATTACAAAATTACATATGAATATGAAAATGGTTTCCATTAGCCGCAAAAATAACTTCACACTTGTGGCCCGAGTAAATTCACACAATTTGTCACAGAGTGCTGGCACTAAAAGCTCAAAAGGCAATCCCAGCCTGTTATCCACGCCAACTGTGCCTCGACATCATCAACATCGGTGGCCTCGGCTGCAGCATCATCATCATCAATGTCGATGGCATCATATTTTTGCAATTTATTTGCTCCGCTTTGCACAATTTGTAAATTTGTTACGCAAAATGACAAACAAAAGAGGAAAGAACTAAAGAGCAAAGTGCGATGGCAAAGAGAAAGCAATAAGCTGCAATGATGCTGGATGGCAAAAAGTTTTCCCGGCATCTGCCATTGATCTGCATTGACTCTAGTAGAAACACACGCATACAAAGAGCTAAAATACATGTAGAATTGTAAACACATACGTGTACACATTAGGCATGCAGTCTCTCTGTACCTATGTTTCTGTCTCCTTTGCACTCCCATTTTAACTGTCTTCACTATCTGCATCAGTGTTTACACTAAACTAATGTATTTTTAAGCTAAATTCTTTGTTTATATTTACTTTGGAGTTTTGGGGCGTGTTGTGCTCGCATTAAAAGCTCCGCTACAAGACCGATAATGAATCTCTAGCTTTTTACACAGTCAAAAACTCATTTGACTTTGGTTTATTCCATTAGTGGATTTTAAGTTTGTTTAAAGTATTCTTCGAGTAGATGTTCAAGAGGTGCTTGTTACATATAATAAATACAAAAAAGAAACATTCATTTTATGAAAAATGTGCTTAAAATGCCTTTTAGTATATAAGAGTACTTTCCATTGACGTGAGGAACAACTATTGGAAATGAATAAACAATAACGTGGCTCTGCAAGTTTTGACTATGAAATATGATAAGTACACACATAAGTTGGCATACAATTGGAAAATATAATTGGGAGATTTCAAGAACAATTTTTGTATGTTTTCAATAAGTCATATCTTAGTATCTTGACTCTTAAGGAATTTGAAGACAGCTTTAATATTGAAAAATAAGTTTGCGAAAGACTTAATCAAAAAACCGATAGCGCGGTGTTGATATTGGTTTTATGTACAACTTCGAAGCTATTGTTCATAATTTGAATGAATTTAGTAACTACAATATCTCCATACGAATTTCCATAATCGTCCCTTGAATTTTAATTAGCGGACCCTAGAAAAGTATTTTATTCACCTTCTGTAGTTATAAATTACTTCACTTGTCACACATACTTCAAACAAAAGTACGTCGAAAATGCGATCAAAATCACCGAACGTTTTTGAAGCAAAACATTTCGTGTAAGGACATTTGGTTCGGCAGAAGGCGACTACCGACCTCGACAACTTGACGCGTCCGCTTCGTGCAGAATCTGTACCGAAACTGATTCGTCGACAGGAGCCAAACGCACAGCACACATAGCTATAGCTTGAGCCTGGTCCATAACGACAGCAACAACAACAGTCGATGTGGGTAAACCCAAAAAAAAAAACTTTCGGCGAATGAAAGAAAAAGTAGAAGCGTAACGAATGATAACAGACCAAAAGCCGAGCCTCCCACACGAAGGCACTTCGGCTTAAAACAACCATCGTGTAGGATGCTGCTCGTTGTGGTTAATGTTCTATATTGCTGTTTTTGTTGTTTTTGTTGCTGCTGTTGTTGCGATACCATGCATGGCCGTCGCTCGGTGTATAGTTTGTGTGCAACCGCAACCACAACAACAGGCCGCAAAACACGCGACAAAAATGTTAACTGAGGTCCCAATCGTAACATGTCCCCCTTCTATCTACCATTCACATCTTCACAACAGTCGACAACAACATTCCATAAAACAAGCTATTGTCCTTAAATGACTTCCGCACTGGCGCTCGCGCGAGTTGGAGTTCTATTTGGTTTGGGTTGGAATCGAACTTAAGGACGTCGAACCTATTTGCAACAAGTTGAGAAGTTTACGACCAGACCGAATTGCGAATAGGTCAGAGGCAGTCCGTATTTTACTGTCGGGCTAATTGAATGAATACGTATAGAACCTTAATTCAAAATAAGTTAATTTGACTTTTCAAATCTGTATATTAACTTATATTTATTTAGGCGAGTAAATTAATTGTATTTATTTCAGCTGAATTTCAATTTCACATGTGAAATAAATTCAATTTTCAATTTTCTAAATGCCCATACTTCTTGCTTTTGGATCAATTGACTTTTTGTATGGGCTCCAAATATAATATATGAAGTCTTGTTTGCGAAAATTTTAATTTGCAACCGCAAGTTCTGTACAAATTGGTGATCTGCACATGGTATGCAGGTACCATAAGTATACTTTAATTTCAATAAATTTTACTTGAATGATGGCACTGTAAATAATAAGTATTTTCTTTTATGAAAAAGTCAACCACTTCCAGAAGATATCAACAAAAAATTTGAAATTTTTTAAACACTTTGATCATTGATATAAACTTAAAAACCCCCTTTAATCGTATATCATGCAAATTAATGCGTGTTTTCATATATAATACGAAATATGTATGGAGTTCAATTCAATATCTTTTCCTTCAACCACCATCATTTGTCAGTCGGTACTTCTGAAAACTTAAGTTTTGTAAAGAAAGAACAAATGGTGTACAACAAGGAAAACAAGAGCTAAAAAGGGGCCAGTGGGTTGTTAATGAACTCTTTTAAATCTTGGCATCACTTAATGCTCGAAACATTTATGGTAAACTGACAAGGCAAGACCTATGTACATACACACACGTAAGTAACAAACGCTCCACCAAATCTAAAAACAACCTTTAAAGCCATATTGCGTAATGAACGTGCAAGGCGTTTGCCTCGGAGGTGGTGTCGCTTTGTGGGCGGGTCACACTGCCGACTGTTGCGCATCTACTGCCATACTTTTTGTGTGTAGTATACGGCGCGACGCCGCAGCCACAAAGGTCGGTGCAACTTACTTTACAATTGTTTTCGCCGTAGTGACGTCAAACATCAAATGTGCAGAGGGAAGAAATTAGGAGGCGGAGAGTGTGCAAAGTAGGTTCTTCACCGGTCACTACAACACTTGGTTGTCTGCTTTGTGAAGTTGACGTGCCATGGGGAAGCTGGTGCTGCTCTTTGCGTTTTTCACGCCGTGTCGAAAGTTTTCTTGTTTTCCCTGTGCCCGTCGACTTTTTTTGACAACGAATTTTTGACTGGTGATTGTTCGCCGTTCAATGTTATTCTTCCGGTTCAGTTGTTTTATTATTGTTTTGCGCTGCTGCTGTTACTGACTTAAACCAGAATCCGTAATAGAAAAACCTTGGGAGTCTTAGAAAGTTGTGCAAATTGGAAATGGAAAGTTTTTGCAGTTGTGTTTCAACTTCAACAACTTTATAATATTTCGCAGGAAGGGACACCACTCAGATCAATATGTCCCTCTATAGGATCCCCCTCTTACGCCTTATGCAAATACATTGTTTCTATTCTCAATAATTTGACAACGGAATCGAGATTCAACATAAAAAACGCCATAGAATTCAAAGACAGATAAATGTCGAAAACATTAACGATGACGAAATACTCGTCTCTTTCGACGTAGTATCACTTTTCCCTAGCATACCATTAGTCTTAGCTTTGTCAACTATAAAATCAAGTTGAACACAAATACAACAACATACTGAAATAACTGAACAAACTTTCATAGAAATAGTCAAGTTCTGCATCGTAGAAAACAGATACTTCAAATATGAAGACACAATTGTTTCGCAATTAAAAGGTATGCCAAGCGGTTCCCCAACTTCACCCGTATTTCCAGACATTATAATGGAAGAATTATTGACGAATACCTTGGAAAAATTAAAAACAAAACCACAACTACTAACAAAATATGTCGAAGACCTGTTTGCAAACTCCTACGAAACAGAAAAGAGGGCAATAAGTATGAGGTTAAGTCGAAACTTAGACGTCTAGTGTATGTTTTGACTTCGGATTCGGCCTTAGAAGGTCGAAATATATTTTAAAGCATATATCGCATGGCCCGATTAGGATTTTATATCTTTTGGGGCATATTTAAGGGTTTGTCAGTTTTTTGAGGTTATGTCAAAATCCAAACGTGATGGAGAATTTCTGATGCCAGATTCGGAATCAGCGACCCAAAATACATAAAACTGCATATGCCGCATACCCAGATCATGACACTTTTTTTTTGTGGGCCTGTGTAATTAAATAATTTACATTTAGCCATGTAGTTTTTCTTTTAGTTTATAATTAAAATAAAAAATTGCACTAGCCACGCATAGGACTAGAACTTACGTGCGCACACACAAAATCCTAAAGGGCTGCCCGTCCGCCACTCTAGCCGCTAAGCCACCGCCACATTTTAGTTCGATCGGAAAAGTTGCATTATGATCCAATTCTGTTACCATTCTATGCAAATAAAAAGTTTTGTAAAATGCTGTGTGCCAAACGCTAGATTTGAACTTTGGTATGATGCGTAAATTAGGTCGGTAGGTAGCTTAAGTAACATATACGTTCAAATTGAGTTTAATTTGGATCATATCTCACTTATTTATAATCCGATTTAAATGAAATTTAAAAACACCTGTGGCTAGGAATTTGTCATGTGAGATGTACGACTATGGTTGTTGGGTGTATATTGCGAATTTTAAATAGTTTTTACTGATTTTCAGAGGCGGGAAGGGGCGTGGAATTTCAAAAAAAAACTTTGAAACACTGCAACATACACGGATGTTGTCACAAAATTTGAAGACTCTAGCTCTTATAGTTTCTGAGATCCAGGTGTTCATACAGACAGACAGACGGACAGACAGACATGGCTTAATCGGCTGTTGATACTGATTTAGAATATATATAGTTTATGGGGTCGGAGATGCCTCCTTCTGCCTGTTACGCAAATTTGCGTTCTTACAAACACAATAGACCATGAATTTTTTCAAATCCATGGCCCAAATATCCGGAAAGACCGAGGAACAACAAAAATATACAATTATAATTATATAAATCTCTCATCTACATGCATCCGAAAGAATAATGGTATCTGACTGTTACAATTGTGCAGAAGTACAAATAGCACATAAACCGTTTCATACACTGAAACATCTTTATAGTAATACAAAGTCAAATATGAATGCATTAGACAAAAACTCTCGAAATGAAAATAAAATAATTAACACACCAACACAAGATAGATTAAACTACAAAACGGACACAGAAAATTGCGCTTATATATATGTACAGACATTTACTTCCTAAGCCAGTTAGGAACTCCGCGGCCGCAAGAGCAGACGTGTTAAATAAATGTATGTAATTTCGTATTGTTTAGTTTAGTTTTCTCTTTTATAAACATTGTTAAACGTTTCCATTTGTAATTTTGTGTTTTTAGCCCTGAAGACGGTTACCGCAGTGTAACCGAAATATTAGGTTGGTAAATATCTCCCTTCCGCTCAGGCCCGTAGCCAGACCTAACTGGTAGTCAGGGCACAAAGAAATGAAAGACGGGCAGGATTATAAATTCAAAATAAATGATAAATAGAAGAGCAAATCTAGTACAACGGCAGTTTACGATCTCTTCGATCATTAAGTTTTCTAAGTATCATGTTTCTATCCAATGCATTCGTGCGATGTCTTTCGAAGGCCAAATACACAAGATCAGTCATGCGAGCATGGGCCATTGACAGGCACCGGTTTAAATTGCATACACGCATAACAATAAGCAGCATCATTTGACACGGAATACATCAACCACTTATGTTTGTGGAACCATGATGCTCGGAAAGAACGCTCATTACTTTAAAGGTACTGCGTCAAAACTGTTTGTTTGATAGGTTCTCCTTTTTTGGGTAAATCCTGTGGTCCACTCATTGTCAGTGTTGATATTGCTATATCGTTCACTGATTGTGATTCAGATTCGGAACCAACTTGAGAATCGGAAGTGTATGTGGATGAAGAAGTCGAAGGTACGTTGGATGTTTTTTCGAGACGGGGCAATTTTTTTCAAAATACTTTCTTGTATCCATGATGAATCAAAAGGATGAATGTCTCAGATTTCTTGGCAGAAAACAGAAAAAAATATGTTTAGTTTTTGCAACGCAGCTTTGGGTGTTAAACTTTCATAGAATTAACTTGGATATTCCATTTAATTCGGAATCACCTTTTTTAAAAAATATCAATTTTTTCAGTTTTTTCTTAGACGGGCTGTCCGGGCAAACTAGTCCATAGTCCGGGCATTGCCCGGACATGCCCGTACGTGGCTACGGGCCCGCTTCCGCTTTTTTGTCTGTTGAATTTCGCGGCTATGTACAAAGCGCTATCTGGCAACACTATACATAATTTGAAAGGTCTTGACATAACCTACAAAACAACGCTATGCATGATTAGTTTGGATATTGCGTTCAACAGTTATAGACGTGTAAACATGGAGTTCACTAACGCCGAAATTCGCGCTATTTTAAAGTTTTCCTTCGTTAAAGGCAAATCCGATAGAGAAACGTTCCGTGAGATTAATGGTGTTTTGGGGGATGGTTTCGACGATTCAGAGCCGGTGAAAACGACACCATGGATAAGCCACCCGGCGGAAGACCTGTGACGACAAATACCGATCAAATCATGGAATACATCGAGTTAGACCGGCATATGACATCTCGTGACATCGACATTATGTATAGTGTTGCCAGATACAAGCTCTGTAGCGCTTTGTACATAGCCGCGGAATTCAAAAGACAAAAAGACAAGCGGAAGGGAGATATTTGCCAACCTAAAATATCAGAAAAAAATAAATAACAAACTGTTTTTATTTTATACCTTGACCTCGACCCATCTACAATGAGTGGAAAAAACAAAGGTCGCCAAAACTCTATAATATTTTATATATGTATTATGTACTTGGCTAAGCAACCTAACCCTAACCTTTTCCTAATATCCCTGTAGTACTGGGCACTAATTCGTAACTGGCGAAATAAGTACTTACAAACAGACCAACCCAATTTACTTTACACACCCTAAGCATTGTATTTTATCATTTCGTTTTTTGTATGAAATGTCCGCAAATAGGGTTTGGAGTTATGTACATAGGTACCCATAAATCGGCTAGAGAAAAAAGTACCTACAGTAAGAGTACTTTCCAAGGTACCCCTGAATGGGTAGGTGAAAAGAGTACCCATGACTAGAGTACTTATGTATATACCCATGAATAGGTGGGTGGGAAGAGTAGTCATAACTAGAGTAGTTACCAGTCTAATCATAAATAGGTGGACCAAAAAACTACCCATAATTAAAATAAAATGAATAAAATTATGATTTTTGTATTCGATTTTTTGTTTATTTACAATTTAAGTTTCTATTATAGTTTCAAATAATTTGTTTATGGTGCAGCTTGAGTTTTTAAAATAAAGTTTTTTTTGCTCCGCGACAGCACTTCACTTTCACACAAAACAATTTGATTTTCAAACTCATTTTCTTCTGGCGCAATATTAGTTAGTTTGTCTTCATATTTTCTTTTAAGTTGCTGTTTGAGCCTTCTTTTATGACGCTAATAAATTATTGAATTAAATGTTTGTGTAAATAAAATTAAATTTACCACTTAAAAAACATATAACGATCAAACTTATTAAACTCAACTTTTTTTTGTTATAATTTTGATTTGTCTAATTCTCGGTCTGAATAACTCCTCGCAATAATCACAAATTTGGTTAAAGTGAAAACATTAAGCATGACAATCGTTTTTGTAAATTTTCAAAGCCAGCTTAGACAAAAATGTACATTTTGAAAAATCGACTAAAAATTGAACAACGAAAAAGCGACGAAAAGTAGGCGTCAAAATTCGATTGACACTTATATTAGTGGTTCGGTGTTCGCTTACTAAGGGGTGAATAAGGTAACTATCCATGTAGGGAGTAGTCGAATAAGTAGTTTATGTATGGCTTATCGACACCCCTAGAACGACTAGGATGAGTATTTTTCCCAACCAGTTCTAGCAGTGAAGGGATGAAGGTGTCTTCGATCACCATCTAAGTTTAGCCATGAAAACTGATGATTAAAGATGGCGACTTTGTGAAACACAAGTATGCTCCTTGTCTTTTCAGAAGTTTTTATTGTTGTTTTGGCAGCACTTTCTCGAATTAATGACCTCGAGTAACCTCAAAATACTCATATTAAATATAAAATTACAATACCATAATTTAAAAAGGCGAGCGTAATTTTGCAGAATAATAATAGCAGAATATATCTTAAAAAATATGAAAACCCGATTGTGTAATGAATAATTAATCAATCAATAGATGCTAATTTATTTTATTACATGTCAAACATTTGTTTTTTTTTTCAACCAAAGTATGTAATGAATACTTAATCGATCAATAGATGCTGATTTGTTTATTACATGTCAAGCATTTGTTTTTTTTTTCAACATAGATAAATTATTTCTTATACGAAAGTCCAGGCACTGTTATTTTGATTGGTGGTTTTATGCGCGTTAGTATGAGCAAAGAAGAGCCTCAATTCGAGCTTATCAAACAGATGAACAGAGGAATAATCTTCGAAGCGCAAGAAGAATTAATTTGAATCGAGCAGCGTTTCTGTATAATTGCACCATCGATTACAGCTTGCATCGTTTAGTTTGCATTGGCCCAATGGACGTTGATTGCCAGCATTGTAGAGCATTGTAGTTTTCTGGTGGAACGCCTGGTTTATGCTGCCTTAGTGGAAAAGTGAAATTGCCATTTTTGGTCCAGCCACCAGAACCATTGCGCTCCCTGCTATATGGCGAAACACTAGAATCACGACAAATGCAATGCCTGTTTACAAATAACATCATTCAGGGCGGAAATTATCGACGAACTCAAATATAATCCGACATTTAAGGTAAGTTATTATCTGAAAATAAAAAGTTTGTAAATCTAACTACAATATAGCTATGGTTTTTAATTAAAAGATTCAAGGCCAGATTTGCCATCGCATTGGATCATTGCAACCTATAGAAGATGCACAGCATAAATTCATGCAATCGCTGACTATCGGTAATGGCCGTGTTCCTGTTGACACATCGAGCGGTTTAATTTCATTTCCTCCGAATTTTTGCAATTTCGTATCATCAAAAGACGAGCTTATCAACAAACTATTCCCGGATATCATTGCTAACCACAAAAATACTAAATGGTTAAGTGTTAAATCAAATCGTAGGTACTCTGTATTCATTCAAATCTATCGACTGTGTAACAAACGAAGAAGAAGCCACTTATTATCCAACTGAATTTTTTAACTCCTTGGATGGGCCTGGTTTACCACCACACAGTTTAAAACTTGAAGTTGGATCGGTAGTCATCATGCTTAGAAATTTTAACCAACCAAAACTGTGTAATGGAACGCGTTTGGTGATAAGAAAATTGATGAGCAATCTGATTCACGCGTCGATACTAAAAGGAAAATTTAAATATGAGGAAGTTCTTATTTCAAGGATTCCGATGATCCCAACGGATATTCCCTTTGAGTTTAAACGAATTCAATTTTCGATTCGTCTTGCCTTCGCCATGACGATCAACAAATCAGAGGGCCAATCCTTGACTATTTGTGGCCTCAATCTAGAAAATTCATGTTTTTCTCATGGTCAATTGTGCGTGGCATGCTCACGTGTCGGCAAACCATCCGCTTTATTTGTTCTTGCGCCTGACCAAAAAACAAAAAATGTCGTTTACCACAAATGATTAATAATGAATTAATCCAATTTTATTTTTTTACAATCTGCACAACTTAGTTTTCAATCATTTTTAATTATTATTTTGTATTTTTTTATTTTTATTCTCATTCTGTACGTATGTTTTCATCATCATTCATCATTTTTCAATTTCTTTTCTATCTAAAAAGTAACACAACATTCATTGACGGTTTCTAAGCATGATGAATTCGCCGGGTCAGCTAATTTCTACATATATATATATATATATATTTATATATATATTGTATATAAATGTGGTTGCAATATATTGACAAGTAACCAAAATATGCCGATAGGTTATATACCAACTTTAGAATAAATATCGGTCTCATCCGACGCTCTCTGATTTATTTACAGCATTTAGTTGTAAGAAACATGTGAGCCAAATTTCATTAAGATATGTAGCTAAAAAATTGAGCGAATAGTATGCGTTGCAACAGACAGACGGACAGACAGTCATGGTTGGATTTGAAAAAAATTCATGGTGCATTGTGTTTGTCGGAACGTAACAGGCAGAAGAAGGCTACAGTCGAGTTTATATATTCTAAACCAGCATCAACAGTCATGACGATTGAAACATGTCTGTCTGCCCGTCTGTCTGTCTGTATAAACACCTGGATCTCAGAAACTATAAGAGATAGAGTCATTCAAATTCTGTGGCAACATACGTGTATGTTCAGATGTTTCAAAGTTTTTTTTTTAAATTTTGCCATGCCCCCTCCGCCTCTGTAAATCAGTAATAACTATTAAAAGCCACTTAAAAGCTAAGATATAAAGTCTACAAGAAATCTAAAAGTCAAATAAGTGAGATATGAAACGAATTAAACTCATTTTTAATGTTATACTTTAGAAGACCTAATTTACGCAAGCATACCGAAGTTCAAATCTAGCGTAAGAACCACAGCGTTTTATTAAAGTTTTTCTTTGCATAGTATGGTTATAAAATTGTTTCAGAATGCAACTTTGCCGATCGGTGCAAGACCAAGGCAATGGCCGAGTGGTTTCACAGATATTCGGGAGTCTTAAGAGATTATTGTGTGTGAGCGTGCGTGTGTTCCAACGTCCATGCACGGCGGTGGTTTTAATTTTTTGATTTTATTTATTAATTTTATATATTGCTTTTATTTTTATAAACTAAATTGAATTTCACTAAAATATATTTCTGTTGAATAAATTAGATTCAAACAATATAAATAATTGAATAACATATGGCAACCGATATATGAATGTTTTAATCGTAGCCTGTCACATGTGCAACATCACTCCCACACGGTGAACATCATTGCCCTTAGTGTCCGAGACGTAGTCCGCTTAAGCACCGCACAGCTCCAGCTGCTCCCACTACTTTTCGGCATTAGCTAGAAATGCATACAACTACATACGTATTTCCATGCCGCCCTGTCTGATGCTTCTGCATTGTTCTTATTCTTCTTCTTTTGTATGTCAATTAAATTTTTTCGTGTCCTTCGAACAACGTTTAAAATTGATATTTTCTCAATGTTGAATAATAATTTAAAGAAAGCGCAATTTTCATTACGAATTTCTAAAAATAAATGATACAAGGTATAGTATGACAATCCATGGCCTAACACAGTCATGGCCTGACTGTAACGTTCGACTGATTTCCATATGAAAGAAATTATCTCCCAGTCCCAAAAATAAACAGCAAAGTCTTCTTGGTTGTAAGCTCACTATTTACCAATATTACTCGAATTTATTTAAAACTAATACTTTCCTTCTCCCTTAAAATTTTGGAGCTGTGTGCAATTTCTATTTGAAAAGATACAATTTGTCAAATTTATATAAGGCCCTACACTTTTCAAAAGTCAATCATGTAGCTCTTGCTCTTTTGCCATTTACACATTTTCATGAAGATAAACGTCGTCTTTCAAAAAGAAAAAAATAAATATTATAGACAGGTCGCACGACCATAGCGAATACATAGCTGTATTCACCAACTAAGGCTCTTCTCGCTATTGCGAAACAGCCAAAGTCAAAACAAATCGATGAAATGCTTGAATCTTTCTTTACCATTTTCTCTCCATAAGTCAAAAATCAAAGTTCAGTAAGCATTTTCCAGTAATTTTCACACTCAAGCTGCCATGCAATGCATATTCTGCATTCCGACGTACATATGTTTTGAACGTGTATTCCTCTGACAGCTGCACTTATCGTTCATGAAAAGCAATAATTTTTCGGTGAATTTAGTAAAATGACATACTAAAACAAACAAAAAAATTGAGTGCGCCCGACCGTTGGGTTCCCTTCGCACAAGAAGCGGTTACAAGCACGTTACCACACTGAAATTATAATTGTTTACAACGAACTGTGCAACGATGAGTTCTGAAAATTTCGTCTAGATGCAGCTCTTCTTATGAAAAACGTTTACTGAAATAACTAGAGGAACATCAAAATACTAATTACGTGGTAGATAGGCAAGAAGTAAAGGCTTCTTAGCAGCGATATAGTTAGTGCTAGCTATGACGCGTTGAAGCTTATTGTAGTCCAAATATAAAGCCCTGAAAGGATCGTGCAGTGCATAGTTCGATCTACAATAAGGAAGAATTAGTGGAAGGTAATAACGAATACTTCTGCAAGGGACAGAGAAGTGTAGCTGCCTTACCAATTTGGACGTTGAATACAATAACTGTATTATCAAGTGGTCCAACGACACCAAGCCGATGCTTGTTGCGCGCGGAACCCAAACGAAGTCCACCTCCCGCCTGACCGACCGAGAGGCACCGTCGCATAACGGACGACACGGAAACGCGGTAGAAACGCGAATAGAAACGCGAGTAGAAAATTAACGCGATGTGGAAAAAAACTAAAATAAAAAAGACGAGGCGATAGAACGCGGCATGCAAGTAGGGGAAAAAAAGAAACAACAAAGAATAGAAAATCGAGGAAGATTCAAATACTAATTACTAGGCAAGAATAAAAGACTTCATAGCAGCGATAGTGTTAGTGCTAACTATGACGTGTTGGAGCTTATTGTAGTCCGAACTTAATGCCCTGAAAGGATCATGCAGTGCATAGTTCGATCTACAATAAGGAAGTGTTAGTGGAAGGAAATAGCGAGTACTTCTGCAAGGAACAGAGAAGTGTAGCTGCCTTACCAAGGCATCACTGTCAATGTCTCCTTGCATAAGGTTGTTAATAAATAAGACCCCTAGCATGGTTGTGCGGTTAGTTTAGTTAGTTTTGTAACAGAAGTCTACTATTATAGGAAGGCAGTCTTCAATTTTCATCCCAATCAAGGCCGCGTAATGCAAAAAATACGAAATTCCTCTGTACAGATTTGAACCGTTCCTTATGAAAAGTGTACTGGGAACAATGTATCTTAATTTTTTAAGCTTTTAATATTATTTTTCCCCTTGACTAAACACTTAACGTAATGTCAATGCTTTAAACTTGTCTTATTATTAATAGTTCTCATGCACAAATCAATGAAAGCAGATAGCATATTTTGCCTTTATAGAACGAAATACTCGTAATTGAAATTGATAAGTTTGCTGAGAACATTAGTATGCATTCAGATGCAAATTTCAAAAAAATAACTATGCTTACTCGAGCTCACTCGAAAAGAAACAATAACAATAAGGATCGTGTTAAAAAAAATAATGGTTATTTTCTAAAACCGGAATCCGACTTTCGTAGTGTACGACCCGAAAAAACATGTGACAATACTTCATGTTTTTCTAACAAATTATAGAACTTAAAGCTTTTGGTAAACACTATCTATATCTATCTATTCTTGAAACTAGGTCGAAGTTTAGACGAGACAGTGAAAATTTGACCCCGGATTCAGTTCCAAAATATAATGCATGAACTGCATAAGCCGTATTCCGAAGATTCCTGTGAAACCTACGTTGATCAAGCTATTTCAAGTGTTGGGTAACACGGCCACCGCCCACTAAATCAATAATTTATTTTTTGAAGTCGACTTGTAAATATATTAAGCTGATTTACTCTACATAACTTTGAGCTCGAGCCGGTAAACATAAGAATTAAGCTGATTAACATATCTTCGTATACTTAAAATTTTAATTTGATGGTTTAATAAACATAAAAATTGTATAATTCAAAAAAGTATCGGCACTACATTAACTGCATGTGTCAACTAACAGGGAAGGCAGGCGAGCGTGAATAGTTATTCACTTATAAGTGAACTCAGTGTCGGGTGTTTTGACTGATCTTTTAACTTCGATACTGGTGTTTTTTATGATCATTTGCCAAAGACTCCGTTTTCTAATCGGTTGCTGCTAATTTCAGTGTTGTGCAAGATCACCGGAAATAATTTGTGTGAATAAGGTGGCAAACGTGTCACCCGTGCTGTTCTCTGTCACCTGTTACACTGTAAGGAAGGGCACCCTGCAGTACAGATACACTAAAGTGTCTAGGCTAGTGTACCTGTTATGTCTGTTACACCATCTGTTTTCAGTAACATACATTTTCATTAGGTAAGCATCGCGCAAAAACGGCCATTCTGGCAAATAGAAAACTATGTTTTTATGTGTTAGGTTTAAAGTTACGCGTGAATGACGAGCAGAATGACAATTGGAATATTCGTTAAGTCATTGCGGAATTTGCATTGCCATCGGCTGTCAATAAGATACCCTAAGGAGTCGAATTTATCTTAAGAAGTGACTAAGCTTGTCCCAACAACAATAATAAGTCTTCCTTGTACCGTTACGTGGCAGAGGCAACGCCAGCAATTGAGTTGCGTAACGCCTGAAAGTATGCAACCGCCATTCGGCGCTTAATAACTCAATAAAGCCAAGTAACAACCCCTGATTCCGCGACCACCCTCTCGTGCACCACCCAGCTTAGCTAAGCCGATTTCCGCTTGTTTGTCACGCAATTACGATTTGTCAGCTGGCTCAGGTTGTCTGCTAGCTCGGCAAACGTATGTACATACATATGCACGGTATGTATATCAAATGCCTAATTAGGGATTATTTTGAATGGCACATCACAAAGCACAAATATCCAAGCGAATCAGTTGAAGGGGAGCTTGAAGAAAAATTACAGACACAGGCAGCATAGGTATAGCTATTTGGTTTTTTGCCTTAGATAAACATAATATCTAGAAACTTTTCAGACAGCCCTCGTATTATCGCAAAGTTATAATATTTATGCCATTCCACTATTGACAATGGTCAGAAAAGGGTATGGTCATTTTGTGCAAAAGTACATATGTACCAGGCAAAAGGAGGCGTGACAGACTACAAAATGTATACATTCTTTTGCCATGTTCGTCTGTCCATCTGTCCTGTATGAACACATACACCTCAGCTATCATAAAAGCTAGAAACAATTAGGTGCCACGCAATTTCGAAATATCTTTACTTAACTTTTCAAATGTAAAAAATTTTTAACCAGTTCATGCAGAAGAAATCCGTGCCATATTATTTGGTTACATTTACTAGAGAGATACAATCAATTTATCTATAAATGCACTTTTTTGAGAAAATAAAGCTGAAGGTATACAGTGTCTTCTGTGTCAAGTACTTTTATGTGTAGTTCTATGCTTTGGGCTGTGTTAAATGTCCAACTTATGTGAATTCTTGTAGAAAATAAATATGGATGTAAAAAACAAGCTGAGGTCTTCAGACAATAGGCAATAACTTCCGATTTTATTTATAAATTCTGCTTATTCATCGAAAAGTTATATTTTTTAATTTTTAATGATGAATATTAGGATTTATTGGCTGTTCACAGTAGTCGGGAGTACAAACAAAGTATACTTAAAAGAGGTTTCGTAAAAATATCATAATTTAAGTCTGCATACATATGAATTTAAGCAATGTATACATCACAGGAACCGATATATCGTACAGCTGCCATATAATCTATCGACAGAGAAATTTCTTACTTTTTCCCTTACGCGGCCTTAATTGGGATGAAAATTTAAGACTGCCTTCCTATAATAGTAGACTTCTGTTACTAAATCTACCTTCCCTAACTAACCGCAGAACCATGCTAGGGGTCTTATTTATTAACAACCTTATGCAAGGAGACATTCACAGTGATGCCTTGGTAAGGCAGCTACACTTCTCTGTTCCTTGCAGAAGAACTCGCTATTTCATAGCTAGCACTAACTCTATCGCTGCTATGAAGTTCTTAATTCTTGCCTATCTAGCACGTAATTAGTATTTTCCTCCATCGCGCTATTTTCTACTCGCTTTTCTATTCGCGTTTCCGTGTCGTCCGTTATGCGACGGTGCCTCTCGGTCGCTTAGGCGGGAGGTGGACTTCGTTTGGGTTCCGCGCGCAACAAGCATCGGCTTGGTGTCGTTGGACCACTTGATAATACAGTCACTGTATTCGATATCTTTTAAAAAATGGTCTAATCACTTCATAGAGGTTTTATGATACTTTAAAAAAACCCTTTTAAACATATTTAGGCCATGGATTTAAAAAAAATTCATGGTCTATTGTGTTTGTCGGAACGCAAATGTGCGTAACAGGCAGAAAGAGGCATCTCCGACCCCATAAACTATATATATTCTAAATCAGTATCAACAGCCGATTGAGCCATGTCTGTCTGTCCGTCTGTCTGTCTGTATGAACACCTGGATCTCAGAAATTATAAGAGCTAGAGTCTTCAAATTTTGTGACAACATCCATGTATGTTGCAGTGTTTCAAAGTTTTTTTTGAAATTCCACGCTCCTTCCCGCCTCTGAAAATCAGTAAAATCTATTTAAAATTCGCAATATACACCTACCGACCTAATTTACGCAAGCATACCGAAGTTCAAATGTAGCGTCGGACACACAGCGTTTTACAAAACTTTTTATTTGCATAGAACGGTAACAGATTTGGATCATAATGCAACTTTGCCGATCGAACTAAAATGTGGCGGTGGCTTAGCGGTTAGAGTGGCGGACGGGTAGCCCTTTAGGATTTTGTGTGTGCGCGCGTGAGTTCTAGTCCTTATGCGTGGCTAGTGCAATTTTTTATTTTAATTATAAACTAAAAGAAAAACAACATGGCTAAATGTAAATTATAAATCAATATCAATAAAAATAGTTTTCAAATATTTTATTTAATATATTTATTCAATATTTAAGACAATCAGTGTATACGAATGTTAGAGTGGGACGCCGATACATGCATGTCTGCATTTGCACATTTATGTTTTGGTATCCCGCTCTAACACACATCAATTGCCGTATTCGGCACATACACGCAACTGTAAGATTTGTGCAACATTCGGCAAAGTTTATAAAAGTCTTTTAATTACATATGTTGCGTACCACAAAATTAAAAAATTATTGTTTGTTAAGCTAAATTAAATTAAATAATTTAATTATTATTATTATTTAAATTATTTAATAAAAAAAAAAAAAAAAGCAACATTTCACATATTGATCGCGGCAGCAATCGAGCCCCGAACACTGTCTGTCTATATAATCGGCCTACAAATCCGGTACACACTCCACTAAGCTACTGTACAACTCATGCGGCCGCCACAACTGTTTGGCATTACGTAAAAATGCAAACATACTTATTGCCTCTCGCTCTATCTAATGCTTATACTTCTTGTCTATTCGCTTTTGCATTGTTTATGCGTTCTTCTTCTTCTGTCGTCAATTGATTTGTGCGTGTCGTTCGAATAAAATAATAAGAATATAAAATGGATATTTTTAAATGCTTAATAATAATAAAGCAAAATGTCCTCAATAAATAACGATGTTAATTATCATGGCCTTCTATAGTCAGCACGTGACTGTAGCGTTCGCCTGGTTTTTGGTTGGTAATGCCAGCAAATTTTCAAATTAAATCAAATGTATTAACAATTATCGATCTAAAATTTTACAATTTTTAAGATAGACATCAACAGACAGAAGATGATGTTTTCTTTGTGATGGCAGCATCTTATAGATCTGCTGATGGAATACAATAAAAGAAGACATTTCCAGAGTCTATTTGATCAACATTAATCAAAAATTAGTTAGAGTGCAACTGTGATAAGCTGGCTGGTTGTTCCTTGTTCATAAGATATTTAAAGTGGTATAAAATGAAATATTGGTATTAACGCACAAAAAAGTAATAACGTTCGCATAACGCAACGTACGATTATGGAAGTGTTCATCAACGATGTCTTCATTGAGCTGGCAACGAAAGCTAAATTTCTTGGCTAGACTCTAGACTCCCATCGGAAATTTCGCGAACTTATAGCCAACGCAGTCACAATGTACAATACTAGAAGGGCAGGCATATATGTTAAACTTTTCGGTGCAAGCGACTCATATACCAGAAAATAAAACCAGCGACTTGGAGTTATGGACTACGGATCCAGGTCATAGCAGCAGAGAACTACTAGAGAACTAGGAAAAAATTCAGTCTGTACAAAAACAGTGTTTAAGATTGATAGGTGGCAGTGAACGGAACGACAGTAACAGAATACAGCAAAAGGATCTGAAAATGAGAACAGGTCTTATTCCTCTCAAGCAATGACAGATTGTTATCTAATCGAAATAAACTTGTTCAATTATTATCCTGGATGATTATGGTAGTTATCAATAAATAAAAGAAGACATTTCCAGAGTCTATTTGATCAACATTAATCAAAAATTAGTTAGAGTGCGACTGTGATAAGCTGGCTGGTTGGTCCTTGTTCATAAGATATTTAAAGTGCAATTTTGTTTTTTAATTTTTGTAAAAAAAATCAATTATGTACTTAAATTTTAAGTCTATAAAAGAAACATGACCATTTTAAATTCTGATTTCTATTTTAAAAATAAAATAAATTAACTTAATTAAAATTGCAACTGTATTGATTGGAGTTTTAAAACTTTTAAGTAGCACCAGAGATTTTTTCCCACGCTTTTCCATGATTTCTCTTGTATTTTGATTTTTTTTAAACTTGTTTTCATAGTATAAATTATTATAAGTATAAGTATAAGTTATTTTGTATTCTCCATGTTCTCATACAGCTCAATTGCAAATCACATGTACACTTTCACTACACTCGAAGTTTCGCCATAAAATACAGTTTTAAGTCGAAAAGCAGCCTAATGGCCCCACGTAGTACATCTTGTCCTGCGGTCACCATAAATAACGTAAAGCGCATTTGTCATACGACTCTCAAACCGGCTCATTGCCCCTTACTTCTTAGCTTTGTCGGCCGTCTCCACTTACCACCCCCTCTTGCCATTTTGTGAGACTGTCATGAGAACTGCAGTCGACGCGTCGACTCGACGTGTTGGGCAGTAAATCAGCTCATTAGTTAAGTTCGTAAAACGCTACCCTCTTCGCTTAAAGTCACTGCTGCTAGCGCCCCCAGCCTTCTCAGTGGTACCTGAGTGCTCGCCACGTACTTTAGCTTTAGCTTTTGCCTACTGCCAGGTGCCTTCTGCTCGTTAAGCTTCACTTAATCAAAACAAAAGTTAGGCTTGGCACAGTGAACCAGAAATAAGGTCTTCTTTTTGCCATGCCGAACGGCTTATACTCTTTTTGACATTAACCCTCTTCAATGGTTTTTACGAATTTTCATGATTTCGCTAGCAGTCTAATTGCTAGACACGCAAAACTATGTTAATGAAAATCTGAATCTTCCTATGAAAGCTAAAGAATATAGTTCTTTGATTTTATGAGAAAAAAAATAAGGTTACCATAAAACGAATTACAGTATAATTCGCTTAGCTGCCTCGAGTACTTTGCACAATGCCTCGATGCAGGTAACTTAAAAATGCAGCTAAAAAAAAATTTTTTATTTTCTATTCACACAAAAAAATGGAAAAATAATGCAGATATCTTGCCGATGCAGCTAACTATCGATGCAGCTAAGCGAATTATACTGTATTTCGAAAATGGCTGATTTACAATTTTGAAGAAATGTTATATTTATAAGATTTTTCTAAAGGCCGACGAAATTTACCAAATCTTGTTATATAACAAAATTTACGTATATGTATTGTACGACGACTACAAGATATATCGATGTGATCTTGATGCGGCTTTTTCCATACTTATTTACAACGTTCAGCAAAAATAAGTTGGTGGGCCAAGTTTCATCAAGTCAATTTTATGCTGTAACAGATTGACGTCGACTCTGATGATTATTATGTGTAAGTTTACATGGCGAGCCTCCGGCCGTATTAAACTACATACCCTCTGCAAGGGTATAAAAATAGGCTGTCAATAAGCGAATAGAGTGCCGATCTGAATGTTAATAAATCTCATTTGGAAGCTTCCACTTGACCTCTACACTAGCGGACATAATTCATGAACGTGCAACGTGCAAAAAGTATACGAGACTTGTTTGCAACTTTCTTAAATCTGGTATTTTGATATCCCATAGTCAGGGCTAAGCTATGTTGATTGCGGGTGAGGATTGATTGGGCGAGTGTAGGCGGGCTAATGAAGCACTATACGGGCTGGCTTTTTGAGTTCTGACCTGCGATAGGCGTGAAATAGCGATTGTAGTCGGGTTGAATGCCTGATAGCACGCATTGAGGTTTAAAGGAGCTCCTTCCTTTCCCTTCTCCACTTGAGAAAAATAACAATTCATAAAGTAGCTCGGGGCAGCTGCACACAACAATCTGCAAAACAAAACTTAGAAGGAAACGAACCGAGGGGCTAAGTATGTTTTCCTTCGGGGAAGGTAGCTATAATGACGTCAAACTTGGCATATTGCTGGCTCTACCTTTCCGCTTTTCTGCCCTTGAGTAGCACTTTTCGCTTCACTATGATAACGATAATGATAATAATAGGAAAGAAGGAGAAAGGGCAGGTAATTTAGCGAGTTGGAAAAATGTAGGGAATGAGGGAAGGATGCCTGATGACTTGCAGCTACTCGGAACACGCTAATCTTAATTACTTTTGTTTAATTACTTTGACGTTTTGCCGTGCCACGCCCTTTTTCGTTATTGTTCGAGCGTAGTGTGTCGCCTGCAGCTACACCACACTTTCTTCTATTCCTTTTTAAAATAAATAATGTTTACTTATTATTTTGGGGAGGATGGTTTGTGCACTAAACAAAAGCTTTTTGTACCTTTTTTGAGCTTCTTTTCCGCGAAAGCAGAAAATTCAACACCGTTAGTCAAATAAAGGCCAGATGCTTTCAGGCGTTTTATTTCTTCCCACCTGCCGGCCTATATTATGTACATAAGTATATGGCTAAATATGTTCAGTGTTCTGTAAACTAATTTAGTGATTAAAGTCAGCCGAGCCGCTGGTTGTTAGGACTTTCAATCCTCCCCCGAGCAATTATCATAATAATGTTGACTTTTATTGTTTGCAAATATTTTATTTTATTGACCAACGTATTTGGCTTCACTAAATTGACCTGGCGAAAGCCCCATTTTTACTAGGCTATACAATTGTCCTCAATGAAAATTTGATGGATTTTCAGAGAGCTTTTTAGTTATTTAGCTCGTACTAGGAACTTATTGCCCACAAAACGTCTATCTGCGCCTCCATTATATAGGTCATAAACTTGCTTAATTGCTCACAGTGTCCCACAAAGATACACTAACATTTAAGCAAGCTCGAATTTGTGTGCTGTAAATAATTTATGATTCTAATGGAAATCAAAGAAAAAACATGTGTTGAAACCATTTGGGCAAGGCCGAGAGTGAAATACTCTTCTAGTAATTTCGACAGATACATATAAGCACGTTACCATACTAAAAGCATAATTACAAATAGAAAATTCTGCAAAAATTCTCCTAGTTTGGCATTGAGAATTATAATTCGGAATCAAAGTGGATGTTTACTTAAACAGCTTCTGAGTTAATTAACCGATCAGACTGTGAGGATAGGTACACAAAGTATTCATTTACATATGTGTATGTAAAAGAAAGTTGTAACTAAAATAAATATATGGTTAAGTTTTGTAAATAAATGGGCTAATGCAAGCTAAATTAAACATACTTTATTAACATAAGCCTATTGCCTGAAGTTTTTATAATACCTAAGTTTTCGATAGCTAAATGACAAACTAACACTTTGATTTGAAAAATGCACTTATGTATATATTTTATGATTCAATGACTGTGAACAGTTTTAAAATCTTTTTTAAAAGAATTCGAAAGCATCTGAAAAGACATCTGCAGTCTCTACTAAGTACATCAACAGCTGAGGTTTGTCCAATTTCTGCCAAAGCTTTGCTTTGCCAAGCATTTATTAATATTGGAATGCAGTTTAATTTTACGACTACTTAACAATAAGATAGAAAGAAAGTAGCTTTAAAAATTTTTACGGAATACCAGTAATATTTGCGCGTTTTCAAAGTCTGTTTTTATTTGGCACAAAATATTAATTATGTTGCAGTACAAATATTTCCGGTACAATAATGATTAATTTTATTAGTAATCATGCAAAAGGAACATGTTTTTCGTTAAACGTGAGTAGTTAAATTTTCGAATGTTACTTGTCGGTATTTATAGGTGTTTACCAACAAATTTCGCTGTATTCTGTGGAATATTTTTTTATTGTTGTTTGTAGGTATTACCAAAGTTCGAAGCAGAAGAAAAAATTGTTAATGACAAGCATATAATTTAAATTTCATAAAATGTGAAGACATTAAAGGTTTTTGTCAACAAATCTTCATACAAAAACTCTCACATCGCCCGATTTTTCCAATGGCGGCCATATGTTTGACAAAATTTAAAACGCCTATTATTTATATAGAATAGTCCGGTGTTGTAAACTTGGTCGTCATATCTTAAAAACGAACAACAATCGGCCGACGGGTTGAGTGGCAGCAATACAATATAATATACAATATAATAGTACAATATAATTGAAATAAAAATCATCCAAAAAAGACAAGTCAAAAAAATAAAATCTTTGCCAATAAAATTGAAACTTATGTTGATTTTTTTGACTATTTACTTATAGTAAAGCCGAAGTTGCAAGCGAATATCGTCAAAAATAGTTGTTAACCGATTTGGTTTATGTCGCGTACACCTTGGCTTTGCACGAATGCACCTTTTTATTTCATGATTTAAATAAGTCGAATCAATTAAATTGGCAATAATGGGTTTCGGCCGATTTTTGCTTCTATCCAAGATATCACTTATTTTGTTTTGCTTGCAACAACAAATCTACTACTTCCATTTCAAAGCTCTGCAGAGTGAGCAATATTTATTAAGGCAAACACATGAGAGGAAAGAGCCTATAACGTGTTTAAAACCACGTGAGCACTAGGCTCAGTATATGAAAACTATACAAAAGGCTATTAAATGATGGAGTGCCCCAAACAGAGTCTTTTAAACTGTATATTAAATTGCGCCTTTTTGCGATTCCGTATTCTTTGAATGCGGTCACGTGTTGTGGGTGAGTATGTTTATAAGAGTCTGCGCGATAGTCTAAGTCTTGATTCGATCTTCTCGCAGTTGGATTGATTTACTGATTATTTAATTAACAGCAAAAACAGACATGAAGATAGAGATGTGGGGTGAGGGTTTGAGGTTATTTAATAAACGTCGACTAATCGCAGTCGACTAAAAAAGAATTTGCATTGAAATTAATAATAATATTTTAAAGAAGAAAGTATTTTTAAAATTGAGTTGAAAACTCTATACAGAATATTTTAATCAGCACAGAGAACTCGGAAATGATCACGCAAGCTATAATTATTGAAACAAGAGTCCAAGGAAAGTGGCAGACAATTACGAATAACTTTAGAAGGAATACAAAAATTGGTTTTGTCAAGCAGGGTAGGGGAATCTATTTCTTACTTGAAAGTATTAAGAGAACCGTAACCGAATATAATACGATGATTATTAGAGGAAGGTAAGGGAAGTTAGATCATTTGAAGGAGTCTACTAGAGAAGGTCTACACCCGACACTCATTTAAAATTACGCGAAACTTAACTGCATTTGTACAGGCTGTATGGATATTTAAAAAAGATAGGTATAGAGGGCTCTGCTAGGACTTTCAGCTTGAATTTAACTCGTTTTTAGCACAGTTTGAAATGATAGCCAAAAAATACATAAATTCCAAAGGCAAAAGAAAAGACTTTTCAATTTGACGATACTCTTCTGGAAGATGGTTTCCCCGCCTTCGATTGTGGTCGCCACGCTTCTGCAGCTGTGCGGCATCTCGATCTTCATTAGCCAGCCGCAGAACCAGTGCTCGCAGATACCCTTGGTGGCCAACTGGCTGTTTGGGCTGGCTCTGCTGCTGCTCCTGTGGAACTGCGAGTTGTTGCCCAAGCGTTACCTGAACGTCTTTCCGCGCCTGTATACCTGCGTGGAGCTGTTGGGCACCATCTTCATCTCGGAACTAGCCATGCTGTTTGGTTGGTGCAGGTACAAACGCCTAGTGCACTACCAGAGCTACCGCCTGTGCTCAAACTGGAGCTGGTGCGGGAACCTCTCACTGTGCCTGCTCTCGTTACTACCATCAGCGCTGATACTTTTGGCTCTGGCACCCACGCATTGCCGCGAATTTCTGGTACAGCTACTCTGGAAGTTGCCGCGACCCGAGGCCGATGAGTGCCTCCTCGAGGTTGTGCGTGAGTTGTCTAGTTATGTCAAGGGACTTATCTGCTTTTTTCAACTAAAGCGCGAGGATCGCTTACGAGCTATCCGTTTGTTTCAGCTACAGGCGGAGCGCCGCTACCAGCGTGAGCATTGACAGTACTGAGTACAGATGTACGCGGAATACCAAGCGCAATTCACATCCGCATCTGAATCGAATCGTAAATTGTTTATCTTGGACAAAAATTTATGCCAACAACTGTTGTTTTTCTACTGGCTCAAAGTCCCGTTGTTTTGTTTCTTCTGTCGATACCTTTGGAAATCCACATCTCCTTTGTTGCCTTTCCTTCATGCTTTCTCTCTCTAATGGGTTTGCTTTTTTTTTTTTTAGTTGAACCCCCCTTCCATCTCTCACTTCGACAAGCCATTTTAATTTTCGTCGGGTTTCGTCGTCTTGTTAGCCACTATTGAGTTGTCGTAAATTGTACTTTTATCTGTCAACAGGGGTCGGCGATGTTTTTTTAGTTAGCGCTGTTTGCCTTTTGTAAAGCTTTTATGAATGAATATGAATGTTGAATTTTCAAATAGAGTAAACATATATAAATTAGTATTATTGGTCCCCGTTAATAGGTGATTCAATGGATATGTTCAACTCAAAATAGTCGTGGACTTATAAAGTAATCGTTTATATGCAGACCACTTTGTATCGCTATAATTTCCATACGACAGCTCGACCACTTTTGTTATTTTACGCAATCAAAATAATCACATAGGTCTAAATCTATAAGCATTTACAATAGTATTCATAGATAATATCAATCTTTTAAAAAGAAAACAGCCAACAAAAATGCAACCCTTTAATGTCGATTAACATAAGAAGCGCACGCTATCATTTAGCAAATTTAGTTTAACTGTTAAGATGTATGTAAGGTTAAATTGACTTGGCAAGGGATCTTGATCAAAAATATATTTACTTTGCGGAGTTCCCAACGCTTCCTGGATGTTAACTTTGTACAAGCTCAGGGTATCCGTTGCATGACTACTTTTGATGGTTAAAGGGTATAAATGTTGAAGCAAATATTTAAATATGCCGTTGCTAAAACAATTTACTACATCCGCAATTTTTATTTTTCCATCAATATTGTACAATATTACTATACCTAAATATAGCTACCATGAGAACAATCCACCTAAATTGTTTTAAGAAGAGAAGTGTTTTTTTTTTAATAATTCAACTAATTAATTAAATTAAAATTATACACTAGACTTTTTAATAAAAAAAAATTATTTTTTCCATTTTTTTCCATTACTTATTAGAAATTGTACATGGTTAAAGGGTTGAACTGTCGAAACAAATTTTTAAAAATGCCGTTGCTAAAACATTTTACTACATCTGGCATTGTACAATACTACTATACATATAGCTGCCATAGGGGAACAATCCACCAAAATAATATTTTTTAAATAATTCAACTAATTAGCACCAATTAATTTTATACAGTGGACTTTAAAAAAAAAAAAAATAATTATTGTTTCCATTTTTTAGAAATTTTACATTTTTCAAAATTAAAAATAAAAGTTTGAAAAATGCTTTGTATGTTGTATGCAGTAAACAAAAAAATTAAGATTGTCATACCCGCTACAGAGTACCCAAGTTAAACAGTATTAAAGCTTTGTGTCCACCAAAATGAATGTAACAAGCAGAAAAAGTCCTTACTATATTTATATTCGTCTGTCAGTCTGTATGTTTGTCCGTCCGTATGAAAACATAGAGCTAAGGATATATGTGTTCCTTTTGAACGCAGATCAAGTTCGCTTTACATTTTGACCACGTCTCTTTTTACCAACGTTAATCGTTAAAGGCGAATTGGAAGCTTTTTATTAATGTATTGCCTCTTATTTTTGGTTTAAATATAATATAAATTAAGAATGCACAACTAATGTTTGAAAATTTGGATGCGATCGGATGTTTGATATAGATGCAATTTCAAATATAATTTTAAAAGGTGCCTATTTAGAAACAGTCCACCTAAAGTTTGATATGAATGGATGTTTTATATTTATGAAATCATTTTGGTCAGGTGGGTGGCGGGTATATCATAGTAGGGCACCCTTAACTGTAGCTCGACTTCCATGCTTGTTATACCCTTTAATCATTCAAAAAAGTCAAAAATTAGCAGATTGTGGGTTTAAAATTTAACAAAAAAATATTTAAATTAAAATATCTTTTACCATCCAACTTGTTTGCGATCGAGTAATAAACATAATAGAATTTTAAGAAATAATTTCTAGGTGGGTAGCGGTTACATCAGGGTCAAGAACTTTGATTTTAACCCTATTAATTGTTTAACTTACTTGTGAGTAAGCAAAGCCCACCACGTCGCATGTATTGAGAGATTTCGCTAAGATTTCTAAACATTACCTACTATTGTAGATAGTAAGTCACCTTCAGCGGCTTGGTATTTTTATTGACTAAAATAAACGGACATAAAGATATATATAGCAGTAGTGCCCATCCCTAAAGTTGCGCTTTTTCATTTTTTTTATGTGGAGCAAAAGATCACAAAGTTTACTAGGTTTTTGGCTTTGCCCTGAACAAAGGCATAAAGCACAGTCCGAACAGCGCTGCCGGACTCACACGAATTTGTTAACACTCGTATGTGTGTCGGCAGAACTTTGGCACAGGCATTGCCAATATGCTGCGCATAGGACTCTGAGCATTACTGATTTAGAGATATTTCATTAAGTTGCATATTTAGTTGAAATCAATTAAATTGCAAATTTGGCATCAAAGGCAAGAAATGCGCCTAAAATGCTATTTGTTTTCATGTGTGGATTGTACATAAAAAATACAAAGAGCATTGTAGACCGAGAGTATTTTTACAGCCAGTGATATGATTGGCAGTTGGCTAAATCGCATTAATGTCACTCATACGCTTGGTCTCGCTGTCTCTGTTGTTACTGTTTAGTAATTGAATTTGTGTTTGTGTTGGTTCGATGTAGTCTGCTCTGAGCACATTTAATATACCGTATTTGACAGCTGCAGGCGCACAGACGCCTTCCAAGTGTTGAATTTCCTAGAGGGCAGAGGAGTTTAGGATAAGGCATAAAGAGTGCTGAAACTCTATCGATAATCATGTTTTTATATCTTAAAAAATTCCTTTTATGTTTGCCTTTCACTGGAAATTTAATGAGTTACTACCAGCATTACACGCACGCTTCTGCTATGAAGTTTCTCAAGCGTTCAACTTATGACATAGAAAAAACTCGTTCTTATTGCACTGTATGGTCTATGTACACTTAAAAACTAAGGCATTGCAGATATGTTAGGTGCAAAGCAGTGATTGCAATTTAAAGAATGGGTTCATTCGAATTTATTTATGTACATTTATCTTAGATAAAGCGCACTATTGATGCTGACCAAAGATACTGCTGCGATACTTTACACGTAACATTCAGAAAAATACATCTCCGATCACATAGTAAATAAGGTAATTTATGTAAATATTATATTATAAGCATAGTTAAATAATCAACTCAAAACATTGCCGTAAGCTTTTTGTAACTCGAAGTAACTCAACTTTATGTACTATATAAAGTTACACAAGTTATATTCTTACATGTGTATATATGAATCTCAGCTATAAAAACAACTGGAGACACCAAAATCAAATAACTTGTGGTCCCGAAATCAAATAACTAGTGGTTCGAATCCAATATTTTGCAAGGTACTGGCTTACATATGTAAGTATATTTATATATATATAAGTCGAGCTGACACTGTCCATCTGTCGGTCTGTTAAAACGAATACATAAGCAAGGTTATAAAATTCGGTGCCGTTATATATAACATTATAAATAGCATAGGAGGAATCAGAGGAGAATGATACTAAAACCCATAAGGCCATTGCATCCTTGGCATGGCAAAGTTGCTTGTTTTTTTGTTTTTTTTTTAGATTAGTACCAAAATGTCAAATGTCGACTATCAACAACAACAAAAGTGGAAAGGAAATGGAGGAGATGATAGCAAATGAAACGGGACTAAGAGCAACTCGCTTTCGAGCTGTGGATTGTGAAGTTATCTTCAATTTGTCGCTTTTCGCCGCTTATTTAATACCGTCTCGTGTATATTTATGTACATGCGTCTCCTTGTCCTTATGCTTCATGGTATGGCAAATAAAATGTGTGCTTAAAAATGGCAGACATGCATTTGCTACTTGTAATTTCAGATGTGCATTCTGCAGAACTTGAGCATAGATGCTCCTCTACCGGGAATTTACTGCACTCACGACTACCCGAGCAAGAGTCTGAGAGCAGTCTGAGCAGTAAAGAATGTGTCGACACATGGATGTCATAGTATACCGCCTGCAGCCCATGCCTAAGGGGTTCCGCATACTTTTTATTGGAAACTGCATTGACAGACGCTTTGCAGAGGCGTGAAGGGCCTTGAAGCTGTAATTGGCTTACAGATCTCCGACAATAATCTGAATGATAATATATTAAGGTAAAAATATATTGGCAGTCGGCAAGAAAAGTGCACACAAGCAGTTCCTCCTCTCACACACCATGCCTAATGAATGACCTAATGGGATTAATAATATACAAATGAAATAAGTAAAGGGGTTGCTTATCCTCCTTAGTAGAAAACTGTTTGTCGAATTAAAAAATTCCCATATTAATACGTTCTCTCAGAAAATTAGGCAATTTTTGTGCTTGATGTTTTTGGCTGTTATTCTATAAGCTTTATGATTTTTGACTGTCAACCAAATTGTCTCAAGAGCTCCTTCTCCATAACTTATTTGGATAAGGAGCTCCAAGGAGACTGCAAAAAATATAAAGGTGCCAGGAGAATACAAGCCAAAGGATATTCAACTACAGCTGACGTATGATTGCGCTTGTGTTCGAAAAACCACAAGCTGTGTCTAAATGAAAGCAACGTTGCTCGATAAATTCTCGTTTGATCTTGTTGGATAAATTCACTCCATTTTGATGTCTTCCTTAGCTTTAATTTGTCTGTAAATAGCTAATATTCTAGGTGATGTCAAACGAAGACTACTTGTGGACATGGTTGATTAGTGCGGTAAGAATTCATTAAAATGTAAAGACTTATTTTTATTTTCTTAATTTTACAGTCGACTGCCAACACAGCAGCGTGTCCGGTGGAAGACAAAAACACAACGAGCAATATTAGAGCAGCATAAGTATACCAATAGAACGCAAGAAAGACCGACAAAAAGTTGTTAGCCAATTTACTAAATGTCCAGTGAGTATACCAACATCTTTTTAGCTTTGTGTGCTTTTTGTGGTTCGCAAAGAATAACAAATTATTTTAGGAATATGTTAAGAGAACTCAGCTCGGCAGTGGCAGAAATAATCAAAACACAAATGAGATAAACGGTCGGTTTACGAAGCCGCTTTCTCAATCTGTTAACTTGTGTGTCCAGCAAAAGTTTCTTATCAAAGGCGGGCAAATGGGAAGGGTCAACCATACAGCGCTGGGAATCGATGTGAGCCAGAGCTAAACTGTTGCTTTAACACCCATGCAATGTGTTGAGGCTACATTTAAAGAGGCTACAGAACTTTTATAAGCCCGTTTTTAGCTTTCGTGTTAGAAATTATCAGTTTCGTCTTTCCCACAGCCAGTCACGTTTGCGGGGATTGGCAAAAGTCTGCGTTTTCCGACTACGTGAATAATTTTTCTGAGTATCCAAGCTTTCTTAGACTTACATTGCATAGAAGCCATTGATATAGAATAATCGGTATAATATCAAGGAAGAAACCAGACGAACGCTGCATTCGGGCCTATTCGACCAATGTTCCGGTGTAGTTTAATTTGTGAAGTTCATACACATATACATATATGCAATACATATTAACACTACATACCCTGTCGTTATAGGGGTGTAATAAACCATACTGACATTACATATGCGACTACTCTCTACATGGGTGGCTACCTTATACACCCTGCGGTAAGCGAACGCAGAACCACTAAGTATCAATGAAATTGAACGTCAACTTATTGCCTTTTTTGTCGTTTAAGATTTCTGACTATTTTCAGTTATGCTTATTATACCCTTCGACCATTGAAAATGGTCAAAAAAGGGTATACTAACTTTGTGCAAATGTATGTAACAGGCAGAAGGAGGCGAGGGAGACCCCACAAAGTATATATATTCTTGCTCAGGATCACTAGCTAAGTCGATTAAGCCATGTCTGTCTGTCTGTCCGGATGTCTGGATGTCCAGATGAACACACAGATCTCAGCTTTTATAAGGGCTAGAGACACCAAATTTGGCATGAAGGTTTCTGTTTATCCAGTACAGGTGAAGTTTATTTCAAATGTTGGGTGCCACGCCCCCCGCCCGCGCAAATCAATAATTTCATCTTCTTAGCTGATTTGCGAGCGACATATAAAAGATACAACATTCTGGGTAAGACTATACTAAGCTAATTATAATACCAACATAACGTCAAAATTCCAATCCGATCGGACAACAAACACAGAAGTTATTAAACAAAAACCTTGTTCGCTTTGATTTTGTATACAGACCAGTAAGCTGTGACATCATTGCAATGAAATGGATTGCTAAGAATTTGTAAAGTAGGGATAATCTCTTAGTAAGTACTTATATTACTAGCTATGAACTGGTACCCAGTACTTTAATTAGAAAGAATGTTAAAGCTTACCTTAACTTCAGTATATTATCTTATGCTATGAGTTATTTATCGTATTTTCAATTATTCACCCTTGTTGCCAACAACCATATGCAATTATTTATTTTCATGTTTCCAGACGTTTGTATCCAAAATTGCCATCAAATTTTTCTATGACATTCATGTCACACGACTAGAAGAGTTTCATAGCATGTGTACAATTTCAAACCAGCCAGGTTAGGACAATCCCAACTTATTTTTCGGATCATTGTCGTGCTAAAATCGAAAATGGTCACGTATGCCTAGATTTCCGCACTTTCCAGTAGATTGGACCTAAAAATTTCAATTTAATGAACCCTATCCATCGTGGTCTTAATGAACTTCAGGTTCCAGACTCCACCTGCTAACTTGTAGGCCAACACCATAACGCAGCCACCGATTATTTGAAATATATATATCTATATATATATATATATATATATTTATTTATTTAATTTAATTTAAAGTCAACTACGGTCAGTCGACTGTTTAAAGTAAAACAATTAATTTAATTTGTAAAATTATAATTAACTAAAAAGAGCTTAAAAAAAAAAGAGTTTAATTTTAAATTTTTGGATTCAAACTGGGGCAAAAAAGCAAAGAAAAAGCTGATCCAACATTTGTTGCGGCGGATTGGGGAAACCCAGAAAACCCAATCAGATCAGGAGAGTTAGTGTTAGTAAACAAAATAAAATCAAAAATCGCAATAGGAATGTGCGAGCATGCAGTTAGTTAAAAGGACTGCTACCATTAGAAAGAAAATATGTGTATATTAACTAAATACTGGATAGGTGAGTTAGGATTTGGAATTTTAACATAGAGGAACAATTATAGTTGCTAGTAGAGATGATAGGATATAATTTATTATAGTCCGAACACAATGCCCTGAAAGGTTCATGCAGGGCATAGTTCGATCTACAATTATGAAGTGTTAGTGGAAGGAAATTACGGGTGATTCTACTAGGGACAGAAAAGTTTAACCGGCTAAGCAAGTCGTCACTGTCTATGTCCCCTTGAATAAGCTTATTAATAAACACAACACCAAGCATGGTTCTACGATTGGCTAAAGATGGAAGATTAAGTAACAGAAGTCTACTAGGATAGGAGGGCAGTCTTGAGTTTTCATCCCAGTAAGGGCCTCGCAAGGCAAAAATTAAAAAGTTTTTCTGGACGGATTCAATGCGGTCCTTGTGAACTGTGTACTGTGGACTTCAAACACATGATCCGTACTCAAGAATTGGGCGAACAAGTGAGGTGAACAGAGTCTTTGTGAGATAGGGGTCATCAAACTCTTTAGACCATCTCTTAATAAAGCCGAGCACGCCCATAGCTTTATTAACCATTGATGATATACTCGTATGTTCACTAAACTTAAGTTTATGGTCCAAACGGACACCAAGATCATCAGCCAAAGAAATTCTTTCCAAGGTACAACCATAAAGATAGTAAGATACGTGCCTTGGACAGGCTCGTGAGAATGTCATCAGCTTGCATTTGGAGCTGTTCAGATTAAGCAAATTTGCACGACACCAAGAGTAGAAACAATCTAAGTCGGATTGAAGGCGAGACTGACAGCGGTCATCTCCAAATTGCAAACAGAGCTTGACATCATCCGCATACATGAGAGTACGCGAGTTAAGTATGACTAATGGAAGGTCATTGATGAAAAGCGTAAAAAGAAGGGGGCCTAAATGGCTCCCCTGAGGAACACCGGATGTGGCATGAACGGGGTAAGAAAGATTATTTTTAAAGAGGACTCGTTGGGTTCTGTCACCCAAATAGCTTACAATCCAATTAAGAAGTTTTGGCGAGAAACCGATTAGGTGTAGTTTATGTGCAAGAAGTGAATGGTTGACTGAGTCAAATGCTTTACTGAAATCAGTATAAATGACGTCAGTTTGAAGATTTTTCTGAAAACCTTTAATAATAAAGGATGTCAGCTCAAGCAAATTTGTCGTAGTAGAACGACGTTTTACGAATCCGTGTTGAAATGGAGATAAAACGGATCTGCTAAAATGTTGCAAGTGAGGAGTTATAACATTCTCGAAGAGATACTTCTTGTGAAGGGTTACTTTTGTAGGCTTTATTGATATTAAGGTTTATTTTTAAATTATACAGAGAGACTTTATATTCACACACGCTGCTTCTTGCGCGTCGTTCAAATATCGAATAAAAAGAAGAAAACATAAACATAAAAACTTAACAATCGACATATCGTATACATTCATCGATTAGTCGATGAATACTAGTGTTTTTAACACTGCTAAATTAACATTTGTTTACAGTCGGCCTCTCCTGACAAATCTGAGCGTCCTCGCGAGAGTCCGGATTAAACTCATCCTCCTGATCGTCATCTTCATCGGGGTCATCTGGCGGTAGCTCACACCAACGCTTCATTTTGTCGGACGAGTACACCGACGTATAATGTCGTTGTTTCCGTTGAGAATGAGGCAAATTTTCTACTAGATATCTGTCATTTGGCAACACCTTCTTGACTATAAAAGGTCCTTTGTAGCGAGGCTCCAATTTTCGCGAAGTTCCAGTGCTTGACGGCTCATTCTCTACCAAAACAAGATCGTCAAGGCTGTAGATGGTGGGCTTAGAATGTCTGGCATCATAGCGTTTCTTAGCCATAGCTCTATGGTCGTTGATCTTTGCCGCTGCATCAACTCTGAGCTCTTCCAATTCTGTACTATTTAGCATCTTTTGTCGTGACCCTGTATCACATTTGTCAAGGTATTTTTAAGGATATCTCGGGGCTCGTAACCATACAAAAGCTAAAAAGGTGAACATTTAGTGGTACTGTTTATCATGGTATTGATGCTCCACTGGATTGAGCACATATTTTCATCCCAACGCTTTTCATTCTCGTTTGTAGGCAATAACATCGACAAAATGATTCGATTGGTTCGCTCTGCAAGACCATTTACTCTCGGTGTTCTTACTGCATTGAGTACGTTCTTCACGTTGTTCGTCTTACAGTACTTTTCAAAATCCTTCGAAGTAAAGGCTGTACCACGATCAGTAATAATTCGATCTGGCATGCCCAAGTAACTGGTCACATCTTGTAGGATATCCAGGACATGTTTAGTTGCTGTACTTTTTACTGCTCGTACTATGGTAAATTTCGTGAATGCATCGACAATCACAAGAATGTGCTCGTTTCGTTTGACACTTTTCGGAAAAGGTCCAAGATGGTCCATGTGTATGGTGGAGAAAGGGACCGGATTGATGTCGTCATAATTGTACTGACCTTCCTGTCGTCCACCTGGTGTTTTATAAAGTGCACAGCCAACGCAGGATTTTATGTAGCTTTTAACAAAGTTGCGCATTCGAAGAAACCAGAAACAATTTGAAATTCGTGAAATTGTTTTATCGACGCTCATATGCCCAGCCTTATCGTGACATTCATATAGGATATGGAATCGCAACTGCTTTGGTACAATCCACAGCAACTTGCTGTCATATTTGCGGAACAGGCGATCGTGCTCGATCACATAATCCTGGTTCTGTGTCTTCTTTTCCAATTTCAGATCGGTGACAATTTTCTGGATTTTCTTATCTTCCAGTTGAATAGAAAGTAACCAATCCGCTTCGTCTATTATAGCCTTGGGCACCTTAAGGCATACGGTATCCACTTCGTGTTCATCTTCGGATGGAGCTCGGCTTAGGGCGTCAACATGGTTCATCTGTGTTCCAGGACGATGAACAATCTCTATGTCAAACTCTTGAATTCGCAACCACCATCGTGCGATTCGTGGAATGAGCTCTCGCTTCTCCATCGATGTTTTCAATGCGTTACAATCGGTGATGACCTTTATCTTTTTGCCATAGATATAATATTTAAACCGCTCCAGCGATTCAACGACAGCTAGAGCCTCCAGCTCATAGCTGTGATAGTTCTTCTCAGGCTTAGAAGTTGCTCGACTATAATAAGCAATCGGTTTTAGCTGATCCTCCTCGCATTGTAGCAAGACTCCGGCTAAACCAACAGCACTAGCATCCGTATGTAGTTCGTGTTCGGCCTCTAAGCGGTAGCTGGTGATGACTGGATTGGATGGCAGGTATCTTTTCAAGTCCTCAAATGCATTCTGCTGTGGCGTTTCCCACTGGAATTTCCTATCTTTACGCATTAGAATTCGCAATGGTTCTGATATGATGGCGTATCTGGCAACGAATTTGCGGAAATAGCCGCTTAGGCCCAAAAACTGTCTCACTTTGCTGGCATTGGTCGGCTTTGGGAACATTCGTATGGCGGTTGTTTTTATTTCTCCCGGACTAATGCCCTCCGGATGTATCTGGTGACCTAGGAATGTAATTGACTGTTTGAACAATTCGCATTTGTCCAGGTTCAAAGTTAATCCGCATTCATTTAATACTTCAAGGATTCGCTCTAGCTTCTCATACATCTCTTCGAACGTTTGGCTACCGATAAGAATATCGTCCATATTTTTGTAATTCTGCCATGAGGCGATTGAAAATGGCAGGAGCATTCTTTAATCCAAAGGGGAGTCGCTTAAATTCATACAATCCATCGGTGGTGATAAATGCTGTAAACTTTCTGCTTTTAGGTGCTATCTCAATCTGATAGTACCCACTGTTGAGATCCAGTGATGAAAAAAATCTAAAATGTTTCGCCTCCTGCAGACGCTCCTCAATGTTTGCAATATTTTAAGGCGGCGGTAATCGACACACATTCGATCGCTACCATTTGGCTTCTTGATGAGTACCACTGGGCTGGCATACTCTGATGTGGATGTAGTTATGATATCCTGCTCCAACAGCTCGTTAACCATTTGGCATATTATTTCTTTTTTTGGTTCCGGCACTCGGTACGGTGCTTGGGTACTGCTTGATCGCTTTCGACGATGATATTCGCTTGAACAATGCTCGTTTTTCCTATGCCTTGCAATCCAGTAGAGAAAACATCGGAGAACCTCTCTAACAAGTTGCCCATTTTATGTCGTTGCTTCTCATCTTTTAGATTCACAAGAAGTTTTTCGATTTTACTGTTGCTTACCGGATCTATCAGCTGATGAATTGTCCGTTTAATTTCGGTTTCTTCTGGGTCGTAGTTGAGCACGAGTTGAGCGCTAATAATGGTATCCTGTCCCAACAGAAAGTCCTCTTGTAAAAGATGGTCGCCTGCAATGTATACTTCAGCTGTAATGATTTTCCCGTCGATGTCCAAGTCCACAATTATCGATTCGGTGAGAATGCATGAACCCCCGCAGATGCCTTTAATCTTCATAGAGCACTTGCGGCGCTCGGCGTTGATTTTCATGGCGACTGAGTGGCGCACGATACTTGCCTGGCTACCAGTATCAATGAAGGCGCTATAATTGTATGATCCCACGCAGACTCTTCTGGTAAATAGCTTGTCTTGATTTGTGGCTCCTAGTCGGTTCATATTTGCTGCTTGGCAAGCTGCTGTTGGGTCGTGAAACTTGTTGCATTTGGTACAACGCGTCCTTTTCTTCTCTTTTGGGCACGAATTGGCAAAGTGACCCAACTCTCCGCAATTGTAGCACTTCAATGCGTCCTTTGATTTTTCTGGCTTGATATTTTTGTCCTGCGTTTGCTCGAAGTTGGCGCCTTTCGTTAGAACCTCCTTCTTAAGTGCATTCGATCGACCTCTGTTTATAAAATAACATTCGGCTGCATCCCAAAGTTGCTTCATTGTAGCGAAGTGAATAACCGCAATGCTGTTTTGCAGCTCACAATGTTGAAGACCTGCTCGTACGTATCGGATAACTGCTGCTTCGCTGAGCCTATATCGCACGCCAAGGGCAGACATTCGGAAACAGTATTTCTTTACTGTCTCTTTCGGTCTTCTTGTTGCACTTGCCATACTGAAGTGTACCTCAGCTTCATCAGGGTTTGCTCCAAATTCGTCTCGAAGAGCATTTACAAAGTTGTTCCACGTGGTGTGAAGAATAGGCGAGGAATCTAACCACATCTTGGCTGGACCCTTAAGCCGTGAGTAGATAGCGAGCATTAAAAACTTTTCATCCCACAGGTAAGCATCAACCACCTTGTTGACGCGATCGACGAACTGATCTACTGAGATAGCGTTATCATCGCTGGGATCGAACTCTGGCAAAGTGTTTGCAATTTCCTTGACTGACGCTTGTCTCATGTTGTTGTTGGTAGCCAATCCAACGCAGCTTCGCTCGTTGCTTGTGACTTCCGTGTCCACCACCGTGTTATTTTGCTGATTTATTGGTTGATTAGCTTGACCCGTAACGGCTGTGTTCTACGTCTGCATGCTCACCAACTGCGCCATCATGTTTTTCAATTCTCTCATTTCACCCTGCAATTGTGAAATTGCCGCTGCCTGTGACGTAATCGCATCTTCTTGTTGACTGGAGAGCCCAACCGTTGGCATCTCTATCTCTTCCGATTGTTTATGCTCCATGAGCCGCTGCACTAGGTCAGCTCGAGAACCTGAGCTTGCCAAATTTCTTGCTCGTAGAAGGACTCTTAACTCGTCCACCTTGAGCTCAACGATCATTGGCATTTTTTTGTTTTAGCTTAAATTTCCTTTGCTGATTACTGAACGTTCGCACGCGCAACTCCTATTCAATGAGTGCGAGCGAAACAACTCTATGTACTGTAGGTATTTCACAATGTGTGCTTCTGCTTGCGAATTTTATCACAACTTGAAAACAAATACTCCAGTACTGCGCTCAACCAAAATCCCTTAGATTTTAGATCTGGCTGCTGAGAATCCGTCCGCCACGTAGAAAAGGAACAATTCCGCTATTTGTAATTTGTTGTCACAAAGACCTTTTTGAGAACCTATCTCATTGCAAATTTCCCACGTCGACGATTCTTGCTGCTACCCGAACACTTTTTATTCTCTCTCAATATTCAAACCTCAAGTGATCCCACTTCTGAACTGTGAAGGGTTACTTTTGTAGGCTTTATTGATATTAGGGTTTATTTTAAATTATACAGAGAGACTTTATATTCGCACAAGCTGCTTCTTGCGCGTCGTTCAAATATCGAATAAAAAGAAGAAAACATAACCATAAAAACTTAACAATCGACATATCGTATACATTCATCGATTAGTCGATGAATACTAGTGTTTTTAACACTGCTAAATTAACATTTGTTTACACTCTATAATTGTTTGCTTCAGACTTGCTGCCCTTTTTAAGTAAAGGAATAATAAATGATTCCTTCCAGATGGATGGAAAGGAGGAAGTTTCTAAGGACAGCGAAAATAGTTTGAGCAATGGCTTGCAAAGTGAGCTAGCACAGTACCGAAGTACACATGCGGGGATACCGTCAGGACCAGGTGAGAAGACTGGTTTAACTAAGCAAAGATCCTTAAATAGAGAACTTTCGTTGAGTAGCGGAGTGAAGATGCCATTCGAACTGGGAACACTATATGGATAAGAGTGAAACTTTGGTGTAGCAGATGAGTAAGTTGTTTGAAAAAACTTGGCAAATATATCGGTCTGTGTCCGCCTCAACATTATCAAACATAAGTTTAGAAGGAAACATCGCTGACCTACGCTTCATGTTAACAAAACTATAGAATTGTTTAGGATTTTGATATATATCTATATATATATATTATATCTATATATTATGTATTATATATTATAATATATATATATATATATATATTATATCTATCGAAATAAATTACACAGCCCCACAAAAAAAAAAGCTTCTTGATCTGGGTATGCGGCATATGCAGTTATATGTATTTTGGGTCGCTGATTCCGAATCCGGCATCAGAAATTCTCCATCACGTCTGGATTTCGACATAACCTCAAAAAACCTTTAAATATCTCCCAAGAGATATAGAATCCTGATCTGGGTATGCGTTATATGCTTTAATATGTATTTTGATCTTCTAAGTTCGAATCCGAGGTCAAAATTTACACTAGACGTCTAAGTTTCGATTTAACCTCAAAAAACTCCACAAATTTTTGGAGCCCCATGAAATAATGGGTGGTCATGATCGGGTCATGCGATATATGTTTATATATGTTTTTCGACCTTCCGAATCCGAATCTGAAGTCAAAACCTGCCTTTCACGTCCAAAATTCAACCTAACCTAAAAAATGTTTGAAAAACTTCCAAAATTTTGAAATTTTTTGATCATGGATTATGGCAATTGGTCAATTATGTACAGTCGCGTTTTCATTTTTTGTCTTTTATTTACTTAATTAAAGTTTTGAAGTAAAAAATCAGTACTCAAATGAACATTTTCAAAAATGTGATAAAATAACGGGCAAAACGACTTGTATCAACCTGAAATTTTTTTATATCATACTCAAATATACCCTAATCTAATATTAAAAACAGTTTTGAAATTTCGAATGTTTTTGAAAAATTTTGTAGGTTAGGTTGAATTTTGGACGTGATAGGCAGGTTTTGATTTCAGATTCGGATTCGGAAGGTCGAAAAACATATATAAACATATATCGCATGACCCGATCATGACCACCCATTATTTTTTGGCGCCTCAAAATTTTTTCGAGTTTTTTGAGGTTAAGTCGAAATATAGAAGTCTAGTGTAAGTTTTGACTTCGGATTCGAACTTAGAAGGTCAAAATACATATTAAAGCGTATAACGCATACCCAGATCAGGATTCTATATCTCTTGGGAGATATTTAAAGTTTTTTCAGTTTTTTGAGGTTATGTCGAAATCCAGACGTGATGGAGAATTTCTGATGCCGGATTCGGAATCAGCGACCCAAAATACATATAACTGCACATGCCGCATACCCAGATCATGAAACTTTTTTTTTTTGTGGGGCTGTGTTATCCTCGTAAGAATAGCAAAGTAATTTCCAATATATCGGCAATTTCTATCACTGTGCACCGCCGTGCTTGACTACGGCTTTTAGATGCAATGAACCTATACTCATTTAAAGATTTGACAATTATCTTGTATTTAAAATTTTAATCAGTCGATTTTCTCATCTGGTTCAAAAGTTATGAGCTTCTGTATTTATATAATTTTCATATCATATTTATGTCATATTTTTTCACTGGCATGCCACTTTAGTTTTTATTTTACTCGGATTATCATTACATATAAGGTTGGAAAATATCTCCCTTCCGCTTTTTAGTCTTTGGAATTTCGCGGCTATGTACAAAGCGCTACAGAGCTCGTATCTGGCAACACTATATATAATGTCGATGTCACGAGATGCCATATGCCGGTCTAACTCGATGTATTCCATGAATTGATCGGTATTTTTCGTCACAGATCTTCCGCCGGGCGGCTTATCCATGGTGTCGTTTTCACCGGCTCTGAATCGTCGAAACCATTCCTCCGCGGTTCGACGTGATAGAGTACCATCCCCCAAAACACCATTAATCTCACGGAACGTTTCTCTAGCGGATTTGCCTTTAACGAAGGAAAACTTTAAAAAAGCGCGAATTTCGGCGTTAGTCAACTCCATGTTTACACGTCTATAACTGTTGTACGCAATATCCAAACTAATCATGCATAGCGTTGTTTTGTAGGTTATGTCAAGACCTTTCAAATTATGTATAGTGTTCCCAGATTCGAGCTCTGTAGCGCTTTGTACATAGCCGCGAAATTCAAAAGACAAAAAAGCGGAAGGGAGATATTTTCCAACCTAATATTTATAATATTAATAAAAATATTATTCTTCTTCAGGTATATATGTATACAGGCATATAACATATACATTCGTAATTACAGCCAAATAGCTGCCATGAAAGTTGAACCCTATCAACTATAGCTTTACACTACTCAGCGTGGCAGTTTAACTGCATCGTATAAATCTTAAATATGCGGAAGAATAGCACAAAGTCATGTGGAAGTTAATTGGTTTGTTCCTTTGTGAACTTTAACAAATTACAAAGGCGAAGGACCTGGAAGGGTCTAATCGCAAAATGCAATTGAAAGTGCACCAAACATGGAAAATGGTTCAGACTTGCGGCAATAAATTTTATTTTATCGCTCGCTAAAGAAAAATTGGCAATTTTAATGAAAGGAAGCTTACTAATTGTATGGGTTTTAACGGAGTTAATTTTTTATGGCATACTCAAAATAAGGTGGAGCCCATGAAAAATTTAATATAATATTTATCACAATTTTGACCCATGTGTGGCTGTGTGTCCAAGTGCATACACTAAATTTAGAATGACAGTTCGCGTACTTTCTAGATAGATCAAGTTTTTTTCAAATCTGGTGTGCTGTGCACCTATCGTATAAGGAATATATATGCTGAATCAGCATCATTATGCGATTTAATATATGTTATTTGTATTCCTCTGACTGTTGAAACATATCATAGTCGGTCCGTTTGAAACATAGCTAGTTTTGTTTCTGTAAATACATCGGAAATAACACAATCCTGTTTTCTATTCCAAAATGAATAAAATTCCTAGTGCCATTTAAGTTATTAAGAAGCCTATGCACTCCTCATACATATATCTGACAGTTTACTTAAACGATTTTATTAATACAAAATACATGTGTCCATATTTTAAAGTTCCAACGCGATACATCGCTTGTTTGCTGAGGTAGCAGAAGAATTTGAACACGATTTGTTATAGAGATGAATGTCTTGAAAAATGGTGCGAAGGGTATCCTTCGGGCGGGTGTATTTTAATTATTTTGAATATTTTTTCTCTTAAGTAAAAAGATTTAATTCCAATATTTTTCAAATACGTAAAGAATAAAAAATTAAATACATTTTTCTGAAAATTTTTATTGAACGACTTAATAAAAAAATGTAGCTCCCTATTGGATAAATCAGTATTTAATAAAATCAATATTATTTGAAATTGTAGAAAAGGGAGAGTAGAATGGAACAACAGTATGAGAACAATGAATGTTTTAGGTTAAAACGAAATACAAAATTATCATATACAGTCTGTCAAGTAATTATTATATAATGTACATATGTGTAAAAAATTACTTGACTGTATATAATAAATAAATAATATAAATAATAAATTTCAAAAATATTTGAACTGAAACGGTATTTTGCACATGGACAGCGAGCCTTATCGTTGAATTAGTATGGTATATATCATATGGTTTTATATAGTAGATTTATTACGGAGGTTCACTGTTCCGACCAGTCATGACGACTGGAATTGGTAACAGAAGAACAGAAAAATTCAACATATAATTATCTGATCAAAACAACATGTTATAAATTAAAATTATATTAGTTATGTTAACATACATTTTTTATCGAGTTCTTGCATTTATGTATGATAAAATTATCAAGCAGAACGTACATACATAGGTATATTGCAGATCCGAGCAGTCTGCGATAATCTCAGAATTATTGACGGCGCTATGCATGTGTTGTGTGTGAGTTGTATGTAACTGTTTTGAAATAAGGTCATTTTGTTATCTGTTAAATGCTGTGCGGTCTACGAAAATAAATTTATCTCTTGACTACAACAAAATACAATTTCATGTTATATTATAAAAACAGTCATGTTAAAAATTTGATTTTTAACCTAAAATATTTTTAAGGAATACGCTTTCTAAACATTTTTCAAGTAATTATATTTCCAATTGTAGCTCATTCGCCTATTAAAGCAGATATTTTTAGGTATTGGAATTGAATTCGTAGAGTTTTCGTCCAGGTCTAAACCGAACTGAACTTTTATTGGGCGATTTACTTTTTTTATAAGCCCCACATAGCCAATAAGAGAAGCTCGATTTGTTTCTAAACTACGCCGGATTGGTGTGAGAGCAAAATTGAATACAAAAGAGCAAAAGCTCTATGTACGTACGAAGTCCAAAGCTTGACATGAGAGCTTTTAAAGTAGGTAGAATAAGAGCTTTTATAAGGAGTAAATTTACCCTTATTTAACCATATTTGGACAGCAGTCGGCAAGTCGTTTTATGTTAAGAGAACAAACCTTCCAGGTTTTAACAGTTTAAGAGAACTCCATAACAGCGCGAAGGGGAAGTCTTTTAACAGAATCGTTATAATGTAAAAAAGGCAATGATATCAATACTCTCAACATAATAATGCTAATACTCTCAACATATTAATGCTAATAACATAAGCAAAAATGTTTAACATAACAGTAAAAGAGTGATATTTCTTCAAAACCGCTAGGAGGATGTGTTTTTAACAGATCAAAAACAAATACAATTCGATAAAAATCACATAAAATATATGTTTTAACTGTTTATTGCTGGAAATATCAACATGTCGAGCTGCAACTTACTAATTTTGAAATTCTGGTAACGCTTTATTATTGCCTTATTCTGTCTGTTACGCACATTCCATACTCCAACAAACACAAAAGATTAAGCATTTATTCAAACCCATGGAATAAAAATTAGATACACCCATCGGGAAGCGAAGTTCAATTGAAAACAGATCTAAGGATTTCTATAAGTTAGTAACAAGAACTAATCAGATATGAATTTTTATGTATAAGCTTGGAAAATATGTACATACATGTCGTAGATTTATAAAGATTTTCAAATATAACGACTCTTTCGTTATATTCTGTGCTTTCATATTCGCTGCTGTTTCTCTGTTCATAATGCGAGACAGACAACAGTTCTTTTTCTGTCGACTGTACTCTGGTTTCGGATAGGAGCTGGCGGAATGGCATGCTTGTGAGGAAGAAGAATACCATGAAGATGCATACCAAGAAACGCAGATGTGTGTTAGTATTGGTGTATGCAGAATAGAAAACTGTTTGTATTGTGTGTAGACCGAAGAAGTGCGAAGTTGCATAACACTTAAGTTCATTCGTTTTGGGCATTCAATTTTGTGATTTGAAAAGAGAAACATGCCTTGCTCCGTGAAGATAATCAAAAAACTTCGCGCAAGTATTAGTATACAGAATGTCGCAGAGGACAATGCTAGTTTTCAGGACTCTATATCAGAAGAGGGATCGCCACACCTACAATCAATAAAAAAAGGCTGCTGACAATTTTGGGGTCGCAAAATCGGAATTTTACGGAGCTGCTAAAGCATGTGCAACACTCACAAAAAGAGCAAAATAAATAATTTTCTGTCGAATTTCCAAAGTTTAATCCAGATCGCGCCGGCTCAGATGCACATTCCTGGTGTTCAACAGTAGACTACATTTTTTCTGAAAACCAACTGGAAGGCAGCGCTCTTGTGATGACCCTTAGCAAGTCGTTGGAAGGGAGCGCGTCTCATTGGCTCTCTCAGATGTGCTTCCCCGGTATAACTTGGATACAGTTCAGAGAATTGTTCTTGCAAAATTTTGCGGGAACGGAAACGTTAGCTGTGGCAGTTTTGAATTTGCTCAATGGCCGTAGTCTCCGTTGCACTGGCACATACACCTGGAATTGACAGGCGTTTGCGGCGTTTAGTTTTTACAAGTGACATCAATACTCGGTATAAGCTGCACCAAGAATTAAAAGCCTATTCGTTTTGACGCTAGGCCGAGCCAGCTTCTAAGCGGCAGGACATCGGCGGCGCACAGTGGGAGAAATGGCTGATTTTGCGGCAATTTATTAATAACTTCTAAAAAAATAATGTTTTTTTATTGTAATAACTTTTTAGTAGGGAAATGCTCCACAAATAATAATAAACTTATAGATAATTTTTTAAGTTTCTTTTATTTTTTTTTTTTTTTAATATCAGCAGAATTATTTCCCTACTCAGTATCTGAAGAGTCTTCTACTGAGTAGCTTTCCTCGATATTTTTAAATTGTAACATCATCATCTAATAATTCTCCTTTTTTGGAGGAGGTGACTGAGTCTTTTGAAAGCATCGTTATGTATGGGTCCAAAGAAATAAATAATGCATGTCTCAACGCCATTTCAACGCCAATCTTATGGTGACATTTTTAATATTCATTTTTGATATTTTAAGGCATTTATTAATGTCATAATTAGATTTTTCAATGTCTCCAACGCAAACAGTTTTTTCGATGCATCATTTTCTTTATCCAATATTCCGAATAGCAATCGCAATAGCAATCGCTGTCATTGTAGCTAAATAAAATATTTTAAAATTATCGTGCGGATAGTTGCAGCTACTCTAGGACATTCTCACAATATGAAGTAGGGTACCAATTTTTAAAAATAGAGCCATACCGAATCCGGTCGAACTTTAAAAGTTACGCTCTACGAAAAATTGTATTAATATGCTAGAAAACTATACACTTCCAAATTCCACGACACACAACATGGAATACCGGGACGAAACAGAATCACAGGTCACAAACACATATATAGTGACATATCCACTTTACGCCTACAACTCACCCAAACTCCCCAAACACACATAATAAAAATTGTAAACAACAAACACTATTGTAAACAACACATACTATTGTAACAAAGAACAAAAAGCCCATCGATTATCCTCAGTCGGTATTCAAGGGCAGAGTCACGTGCTCCAAAAAGTCAATTTCCACAAGTCATAAACTTAAACTCTGAGACAATAACAATTGTCCCTTAATATTTGAATACGATCACTCGCAAGTCATAAACCATAAACACAGACTCTGAGACCATAACAATTCTCCCCTAATACTCGAATTCGATCGTCGATCACTGGCGAGCCAACTGAAATCCGAGTCGTCACTCACGCCTCGTCTCAGGATTCTCCAATTACCCATATTTTTCTCTGATTATATTCAATCTCCAGGAGAATAGAAGTTTACGACTCAGGAATTATTAAAAAGTGTTTAATATTAAAACCAAAACAATCGTGTTTTATTTTTTTTATCAAACCCTCGGTCTGATTTCGTAAATATATATAATACATACCTTTAACTTTATTGAAAAACAACCAGGCGAACGCCAGGTGCTGACTGTAGAAGTCCATGGATTACACAGCCCCACAAAAAAAAAAAGTTTCATGATCTGGGTATGCGGCATATGCAGTTATATGTATTTTGGGTCGCTGATTCGAATCCGACATCAGAAATTCTCCATCACGCCTGGATTTCGACATAACCTCAAAAAACTGGAAAACCTGATTTTTTTAAAATCCATGGCCTCAAAAGGTACGTATGGAATTGAAATATAATATTTACAACTTTTATATGTATTACCTTAAGCGCATAAAATTTGCGGGAAAACGAATGGCAGCTGCTTGTGAAACATATGCTGACTTTGATGATGTGTAGCTTTGCGAATATTGGGAACAAAACAAAACAAAAAATGATTGAACCCTATCGAAGTTATTAAAAATCGAAAACAAAACGAAATTAGCGCCAAACGTAAACTTGATTAATCGAAGCTAAATCATCTATTTTTCCCACTGTGCACATTCGCACATAAAGGCCACAACTGGCCACAAAAAGGCGGATTGGCGGTAAAATATATTGACAGCCCATGAGCAGTAGCCCGGCAAACCACACTCTGGTTACACTGGAGGAAAAGACCGATCTACTCTGACCTACTACAATTGTGGAAAAGCTGGATATGTACATATTTACGGTGTGCCCTGATCGTCAAGAGCGTTCGTCGTCTAGCAAGGGCAACATTGCCAAAGATGTCAAGACCTTAACTGCTCTTGAGCCCATGTGAATGTTTTCGCAATCTGGTGAGTCGTTATAATTTTGTTTTGATTCCGGAGCCGAGTGCTAACTTATCAAAGAGGCCGCCTCGCAGAGACTATCCGGAACCAGGATAAGCAACACAGTAATTGTAAGGGGTATTGGTAGTAATACTGTTTGTACCACTTTACAAATATTGGCAAATGTTTTGATAAGGGAACGTTCATTTGAAATATTATTGCACGTAGTATAAGACAATTACATTAAATATGCCGCTCTGATTGGTCGAAATATTTTGAGCCAGGGAGTCGGACAATTACATCAAAATCTCTCACAATGTTTTATGAAAAATCTATATTACCTATTGAAGTTTCTGAAGAGAATCCTGATTTAGCTAATGTTGATACCGATGAGCATGGATCTGATAGACACCAATTATAATCCATTTTACAAGAGTAGTCAAGTTCATTTATAAATGGAATTCCACAGTGGAAGACTACGGGACAGATACAAAGATCGATCAAATAAAACGGTTCAATCGTGCCCATATAGGTTGAGTGTAGAGGAAAAGTCCGGGAATTAATTCAACAGCTGTAAGGTCCATTTTTAAGGGTCAAGTATTGCCAGGAGATCGATATAAACTAAAAGCATTAAATAATAACATAACCTATAAATTTTATCATAAACTTTGACGATGTATACCTGAGAAGGAGGTTGCCACAGCGATTGAAAATGAAGGCATAGTGGAACACGCCATGGATGAAGCCAGTGAGGGCTGTGGTTGAAAATGGAGGCGTAGTTGAAGACGCCATGGATGAAGCCAGTGAGAGCTGTGATTCAATTTGGGACTTTTTCAACAGATGGGTGCATCCATTATGTTGTAGTTAAGTTCGAATTTTGGTGACGATTGGTTGCGTGAGTTAGTTCGCCGGCTTATAGAATGCGTCAGCTGTGTGCTATGTACATACATACCTATGTTCGTTGGCCGGTTTATCAAGTTGCAAGCTGTGTGCTATGTACATTAGCCGGCTTGTCGACTTGTAAGCTGTGTGCTAGGCTAACAAGAATATGGACTGGCCGGTTTGATAAGCTGTGCATTAGTTGGAAAGTAAACGTTGGAAAAGATATGATCATAATTGTCATAATCGAAGCTGGTGGTAATCCGCATCTCATGGCTTAAGTTTAATGATAAATGAATAATGAAATAATTAATTCCAATAAATATTATTTGTACTACTTGAACAAGAAAAAAAGGCTTTACAATATTTTGTTATTTTTTGATAAATAGTCTCAATAATCATAAGCAGGGACCGAAAATAATGATTATTCGTTATTTTTTTTAATGAAAAAATCATCCACTTAGAAAAGTCGGATAAGAATAAAAATTGCACCAGAAGGTTTCTACTGGCCTACTGTGGGCAAATCCGAGGTGATCCCAAATTTCATGATTTTTATTTTTTCACTCAAAAAATAATGATTATTCGTTGTATGAAAAAAATTTCGATTACAAAATAACAATTATTTGTTGAGCGTTATTTTTTTCGATTGACTGAACCGCTCAATCTCGGATTATTCCCCTCCCAAAGAAGTTTTTAGAAAAATTTGATGCAGACTTATAGAATTCACCGAGGGGTATCCATTTTAATTATTTTTAATCTCTTTGACTATTGCTTTTCATTTGAAAACTGTATTTCATTACGTATTTTGCTATAATATTAAGTAATTTTTCTTCGACAACATCATTTTGAGTTCTGTGTTTGAGCTCTAAAAAGAACTTTTAAAAGTCGTTTATTTATGATAACAAATATGATATGGTTGTTGTAGTTTTTGCGTGGCTTTTAAAGCTAACCCATTACATTTGTGGAAGTCATTGCCGGCATATTTACAACAGAAAAAAATTAAATTGACGACGCTTTCTATGCCTTTGAATTCAGAACCGAAAATCATATTGTTTCGGTCGTTACCATGAGTCTCTAACCTGATTTTGCCTCTTTTTCTATTAAGTAAGTCAAGGGCTCAATAATAATTGAAATGGATTCCACTCAGAGCACTTAAATAGTCTGCATCAAAATTTTTGTAAATTCTTTGTTATAAGAGGTGTAATCGTAATTTCAGCGATATTTTCGATCGAAAAAAATAACGCTCAACAAATAATCATTATTTTTTGAACGAAATTTTTTTCAATCAAAAACAATCATTATTGTTTGAACGAAAAAAATAAAACTCAGCACATAATCATTACTTGCCGAGTTTTAAGATTTTTTAAGTGATTTTTACGGTCCCTGATCATAAGAAAATGTACTATGAATAGTAAACAGAGGAGGATGTGTGATACGTGTCGTAGATTTATTTAGATTTCCAAATATAACGACTCTTTCGTTATTTTGTGTTCTTTCATATTTGCTGCTGTGTCTCTGTTCATAATGCAAGACAGACAATAGTTATGTTTCTGCCGACTGTAGATTGAGTACGGGTAGGAGCTGGGGGAATGGCATCCTTGTGAAGAAAGAGGCATTCAAATTTGTGCTTCGAAAAGAGAAACATGCAGCGCTTCGTGAAGATAATCAGAAAACGTCGTGCAAGTATTGGTATAGAGAATGCCGCAGAGGACAATACTACAATAGTTTTCAGGACGCGATATACACATGTGAGGGCAGTGTTATTTGTAAGTGGTCTACAAATTGTAAACACATTTGTAGAGATCACACCAATTTGTTATTAATAATTGAATTTATTTCATATGCTTAATTAGTATGCATAACAATTCAATAGCAATAACGGCGAATATTGCCAGTGGAACTATCGTCTGCTTACGACGGTGCCGGTTTGTCAGATTGAGCTCATATCGCTGAGGCAGCGTCGCCACATCTACTCCCCCCTCAGTGACTTCGTCAGCAGGAGAAGGGAACGAGATCTGTTCCGGAAGCTGCACAAGCTTTATAGGCGGTGGAGCTGCAGACTGTAATGCTTCTTGATTTGGTGATGGGCTAGCAGACTCATCATTGCTCGGCGGAGTGTCTACGTTGGCCGGGAATGCAGGCTTGAGGAGATTGACGCAGACCGCTTTTTCTTCTCCGTTTATGTTTATAATATAAACCTTATCGTCTACGCGGCGTATTACTTCATATGGACCAGTGTACGGCTGCTCCAGTGGTTTTTTAACAGATGCTACACCCCTGCTACGTGCGTGCATGTCTTAAGGTCCTTTGCGTCTGTGGCTTGGAATGATGAGAAGCAGGTGTAGCTCTAATAGTTCGAATACGTTGACGGAGCTTTTCCGTAAACCGCAAATCCATGGAAGCGCTTGATTCTGCTGGGCCGAAAAATTCATGTGGAAGTCGTCGGGCTGTGCCAAACAGTAACTCCGCACGCGATATCCTCCTTGAATACTGAGTGAAGTCCCAATAGGACGGTGGGTAGCAGGTCTGGCCATGAAATATGCGAGTATCTTGTGCAAGTTACGTAATTTCGTTATCAGCTTGCTGAGCATCAAATGTTGACTGGGGATCGAGATCACTGGGCATGCTAATGGCAATTATACGTGAAAAAGTGTCTGCTACAATGATCTCTGCTCTCAGTTGAAAACTGAGTCATAAATTCTAATTGCCGCAGCTGAGGAGGTGAGGCCTTTGATGCTTTTTGTGCGAAAGCGTGAACAAGCGGCTTGTGATCTCTTTGAATGACAAAAGCTCAGCCTTCTTAAATGTGTTTGAAGAACAGAGTGCCAGCAAACACTTCTAAAAGCTCGCGGTCATAGGTGCTGTAGTTTTTCTCGGCTGGTGATAATTTCAGTGAAAAAAATGAAAGTGGCCGCCAGACGTTGTCCTCCAGTTGTTCCAGGGCACCTTCCATAGCTATATCTGAGGCCTTACTCTTTAAAAACAACTTAGCTGAGCGAGCGAGGAATGTTGTTGCGTGCTTCCACTCAATGTGCTAACCGTTGAAACGTTGAACAGGTTTGTTTGGGTTAGGTTCCCTCTCTTTTTTTTGCTTTTATTAGTGCGGTTAAAAGATGTCCCCAGGGTCTTATCGCCCTTACGCTGGGCTCTAGTAGTTGATGAACTACTAAGTATTCTTGCAGGGCGTGGAAGCAATTGGCTACGCTGACGACCTGGCTCTAGTGGTGAACGGGAAATTTACCAACACCGTGACAGAGTTGATGCAATCTGCTCTGAACACGGTTAGCAGATGGTGCGAAGATGTAGGTCTCAGCATCAATCCTCTAATGGCAATTAATCGTCCCTTCACTAAACGCTATTCCGTTGACATAGGTCAATTGCACGTTGTGGGTCTCCTATGGGTCTTTCCACTGAGGTTAAATATCTAGGGTAACTCTTGATACAAGACTAAACTGGATCTGGCAGATCTTGCATCTCTTCCCCGTGAACGGACGTGTTTTTTTTCTGCGCTTCGATATTTTCGCGTTTTTATTAAAAACAACCGGTGTTTTATAAAGCTTTTATTTTAAAACCGATCCTCTTTTGATAGCCCGTTCACGACGCGTGTGCATGCCTTTCAAATTAGTCAAACTAATCTTTGTTTGCTAATATTAAATTTTTTTGTGCATTGGTTCTGCTCCTCTGGTGCTTTGTTTACATCTTTACTCTTTTCGGTAAGCAACGTTGTTGTTAGTGGCTCACCGCTATTACTCTCTTTCTTATCTATCCTTATTCTTTGAGCGCGCCTAAGCATCTCTCACGCTTTGCCGCTCTCACTACGGCACTTTTTTAAGCGCGCCTAAACATCTCTCACGCTTTGCCGCTCTCTACTGCACTGTTATTGCTTGATCGTTTTTGCTCTCTCTGCTCTCTGCCTTTTGCGGCTGTTTTTATTTGTTACAGTAGGTGTCTCCTATAATGGAAGCTTTGATTTGTTTTAAAAAATCCTGTCTTAAGGAGGTGACGGCTGCCCAGCCAAGCATTTCGTGTTGCCTAAAAAGATTGTAGGTGTTCCACAAAAGAAACAGATTTTTGTTTCTAGGCTTGCCCCTGAACTCACATCAAATGATGTTTAAGCTTATATTCAAGCTAAAACCCAAGCCGTCGATGAAAAAGTGGAAAAGTTTAAGTTTTCTTATGAGAGGGACATATCTTCCTTCAAAATAAGTGCCCCAAACGAACTCTTAGGCATTATATGTTCGGCTCAATTTTGGCCGGAACATGTAATGGTTAAAGAGTTTGAAGCAAGGAAAAAGAAAAATCGCCCACCGATTAAACTTCCTTTGCCTCCTCTAGCAGCAGGAACAGGTTATATAATGAAAAAAACCGGGAAAGTGTAATTTTACACAGAGTAATTCAATGCCAAATTGAATCTCCGGTTCTAAGAGTTCCGAGTTGATGGTGGAATCAACTGCAATTAGAACTCCACCACCACGTCGGTCAGGTCGATCACACCTGTAGGTTGTGTACTTATTTGGAAAGACTTCGGAGTTCAGGATTTCCGGCTTTAACCAAGTCTCAGTAAACACAACAATTTGGGAAGAAAATGAAAGACTGTTTAAGTATAAAGTTGAAAGTTTAGTACAGAGACCTCTAACATTTTGATATGAAAGAGTTAAGGAGCTTGTTAGTTTTTATACCCTTCGACCATTGAAAATTGTCAAAAAAGGGTATACTAACTTTGTGCAAATGTATGTAACAGGCAGAAGGAGGCGTGGGAGACCCCACACAGTGTATATATATTCTTGCTCAGGATCACTAGCCAAGTCGATTAAGCCATGTCTGTCTGTCTGTCCGGATGTCTGGATGTCTGGATGTCTGGATGTCCGGATGAACACACAGATCTCAGCTATTATAAAAGCTAGAGACACCAAATTTGGCATGAAGGTTTCTGTTTATCCGGGACAGGTGAAGTTTATTTCAAATGTTGGGTGCCACGCCCCCCGCCCACGCAAATCAATAATTTAATCTTTTTAGCTGATTTGCGAGCGACATATAAAAGATACAACATTCTGAGTAAGACTATACTAAGCTAATTATTTTACCAACATAAAGTCAAAATTTCAATCCGATCGGACAACAAACACAGATGCTATTAAACAAAAACCTTGTTCGCTTAGATTTTGTATACAGACCAGCATGCTGTGACGTCATTGCAATGCTCATGTAGGAAAGAAAAGGAAAGAGAATGCGAGCGCGTAGCGCCATCTGTTGTTCTTCTCATGCACACGCATTTTTTGCATTCAAACGCACACACACATACATACATTTGTGCTTGACCAATAAAATGATACACGCATGTACATGTATTCATACGCAGACGCATACAAAGGCTTACGTTACGATATATCTATTAAGTAGAAGTATTGTACAATTATTGACTCTTTACGTTTCAAAAAGGTCGAAGGGTATCCCACTGTCGCGTGCCGCTCGACTGTTGCTCTTGTTTTTATTTGATTTAGGTTTTATTTGATTTAATTATCAGTCGATTTGCAACATTTGTCTGCAATACAGACCATATTTAATCTGCTATCAGACAGAGATCAATTTTTAGTCCTGGGTGACTTCAATATCCCCGATTGTATTTGAACAACAAGTGCTGATTCAAACTCTCTTCTGCCCTCACGGCAACACGTCCTTTTTGACGGTCTGTTAGACTTATGCTTTGTCTCGGATCCATCTAGAGTGAGTCTAAACAAGACACAACCACTTTTTCTTCCTGAAGATCCTTACCATCCCACTCTTGAAGTTACTTTTGATTTTGGTGCATGTATGGATAATGATGAAAAACTGTGTAATCGTGTACGCTGCTTTAGAAAAGCAGATTTTAACTTATTGAATGGGATGATTTCCCAATTTGATTGGTCAGAATTGTATTCGTCTATTGATATTTTAGGAGCGACTAATATTTTTTATAACACAATTAACTACTTTTTAGATATTTGTGTTCCGTGTTTTTATCCAACTTCCTCGAGTAAGCCGCCATGGTTTACAAGAGAGTTGTCACGGTTAAAAAATTTAAAGTCAAACTTATTTAAAAAATATAAAAGTAATAGCTCATCTTCAGCCTTTTCCCGCAACTTAAGCGCGCGGTCAGATTTTACTGTCTTGAACGCGAAATGTTATAAGAACTATTTAACTCGTTGTAAGGCTCAGTTTATTCAGAACCCCAAACAGTTTTATAGTTTCGTTAACACGAAGCGTAAGTCTACCGCATTTCCAACAAAATTAACGTTTGAAAATGCTAGTGGAGATACCGACCAAGCCATGGCCGATATGTTTGCAAAGTTTTTTCAAACGACTTATTCTCCCTCTACACAGAAAACTCACTTTTATCCATACAACATTCCAAGTTCAAATGGTATCTTCTCTCCCTTTTTAAACGAAAGTTCATTGGTAAAGGATCTCTCTTTAGTAAAGCCAGTCTTCTCACCAGGCCCTGACGGTGTTCCTGCTTGCATACTTAGATACTGTGCTATCTCCCTAAGTAAGCCATTGCTCAAACTATTTTCGCTGTCCTTAGAAACTTCAGTCTTTCCTTCCATTTGGAAGGAATCTTTTATTATTCCCTTGCTTAAAAAGGGCAGCAAGTCTGATGCAAGCAATTATAGAGGTATCTCTAAATTGTCGGCTATACCCAAACTTTTCGAGAATGTTATAACTCCTCACTTGCAACATTTCTGTAGATCCGTTATCTCACCTTTTCAACACGGATTCATTAAAAGTCGTTCTACTACGACAAACTTGCTTGACCTGACATCCTTCGTGGTAAAAGGATTTCAGGAAAATCTTCAAACTGATGTTATTTATACTGATTTCAGTAAAGCTTTTGACTCAGTGAATCATTCCCTTCTGGCACATAAGCTTGACCTTCTAGGTTTTTCACCAAAACTACTTAGTTGGATTGTAAGCTATCTGGCTATCTGACAGAACTCAAAGAGTCCTCTTTAAAACCACCCTTTCAAACCCAATTCATGCCACATCTGGTGTTCTTCAAGGGAGTCACCTTGGTCCCCTACTTTTTACGCTTTTCATTAATGACCTTCCCTTGGTCATATGTAACTTTCGTACTCTTATGTATGCGGATGATGTAAAGCTTTGCTACCAATTTAAAGACGACCACTGTCACTCAAACTTACAAACCGACCTAAATAGTTTCAAAGCTGATGACATTCTCTCGAGCCAGTCCGAAGTTTGCTTCTTATACTCTTTGTGGTTGTGCCTTGGAAAGAATCGCCCTAGTTGATGATCTTAGGGCCCGTTTGGACCGAAAACTAAAGTTTACAAGTCATATTACTAATATGGTCAATAAAGCCATGGGTGTCCTAGGCTTTATCAAGATCCTTTATCGACGATCCTTATATTACAAAGACCCTTTACGTTTCACTTGTTCGTCACATTCTCGAATACGGTTCATGCGTATGGTGTCCCCAGTACACTATTCATAAGGAACGCATCGCCTTACGCGGCCTTAACTGGGATGAAAATTGCCTTACTGCCTTCCTATAATAGTAGACTTCTGCTACTAAATCTGCATTCCCTAACTAACCGCAGAACCATGCTAGGGGTCTTATTTATTAACAACCTTATGCAAGGTGACATTGACAGTGAGGCCTTATTAAGGCAGCTACACTTCTCTGTTCCTTGCAGAAGAACTCGCTATTTCCTTCCACTAACACTTCCTTATTGTAGATCGAACTGTGCACTGCATGATCCTTTCAGGGCATTATGTTCGGACTACAATAAGCTCCAACACATCATAGCTAGCACTAACACTATCGCTGCTATGAAGTAATTAATTCTTGTCTATCTAGTACGTAATTAGTAATTAGTATTTGAATCTTCCTCGAGTTTCTATCCTTTGTTTTTTCTTTTTTTCCCCTACTTGCATGCCGCGTTCTATCGCCTCTTGCTAATACAGTCATTGTATTCAACGTCCAATAATAATAAAAAAACAAAAAACAAAAAAAAAAAAAAAAAGAAAAAACATCTCCCACCTAAACAACACCCTTTCAAAGGAAACTCATGCCACGTGCGCCTGTAAAAGATTTTTTGGTAGAGCCTCGGGTCTCAAATCTTGTACCATCCGGTGGTTATTTGAAATGATGGTAAGACCCATCGTCACCTATGCTTCAATTGTGTGGTGGCCAAAGGTCAGATCACTGCCTTTCTTTGACGGGTGCACTTCGCACCTGTACCACAGCAGCAATGGAATCAATCTTGAACCTGACTCCGCTCCACACTCAAATAAAAGAAGTCGCTGCCATGAGCCTTCTTAGAATCAAGCTCCAAGCTGGGCTTCCAGCTACCGAATCAGGACATGATAGACTAATTAAAGATATTCCAGGCTTAGAGATCTGCACTAGATTAGATTCTTTGACCAAGGAACTTCTCTTTGGTGCAAAATTCAGAACTCTCATCCCAGACCGGAAGGACTGGGATGCTGGGAACCCCATCAGTGACCCTCACAGCATACACTGATATACCGACGTGTCAAAGACTGATCAGGTGGTTAAAGCCAGGATACATGGTTCCAACTCCAAAACCTCGATTGCCATTGGCAAGTGGCCCACGGTTTTTCAATCCGAGGTTCATGCCATCGAGTTCTGCTGCAGTCTTATCCTTGCCCTCTAGCGCAGCAGAAATAGAACCGTAGCCGGTATTATCAAAGGCACCTTCTATATCAAGAAAAGAGCACAGAGTAATGTTCTTAGATACCAGGGCTTCTTCGATTTTACCTACTAGCTTGTGGAGGGCGACCTCCGTCGATCTTCCGGCTATATACGCAAACTGCGTGGGATGCAGAGGATAAGTTTTCTGTAGAGACCACCGTATGTGCAGGTCTACGAGCCTTTCCGCTGTCTTAAGCAGCAAGGAGGTGAGACTGATCGGCCGATATGATTTAGGCTGGTCAGGGGGACGATTCGCCTGTTTGGGAATGAATACCACTTTGACTCTCCTCCAAGAGATGGGTATGTATCCCCAAGAGAGACTAGCTCCAAAATGGCCAACCAACGGATCGAGAATGTGATCCAGGCTGTTTTGTAGAAGGGCTGGAAAGATTTGATCGCCCCCTGGGGCTTTGAAGGGAGTGAAGGAATCTACAGCCCATTTGACCTTTTCAGGGTCGAAGATGGTTCCTGATATAATGGATCTACGTGAGTCCGGTGACGTAGTGACGTCATCTTGACCCGATAGATCTGGGTTCGCCACCGAATCTGGGAAGTGGACTTGAAGTAAAAGGTCAAGTGCTTTCCTGCGATCTTGAGTGAAAGAGCTCTTTTCAGAAGCCCTATACCATAAGACGAACCAGCCTCGCTGGCAGCGATTCAATCCTACCTCCAACTTCTAATGTTTTTATTATAATTAGTTAGAGCGTCCCTATAGACGTCCCAACTGACGCGGTTAGATCTGGCCCTAGGAATAGGCTTCTAACCTTCCTACTTTGTACAGACAAAAACAAAGAGCTCCCGCTTGCAATTATCCAACTCGTCACTTATGCGAGCAGGATGTGTGCATGCTCCTGGTGTTGTTGAGTGTGGCCGCCATTACAAGTGATCCAGCTTAGCATAGTCATTTCGCGCAGTAGCTGTGAAAATAATTTATTTCCAAGCTCCAATTTCGATAACGCTCTTAGAAGTTGACGATTTGAAGACATGGTAAGGCGCTTTATGATACATGCCTTAAACTGCTCGTATTTGTTGGTCTCCGCGGGATTTGTTATAACATCACTATTTCGGACATGCTTTCCGGGTCCAGTGCCCTCAGAAGGTAATAATAGCGCATATTATCCGATAGGATGCGGTAACACCGGAATTAAGCTTCCACTTGCTAAAACCACAAATGCACGTTTTGCTTCCAAAATGACGGCAGCTTGCAGCCGCCGACAGGTTCAGTTGTAGCAGAGTTGTTGCTGTTGTTTTGCTGCTGCTGCTTGTTGCATAATTTCCTCAATAATATCAAGAAAGCGCGTGTTTTAATTGTAATTAATATGCGTGACAATTAAATTGCTGTATGAACTTAGCGTCTTTCTGCCGGGTTGCCAGAAGGGGCTCATATTCCTGAGGCTGCGTCGCCATATATTCTTCTATTCGTGTAGTATTTTTAGGCAGAAGGAGGCTTCTTCGACCCTATAAACTACTTATATTCTGAATCAGTATCAAGAGCCGAGTCGATTATGCCATGTCTGTATGTTCATCTGTCTGCCTGTATGAACACCTGGATCTCAGACACTATAGGAGATAGAGTCTTTAAATTTTGTAACAACATCCGTGTATGTTGCAGTGTTTCAAAGTTTTTTTGAAAACCGTCATACCAAAGTTCAAATCTAGTGTAGGACACACCGCATTTTACAAAACTTTTTATTTGCATAGAATGGTGACAGAATTGGCTCAGAATGCAACTTTGCCGATCGATCTTAAAATGAGGCAGTGGCTAAGTAGTTAGAGTGGCGGACGGTAGTCCTTAAAAATTTTGTGTGTGAGCGCGTGAGTTCAAGTCCTATGCGCGGCTGGTGCAACTTTTATTTTGGTTATTATTTTTTTTCTTATGAACTAAAAGAAAAACTACAGTCGAATGTTAGAGCGGGATACCGAGACATGCATCTTTGCATTTGCACAATTATGTTTTGTCGTCCCCCTCTAACACACATCAATTGCCGTATCCGGCACATATACGCAACTGTCAGATTTATGCGACATTCGGCAAAGTTTATAAAAGTGTTCTAAATACATATGTTGCCCACCAAAAAAATTAAACATTTATTGTTTTTTAAGCTTTTAATTTATTTAAAAGAAAGAAGAAAAACATGTCACATATTGATGGCGGCAGCAATCGAACCTCGATCTCTGTCAACACCTTTGGCCTAAGAGTCCGACACACAGTCCACTAAGATACTGTACAACTCCCGCGGCTGCCACAACTCTTCGGTGCTACGAAAAAATGCATACATCAACTTATTGTCCTCCCGCACTGCGTATACCACTTGTCTAATGGCTTTTGCATTGTTTATGCGTTCTTCTTTTGTCCGTCAATTGAATTAGTGCGTGTCGTTCGAATACCGTAATAAATGTATATTTTTAAATGCTTAGTAGTAATCCAAATAAAGTTCATTTTAAATAACGAAAAATAAATTATACATGGTAAGAGTATCCTATAATAACACAGCCCCACAAAAAAAAAAAGGTTTCATGATCTGGGTATGCGGCATATGCAGTTATATGTATTTTGGGTCGCTGATTCCGAATCCGGCATCAGAAATTCTCCATCACGTCTGGATTTCGACATAACCTCAAAAAACTGAAAAACCTTTAAATATCTCCCCAAAAATATAGAATCCTGATCTGGGCATGCTATATATGCTTTAACATTTGTATTTTTGTGCAGGTCTACGAGCCTTTCCGCTGTCTTAAGCAGCAAGGAGGTGAGACTGATCGGCCGATATGATTTAGGCTGGTCAGGGGGACGATTCGCCTGTTTGGGAATGAATACCACTTTGACTCTCCTCCAAGAGATGGGTATGTATCCCCAAGAGAGACTAGCTCCAAAATGGCCAACCAACGGATCGAGAATGTGATCCAGGCTGTTTTGTAGAAGGGCTGGAAAGATTTGATCGCCCCCTGGGGCTTTGAAGGGAGTGAAGGAATCTACAGCCCATTTGACCTTTTCAGGGTCGAAGATGGTTCCTGATATAATGGATCTACGTGAGTCCGGTGACGTAGTGACGTCATCTTGACCCGATAGATCTGGGTTCGCCACCGAATCTGGGAAGTGGACTTGAAGTAAAAGGTCAAGTGCTTTCCTGCGATCTTGAGTGAAAGAGCTCTTTTCAGAAGCCCTATACCATAAGACGAACCAGCCTCGCTGGCAGCGATTCAATCCTACCTCCAACTTCTAATGTTTTTATTATAATTAGTTAGAGCGTCCCTATAGACGTCCCAACTGACGCGGTTAGATCTGGCCCTAGGAATAGGCTTCTAACCTTCCTACTTTGTACAGACAAAAACAAAGAGCTCCCGCTTGCAATTATCCAACTCGTCACTTATGCGAGCAGGATGTGTGCATGCTCCTGGTGTTGTTGAGTGTGGCCGCCATTACAAGTGATCCAGCTTAGCATAGTCATTTCGCGCAGTAGCTGTGAAAATAATTTATTTCCAAGCTCCAATTTCGATAACGCTCTTAGAAGTTGACGATTTGAAGACATGGTAAGGCGCTTTATGATACATGCCTTAAACTGCTCGTATTTGTTGGTCTCCGCGGGATTTGTTATAACATCACTATTTCGGACATGCTTTCCGGGTCCAGTGCCCTCAGAAGGTAATAATAGCGCATATTATCCGATAGGATGCGGTAACACCGGAATTAAGCTTCCACTTGCTAAAACCACAAATGCACGTTTTGCTTCCAAAATGACGGCAGCTTGCAGCCGCCGACAGGTTCAGTTGTAGCAGAGTTGTTGCTGTTGTTTTGCTGCTGCTGCTTGTTGCATAATTTCCTCAATAATATCAAGAAAGCGCGTGTTTTAATTGTAATTAATATGCGTGACAATTAAATTGCTGTATGAACTTAGCGTCTTTCTGCCGGGTTGCCAGAAGGGGCTCATATTCCTGAGGCTGCGTCGCCATATATTCTTCTATTCGTGTAGTATTTTTAGGCAGAAGGAGGCTTCTTCGACCCTATAAACTACTTATATTCTGAATCAGTATCAAGAGCCGAGTCGATTATGCCATGTCTGTATGTTCATCTGTCTGCCTGTATGAACACCTGGATCTCAGACACTATAGGAGATAGAGTCTTTAAATTTTGTAACAACATCCGTGTATGTTGCAGTGTTTCAAAGTTTTTTTGAAAACCGTCATACCAAAGTTCAAATCTAGTGCAGGACACACCGCATTTTACAAAACTTTTTATTTGCATAGAATGGTGACAGAATTGGCTCAGAATGCAACTTTGCCGATCGATCTTAAAATGAGGCAGTGGCTAAGTAGTTAGAGTGGCGGACGGTAGTCCTTAAAAATTTTGTGTGTGAGCGCGTGAGTTCAAGTCCTATGCGCGGCTGGTGCAACTTTTATTTTGGTTATTATTTTTTTTCTTATGAACTAAAAGAAAAACTACAGTCGAATGTTAGAGCGGGATACCGAGACATGCATCTTTGCATTTGCACAATTATGTTTTGTCGTCCCCCTCTAACACACATCAATTGCCGTATCCGGCACATATACGCAACTGTCAGATTTATGCGACATTCGGCAAAGTTTATAAAAGTGTTCTAAATACATATGTTGCCCACCAAAAAAATTAAACAATTATTGTTTTTTAAGCTTTTAATTTATTTAAAAGAAAGAAGAAAAACATGTCACATATTGATGGCGGCAGCAATCGAACCTCGATCTCTGTCAACACCTTTGGCCTAAGAGTCCGACACACAGTCCACTAAGATACTGTACAACTCCCGCGGCTGCCACAACTCTTCGGTGCTACGAAAAAATGCATACATCAACTTATTGTCCTCCCGCACTGCGTATACCACTTGTCTAATGGCTTTTGCATTGTTTATGCGTTCTTCTTTTGTCCGTCAATTGAATTAGTGCGTGTCGTTCGAATACCGTAATAAATGTATATTTTTAAATGCTTAGTAGTAATCCAAATAAAGTTCATTTTAAATAACGAAAAATAAATTATACATGGTAAGAGTATCCTATAATAACACAGCCCCACAAAAAAAAAAAGGTTTCATGATCTGGGTATGCGGCATATGCAGTTATATGTATTTTGGGTCGCTGATTCCGAATCCGGCATCAGAAATTCTCCATCACGTCTGGATTTCGACATAACCTCAAAAAACTGAAAAACCTTTAAATATCTCCCCAAAAATATAGAATCCTGATCTGGGCATGCTATATATGCTTTAACATGTATTTTGACCTTCTAAGGCCGAATCCGAAGTCAAAACTTACACTAGACGTCTATATTTTGACTTAACCTCAAAAAACTCGAAAAAAATTTTAGGCGCCAAAAAATAATGGGTGGTCATGATCGGGTCATGCGATATATGTTTCTATATGTTTTTCGACCTTCCAAATCCGAATCTGAAGTCAAAACCTGCCTTTCACGTCCGAATTTTAACCTAACCTAAAAAATTTTTCAAAAACTTTCGAAATTTTTAAGTTGTTTTCAATATTAGATTAGGGTAAATTTGAATATGATATAAAATAGTTTTCCCGTTGATACAAGTCATTTTGACCGTTATTTTATCACATTTTTGAAAAGATTCATATAAGTAATGATTTTTTACTTCAAAACATTAATTTAGTAACTGACTGTACATAATTGACTAAATGCCATAATCCATGATCAAAAAATTTCAAAATTTTGGAAGTTTTTCAAAAAATTTTTAGGTTAGGTTAAAATTCGGACGTGAAAGGCAGGTTTTGACTTCAGATTCGGATTCGGAAGGTCGAAAAACATATAGAAACATATATCGGATGACCCGATCATGACCACCCATTATTTTTTGGCGCCTAAAAATTTGTTCGAGTTTTTTGAGGTTAAGTCGAAATATAGACGTCTAGTGTAAGTTTTGACTTCGGATTCGGCCTTAGAAGGTCAAAATACATGTTAAAGCATATATAGCATGCCCAGATCAGGATTCTATATTTTTGGGGAGATATTTAAAGGTTTTTCAGTTTTTTGAGGTTATGTCGAAATCCAGACGTGATGGAGAATTTCTGATGCCGGATTCGGAATCAGCGACCCAAAATACATATAACTGCATATGCCGCATACCCAGATCATGAAACTTTTTTTTTTGTGGGGCTGTGTAATCCATGGCCTTCTACAGTCAGCATCTGACTGTAGCGTTTGACTTGTTTTATTAAGCTTTTTCAGTGCTTTCATATGTTGGGTGCCACGCCCACCGCCAACACAAATCTATAATTAAATTTTTAAGTAAATTTGTCAGCGACAAATTAAATACAGTAGAATCCGGTAATAACGACTCCGCTTATAGCGTTAGTTCGGTTATTGCGACGGAAACTCGATGGCTTGGTTGGCCCCATACAAAGTTATATGGGGTTAGTACGTCTCCGCTTGTAGCGACAAACCGCTTATACCGACGAGATTTTTCATAATTCAACCGGATATTGCGATGCGCCAAAAAAATACAGCAAAATAATGCCACCAAATTTAAGCATCAAACGACTCTGTTAGAGATGTATGTATCTAGTCACTGACGTCACAAAAATGTTTACAGCGTGCGTGTGCAGACCTCATTCCTATATTCGACGAGATGTCCCCTTATATTTATATTTTTTTCTGCTTTTTTCCAATAAAACCTAATGCGTAAATTCGTCAAATGTGAGTTAATGCACTAAATGCGCATGATGAGCTCATTCAGTTTACGTTTGCGACTTGTGCATTACGCTCACAAAATGTCTTTAAAACGAAAATGCTTCTCCGCGCTTGGAAGCCGGTGAGCGCAATGAATTCTGCGTGAGCCACACAACAATTGCCACAATACAAAAAAATAAAGAAAAAATTAAAGCTGTATTTAATAGTAATGTCTTAAAGCCACGACGACTTATGAAAAACCTATGGTATTAAATTACGTTTATTAAATTTTTTGTCCCTTGAAAGTCGCAATAACCGAATTCTACTGTATATAACTTTCGATTTAAGCCAACACTAAGCTAACTTAATATCTTCATATCGCCAAAAATCCGATCGAACCATAAATACAGACGTTATTAAATAAGCCTTGTTCGCTTGGATTTTGTATACACAGCAAACTATGACGTCATTGTAATTCTCATGTGGGGAAGATAGGGAAAGAGATTGCGACAGCGTAGCGCGAGCTGTTTCTCTTCTTTTCTGTACACACGCCTTTTTTACACATATACATATGTGCTTGACCAATGAAATGCTGCATGCATGTACACGTATTCATATACAGACGTTTAGGTATGAAAGCTTATTTTTATAAGGGAGTAGTATTGTAAAATGGTGTACTCTTGAAGTTTAAACAAAGGTCAAAGGGTATCCTACACCGACTTATAGTGTCTTTGCTTTCGTTTTGAGTGACGCTTATCTTTTCTAGATATCTCTCGTTTGGCAACTCATTTTTGATTACTAATGGTCTTTTGCAGAGAGTGATGTCCCAGTGCTTGATGGCTCATTCTCGACCCTTAACAAGATCGCCAAGTCATGCCTTATCGTGATATTCATACAGAAAATGAAATCGCTTTGGTACAATCCATAACAACTTGCTGTCTTGTTTGTGGAAAAGGCGATGTACCTCGATCACAAAGTCGTCGTTCTGTGACATCTTTTCCAATTTCAGATGGGAGCTCGGCTTAGGGAGTCAACATTGCCCATCTGTTTGTCAGATCGATAAACAATCTCTATGTCAAACCTCTGACTTCGCAACCACCATCGTGCGATTCGAAGAATAAGCTTTCGTTTCTCCATCATTTTCAATGCGGTACAAATGGTGATAATCTCATTACCATTGATGCAATATCTACTTAAATAGCTCCAGCTTTTCAATGACAGCTAAAGCCTTCAGCTCATTGCTGTATTTTTTCTTCTCAGATTTAGCAATTGCTCGGCTTTAATAAGCAGTAGATTTCAGCTGATCCTCCTAGCGTTGCAACAGGACTCTGGCTAAGCCAACGCCGCTGGTATCCGTCTCTAGTTCGTGTTCATCCTCTAAGCAGTAACTGGTGATAACTGGATTGGATGTCAGGTATCTTAACTTCTCAAATCCATCCTGCTGTGGCGTATTCCACTGGCATTTCTTATCTTTACGTAGTAGGATTTGCAAAGACACTGATATGATGACGTATCCAGCAACGAATTTACGCAAATAGCCACTAAGCCCAAAAACATTCTCACTTCGGTGACATTGGTTGGTTTCGGGAACATTCGTGTGGAATTTCTTTTGATTTCTCAAAAGATAAATGCCGTCTGCGTGTATCTGTTGACCTACGAATAATATTGACTGCTTGTACAACTCGTATTTATCCAGGTTCAAAGCTAATTCGCATTCTTGCAATACTTCGAGGATTCGCTTTAGCTTCTCATACATCAGTAAATCATTCCCTCCTTGTACAGAAGCTACACCTACTTGGTTTCTCTCCTAAGCTTCTAAGTGAATTGTTATTTATCTGACTGAGCGAACTAAAATGATATTCTTTAAAGATTGCCTTTCAAACCTCACTTCATGCCACCTCTGATGTTCCTGAGGGTAGCCATTTAGGTCCACTTCCCTACACATACGATCTTCTCGCACTATGTGTTTTCATTTTAAAGATGCCTTCTGTAATTCTTTCTCACAAGTCAACTAAGATAGTTTTCGATAATATTGCCGTACAAGCTGATGATATTTTACCGAACTAGTCCTAAGGTGGGATCCTATACACTTTGTAGTTGTGCCTTAGAAAGAATTGACTTAGTTGACGATTTTGGTTTCCGTTTGGATCGGAAACTTAAGTTTACGGAACACATTAGTAATATGGTCAACAAGGCCATGGGAATGCTTGGTTTCATTAAAAGATGGTGCTGCGGAACGCATCAAAAATATTGTTAAAAAATCATCGTTAAAGCTATTTAATTAAGTTATCGATACTAATTCGATTTTATTATTTGACCATCTCGGATCAGACCCTTTTTGTGAAAATGTAACGACGCAGCAGACGCGCCTATTTAAGTTAATCCTATTTTAATAAAGTTATATTGAAATAAAAAACTTGTTCGTTCAATTCTTGAGTACGGATCATGCATTTGGTGTCCTCAGTACTCGATTCACAGCGACAGCATTAAATCCGTGCAAAAGAAGTTTTTAATTTTTGCCCTGTGAGGCCTTAACTGGGATGAAGACTTTAGACTTCCACCTTGTACAAATAGACTTCGATTACACCATTTACTGTCCTAAGCTAACTGTGAAACTATGGTGTAGTTTATATGAATAATCTAATCCAAGGGGACGTAGAGATTGTTGAACTGGTTAGCCACTTAAGCTTCTCAGTCCCTTGTAGAATTACCCGTAACTACTTACCACTAACTCTTTCTAATTGTAGATCAAACTATGCCCTCCATGAGCCATTCAGGGTATTAAGTAACATATGCCTTACGCGGCCTTAACTGGGATGCAAATTTGAGACTGCCTTCCTATAATAGTAGACTTCTGTCTAAATCTGCCTTCCCTAACTAACCGCAGAACCATGCTAGGGGTCTTATTTATTAACAACCTTATGCAAGGTGACATTGACAGTGAGGCCTTATTAAGGCAGCTACACTTCTCTGTTCCTTGCAGAAGAACTCGCTATTTCCTTCCACTAACACTTCCTTATTGTAGATCGAACTATGCACTGCATGATCCTTTCAGGGCATTATGTTCGGACTACAATAAGCTCCAACACATCATAGCTAGCACTAACACTATCGCTGCTATGAAGTCCTTAATTCTTGTCTATCTAGTACGTAATTAGTAATTAGTATTTGAATCTTCCTCGATTTTCTATTCTATGTTTTTTCTTTTTTTCCCCTACTTGCATGCCGCGTTCTATCGCCTCGTCTTTTTTATTTTATTTGTTTTTCCACATCGCGTTAATTTTCACTCGCGTTTCTATTCGCGTTTCTACCGCGTTTCCGTGTCGTCCGTTATGCGACGGTGCCTCTCGGTCGGTCAGGCGGAAGGTGGACTTCGTTTGGGTTCCGCGCGCAACAAGCATCGGCTTGGTGTCGTTGGACCACTTGCTAATACAGTCAATGTATTCAACGTCCAATAATAAAAATGTTCTGATATCAATAAGTACTCTGTCTTAGTAACTAATACAAGCTCTGTAGCATCATTCAAACTTCAATTTTTGTCCTACCTTAGTAGAAATAAAATTCCTAGAAAAACTTGTCTTATTTCCTTCGCTACTATCTGCATTTTTATTTCGTTTGCGAAATTGCCTCTCTGTCGGTTGGGCACGTCCAATACTAACTGTTTACAAAAATTGCATAACAACTTTTCTGATCTGATTGAGATTTTGTGGATTTCCCCAATACCCTGCAACAAATGTTGGATCGGTTAAATCTTTGTTTATACCAGTTTATATATAAATTAAATTGATTGAAATTAAAAAAAATTAAACAATATTAAATTAAATCTAAATTGACATATCTTAAAAAAACTTTATTATCAACTTATTTCGAATTCAGTCGAATGCAATAAGTCGGTTTTAAATAAATAAATAAACAAAAAATCTCTCCCAACGTTTGGCTACCAAAAAATTGTACTCGCTTTCAATTCTGGCAGTCGCTTTAACTCATACAATCCATCTGTGGTGATAAATGCTCTAAACTTTCTTCTTTCAGGTGCTATCTCAAACTAATAGAAATAAAAAGAATCTCCTGCAGACTCCTCGATATTTGGCACACAGAAATTTGCATTTTTGATAAGCCTATTTATGCAGAGGTATTAGACACCCATTCGATCACTAGACCTTGGCTTTTTTATGAGTACCACTGGGCTGACGTTCTCGGATGTGATGTAGCTATGACATCCTGCTCCAACAGCTCTTCAACTAGAACACCACCGGCTGTGCTCATCGATGGTACCCCTGTCCCCCAGTCTAATTCGGCCAAATATCTTGGGGTAATTCTGGATCGGAGACTCAACTTCTCGAAGCAAGTGAGTGCGATGAGAGTTCGTATACGGGCAGCAGCGTCAAAGCACTTTTGGCTAATAAGTTCGCGAAGTAAATTGTCACTTTCCAATAAGCTAACAATTTACAAGCAAATCTTAGCTCCAATATGGAAGTATGGCTGCCAGATTTGGGGCTTGGCTTGCGACAGTCAAATCCGTCGCATTCAGGCTGCCCAAAATAAAATCGTCAGGATGATTACCGGCTGCGAATGGTATGTACGGAACACAACCCTGCACAAAGACCTCAAGCTAGCCACTGTCTTTGAGGCAATAAACATGCACTCCAGCCGGTACCACGACAGGCTAGAGCGCCACAGAAATCGCCTAGCCAAGGCACTGTTCAGAGCTCGCCCACCAAGAAGGCTCCACAGGAGACAGCCGAGGGACCTCATCCTACGATCCCCCTTGACGAGAGCCAGGAGATGATGATGATCTCATTTTTGTTATTTTGTAAATTGTTATTTTTGTACTTTTGTTTATGTTACAGCTAACCTTAGTTAGCCGGCGCGCCTGCAAGGGCTGAATTAATAGCGACCAAGGTGACAAAGGGGTTCTCAGCTACCCCGTATGCCTTTATAAAGTTTAAATAAAAAAAAAAAAAAAAAAAAAAAAAACTATTCTGCATATTATTTCCTTTTTTGGTGCAGGCACTCGGTGTTTGGGATTTTTTCTTAAAAGTGCTCCTATGCCTTGCAATCCAGTAGAGAAAACATGGGACAATTTTTCTTACAAGTTGAACATTTTATGTCTTTGCTTCTCGGTTAGGAAATTTACAAGATGTTTCTCAATTTTACTGTTTTTTTACAAGATCTATCGGCTGAGGAACCGCCCGTTTAACATAGGTTTCTTCTGAATCATAGTTGAGCACAAGTTGAGCGCTTATTATGACATCCTGTCCCAACAGAAAGTCCTCTTGCAATAGATGGTTGTCCGCAATGTGTAATTATCACAATTATCGCTTCGGTGAGATTGCATGAACCCTCCGCAAATGCCTCTAATTTTCATAAAGCACTTGCAAAATGACCCAACTCTTCGTAGTTGTAGCACTTTATTGTGTCTTTTGATTTTTATGGCTTGATATATTTGTCCTACGTTTGCTCGAAGTTGTCCGTTTTCATTAGAACCTCTTTCTTAAGTGCATTCGATCGAGCTCTGTTTATGACAAGTGAAGCAAAGTGAATAGCCGCAATGCTGTTTTACAGTATCGGCCGCTTCGCTGGGCCTATATCGCACGCCAAGGGATGAAATTCGGAAGCAGTATCCCTTCACTGTCTCTTTCGATCTTCTTTTTGCAAGGCTTTGCTTCAAATTCTTCTCGAAGAGCATTCGCAAAGTTCTTCCACTTGGTGTGAAGAATAGGCGAGGAGTCTAACCACATCTTGGCTGGACCCTTAAGCCATGAAAAAATAACGAGCATTAAAAGTTTTTCATCCCACAGGTAAGCATCAACCACCTTGTTGACGCGATCGACGAACTGAACTACTTAGATAGCGTTATCATCGCTGGGATCGAACTCTGTCAAAGTTTTGCGATTTCTTTGATCGATGCTTGCCTCAAGTTGTTGTTGGTAGCCTGGCTTGATAACGAGTTTCCGGACACTGGGCCAAGAAAATCAACCGTCAAGTATTTTTTATCCCAAGTTAAGACGAGGTGGAATGGGCACGGAAGAAGGTGTTCCCAATATACGCTTAGAAGAAAAAGGCAAAAGTCAATGAAATGGACTTTAAATTGTTAGCATATGCATTTTATATGGTGTTCGAACGACACTCACAAATTGAACTGACGAACAGAAGAAGACCACCGTATAAACAATGCAAAACCAAATAGACAAGTGTCGTTAGCGTTAGGCAGAACGAGAGGGCAATAAGTATGCATTTCAATCGCGTGCCCATATTCGTTAACTATTTTTATACCCTTCGACCATTGAAAATGGTCAAAAAAGCGTATACTGACTTTGTGCAAATGTATGTAACTGGCAGAAGGAGGCGTGGCAGACCCACACAGAGTATATATATTCTTGCTCAGGATCACTAGCCAAGTCGATTAAACCATGTCTGTCTGTCTGTCCGGATGTTTGGATGTCTGGGTGTCTGGATGTCTGGATGTCCAGATGAACACACAGATCTCAGCTATTATAAAAGCTAGAGACACCAAATTTGGCATGAAGGTTTCTGTTTATCCGGGACAGGTGAAGTTTATTTCAAATTTTAGGTGCCACGCCCCCCGCCCACGCAAATCAATAATTTACTCTTTTAAGCTGATTTGCGAGCGACATATGAAAGATACAACATTCTGAGTAAGACCATGCTTAGCTAAACATAATACCAACAAAACGTCAAAATTCCAATCCGATCGGAACACAAACACAGAAGTTATTAAACAAAAACCTGGTTTGCTTTGATTTTGTATACAGACCAGCAAGCTGTGACGTCATTGCAATGCTCATGTAGGAAAGAAAAGGAAAGAGAATGAGAGCGCGTAGCGCCATCTGTTGTTCTTCTCTTCTTTTCTATGCACACGCATTTTTTGCATTCAAACGCACACACACACATACATACATTTGTGCTTGACCAATAAAAAGATACAGGCATATACACGTATTCATACACAGACGCATATAAGAGCTCACGTTACGATATTTCTATTAAGTAGAAGTATTGTTTAATTATTGCCTCTTTAAGTTTCAAAAAGGTCGAAGGGTATCCCACTGTCGCGTGCCGCTCGACTGTTGCTCTTGTTTTGCTTTTGTTTGTTTTCTTTGCGGCTGTTTTTATATGTTACAGTGATGTCCCCTATAATGGACGCATTGATTTATTTTAAAAAATCCTGCCTTAAGGAGGTGAAGGCCGCCCAGCCAAGCATTTTGTGTTGGCTATGTGATAACGTAGTACACGAGAAGTGTGCCGGTTTTTCTGGCCCGACGGCTGATGCCGTAGCCAATCGTACGATATGTGCGGTATGTTTAGGAAGGTGGAGCGCGAAATTTGTTTGTTTATGCGGCAAACAAAGATTGGATTTAGGGAACTGCTTAGAAGTTTTCGTACACTACCAGTTCTCAGCGCTCGATTCATCTTTCAATAACCAAAGCGAAAAAAATCCACCCGCATAGAGGAGGACATGGCATCCAAAACTTAAAATAAACTCAATCGACTTGGCTTGTGATCCTAAGCAATAATGTATATGTTCTTTATGGGGTCTCCAACGCCGCTTCTGACTGTTACATAAATTTGCTTTAAGTGACAACATTGGCAAAGGATATAAATAGATAAATAAATGGAATCGTACATGAGAATTGAACACACATTCCCTTCTGACTTGCCGTCCGACACTCTTACCACTCAGACATTGCCTTACTCCTTTATATTTCGGCAAAGTTGCATTATGAACGAATTCTGTAACCATTCAATGCAAATAAAACGTTTAATAAAATGCTGTGTCTGACGGTTGATTTGAATATAAGTATGCTTGCTTAAATATCGTGTGAAATGAATTTTTACAAAAAGCCCGTGGCAAGGTTTTTGTCATGTGAGACAAATAACATGGGTTGTTGAATTAATATCTAAGCGGTAATATAGCTTCAAAAATTTCATAACTGATTTATGGAGGCGGAAAAGGTGGTGTCCAACTTAAAAATAAAACCAGTCAAACGCTACAGTCGGGTGCTGACTGTAGAAGGCCATGGATTATCATAGTACACCGTGTATCATTTATTTTCCGTTATTTACAATGAAATTTTTGCTTTATTTGGATTATTATTAAGCAATTCAAAAAATAAATGTTATATTCTTATTATTTAATTCAAACGACACGTACAAATTCAATTGACAGACAGAAGAAGAAGAACAAATTAACAAAACAAAAGCGAATAGACAAGAAGTATAAGAAGCATTAGATAGAGCGAAAGGGCAATAAGTTTATGTATGCATTTTTACGTGACACCGAACAGTTAAAACGACCGCGGGAGATGTACAGTAGCTTAGTGGTCAGACTCTTAGGCCAATGAGTTTGACAGAGATCGGGGTTCTTTTCTATTAAATAATTTAAAAGCTTAACAAACAACAATTGTTAAATTTTTTGATGAGCAACATATGTAATTAGAACACGTTTATAAACTTTGCCGAATGTTGCACAAATCTGCAAATCTGAGCAGGGCGACAAAACATAAATGTGCAAGTGCAAACATGCATGTATCGGCGTCCCACGCTAACTGCAATGCTCATGAAGGAAAAAAAAGGAAAGAGAATGCGAGCGCGTAGCACCCTCTGTTGTTCTTCTCTTCTTTTCTATGCACAGGCATTTTTGGATTCAAGCGCACACATATAAAAACATTTGTGCTTGACCAATGAAATGCTACATGCATATAAACGTATTCATGTAAAGACGCATATAAACGCTTACGTTACGATATTTCTATTAAGTAGTAGTATCGTACAATCATGAACTCTTAACGTTTAAAAAAAGGTCGAAGGGTATCCCACTGTCGCATGCCGCTCGACTGTTGCTCTTTTCGAAAACTATTTTTATTGATATTTAATTAAATAATTAAGCCCGTTCGTCTGTAGTTTTTCTTTTGGTTTATACGAATAAAAGAAATAACCAAAAACAAAAAGTAATTAAAACAAAAAGTGCATAGGACTTAAACTCACGCACTCACAAACAAAATCTTTAAGGACTGCCGTCCGCCACTCTAACAACTAACCCACTGCCTCATTTTAAGATCGATCGGCAAAGTTGCATTCTGAGCCAATTCTGTTACCATTCTATGCAAATAAAAAGTTTTATAAAATGCTGTGTGTCCGACGCTAGATTTGAACTTCGGTATGCTTGCGTAAATTAGGTCTTCATTATACGCATAAGTATACGATCAAATTGGATCCATATCTCACTTATTTTATTTATTTTATTTTAAGTCCGATTTATGGCAAGGTATTTGTCATGTGAGATGTACAACTTTGGTTGTTGGGTGTATATTATAAATTTTAAATAGTTATTACTGATTTACAGAAGCGGGAAGGCGCGTGGCCGAATTTCAAAAAAACTTTGAAACACTGCAAAATAACATATACGGATGTTGTCACAAAATTTTTAGACTCCTTTAGTTTCTGAGATCCAGTTGTTCATACAGACAGACAGGCGGACAGTCAGACATGGCTTATTCGACTCGGCTATTGATACTGATTCAGAATATATATAGTGTATGGGGTCGGAGACGCCTTCTTCTTCCTGTTGCGCACATTTTCGCTCCGACATGAATTTTTGTATAATTCACGGCCTAAAAATTAATGTAGTAAGCATCGACCTTATATCTATATATAATTCAAGAAGACTTAAGACAGACAGACAGTGCCGAGGATGGAAAAGTGAAACATTTTTGCTTCTGGGGTTGCGAAAACTCGAAAACATTGTTTTCGTTTTTTTAGCTGTTTGAGTCCTCTATTTTTTCACAAATTTGTACCTTAAGCTTTTAAAACATAACATATCAAGCTAAAACTATATCGATAGATGGCGTTCTTTGGACAAAACCAATTTGTATACCATTGCGGAAGGCATATTATTTCTTGCCTGAACTTTGCGTGCAGCTTAGCCTTATGTTGGACATCAACCTCAATTTTAAAGTGTAATTTGTATACTCTTCTAGAGGGTATATTCAGCTTGGATAGGGCCTCGCAATGAACCTTAGAATACTCCATAAAATATATGAATTGTGAGTGTGCATGAACAAGGGATTCGAACTAACTGTGTCCGTCTCTTTCGAAGGTAACTCCATGAAACTTGGTACACATACTTCTTTGTGCTGCATGCTGTGTATAAGTCTGAATAAGCGGAAACACACCGATATATATAGCTGTATAGCTAATTTGTTAAATTAGTATCTTATATGCATAAGAAATTTTATCAAAATCGGACTACCTTAACATATAGAAGCCATAGGAACAAATTACTTGAAACTATCAATGCCAATTAAATTATATTATATTACGGTTGTTACATTTATACAATATATAATTTGTTTCAGAACGATCGGAGGATAAACGAACCTGCAATTGGCATGCCGATTGTACCAATGGTAAAAAATACAGTTCTTTTGCAACTTTGAAATTTTCAGTTTTTAGCATCATTGAATGATCAAAAAAGGGTGTACTAACTTGTATGTAACAGGCGGAAGAGGGCGTGGGAGACCCCATAAAGTGTATATTCTCTTGATTAGCCCAGTCGATTGAGCCATGTCGGTCTGTCTGTTTGCGTTAACGCACAGATCTCTGCTATTATTAAATGCTAGAGATACCAAATTTGCAGGAAGATTCCTATTACTTTAAGCTGATCAAGTTTATTTCAATTGTTAGCCACACCCCCGCTAATCAATCATTTAGTTTTTAAAGATTTGTTAGTTGCGTATAAGAAAAAAGAATTGTCTGGTTTAGACCAGTACTAAGCTTACTATAATAAATATCTACCGGGCCATGGATTATCATAGTACACCGTGTATCATTTATTTTCCGTTATTTACAATGAAAATTTTGCTTTATTTGGATTATTATTAAGCAATTAAAAAAATAAACGTAATATTTTTATTATTTAATTCGAACGACACGTACAAATTCAATTGACAGACAGAAGAAGAAGAACACATTAACAATACAAAAGCGAATAGACAAGAAGTATAAGAAGCATTAGATAGAGCGAAAGGGCAATAAGTTTATGTATGCATTTTTACGTGACACCGAACAGTTGTGGCGACCGCGGGAGTTGTACAGTTGCTTGACTTTGACAGAGATCGGGGTTCTTTTCTATTAAATAATTTAAAAGCTTAACAAACAATAATTGTTAAATTTTTTGGTGCGCAACATATGTAATTAGAACACGTTTATAAACGTTGCCGAATGTTGCACAAATCTGCAAATCCGAGCAGGGCGACAAAACATAAATGTGCAAATGCGAACATGCATGTATCGGCGTCCCACGCTAACATTCGTAACTTATTAATGGTCTTAAATATTGCATAAAAATCAAATTTTTATACCCTTCGATCATTGAAAATGGTCAAAAAAGGGTATTCTAACATTGTGCAAATGTATGTAACTGGCAGAAGGAGGCGTGGCAGACCCCACAATGTGTGTATATTCTTGCTCAGGATCACTAGCCAAGTCGATTAAGCCATGTCTGTCTGTTTGTCCGGATGTCCGGGTGTCCGGATGTCCAGATGAACACACATATCTCAGTTATTATGAAAGCTAGAGACACCAAATCTGGGATAAAGGTTTCTGTTTATCCAATGAAATGCTACATGCATATAAACGTATTCATGTAAAGACGCATATAAACGCTTACGTTACGATATTTCTATTAAGTAGTAGTATCGTACAATCATGAACTCTTAACGATTAAAAAAAGGTCGAAGGGTATCCCACTGTCGCTCTTGTTGAAAATTATTTTTATTGATATTTAATTAAATAATTAAGCATTTAGGTAGCAGGTATACAGCCCGTTCGTCTGTAGTTTTTTTTTTGGTTTATACGAATAAAAGAAATAACCAAAAACAAAAAGTAATTAAAACAAAAAGTTGCACCAGCCGCGCATAGGACTTAAACTCACGCACTCACAAACAAAATCTTTAAGGACTGCCGTCCGCCACTCTAACAACTAACCCACTGCCTCATTTTAAGATCGATCGGCAAAGTTGCATTCTGAGCCAATTCTGTTACCATTCTATGCAGGCGCGTTCAGAGGGGGGGGCAAACGGGGCAGTTTGCCCCGGGCCCCGTCGTCAAGGGGGCCCCCAAACGTCGAATGGCAGTTTTTCAAAATATGACAAATCGAGTATATACAGTGGTGGAAAAAATAATAGAAACAGCACTTGCACTTGGAAGAAAATCTAAATTGCGCATTATGTACACGCACTATATGCACGAAATTGACATCAAATAGAAGGCTGATAACTGATAACTTTAATATGCGACTTGTTTCAGGTCTATTCGACCTTTGACACTTTAGCAATCTGCCTCTAAAGAAAAAAACTCCCTTTTGAACTCGTAAAACGAATAGAAGCAAATGACATTTTTTTGAATATTTTTCGTTTTTTTTCAGTGAATTCTTTAAAAAAGGCATGCATTCAACACTTTTAGGTAAGTTTAGCTAAGAATGACCGAATTTGCGGAAAAATTCTGTACAATTAACCTGTAACATGAAGAAAAGGTCACGGGGGTCACTGCCCACCTGTATAGCGCAATATTGTCAAAGTCCTTCTTTAATTTCGGGTTTTATGCATCCAATCCGTTTCTTATATTACTCCTCACACGTGTTCTATCCGATTTGAGCCCGGGGACTGGTCAAACCACTCCAATTTATTGAGCTCGTGATCTTGCACCCATGTCCTAGGCAGTTTCGAGGCAGGTTTGGGGCCATTATACCCAATGAAGCCCCGTTTTAACGGGACTTTTTCCTTGGCATCAAGTTCTTTACGATGTCTACGAAGTCGGGAGCCCCAATTTGTTCCTATATCAAGAATATCGGACCAACTACAGAAGGGGCAAAGAATTTCCATAGTATGATATTCACACCACAAACGGTGTGGTGGGCTTAGGATCGAAATCAGTAGTTTTTGGACGTCTTATGTAAGGTTTTTCATTAGATCTAAACAAATTTAAGTTACTTTCATCAAACCACATCATTTTTTTCAATTATAGGGCACTATTTTTAAGGGATTGAAGGCATTTAATTCAAAAATAAGGAAGAACTTTGACAATATTGCGCTATACAGATGGGCAGTGACCCCCGTGACCTTTTCTTCATGTTACAGGTTAATTGTACAGAATTTTTCCGCAAATTCGGTCATTCTTAGCTAAACTTACCTAAAAGTATTGAATGCATGCCTTTTTTTAAGAGTTAACTGAAAAAAAACGAAAAATATTCAAAAAAATGTCGTTTGTTTCTATTATTTTTTCCAGATCCAAAGGGAGTTTTTTCCTTTAGAGGGAGATTGCTAAAGTGTCAAAGGTCACATCGACCCGAAACAAGTCGCATATTAAAGTACAGTTATCAGCCTTCTATTTGATGCCAATTTCATGCATATAGTGCTAGTACAAATTGAGCAATTTAGATTTTCGTCCAGGTGCAAGTGCTGTTTCTATTATTTTTTCCATGTATGTGTCGTGCCACAAAGAAATAGGGAGGGAGGGGGCCCCGAATTTTTTTTTGCCCCGGGCCCCAAAAAAGCTCTGAACGCCCCTGATTCTATGCAAATAAAAAGTTTTATAAAATGCTGTGTGTCCGTCGCTAGATTTGAACTTCGGTATGCTTGCGTAAATTAGGTCTTCATTATACGCATAAGTATACGATCAAATTGGATCTATATCTCACTTATTTTAAGTCCGATTTAAATGAAATTTTCAGAAAACACTTGAGGTATTTGTCATGTGAGATGTACAACTTTGGTTGTTGGGTGTATATTGTGAATTTTAAATAGTTATTACTGATTTACAGAAGCGGGAAGGCGCGTGGCCGAATTTTAAAAAACTTTGAAACACTGCAACATATACGGATGTTGTCACACAATTTTTAGACTTTAGACAGACAGGCGGACAGTCAGACATGGCTTATTCGACTCGGCTATTGATATTGATTCAGAATATATATAGTGTATGGGGTCGCAGACGCCTTCTTCTTCCTGTTGCGCACATTTTCGCTCCGACAAACGTAATAGACCATGCATTTTTGTATAATCCACGGCCTAAAGATTAAAATAGTAAGCATCGACCTTATATCTATAAATAATTCAAGATGACTTAAGACATAAACGATTTAAACATACATTTAACACGTTCAATTTCAATGTGTGGTTGGTATCTTAAATTTGACACCACTATCGTTGAGCGTACGACTGTGTCGGTGTGTGCGGCATTGAGATTATAAATGAGAGAGAGAGAGACAAACAGTGCCGAGGGTGGAAAAGTGAAACATTTTTGCTTCTGGGGTTGCGAAAACTCGAAAACATTGTTTTCGTTTTTTTAGCTGTTTGAGTCCTCTATATTTTCACAAATTTGTACCTTAAGCTTTTAAAACATAACATATCAAGCTGATAGTATAGCGATAGATTACGTTCTTTGGACAAAACCAATTTGTATACCATTGCGGAAGGCATATTATTTCTTGCCTGAACTTTGCGTGCAGCTTAGCCTTATATTGGACATCAACCTCAATTTTAAAGTGTAATTTGTATACCCTTTTAGAGGCTATATTCAGCTTGGATAGGGCCTCGCAATGAACCTTAGAATACTTCATGAAATATATGAATTGTGAGTGTGCATGAACAAGGGATCCGAACTAACCGTGTCCGTCTCTTTCGAAGGTAACTCCATGAAACTTGGTACACATACTTCTTTTTTCTGCATGCTGTGTATAAGTCTGAATAAGCGGAAACATACCGATATATATAGCTGTATAGCTGATTTGTCAAATTAGTATCTTATATGCATAAGAAATTTTATCAAACTCGGACTACCTTAACATATAGAAGCCATAGGAACAAATTACTTGAAACTATCAATGCCAATTAAATTGTATTATATTACGGTTTTCACATTTATACAATATATAATTTGTTTCAGAACGATCGGAGGACAAACGAACCTGCAATTGGCATGCCGAAATACCAAAGGTAAAAAATACAGTTCTTTTGCAACTTTGAAATTTTCGGTTTTTAGCAGTGTTTTGCACCGGTTTTTATATCATTCGAAAACGATCATTGAATGATCAAAAAAGGGTGTACTAACTTGTATGTAACAGGCGGAAGGGGGCGTGGGAGACCCCATAAAGTGTATATTCTCTTGATTAGCCCAGTCGATTGAGCCATGTCGGTCTGTCTGTTTGCGTTAACGTACAGATCTCTGCTATTATTAAATGCTAGAGATACCAAATTACTTTAAGCTGATAAAGTTTATTTCAATTGTTAGCCACACCCCCGCTAATCAATCATTTAGTTTTTAAAGTAGATTTGTTAGTTGCGTATAAAAACAAGAGCAACAGTCGAGCGGCTCGCGACAGTGGGATACCCTTCGGCCTTTTTGAAACGTAAAGAGTCAATAATTGTACAATACTTCTACTTAATAGAAATATCGTAACGTAAGCCTTTATATGCGTCTGTGTATCAATACGTATATAAGTTACCAATAGTTAACGACACCCGCCAGCTAGGCACCAAGATCTGCATTACTTGTGTTCTGAGTCCCTTGACTCCGTGTAAGCGGAGATCTTGCACGAGGCGCACATACCGTGGGACCAGCGACTGTGCAGAAACGTTGAGTCAGCGAACTTTACGTAACGATTGCCGCGGCTTTAGCATTTACTTCTTAAGTTCATTTTGTCTTTGTATTCAGTTCTAAAATCCAACTCAAACTCTACGGACACTTTCGGTCCCTAATTAACATTGTAAAGCAATTCCATCGTTTTACTATTCTGTTCGGTACGTGGGCAAGTCCATGCCGCGTAGTCCCAGTAACAACCAGATCCGACCCTTCTTCTAGTGCACCCGTTGTCGGCAAATTCCGGCAACGACTCACGATCGAAACCACATCGAACTCTTCTAGCGTGGGCGCATACCTGCCGCGCAAGAAAGGAGATCGACACGGACTGTTCGCCGTGATTGGAATCCACTCCTGACGCCCCGTCAAGTGGAGGTACCTTTGAGGGAGTTCCCGGCGTCTGTCGACAGCCAACGAGGGACCAAGCTGAAGACTCCGATATAACTGGCGCCCAACGTTGTGAAGATTTCAACGCTCCGAGATTAGGATAAAAGCTCAAAATGTTCATGTAAGTGGAAAACTTATTCATAATCGCCTGAGAATAGGGAGTTAAAATCGTTAAATACAATACGTAGGAAAGTAATTTAGTGTTTGCAATCTTAGTGCAGTTCAAACTCTTGCAAATTAAAAACCAAATTTAAAAGAAAGAAAAAAGAGCAAATTAAGTAATATAAATAAAATAAAATTCAATTTCATTTTGTGAAGATAGTCAGTCCAGCCAAAAGAGCTGTGTCAGCGTATTCACACACTGGGCTTCTCTGTGGAGCTGCATTGGTTTCGAGTGTCATACAACTGAAAGTTGACGCGCAATAAGACAACCCGACTGCGGGGTCTGTTCGTTCGCTTAGCTTATATTTTTATTGTTGTTCTTGTTTGGTACAACCAGCCGCTGTTTCGTTTTTGTCTCCTCCCCTGCCGTTAATTTCGTTTAGACTCACAAATCAGATCTGATTAGCTTTGGGTGTATGAGTGAGTGGAAAAACGACGAACTGCTAGATCGTCTAAATAACGAAATATTGAAGAGGAAGCTAGCGGGACAGAGTCGAGACATGAATGTAGAAGACGTTCAACGAATTATTACAGTATCTGTATCAACTGTTTTAAAGCAGCAGAGGATAGGCTTTGAGGACAAGCTACAGGAAATAACTAATCAGCTTCGGGCCTCAACTGTGTCTGCACCTGATGTTAAAGTCTATGAGCCGATTCAATTTGTGCAGGGCAGAGAATGCAGTGAGTGCCTGGATGCAGTGAAGTCACTTGCAAAGTTCAATGGGTCGCAGGAACAGTATGTCTCATGGAGGCAAGCGGCGGTGGCCGCCTATGCCCTTTTCAAGCCGCACGATGGCAGCTCTAGACATTATCAGGCTGTTCTTATAATTCGGAACCGAATAAGAGGATCTGCCGATGCGGTTCTAGCTTCGTTCAACACTGTTTTGAACTTTGACGCTATCATAGCCCGACTTGACTTCACGTACTCTGACAAAAGCCCACTTCATTTGCTTGAGCAAGAGCTCGCAACACTTAGGCAGGGTCCACTGTCCATTATTCAATTCTATGAGGAGGTCGAGAAGAAGCTCACGCTCCTAACAAATAAGACGAAAATGACTCATGAAGCGGGCCAGGCACGCTACATGAACGAAAAGCACAGGGCTGACGCACTTCGAGTGTTCTTGTCAGGTTTACGACGCAATCTCACTGACATTCTTTTCGCTGCTCAGCCAAGAGACCTACCCTCGGCCTTAGCCATGGCCCAGGAAATAGACAGCTTCAAGGCCGCTCCAATCAACGACAGGTGGAGTCTGGAAAGAACCTTTACTTTTCTAGGGAACAGGGAGTCCGTCCAAATGACAGAAAGCAAGATCAGGTCGAGAAAATGAAGGTCGATTCGTCATCCAGATTCCGACAACCGACTAACTTCCAACGGCAAACTGCCTCAGGGCCGAACCAAACACCGTCACCGGCTTTCGGCGGTAACCAACAGCAGGGTAATCAGAAAAGACCTGGAAGTTCTCAGAGAGTATCCGACTTTAGGCGACAGAGGGTAAACCATCTGCTTCAAGAGGATCAGGAGGAGGCCAAGTATGAACAGCAATATACTCAGGCCGCTGAAGAGGCTGCTGAAGAATTAGAGGCAGACAACGAGTCGGAATATGAGACTGATGCTCTTAATTTTTTAGCGGAGCATCCCTGCTTCCGTTCGTCCAACGGACAGTAGCAGGGAAAACGTTAAAATTTCTGATTGACACTGGGGCTTCAAAAAGCTACATAAGACTAGACTTAAACATAGCTCCCCCCCATTCCAGTGAAGACCCCATTCGTAGTGAAGTCCATCCATGGATTCAACAACATCAGTCACAAGAGCTTCCTCAATATATTCGGTGTCACCAGCCCATTCTTTCATCTACCCGGACTTACCACTTTCGATGGAATAATTGGATTTGATCAGCTTTCACAAGTTGATGCGACCCTCGATTTAAAAGATAACCTTATTCGATTCAAAGGCGGATCTGAACCTTTAAGGTTCATAAGATGTGCCCAAGTTAATTTCACTAAGATAAATGACATTGAAGTCCCTCCCAAAGTTCGTGAGAGTTTCCTTCAAATGATGTCCACTGGCCAAAAGACCTTTGCGGAAATTCGAAATGATGACCTATCTTCACCAAATTTGGTTTGTGTTACTCTTTACTTCCCCCAAGATTATTCACAAAGTTTCAAGTGATTTGGTCAATTTTCATTTAGCTGCCATACAAGCGATCTGGCCGATATGCCATAAACATATTTACCTTACCAACCTGGCAAATGTTTCCTTATGTAATCAAAGAAGGACTTCACTTTTTTATTTACCAATGAAATAGAACATTCATTTAAATTATTCTGACCAATTTTTTTAAATATATGCTGCTTAACTGCATCCTCAGAGCGACTATTGTTGCTCCAAATGTCTAGAAGCTCTGCATGCCCAAACAAGTATTCATCTAAAAAAACGTAATTTTTTCAAAAAGGAACAAAAAGGAGCATATGAAACTAGTTGTATAATATTATACACATGTTAGTTAATAACTTGGCGTTAAAATTCTTTTGAAGTGGTTTGCCATACAAAAGTTATATTCCACGAAACACAGCTACATTTGTTAAGTTGACTGTAAAAAAGGCACATAAACAAAACACGATACAACTACACAAAAACATATGATATAACATACACAAAAGTGAACTACAAATCTACATACCTGTGCTACTGTTTTCCATGACAACGCATTTAAATTGTTTAATTCTCGGAGGAAATATAAACCACAAATGTTCCAAAATGATTTGCCGCCAATTTTGTCTTACGCATGTTATCGACAATCAGCTGTCTTTGAGAGGTGGGCGATAAGCCAGTCTTGCATAAGAAAGTAAAAATTGACTTTTTTTATCTAATTAGACTATCCTAAATATAAAGAAACCATACATTTTTTTATTCCGTTACAAATTTTTTTTGATTTTCTGCCCAAAAAAACACATAAAAAACCAATGTGCAATGTCGTTGCAAAGATTCGAACTGTGGATGATGAGCCGGTTTATTCAAAAATGTATCCGTTCCCCATGGGTGCAGCTGACTTCGTTAACCAAGAAATTGAAGATCAGTTAAGCAACGGCATTATTCGACCTTCCAGGTCCCCTTACAACAACCCCATATGGGTTGTTGGAAAGAAAGGCTCCGATCTTTTGGGCTCGCCTAACAAGCGCTTGGTCATCGACTTTAGGAAACTTAGCTCGAAGACCATAACAGACAGATACCCGATGCCAAGCATCAGCATGATTCTATCAAATTTAGGGAAGGCATAATATTTCACGACTTTGGACTTAAAATCTGGCTATCACCAGATCATGTTAGCAGAGCAGGATCGGGAAAAGACATCCTTTTCGGTAAACGGTGGCAAATATGAATTCTGCCGTCTACCCTTTGGCCTCAAAAATGCTTCGAGCATTTTTCAGAGGGCCATTGACGATGTCTTACGGGACTACATTGGAAAAACTTGCTACGTCTACGTTGACGACGTAATTGTTTTCTCCAAAGATGAAGTAGAACACGTCTCCCACGTCGGCCAAGTGCTAAAGAGCCTCTATAACGCGAACATAAGGGTGTCCAAGCAGAAGTCCAAATTTTTTAAAGAAGAAGTTGAGTTTCTCGGCTTTGTTGTAACAAAGGAAGGTAAGCAACCGAGCAACTTGTTTGAGTTCAGATCCTTTTTGGGTCTCTCCAGCTACTATAGGTGTTTTATTTAGGACTTCGCGGCAATAGCGAGGCCCCTAACTGCCATTCTAAAAGGCGAAGGCGGAAAGGTGAGCAAATACCGATCGAAGAACATTCCTGTGGTCTTTGATGAGGCTCAGTTAAAGGCATTTGACAAACTCAGAAATGTGCTTGCATCCGAGGACGTGGTCCTCCAATATCCAGACTTTTCAAAACCGTTCGACCTTACCACCGATGCTTCGTCATCTGGTATAGGCGCAGTCCTATCCCAAGGCAACAGACCCATTACAATGATCTCTCGGACCCTAAAGGACAGAGAGGCCACGGCTCACAGTGAGATCGCTCTAACCTATGTGATTGAGGCCACTGATAAACCGGTGAACTGCTTCAGAAACCAAGTGATTCTTGAAGAGTCATCTGCAGATTCAAAACGTACATTTGTTCTGTTTGGCACCAAAACCCGTCACCAGATCACCTTTAGCCGCTGGGAAACCAGACGTTGTCAACGCCATTCATTGCGAACTGCCTGTCTTAGCGCATATTCTTGATGAATTGGTTAAACTCTTTCCTGCGACAAGGTTCTGGTACTGTAAAAAACGGGTGACGGACGTTACCAACAAAGACGAGCAAAGGGAGATTGTAGTCTCAGAACATAACAGAGCGCACAGGGCCGCCCAGGAGAATGTCAAGCAGATTCTGCTCGATTACTATTTTCCGAAAATGGGCAAAATTGCGACTGAAGTGGTTGCAAATTGCAAGGCATGCGACAAGGCGAAGTATGACAGGCATCCGAAGAGACAGGAGCTAGGAGTCATGCCCATCCCTACACGCGTGGGGGAAATCATTCACATAGATATTTTTTCAACTGCGGGAAAACATTTTCTAACAGCGGTTGATAAATTTTCAAAATTCGCGTTGGTTCAGCCAGTAGCTTCGCGAACTATTGTAGATGTGAAGATACCCATACTTCAATTGGTGAATATCTTTCCCGAAATAAAAGTTGTGTATTGTGACAATGAACCCTCTTTTAACTCAGACTCGATTCGGTCAATGTTTAAAAACCAGTACGACATTGACGTAGTAAATGCTCCACTCCTACATAGCACTTCTAATGGGCAGGTGGAAATATTCCACAGCACGCTAACGGAGATCGCTAGATGTCTGAAACTGCAAAGATCAACAAATGACATCGTAGAGCTTTTTTTTTCAGGCAACTGTCGAATATAACAGGACATTCCATTCTGTAACTAGGGCGAGACCAAGAGATTGTCCATACTACCTCTAAACTCGCTCTAGGGATCTTCGCGAGGCTCGAGAGGGCCCAGCAAGAGCAGTTAGATAGGAACAATCCCTCTCGCCAGAACAGAATATTCGACGTAGGGGAAAAGGTATTAGTGAAATCCAACAAGAGGCTGGGAGACAAGGTTACACCACTATACGTAGAACAAGAGGTAGAAGTAGACCTGGGAACAACTGTTCTCATTAAAGGGAGGGTGGTCCATAAGGACAATCTCCGTTAGGGCCTCACGCTTAGTGGTACCAGGCAAGCTTGATAGCTCTTCATTCAAATTCCAGACACTTCTGATATATATCTCATATGAGAAAGATTCTAAAGGTGGACACGTCACACATACGGACTTTAATGACGACTTTGGGGGCACATAAAAGACATGCCAGAAGCATTAACTTTCTGGGGTCAGCCCTTAAGGTTATAACAGGTACACCGGACGCAGACGACTTATTGGAGACTCGACTGACGGAACAGGAACTCATTAGGGCAAGCAATAGGCAAATTGAAATCAACTCCAGAACTCAGGAGCAAATCAACTCTCTCACCTCCACTGTTAATCAGATTTTAAATGTAAAGAAAAGGGAAGAAATAAATACGGGTCACTTGTACGAAACACTTTTAACCAGGAATAGAATCCTCACATTAGAAATACAGAACCTAATGATTGCAATCGCTTTAGCTAAAGTTAATGTAGTAAATCCCGCGATAATAGATTCAGATGACCTAGAGGCGATTTTTAGCAAGAGTTCTGCAGAAGTGTCAGTTACTCAGTTGTTTAGTGCAGCTAGAGTAAAGGTATTATCGGATGACGAAGTCTTAAGCTTTGTTATTAGTTTTCCTAGACCTAAGATAACTAGTAATAAAATTGTAATTTTATTTAATTTTAATTGTCGCACATGCCGGCCGAGTACTCCACCAAACAGAAGATGTTGTCGCTGAATGCCCGAATGGCGTCACTGCTGTTTCCTCTTGCGTAAGAACTCCCACGACGACATTCTGCCGTGAGACCCTAGACAAGAGGCGCATTGTGGCACTAAAGATAGTGACTTGCCCCCCATGTCTATCATCGACGAGGGCTTACTGGTAGTAAATGATGCCCTAGTCAGGGTCAGTCTGGATGATGAGCCCGAGGTATCAGTCAACGGAACCCACCTGGTGACCTTCGAGCGGATGGCGTATGTCAACAACACAAAATACGTCAACCTCAGCAGCTACCAGAAGAGGGTCCCTCTAACAGCCGCTTCTGCCTGACTGAACGTGACGTACCATCATTCACTTTTGAGCCTGCCCTTCCTACATAGGTTGAGCGAAGAAAATCTGCAGCGAATAACAGAGTTGCGCACTCAGGTGGTTGTCAACCCAGTTGCAGCGGTGGCAACCTGCTCCATTGTTGCCATTGTCGCAATCTGCATCCTCGCCATCCGGAGACTAAGACGTAGGAAAAGGACACTGGAAGTTGTACAGCAAGCGCTTGAGAATGTGGGCATGGCCAGGGACGACCATGTTTCGAAAGGAGGGAGTAGTTAACAATAGTTAACTACGGACACTTTGGGTCCCTAATAAACATTGTAAAGCAATTCCATCGTTTTACTATTCGGTTCGGTACGTGGGCAAGTCTTCTTCTAGTGCACCCGTTGTCGGCAAATTCCGGCAACGACTCACGATCGAAACCACATCGAACTCTCCTAGCGTGGGCGCATAACTGCCGCGCAAGAAAGGAGATCGACACCAGTGCTTCGCCCATCACGGACTGTTCGCCGTGATTGGAATCCACTCCTGACGCCCCCGTCAAGTGGAGGTACCTTCGAGGGAGTTCCCGGCATCTGCCGACACTACCGTCGCAGAATTGTGTGTTGGCGCATACCTGCCACACACAAGCCGCATATTCTTTCTAAGCTGCCCGCAGCCACCCTGCCGCAGCCAACGAGGGAACAAGCTGAAGACTCCGATATAACTTATATGCGTGTATCATTTCATTGGTCAAGCACAAATGTATGTATGTGTGTGTGTGTGTGCGGTTGAATGCAAAAAATGCGTGTGCATAGAAAAGAAGAGACGAAACACAGATGGCGCTACGCGATCGCATTTTCTTTCCTTTTCTTTCCCACATGAGCATCGCAATGACGTCACAGCTTGCTGGTCTGTATACATCAAAGCGAACAAGGTTTTTGTTCAATAACTTCTGTGTTTGTTGTTCGATCGGATTGAAATTTTGCTATGTTGGTATTATAATTAGCTAAGTATGGTTTTACTCAGAATGTTGTATCTTTTATATGTCGCTCGCAAATCAGCTTAAAAGATGAAATTATTGATTCGCGTAGGCGGGGGCGTGGCACCTAACATTTGAAATAAACTTCACCTGTCCCGGAAAAACAGAAACCTTTACGCCAAATTTGGTGTCTCTAGCTTTCATAATAGCTGAGATCTGTGTGTTCATCTGGACATCCAGACATCCAGACAGCCAGACATCCAGACGTCCGGACAGACAGACAGACATGGCTTAATCGACTTGGCTAGTGATCCTGAGCAAGAATATATTTACTATGTGGGGTCTCCCACGCCTCCTTCTGCCTGTTACATACATTTGCACAAAGTTAGTATACCCTTTTTTGACCATTTTCAATGGTCGAAGGGTATAAAAAGAACTTTCGGGTTTAGACCAGTACTATGCTTACTATAATAAATATCTACCGGGCCATGGATTACACAGCCCCACAAAAAAAAAAGTTTCATGATCTGGGTATGCGGCATACGCAGTTTTGACTTCAGATTCGGATTCGGAAGGTCGAAAAACATATAGAAACATATATCGCATGACCCGATCACGACCACCCATTATTTTTTGGCGCCTAAAAATTTTTTTGAGTTTTTTGAGGTTAAGTCGAAATATAGACATCTAGTGTAAGTTTTGACTTCGGATTCGGCCTTAGAAGGTCAAAACACATGTTAAAGCATATATAGCATGCCCAGATCAGGATTCTATATCTTTTAGGAGATATTTAAAGGTTTTTCAGTTTTTTGAGGTTATGTCGAAATCAAGACGTGATGGCGAATTTCTGATGCCGGATTCGGAATCAGCGACCCACAATACATATAACTGCATATGCCGCATACCCAGATAATGAAACTTTTTTTTTTTGTGGGGCTGTGTTATCGTAGTACACCGTGTGTCATTTATTTTCCGTTATTTACAATGAAAATTTTGTTTTATTTGGATTATTATTAAGCAATTAAAAAAATAAACGTTATCTTTTTATTATTTAATACGAACGACACATACAAATTCAATTGACAGACAGAAGTAGAAAAACACATTGACAATACAAAAGCGAATAGACATGAAGTATAAGAAGCATTAGATAGAGCGAAAGGGCAATAAGTTTATGTATGCATTTTTACGTGACACCGAACAGTTGTGGCGACCGCGGGAGTTGTACAGTAGCTTGAGTTTGACAGAGATCGGGGTTCTTTTCTATTAAATAATTTAAAAGCTTAACAAACAATAATTGTTAAATTTTTTGGTGAGCAACATATGTAATTAACTTTGCCGAATGTTGCACAAATCTGCAAATCTGAGCAGGGCGACAAAACATAAATGTGCAAATGCGAACATGCATGTATTGGCGTCCCACGCTAACATTCGTAACTTATTAATGGTCTTAAATATTGCATAAAAATATAAAATCAAATTTTTATATCCTTCGATCATTGAAAATGGTCAAAAAAGGGTATTCTAACTTTGTGCAAATGTATGTAACTGGCAGAAGGAGGCGTGGCAGACCTCACAAAGTATATATATTCTTGCTCAGGATCACTAGCCAAGTCGATTAAGCCATGTCTGTCTGTTTGTCCGGATGTCCGGGTGTCCGGATGTCCAGATGAACACACATATCTCAGTTATTATAAAAGCTAGAGACATCAAATTTGGGATAAAGGTTTCTGTTTATCCGGCGCAGATGAAGTTTACTTCAAATGTTGGGTGCCACGCCCACCGCCCCTGCAAATCAATAATTTAATCTTTTAAGCTGATTTGTGAGCGACATATAAAAGATACAACATTCTGAGTAAGACCATACATAGTTTATTATAATACCAACATAGCAAAATTTCAATCCGATTGGACAACAAACACAGACGTCAACAAAAACCTTGTTCGCTTTGATTTTGTATACAGACCAGCAAGCTGTGATGTCATTGCAATGCTCATGAAGGAAAAACAAGGAAAGAGAATGCGAGCGCATTCTTTTTTTTTATGCACAGGCATTTTTGCATTCAAGCGCACACATATAAAAACATTTGTGCTTGACCAATGAAATGCTACATTCATATACACGTATTCATGTAAATACGCATATAAAGGCTTACGTTACGATATTTCTATTAAGTAGTAGTATCGTACAATTATGGACTCTTAACTTGTAAAAAAAGGTCGAAGGGTATCCCACTGTCTCGTGCCGCTCGACTGTTGCTCTTGTTGAAAATTTTTTTTATTGATATTTAATTAAATAATTAAGCATTTAGGTAGCAGGTATACAGGCCGTTCGTCTGTAGTTTTTCTTTTTGTTTATACGAATAAAAGAAATAACCAAAAACAAAAAGTAATTAAAACAAAAAGTTGCACCAGCCGCGCATAGGACTTAAACTCACGCACTCACAAACAAAATCTTTAAGCTGCCGTCCGCCACTCTAACAATTTAGCCACTGCCTCATTTTAGGATCGATCGGCAAAGTTGCATTCTGAGCCAATTCTGTTACCATTCTATGCAAATAAAATGCTGTGTGTCCGTCGCTAGATTTGAACTTCGGTATGCTTGCGTAAATTAGGTCTTCATTATACGCATAAGTATACGTTCAAATTGGATCCATATCTCACTTATTTTAAGTCCGATTTAAATGAAATTTTCAGAAAACACTTGAGGTATTTGTCATGTGAGATGTACAACTTTGGTTGTTGGGTGTATATTGTGAATTTTAAATAGTTATTACTGATTTACAGAAGCGGGAAGGCGCATGGCCGAATTTTAAAAAACTTTGAAACACTGCAACATATACGGATGTTGTCACAAAATTTTTAAACTTTAGACAGACAGGCGGACAGTCAGACATGGCTTATGCGACTCGGCTATTGATACTGATTCAAAATATATATAGTGTATGGGGTCGGAGACGCCTTCTTCTTCCTGTTGCGCACATTTTCGCTCCGACAAACGTAATAGACCATGAATTTTTGTATAATCCACGGCCTAAAAATTAATATAGTAAGCATCGACCTTATATCTATTTTATAATTCAAGATGACTTAAGACATAAACGATTTAAACATACATTTAACACGTTCAATTTCAATGTGTGGTTGGTATCTTAAATTTGACACCACTATCGTTGAGCGTACGACTGTGTCGGTGTGTGCGGCATTGAGATTATAAATGAGACAGAGAGAGACAGACAGTGCCGAGGCTGGAAACGTGAAACATTTTTGCTTCTGGGGTTGCGAAAACTCGAAAACATTGTTTTCGTTTTTTTAGCTGTTTGAGTCCTCTATATTTTCACAAATTTGTACCTTAAGCTTTTAAAACATAACATATCAAGCTGATAGTATATCGATAGATGGCGTTCTTTGGACAAAACCAATTTGTATACTCGTACCATTGCGGAAGGCATATTATTTCTTGCCTGAACTTTGCGTGCAGCTTAGCCTTATGTTGGACATCAACCTCAATTTTAAAGTGTAATTTGTATACTCTTCTAGAGGGTATATTCAGCTTGGATAGGGCCTCGCAATGAACCTTAGAATACTCCATGAAATATATGAATTGGGAGTGTGCATGAACAAGGGATTCGAACTAACTGTGTCCGTCTCTTTCGAAGGTAACTCCATGAAACTTGGTACACATACTTCTTTTTGCTGCATGCTGTGTATAAGTCTGAATAAGCGGAAACACACCGATATATATAGCTGTATAGCTGATTTGTTAAATTAGTATCTTATATGCATAAGAAATTTTATCAAAATCGGACTACCTTAACATATAGAAGCCATAGGAACAAATGACTTGAAACTATCAATGCCAATTAAATTATATTATATTACGGTTGTTACATTTATACAATATATAATTTGTTTCAGAACGATCGGAGGATAAACGAACCTGAAATTGGCATGCCGATTGTAGCCTTCGTTCTCATTTTTATTCGAAATACCAATGGTAAAAAATACAGTTCTTTTGCAACTTTGAAATTTTCAGTTTTTAGCAGTGTTTTGCACCGGTTTTTATATCATTCGAAAACGATCATTGAATGATCAAAAAAGGGTGTACTAACTTGTATGTAACAGGCGGAAGAGGGCGTGGGAGACCCCATAAAGTGTATATTCTCTTGATTAGCCCAGTCGATTGAGCCATGTCGGTCTGTCTGTTTGCGTTAACGCACATATCTCTGCTATTATTAAATGCTAGAGATACCAAATTTGCAGGAAGATTCCTATTACTTTAAGCTGATCAAGTTTATTTCAATTGTTAGCCACACCCCCGCTAATCAATCATTTAGTTTTTAAAGATTTGTTAGTTGCGTATAAGAAAAAAGAATTGTCTGGTTTAGACCAGTACTGAGGTTACTATAATAAATATCTACCGGGCCATGGATTATCATAGTATACCGTGTATCATTTATTTTCCGTTATTTACAATGAAAATTTTGCTTTATTAAGCAATTAAAAAAATAAACGTAATATTTTTATTATTTAATTCGAACGACACGTACAAATTCAATTGACAGACAGAAGAAGAAGAACACATTGACAATACAAAAGCGAATAGACAAGAAGTATAAGAAGCATTAGATAGAGCGAAAGGGCAATAAGTTTATGTATGCATTTTTACGTGACACCGAACAGTTGTAGCGACCGCGGGAGTTGTACAGTAGCTTGAGTTTGACAGAGATCAGGGTTCTTTTCTATTAAATAATTTAAAAGCTTAACAAACAATAATTGTTAAATTTTTTGGTGCGCAACATATGTAATTAGAACACGTTTAAAAACTTTGCCGAATGTTGCACAAATCTGCAAATCTGAGCAGGGCGTCAAAACATAATTGTGCAAATGCGAACATGCATGTATCGGCGTCCCACGCTAACATTCGTAACTTATTAATGGTCTTAAATATTGCATAAAAATATGAAATCAAATTTTTATACCCTTTGATCATTGAAAATGGTCAAAAAAGGGTATTATTTGTGCAAATGTATGTAACTGGCAAAAGGAGGCGTGGCAGACTCCACAAAGTATATATATTCTTGATCAGGATCACTAGCCAAGTCGATTAAGCCATGTCTGTCTGTCTGTGCGGATGTCCGGGTGTCAGGATGTCCAGATGAACACACATATCTCAGTTATTATAAAAGCTAGAGACACCAAATTTGGGATAAAGATTTCTGTTTATCCGGCGCAGATGAAGTTTATTTCAAAAGTTGGGTGCCACGCCCACCGCCCCTGCAAATCAATAATTTAATCTTTTAAGCTGATTTGTGAGCGACATATAAAAGATACAACATTCTGAGTAAGACCATACATAGTTTATTATAATACCAACATAGCAAAATTTCAATCCGATTGGACAACAAACACAGACGTCATTAAACAAAAACCTTGTTCGCTTTGATTTTGTATACAGACCAGCAAGCTGTGATGTCATTGCAATGCTCATGAAGGAAAAACAAGGAAAGAGAATGCGAGCGCATTCTTTTTTTTTATGCACAGGCATTTTTGCATTCAAGCGCACACATATAAAAACATTTGTGCTTGACCAATGAAATGCTACATTCATATACACGTATTCATGTAAATACGCATATAAAGGCTTACGTTACGATATTTCTATTAAGTAGTAGTATCGTACAATTATGGACTCTTAACTTGTAAAAAAAGGTCGAAGGGTATCCCACTGTCTCGTGCCGCTCGACTGTTGCTCTTGTTGAAAATTTTTTTTATTGATATTTAATTAAATAATTAAGCATTTAGGTAGCAGGTATACAGGCCGTTCGTCTGTAGTTTTTCTTTTTGTTTATACGAATAAAAGAAATAACCAAAAACAAAAAGTAATTAAAACAAAAAGTTGCACCAGCCGCGCATAGGACTTAAACTCACGCACTCACAAACAAAATCTTTAAGCTGCCGTCCGCCACTCTAACAATTTAGCCACTGCCTCATTTTAGGATCGATCGGCAAAGTTGCATTCTGAGCCAATTCTGTTACCATTCTATGCAAATAAAATGCTGTGTGTCCGTCGCTAGATTTGAACTTCGGTATGCTTGCGTAAATTAGGTCTTCATTATACGTTCAAATTGGATCCATATCTGACATATTTTAAGTCCGATTTAAATGAAATTTTCAGAAAACACTTGAGGTATTTGTCATGTGAGATGTACAACTTTGGTTGTTGGGTGTATATTGTGAATTTTAAATAGTTATTACTGATTTACAGAAGCGGGAAGGCGCGTGGCCGAATTTTAAAAAACTTTGAAACACTGCAACATATACGGATGTTGTCACACAATTTTTAGACTTTAGACAGACAGGCGGACAGTCAGACATGGCTTATGCGACTCGGCTATTGATACTGATTCAGAATATATATAGTGTATGGGGTCGGAGACGCCTTCTTCTTCCTGTTGCGCACATTTTCGCTCCGACAAACGTAATAGACCATGAATTTTTGTATAATCCACGGCCTAAAAATTAATATAGTAAGCATCGACCTTATATCTATTTTATAATTCAAGATGACTTAAGACATAAACGATTTAAACATACATTTAACACGTTCAATTTCAATGTGTGGTTGGTATCTTAAATTTGACACCACTATCGTTGAGCGTACGACTGTGTCGGTGTGTGCGGCATTGAGATTATAAATGAGAGAGAGAGACAGACAGTGCCGAGGGTGGAAAAGTGAAACATTTTTGCTTCTGGGGTTGCGAAAACTCGAAAACATTGTTTTCGTTTTTTTAGCTGTTTGAGTCCTCTATATTTTCACAAATTTGTACCTTAAGCTTTTAAAACATAACATATCAAGCTGATAGTATATCGATAGATGGCGTTCTTTGGACAAAACCAATTTGTATACCATTGCGGAAGGCATATTATTTCTTGCCTGAACTTTGCGTGCATCTTAGCCTTATGTTGGACATCAACCTCAATTTTAAAGTGTAATTTGTATACTCTTCTAGAGGGTATATTCAGCTTGGATAGGGCCTCGCAATGAACCTTAGAATACTCCATGAAATATATGAATTGTGAGTGTGCATGAACAAGGGATTCGAACTAACTGTGTCCGTCTCTTTCGAAGGTAACTCCATGAGACTTGGTACACATACTTCTTTTTGCTGCATGCTGTGTATAAGTCTGAATAAGCGGAAACACACCGATATATATAGCTGTATAGCTGATTTGTTAAATTAGTATCTTATATGCATAAGAAATTTTATCAAAATCGGACTACCTTAACATATAGAAGCCATAGGAACAAATTACTTGAAACTATCAATGCCAATTAAATTATATTATATTACGGTTGTTACATTTATACAATATATAATTTGTTTCAGAACGATCGGAGGATAAACGAACCTGCAATTGGCCTTCGTTCTCATTTTTATTCGAAATACCAATGGTAAAAAATACAGTTATTTTGCAACTTTGAAATTTTCAGTTTTTAGCAGTGTTTTGCACCGGTTTTTATATCATTCGAAAACGATCATTGAATGATCAAAAAAGGGTGTACTAACTTGTATGTAACAGGCGGAAGAGGGCGTGGGAGACCCCATAAAGTGTATATTCTCTTGATTAGCCCAGTCGATTGAGCCATGTCGGTCTGTCTGTTTGCGTTAACGCACATATCTCTGCTATTATTAAATGCTAGAGATACCAAATTTGCAGGAAGATTCCTATTACTTTAAGCTGATCAAGTTTATTTCAATTGTTAGCCACACCCCCGCTAATCAATCATTTAGTTTTTAAAGATTTGTTAGTTGCGTATAAGAAAAAAGAATTGTCTGATTTAGACCAGTACTAAGCTTACTATAATAAATATCTACCGGGCCATGGATTATCATAGTATACCGTGTATCATTTATTTTCCGTTATTTACAATGAAAATTTTGCTTTATTTGGATTATTATTAAGCAATTAAAAAAATAAACGTAATATTTTTATTATTTAATTCGAACGACACGTACAAATTCAATTGACAGACAGAAGAAGAAGAACACATTGACAATACAAAAGCGAATTGACAAGAAGTATAAGAAGCATTAGATAGAGCGAAAGGGCAATAAGTTTATGTATTCATTTTTACGTGACACCGAACAGTTGTGGCGACCGCGGGAGTTGTACAGTTGCTTGAGTTTGACAGAGATCGGGGTTCTTTTCTATTAAATAATTTAAAAGCTTAACAAACAATAATACAGCCCCACAAAAAAAAAAGTGTCATGATCTGGGTATACGGCATATGCAGTTATATGGATTTTGGGTCGCTGATTCCGAATCCGGCAACAGAAATTCTCCATCACGTCTGGATTTCGACATAACCGCAAAAAACTGAAAAACCTTTAAATATGCCCCAAAAGATATAGAATCCTGATCTGGTCATGCGATATATGCCTAAACATGTATTTTGACCTTCTTAGGCCGAATCCGAAGTCAAAACTTACATTAGACGTCTAAGTTTCGATTTAACCTCAAAAAACTCCAAAAAATTTTGGGGCCCCATAAAATAATGGGTGGTCATGATCGGATAGTGCGATATATGTTTATATATGTTTTTTGACCTTCCGAATCCGAATCTGAAGTCAAAATGTGCATATCACGTCCAAATTTCAACCTAACCTAAACAATTTTTCAAAAATTTTTGAAATTTTGAAACTGTTTTTAATATTAAATAAGGGTATATTTGAATATGATAAAATTAAAAAATTTCCCGTTGATACAAGTCTTTTTGACCGTTATTTTGTCACATTTTTGAAAAATTTCATATGAGTAATGATTTTTTACTTCAAAACTTTAATTTAGTAAATAAAAAACAAAAAATGAAAACGTGACTGTTCATAATTCACCAAATGCCATAATCCATGATCAAAAATTTAAAAAATTTTGAAAGTTTTTCAAAAAAATTTTTAGGTTAGGTTGAAATTCCGACGAGATAGGCAAGTTTTGACTTCAGATTCGGATTTGGAAGGTCGAAAAACATATAGAAACATATATCGCATGACCCGATCATGACCCCCCATTATTTTTTGGTGCTTTAAAAAATTTTCGAGTTTTTTGAGGTTAAGTTGAAACGGAGACGTGCTAGGTAAATTTTGACTTCGGATTCGGGCTTAGAAGGGCAAATTACATATTAAAACATATATCGCATGCCCGGATCAGGATGCTATATCTTTTGGGGGCCATTGAAAGGATTTTCAGTTTTTTGAGGTTATGTCGAAATCCAGACGTGATGGCGAAATTCTGACGCCGGATTCGGAATCAGCGACCCAAAATCTATATAACTGCATATGCCGCATACCCAGATCATTACACTTTTTTTTTTTTGTGGGGCTGTGTAATTGTTAAATTTTTTGGTGCGCAACATATGTAATTAGAACACGTTTAAAAACTTTGCCGAATGTTGCACAAATCTGCAAATCTGAGCAGGGCGACAAAACATAATTGTGCAAATGCGAACATGCATGTATCGGCGTCCCACGCTAACATTCGTAACTTATTAATGGTCTTAAATATTGCATAAAAATATAAAATCAAATTTTTATACCCTTCGATCATTGAAAATGGTCAAAAAAGGGTATTCTAACTTTGTGCAAATGTATGTAACTGGCAAAAGGAGGCGTGGCAGACAAAGTATATATATTCTTGATCAGGATCACTAGCCAAGTCGATTAACCCGGATGTCCGGGTGTCAGGATGTCCAGATGAACACACATATCTCAGTTATTATAAAAGCTAGAGACACCAAATTTGGGATAAAGATTTCTGTTTATCCGGCGCAGATGAAGTTTATTTCAAAAGTTGGGTGCCACGCCCACCGCCCCTGCAAATCAATAATTTAATCTTTTAAGCTGATTTGTGAGCGACATATAAAAGATACAACATTCTGAGTAAGACCATACATAGTTTATTATAATACCAACATAGCAAAATTTCAATCCGATTGGACAACAAACACAGACGTCATTAAACAAAAACCTTGTTCGCTTTGAGAATGAGTGGCGGACGTATGTGTACCAAGTTTCATGGAGTTACCTTCGAAAGAGACTGACACAGTTAGTTCGAATCCCTTGTTCATGCACACTCACAATTCATATATTTCATGGAGTATTCTAAGGTTCATTGCGAGGCCCTATCCAAGCTGAATATACCCTCTAGAAGAGTATACAAATTAAATAGTTATTACTGATTTACAGAAGCGGGAAGGCGCGTGGCCGAATTTTAAAAAACTTTGAAACACTGCAACATATACGGATGTTGTCACACAATTTTTAGACTTTAGACAGACAGGCGGACAGTCAGACATGGCTTATGCGACTCGGCTATTGATACTGATTCAGAATATATATAGTGTATGGGGTCGGAGACGCCTTCTTCTTCCTGTTGCGCACATTTTCGCTCCGACAAACGTAATAGACCATGCATTTTTGTATAATCCACGGCCTAAAAATTAATATAGTAAGCATCGACCTTATATCTATTTTATAATTCAAGATGACTTAAGACATAAACGATTTAAACATACATTTAACACGTTCAATTTCAATGTGTGGTTGGTATCTTAAATTTGACACCACTATCGTTGAGCGTACGACTGTGTCGGTGTGTGCGGCATTGAGATTATAAATGAGAGAGAGAGAGACAGACAGTGCCGAGGGTGGAAAAGTGAAACATTTTTGCTTCTGGGGTTGCGAAAACTCGAAAACATTGTTTTCGTTTTTTTAGCTGTTTGAGTCCTCTATATTTTCACAAATTTGTACCTTAAGCTTTTAAAACATAACATATCAAGCTAAAACTATATCGATAGATGGCGTTCTTTGGACAAAACCAATTTGTATACCATTGCGGAAGGCATATTATTTCTTGCCTGAACTTTGCGTGCAGCTTAGCCTTATGTTGGACATCAACCTCAATTTTAAAGTGTAATTTGTATACTCTTCTAGAGGGTATATTCAGCTTGGATAGGGCCTCGCAATGAACCTTAGAATACTCCATGAAATATATGAATTGTGAGTGTGCATGAACAAGGGATTCGAACTAACTGTGTCCGTCTCTTTCGAAGGTAACTCCATGAAACTTGGTACACATACTTCTTTTTGCTGCATGCTGTGTATAAGTCTGAATAAGCGGAAACACACCGATATATATAGCTGTATAGCTGATTTGTTAAATTAGTATCTTATATGCATAAGAAATTTTATCAAAATCGGACTACCTTAACATATAGAAGCCATAGGAACAAATTACTTGAAACTATCAATGCCAATTAAATTATATTATATTACGGTTGTTACATTTATACAATATATAATTTGTTTCAGAACGATCGGAGGATAAACGAACCTGCAATTGGCATGCCGATTGTAGCCTTCGTTCTCATTTTTATTCGAAATACCAATGGTAAAAAATACAGTTCTTTTGCAACTTTGAAATTTTCAGTTTTTAGCAGTGTTTTGCACCGGTTTTTATATCATTCGAAAACGATCATTGAATGATCAAAAAAGGGTGTACTAACTTGTATGTAACAGGCGGAAGAGGGCGTGGGAGACCCCATAAAGTGTATATTCTCTTGATTAGCCCAGTCGATTGAGCCATGTCGGTCTGTCTGTTTGCGTTAACGCACAGATCTCTGCTATTATTAAATGCAAGAGATACCAAATTTGCAGAAAGATTCCTATTACTTTAAGCTGATCAACTTTATTTCAATTGTTAGCCACACCCCCGCTAATCAATTATTTAGTTTTTAAAGTAGATTTGTTTTTTGCGTATAAAAAAAATAACTTTCGGGTTTAGACCAGTACTAAGCTTACTATAATAAATATCTACCGGGCCATGGATTATCATAGTACACCGTGCATCATTTATTTTCCGTTATTTACAATGAAAATTTTGATTTATTTGGATTATTATTAAGCAATTAAGAAAAAAAATGTAATATTTTTATTATTTAATTCGAACGACACGTACAAATTCAATTGACAGACAGAAGAAGAAGAACACATTAACAATACAAAAGCGAATAGACAAGAAGTACAAGAAGCATTAAATAGAGCGAGAGGGCAATAAGTTTATGACAGAAGAAGAAGAACACATTAACAATACAAAAGCGAATAGACAAGAAGTACAAGAAGCATTAGATAGAGCGAGAGGGCAATAAGTTTATGTATGCATTTTTACGTGACACCGAACAGTTGTGGCGACCGCGGGAGTTGTACAGTAGATTAGTGAACTGTATGTCGGACTCTTAGGCCAATGATTGCCAGAGATCGGGGTTCTTTTCTATTAAATAATTAAAAAGCTTAACAAACAATGATTGTTAAATTTTTTGGTGCGTGTGGGAGCCCGTGCGAGAGAGCGGCCAGCCAAGCAGTGAGAGAGACCATTGCTCTCTCAGGAAATCCGATGATGAGTAGTATGAACTTGATCACCGGCAGATACGGACGCGTATTATTGTGTTCGAAAATAAGAGAATAAACAAGCAGTTACATATACAGTTCTACTGAAGTGAAATTGGTTTCATTTATGCGGGTTGTTACAGTGGCGACGAGGTAAAAATTCAAAAAAAAAAAAAAAAAATACAAAAGGAAGAAATGAAAAAGTAGTATGTTAAAATATTTATGCACACATATGTACTTACATACCTCAAGAAGAAATTTCGTTGTTTGCCGTTATTTACATGTTATCCGTCTTTCCACCCTCATTCTTCCTTCACGTTCACTGGTGCCGTTATTGTTTTTTTGAGTATGAAAAGGAGAGCAACAGCGGCACCGATGAGCGAGCTCGTGAGAGCCTCGAATGAGTGGAAATGTTTAAAAAGGAAAGAGAAAATAACAGGGAGTGTAAAAAGAACACACGTGAAAGGTACATGTGTTGGCACACATAATGTGCGTGAAAGAGCGTAAGAGGCATAAGAAGATATTCAACGCACACACGCAAACACAACTAAAAAAAAAAAGAGAGAAAGAGAAGAATCAAGCTGACTTCGAGTCGGGGCCTATACTGAGAGTATGTGGTGATTTGGAAAAAAAAGAATAAAATAAAGCTGACTACAAAGTCAGGGCCAGTACTACTAGTATATGGCGATTGGAAAAAAAATCTGACTGTAAGTCAGGGCCAGTACCATGAGTATGTGGCGAATGTATATATGTATATATATAATATGTATAAGATATACAAATATTTATGACTGAATCTAGAATCACCATCTGACAAAGTCAGAGGCAGTTTGCCAGTAATAACGATATTGCATTTAATTTCAGGTACACTGATAACAATGGCTGAAAATGTAATCAAGCCATTTCTCTGCGAGACTATTGACAAGTCTCTTTTACGTATCGAGTGGGAGAAGTGGCTAAGAGCCTTCGAAATTTATATCATAGCTGAAGAAATTGACACACCTATTCGGAAAAGAAGTAAACTACTTCATCTAGGAGGACCACAACTTCAGACGGTAGCGTTCACATTACCCGATGCGGTGTTAGAAAATGCCACAGATAATTATATAGATACGACATTTATACAATATATAATTTGTTTCAGAACGATCGGAGGATAAACGAACCTGCAATTGGCATGCCGATTGTAGCCTTCGTTCTCATTTTTATTCGAAATACGAGGGTCGTTTGATAAGTCCGTGACTTTTTGTATTTGCCGCGCACCTGCTCTAAATACAACACTGCTCCTGTCAGCAGTTATCGATTAACAGCTGACTGTAAAATTTTGAGAAAGCTGCGTTTTTTGGTTTGCGTTTTATAGGCATTGAAAGCAGACGATCTCGTGAATTTTAACGAAAATGGAAAAGGGTGAATTTCGTGTCAGCATGGCAAAATTTCATAAATTGGGCTACGAACTGCTACCCCATCCAGCATATTCTCCAGATTTAGCCCCCTGTGACTATTTTTTGTTTCCAAACATGAAGAAATGGCTCGGCGGTAAGAGATTCGGGTCATCACAGAAACAAACGACTATTTTGAGGGCCTTGAGAAAACCTATTATTTGGAAGGAATAAAAAAATTGGAAAAACGCTGGACTAAATGTATAGAGCTAAAAGGAGATTATGTTGAGAAATAAAACGCTTCTTTGACGAAAAAAATATATTTTATTCAAAAAGTCACGGACTTATCAAACGACCCTCGTACCAATGGTAAAAAATACAGTTCTTTTGCAACTTTGAAATTTTCAGTTTTTAGCAGTGTTTTGCACCGGTTTTTATATCATTCGAAAACGATCATTGAATGATCAAAAAAGGGTGTACTAACTTGTATGTAACAGGCGGAAGAGGGCGTGGGAGACCCCATAAAGTGTATATTCTCTTGATTAGCCCAGTCGATTGAGCCATGTCGGTCTGTCTGTTTGCGTTAACGCACAGATCTCTGCTATTATTAAATGCTAGAGATACCAAATTTGCAGGAAGATTCCTATTACTTTAAGCTGATCAAGTTTATTTCAATTTTTAGCCACACCCCCGCTAATCAATCATTTAGTTTTTAAAGATTTGTTAGTTGCGTATAAAAAAAAAGAATTTTCGGGCTTAGACCAGTACTAAGCTTACTATAATAAATATCTACCGGGCCATGGATTATCATAATACACCGTGTATCATTTATTTTCCGTTATTTACAATGAAAATTTTGCTTTATTTGGATTCTTATTAAGCAATTAAAAAAATAAACGTAATATTTTTATTATTTAATTCGAACGACACGTACAAATTCAATTGACAGACAGAAGAAGAAGAACACATTGACAATACAAAAGCGAATAGACAAGAAGTATAAGAAGCATTAGATAGAGCGAAAGGGCAATAAGTTTATGTATGCATTTTTACGTGACACCGAACAGTTGTAGCGACCGCGGGAGTTGTACAGTAGCTTGAGTTTGACAGAGATCAGGGTTCTTTTCTATTAAATAATTTAAAAGCTTAACAAACAATAATTGTTAAATTTTTTAGTGAGCAACATATGTAATTAGAACACGTTTATAAACTTTGCCGAATGTTGCACAAATCTGCAAATCTGAGCAGGGCGACAAAACATAAATGTGCAAATGCGAACATGCATGTATCGGCGTCCCACGCTAACATTCGTAACTTATTAATGGTCTTAAATATTGCATAAAAATATGAAATCAAATTTTTATACCCTTCGATCATTGAAAATGGTCAAAAAGGGTATTCTAACTTTGTGTAAATGTATGTAACTGAAAAAAGGAGGCGTGGCAGACCCCACAAAGTATATACATTCTTGATCAGGATCACTAGCCAAGTCGATTAAGCCATGTCTGTCTGTCAGTGCGGATGTCCGGGTGTCAGGATGTCCAGATGAACACACATAACATATCTCAGTTATTATAAAAGCTAGAGACACCAAATTTGGGATAAAGATTTCTGTTTATCCGGCGCAGATGAAGTTTATTTCAAAAGTTGGGTGCCACGCCCACCGCCCCTGCAAATCAATAATTTAATCTTTTAAGCTGATTTGTGAGCGACATATAAAAGATACAACATTCTGAGTAAGACCATACATAGTTTATTATAATACCAACATAGCAAAATTTCAATCCGATTGGACAACAAACACAGACGTCATTAAACAAAAACCTTGTTCGCTTTGATTTTGTATACAGACCAGCAAGCTGTGATGTCATTGCAATGCTCATGAAGGAAAAAAAAGGAAAGAGAATGCGAGCGCGTAGCACCCTCTGTTGTTCTTCTCTTCTTTTCTATGCACAGGCACTTTTGCATTCAAGCGCACACATATAAAAACATTTGTGCTTGACCAATGAAATGCTATATGCATATACACGTATTCATATAAAGACGCATATAAAGGCTTACGTTACGATATTTCTATTAAGTAGTAGTATCGTACAATTATGGACTCTTAACGTTTAAAAAAAAGGTCGAAGGGTATCCCACTGTCTCGTGCCGCTCGACTGTTGCTCTTGTTGAAAACTATTTTTATTGATATTTAATTAAATAATTAAGCATTTAGGTAGCAGGTATACAGCCCGTTCGTCTGTAGTTTTTCTTTTTGTTTATACGAATAAAAGAAATAACCAAAAACAAAAAGTAATTAAAACAAAAAGTTGCACCAGCCGCGCATAGTACTGAAACTCACGCACTCACAAACAAAATCTTTAAGGACTGCCGTCCGCCACTCTAACAACTAAGCCACTGCCTCATTTTAAAGATCGATCGGCAAAGTTGCATTCTGAGCCAATTCTGTTACCATTCTATGCAAATAAAATGCTGTGTGTCCGTCGCTAGATTTGAACTTCGGTATGCTTGCGTAAATTAGGTCTTCATTATACGCATAAGTATACGTTCAAATTGGATCCATATATCACTTATTTTAAGTCCGATTTAAATGAAATTTTCAGAAAACACTTGAGGTATTTGTCATGTGAGATGTACAACTTTGGTTGTTGGGTGTATATTGTGAATTTTAAATAGTTATTACTGATTTACAGAAGCGGGAAGGCGCGTGGCCGAATTTTAAAAAACTTTGAAACACTGCAACATATACGGATGTTGTCACACAATTTTTAGACTTTAGACAGACAGGCGGACAGTCAGACATGGCTTATGCGACTCGGCTATTGATATTGATTCAGAATATATATAGTGTATGGGGTCGGAGACGCCTTCTTCTTCCTGTTGCGCACATTTTCGCTCCGACAAACGTAATAGACCATGCATTTTTGTATAATCCACGGCCTAAAGATTAAAATAGTAAGCATCGACCTTATATCTATATATAATTCAAGATGACTTAAGACATAAACGATTTAAACATACATTTAACACGTTCAATTTCAATGTGTGGTTGGTATATTAAATTTGACACCACTATCGTTGAGCGTACGACTGTATCGGTGTGTGCGGCATTGAGATTATAAATGAGAGAGAGAGAGAGACAGACAGTGCCGAGGGTGGAAAAGTGAAACATTTTTGCTTCTGGGGTTGCGAAAACTCGAAAACATTGTTTTCGTTTTTTTAGCTGTTTGAGTCCTCTATATTTTCACAAATTTGTACCTTAAGCTTTTAAAACATAACATATCAAGCTAAAATTATATCGATAGATGGCGTTCTTTGGACAAAACCAATTTGTATACCATTGCGGAAGGCATATTATTTCTTGCCTGAACTTTGCGTGCAGCAACCTATATTGGACATCAACCTCAATTTTAAAGTGTAATTTGTATACTCTTCTAGAGTGTATATTCAGCTTGGATAGGGCCTCGCAATGATCCTTAGAATACTCCATGAAATATATGAATTGTGAGTGTGCATGAACAAGGGATTCGAACTAACTGTGTCCGTCTCTTTCGAAGGTAACTCCATGAAACTTGGTACACATACTTCTTTTTGCTGCATGCTGTGTATAAGTCTGAATAAGCGGAAACACACCGATATATATAGCTGTATAGCTGATTTGTTAAATTAGTATCTTATATGCATAAGAAATTTTATCAAAATCGGACTACCTTAACATATAGAAGCCATAGGAACAAATTACTTGAAACTATCAATGCCAATTAAATTATATTATATTACGGTTGTTACATTTATACAATATATAATTTGTTTCAGAACGATCGGAGGATAAACGAACCTGCAATTGGCATGCCGATTGTAGCCTTCTTTCTCATTTTTATTCGAAATACCAATGGTAAAAAATACAGTTCTTTTGCAACTTTGAAATTTTCGGTTTTTAGCAGTGTTTTGCACCGGTTTTTATATCATTCGAAAACGATCATTGAATGATCAAAAAAGGGTGTACTAACTTGTATGTAACAGGCGGAAGAGGGCGTGGGAGACCCCATAAAGTGTATATTCTCTTGATTAGCCCAGTCGATTGAGCCATGTCGGTCTGTCTGTTTGCGTTAACGCACAGATCTCTGCTATTATTAAATGCTAGAGATACCAAATTTGCAGGAAGATTCCTATTACTTTAAGCTGATCAAGTTTATTTCAATTTTTAGCCACACCCCCGCTAATCAATCATTTAGTTTTTAAAGATTTGTTAGTTGCGTATAAAAAAAAAAAAATTTTCGGGCTTAGACCAGTACTAAGCTTACTATAATAAATATCTACCGGGCCATGGATTATCATAGTACACCGTGTATCATTTATTTTCCGTTATTTACAATGAAAATTTTGCTTTATTTGGATTCTTATTAAGCAATTAAAAAAATAAACGTAATATTTTTATTATTTAATTCGAACGACACGTACAAATTCAATTGACAGACAGAAGAAGAAGAACACATTGACAATACAAAAGCGAATAGACAAGAAGTATAAGAAGCATTAGATAGAGCGAAAGGGCAATAAGTTTATGTATGCATTTTTACGTGACACCGAACAGTTGTAGCGACCGCGGGAGTTGTACAGTAGCTTGAGTTTGACAGAGATCAGGGTTCTTTTCTATTAAATAATTTAAAAGCTTAACAAACAATAATTGTTAAATTTTTTAGTGAGCAACATATGTAATTAGAACACGTTTATAAACTTTGCCGAATGTTGCACAAATCTGCAAATCTGAGCAGGGCGACAAAACATAAATGTGCAAATGCGAACATGCATGTATCGGCGTCCCACGCTAACATTCGTAACTTATTAATGGTCTTAAATATTGCATAAAAATATGAAATCAAATTTTTATACCCTTCGATCATTGAAAATGGTCAAAAAAGGGTATTCTAACTTTGTGTAAATGTATGTAACTGAAAAAAGGAGGCGTGGCAGACCCCACAAAGTATATACATTCTTGATCAGGATCACTAGCCAAGTCGATTAAGCCATGTCTGTCTGTCAGTGCGGATGTCCGGGTGTCAGGATGTCCAGATGAACACACATAACATATCTCAGTTATTATAAAAGCTAGAGACACCAAATTTGGGATAAAGATTTCTGTTTATCCGGCGCAGATGAAGTTTATTTCAAAAGTTGGGTGCCACGCCCACCGCCCCTGCAAATCAATAATTTAATCTTTTAAGCTGATTTGTGAGCGACATATAAAAGATACAACATTCTGAGTAAGACCATACATAGTTTATTATAATACCAACATAGCAAAATTTCAATCCGATTGGACAACAAACACAGACGTCATTAAACAAAAACCTTGTTCGCTTTGATTTTGTATACAGACCAGCAAGCTGTGATGTCATTGCAATGCTCATGAAGGAAAAAAAAGGAAAGAGAATGCGAGCGCGTAGCACCCTCTGTTGTTCTTCTCTTCTTTTCTATGCACAGGCATTTTTGCATTCAAGCGCACACATATAAAAACATTTGTGCTTGACCAATGAAATGCTACATGCATATAAACGTATTCATATAAAGACGCATATAAAGGCTTACGTTACGATATTTCTATTAAGTAGTAGTATCGTACAATTATGGACTCTTAACGTTTAAAAAAAGGTCGAAGGGTATCCCACTGTCTCGTGCCGCTCGACTGTTGCTCTTGTTGAAAACTATTTTTATTGATATTTAATTAAATAATTAAGCATTTAGGTAGCAGGTATACAGCCCGTTCGTCTGTAGTTTTTCTTTTTGTTTATACGAATAAAAGAAATAACCAAAAACAAAAAGTAATTAAAACAAAAAGTTGCACCAGCCGCGCATAGGACTTAAACTCACGCACTCACAAACAAAATCTTTAAGGACTGCCGTCCGCCACTCTAACAACTAAGCCACTGCCTCATTTTAAAGATCGATCGGCAAAGTTGCATTCTGAGCCAATTCTGTTACCATTCTATGCAAATAAAATGCTGTGTGTCCGTCGCTAGATTTGAACTTCGGTATGCTTGCGTAAATTAGGTCTTCATTATACGCATAAGTATACGTTCAAATTGGATCCATATCTCACTTATTTTAAGTCCGATTTAAATGAAATTTTCAGAAAACACTTGAGGTATTTGTCATGTGAGATGTACAAGTTTGGTTGTTGGGTGTATATAGTGAATTTTAAATAGTTATTACTGATTTACAGAAGCGGGAAGGCGCGTGGCCGAATTTCAAAAAAACTTTGAAACACTGCAAAATATACGGATGTTGTCACACAATTTTTAGACTTTAGACAGACAGGCGGACAGTCAGACATGGCTTATGCGACTCGGCTATTGATACAGATTCAGAATATATAAGTTAACACGCGCAAGCTTGAGTTTGCTGACAACGCTGTTGCGCCGGATGCCGTCGCGACAAAGTTGCAGGCGAAATCCGAAACTCGCACGAGCACTCAGCACTCAGCCGGCATTCCAGCCGGCAGCGACGGCTTCACGGTTCGATGCAGCTTGCCCTAGAAGGCAGTTTAGAATTTGTTCTCCTAAGGTTCAAACGAACTTAGAAAAAAACGAATTAAATTAATAAAGATTCTTCTCTAATAATAAAGAGACTTCTTTTAATTGGCGCCCAAACGGGAAATAACCCAGTTATCAGCGATCATAAAATCGCTTTCGTTTAGACCAACCGTAATAACTCTTTAAAGTGAATAAAAAACACAAACTCAATTTTTATTTTTGTGACTTAAACGGCAAAAAAAGACAAAGTGAAAAAACACAGCAACAATTAAGTGTTAGAACAAAACAGTGAAAAAATAAGAAAGACACACACATAACAATCGAAGTGACTTAAAAACCCCAAACCAAAACACCAGCCAAGAGAGCTGAGAGAGTTTAAACAAACCAACAAAACAAAGTGACTAAAAACCACAAAACAAAAAATTAAAAAAAAAAAAACCCCCAGCCAAGAGAGCTGAGAGAGTTAGAACAAACCAACAAATACGAGCGTCCAACGGAAATTCAACGGGAGAACTACATACCTCAGCGGCCACCACACCATTGAATTGAGGCTCATATTTCATACTCCAAAATGTAAGTGAGATTATCATTTATTTAAAATTCAAATCAAATCAATAAAGAATAATCAGAGCTGTTTAGTGTGAGATTGCATTGTTACAAAAAATATAAGCATAACCCTGCCTGTTGCAATAAAGTGTTAAGGAACCTTTACGAGCATAAGTTGAAATTAAAATTAATTTCGTAGCGGTCTAAAGTTTTTATGTTGCGCCCATTGCAAAACCACACCGACGCGGACAGTAGTGGCGACGAACTGATAACTTCATACTTAGAACAGCGGTCTTTAGAAAAAACAAAAAAAATGAATGAGGAACAAATTGCCCAGCTGGAGGCAAAGGTTCAGGCAGCCCTTGACAAACAAGCCAGTTTACTTGAGGAAAAGATAGCCTTCCTGACAAACCAGCTTAGTAGAACCACAGTTTCTGCACCACAGATAGAAATTTTCCGCGAAATAGAAATCGTGCCAGAAATCATTTGCAACGAGCCCCTAGACATTATAAAATCCATCCCCGAGTTCGACGGTAAAATGGAAAACTATGTGTCGTGGAGGCAAGCTGCTTCCGCAGCCTACAAAGTGTTCGAGCCATACAATGGCAGCTCAAGACACTATCAGGCAGTTGCTATAATTAGAAATAAAGTAAGGGGATCAGCAGATGCTGTGCTGGCCTCATTCAACACAGTGTTGAATTTTAAAGCCATTATTGCTAGGCTAGATTTTACATACGCCGACAAAACACCGGTACATGTAATACAACAGCAACTAAGCACGCTTCAGCAGGGCAACCTGCCACTGCTACAATACTTCGACGAGGTCGAAAAAAAACTCAACTTATTAACAAATAAAACACTAATGACGCACGATTCCGTCGCAGCAGCTGTATTAAATGAGAAATTTAGAAGCGACGCGCTTCACGTTTTCATCTCACGATTAAAAAAGTCCCTGAAGTGGGCAGTCTTCCCGGCACAACCTATAGACCTTCCCTCAGCCCTAGCTTTAGCTCAAGAAGCCGAATCAAGCAATGAGAGAGGCATCTTTGCAGCAAATTTTGCAAAACACCTTGAGGAAAAACCCCAAAAGCAAAAGTCACAGAACTGGCGTCAGAACGCCCAACAGGGAACGGAAGACAATTCTCAAAACAAGAACCCCCACTTCCAAAAGAATCAAAAAGAAAAAAACGACCAGCAAAAACCAAATACGAGGGTCGTTTGATAAGTCCGTGACTTTTTGAATAAAATATATTTTTTTCGTCAAAGAAGCGTTTAATTTCTCAACATAATCTCCTTTTAGCTCTATACATTTAGTCCAGCGTTTTTCCAATTTTTTTATTCTTTCCAAATAATAGGTTTTCTCAAGGCCCTCAAAATAGTCGTTTGTTTCTGTGATGACCCGAATCTCTTACCGCCGAGCCATTTCTTCATGTTTGGAAACAAAAAATAGTCACAGGGGGCTAAATCTGGAGAATATGCTGGATGGGGTAGCAGTTCGTAGCCCAATTTATGAAATTTTGCCATGCTGACACGAAATTCACTTTTTTCCATTTTCGTTAAAATTCACGAGATCGTCTGCTTTCAATGCCTATAAAACGCAAACCAAAAAACGCAGCTTTCTCAAAATTTTACAGTCAGCTGTTAATCGATAACTGCTGACAGGAGCAGTGTTGTATTTAGAGCAGGTGCGCGGCAAATACAAACGACCCTCGTAGCACGAAACAGCGCTATAACAACCAAAAGCCTCAAGGGAGGGGTCCCGAGCCAATGGAGGTGGACTCCTCCTCGCGCTTCAGGCAACCTACACAGGGTTACAAGAACAATCAGGGTTACGGGGACCAGTCTATGAGGACCCTACAAAACCTGAATCATCTACCACTAGATGAGAGTAACGGTGACTACGAGTCCCGATCACAGCATGAAACGGCACAAGTTGAGGACGATTTGTCCGGAGCCGAAAGTTGTAATTTTTTAGCGGGAGCTCCCTGCTTCCGTTCATAAGACGAATGGTTGCAGGGCGAATTATCAGACTTCTGATAGACACAGGGGCATCAAAAAATTACATAAAGCCCCTTCCCGAATTGGCACATTGGAAGCCAGTTGACAGCCCTTTTCAAGTCAAATCAATTCATGGGCACACTAAGATTGAGCAGAAATGCCTCATACACCTTTTCGACGTAAAGTCCTACTTTTTCGTGCTGGAGTCACTTAATGACTTCGATGGCATAATTGGCCTTGACCTGTTAAAACAGATCAATGCCCAAATAGATCTGACAAACAACGTCATTAAACATGACTATGGGATAGAAAAAATCGAGTTCACTAAATGTCAACAGGTAAATCATATTCGGATTAATGACACAGATGTCCCTCCTGCTGTCAGATCCACCTTTGATAGTATGATCAACAAAATGATAAAAGCATTCGCAGACGTTAACGAGTCCCTACCGTACAACATAAATACGGTTGCCACTATACCAACGGATGACGAACCAGTTTACTCAAAACTTTATCCGTATCCGAAGGGCGTGTCTGACTTTGTCAATGCAGAGGTTAAACAACTTCTAGCGAATGGCATAATACGACCGTCAAAGTCCCCTTATAATAACCCGATTTGGGTCGTCGACAAAAAAAGCATCGACGAAGCGGGGCACAAGCAAAAGCGTCTGGTTATTGATTTTAGGAAACTAAATCATAAGACAACCGATGATAAATACCCTATCCCATCTATTTCGACTATATTATCAAACTTGGGCGAGGCTCAATATTTCACAACGCTGGACCTCAAGTCAGGGTTTCACCAAATAGAATTGGCTGAAAGAGATCGGAAAAAGACAGCGTTCTCTGTCAACAACGGGAAGTTTGAGTTTTGTAGACTCCCCTTTGGGCTGAAAAATGCCCCAAGTATTTTTCAACGAGCCATTGATGATGTGCTCCGCGAACAAATTGGTAGGATATGTTATGTTTACGTCGATGACGTAATAATCTTCTCCAAGTCCAAAGAAGATCATATCAGAGATATTGAGTGGGTCTTGAAAAACCTTAGGGACGCAGGCATGCGAGTGTCTCAAGAAAAATCCAAGTTTTTCAAAAAAAAGCGTGGAATATCTGGGATTTGCAGTATGCAGAGGTGGTATTCGGTCTTCGCCTGATAAAGTAAAAGCTATTAAGGACTTTCCCCCACCAAAAACCCTATTCGCTCTTAGGTCATTTTTAGGTCTAGCACGCTACTATAGCTGCTTCATAACGGGTTTTGCCAGCATCGCAAGGCCCCTAACAGATATCTTGAAAGGCGAAAATGGCAAAGTAAGTGCCAATTAATCAAGAAAGGTGATAATCGAATTGACACCAGAGCAAAATGAAGCTTTTGATAGGCTTAAAAATATACTGGCCTCAGAAGATGTAATATTGTCCTACCCAGATTACAAAAAGCCTTTTGACCTAACAACAGATGCGTCTGGCTACGGACTGGGAGCGGTACTGTCACAAGGCGGCCGCCCGATAACAATGATCTCGCGAACATTGCGAGGTAACGAGGTAAATTTTGCCACAAATGAGCGTGAGCTTCTCGCCATTAGATGGGCACTCAAAAACCTCAGAAACTACTTGTATGGTGTTAAGAATCTTAACATTCATACAGACCACCAACCATTAACTTTTTCGGTATCGGACAAAAACCCGAATGCCAAAATAAAGCGTTGGAAAGCCTTCATTGATGAGCACAACGCAAACATAATTTATAAACCCGGAAAGGAGAATTTGGTAGCGGACGCTCTGTCTCGCCAAAACGTCAATGCATTAGAGGATTCAGCAGACTCGGATGCTGCCACTATCCACAGTGAACAATCCCTCACATATACCATTGAAGCCACAGACAAGCCGGTGAATTGCTTTCGGAACCAGATTATTCTGGAAGAAGGGCCTATCGCCCAACAAAAGACGTATATTTTGTTCAAGACAAAAACTCGACACGTAATTAATTTTTCTGATCGCAGCACATTACTGCAAGGCATTAAAGATGTAGTAAATGCTAACGTAACCAACGCAATTCAATGCGAGTTACCCATACTGGCTTTCATCCAACACGGACTAGTTGAGGCATTCCCTTCTATCACCTTTAGATATTGTAAGAACTTGGTTACAGATATTGTAAACCCAACGGAACAAAGGGAAATTGCGACAACTGAACATAACCGTGCGCACAGAGCAGCGCAAGAAAATGCGAAACAAATACTTAGAGACTATTTTTTTCCAAAGATAGGTCATGAAAAATTCTCTAAGAGTTTTTAGAGAAATCGAAACAAGATAATAATATTTAAATAAAAGGACGCGGAGTTCGGCTTCAATAATTTTAATTCAACACGAGTAGTTGGCTTCAGTGCACAAACGAGAGTAAAATCTATTTTTACAAGTGAGAGTGGGCCACAGTCCGACCACACTCCCCGAATTCGCCGTCGGCATTTGCCGATCGTTTTCTCTTAACATTTTAGCACACTTCATGTGTTCTTTTACTAACTAGCTTAACTACTTATGTTATGTTCAGCTCCAACATTCCGGCCCCGTTGACGAGCTCCGGTCTTCAAAAATTCGGGAGCAGTGCCAGCTTGTGAATTGGGCGCCTAATTGCGCCTGCTGGTGTTTTTAGTTCCACTACCCGAACCTTGCCGTCGTCCCCTGAGATTATGCGCGTTACGCGCCCGGTGATCCATCGTTGCGGGGGTGTGTTGTCGTCGTGCACCATAACGACCGCCCCTTCCGCCAGATTGGCCTCGCCTTTGGTCCACTGTGTTCGCTGCTGCAGACTGAGCAGGTAGTCTCTGGACCACTTGCGCCAGAAGTGCAGTCTGAGCGCCGACAACTGCTGCCACCGCTTCAAGTACGCGGGTCCTGGCTTGTTGCTCGACTCTTCTGGTCCTGATCCTTGCGGCAGCGCAAGCAAAGGCTGCCCGATGAGTAGGTGTCCCGGTGTTATGATTTCGCCATCGTTGGGATCGGTGCTGTCTATGAGCAGTGGTCTGGAGTTGAGCAACGCTTCGACGTCCACCAGATGCGTGCTCAACTCGTCCGGCGTTAGGTTCGCATTGCCCGCTCCTCGCACCAGCCTGTGCTTGGCGGCCTTCACCGCCGAAGTTCGTCGCGTTGTCGCTGAACATCGTCTCGGGTAGTCCTCGCCTCCCAATGAACCTTTTAAAGACATTCAAGAAGGAATCAGTGGACAGGTCTGTGACAAGTTCCAAGTGAACTGCTTTTGAGGCGAAACAAATAAAAACGGCAACATACGTTTTTACAGGGAGTCTCCCCCTGATCCTATAGCTGACGTAAAATGGCCCACAAAAGTCTACACCAGAAACTCTAAAAGGGCGGCCTTCTCGGAGACGGTCGGCTGGCAAATTTCCCATTATTTGCCCCAATAATTTTGGCTTGTACCTGAAGCAGTGTACGCAGTTTCTCACAATTGAAGTACATAAGCTACGTGCATTCACCACCCAAACTTGCTGCCTTAATAAGCCAACTAGCACCTTTGCACCTGCATGGTAGTGCCTAAGATGCAAGTCTTTGACAAAGAGTTGCGCAAAGGCAGAATCCTTTGTCAGCAAAAAGGGGAACTTAGCCTCATATGAGAGAGGGCCATGTAATAAACGACCTCCTACCCGAATGAGTTCAAATTTCAGGCCATTATTTTCAAATTTGTCTACGAACGGATTTAGCGATTGAAACATAGGTGCTAAGACTGCTGATTTTTCCATCAGTTTCAATTCATTCCTAAATGTACTTCTTTGTACTGCGCCGATTAATTTAAGGAATGAAATTTTCCTTTCTAATGCCGATACGACAAGAGAATCTGTTCTGAGCCGTTTGAAACAAAAGCGAAGTATATATGCTACTATTCGAATTAATTTGGCAAAATTGGAGTGACGATGTATCAACTCCACAAGACAATTATGCGGAACTTCCGCTAGTGTGCCAACCGACACACCCTTTTTATTTTCCGAAGTTTTCAGGATTGACGCTATCTGGAACTGATGAAGTTGTGGCCATTGGTCCTTTTCTTCCATCAAAAAACTTGGCCCTTTAAACCACAACGAGTTTCCAATTTCGTTTATATCAGTTCCTCTAGATACCAGATCAGCAGGGTTGGCGTCTGTTGGAACATGACGCCAAACAACACCATTTGACAGCTCTTGGATTTCAGCAACTCTGTTTGCCACAAATGTACCCAACGTGCCAGACTCACGCTCTAACCAATATAGGGTAACCTGTGAATCTGACCAGAAATTCACGCTTTCGATATTGAATTTTAACATGGTTGGAGAGATTTGATGCCACAGCTTGGCCAGCAAAAGTGCTGCGCATAGCTCTAGTCGAGGTATGGTTTTCACATTAAGTGGAGCTACCCTAGACTTTGCCGTAAGCAACGTAATGCCAACGTCTTGATTGTTGGCAGTTCGTACATATATGCAACATCCATATGCATAACTGGAGGCGTCTGCAAAACCATGAATTTGAACATGGTCATAGACTGAAAGACACACATATCGAGGAATATGGATCTTATGCAAATCTCGCAATGTCATGGTAAACTTCTGCCATGCTGTGTGAAGACTCATAGGAATGGTCTCATCCCAATCTATCTTGAGCCTCCACAACTCCTGTAATAAAATTTTGGCCTTTGTTATAATCGGACACAGCAAACCGAGTGGGTCAAATAAACGAGAAGCTATGGACAACATATTACGTTTTGTTGGTTTTAGCGATGAGAAACTATCTACATCAAGATGGTATTTAAAAATATCCTCTTGAGGTTCCCAACGCATTCCAAGAGTTTTCACTGCACTCTGTTCCTCAATTTTGAGAGTAACTTCTTCGCTAGAGTCAGTGTTAGAAACTTGAATGCTGTGATTGGATGCCCACTTGGCTAGTGGAAAACCTCCTGAGTCCAGTATTTCACGAACTTCCTTGCACATTATGTTTAATTCTTTTACACTGTCTGCCCCTGCCAGCATATCATCTACATAAAAACACTTTTTGATCACATCTGATCCAATTGGATGTGATTGTGCATGTATGTCGGCAAGCTCAAACAGGCAGCGTATTGCCAGAAACGGTGCGGATGCTGTACCATATGTAACGGTATTCAACTTGTATGCCTGTATATTTTGTGAAGTGTTTTCTCTCCACAAAATCAGCTGGAACATTCTGTCTTCTTCAGAGACATTTATCTGCCTGTACATTTTGGAAATGTCAGCAGTCACGGCATATTTATTTAATCGAAAATTGATCAAAGTTGAATACAGCTCCCTCTGAATTGTTGGCCCCACCATTAGTGTTTCATTAAGCGAAACAGCTGTTGACGTCTTGCTAGAGGCGTCGAAAACTACACGAAGCTTGGTAGAGGTACTTTCAGGTCTAAGAACGCATTGATGAGGAATAAAGTAATGCTGTTCTAGAGGAGCAGACTTAAGAATGGACATGTGTCCTAAATCGAGATATTCTTTCATGAAGTCATGGTACATGTTTCGCAGGATTGCATCCTTTGATAATTTGCGCTCAAGTTGTAGAAAACGCCTTTCAGCAGTTTGAAAGGACAGACCGAGAACCTTTGGATTGGTCTTGAAAGGAAGCTTGACTTCAAAGCGACCGGAAGATAACTGTTTGACAGTTTTCTTGAAATACAGCTCACACGCCTGTTGTTCAGCTGTTTGGCGAACAGCCTTCGACTCAATTGGACATTGATCCAATTCCCAGAAACGGGTGACTAAGGAGTCGAGAGAACAATTATTATTTTGAGCTATTGAACACCCACTGAACTGACGACGAGGTACTTGTTCAGTGTATTTTCCCGCTACTATCCAACCCAGCAGCGTCTTTTGCATAATGGGAAGTTCTGAACGTAATTTTATTTGTCCAACGCATAACAAGTCGTAAAACAATTCTGCGCCCAAGAGAATATCCACTTTACCAGGCCTATAAAACTCTGGATCTGCCAGATTAAGATTCTTGGGTATTTTCCAACTTGATGTGGCAATTGACTGCGCAGGTTGAGTCGTGGAAATTGATTTTAGAACCCAACAGTCAGCGGAAAACGCATGTGAATTGAGACGCGATTGAATAGAGACGCATATCTTGTTCTTGCTATCGACTGTTGCACCACCAACCATTGAGATAGCTAGGGATGTTGGTTCCCGCTTGAGTCGTAGTAATTGAGCCATGCTTTCAGACATCAAGTTTATTTGGGAGCCACTATCAAGTAAGGCTCTGGCTGGATACCACTGACCGAATCTATCTTTAACATTCACGATGGCTGTTGCAAGAACGACTTGCTCATTATTAAGCACATGTCCCAAATATGCATCTGAAGCAGTTTGGTGAGTAGAAGGTGTCTCACCTTGAACAGGTGTATTATACCTGTGAAGCAAGGAATGGTGAGGCTTTGAACATACGAGGGTCGTTTGATAAGTCCGTGACTTTTTGTATTTGCCGCGCACCTGCTCTAAATACAACACTGCTCCTGTCAGCAGTTATCGATTAACAGCTGACTGTAAAATTTTGAGAAAGCTGCGTTTTTTGGTTTGCGTTTTATAGGCATTGAAAGCAGACGATCTCGTGAATTTTAACGAAAATGGAAAAAAGTGAATTTCGTGTCAGCATGGCAAAATTTCATAAATTGGGCTACGAACTGCTACCCCATCCAGCATATTCTCCAGATTTAGCCCCCTGTGACTATTTTTTGTTTCCAAACATGAAGAAATGGCTCGGCGGTAAGAGATTCGGGTCAAATGAAGAGAAACACAGAAACAAACGACTATTTTGAGGGCCTTGAGAAAACCTATTATTTGGAAGGAATAAAAAAATTGGAAAAACGCTGGACTAAATGTATAGAGCTAAAAGGAGATTATGTTGAGAAATAAAACGCTTCTTTGACGAAAAAAATATATTTTATTCAAAAAGTCACGGACTTATCAAACGACCCTCGTACTCTACATTTTGATGCTTTGCATTTTGAAACTATGTGCCCTGTGACCAGGCAATTGAGACATAACTTTTGGGCCTTGACGAATTCAAAACGCTGCATAACTGAGATGGCAGCAAACGACGGACAAGAATAAATGTTGTGCGTTTCCGATTTGCAAAATATGCACACAAGCGATGAAGTGCCTCCTCCTTCAGCACAAGCGAAGGACGATTTGGAATGTTGGGGTTTCTTGTGTTCAATTCGTGACTTTGTTTTGTCTCGAGTTGACTCTTCTGCTGACAAATACTGGTATCTTTTATTTAGTTGTCTAGCACAATCTTCCCAAGACGGCAGTGTATCATAATCCAGCTGCTCCTCAAAACGAGACTTGGTAGTATGGTCTACTTTCGCCATGACCATATGAATAATCATTGCATTAGCAATATCTTTGTCGTTCCCCAACGACGACAACGACGCATATATAGCAGACACCGTATCTATTATCGATCTCAAGCTCGATGCAGATGGTTTTGTCATGCTAGGTATGTCGAATAACTGTGAAACAGTGTCAAAGAATATAAGACATTTATTGTCATATACTGCATTGAGGCTTGCAATTGCCTTAGGATAGTTACAATCCGTCAACTGATACGGCTTAACTACCCCCAATGCCTCATCTGATAAACAAGACACCAGATGATTGAACTTCTCGACATTAGTTAGAGAAGTGTCATTGTGAACTAAGCTTTCGAAAAGGCACATAAAATTTCTATACTCCGAATGCTTACCATTGAATGTTGGCAAACGCATTTTCGGCAGCTGCGAACGCTGGCTCGAACTTGCGGAGCAAATATGTTTAACCTCTGTTTCTGGCTTTATTGCATTTAGGTAAGAGGGTCGTTTGATAAGTCCGTGACTTTTTGTATTTGCCGCGCACCTGCTCTAAATACAACACTGCTCCTGTCAGCAGTTATCGATTAACAGCTGACTGTAAAATTTTGAGAAAGCTGCGTTTTTTGGTTTGCGTTTTATAGGCATTGAAAGCAGACGATCTCGTGAATTTTAACGAAAATGGAAAAAAGTGAATTTCGTGTCAGCATGGCAAAATTTCATAAATTGGGCTACGAACTGCTACCCCATCCAGCATATTCTCCAGATTTAGCCCCCTGTGACTATTTTTTGTTTCCAAACATGAAGAAATGGCTCGGCGGTAAGAGATTCGGGTCAAATGAAGAGAAACACAGAAACAAACGACTATTTTGAGGGCCTTGAGAAAACCTATTATTTGGAAGGAATAAAAAAATTGGAAAAACGCTGGACTAAATGTATAGAGCTAAAAGGAGATTATGTTGAGAAATAAAACGCTTCTTTGACGAAAAAAATATATTTTATTCAAAAAGTCACGGACTTATCAAACGACCCTCGTATAATGCCTTTGTGATGACACACAATTCTTCTAACTGCTCCCTATGTTCGTTAAGAGGGTTTAAATTGTCTAATTCGGCTTGAAGATTCATTGCCTTCTCTATATACCCTTCCAAAAGTTCTAATCTACACGTTAACTCTGTTCTGTCTGCAGAAGTTGCTTTGGTTTTTATTGCTAATTGCATACGAGCAATATCAGCACTCACCTTATCGTATCTTTGCAGACACAACGCGAGTTTTGCACTACCTTTAGAACTCGGCAATTTTTCGGTACATGGTTTCTCGGACTCAAACATTTTAAAGAATATATGTATACCTTACTCAAATATCGAAACTTTATAAGCTACCCTCGCAGCGATACTACCTACACAAGCCAATTAACTGGTCTGAACTATTACACGCATACACCCTATGTGTTGTGTGCACAAACAAACGAAATTTCCGAGAGATTCGGAACTAAAGAGCACTTAATGTTGTAGGCAGCAATATAAATGCGGGGTGCGGGGGAGCGAGAATGTAAGAATGTAATTACCAAACACACGCACTCAATGCTGTATGTAAGACGAACGAACGGGAATCAAACGAAGAGAGATAACTAACAGATTTGCTGTAACTACGGTTGTTGGCAGCAATGCTAAACGCGGGGTGCGGGGTAATAAAATACCGCTGTCCAGAAATGCAAGCGAAAGTGAACACGAAAATTATGAGCTTATCTGTAAACCGGGGTCAACGTTCCAAAGTGAACGCGCCACAAGAAGATCAGAAATAATGCCAGTATATGTATACAACAAATAAAAAATAAACGATGTTGCCGTTTGTTTATTTTAGTTTAATATTATTCATGCAAGCAAGTACTATCTATTTAAAGAAATGCAACGTAAGGCCTTTTGTATTTATTGTTTTTAACGATACTTTGTTGATGGGGTTAATTGCTCATATGTTTAAATGTATGTATGTACAAATGTATCGATGTGTGTAGAAGCGATCACGTACACACGTATATACATATGCAGGTACACTGCTTGCATGCAATATTTAAAGAATAAGTATCAAAATTTGAGCTGCTTAGTACATGCGATTATGTACTCATATATTTATGTCGACAATTTCGTCGACTGGCTTCCATTTATTGTCCAACGTTGACGACTTCTTTGGTGCACACCTCAGTCCAGCAAACGTTCACTTTTTTTGGATTTAATTTCACACACGACGCGCGAAGCCAACTACTGCCGATATAATTTTATTTAATATTAACCGAATCTCAAGTCCCTGCTCGGGCGCCAATGAAAATTCTCTAAGAGTTTTTAGAGAAATCGAAACAAGATAATAATATTTAAATAAAAGGACGCGGAGTTCGGCTTCAATAATTTTAATTCAACACGAGTAGTTGGCTTCAGTGCACAAACGAGAGTAAAATCTATTTTTACAAGTGAGAGTGGGCCACAGTCCGACCACACTCCCCGAATTCGCCGTCGGCATTTGCCGATCGTTTTCTCTTAACATTTTAGCACACTTCATGTGTTCTTTTACTAACTAGCTTAACTACTTATGTTATGTTCAGCTCCAACAGGTCACTTAACGTCGGAAATAGCTGCAAATTGTAGAATTTGTGCTATGAGTAAACATGATCGGCACCCAAAAAAACAAGAAATAGGGAAAACCCCGATACCATCGTATGCCGGAGAAATGTTGCATATAGATGTTTACTCCACTGCTGGCAAATATTTTCTAACTTGCATCGACAAGTTTTCCCAAGTTTGCAGTAGTACAGCCTATACGGTCTCGCGCAATCGTAGATACGAGGGTCGTTTGATAAGTCCGTGACTTTTTGTATTTGCCGCGCACCTGCTCTAAATACAACACTGCTCCTGTCAGCAGTTATCGATTAACAGCTGACTGTAAAATTTTGAGAAAGCTGCGTTTTTTGGTTTGCGTTTTATAGGCATTGAAAGCAGACGATCTCGTGAATTTTAACGAAAATGGAAAAAGTGAATTTCGTGTGCTAATTAAGCATTATTTTTTGCGTAAAAATCCATCACCGAAACCAAGGAAAGACTTGATAAATATTATGGGGACTCTGCACCATCAATTTCAATGGTTAAGAAATGGTTTACTGAGTTCCGTTGTGGTCGTACCAGTACAAGTGATGCCGAACGTTCAGGTCGCCCAAAAGAGGTCGTCATGCCAGAAATCGTCGACAAAATCCATGGAATGATATTGGATGATCGGAGAATGAAAGTGCGTGAGGTAGCTGAGGCTGTAGGCATCTCAACTGAACGGGTACATCACATTTTACATGAATATTTGGACATGAAAAAGCTTTCCGCGCGATGGGTGCCGCGATTGCTCACACACGACCATAAGCGCAACCGTGTGACCATTTCAAAGGAGTGTTTGGCGATGTTCAACCGCAATCCAAACGAATTTTTGCGCCGTTTCGTTACCGTAGACGAAACATGGATCCACCACACCACACCAGAGACCAAAGAACAATCAAGACAGTGGGTTTCTCCGGGTGAACGTGCACCAAAGAAGGCCAAGGTGGGTCTGTCGGCCAACAAGGTCATGGCCACAGTTTTTTGGGATGCACAAGGTATCATTCACATCGATTACCTTGAAAAGGGTAAAACGATCACCGGCGAATATTATTCAGAGCTTTTGGACAGATTCGATATTGATTTGAAGCAGAAACGACCGCATTTGGCGAAAAAAAAAAAGTGCTGTTCCATCAGGACAATGCACGGGTGCACACGTGTGTAGTCAGCATGGCAAAATTTCATAAATTGGGCTACGAACTGCTACCCCATCCAGCATATTCTCCAGATTTAGCCCCCTGTGACTATTTTTTGTTTCCAAACATGAAGAAATGGCTCGGCGGTAAGAGATTCGGGTCATCACAGAAACAAACGACTATTTTGAGGGCCTTGAGAAAACCTATTATTTGGAAGGAATAAAAAAATTGGAAAAACGCTGGACTAAATGTATAGAGCTAAAAGGAGATTATGTTGAGAAATAAAACGCTTCTTTGACGAAAAAAATATATTTTATTCAAAAACTCACGGACTTATCAAACGACCCTCGTATAAAAGCTCCACTTTTGCAACTTCTCAACATTTTTCCCAAAACAAAAGCGATTTACTGCGACATCGAGAAATCCTTGAACTCAGAAACCATTAAATCTATGCTTAGCAATAACTTTGGCATTGAGATTTCAAACGCCCCACCCCTGCATAGCTCCTCTAATGGACAAGTCGAGCGGTTCCATGGCACCCTTGGGGATATAGCACGTTCTTATAAGTTAGAAAAACAGGTAGAGGACACTGTCGAAAACATTCTCCTTGCAACCATTAAGTACAACCGGTCAATCCATTCGGTGACAAACGAGAGACCGATAGACGTAATTCACGCAGCCACCAGAGACAGTAATGTGCGAATTAGCGAAAAAATCGCATCAGCACAACAAAAGACACTTGACCAAATGAATAAAAATAGGGTCTATAAGTCATATTTGGTAGGCGATAGGGTTTGGATAAAAAACAATAAGAGACTGGGAAATAAACTATCACCCATATTCACAGAAGCTATAGTGGAAGCAGACCTAGGTACGACGGTTCTTATTAAAGGGAGGGTGGTCCATAAGGACAATCTTAAGTAGGCTTTTGACATTTAAGAAAAAAATTATGACAATTATTTTAACAAATTACCTTTTTAGGTTAAGATATCTTTTCAGTTTAACAATAGCAACCATGACCTTGACCGACGCGACAGTGAGACTCAACGACTACTCCCACGCGGACTACATACCCATAGTTGACGGAGACGTAACAATCTGGGACTCGTACAGTTACATGGGACACACGACGAACTTGACATCTTTTGAAACCTACATCGATGAGACATTGAAATTGATAGATAAACTACCCAAAGACCACATGAAACAGGTACTGAAAACTGACGTACAACACATAGCCACCTTAATAGCCTCTTTGACCGTTCACCACCGACAAGCGCGTAGCATTAACATGATAGGTAGTGCCCTTAAGGTAATTGCAGGAGCCCCAGATTTTGATGACTGGGAACAAATAAAGTTTAAACAAGGTCAGTTAATAGATTCCGAGAGCAAGCAGATAGAAATCAACAGTAAATTTCAGGAGAGACTTAAGGCCGTTTCAAAGGCCCTCAACGAAATCTTGAAACCAGATGCAGAGGTCGAACATTTTTATGCAACAATTTTGGCAAAGAATAGAATGATAATTACAAACCTTGAGGACTTAATCCTCACCGTTACACTTGCAAAAATTAATTTAATCAGCCCCCTTATACTAGACAGCATCGACATAAAAGAATTATTAAATGAACAACTCACAAATACTAGTATAACCGACCTATTAGAAGTTTCTGATATAAAAGCTTTTCAAAATTCTGAGTTACTGTACTTTCTGATTAAATATCCCAAACCTTTGATAAATTGTAAAAAAATAGATATTCTTCCTGTTCAACATAATAACATAATATTAGATCTAGAAGAAGGTAATACGGTGGCCGACTGTGGAACAAAGACCTTCGCTGTACGTGACTGCGCCGCCACTCTGAGCACTACTTTCTGCAGAAGACTACAAAACACTTCATGCGCCCAACAACTGGTATCTGGAACCGTCGCACAATGCGCTACACGCCCCGGACACCTGGCGCCCGTGGTAGTAATCGGAGAGGGCATTGCAGTAATAAACAGCGCGACCATGAATGTAGTGGACAGCACTGGGCACAGCCAGATAGTCGCGGGAACCTTCCTCGCCACTTACGACGACCACATCTCACTAAATGGCACCCGTTACGTGAACCACCGAGCCATCCTGAAGAAGAAACCTGCTGTATCCACGGCAGCCGTGGTCAACGTCACCCTCTTCAGAGAACATCTGAGCCTCCCATTCTTGCATGATCTGACCATGAAGAATCTCCAGCATATCGGGGATCTTAGATCGGGAGTGTCTTTACGATCTTATGGCTGCCTGATACTCATCGCCATACTACTACTTTTCGTTGGCGCCTGGAAATTATATCAGCGCAAAACGAGACAGAGGAAACCCGAGGACGCGTTTCAACCTAGTAGGGGAGGAGTTAACACGCGCAAGCTTGAGTTTGCTGACAACGCTGTTGCGCCGGATGCCGTCGCGACAAAGTTGCAGCCGAAATCCGAAACTCGCGCGCGCAAGCAGCCTGATCGCCCGTTGGAGACGCCGACTCAGCACTCAGCCGGCATTCCAGCCGGCAACGACGGCTTCACGGTTCGATGCAGCTTGCCCTAGAAGGCAGTTTAGAATTTGTTCTCCTAAGGTTCAAACGAACTTAGAAAAAAACGAATTAAATTAATAAAGATTCTTCTCTAATAAAAAGAGACTTCTTTTAATTTATATAGTGTATGGGGTCGGAGACGCCTTCTTCTTCCTGTTGCGCACATTTTCGCTCCGACAAACGTAATAGACCATGAATTTTTGTATAATCCACGGCCTAAAAATTAATATAGTAAGCATCGATCTTATATCTATATATAATTCAAGATGACTTAAGACATAAACGATTTAAACATACATTTAACACGTTCAATTTCAATGTGTGGTTGGTATCTTAAATTTGACACCACTATCGTTGAGCGTACGACTGTGTCGGTGTGTGCGGCATTGAGATTATAAATGAGAGAGAGAGACAGACAGTGCCGAGGGTGGAAAAGTGAAACATTTTTGCTTCTGGGGTTGCGAAAACTCGAAAACATTGTTTTCGTTTTTTAGCTGTTTGAGTCCTCTATATTTTCACAAATTTGTACCTTAAGCTTTTAAAACATAACATATCAAGCTAAAACTATATCGATAGATGACGTTCTTTGGACAAAACCAATTTGTATACCATTGCGGAAGGCATATTATTTCTTGCCTGAACTTTGCGTGCAGCTTAGCCTTATGTTGGACATCAACCTCAATTTTAAAGTGTAATTTGTATACCCTTCTAGAGGGTATATTCAGTTTGGATAGGGCAATGAACCTTAGAATACTCCATGAAATATATGAATTGTGAGTGTGCTTGAACAAGGGATTCGAACTAACCGTGTCCGTCTCTTTCGAAGGTAACTCCATGAAACTTCCCTTGAACTGTATTATAAAAGTGGCAAGTCGTTTCGACGTAGGCGTGATCGGCTGCTTAGCCTAGTTAGCCTCCTCGCAAGCTGGTTAGGATGCGTTGATAGCTTGTAAAGGTACTTTTCCTTTTTTCCGCAATTTCGTCTTTTACAGGTGGCACGTTTAGATCTTTGTGAATGTTGGCGTTTCGAACATACCACGGTGCCCCGGTGATAGTTCTCAATATCTTCGTCTGGGCTCTCTGAATGATATCGATGTTGCTGTTGCTGGCATTTCCCCATAGCTGGCAGCCGTAAGTCCAGATTGGTTTTAGCGCTGAGTTGTAGAGTAGCACCTTGAAGTCCTAACTGAATGGTGAGCGGGAGTTGATAAGCCAATGAAGGCTGTTGGCCTTCAGTTTTAAGTGAGTTCTCTTGGCTTCGATGTGTCGGCGCCAAATTAGTCTTCTATCGAGGTGTACTCCCAGGTACGTCACTTCGTTTGCTGTTGGAAGTGCGACGTTGTTCAGCGTGAGCGGTGGACAATCTTGCAGCCGAAATCCGAAACTCGCGCGCGCAAGCAGCCTGATCGCCCGTTGGAGACGCCGACTCAGCACTCAGCCGGCATTCCAGCCGGCAGCGACGGCTTCACGGTTCGATGCAGCTTGCCCTAGAAGGCAGTTTAGAATTTGTTCTCCTAAGGTTCAAACGAACTTAGAAAAAAACGAATTAAATTAATAAAGATTCTTCTCTAATAAAAAAGAGACTTCTTTTAATTTATATAGTGTATGGGGTCGGAGACGCCTTCTTCTTCCTGTTGCGCACATTTTCGCTCCGACAAACGTAATAGACCATGAATTTTTGTATAATCCACGGCCTAAAAATTAATATAGTAAGCATCGATCTTATATCTATATATAATTCAAGATGACTTAAGACATAAACGATTTAAACATACATTTAACACGTTCAATTTCAATGTGTGGTTGGTATCTTAAATTTGACACCACTATCGTTGAGCGTACGACTGTGTCGGTGTGTGCGGCATTGAGATTATAAATGAGAGAGAGAGACAGACAGTGCCGAGGGTGGAAAAGTGAAACATTTTTGCTTCTGGGGTTGCGAAAACTCGAAAACATTGTTTTCGTTTTTTAGCTGTTTGAGTCCTCTATATTTTCACAAATTTGTACCTTAAGCTTTTAAAACATAACATATCAAGCTAAAACTATATCGATAGATGACGTTCTTTGGACAAAACCAATTTGTATACCATTGCGGAAGGCATATTATTTCTTGCCTGAACTTTGCGTGCAGCTTAGCCTTATGTTGGACATCAACCTCAATTTTAAAGTGTAATTTGTATACCCTTCTAGAGGGTATATTCAGTTTGGATAGGGCAATGAACCTTAGAATACTCCATGAAATATATGAATTGTGAGTGTGCTTGAACAAGGGATTCGAACTAACCGTGTCCGTCTCTTTCGAAGGTAACTCCATGAAACTTCCCTTGAACTGTATTATAAAAGTGGCAAGTCGTTTCGACGTAGGCGTGATCGGCTGCTTAGCCTAGTTAGCCTCCTCGCAAGCTGGTTAGGATGCGTTGATAGCTTGTTAAGGTACTTTTCCTTTTTTCCGCAATTTCGTCTTTTACAGGTGGCACGTTTAGATCTTTGTGAATGTTGGCGTTTCGAACATACCACGGTGCCCCGGTGATAGTTCTCAATATCTTCGTCTGGGCTCTCTGAATGATATCGATGTTGCTGTTGCTGGCATTTCCCCATAGCTGGCAGCCGTAAGTCCAGATTGGTTTTAGCGCTGAGTTGTAGAGTAGCACCTTGAAGTCCAAACTGAATGGTGAGCGGGAGTTGATAAGCCAATGAAGGCTGTTGGCCTTCAGTTTTAAGTGAGTTCTCTTGGCTTCGATGTGTCGGCGCCAAATTAGTCTTCTATCGAGGTGTACTCCCAGGTACGTCACTTCGTTTGCTGTTGGAAGTGCGACGTTGTTCAGCGTGAGCGGTGGACAATCTTGCCTGTTAAGGGTGAAAGTTACTTGCTTGCATTTTTTTTCGTTTACCTTTATACGCCAGTCGGATAACCACTTTTCCACGTCGACCAGGTAGATGGCTAGCTGAGATGATGCTTTGATTGGGCATCTGGAGCGGCTGAGAATAGCTGTGTCATCCGCAAATGTTGAAACTGTCAGGTTGCTACTTGTAGGGATGTCTGCTGTGAATAGGACGTATAGTGTTGGGCCTAGTACGCTGCCTTGTGGGACACCGGCTTCAATACTGTGTTCGTCGGATATCGCAGTGTTGCACCTCACTACAAACTTCCTGTTGTAGAGGTACGACTCTAGCAGTTTGTGAGTGTTGTTTGGAAGTGTTGTTTTGATTTTATACATCAGACCGTCCAGCCAAACTCTGTCGAATGCCTGCGAAACATCAAGAAATATCGCAGAGCAGTATTCCCGTTTTTCAAATGCGTTTCGTATTTCTGATGTTATGCGGTTAACTTGCTCAAGAGTTCCGTGTTTTTCACGAAAGCCAAATTGGTGAGCTGGTATTGTGTTGTGCGTGTTCAGGAATGGAGTAATAGTCAGAGACAGTAGGCATTTTTCAAAAAGTTTAGATAAGCAGGATAGAAAGCTTATGGGTCTGTACGACGATGGAACAGTGTGATCTTTTCCCGGCTTAGGTATCATTATTATTATTGACTTTTTCCATCTTCCTGGAAAGTAGCCAAGTTTGTTAATGGCATTGAAGAGCTGGGTAATGCTGCATACGGCACAGTAAGGCAGCTCAATAATCATCTTAGGGGTAATTAGGTCGCATCCTGCAGATTTTTTCGTGTTCAGATGTTCTTTGATGATTTTTGAGATGTCGTTTGAGCGAAACACAACTGGAGCGTGATGAAGCTGGTAGTCGTCTGTTGCGGGCGGAATTTCGAACGTGTTTGTTGCAGAATTCGGTTGGAAGACTTTTTGAAGATGAGTGGCAAATGTACTGGCTCTATTTTTGTCGCTACGGGCCCAGCCACCTGTGTGGTTTCTAATTGGGACCACTGGTACTGTGGGTGAGCCAAGAGTTGGGTGAGCTTTCCACAGTGAGTTTTTTGTACTGGATGTTGATAATTTTTCAATATAAGTACGTTGGGCAAGCTCTTCTTCTTGCTTTAAAGCTTTTGTAAGTTTGCGTGTGGCGTCTTTTAACTTTTGTTTCGCCGACGGTGATCTGGAAGACTGCCATTCTCGCCGTAGGCGCCGTTCTTCGAGAACAAGTTGTTCGATTTGCAGGTTGGTTTTTTTGTGATTTGTAATTTTGCTTACTGTTTGCGGCGTTGAGCAGCGAGCTGCAGCAACGATGATTGACTCCAGTGAGTTAACAAAACTATCAATGTCAGCTTCAAGAGGTGGGTTAAGCTCAATATGTGAGCTTATGTATTTTTTGTAGATGAGCCAGTTGGTTTTATCTGAAGTCAACTTGTAAGAGTGGTTTGCTGGTTCTGGGTGTCGGAGCAGATTTATTAGGAGGGGCGAGTGGTCAGATGATAGGTCTGGGAGGCACTCGGTGCTTATCAGATTACGGGGAATGTTTTTGGTGACTGCGAAATCAATTAGATCAGGTAGTTTTTTGGGGTCAGTTGGCCAGTATGTAGGTGTGCCAGGAGAAACGTGGTCGAGCTTGTTGTTTGCTTTTATAATGGCGTTGTAGAGCTGTTTTCCTTTTGGATTCACGAGTCGAGACCCCCAGTGTGTGTGCTTGGCATTGTAGTCCCCGGCTGCTATAAAATGTTCTCCAAGTGAGTTGAAGAATTCCATAAATTGGTCTTCAGATAAAGTGAAACGAGGTGGGCAGTAAACAGCGGCTAAGGTAAGCTGGTTACCATTATCCAAATGAATTTTTATTGATGTTGCTTGTAGATAGTTTTTGCCAGTCTCAATATGACAGTGGTGCTTTCTTATCAAAATCCCGGTCCCGCCGTGGGCCTTACCATCAGGGTGATTGGTTCCGTAGAAAATATATCCTTTTATGTTGAAGTTATATTTGTTTGTGAGGTGTGTTTCCGAAAGTAGCATTACGTCGATGTGCTTTTCGAGAAGGAATTGAGCTAGCTCAAGTTTGTGCTGTGAAACGCCGTTGGCATTCCACGTAGAGATTCTTAGCGAGGCCAAGAAGATGATTATCTTGAATGTTGTGATACAAGCAATTGTATCAACATGTTTTGATTACGCATTAGATCTTGCATGGTTGTCCGCATAAACGCCATAAACTCCGCCATGCTCTGCTGCAGTGTTAGTATCATTTCTTCGAAATTGTTTTGTTGTTGTTCCGTTGGCTTTTTGTCTTGTACCGGGTTGAAGTCCACATATTTGGATTGTGAACATGGCGCATTGGAGGCTGGGGGCTCTAGACCTGATCTTAGAGCGCTTGCATATGACGCGTTTTTGGTAACGAATCCTGTACCAAGTGAGGATCTGGCTCCGGTAGAGAAGAAAACTTCTGGGTTGTGTTTGGGGGGTATTTTTGTGATCGGTGCGTTTTGCGAGCGTACAGTGGCTACGCGCTGGTTAATGCGGCTTTTGAGATCTTTGTATACTGAGCAACCTCTGTAGTTTGCTGTGTGATTGCCTCCACAGTTGCCGCACCTTTTTCCGCTTGAGTATTTTTTGGGTGCACTGCAGCTGGCTTTGTCATGGAGCTCGCCACAGACTACGCACACTGGGCGCAGCTTACAGTAAGACTTTGTGTGGCCGTATTCTTGGCAGTTCATACATTGTACCAGATTGTTGCGTTTGTGAGGTTCTTCTACGGTGATTCTACGATGTAGTAAGAATTGCAGTTTGTAGATTGGATGCACATCGTTTCTTTTTGGCATCTTTGCTTCTGGTGCAAGTTCCACCTTGAAGAGTGGTTGCGGCTGTCTATTTTTGTTTAAGATGTTGAAGACTGATTTTGCGGTAAATCCTTTATCCTGTAGCGCCAGCTTTATTTCGTCTGGTGTTACATCAGGCTCTATGCCCTTTAGTACGACTTGCAGACCCTTGCTGCTTCTTAGCTGGTATGTGTAATAGCTTTTTTCCCCTTCATCTAAGTACTTGGTTAAGGCTCTGAAGTGTTGTTCAGACTTGGTTTGAACTTTAATTTCTTGGATGTTGCCCCTAACTAAGGGAATTATGTGGAAATTTGCGTCACCTATGAGCTTTATTACATTGTTTACAAATGTACTAGAGCTTTTCTCACGTACAAAAATTGGTGGTGGCTTTGGCCTATTTTTGTCGCTTCCATCAGCTTCAACGGGCAGGTCTTCAATAGTATCTGCCAAAATGTCAAACCTGTTGGCATTGTTCGGTACTTCGCCTAAAGTTGTGTTGGCGTTGGCGCGTGTGATTTTTGGTTTATTTACATTTTTTTGGGGGCTTAGCTTACGTTTGATTTGGATGTAGCGATCCATTCCAGTCTGTATGGCCGGCTTTGCGTTTTCGTTTGTTGCGGTTTGTTTTGCTGTCTGCGCAGCTTTCGTTGTGTTCGTATGTGTTGGGCGGGCAGTCGGCATCGGTGTTGTTTTAGTTATTGAGGTTGTCGCGACAATTGAAGAGTTTGTGCTTGCTGTTACAGCTAAGTTTGCTTGGTGTGAGCAGATTTTGTTGGTAAGGGAGACAAAGAGCAAGATCGTTCTTTGACGTTCGCTGTAAGCAGGTGCACATAATCTATATGTGCAGGCATTGCACTGAGCGTCTTTTCGCTTATGATTTTGTGTTTGGTTCACTTCACTGCTTCGATTTTTTGTTTAACTGGAGCACTGTTAAAAACACGTCCGCATGCGACAGAGGCAGAGACTGCAACTTCTTTTTTCTGCATGCTGTATATAAGTCTGAATAAGCGGAAACACACCGATATATAGCTGTATAGCTGATTTGTCAAATTAGTATCCTATATGCATAAGAAATTTTATCAAAATCGGACTACCTTAACATATAGAAGCCATAGGAACAAATTACTTGAAACTATCAATGCCAATTAAATTATATTATATTACGGTTGTTACATTTATACAATATATAATTTGTTTCAGAACGATCGGAGGATAAACGAACCTGCAATTGGCATGCCGATTTTAGCCTTCGTTCTCATTTTTATTCGAAATACCAAAGGTAAAAAATACAGTTCCTTTGCAACTTTGAAATTTTCGGTTTTTAGCAGTGTTTTGCACCGGTTTTTATATCATTCGAAAACGATCATTGAATGATCAAAAAAGGGTGTACTAACTTGTATGTAACAGGCGGAAGGGGGCGTGGGAGACCCCATAAAGTGTATATTCTCTTGATTAGCCTAGTCGATTGAGCCATGTCTGTCTGTCTGTTTGTGCGTTAACGCACAGATCTCTGCTATTATTAAATGCAAGAGATACCAAATTTGCAGAAAGATTCCTATTACTTTAAGCTGATCAACTTTATTTCAATTGTTAGCCACACCCCCGCTAATCAATTATTTAGTTTTTAAAGTAGATTTGTTTTTTGCGTATAAAAAAATAACTTTCGGGTTTAGACCAGTACTAAGCTTACTATAATAAATATCTACCGGGCCATGGATTATCATAGTACACCGTGCATCATTTATTTTCCGTTATTTACAATGAAAATTTTGATTTATTTGGATTATTATTAAGCAATTAAGAAAAAAAATGTAATATTTTTATTATTTAATTCGAACGACACGTACAAATTCAATTGACAGACAGAAGAAGAAGAACACATTAACAATACAAAAGCGAATAGACAAGAAGTACAAGAAGCATTAAATAGAGCGAGAGGGCAATAAGTTTATGACAGAAGAAGAAGAACACATTAACAATACAAAAGCGAATAGACAAGAAGTACAAGAAGCATTAGATAGAGCGAGAGGGCAATAAGTTTATGTATGCATTTTTACGTGACACCGAACAGTTGTGGCGACCGCGGGAGTTGTACAGTAGATTAGTGAACTGTATGTCGGACTCTTAGGCCAATGATTTTGACAGAGATCGGGGTTCTTTTCTATTAAATAATTAAAAAGCTTAACAAACAATGATTGTTAAATTTTTTGGTGCGTGTGGGAGCCCGTGCGAGAGAGCGGCCAGCCAAGCAGTGAGAGAGACCATTGCTCTCTCAGGAAATCCGATGATGAGTAGTATGAACTTGATCACCGGCAGATACGGACGCGTATTATTGTGTTCGAAAATAAGAGAATAAACAAGCAGTTACATATACAGTTCTACTGAAGTGAAATTGGTTTCATTTATGCGGGTTGTTACAGTGGCGACGAGGTAAAAATTCAAAAAAAAAAAAAAAAAAAAATACAAAAGGAAGAAATGAAAAAGTAGTATGTTAAAATATTTATGCACACATATGTACTTACATACCTCAAGAAGAAATTTCGTTGTTTGCCGTTATTTACATGTTATCCGTCTTTCCACCCTCATTCTTCCTTCACGTTCACTGGTGCCGTTATTGTTTTTTTGAGTATGAAAAGGAGAGCAACAGCGGCACCGATGAGCGAGCTCGTGAGAGCCTCGAATGAGTGGAAATGTTTAAAAAGGAAAGAGAAAATAACAGGGAGTGTAAAAAGAACACACGTGAAAGGTACATGTGTTGGCACACATAATGTGCGTGAAAGAGCGTAAGAGGCATAAGAAGATATTCAACGCACACACGCAAACACAACTAAAAAAAAAAAGAGAGAAAGAGAAGAATCAAGCTGACTTCGAGTCGGGGCCTATACTGAGAGTATGTGGTGATTTGGAAAAAAAAGAATAAAATAAAGCTGACTACAAAGTCAGGGCCAGTACTACTAGTATATGGCGATTGGAAAAAAATCTGACTGTAAGTCAGGGCCAGTACCATGAGTATGTGGCGAATGTATATATGTATATATATAATATGTATAAGATATACAAATATTTATGACTGAATCTAGAATCACCATCTGACAAAGTCAGAGGCAGTTTGCCAGTAATAACGATATTGCATTTAATTTCAGGTACACTGATAACAATGGCTGAAAATGTAATCAAGCCATTTCTCTGCGAGACTATTGACAAGTCTCTTTTACGTATCGAGTGGGAGAAGTGGCTAAGAGCCTTCGAAATTTATATCATAGCTGAAGAAATTGACACACCTATTCGGAAAAGAAGTAAACTACTTCATCTAGGAGGACCACAACTTCAGACGGTAGCGTTCACATTACCCGATGCGGTGTTAGAAAATGCCACAGATAATTATATAGATATATACAAGGTCCTTGTTGGAAAATTAAATGCATACTTCTCGCCAAAGCAGAACTCCAGTTTTGAAAGGCATCTGTTTAGGAATCTCTGTCCATCAGAAGGAGAGACTTTTGCTAAATTTGTATTAAGGCTACGCCACCAAATTCAGAAGTGTAATTTTGGGGCTACTAAAGCAGAAGTCGAGGAGATTTGTCTAAAGGACAAAATAATTGACAGCTGGGCCGGAGTAGATCTTAAAAAGAAATTGTTGGGAAAAGAATACAATTTGCCTCAAATGATAGATGCCTGTCAAGTCGATGAGGAAATTAATAAACAATCGGAAATGATGCGAACAAACCCAGAATTGGGGACAAGTAAAAACCTAGAAGCCGAGAGTATAAGAAAAATCTCAACAGGGATCATGAACATTAATAAATCCATCGAATGCAGTAGATGTGGCCGTAAAGGCCACGACAGTTACAGTTCTTTGTGCCCAGCCAAAAATCAAAAGTGCAACAAGTGGACACGAATTGGTCATTTCGCCATTAAATGCAGAACAAACTTAAAACGTGAGGGACCTCAAGGGCAGAGGGAGAACGCGATTTGAAATCTGGAGAAAGTTGTTTTAAAATTCAGAGTGATGAGGAGGATGAATTTATTAAATGTCGAGTTGGTGGTCGCGAACTTTCCCTAGTAATTGACTCGGGTTCCAAATTCAATCTGATAAGCCCAAAAGACTGGTCAAGACTGTTATCTCCAGACAGGAAAGGTAGTTTTATTCAACGTTCGACCAAATTCAAATAATAAATTTAGAGGATATGCTTCACACGAATTGCTTCATGTAATTTGTGTGTTTGAAGCTCCTATATCAATTGGCTTGAGCCCTGAGGTGATGGCTTCGTTTTTTGTAATAAAAAACGGAACACAATCACTGCTGGGGAAAGACACGGCACTGGAATTTAATGTTTTACGCCTCGGACTAGAAGTTAAGAAAATCGATTCAGTAACTCCGTTTCCAAAATGGAAGGGGCCGCCGGTAAAATTATCAATTGATACAAAAATCAAACCGATTGAGCAACCAATTAGAAGGATACCAATTGCACTTGAGGATAAAGTAATTGCTAAACTGGAAGAGGCTGTTGCCCTTGATATAATCGAACCAGTAATAGGGCATTCTCCCTGGATATCACCCATGGTCATAGCGTTTAAAGAAAATGGCGACTTAAGGATATGCATAGACATGAGGCTTGCCAATAAGGCAATCTTAAGGGAAAATTATCCGCTGCCTGTATTTGAATCGTTTATGACGAAACTAAGGGGCGCACAATACTTCACCCGCTTAGACCTAAAAAGCGCATATCATCAATTGGCGCTAGATGAATCCAGCCGATACATAACCACTTTCATTACACCCCTGGGTTTGTTCAGGTACAAAAGATTAATGTTTGGAGTTAATTCTGCCCCTGAATTTTTCAAAGAAGACTGGAGGAGCTGTTAGCACCATGCAAAAACGTTATGAATTATATTGACGACATCATTATTTTTGGAACAAATGAAAAAGATCACGACGACGCCGTTCAGAAGATCAGAGATATTCTAAAAGTAAATAACGTATTTTTGAATGAGGGAAAATGTATTTGGAAAACACAACAAGTTAAATTTCTGGGACACATACTATCGGAAAAAGGCATCGAAGTAGACCCGGAGAAGGTGACAACGATCCTCTCATTCAGAAATCCCAAAACCAAAGAGGAAACACGCAGCTTTTTGGGACTTGTTACTTATGTTGGGACATTTATTCCCGATTTGGCCAATCGTATTGATCCGTTCAGATGGTTGCTAAAAAAAGAAAGCAAATTTAACTGGAGCGAGACAGAATAATAAGACACGCCTTATAGCAGATGCAAGTCCAGTCGTTCTAGGAGCAGTACTATTGCAATTCGACACAGCCGGTGAACCAAAGATAATTTCGTTTGCAAGTCGCAGCCTATCGGATGTAGAAAAACGGTACTCGCAGACCGAAAAAGAAAGCTTAGCACTTGTTTGGGCAGTCGAAAAGTTCTATTTTTATTTAGCTGGACTGGAATTCGAATTGGTCACTGATCACAAGCCGTTAGAGACCATCTTCAAGCCAACTTCTAAACCTCCGGCTCGAATTGAGCGATGGCTTTTACGCTTACAAGCCTTTAAATTCAAAGTCATCTATAGAGCGGGTAAGGAAAATATTTCAGATGCCGACTATGCGATTTTCCATCAACAAATTCTAGCTGGCGCCAAACCGAATTTAAACTATTTCGGGTTGTCGAATACACAGTCCCAACATCATTAACTATTTCGGAAATCGCACAAGAGAGCGCAGCCGATGAGGAAATCGTGGACGCGATGACTTGTTTGGATTCTAACGTGAGGGATACTGGTACATCAAACAGTTTCTACCTATTTCGTTTTGAGCTTTCAATGCTCGGGAAAATTTTGTTGAGAGGCACACGGTTAATTACTCCGAAAGGACTACGAAAAAGAGTTCTAGAATTGGCTCATGAAAAACACCCTGGCGAGTCGGCCATGAAGCGACGACTGAGAGTTAAGGTGTGGTGGCCGCATATCGATCGAGATGCTGAAAACTTTGTAAAAACATGCAAAGATTGCATGCTTGTTTCTCAACCACCACGTCCAGCTCCGATGCAAAGAACAGCTTTTCCGACGAGCCCATGGAGTTCCATAGCTAGTGATCTACTAGGTCCACTTCCCAACGGAAAATACGTTCTCGTGTTTACGGACTATTTTTCCAGGTACATGGAACTAAAATTCCTACAGTCCATATCGTCCGAGTCAATTATCGGGGCCATGAAAGAAATATTTTGCCGACTGGGTTTCCCAAAGTATCTAAGGACGGATAACGGAAGACAATATATTAGTTCGGTTTTCGAACAGTACTGCAACACGAATGGCATTACACTTATAAGGACCCCTCCATATTGGCCTCAAGCGAACGGCGAGGTGGAGAATATGAATCGATCATTAGTAAAGAGACTAAAAATTGCACATCTGAATAAGGAAAATTTTCAACAAAAGATTCAGGATTTCATGCTAATGCATAATGTCACCCCACATAGCACAACAGACAAAATTCCTAACATCCAAGACATCTTGGGCGAAGTCCACGATTCAAGAGAAAAAGATAATGATTGTATGCAAAAACATAAGGGAAAAGTAGATGCAGAAAAAAGAAGAGGGGTGAAAGAGGTAGATATTAAAGTTGGCGATCAGGTGTTAATAAAGAATGTTGTTTTTCCAAACAACTTTACACCCAACTATGACACAACCACATATGAAGCTTTAGAGCGTAAGGGTAACATTGTTAAGATTTAAGGTTGGGGAAAGACAATCATCAGAGATGCTAGCCATCTTAAAAAGATTCCAGACGCCAGTAAAAGTATTGACCTTCTGGACTTACCGCCAACAGGCATAAAAATATAAAATCAAATTTTTATACCCTTCGATCATTGAAAATGGTCAAAAACGGGTATTCTAACTTTGTGCAAATGATTGTAACTGGCAGAAGGAGGCGTGGCAGACCCCACAAAGTATATATATTCTTGCTCAGGATCACTAGCCAAGTCGATTAAGCCATGTCTGTCTGTTTGTCCGGATGTCCGGGTGTCCGGATGTCCAGATGAACACACATATCTCAGTTATTATAAAAGCTAGAGACACCAAATTTGGGATAAAGGTTTCTGTTTATCCGGCGCAGATGAAGTTTATTTCAAATCTTGGGTGCCACGCCCACCGCCCCTGCAAATCACTAATTTAATCTTTTAAGCTGATTTGTGAGCGATATATAAAAGATACAACATTCTGAGTAAGACCATACATAGCTAATTATAATACCAACATAGCAAAATTTCAATCCGATCGGAAAATAAACACAGACGTCATTAACCAAAATACTTGTTCGCTTTGATTTTGTATACAGACCAGCAAGCTGTGACGTCATTGCAATGCCCATGTTGGAAAGAAAGGGAAAGAGAATGCGAGTGCGTAGCACCCTCTGTTGTTTTTCTCTTCTTTTCTATGCACAGGCATTTTTGCATTCAAGCGCACACATATAAAAGATTTGTGCTTGACCAATGAAATGCTACATGCATATACACGTATTCATGTAAAGACGCATATAAAGGCTTACGTTACGATATTTCTATTAAGTAGTAGTATCATACAATTATGAACTCTTAACGTTTAATAAAGGTCGAAGGGTATCCCACTGTCGCGACCCGCTCGACCGTTGCTCTTGTTGAAAACTATGAAATGAAATTTTCAGAAAACACTTGTGGCAAGGTATTTGTCATGTGAGATGTACAACTTTGGTTGTTGGGCGGGAAGGCGCGTGGCCGAATTTCAAAAAAACTTTGAAACACTGCAACATATACGGACGTTGTCACAAAATTTTTAGACTTTAGACAGACAGGCGGACAGTCAGACATGGCTTATGCGACTCGGCTATTGATACTGATTCAGAATATATATAGTGTATGGGGTCGGAGACGCCTTCTTCTTCCTGTAATAGACCATGAATTTTTGTATAATCCACGGCCTTAAAATTAATATAGTAAGCATCGACCTTATACGAGTATCTATATATAATTCAAGATGACTTAAGACATACACGATTTAAACATACATTTAACACGTTCAATTTCAATGTGGTGTTGGTATCTTAAATTTGACACCACTATCGTTGAGCGTACGACTGTGTCGGTGTGTGCGGCATTGAGATTATAAATGAGAGAGAGAGAGACAGACAGTGCCGAGGGTGGAAAAGTGAAACATTTTTGCTTCTGGGGTTGCGAAAACTCGAAAACATTGTTTTCGTTTTTTTAGCTGTTTGAGTCCTCTATATTTTCACAAATTTGTACCTTAAGCTTTTAAAACATATGAAGCTGATAGTATATCGATAGATGGTGTTCTTTGGACAAAACCAATTGTATACCATTGCGGAAGGCATATTATTTCTTGCCTGAATTTTGCGTGCAGCTTAGCCTTATATTGGACATCAACCTCAATTTTAAAGTGTAATTTGTATACCCTTCTAGCACTAAGCACTGAACACATTGAGAACTCAAACAGGGGGTAAATCTGTTTTTGTCAGTTTTTCGATCGAAGTACCCCAGAGCCCGAAGCATTGAGAGTAGAGACTTCGGCTGCACGCTCGGCCGGGGTACTTCGATGTTCGGCCGGGGTACTTCGATGTTCGGCTCTCAGTACAACAGGGTTCCCATAATTTTTCGCAAAAATAGGACAGATTTGAAAAAAAAAGAGAAAAAAGGCTTAAAATTTTAAAAAAGGAAAAAAAAAGTACAGAATTTTTTTTTCATATTTATTTTGTTTAAAGTAGCTTTATTGTTTCATCGACAACTTTTAATTCCGCTATCTTATTTTCCTCAAAAGTTGCCATAGAGCCGATCATCAATAAATACACAGCCCCACAAAAAAAAAAAAAGTGTCATGATCTGGGTATACGGCATATGCAGTTATATGGATTTTGGGTCGCTGATTCCGAATCCGGCAACAGAAATTCTCCATCACGTCTGGATTTCGACATAACCTCAAAAAACTGAAAAACCTTTAAATATGCCCCAAAAGATATAGAATCCTGATCTGGTCATGCAATATATGCCTTAACATGTATTTTGGCCTTCTAAGGCCGAATCCGAAGTCAAAACTTACATTAGACGTCTAAGTTTCGATTTAACCTCAAAAAACTCCAAAAAATTTTGGGGCCCCATAAAATAATGGGTGGTCAGGATGCTATAACTTTTGGGGGCCATTTAAAGGATTTTCAGTTTTTTGAGGTTATGTCGAAATCCAGACGTGATGGCGAAATTCTGACGCCGGATTCGGAATCAGCGACCCAAAATCTATATAACTGCATATGCCGCATACTCAGATCATGACACTTTTTTTTTTTTGTGGGGCTGTGATATTTATCTGGCAGTTTATATTTATGGCAGCACAAATTGTGTCGACGCAGATTTTGCGCCAAAATGGGTTTTGCAAACCTAAATTGTCCACCGGTTCGATTGCGCAATGTTGAGCTACAAACATTGCCAGCGTCGCTACCTGGCAACAAACTTCGCTCGGCTTCACTGGCTTAAAACATATTTTGTTGTCCTGTGTGCTCTAGTTATTTTGCATATGTTTCTTGGTGGCCATGTGCGCACGAATTTGATCGATTTTTGAATTTACTCTGCACTTGCACAATTTGCAGTAGCCTTTGGTATTGTCAGATTTGTCCTTGCAGAGCCAGTTTTTAAAATCTGGCTGCTGCACCCAGCAATCGCGAAATTTTTGTTTGTAATTTTCTTTTGGCATTCTTTGGCAGATAATAATCTACGCATAAGTGTTCGATATAACGATTTCACACGATATGGATAACAGTTTGCATAAAAGAGATGCCAACTCATAGTAAAAATCAATTTGAAATTATGTGAAATTGTAAAAAACCAATTTTAAATTGTATAAAATAATATAAATATAGTCCAAAATTTGTCCGGACAAAACAAATAAAAAAGGACAGATTTCCGGATAGGGGATGTTTGACATTTCTTCTGGATAAAGCAGTTGAAAACAGGACAGATCTGTCCGGAAAAAGGCCAAATTGGCATCACTGCAGTACAAACAGCGCATAGGATCAAAACTGCTTCAGTCGCACAACGACAGCGGAACGATAAGCACGTGCGTACTTCTTTGCGCTGTGTGATCGTTTCAATGTGTGCATGTATGTATGCACATGCTGGCATTTGAATGTATGCTTTGCTAATGAAGTTTCACAACAGGCAAATGCTTCGGCCAGCGCGCTGGCAGCCTGAAGTCAATTTTGTGTTTGTAGACAAGAAGTATAAGAAGCATTAGATAGAGCGAAAAGGCAATAAGTTTATGTATGCATTTTTACGTGACACCGAACAGTTGTGGCGACCGCGGGAGTTGTACAGTAGCTTGAGTTTGACAGAGATCGGGGTTCTTTTCTATTAAATAATTTAAAAGCTTAACAAACAATAATTGTTAAATTTTTTGGTGCGCAACATATGTAATTAGAACACTTTTATAAACTTTTTCGAATGTTGCACAAATCTGCATATCTGGGCAGGGCGACAAAACATAAATGTGCAAGTGCAAACATGTATATATCAGCGTCCCACGCTAACATTCGTAACTAATTAATGGTCTTAAATATTGCATAACAAGAGCAACAGTCGAGCGGCACGCGACAGTGGGATACCCTTCGACCTTTTTGAAACGTAAAGAGTCAATAATTGTACAATACTTCTACTTAATAGAAATATCGTAACGTAAGCCTTTATATGCGTCTTTACATGAATACGTGTATATGCGTGTATCATTTTATTGGTCAAACACAAATGTATGTATGTGTGTGTGTGCGTTTGAATGCAAAAAATGCCTGTGCATAGAAAAGAAGAGAAGAACAACAGATGGCGCTGCGCACTCGCATTCTCTTTCCCTTTCTTTCCTACATGAGCATTGCAATGACGTCACAGCTTGCTGGTCTGTATACAAAATCAAAGCGAACAAGGTTTTTGTTTAATAACTTCTGTGTTTGTTGTCCGATCGGATTGATTTTGACCATTTTCAATGGTCGAAGGATATAAAAATATAAAATCAAATTTTTATACCCTTCGATCATTGAAAATGGTCAAAAAAGGGTATTCTAACTTTGTGCAAATGTATGTAACTGGCAAAAGGAGGCGTGGCAGACCCCACAAAGTGTATATATTCTTGATCAGGATCACTAGCCAAGTCGATTAAGCCATGTCTGTCTGTCAGTGCGGATGTCCGGGTGTCAGGATGTCCAGATGAACACACATAACATATCTCAGTTATTATAAAAGCTAGAGACACCAAATTTGGGATAAAGATTTCTGTTTATCCGGCGCAGATGAAGTTTATTTCAAAAGTTGGGTGCCACGCCCACCGCCCCTGCAAATCAATAATTTAATCTTTTAAGCTGATTTGTAAGCGACATATAAAAGATACAACATTCTGAGTAAGACCATACATAGTTTATTATAATACCAACATAGCAAAATTTCAATCCGATTGGACAACAAACACAGACGTCATTAAACAAAAACCTTGTTCGCTTTGATTTTGTATACAGACCAGCAAGCTGTGATGTCATTGCAATGCTCATGAAGGAAAAAAAAGGAAAGAGAATGCGAGCGCGTAGCACCCTCTGTTGTTCTTCTCTTCTTTTCTATGCACAGGCATTTTTGCATTCAAGCGCACACATATAAAAACATTTGTGCTTGATCAATGAAATGATATATGCATATACACGTATTCATATAAAGACGCATATAAAGGCTTACGTTACGATATTTCTATTAAGTGGTAGTATCGTACAATTATGGACTCTTAACGTTTAAAAAAAGGTCGAAGGGTATCCCACTGTCTCGTGCCGTTCGACTGTTGCTCTTGTTGAAAACTTTTTTTATTGATATTTAATTAAATAATTAAGCATTTAGGTAGCAGGTATACAGCCCGTTCGTCTGTAGTTTTTCTTTTTGTTTATACGAATAAAAGAAATAACCAAAAACAAAAAGTAATTGAAACAAAAAGTTGTACCAGCCACGCAGGCTTGCGTAAATTAGGTCTTCATTATACGCATAAGTATACGTTCAAATTGGATCCATATCTCACTTATTTTAAGTCCGATTTAAATGAAATTTTCAGAAAACACTTGAGGTATTTGTCATGTGAGATGTACAACTTTGGTTGTTGGGTGTATATTGTGAATTTTAAATAGTTATTACTGATTTACAGAAGCGGGAAGGCGCGTGGCCGAATTTTAAAAAACTTTGAAACACTGCAACATATACGGATGTTGTCACACAATTTTTAGACTTTAGACAGACAGGCGGACAGTCAGACATGGCTTATTCGACTCGTCTATTGATATTGATTCAGAATATATATAGTGTATGGGGTCGCAGACGCCTTCTTCTTCTTGTTGCGCACAATTTCGCTCCGACAAACGTAATAGACCATGAATTTTTGTATAATCCACGGACTAAAAATTAATATAGTAAGCATCGACCTTATATCTATATATAATTCAAGATGACTTAAGACATAAACGATTTAAACATACATTTAACACGTTCAATTTCAATGTGTGGTTGGTATCTTAAATTTGACACCACTATCGTTGAGCGTACGACTGTGTCGGTGTGTGCGGCATTGAGATTATAAATGAGAGAGAGAGACAGACAGTGCCGAGGGTGGAAACGTGAAACATTTTTGCTTCTGGGGTTGCGAAAACTCGAAAACATTGTTTTCGTTTTTTTAGCTGTTTGAGTCCTCTATATTTTCACAAATTTGTACCTTAAGCTTTTAAAACATATGAAGCTGATAGTATATCGATAGATGGCGTTCTTTGGACAAAACCAATTTGTATACCATTGCGGAAGGCATATTATTTCTTGCCTGAACTTTGCGTGCAGCTTAGCCTTATGTTGGACATCAACCTCAATTTTAAAGTGTAATTTGTATACCCTTCTAGAGGGTATATTCAGCTTGGATAGGGCCTCGCAATGAACCTTAGAATACTCCATGAAATATATGTATTGTGAGTGTGCATGAACAAGGGATTCGAACTAACTGTGTCCGTCTCTTTCGAAGGTAACTCCATGAAACTTGGTACACATACTTCTTTTTCTGCATGCTGTATATAAGTCTGAATAAGGGGAAACACACCGATATATATAGCTGTATAGCTGATTTGTCAAATTCGTATCTTATATGCATAAGAAATTTTATCAAAATCGGACTACCTTAACATATAGAAGCCATAGGAACAAATTACTTGATACTATCAATGCCAATTGAATTATATTATATTACGGTTGTCACATTTATACAATATATAATTTGTTTGTGCAATTGGCATGCCGATTTTAGCCTTCATATTCTCATTTTTATTCGGAATACCAAAGGTAAAAAATACAGTTCTTTTGCAACTTTGAAATTTTCGGTTTTTAGCAGTGTTATGCACCGGTTTTTATACCCTTCGAAAACAGTCATTGAATGATCAAAAAGGGTGTAGTAACTTGTATGTAACAATTAGAAGCCCAGTCGATTGAGCCATGTCTGTCTGTCTGCTTGTGTTAACGCACAGATCTCTGCTATTATTAAATGCTAGAGATACCAAATTTGCAGGAAGATTCCTATTAGTATAAGCTGATCAAGTTTATTTCAATTGTTATGTCATACGCGTATAACACAAAAGAACTTTCTGGTTTAGACCAGTACTAAGCTTACTATAATAAATATCTACCGTCAAAATATCATTACGATCAGACAATAAGTGTACAATTGAATTGTTTCTATGTGCTTTATTATGATTATAATGTCTTGGTATTGGTTTTCTTCTACATTTGAAATATTAATTTGTTTTATTAGATAAAATTGATACATCCGAAAGTTCTATTATTTCTTCCATTAACAGGGGTGGCATGTTATTTCTTGTGAAAATGTTCCTAATTTCGATTAGCTCATCTTCATTTAATACAAATGTGTTAACTACAGTAAGTCGTCCTCTTCCTCGTGAAAGGACGTGTTATTTTTGCGCTTCAATTTTTTCGCGTATTTGTTAAAAACAACCGGTGTTTGAATTGTCTATTATTTTAAAACCGATCTTTTCGGTAAGCGACGTTGTTGTTAGTGGCTCACCGCTATTACTCTCATTCTTATCGATCCTAATTCTTTGAGCGTGCGTAAGCATCTCTGACGCTTTGCCGCTCTCTCTGCTGCACTGTTGTTGCTTTATCGTTTTTGCTCTCTCTGCTCTCTGCCTTTTGGGCGCGCTAATTCCTTTTTATACCCTTCGACCATTGAAAATGGTCAAAAAAGGGTATACTAACTTTGTGCAAATGTATGTAACAGGCAGAAGGAAGCGAGGGAGACCCCACAAAGTATATATATTCTTGCTCAGGATCACTAGCCAAGTCGATTAAACCATGTCTGTCTGTCTGTCCGGATGTTTGGATGTCTGGGTGTCTGGATGTCTGGATGTCCAGATGAACACACAGATCTCAGCTATTATAAAAGCTAGAGACACCAAATTTGGGATGAAGGTTTCTGTTTATCCGGGACAGGTGAAGTTTATTTCAAATGTTGGGTGCCACGCCTCCCGCCCACGGAAATCAATAATTTACTCTTTTAAGCTGATTTGTGAGCGACATATAAAAGATACAATATTCTGAGTAAGACTATACTTAGCTAATTATAATACCAACATAACGTCAAAATTCCAATCCGATCGGACAACAAACACAGACGTCATTAACCAAAATACTTGTTCGCTTTGATTTTGTATACAGACCAGCAAGCTGTGACGTCATTGCAATGCCCATGTTGGAAAGAAAGGGAAAGAGAATGCGAGTGCGTAGCACCCTCTGTTGTTTTTCTCTTCTTTTCTATGCACAGGCATTTTTGCATTCAAGCGCACACATATAAAAGATTTGTGCTTGACCAATGAAATGCTACATGCATATACACGTATTCATGTAAAGACGCATATAAAGGCTTACGTTACGATATTTCTATTAAGTAGTAGTATCATACAATTATGAACTCTTAACGTTTAATAAAGGTCGAAGGGTATCCCACTGTCGCGACCCGCTCGACCGTTGCTCTTGTTGAAAACTATGAAATGAAATTTTCAGAAAACACTTGTGGCAAGGTATTTGTCATGTGAGATGTACAACTTTGGTTGTTGGGCGGGAAGGCGCGTGGCCGAATTTCAAAAAAACTTTGAAACACTGCAACATATACGGACGTTGTCACAAAATTTTTAGACTTTAGACAGACAGGCGGACAGTCAGACATGGCTTATGCGACTCGGCTATTGATACTGATTCAGAATATATATAGTGTATGGGGTCGGAGACGCCTTCTTCTTCCTGTAATAGACCATGAATTTTTGTATAATCCACGGCCTTAAAATTAATATAGTAAGCATCGACCTTATACGAGTATCTATATATAATTCAAGATGACTTAAGACATACACGATTTAAACATACATTTAACACGTTCAATTTCAATGTGGTGTTGGTATCTTAAATTTGACACCACTATCGTTGAGCGTACGACTGTGTCGGTGTGTGCGGCATTGAGATTATAAATGAGAGAGAGAGAGACAGACAGTGCCGAGGGTGGAAAAGTGAAACATTTTTGCTTCTGGGGTTGCGAAAACTCGAAAACATTGTTTTCGTTTTTTTAGCTGTTTGAGTCCTCTATATTTTCACAAATTTGTACCTTAAGCTTTTAAAACATATGAAGCTGATAGTATATCGATAGATGGTGTTCTTTGGACAAAACCAATTTGTATACCATTGCGGAAGGCATATTATTTCTTGCCTGAATTTTGCGTGCAGCTTAGCCTTATATTGGACATCAACCTCAATTTTAAAGTGTAATTTGTATACCCTTCTAGCACTAAGCACTGAACACATTGAGAACTCAAACAGGGGGTAAATCTGTTTTTGTCAGTTTTTCGATCGAAGTACCCCAGAGCCCGAAGCATTGAGAGTAGAGACTTCGGCTGCACGCTCGGCCGGGGTACTTCGATGTTCGGCCGGGGTACTTCGATGTTCGGCTCTCAGTACAACAGGGTTCCCATAATTTTTCGCAAAAATAGGACAGATTTGAAAAAAAGAGAAAAAAGGCTTAAAATTTTAAAAAAGGAAAAAAAAAGTACAGAATTTTTTTTCATATTTATTTTGTTTAAAGTAGCTTTATTGTTTCATCGACAACTTTTAATTCCGCTATCTTATTTTCCTCAAAAGTTGCCATAGAGCCGATCATCAATAAATACACAGCCCCACAAAAAAAAAAAAGTGTCATGATCTGGGTATACGGCATATGCAGTTATATGGATTTTGGGTCGCTGATTCCGAATCCGGCAACAGAAATTCTCCATCACGTCTGGATTTCGACATAACCTCAAAAAACTGAAAAACCTTTAAATATGCCCCAAAAGATATAGAATCCTGATCTGGTCATGCAATATATGCCTTAACATGTATTTTGGCCTTCTAAGGCCGAATCCGAAGTCAAAACTTACATTAGACGTCTAAGTTTCGATTTAACCTCAAAAAACTCCAAAAAATTTTGGGGCCCCATAAAATAATGGGTGGTCAGGATGCTATAACTTTTGGGGGCCATTTAAAGGATTTTCAGTTTTTTGAGGTTATGTCGAAATCCAGACGTGATGGCGAAATTCTGACGCCGGATTCGGAATCAGCGACCCAAAATCTATATAACTGCATATGCCGCATACTCAGATCATGACACTTTTTTTTTTTTGTGGGGCTGTGATATTTATCTGGCAGTTTATATTTATGGCAGCACAAATTGTGTCGACGCAGATTTTGCGCCAAAATGGGTTTTGCAAACCTAAATGGTCCACCGGTTCGATTGCGCAATGTTGAGCTACAAACATTGCCAGCGTCGCTACCTGGCAACAAACTTCGCTCGGCTTCACTGGCTTAAAACATATTTTGTTGTCCTGTGTGCTCTAGTTATTTTGCATATGTTTCTTGGTGGCCATGTGCGCACGAATTTGATCGATTTTTGAATTTACTCTGCACTTGCACAATTTGCAGTAGCCTTTGGTATTGTCAGATTTGTCCTTGCAGAGCCAGTTTTTAAAATCTGGCTGCTGCACCCAGCAATCGCGAAATTTTTGTTTGTAATTTTCTTTTGGCATTCTTTGGCAGATAATAATCTACGCATAAGTGTTCGATATAACGATTTCACACGATATGGATAACAGTTTGCATAAAAGAGATGCCAACTCATAGTAAAAATCAATTTGAAATTATGTGAAATTGTAAAAAACCAATTTTAAATTGTATAAAATAATATAAATATAGTCCAAAATTTGTCCGGACAAAACAAATAAAAAAGGACAGATTTCCGGATAGGGGATGTTTGACATTTCTTCTGGATAAAGCAGTTGAAAACAGGACAGATCTGTCCGGAAAAAGGCCAAATTGGCATCACTGCAGCACAAACAGCGCATAGGATCAAAACTGCTTCAGTCGCACAACGACAGCGGAACGATAAGCACGTGCGTACTTCTTTGCGCTGTGTGATCGTTTCAATGTGTGCATGTATGTATGCACATGCTGGCATTTGAATGTATGCTTTGCTAATGAAGTTTCACAACAGGCAAATGCTTCGGCCAGCGCGCTGGCAGCCTGAAGTCAATTTTGTGTTTGTAGACAAGAAGTATAAGAAGCATTAGATAGAGCGAAAAGGCAATAAGTTTATGTATGCATTTTTACGTGACACCGAACAGTTGTGGCGACCGCGGGAGTTGTACAGTAGCTTGAGTTTGACAGAGATCGGGGTTCTTTTCTATTAAATAATTTAAAAGCTTAACAAACAATAATTGTTAAATTTTTTGGTGCGCAACATATGTAATTAGAACACTTTTATAAACTTTTTCGAATGTTGCACAAATCTGCATATCTGGGCAGGGCGACAAAACATAAATGTGCAAGTGCAAACATGTATATATCAGCGTCCCACGCTAACATTCGTAACTAATTAATGGTCTTAAATATTGCATAACAAGAGCAACAGTCGAGCGGCACGCGACAGTGGGATACCCTTCGACCTTTTTGAAACGTAAAGAGTCAATAATTGTACAATACTTCTACTTAATAGAAATATCGTAACGTAAGCCTTTATATGCGTCTTTACATGAATACGTGTATAAGTTAACACATAATATTTCTTAGCAACTAAGTAGCTCTACACAAAGAGTGCTGACACGCCAGAAGTAAGTTCAGCGCTCTGCGCAAAGAACGTCCGGCAACGGAAAGCTGACACTTCTTATTCGGAGTGTTGCTTCACGCTGCAAGGAATGCTGAGTCGGCTCTGCCGACTCGTCTTGATGGCGCGATGCACTGTCGCTAGGGTAGACTTAGCTTTTCACTTTTTGTAAACTCTTCAGTTATAGTCTGCTGCTCAAATAAAACACAGCTTTGCTCCGGCACACCGCCGATAAATCATTTGTTCTTATTATAATCTAATCGCTACGCCACAAGGCTAGTGATCGCATCTAAGGGGGCGAAGTCAAGCCCTCCAGCGTAATCGTCCTAACAGTGTTCCAAGGCTGACCCCTGAACTTGAAGGAAGACCTCTGGACCGGAAGGGACACATAATTGGCGCCCAACTGCAATTCGAACTCGACAACTGATTTAACAGGGTAGTTAAGTTAGAAACCATGTAAGTTTTACATTTGACTTCTTCGACACGACTCAAGAAATCTCACAAGAAAAGAATTCGTTTAACTGGCCACGTAATAGTTGTGCTTGGTGTAAATCAGTTCTTATTGCATACCTTATAAAAATAAGTATTGCATACTTTTAAAAAAAGAAAAAGAAAAAACTGAAAAATTTCATTGCATACCCCTTTAATAAAAACTATTGCATACCTTATAAAATAAGTGCTGCATACTTTTGTAAAACTAAAAACTATTGCATACCTTATAAAATAAGTGCTGCATACTTTTGTAAAACCAAAAACTATTGCATACCTTTTATCAAAATATTATTGCATACTTTTAGTAAACAAATAATTATTGCATACTTTTTCTTGCCACGTCACTTAGCCGATCAATTGTGCTCGGCAACAGTATATTTGTGGTGTGCCAACCAACAACCAATGAGCTGGGCACATAACTACAGAAGTGTTAAGGTCGAATACGAAAGCGAGGATAGCTGGGAAGAGGAGCAAATAGGCCAAGCAGTAGGTCAGTCGGTAGATAGGGCCCCTGTAGATAATACTATGGACCCCAGTCAGATTCAAGCTCTTATCGACAATGCCGTCAGACAGGCATTGTCGCAACAGCAATCCCAGTTTCAGGTTCAACTAAATTCCCTAGCTGCGCGGGTACAGAGTTTGCAGGTGGAAGCACCGCAAATCGTAACATATGAAAAAGTCACTGTCAACCCCGATGTTAGGTGTGAAATTCCCCTTGATATAATAAAGTCGGTACCGGAGTTCTCCGGTACCCAAGATGAGTATGTGGCCTGGAGGCAATCAGCCATATACGCCTACGAGCTGTTTAAACCATACAATGGCAGCAGTGCTCATTATCAGGCTGTTGCCATATTAAGGAATAAAATCCGTGGCGCAGCCGGGGCTCTACTCGTATCCCATAATACGGTATTGAACTTCGATGCCATTTTGGCAAGATTAGACTGCACGTACTCGGACAAAACGTCCTTACGCCTGTTGAGGCAAGGATTGGAAATGGTTAGGCAAGGAGACCTACCATTAATGCAATACTACGATGAAGTCGAAAAGAAGCTTACGCTTGTCACAAACAAAATCGTAATGACGCATGAGCAAGAGGGTGCTGACCTGCTTAACGCTGAGGTCAGAGCTGACGCCCTGCATGCTTTTATTTCAGGGCTCAAAAAGTCCCTTAGAGCTGTGGTCTTCCCGGCCCAACCAAAAGACTTGCCATCTGCACTGGCCTTAGCTAGAGAAGCAGAGGCAAGCATAGAGAGAAGCATGTTTGCTAACTCCTACGCCAAGGCCGTAGAGGAGCGAGCGCATTCGGCGGCAAACGGCAAGAGCCGTTTTCAGGGGAAATCAAATAAAGAAGACCAGGGACAGGACAGAAACCCCCACTTCATGAAACGACAGAAAAACAACGGGCAAACCAACAATGACACTCAGGCGCAAGCGCCCCAACCTATGGAGGTCGATTCTTCCTCCAGGTTCAGGCAGCGCACTGAACATAACCAGAATCATCCTAATGAATCGAACGCCTCTAAGAGGAGAAACTCCTCGGAACGCTTGACAGGACCGAGACGACAACGTCTTAATAACGTTGTCCAAGAGGCTCCTAAGCAAAAAGAGTCCAAAGAGGAGTATGAAAAGGCAGCAAAGGCTGCAGTCGAGGAAATCGACAGCGAAAATGAGTACGCTCCCAGTGACGACGCGTTGAATTTTTAGGGGACGCTCCCGGTTGCCGTTCATTGAACGACGGCTGGCTGGGAGAACATTAAAGATGCTAATCGATACCGGCGCGGCAAAAAACTACATTAGGCCCGTAAAGGAGCTGAAAAATGTAATGCCGGTCGCCAGCCCCTTCTCGGTGAGCTCAATACACGGCTCCACCGAAATCAAACACAAATGCTTGATGAAAGTCTTCAAGCACACCTCCCCATTTTTTCTCTTGGATTCTCTCAGTGCGTTCGACGCTATCATAGGCTTGGACCTGTTAACACAGGCCGGGGTAAAGCTCAACCTTGCAGAGGACTCCCTAGAATACCAGGGCATCGCTGAAAAACTTCACTATTTCAGCTGCCCCAGTGTAAATTTCACTGATGTAAACGATATTGTTGTACCTGACTCCGTTAAAAAGGAGTTCAAGGACACAATATTAAGGAGGAAGAAAGCTTTCTCCACAGCAAATGAAGCTCTTCCCTTTAACACCGCTGTCACTGCCACAATTCGGACAGTTGATAATGAACCGGTGTATTCAAGAGCGTACCCAAATCTTATGGGTGTCTCCGAGTTTGTGAACAACGAGGTCAAACAGCTGCTGAAAGACGGCATCATCAGGCCCTCAAGGTCGCCTTATAACAGCCCCACCTGGGTTGTTGACAAAAAGGGGACCGACGCCTTCGGGAACCAGAACAAGAGGCTGGTCATTGACTTTAGGAAGCTAAATGAGCGAACTATTCCTGACCGGTACCCGATGCCTAGCATTCCCATGATTCTCGCGAATCTGGGCAAGGCAAGGTTCTTCACTACCCTTGACCTGAAGTCAGGGTATCATCAAATTTACCTCGCGGAACACGACCGCGAGAAGACATCGTTCTCGGTGAATGGCGGCAAATACGAGTTTTGCCGTCTGCCGTTCGGCTTGAGAAATGCAAGCAGCATTTTTCAAAGAGCCCTAGACGATGTGCTGAGAGAGCAAATCGGGAAAATATGTTACGTCTACGTAGATGACGTCATAATTTTCTCGGAAAACGAGTCCGACCATGTCCGCCACATCGATACTGTGCTGAAATGCTTGATCGAGGCGAACATGAGGGTGAGCCAGGAAAAGACAAAATTCTTCAAAGAAAGTGTTGAGTACCTCGGCTTCATCGTAAGCAAGGATGGGACTAAGTCCGACCCAGAAAAGGTGAAAGCCATCCAGGAATTCCCTGAACCCAAAAGTGTCTACAGTGTTAGATCGTTCCTTGGTTTGGCCAGCTACTACAGAGTCTTCATTAAAGACTTTGCGGCCATAGCTCGTCCTTTAACTGACATCCTGAAAGGGGAAAACGGTTCGGTGAGCAGGCATATGTCTAAAAAGATTCGTGTTGAGTTTAATGAAGCTCAACGCAACGCGTTTCAAAGGCTTCGTAACATTCTGGCATCAGAGGATGTCATACTCAAGTACCCCGACTTTCAAAAGCCCTTTGACCTCACCACAGATGCGTCAGCAAGTGGCATCGGTGCAGTCCTATCGCAAGAAGGTAGGCCGATCACCATGATATCCCGCACCCTAAGACAGGCTGAGCAAAATTATGCCACAAACGAGAGGGAATTGCTAGCCATTGTATGGGCCCTAGGTAAACTACAAAACTTTTTGTACGGCTCTAGGGAAATCAACATATTCACCGACCACCAGCCTCTCACGTTCGCCGTTGCCGACAAAAACACGAACGCTAAGATCAAGAGATGGAAAGCTTATATAGACCAACACAATGCCAAGGTTTTCTACAAACCTGGCAAGGAAAACTTCGTGGCAGATGCCTTGTCCAGGCAAAATCTTAATGCCTTACAAGACGAACCTCAGTCAGACGCTGCGACTATTCACAGTGAGCTGTCCCTGACCTACACGGTCGAAACTACAGATAAACCCTTGAATTGCTTTAGGAACCAGATCATTCTGGAGGCAGCACGTTTTCCGCTTAAGCGAAGCCTAGTGCTGTTCCGAAGCAAAACTCGCCACTTGATCAGTTTTACTGACAAGAGTTACCTGTTAAAAACTCTCAAAGAAGTCGTTAACCCTGACGTCGTGAATGCTATTCATTGTGACTTGCCTACACTGGCAAGCTTCCAACACGACCTCATTACACATTTCCCAGCCACTCAATTCCGTCACTGCAAGAATGTCGTGTCAGATATAACTGATAAAAACGAACAGTACGAAATCGTCACCGCAGAGCACAACCGTGCACACAGAGCCGCGCAGGAAAATATCAAGCAAGTCCTTCGAGACTACTATTTTCCAAAAATGGGCAGCATGACAAAGGAAGTGGTTGCTAATTGCAGGGTATGTACCCAAGCAAAGTACGACAGGCACCCGAAGAAGCAAGAGCTCGGGGAAACGCCCATCCCCAGTTATACTGGCGAAATGTTGCACATTGACATTTTTTCAACCGACAGGAAACTGTTCTTGACGTGCATTGACAAATTCTCTAAGTTTGCAGTAGTGCAACCGGTTACATCTAGGACAATAGTGGACATCACTGGCCCCCTATTGCAGATTATTAACCTTTTCCCCAACATCAAAACAATCTATTGCGACAATGAGCCCGCATTCAACTCAGAGACAATCACGTCAATGCTCAAAAACAACTACGGCATCGACGTCGTGAATGCGCCTCCTCTGCACAGCGTGTCCAATGGCCAAATCGAACGGTTCCACAGCACCTTGGCAGAAATAGCCAGATGCCTGAAGTTGGACAAAAAGACAAATGACACAGTGGAGCTAATCTTGAGAGCCACGGTGGAATATAACAAAACCGTGCACTCAGTTACTCGTGAGAGACCAATTGAGGTTCTTCACTCAGGGGCCCATGAGCACTGCCTGGAAATCAAGGCAAGATTAGCAAAGGCTCAACAAGACACCATCGGAAGATGCAACCCTTCCCGTCAAAACCGTGTGTTTGAGGTAGGAGAACATGTGTTCGTAAAGAACAACAAGAGGTTAGGAAATAAACTAACCCCACTATGCACGGAACAAAAGTCCAAGCAGACCTGGGAACGTCTGTTCTCATTAAGGGGAGGGTGGTCCACAAGGACAACCTTAAGTAGGCATTCCCCTTGCAGTTAGTTGTAGGTTACTTTAAGAAAGCCCGAGCACTACAGTCTCTCCCTGTATCTAAATTCCAGGTTTACCTTCACGATGTTCATTACCCTGGCATTAGCGAATGCACGGATTACCGACTTTTCGCACGCCAACTACATCCCTGTCGTAGATGGTGATGTGCTGGTTTTTGAACAGCGTGACCTCTTAAAGCACTCAAGCAACTTGTCCGAATTCGCCGTTATGATAGACGAGACAGAAAAATTGTCCGAGTCCTTTCCCCAATCGCATATGCGCAAGTTACTAGAGGTCGATACGGACCATCTTAAAACTTTGTTGTCCGTCCTTAAGGTCCATCATAGGATTGCCAGGAGTCTAGATTTCCTAGGTACAGCTCTAAAGGTAGTGGCGGGTACACCCGATGCCACGGACCTTCTAAATATAAAGATCACAGAGGCTAAACTAGTTGAATCCAATTCCCGGCAGATAACCATAAATTCCGAGACCCAGAAACAGATTAACAAGTTAACTGACACCATCAATAAGGTGATCAATGCCCGTAAAAGCGACTTGGTTGACACTCCGCATTTGTATGAAGCGTTATTGGCAAGAAATAGGATGCTTTCTACTGAAATTCAAAATTTAATTCTCACTATTACTTTGGCCAAATCAAACATTGTAAATCCCACGATTCTTGACCATGCCGACCTGAAGTCTCTTGTAGAACAGGACACCCCTATCGTCAGCTTAATAGAAGCATCCAAGATTAGAGTCCTCCAGTCCGAGAACAGTATTCATATTTTAATTGCCTATCCCAGAGTCAAGTTCAGTTGCAAGAAAGTCGCCGTGTACCCTGTATCCCACCAACACATCATCTTACGCCTCGACGAGGACATGCTGGCCGAATGCGAACATGACACCTTTGCGCTCACAGGATGCACAGATACTACGCACTTCACGTTCTGCGAGCGGTCTCGGCGCGAATCTTGTGCGCGCTCACTCCACGCAGGGAGCGCAGCCCAATGCCACACTCAACCCAGCCACTTGCAGGAAGTAACTACCGTAGATGACGGCGTTGTTATTATCAACGAAGCATCAGCTCGCGTTAGCACTGATGGCAGCCCAGAAATACTGATTGAGGGAACCCACCTGGTGACCTTCGAGAAAACGGCAACCATCAATGGCTCCGAGTTCGTAAACCTACGGAAAGCATTAAGCAAGCAGCCGGGCATTGTGCGCTCCCCATTAATTAACATCGTCGGGCACGACCCGGTGCTTAGCATCCCTCTGCTACACCGGATGAATAACGAGAACCTGCTCTCCATCCAAAGCTTTAAGGATGACGTGGAATCTGAAGGTTCGCCTAGACTCTGGTTCGGAGCTGGTGTGGTCCTAAACTTTGGTCTGATTGGCTCCTTCGCGCTTTATCTGGCATTAAGGAGAAGACGAGCCTCCATGGAGATGCAGCGTACCATCGACGCCTTCAACATGACCGAGGACGGTCACAAACTTGAGGGGGGAGTAGTTAACACATAATATTTCTTAGCAACTAAGTAGCTCTACACAAAGAGTGCTGACACGCCAGAAGTAAGTTCAGCGCTCTGCGCAAAGAACGTCCGGCAACGGAAAGCTGACACTTCTTATTCGGAGTGTTGCTTCACGCTGCAAGGAATGCTGAGTCGGCTCTGCCGACTCGTCTTGATGGCGCGATGCACTGTCGCTAGGGTAGACTTAGCTTTTCACTTTTTGTAAACTCTTCAGTTATAGTCTGCTGCTCAAATAAAACACAGCTTTGCTCCGGCACACCGCCGATAAATCATTTGTTCTTATTATAATCTAATCGCTACGCCACAAGGCTAGTGATCGCATCTAAGGGGGCGAAGTCAAGCCCTCCAGCGTAATCGTCCTAACAGTGTTCCAAGGCTGACCCCTGAACTTGAAGGAAGACCTCTGGACCGGAAGGGACACATAATTTATATGCGTGTATCATTTTATTGGTCAAACACAAATGTATGTATGTGTGTGTGTGCGTTTGAATGCAAAAAATGCCTGTGCATAGAAAAGAAGAGAAGAACAACAGATGGCGCTGCGCACTCGCATTCTCTTTCCCTTTCTTTCCTACATGAGCATTGCAATGACGTCACAGCTTGCTGGTCTGTATACAAAATCAAAGCGAACAAGGTTTTTGTTTAATAACTTCTGTGTTTGTTGTCCGATCGGATTGATTTTGACCATTTTCAATGGTCGAAGGATATAAAAATATAAAATCAAATTTTTATACCCTTCGATCATTGAAAATGGTCAAAAAGGGTATTCTAACTTTGTGCAAATGTATGTAACTGGCAAAAGGAGGCGTGGCAGACCCCACAAAGTGTATATATTCTTGATCAGGATCACTAGCCAAGTCGATTAAGCCATGTCTGTCTGTCAGTGCGGATGTCCGGGTGTCAGGATGTCCAGATGAACACACATAACATATCTCAGTTATTATAAAAGCTAGAGACACCAAATTTGGGATAAAGATTTCTGTTTATCCGGCGCAGATGAAGTTTATTTCAAAAGTTGGGTGCCACGCCCACCGCCCCTGCAAATCAATAATTTAATCTTTTAAGCTGATTTGTAAGCGACATATAAAAGATACAACATTCTGAGTAAGACCATACATAGTTTATTATAATACCAACATAGCAAAATTTCAATCCGATTGGACAACAAACACAGACGTCATTAAACAAAAACCTTGTTCGCTTTGATTTTGTATACAGACCAGCAAGCTGTGATGTCATTGCAATGCTCATGAAGGAAAAAAAAGGAAAGAGAATGCGAGCGCGTAGCACCCTCTGTTGTTCTTCTCTTCTTTTCTATGCACAGGCATTTTTGCATTCAAGCGCACACATATAAAAACATTTGTGCTTGATCAATGAAATGATATATGCATATACACGTATTCATATAAAGACGCATATAAAGGCTTACGTTACGATATTTCTATTAAGTGGTAGTATCGTACAATTATGGACTCTTAACGTTTAAAAAAGGTCGAAGGGTATCCCACTGTCTCGTGCCGTTCGACTGTTGCTCTTGTTGAAAACTTTTTTTATTGATATTTAATTAAATAATTAAGCATTTAGGTAGCAGGTATACAGCCCGTTCGTCTGTAGTTTTTCTTTTTGTTTATACGAATAAAAGAAATAACCAAAAACAAAAAGTAATTGAAACAAAAAGTTGTACCAGCCACGCAGGCTTGCGTAAATTAGGTCTTCATTATACGCATAAGTATACGTTCAAATTGGATCCATATCTCACTTATTTTAAGTCCGATTTAAATGAAATTTTCAGAAAACACTTGAGGTATTTGTCATGTGAGATGTACAACTTTGGTTGTTGGGTGTATATTGTGAATTTTAAATAGTTATTACTGATTTACAGAAGCGGGAAGGCGCGTGGCCGAATTTTAAAAAACTTTGAAACACTGCAACATATACGGATGTTGTCACACAATTTTTAGACTTTAGACAGACAGGCGGACAGTCAGACATGGCTTATTCGACTCGTCTATTGATATTGATTCAGAATATATATAGTGTATGGGGTCGCAGACGCCTTCTTCTTCTTGTTGCGCACAATTTCGCTCCGACAAACGTAATAGACCATGAATTTTTGTATAATCCACGGACTAAAAATTAATATAGTAAGCATCGACCTTATATCTATATATAATTCAAGATGACTTAAGACATAAACGATTTAAACATACATTTAACACGTTCAATTTCAATGTGTGGTTGGTATCTTAAATTTGACACCACTATCGTTGAGCGTACGACTGTGTCGGTGTGTGCGGCATTGAGATTATAAATGAGAGAGAGAGCAGACAGTGCCGAGGGTGGAAACGTGAAACATTTTTGCTTCTGGGGTTGCGAAAACTCGAAAACATTGTTTTCGTTTTTTTAGCTGTTTGAGTCCTCTATATTTTCACAAATTTGTACCTTAAGCTTTTAAAACATATGAAGCTGATAGTATATCGATAGATGGCGTTCTTTGGACAAAACCAATTTGTATACCATTGCGGAAGGCATATTATTTCTTGCCTGAACTTTGCGTGCAGCTTAGCCTTATGTTGGACATCAACCTCAATTTTAAAGTGTAATTTGTATACCCTTCTAGAGGGTATATTCAGCTTGGATAGGGCCTCGCAATGAACCTTAGAATACTCCATGAAATATATGTATTGTGAGTGTGCATGAACAAGGGATTCGAACTAACTGTGTCCGTCTCTTTCGAAGGTAACTCCATGAAACTTGGTACACATACTTCTTTTTTCTGCATGCTGTATATAAGTCTGAATAAGCGGAAACACACCGATATATATAGCTGTATAGCTGATTTGTCAAATTCGTATCTTATATGCATAAGAAATTTTATCAAAATCGGACTACCTTAACATATAGAAGCCATAGGAACAAATTACTTGATACTATCAATGCCAATTGAATTATATTATATTACGGTTGTCACATTTATACAATATATAATTTGTTTGTGCAATTGGCATGCCGATTTTAGCCTTCATATTCTCATTTTTATTCGGAATACCAAAGGTAAAAAATACAGTTCTTTTGCAACTTTGAAATTTTCGGTTTTTAGCAGTGTTATGCACCGGTTTTTATACCCTTCGAAAACAGTCATTGAATGATCAAAAAAGGGTGTAGTAACTTGTATGTAACAATTAGAAGCCCAGTCGATTGAGCCATGTCTGTCTGTCTGCTTGTGTTAACGCACAGATCTCTGCTATTATTAAATGCTAGAGATACCAAATTTGCAGGAAGATTCCTATTAGTATAAGCTGATCAAGTTTATTTCAATTGTTATGTCATACGCGTATAACACAAAAGAACTTTCTGGTTTAGACCAGTACTAAGCTTACTATAATAAATATCTACCGTCAAAATATCATTACGATCAGACAATAAGTGTACAATTGAATTGTTTCTATGTGCTTTATTATGATTATAATGTCTTGGTATTGGTTTTCTTCTACATTTGAAATATTAATTTGTTTTATTAGATAAAATTGATACATCCGAAAGTTCTATTATTTCTTCCATTAACAGGGGTGGCATGTTATTTCTTGTGAAAATGTTCCTAATTTCGATTAGCTCATCTTCATTTAATACAAATGTGTTAACTACAGTAAGTCGTCCTCTTCCTCGTGAAAGGACGTGTTATTTTTGCGCTTCAATTTTTTCGCGTATTTGTTAAAAACAACCGGTGTTTGAATTGTCTATTATTTTAAAACCGATCTTTTCGGTAAGCGACGTTGTTGTTAGTGGCTCACCGCTATTACTCTCATTCTTATCGATCCTAATTCTTTGAGCGTGCGTAAGCATCTCTGACGCTTTGCCGCTCTCTCTGCTGCACTGTTGTTGCTTTATCGTTTTTGCTCTCTCTGCTCTCTGCCTTTTGGGCGCGCTAATTCCTTTTTATACCCTTCGACCATTGAAAATGGTCAAAAAAGGGTATACTAACTTTGTGCAAATGTATGTAACAGGCAGAAGGAAGCGAGGGAGACCCCACAAAGTATATATATTCTTGCTCAGGATCACTAGCCAAGTCGATTAAACCATGTCTGTCTGTCTGTCCGGATGTTTGGATGTCTGGGTGTCTGGATGTCTGGATGTCCAGATGAACACACAGATCTCAGCTATTATAAAAGCTAGAGACACCAAATTTGGGATGAAGGTTTCTGTTTATCCGGGACAGGTGAAGTTTATTTCAAATGTTGGGTGCCACGCCTCCCGCCCACGGAAATCAATAATTTACTCTTTTAAGCTGATTTGTGAGCGACATATAAAAGATACAACATTCTGAGTAAGACTATACTTAGCTAATTATAATACCAACATAACGTCAAAATTCCAATCCGATCGGACAACAAACACAGACGTCATTAAACAAAAACCTTGTTTGCTTTGATTTTGTATACAGACCAGCAAGCTGTGACGTCATTGCAATGCTCATGTAGGAAAGAAAAGGAAAGAGAATGAGAGCGCGTAGCGCCATCTGTTGTTCTTCTCTTCTTTTCTATGCACACGCATTTTTTGCATTCAAACGCACACACACACACATACATACATTTGTGCTTGCCCAATACAATGATACACGCATATACACGTATTCATACACAGACGCATATAAAGGCTTACGTTACGATACTTCTATTAAGTAGAAGTATTGTACAATTATTGACTCTACGTTTCAAAAAGGTCGAAGGGTATCCCACTGTCGCGTTTTGCTTTTGTTTGTTTTCTTTGCGGCTGTTTTTATATGTTACAGTGATGTCCCCTATAATGGAAACATTGATTTATTTTAAAAAATCCTGCCTTAAGGAGGTGAAGGCCGCCCAGCCAAGCATTTTGTGTTGGCTATGTGATAACGTAGTACACGAGAAGTGTGCCGGTTTTTCTGGCCCGACGGCTGATGCCGTAGCCAATCGTACGATATGTGCGGTATGTTTAGGAAGGTGGAGCGCGAAATTTGTTTGTTTATGCGGCAAACAAAGATTGGATTTAGGGAACTGCTTAGAAGTTTTCGTACACTACCAGTTCTCAGCGCTCGATTCATCTTTCAATAACCAAAGCGAAAAAAATCCACCCGCATAGAGGAGGACATGGCATCCAAAACTTAAAATAAACTCAATCGACTTGGCTTGTGATCCTAAGCAATAATGTATATGTACTTTATGGGGTCTCCAACGCCGCTTCTGACTGTTACATAAATTTGCTTTAAGTGACAACATTGGCAAAGGATATAAATAGATAAATAAATGGAATCGTACATGAGAATTGAACACACATTCCCTTCTGACTTGCCGTCCGACACTCTTACCACTCAGACATTGCCTTACTCCTTTATATTTCGGCAAAGTTGCATTATGAACGAATTCTGTAACCATTCAATGCAAATAAAACGTTTAATAAAATGCTGTGTCTGACGGTTGATTTGAATATAAGTATGCTTGCTTAAATATCGTGTGAAATGAATTTTTACAAAAAGCCCGTGGCAAGGTTTTTGTCATGTGAGACAAATAACATGGGTTGTTGAATTAATATCTAAGCGGTAATATAGCTTCAAAAATTTCATAACTACAGTCGGGTGCTGACTGTAGAAGGCCATGGATTATCATAGTACACCGTGTATCATTTATTTTCCGTTATTTACAATGAAATTTTTGCTTTATTTGGATTATTATTAAGCAATTCAAAAAATAAATGTTATATTCTTATTATTTAATTCGAACGACACGTACAAATTCAATTGACAGACAGAAGAAGAAGAACAAATTAACAAAACAAAAGCGAATAGACAAGAAGTATAAGAAGCATTAGATAGAGCGAAAGGGCAATAAGTTTATGTATGCATTTTTACGTGACACCGAACAGTTAAAACGACCGCGGGAGTTGTACAGTAGCTTAGTGGTCAGACTCTTAGGCCAATGAGTTTGACAGAGAACGGGGTTCTTTTCTATTAAATAATTTAAAAGCTTAACAGACAATAATTGTTAAATTTTTTTTGTGCGCAACATATGTCATTAGATCACTTTTATTAACTTTTCCGAATGTTCCATAAATCTGCAAATCTGAGCAGGGCGACAAAACATAAATGTGCAAATGCGAACATGCATGTATCGGCGTCCCAACTAACATTCGTAACTTATTAATAGTCTTAAATATTGCATAAAAATATAAAATCAAATTTTTATACCATTCGATCATTGAAAATGGTCAAAAAAGGGTATTCTAACTTTGTGCAAATGTATGTAACTGGCAGAAGGAGGCGTGGCAGACCCCACAAAGTATATATATTCTTGCTCAGGATCACTAGCCAAGTCGATGAAGTCATGTCTGTCTGTCTGTCCGGGTGTCGGATGTCCAGATGAACACACATATCTTAGTTATTATAAAAGCTAGAGACACCAAATTTGGGATAAAGGTTTCTGTTCCGGCGCAGATGAAGTTTATTTCAAATGTTGGGTGCCACGCCCACCGCCCCTGCAAATCAATAATTTAATCTTTTAAGCTGATTTGTGAGCGACATATAAAAGATACAACATTCGGGTTAAGACTGCTTGCATACTTCGATTCGTGGTAAAAGGATTTCAGGAAAATCTTCAAACTGATGACATTTATACTGATTTCAGTAAAGCTTTTGACTCAGTGAATCATTCCCTTCTGGCACATAAACTTGACCTTCTAGGTTTTTCACCAAAACTACTTAGTTGGATTGTAAGCTATCTGACTGACAGAACTCAAAGAGTCCTCTTTAAAACCACCCTTTCAAACCCAATTCATGCCACATCTGGTGTTCCTCAAGGGAGTCATCTTGGTCCCCTACTTTTTACGCTTTTGCTTAATGACCTTCCGTTGGTCATATGTAAATCCCGTACTCTTATGTATACGGATGATGTAAAGCTTTGCTACCAATTTTATCCACCACTGTCACTCAAACTTACAAACCGACCTAAATAGTTTCAATTCTTGGTGTTGTGCCAATTTTTTAAACAGCTCTAAATGAAAGCTGATGACATTCTCTCGAGCCAGTCCGAAGTTTCCTTCTTATACTCTTTGTGGTTGTGCCTTGGAAAGAACCACCCTAGTTGATGATCTGGGGGTCCGTTTGGACCGAAAACTAAAGTTTTCCAATCATATAACTAATATGGTCAATAAAGCCATGGGTGTCCTAGGCTTTATCAAGAGATGGTCTAAGGAATTCGACGATCCTTACATTTTAAAGACCCTTTACGTTTCACTTGTTCGTCCCATTCTCGAATACGGTTCATGCGTATGGTGTCCCCAGTACACTATTCATAAGGAACGCATCGAATCTGTACAGAGAAATTTCTTAATTTTTGCCTTACGCGGCCTTAACTGGGATGAAAATTTGAGACTGCCTTCCTATAATAGTAGACTTCTGTTACTAAATCTCCCTTCCCTAACTAACCGCAGAACCATGCTAGGGGTCTTATTTATTAACAACCTTATGCAAGGAGACATTGACAGTGATGCCTTGGTAAGGCAGCTACACTTCTCTGTTCCTTGCAGAAGTACTCGCTATTTCCTTCCACTAACACTTCCTTATTGTAGATCGAACTATGCACTGCATGATCCTTTCAGGGTATTATGTTCGGAATACAATAAGCTCCAACACGTCATAGCTAGCACGAACTCTATCGCTGCTATGAAGTTCTTAATTCTTGCCTATCTAGCCCGTAATTAGTAATTAGTATTTTCCTCGATAGTCTATTCTATGTTTTTGTTTTTTTTCCCATATGTGCATGCCGCGTTCTATCGCCTCTTCTTTTTTATTTTAGTTTTTTTCTACATCTCGTTAAATTCTACTCGCGTTTCTATTCGCGTTTCTACCGCGTTTCCATGTCGTCCGTTATGCGACGGTGCCTCTCGGTCGGTTAGGCGGGAGGTGGACTTCGTTTGGGTTCCGCGCGCAACAAGCATCGGCAACGTCCAATAATAATAATAATAATAATAATAAGACCATACTTAACTAATTATAATACCAACATAGCAAAATTTCAATCCGATCGGACAACAAACACAGACATCATTAAACAAAAACCTTGTTCGCTTTGATTTTGTATACAGACCAGCAAGCTGTGATATCATTGCAATGCTCATGAAGGAAAAAAAAGGAAAGAGAATGCGAGCGCGTAGCACCCTCTGTTGTTCTTCTCTTCTTTTCTATGCACAGGCATATTAGCATTCAAGCGCACACACATAAAAACATTTGTGCTTGACCAATGAAAGGCTTACGTTACGATATTTCTAATAAGTAGTAGTATCGTACAATTATGGACTCTTAACGTTTAAAAAAAAGTCGAAGGGTATCCCACTGTCGCGTGCCGCTCGACTGTTGCTCTTGTTGAAAACTATTTTTATTGATATTTAATTAAATAATTAAGCATTTAGGTATCAGGTATACAGCCCGTTTGTCTGTAGTTTTTCTTTTGGTTTATACGAATAAAAGAAATAACCAAAAACCAAAAGTAATTAAAATAAAAAGTTGCACCATCCGCGCATAGGACTTACGCACTCACAATCAAAATCTTTAGGGACTGCCGTCCGCCACTCTAACAACTAAGCCACTGCCTCATTTTAAGATCGATCGGCAAAGTTGCATTCTGAGCCAATTCTGTTACGATTCTGTGCAAATAAAAAGTTTTGTAAAATGCTGTGTGTCCGGCGCTAGATGTGAACTTCGGTATGCTTGCGTAAATTAGGTCTTCATTATACGCATAAGTATACGTTCTAATTGGATCCATATCTCACTTATTTTAAGTCCGATTGAAATGCAATTTTCAGAAAACACTTGTGCCAAAGTATTTGTTGTGTGAGATGTACAATTTCGGTTATTGGGTGTTGTTGGAATAAATGTGTATGCCTTGATATGAAATGTTAATTAGCATAAGAATGAATCAGCTGATCGCGTATAACGTAATGTAATGTTAAATAACATAATTATGCCACTTGCTCTAAGAATGTCAAATTGAATGGAAGTGCACATGCACGTAATAAATAATTTAATTAAATCTAAAGAAATCCACTTTAAATATTTACATGGTAGCAGAGCAAGGTTAAAAAGAACTTAATCCAAGGTTGAAAAGAAATTAAGCCAAGGTGTAAAACTAAATCCAAGTTGTATAAAAATAAATGCTGTTCAAGTAAAGCGACAAAAGGAAAAAGTGTATAAGACATAAAGCTTCACAAAGAAAAGGTGTATAAGACATAAAAAGAGAAAAACAATATTAAAAGTGCAAACTATTAAAAAATACGAATACGAAAAAAAGACGTTTGACAAATGCTAAACAATTAAACGGAAAAACATTAAAAACATAAACTTAAAGGATTCGATGGAAGCAGATTAAAATTTAAAATTCACGTGCACGCTGTTTATAAAATTACATGGAAATAGAAAAGTGTGACCCTATAAGAAAATGTGCAAAAAATGAATGACATAGAAAGAGACATAAAAGAAGTGCACAAACAGATTAAAAGTGAAGCGGGAAAAATGAGTGCAAACGCAAAAATCGAAGACATTGTTATGCCCATATTCGATGGGGTAAATTTTGGAAGCTGGAAGTTCAGACTAATGACAATACTTGAATACAAAGAGTGCAAAGAACCAGCAGTGCGAGCAAGAACAACAGAAGATAATGAAACAACATGGACGAAAACAGATTTAAAAGCAAAAACAATTTTAATCAGTACAATATCAGACAAGCAGTTAGAATATGTTAGTGAGTGCCAAACAACATTAGAAATTATGAACAAGTTAAACGAAATGTATTCGACAAAGTCAACAGCCCTGCAAATACTGTGCAGAGGAAAAATCGACGAAATAAAACTAAAAGACTACGAAACAGTGGAAGAATTTTTTTATAGAATTCGAGAAAGCAGTGAATAAATTTAAAAACGCTGGAGGCACCATAGACGAAAACGAAAAAATGCGGTATTTGTTAAAAGCGCTACCAACAAGCTACAGTTATATTGGAGACTTCTTAGATGTAATTCCGGAAGCACAACGAACGGTAGAGTACGTAAAATCAAAAGTTAAAGAAAAAAGTCTAAACAGAGGTCCAGTGGACAGACAAAATAACGTAAGCACATTCAACACCAAAACTAAAAAAGAATGCTATGCGTGTGGCAAAACAGGTCATCTTCAGAGGGACTGCTGGCATGCTGAGCAAAATGCGAGAGGCGAAAACAAACAACAACAACAATACAACAGGCGATATCAGAATACGAATCAAAGAGGCGGTCGAGGCAGAGGTCAACATCATGGAAATGGTCGCGGACGTGGAACTGGACGTGGACATTACTCAGGAGACGGGAACCAAGGAAGACAACAAGAAAAACAGCGACGGAGTACAGTCATGGACAATAAGAATGATAAGAAACGAAAAAATAATAAATTGTAATAACAGCGAAAGTAGCAACGAAACTACAGTAAATTGGTTATTAGATAGTGGATGCACTGATCACATTATAAACGATTGTAGACTTTTTAAGAAGTGTGTAAATTTGAAAAATCCTATTGATGTTAAAGTAGCCGATGGCAAACAATTGCAAGCGACCAAAATTGGAAATGTAGAAACATATTTTAAAACTTACAACAATGAAAATTTAATCGATATTAAAAATGTATACTTTGTAAAAGGAATAAAACAAAATTTGTTAAGCATATCAAAGATAACTGAAAATAAATGTACAGTCGTAGCCAGAAATAATGATATAAAGATCTATAACGAAAAAAGAGAATTGTTGACAGTTGCGAATAAAATTGATAGTTTGTATAATGTAAAAAGCTTCATGCTAAAAAATAAAACAAATGAAATATATACAAATGTAACTAAATTAACTGAAAAAGAAAAATGGCACAGGGCACTAGGCCACGTAAATTTTCAATATTTGAATAGAATTATAAAGAATAAAATGCTAGATGGTCTGCCAGATAAAATCGAGAATACCGAAATGAAATGTGCGAATTGTATACAAAGTAAAATGTCAAACGAACCATTCGAGAACAATAGAAAGAAAACTAAAGAAACATTAGAGTTAATACACACAGACTTAAACGGACCACATAGCACAACAGGTTATTGTGGGGAAAAATATTTTTTGACATTCGTTGACGACTTTAGTAAATGCGCGAGAATATATTGTATTAAACATAAATCTGAAACGGCGAGCTGCTTAAAAGAATACGTAAATTATGTTGAGAATCAATTCAGTAAAAAAGTAAAACAAATCCAATGCGATAACGGTAAAGAATATATGAATAGAGAGATATTAAATTTTGTAAAATATAAAGGAATTCAATTAACTACATGCCCACCGTATGTACACGAATTAAACGGCGTAGCAGAAAGATATAATAGGTCGGCAATGGATATTGGCAGGTGCTTGATGAGAGAGGCAAACATACATAGGCGATATTGGCCAGAAGTGATGAACACAGTAGCTTATTTAAAAAATCGAACAATCGCAAACACAGCAGTAAATAAAAGCCCATACGAAATATTTTTTGGTATAAAACCAAATGTAGAAAATTTAAAAATATACGGAAGTAGAGTTTTTGTTAGAGTTCCGGAAGTACGCAGACAGAGTAAATGGGATAACAAATCGGAATTAGGAGTTTTAGTTGGATATAATACAAACGGATATAGAGTTTTAGTAAATAATAGAGTAATAAATGCAAGACATGTTCAAGTTGTGGAAGAAAAAACAAAATTAATTTGCCTAGAGAAAAACAAGCAGGATGATAATGAAAATGAAATAAATGAAAATGAAGAAGATGATGAAGATAACGCTAAGACAGACGATCTAAATGACATGTACGAAGATAATTCAAAAGCTAGGGATGATAGCGAGAGTGAGGAGAACAAAGAACATTTAACAGTGCAGAGAACATCAAATAGAGATAAAAGACCAGTAAATCTATATGGTAACCCAGTAACACATTTTATTTATATCAATTATGTAAATGCAATTGTACCAAACACTTACGAAGAGGCGATGAATAGTAACGAAAAGAAAGAATGGCTCAAAGCAATGAACACAGAAATGCAATGCTTAAATAAAAATAATACATGGCGAATTGTAGAAAAACCGATAAACAAAAAGATTATAGATGTTAAATGGGTGTATAAAAAGAAAAGTGATGGAACATATAAAGCCAGACTAGTAGTAAGAGGTTTCCAACAAAAAGAAAGACTAGAGAATGTATATTCACCAGTAGGAAAAATGCAAACATTAAAGATATTACTATCATATTGTTGTAAAAACGGCATGTATATAAATCAAATGGATGTCGAAACAGCCTTTTTAAATGGCTATGTTAAATCAGAAGTTTATGTAAATGAACCGAAAGGGTACGAAACAGGAGAAAACAAAGTTTATAAATTAATTAAGGCATTATATGGATTGAGAGAAAGCCCAAGAGCATGGTACGAATGTTTGCATAAATATCTTGACAAATTAAATTTTATAAGAAGCAATTACGATAATTGTTTGTATGTTAAAAGAAACGATAAAGATGAAATATATATTTTAGTATTTGTAGATGACATTTTGATATGCAGTAAGAACAAAACAAAAATAATCGAAATAAAAGATTGTTTAATGAACAAATTCACAATGAAAGATTTAGGAAAAATCGGTAGTTATATTGGAATAGACATTAATTATAGTACTGAAAGTAAGAAAATGACGTTAAATCAAAAAGCATATATTGAATCACTAGCAATTAAGTATAATCTCGAAAATGCAAAGCTTTACGATACTCCAATGGAAACAAACTTAAAATTAGATCAAGCAACTGAATGTGATGAGAATATTAAATACAGAAATTTGATAGGTGAATTATTATATACAAGCGCAGGTACAAGACCAGATATATCATATTCCGTAAATTATTTGAGCAGATATCAAAGTTGTTACAATTCAACACACTATAAATACGCGTTAAGAGTATTAAAATATTTATATAAGACAAGAGATCTAAATTTAACTTTTGAAGACAATAAAAATAATGAATTTCTAGATTGTATGGTAGACTCCGATTATGCAGGAGATAATGTTGATAGAAAATCCACGACGGGATTTATAATTAGAATGTATGGAAATACAGTATATTGGAAAACACATAAACAACAAGCAGTAACAAAATGTTCAACGTTTGCAGAGTACATTGCCTTGTCAGAAGCAGTTACAGAAATATTATTTGTCAAAAACATGTTATGTGAAATGTTTAATATTAATAATGAAAAAGCGATTAAGATCTATGAAGATAATTCAGGCGCAGTAGCGATTGCTAAATTTGGTAACTTTACAAAAAATTCAAAGCACATTGAAGTGCAGTATCATTATGTTAACGAAAATTATGAAAAAGGTATTATAGACATTGTAAAGATAGAATCTAAACTTAATATAGCAGACATGTTAACCAAAGCGTTGGACAAACAAAAATTTATAAGAAATAGAAATGCTGTAAAGTTAATGTAATGAAAGAAAATCAAGACAACAAATTTAAGAGGCGTGTTGGAATAAATGTGTATGCCTTGATATGAAATGTTAATTAGCATAAGAATGAATCAGCTGATCGCGTATAACGTAATGTAATGTTAAATAACATAATTATGCCACTTGCTCTAAGAATGTCAAATTGAATGGAAGTGCACATGCACGTAATAAATAATTTAATTAAATCTAAAGAAATCCACTTTAAATATTTACAGGTGTATATTGTGAAATTTAAATAGTTATTACTGATTTACAGAAGCGGGAAAGCGCGTTTCCGAATTTCAAAAAAACTTTGAAACACTGCAACATACAAGGATGTTGTCACAACATTTTTAGACTCCTATAGTTTCTAGCTACTATAGTTTCTGAGATCCAGTTGTTCATACAGACAGGCGGACAGTCAGACATGGCTTATTCGACATTCGATTTAACACGTTCAATTTCAATGTGTAGTTGGTATCTTAAATTTGACACCACTATCGTTGAGCGTACGACTGTATCGGTGTGTGCGGCATTGAGATTATAAATTTGAGAGAGAGAGAGAGACAGACAGTGCCGAGGGTGGAAAAGTGAAACATTTTTACTTCTGGGGATGCGAAAACTCGAAAACATTGTTTTCGTTTTTTTTAGCTGTTTGAGTCCTCTATATTTTCACAAATTTGTACCTTAAGCTTTTAAAACATATGAAGCTGATAGTATATCGATAGATGGCGTTCTTTGGACAAAACCAATTTGTATACCATTGCGGAAGGCATATTATTTCTTGCCTGAACTTTGCGTGTAGCTTAGCCTTATATTGGACATCAACCTCAATTTTAAAGTGTAATTTGTATACCCTTCTAGAGCTTGGATAGGGCCTCGCAATGAACCTTCGAATACTCCATGAAATATATGAATTGTGAATTGTGCATGAACAAGGGATTCGAACTAACTGTGTCCGTCTCTTTCGAAGGTAACTCCATGAAACTTGGTACACATACTTCTTTTTGCTGCATGCTGTGTATAAGTCTGAATAAGCGGAAACACACCGATATATATAGCTGTATAGCTGATTTGTTAAATTAGTATCTTATATGCATAAGAAATTTTATCAAAATCGGACTACCTTAACATATAGAAGCCATAGGAACAAATTACTTGAAACTATCAATGCCAATTAAATTATATTATATTACGGTTGTTACATTTATACAATATATAATTTGTTTCAGAACGATCGGAGGATAAACGAACCTGCAATTGGCATGCCGATTTTAGCCTTCGTTCGCGTTTTTATTCGAAATACCAAAGGTAAAAAATACAGTTCTTTTGCAACTTTGAAATTTTCAGTTTTTAGCAGTGTTTTGCACCGGTTTTTATATCATTCGAAAACGATCATTGAATGATCAAAAAAGGGTGTTTTAACTTGTATGTCACAGGCGGAAGAGGGCGTGGGAGACCCCATAAAGTGTATATTCTCTTGATTAGCCCAGTCGATTGAGCCATGACGGTCTGTCTGCTTGTGTTAACGCACAGATCTCTGCTATTATTAAATGCTAGAGATACCAAATTTGCAGGAAGATTCCTATTAGTATAAGCTGATCAAGTTTATTTCGATTGTTTTGTCACACGCGTATAACACAAAAGAACTTTCGGGTTTAGACCAGTACTATTGTATTGCTTCTAAATTTGAAATTTTAATTTGTTTTATTATATAAAATTGAGACATCCAAAAATTCAATTATTTCTTCCATTAACTGGGGTGGCATGTTATTTCTTTTGAAAATGTTCTTAATTTCGATTATGTTATGATCCAACCTGCTCTTCCTTGAACTTAAACGTTGAGTCCTGCTAAGCTCGCCTCTTTGAGATTCTGAATACAGCTAGCAAAAACAGCCTGTGGGGGAGTTCTTTTGCCAGCTCAACAGTCTCTGGTGGTCCACAGGTGAAACATAATCTCCTACAGAATCCCTTGCCAAAATCACCAAAGTTAATGAATTAGCATTCACAGGGAACGCACGACAGAAGATATAAGGGACTTACTACTGAGGGCCAATGCTGTTGTTGTAGCCCTGCGCGTCTTTACCCACCCTACCAATGAGTCCTATGTGCGGATGTTTAGAACTCCCTGACCTAACACCCTACCCTTTCCTCAACCTTTAGAAAGCATTAAAACTGTTTAGTATTCCATTTTTAATTCACGTTATAATTATTCGTTTCATTTTCGATATAAAGGCTAATAAAATTTTATATAAAAAATGCATTTTTACTGACTAATAATTTGTATGGCCTAAATACTTAATGTAATAATAAAAAAAAAATAAATTAAATGCGTATAAAGACTATCATTCAATAATACAAAAATTAAATACCGCTTTTATTAATGGCTTTCAAAGCGAACCGAAGTTGCGCCGCTGACTTAACATTCGATTAATTCGATAATAAAAAGCTTCGACAAAATACTATCTCGGCGGGGTATGGTTTTGTTTGTTCGCGCAATTTAAACTTTGTCGCATTTCTTTCATTTATTTATTATTTATTTTTGCGGGCGTGCGTTTTAAGTGGATAATAATCTATAGTACATAAATTACGAAAGGAAAACAGGAGAACAGTGAAGTAGTTAACAGCGATCACTTGTGACCGTGATCAGCTGTTATATGTTTATGATTGCCGCTTAGAGAAATTTGTGCCTTTTTTTTTGTTCATTAGATTTGTATGTGTAGTTTTGCCTTTTTTAAATGTGTTGTATAATATATAAATGAATATGCGCACTTACCCCAGTCCTCTTTTGGGCCCAATGGATCGTTGGTTTAAAGTCGTAGTTATTTTTATATCATACATACATACATAAATACACACTGGAGGCAAAATACATGACAAATTTATTGACTAAAGAACTGATACTTTCCTCAATTTTCCTTTGTAATTACGTTTTAATAATAATTTAGCCGCTACAAATTCTCTTTTTTTTCCTTTTTTTGTTTCTTGTTCTTTGATTCTTAACTCCTACCAATTCTTTAGAATATCCTTATGTTTTTTTTTTGCTACTATTTAAGCCTTCAGATTTACTCTGCTCTGCAGTTACTTCTTGCGGTCCTGCTTTTTGGCACCAATTTTATTGGACTTATTTTATTTGATCTGGCTTTTTCTTATATTTTATGAGTGTATGTATATATAGGTTATTGTGCAAGAACAACAGATTATTCTTGTTTTGACTATCGTGATTTATAGTTAATTTGTTCCCTTTCTTTGCACTGCTTGTATTAATTTTGTTGGTTTTTATAAAGTAAAAGGACTGCTCCCGGAAATAATCCTCCGATCCCGCCAGCTGCGTCTACGCTGTATTGTCTGCTGCTGCTGCAGGCTAGGGAACTCTGGATCATGGCACAGGATTTATAAATCCTGTCCCGACAGGTACTTAGTATCTATAGGTGAGTTTTTCTTTTCATTCCTACTTACTTAGTGATTGATTCTTTAAAATGTTTCTTTTCCTTTAAATATCAGGTCTGACATTTTCCTTTTTTTTTCTAGCACACATCTAGTTGTCTCGGAGGAGAATTTAAGACTGCGATGACCTAGCAAATCTAGGGAATCGCCATACTAATTCTTTTTCATTCCTCCTCTTCTCGACTCGACAGATTTCAACTCTGTGTGGCCAAAAGAAACGGGACCGTCTCCTACTTTCTCTAAAATTTCCCTACTTCTAAATCCCTGTAAGTAGTTAAACTTCCTTAGACCCTCATACTAACTTATTTTTTGTTTCTTTTACAGATTGCTGCTCTTCGATGCTGTTTTAATTTTAATTTAGTTTTATTAAAATATAATTAATTATAAGTTAAATTTTTATTTATAAGTTTAAACATAAGTTCTGTTCATTACAACCACTGTTTTAATGCTTTTTTAACAGCGTTTGAAGTGCAGCATCAATACACCGCAGTGTACTCGCCGCATTTCCATTATCGCTCACAATCAGCTCAGGCACCCCATAAGCAAAGAAGATTTGGTCTTGCCAATGAAATTTCGAAAAGTGATCAATGATCAATGAGCAATCCAATATTTCCCTGTTTGCTACGTGGATAAGGTCCAAGTAGATCAATATAGTCTCTGTAATGGTCGGGATGATTCAGCTTGCTGACCCATCGGAGGTTTTAGTGTCATATTTGGAGCTTTCGGTTGCTTACACACTTCACATTGCCTAACGTAGTCTCTCACTTGACTATCCCTGGCCAGTAGAAACTCCTTCGAATTAGTTCCAAGGTCTTCCCCGTTCCCCCATGCGCACAATCAACCGAATCATGCGCGCTTTGAATCACCGAATTGGTCAAACTTTGTGGTATCCAAAGTTTTCAACCAGTTTGGTTGCTTTCAGACGCCCCATTGTCTTGCTCAGTTCGGATATATATATATACTTGTCAATTATTTTAAGATCCGGGTGTAACCCGGGTTCTGCTAATATTTGATTTTTCAATTTATTGTATGAGTCTTCTTGAAAACTCGGAGACTCTAAGTCTACTTTCGGCCCATAGTTCTCCACTACTAACAGCTCGTCATTATACATCCTGGACAAAGCATCCGGAACGATATGTTCTTTCCCTTTGCGATGGCTTATAGAAAATTTGTGCCCCTGTACATTCATGGACCACCTTGCCAAGCGTCCTTTTAAGTTGGTTTATCGCATTAACCAGGTCAGACTAGAATGGTCCGTTACAACCTCAAACTCCTGTAGTTCCTGTAGATAACACCGAAGTCTTTCGATTCCTAGAATCACTGCTAGAGATTCTCTTTCTGTGACACTATAGTTTCGTTGCGCCGAGTTGAGTTTTTTTTGACATGTAGGCTACCGGTCGTTCCTCGTTGGCGTCGTTCATTTGAACGACCACTGCCCCTACGCCATAATCGCTCGCATCACAGTGGAGATAAAATTTCTTCCTGAAATCCGGATTTTGCAGAACTGGGGCTGACGTTAGGGCGGCTTTGAGTTGATCACACGCCTTTTGTGCTTCTTCTGTCCATCTGAACCTTTTCTTTCCCGCCAATAAATCGGTTATAGGTGTCCTCAGCTCCGAGAAATTTGCAATGAACCTACGATACCATCTTGCTAAACCCAAAAATCCTCGTATTTGCTTTATTGATTTTGGGGCCGGCCAGTTTACAATAGATTCGATTTTCCTGGGTCTGCAGAAACTACACAGATATCATCCAAGTAACCGAAACAACAGTATTTAAGCTCAGGTGGAATCACCTCGTCCATCAAACGACTCATCGTTTGGGCCGCATTACACAGCCCAAATGGCATTACCCGAAACTGGTACAAAGGTCGGCCGGGTACTGTGAATGCTGTGATCGGTTGTGAATCTTCCGCCAGTGAAACTTGCCAATAGGCGTCTTTGAGGTCGATTTTAGAAATCACGTTAGCTTGCGGTAGTCGTGCGAATATCCCTTCGATACTCGGCAAGGGGTAAGCATCCTTTTTTGTACATTCATTCACCTTGCGAGCATAATCGTACTTTTCCTGGTTTAACGACTAACCTCATTGGAGAACTCCACGCGCTGATAGACTTTTCTATTACCCCCAACTGTAGCATTCGATCAATCTATTCATTCATCAGCTTTTCCACCGCCGGAGATACTGGATAGTATCTTTGCTTAACGGGTGATGAATTTCCTACTTCAATTTTATGTTCTAACAGCGACGTTTTTACCAGGCCATGTTTAGCGAATGAGGGAAATAATGTCTTAACCGCCTCCAACTGTTGACGTTGCATTGTATTTAACATTTCCTGGGGTGCTTCCGTTTTTTTCTCTAGCAGCTCCTCCAATTGTAAAGCTGATTTGCTTTGGTGCTAATTTAAATTCTTTCCAGAAATCTATCCCTAGTATTAATGGTTTCTCTATTGAAGGAATTACGAAGAGTTTTAAAAGTTTCTCTTGACCTTTATCTTTCTCCATTGTTGATATGAATTATATAACAGCATGCGATCTGCCGTCAGCCGTTCGGACTAGAGAATTTATTTTCTTAAATTTTGGAGTTCTCTCCCATTCTTCTAATATTCGCCCCGGTGTCTAACAACCCTTCTGCTGTTCTTCCCAAAAAGGAAATAGTCGCGTAAAAGCGGCCATCACTCTTCTTATTTATTATCGATGAGACCAAAAAGCGTTTCGTTAATCTAACGTTTCGACAAAATTTTCTCATCCGTTGTGTAGATTGTTTAGGCCCGCTCGAATGACTAGTTCCAAAAATACGAGCTCGAACTTGATTATAGCTAGCAAGCCTTTCTTCATACGTCCGTTGCGTCCGACTAGGCAAGTTGAAAATATCTGGTTTTATGCACAATTGTGCCGATAACTCAGGTAATGGCGTAGCTCTTGTCATAATTACTGAGCTAGCCGGTAAATCTGATAATGGAGATTTTAGCTTTATTTCGGGACCGTTCGTGTCTGACTCACGAATGGTCCCTTTGCTCGGTTTTCCGAGTTTTTAGCAAGACACCCTGGACATTGTGGTTTGTAAATATTTTTTGCTCCGCACCCTTCGCAAAAAACCTTTCTTTCTTTCACGCACATATCCCACCCATGCCCTTCTTTCTCGCAGTTCCAACACCGATACCCTCGTATCGGCGCCTGTACTCCTGCTATTTCGCTCAAATTAGGGTCTGCGTCTTCACCGGAAATCTCCTCGTCTAACGCTGCCACATTCCTTTTTGAAAAAGTTATATTGTGTACGGACTTTGGAAACTTACGAACTGCTACTTCTCCTAAAAGATTCTCTCGCATTTGTATCAGTTTGCGCAGATGCGCAATCGATTTCACTTGGACGTAGAGCAGTTCATGCCGTATGTCGGGAAGCAAATTCCTAGTAAGCATCTCAATCAGCTGTTGTTCGGAAATAGGGTTGGACATACGAGAAGATAGAATCATTACTTCGTCAAAAAAAGATTCAAATGATTCCCCCATCTTCTGTTTCCTTGCCCTTATTTCCTCTAACATATCGGTGTCTGTTCTATAGTCCGTGTACTGTTCTCTTAATGCCGCTCCAAAATCGCCCCAAATTATGGTTGGGTTTTCTTATCTCCATTACCACTCCCTTGCTTTTCATACTAGTAGAATGTAGAGGTTTTTACAAACGGCCTCCATATCCTGACTTAGGCAGTCCTTTGTTAAGGCTTCCAGTCTGTAAAGGAATTCCTCAACTGTGACTCCTTTGGCTGACCCATCAAACTTCAAATTCCAGCTGTGAATAAGCTGGGTGACCTTTTCGGGATTTATTCCCGTTCTATATCTATTTTGAGTGGTGTCATGACTGCGTAGTTCTTGTTGACTGGCTTCTGGCGATACTTACCGAAAACTTAAGCCAGCTAACTGTCTTGCCACAATGTTTTCAATATGTTCGCCTAACAGCTCATAGTCGATGACCCGGAACGATTCTCGGTTTGGCCTATTATTGGATCCTCCCCTGCTCCTCGGTGCCCTCCTGTCTGAGTTAGTTGTACCCCGTCCCTGTCCCCCTATTGTGCTTACGTGCTGTTACCTGCTGTGTTTCGTTCTGAGCTTCTGTTTGAACCGTTTTTTATATCTTTTATTAGGTGGATGCTCTTTAGCAACTGCTCCACTATTAGCTGTAACTCCAGGAGCCGAATGTGACTGTTTCGCAGCTGCATAAATCGATGGTTCCAAGGACAAAGTTCTATCTGTTCCTATAGCTATGTCTGCGTTTTTAACCACCACTTAGTCTTTTAGGTGACTCTGCCTGTGGCAAATTGGGCATTCTTTGAATTGCCGCACCCAGTCAGCTATACAGCTGTCATGAAAGCTGTGTAGACACAAGGTGATTAAAACTCGCTCCTCAGAATCATAATCCCACAATGGCTTGACGCAAATCTGACAATTCTCGCTGTTAGTCGTTTCCCTATGTATATTTTCCGTGCTTCGTATCGTTGCCATGTTACGTTTGTTTCTGTCGGTCGCTTTATTATATTTATTTCTTACTGGTTTTATTTTGTTGTTTAATATTTAGAGGTGTTTTATTTATTCATAAATTGCTTTCTTTAGGTTGATTCGAGGGTAACGTAGGTTTTAAGTAACTTCCCGAAATAGAATAGTGTAAATGGAAAGAGGAAAAGAAGAAAAGGAAAGTAGAGAACGTTTCTAGGCAGTTTGCTCGAGTCGACTAGATCGACTAGGTCATTACTTTGTTGCGTAATGTATCCAAAAGCTGATATATATCTTTTGTGTCGATTTCTCAAACACTGTTTTAGAGTCTGCTTATTACAAACTCAAGTGATCGATATTTAGGCTTTGCCTAATTTCGCATTCCGACTACCTCTACTTGATCCCATCTTTATAGCTTCTAATTCCCTCGGATTTCTCTAATCCATTTCTGTCTTGCTATTCCTATCCCTTGGTTTTTATAGTCTTTAGTAACTCTCTTTTTATTCAATTTTTTTATTTATTTATTTTTATTTTTAAGTTGTTGCGTGCCAGGACCAGCTCGTGAAGGATCTTTTGGTTAATATTTCGTATTCTCCTAATAGTAATTTCCTAAAAGTTTCCACGTAACTGTCCTAGACCCGGCACTGCGAAGAAAACTTCTACTCACTTATTAGGGCCTTCAGTTTATCTGTAATGCCTTTCCTTATTATATTTTTATATTGACACCTTTTAAAGCGTTGCGTTTCTTTTTAAAGTTCCGTTGCCCCATGTTGGGCGCCAATTTGTTATGGTCCAACCTGCTCTTCCTTGAACCTAACCGTACAGCTAGCAAAAACAGCCTGTAGGGGAATTCTTTTGCCAGCTCAACAGTCTCTGGTGGTCCACAGGTGAAACATAAACTCCTACAGAATCCCTTGCCAAAATCACCAAAGTTAATGAATTAGCATGAATTATTATTAAGCATTTAAAAATTTAAACTTTATGTTCTTATTATTTTATTCGAACAACACGCAGAAATTTAATTGACGGATAGAAGAAGAAGAACGCATAAACAATGCAAAAGCGAATAGACAAGAATTATAAGCATTAGGTAGGGCAAGAGAGCAATAAGTTTATGTATGCATTTTTGCTTTTGTCAAACAGTAGTGGAACCCGCGGAAGTTGTACAGTAGATTAGTGGAGTGTGTGCCGGATTCGAAGACCCATGATGTTGACAGTGTTCGAGTTCGAATGCTGCCGCCGATCAATGTGTGACACTTTTAGAACACTTTATAAACTTTGCCGAATGTTGCACAAATCTGACAGTTGCGTACAAATTATGAAGTTGGGTGTTCCCGCGTTGATCCAGAGACTTCTCTCACGGCCGGTTGCGGTGGTAAGACGTTAGCGTCTGTAGAGTCTTCTTCTGAAGATTACGTTGGAGGGATTGACTTCGCCCCCTTAGGTTTATTGACTAGCCTTGTGGCGTAGCAATGTAGATAATAAGTACAATTATTATTTGCGGCTGTAAGCCGGAGCACGTTTTGATTTATTTGGATACAAAACTGAGACTGAAGACCCTACCCTAACAGCAGTGCATCGCGCCACCAAGACGGGTCGGCAAAGCCGACTCAGCATTCCTTGCAGTGTGAAGCAACACTCCGAATAAGAAGTGTCAGCTTTCCGTTGCCGGACGTTCTTTGCGCAGAGCGCTGAACTCAATTCTGGCGCGTCAGCATTCTTTATATAGAGCTACATAGTTGCTATGAATTATTATGTTATGAGTTGTTAACTACTCCCCCCTCAATTTTATGACCGTCCTCGGTCATGTTGAATGTTTCGATGGTACGCTGTATTTCCATGAAGGCTCGTCTTCTCCTTAATGCCAGATAAAGTGCGAAGGAGCCAATTAAACCAATGTTTAGGACCACACCAGCTACGAACCAGAGTTTAGGCGAACCTTCAGATTCCACGTCATCCTTAAAGCTTTGAATGGAGAGCAGGTTCTCGTTATTCATCCGGTGTAGCAGAGGGATGCTGAGCACGGGGTCGTGCCCGACGATGTTAAGTAATGGGGAGCGCACAATGCCTGGCTGCTTGCTTAATGCTTTCCGTAGGTTTACGAACTCGGAGCCATTGATGGTCGCCGTTCTCTCGAAGGTCACCAGGTGGGTTCCCTCGACCAGTACTTCTGGGCTGCCATCGGTGCTAACGCGAGCTGATGCTTCGTTGATAATCACAACGCCGTCATCTACGAGAGTTACTTCCTGCAAGTGGCTAGGTTGAGTGTGGCATTGGGCTGCGCTCCTTGCGTGGAGTGAGCGCGCACAAGATTCGCGCCGATACCGCTCGCAGAACGTGAAGTGTGTGGTATCTGTGCATCCTGTGAGCACAAAGGTGTCATGTTCGCATTCGGCCAGCGTATCCTCGTCGAGGCGTAAGATGATGTGTTGGTGGGATACAGGGTAAACGGCGACTTTCTTGCAACTGAACTTGACTCTGGGATAGGCAATTAAAATATGAATACTGTTCTCGGACTGGAGGACTCTAATCTTGGATGCTTCTATTAAGCTGACGATAGGGGTGTCCTGTTCTACAAGAGACTTCAAGTCGGCATGGTCAAGAATAGTGGGATTTACAATGTTTGATTTGGCCAAAGTAATAGTGAGAATTAAATTTTGAATTTCAGTAGAAAGCATCCTATTTCTTGACAATAACGCTTCATACAAATGTGGAGTGTCAACCAAGTCGCATTTACGGACTCTGATCACCTTATTGATGGTGTCAGTTAACTTGTTAATCTGTTTCTGGGTTTCGGAATTTATTGTTACGAGTCCGTGACTTTTTGTATTTGCCGCGCACCTGCTCTAAATACAACACTGCTCCTGTCAGCAGTTATCGATTAACAGCTGACTGTAAAATTTTGAGAAAGCTGCGTTTTTTGGTTTGCGTTTTATAGGCATTGAAAGCAGACGATCTCGTGAATTTTAACGAAAATGGAAAAAAGTGAATTTCGTGTGCTAATTAAGCATTATTTTTTGCGTAAAAAATCCATCAACGAAACCAAGGAAAGACTTGATAAATATTATGGGGACTCTGCACCATCAATTTCAATGGTTAAGAAATGGTTTACTGAGTTCCGTTGTGGTCGTACCAGTACAAGTGATGCCGAACGTTCAGGTCGCCCAAAAGAGGTCGTCATGCCAGAAATCGTCGACAAAATCCATGGAATGATATTGGATGATCGGAGAATGAAAGTGCGTGAGGTAGCTGAGGCTGTAGGCATCTCAACTGATCGGGTACATCACATTTTACATGAATATTTGGACATGAAAAAGCTTTCCGCGCGATGGGTGCCGCGATTGCTCACACACGACCATAAGCGCAACCGTGTGACCATTTCAAAGGAGTGTTTGGCGATGTTCAACCGCAATCCAAACGAATTTTTGCGCCGTTTCGTTACCGTAGACGAAACATGGATCCACCACACCACACCAGAGACCAAAGAACAATCAAGACAGTGGGTTTCTCCGGGTGAACGTGCACCAAAGAAGGCCAAGGTGGGTCTGTCGGCCAACAAGGTCATGGCCACAGTTTTTTGGGATGCACAAGGTATCATTCACATCGATTACCTTGAAAAGGGTAAAACGATCACCGGCGAATATTATTCAGAGCTTTTGGACAGATTCGATATTGATTTGAAGCAGAAACGACCGCATTTGGCGAAAAAAAAGTGCTGTTCCATCAGGACAATGCACGGGTGCACACGTGTGTAGTCAGCATGGCAAAATTTCATAAATTGGGCTACGAACTGCTACCCCATCCAGCATATTCTCCAGATTTAGCCCCCTGTGACTATTTTTTGTTTCCAAACATGAAGAAATGGCTCGGCGGTAAGAGATTCGGGTCAAATGAAGAGGTCATCACAGAAACAAACGACTATTTTGAGGGCCTTGAGAAAACCTATTATTTGGAAGGAATAAAAAAATTGGAAAAACGCTGGACTAAATGTATAGAGCTAAAAGGAGATTATGTTGAGAAATAAAACGCTTCTTTGACGAAAAAAATATATTTTATTCAAAAAGTCACGGACTTATCAAACGACCCTCGTATCTGCCGGGAATCAGACTCAACTAGTTTAGCCTCTGTGATCTTTATCTTTAGAAGGTCCGTGGCATCGGGAGTACCCGTTACTACCTTTAAAGCTGTACCTAGGAAATCTAGACTCCTGGCAATCCTATGATGGACCTTATGGACGGACAACAAAGTTCTAAGGTGGTCCGTATCGACCTCTAGTAACTTACGCATATGCGATTGGGGAAAAGACTCGGATAATTTTTCTGTCTCGTCTATCATAACAGCGAATTCGGACAAGTTGCTTGAGTGCTTAAGAGGTCACGCTGTTCAAAAACCAGCACTTCACCATCTACGACAGGGATGTAGTTGGCATGCGAAAAGTCGGTAATCCGTGCATTCGCTAATGCCAGTGAAATGAACATCGTGAGGGTAAACCTGGAATTTAGATACAGGGTGAGATTGTAGTGCTCGGGCTTTCTTAAAGTAACCTACTAACTAACTGCAAGGGGAGTGCCTACTTAAGGTTGTCCTTGTGGACTACCCTCCCCTTAATAAGAACAGACGTTCCCAGGTCTGCTTGCACTTTTTGTTCCGTGCATAGTGGGGTTAGTTTATTTCCTAACCTCTTGTTGTTCTTTACAAACACGTGTTCTCCTACCTCAAACACACGGTTTTGACGGGAAGGGTTGCATCTTCCGATGCTGTCTTGCTGAGCCTTTGCTATTCTTGCCTTGATTTCCAGGCAGCGCTCGTGAGCCCCTGAGTGAAGAACCTCAATTGGTCTCTCACGAGTAACTGAGTGCACGGTTTTGTTATATTCCACCATGGCTCTCAAGATTAGCTCTACTGTGTCATTTGTCTTTCTGTCCAACTTCAGGCATCTGGCTATTTCTGCCAAGGTGCTGTGGAACCGTTCAACTTGGCCATTGGACACGCTGTGCAGAGGAGGCGCTTTCACAATGTCGATGCCGTAGTTGTTTTTGAGCATTGACGTGATTGTCTCTGAGTTGAAAGCGGGCTCATTGTCGCAATAGATTGTTTTGATGTTGGGGAAAAGGTTAACAATCTGCAAAAGGGGGCCTGTGATTTCCACTATTGTCCTAGATGTAACCGGTTGCACTACTGCAAACTTAAAGAATTTGTCAATGTACGTCAAGAACAGCTTCCTGTCTGTTGATAATATGTCAATGTGCACCATTTCGCCAGTATAACTGGGGATGGGCGTTTCCCCGAGCTCTTGCTTTTTCGGGTGCCTGTCGTACTTTGCTTGGGTACATACCCTGTAATTAGCAACCACTTCCTTTATCATGCTGCCCATTTTTGGAAAATAGTAGTCTCGAAAGACTTGTTTGATATTTTCCTGCGCGGCTCTGTGTGCACGGTTGTGGTCTGCAGTGACAATTTCATACTGTTCGTTTTTATCAGTTATATCTGACACGACATTCTTGCAGTGACGGAATTGAGTGGCTGGGAAGTGGGTAATGAGATCGTGTTGGAAGCTTGCCAGTGTAGGCAAGTCGCAATGGATAGCATTCACGACGTCAGGGTTAACAACTTCTTTGAGAGTAACTCTTGTCAGTAAAACCGATCAAGTAGCGAGTTTTGCTTCGGAACAGCACTAGGCTTCGCTTAAGCGGGAAATGTGCTGCTTTCAAAATGATCTGGTTCCTAAAGCAATTTAAGGGTTTATCTGTGGTTTCGACCGTGTAGGTCAGGGACAGCTCACTGTGAATAGTCGCAGCGTCTGAGTGAGGCTCGTCTTGTAAGGCATTAAGATTTTGCCTAGACAGGGCATCTGCCACGAAATTTTCCTTGCCAGGTTTGAAGAAAATCTTGGCATTGTGTTGGTCTATATAGGATTTCCATCTCTTAATCTTAGCGTTCGTGTTTTTGTCGGCAACAGCGAACGTGAGAGGCTGGTGGTCGGTGAATATGTTGATTTCCCTAGAGCCGTACAGAAAGTTTTGTAGTTTACCTAAGGCCCATACAATAGCTAGGAATTCCCTTTCGTTTGTGGCATAATTTTGCTCAGCCTGTCTCAGGGTGCGGGATATCATGGTGATCGGCCTACCTTCTTGCGATAGGACTGCACCGATCCCACTTGCTGACGCATCTGTAGTGAGGTCAAAGGGCTTTTGAAAGTCGGGGTACTTGAGTATGACATTCGTAACATTCTGGCATCAGAGAATGGATGCCAGAATGTTACAAAGCTTTTGAAATGCGCTGCGTTGAGTTTCATTAAACTCAACACAAATCTTCTTAGACATATGCCTACTCACCGAGCCGTTTTCCCCTTTCAGGATGTTAGTTATCGGACGAGCTATGGCTGCAAAGTCTTTAATGAAGACTCTGTAGTAGCTGGCCAAACCAAGGAACGATCTAACACTGTAGACACTTTTGGGTTCAGGATATTCCTGAATGGCCGTATTTGCCGCCATTCACCGAGAACGATGTCTTCTCGCGTTCGTGTTCCTCGAGGTAAATTTGATGATACCTTCAAGGATAGTAAAGAATTTTGCCTTGCCCAGATTCGCTAGAATCATGGGAATGCTAGGCATCGGGTACCGGTCAGGAATAGTTCGCTCTTTTAGCTTCCTAAAGTCAATGACCAACCTCTTGTTCTGGTTCCCGAAGGCGTCGGTCCCCTTTTTGTCAACAATCCATGTCGGGCTGTTATAGGGAGACCTTGAGGGCGTGATAATGCCGTCTTTCAGCAGTTGTTTGACCTCGTTGTTCACAAAGTCGGAGACACCCATAAGATTTGGGGACGCTCTTGAATACACCGGTTCATTATCAACTGTCCGAATTGTGGCAGTGACAGCGGTGTTAAAAGGAAGAGCTTCATCTGTCGTGTAGAAGGCTTTCTTCCTCCCTTTTATTGTGTCCTTGAACTCCTTTTTAACGGAGTCAGGTACAACAATATCGTTTACATCAGTGAAATTTACACTGGGGCAGCTGAAATAGTGAAGCTTTTCAGCGATGCCCTGGTATTCTAGGAAGTGTAGCATTTAACGTAGAAATATCTAGGTATTTCATTACCAGCGGATGGTCATTACATAGCAGCACTGCACGCGATAAAACCGGCTAGGATTCGGGTGAGAGAAGTGGGGGGGTCATCTGATTTGGTGTGCTATATGTATATGCTGGCTGAGTCTACAGAGAATGTATTTGACTTCGCGTGCTTGTTAGGGATTGATAAGCTTAAATGCACCTGAGTCGAAAGTATATGAAGACAGTAATAGAGAAGAAGTATAGAAGAGGGAAAGGGAACGAACATAAACATAGCTAAGCGTCTTCGGCTCGATCGTGCTTGCTTGCTGGTGGTGTTTTCCAGCTGATTGGCTTGCCCGCCCTACCTTGACCATTTCATCCGTTTTTTGTTTTGTTTAGAGTCTCAAATGGTCCCTACGATCGTGTCGATGGATTAGTACCCTACCTTGTTTTCACGGAGCATGACCCTATTATAAAAAGACTCTAGCACGAGTTCATTTCACTAATTGACATTTATTAAAAATAATTATTATACCTATACCTAGCAAAATTCATTTTTATACAATTAAAAATTATTATTAAAGTAGTGGCAGAATGACGCTGTGGAGGAATAATATGGCATTTATAAAATCATTAGCAATATAATACTATTATTTAAAAGTTAAAAACTAATATAAATAAATATATATAATGTTATAGTTAAAAGTTTAGGTTGTATTAATTATATATTTAAGTTAGTGTATTCAGTATTCTCATATTGTATTAGAGTAACAAATCAGCAACCAAAGATAAAATTGCGAACAGACAGACGAAAAAAAGCAAGAATAACTACACGCAAAAAGAACTGGAGACTCACTCAAGAGAGCATTTCGTATTCTTTCTTTTATTTCTCTCTCTTAGAGCACGCCGTTCAAGAGAACGATCGAAGTGCGAGTAGCTTCGCTCGTGCTTTATGCGTTATCTTCGTCTGCTCGGTGTTAGTTTGTAACAGTAATATCGCGTAGTCACTTACCCCGTTTGCCGCTATCCATCGACGAAAGCGCTTTCGGCGAAGATGCTGCAAAAGAGATTTTTTTTGACTCTGCAACGGTTGGACAATGGGTCAAACCATGCCGTTTCTGCACATAATAGATTTATGTTTCACTTTTGCTGCTCATTTGTTTAGTTTCAGATTAGTTTATGTTTTATTGCATTATTTCGCAAAAACTTTTAATATGTGTAATTTTGTATATTTAGTTGGTTTTTCGGTTTAAGGTTAATTTTTTTTGTTGTACTTTGCCTGTTTTCACTCCAGTCTCATTCTCTCACCATGAGTAAAATTATAATTTTTTTTTTCTAAGTTAACTATAGTTTAACTTGGCAGACAATTAAATTAACATAATAAACAAAAATAACACATAAAAAAATACAAATTTGGCTGCTGGGAATGGCAAAGATAGCGGGGAGCAAAGGTCGCTTATCTTTTTGTTGCCTTGCACCTCGCGCTTCACGCACTTTCTGCTTATAATACCGACATCTCTTTGTACATATGTATAAGACAAGTCACTGCACTCCACTTAAGCTTTAATAGCGTTGGCGGTCATTGGCGATTAGCCAGCTTAGCTCCACATAAAAAAATACGATTCTCCTGCAGCCCGGGACAGCTGGGCTTCTGCCCGCTCCGCGTATCTCGAAACCACTGAGGTATTGTTGCTCGAAGCGGAGAGCGGTGTAATGCAAAATTTTGAAGATAACAGCTGTTTGCAAGCCGACCTTGCAAACTCAGCAACTGGCGCTAGGTATAAAGAAAAGAGGGGAAAAATGAGGAAACCTGGTATTGCTTGCCACGATTGGAAACAGGAAAAACTCCTATATCTAATTACCTGATACATATATATGAAAATATATATAGTAAATTTTTTTGTAGATGAAAATATATGTATGAAGGCTTCTCAGGCTTGCTCGTACTTTTTTTCCCGCAAAAATGATCGGTCCGGTATGAGAGTTGAGTGGCTAATAAGCAGAGCCAAGGCTTGACCTATCCATGAAACCTTTTTGGCGCCTTTTTCCCCTAAGCCCAAAATGACGCGGTAATTTTGCTTAGTCATTTTTCCACGGGAAAGCTATCCACCCCCGCTATGTTGGCAATGAAACAATTCTTTATCGATACCAAATAACTTGCAAATCAATTCCTTTTTATTTTATTTTTATTTTTGTCATTCGCTAAAACAACCAGGAGGAAGGGGTCTTTTTATTTTAGTTTTATATATTTATATTTCAGCTATTTTTTGAAAGGCTGTAACTTGCTACTATTTTAAACCGTCACAGTCTACTACTAAAACTAAAACGAAAGTATTGCCTCCTACTGTATACTTTTAGGTGTAGCTCAGAATTAATTGGAGCGACAAGCGCTTCTACAAACCCTCCCACCAAGATCACGCTTTAGAGGGGAAACCTTTAAATGCGGGATCCACGCTTGGAGCGAAGTGAAAAATAATTTGTTTTGCCTATTGTGTTGACTTGCGGGAGTCAAAACGGCTGGTATTGTTTCAGTTTGCACCAGTGTTTGATTAAACATCCGCTGAAATCCAATTTCAATACTGTTTAACAGCTGAGTTTGCCTAATAGAAAACTCGGATAAGGCTTCGGTTTGCCTTCGAGTGGCGTCTCCCAAAGCTTGTGTGATGAGTAGCGCTAAGTTATTATTATCAGCGCCGGTATCTTGTCTACCAATACGGGACTCAGCAGATGACTGCTGCCTATTAGCATTCTTCTCGGCTTCTCCCTTATCCGCCATTGCTCTACCCCTGGTTGTAATTCCACTTTGGCTAAAAGAAGAGGGTCTAGAGCCTGAAGGCAGATCGTCGTTGGCTTCTTCTTTAGGATTATCTCCTGGACTACGACTGACTGGCATATTTTAAGATTATATTAACAGTAACTAAAGAAAATGTTTTGTTCAAGTATATGTAAGATAAAAAGTCGTATCTCAATTCATAAAAATATAAGGGTCATGCTACGTTTCAGTTTCCTGGTAGGTACAATTGTGTTTAGCCTACATTTAATGTGGACAGAATTGTTGTGAAATTTATTGTATGGCTGTAGTTTGCAAAATTGGATCACAAAATATTCACGCCACACATTCACAACTACAAGATAGAGAAAGAAAAGAATAAGAAAAAAAAGAGTTCTCAACTGATCTCCCTTACTCTTATCTTCGCTATCTAAGGTATGGGAACGACTGATTGCCAACAGATTAGGTGACATTATTAACGAGCGTCGTATCCTGCCGGATCATCAGTTTGGATTTCGTCAGGGACACAGCACTGTGGAGCAAGTACACAGATTGACAAAACACATCCTACAGGCCTTTGATGATTTGGAATACTGTAATGCTGTGTTCATTGACATGCAACAGGCATTCGATAGGATCTGGCATGACGGCCTTCTAAGCAAAATTAAAAACTTATTCCCAGCACCATATTATGGAGTTCTAAGATCATACTTGGAAGATCGGAAATTCATGGTCAGGGTCAGAAACACCTATTCGACTCCCTGCGTTATGAGGGCTAGAGTTCCGCAGGGCAGCGTACTGGGACCGCTGCTCTACTCAGTATTTACTGCAGATCTTCCCTGTCCAAACGCCTATCATATGGTAGATTCCAGGAAGGCCCTACTTGCTACGTACGCTGATGACATCGCACTGTTGTACAGCTCTAATTGTCGCAACGAGGCATTACGGGGTCTACAAGAGTACCTCACCACACTGGCTGCATGGTGCAAAAGATGGAATTTAAAGGTCAATCCACAAAAGACCACCAATCCCTGCTTCACTTTGAAGACCTTTATTCCAATTACTGCACCCATAGGAAAGTGTAATTCTAGATCAGAGTTTACAGGCTAAGTACCTTGGGATTACCTTTGATAAACGCCTGACTTTCGGCCCGCACCTGAAAGCTACGGCTCGGAGATGCTATCAAAGGATGCAACAACTGCGTTGGCTGATAAACAGGAAAAGTACCAGGTCACTGAGAGCCAAAAGAGCAGTCTACGTCCACTGCATAGCCCCGATCTGGCTGTACGGAATACAGGTCTGGGGTATTTCTGCAAAATCCAATTACAAGCGCATACAGGTATTGCAAAATCGTGCCATGCGTGCAATTACAGACTGCCCATACTATGTGCGTGGCACTACCCTGCACCGTGATCTGAATCTCCATACAGTGGAAGAGCAGATCTCCAGGCACACCAGCAGATATAGTGATAGACTTAGACGACACCACAGTATGCTTGCTAGACGCTTACTCCCTGCTAGGCCTCTAAGGAGATTAAAAAGGAAGGGTTTCGCCAAAACAATTGGACAATCTTAAAGACTCCCTCGAAATATGAGACAAAGTCGTAAGTCCTCTCATGCATTGCGCTGTTATGATACTTTTTTCCATTGTATGGATTCTTCGCTTCCAAATATAAAAACAAATATAAAAAGCGACAAGCGCTTCTACAGGAGTCCTCTGCAAGGTTGAGCTTTACCCCGGCCTGTGTTAACAGGTCCAAGCCTATGATAGCGTCGAACGCATTGAGAGAATCCAAAAGAAAAAATGGGGAGGTGTGCTTGAAGACTTTCATCAAACATTTGTGTTTGATTTCGGTGGAGCCGTGTATTGAGCTCACCGAGAAAGGGCTGGCGGCCGGCATTACATTTTTCAGCTCCTTTACGGGCCTAATGTAGTTTTTTGCCGCGCCGGTATCGATTAGCATCTTTAAGGTTCTCCCAGTCAGCCGTCGTTCAATGAACGGCAACCGTGAGCGTCCCCTAAAAAATTCAACGAGTCGTCACTGGGACGCTCGCTCCTCTACGGCCTTGGCGTAGGAGTTAGCAAACATGCTTCTCTCTATGCTTGCCTCTGCTTCTCTAGCTAAGGCCAGTGCAGATGGCAAGTCTTTTGGTTGGACCGGGAAGACCACAGCTCTAAGGGCCTTCTTGAGCCCTGAAATAAAAGCATGCAGGGCGTCGGCTCTGACCTCAGCGTTAAGCAGGTCAGCACCCTCTTGTTCATGCGTCATTACGATTTTGATGTGACAAGCGTTAGCTTCTTTTCAACTTCATCGTAGTATTGCATTAATGGTAGGTCTCCTTGCCTAACCATTTCCAATCCTTGCCTCAACAGGCGTAAGGATGTTTTGTCCGAGTACGTGCAGTCTAATCTGTCCAAAATGGCATCGAAGTTCAATACCGTATTATGGGACACCAGTAGAGCCCCGGCTGCGCCACGGATTTTATTCCTTAATATGGCAACAGCCTGATAATGGGCACTGCTGCCATTGTATGGTTTAAACAGCTCGTAGGCATATATGGCCGTTTGCCTCCAGCCCACATACTCGTCTTGGGTACCGGAGAACTGCGGTACCGATTTTATTGTATCAAGGGGAATTTCACACCTAACATCGGGGTTGACAGAGACTTTTTCATATGTTACGAGTTTGCAGGTGGAAGCAAACTCTGTACCCGCGCAGCTAGGGAATTTAGTTGAACCTGAAACTGGGATTGCTGTTGCGACAATGCCTGTCTGACGGCATTGTCGATAAGAGCTTGAATCTGACTGGGGTCCATAGTATTATCTACCGGGGCCCTATCTAACGTCTGACCTACTGCTTGGCCTACTTGCTCCTCCTCCCAGCTATTCACGCTTTCGTATTCGACCTTAACACTTCTGTAGTTATGTGCCCAACTCATTGGTTGTTGGTTGGCACACCACAAATATACTGTTGCCGAGCACAATTGATCGGCTAAGTGATATGGCAAGAAAGAGTATGCGGTAAAATTATACCAAAGTATGCAATAATTATTTATAGGGTATGCAACAATTATTTATTTGTTGAAAGTATGCAATAATATTTTGATAAAAGGTATGCAATACTTATTTTTTTATAAGGTATGCAATAAAAATTTTGCTTGCTGATTTACACAAAGCACAACTATTACGTGGCCAGTTAAACGAATTCTTTCTTTTATGAGATTTCTTTTTAGGCCATGGATTTTAAAAAAATTCATGGTCTATTGTGTTTGTCGGAACGAGTTTGTGCGTAACAGGCAGAAGGAGGCATCTCCGACCCCATAAACTATATATATTCTGAATCAGTATCAACAGCCGAGTCGATTGATGTCTGTCTGTCTGTCCGTCTGTCCGTCTGTCTGTCTGTATGAACACCTGGATCTCAGAAACTATAAGAGCTAGAGTCTTCAAATTTTGTGACAACATCCATGTATGTTGCAGTGTTTCAAAGTTTTTTTGAAATTTGGCCAAGCCCCTTCCCGCCTCTGTAAATCAGTAATAACGATTTAATATACACAATATACACCGAACAACAAAAGTTTTACATCTCACATGACAAATACCTTGCCACGGGTGTTTTCTGAAAATTTCATAGATATCGGACTAAAAATAAGTGAGATATGATCCGAATTAAACTCAATTTGAACGTATACTTATGCGCATATTAAGACCTAATTTACGCATCATACCGAAGTTCGAATTGTCGGACACACAGCATTTTACAAAACTTTTTATTTGCATAGAATGGTAACGTAATTAGCTCAGAATGCAACTTTGCCGATCAATCAGAAAATGAGGCGGTGGCTTAGTGGTTAGAGTGGTGGAGAGCGGTCCTGCGTGCGTGAGTTCGAATCCCATGCGCGGCCGGCCGGCTGGTGAAACTTTTTATTTTAATTACTTTTTTTTGGTTATTTTTTTATTCCTATAAGCTTAAATGAAAACTACAGTTATTTAATTAAATATCAATAAAAATAGTTTTCAAAAATTGAATCTCCTTTTTTTTTTTGCAATATTTAAGACAATCAATAAGTTACAAATGTTAGAGCGGGACGCCGATACATGCATGTCTGCATTTGTACATTTACGTTTCGGCGTCCCGCTCTAACACACATCAATTGCCGTATTCGGCGTATGTACGCAACTGTCAGATTTGTGCAACATTCGGCAAAGTTTATAAAAGTGTTCTAATTAAATATGTTGCGTACCAAAAAATTTAAAACGTATTGTTTGTTAAGCTTTAAAATTATTTAATAGAAAAGAAAGAAAAAAAGGAAAACATTTCACACATTGATGACCGGCGGCAGGATTCGAACTCGAACACTGTCAAACATCGTTGGTCTTCGAATCCGGCACACACTCAACTAAGCTACTATACAACTTCCGCGGACACCACTACTGTTTGACAAAAGCAAAAATGTATACATAAACTTATTGCACTCTCGCCCTACCTAATGCTTATAATTCTTGTATTCGCTTTTGCATTGTTTATGCGTTCTTCTTCTTCTATCCGTCAATTAAATTTGTGCGTGTCGCTCGAATAGAATAATAAGAATATAAAGTTTATATTTTTAAATGCTTAATAATAATGCAAATAATGCAAAATTTTTATTATAAATAACTGAAAATAAATGATACTATAATAATCCATGGCCTTCTACAGTCAGCACCTGACTGTAGCGTTCGACTGGTTTTTATTTGAACTTTATTAAGGCAGCAAGGGGTAGCTGAGAACCCCTTTGTCACCTTGGTCGCTATTAATTCAGCCCTTGCAGGCGCGCCGTCTAACTAAAGTTAGACGCTGTAACATAAAACAAAAGTACAAAAATAACAATTTACAAAATAACAAAAATGAGATCATCATCATCTCCTGGCTCTCGTCAAGGGGGATCGTAGAATGAGGTCCCTCGGCTGTCTCCTGTGGAGCCTTCTTGGTGGGCGAGCTCTGAACAGTGCCTTGGCTAGGCGATTTCTGTGGCGCTCTAGCCTGTCGTGGTACCGGCTGGAGTGCATGTTTATTGCCTCAAAGACAGTGGCTAGCTTGAGGTCTTTGTGCAGGGTTGTGTTCCGTACATACCATTCGCAGCCGGTAATCATCCTGACGATTTTATTTTGGGCAGCCTGAATGCGACGGATTTGACTGTCGCAAGCCAAGCCCCAAATCTGGCAGCCATACTGGAGTTATGATTCCATATTGGAGTTATGATTTGCTTGTAAATTGTCAGCTTATTGGAAAGTGATAATTTACTTCGCGAACTTATTAGCCAAAAGTGCTTTGACGCTGCTGCCCGTATACGAACTCTCATCGCACTCACTTGCTTCGAGAAGTTGAGGCTCCGATCCAGAATTACCCCAAGATATTTGGCCGAATTAGACTGGGGGACCATCGATGAGCACAGCCGGTGGTGTTCTCCGTTTCAGCGTGTAGCACACATTCGCTGATTTGTCACCATTGATGCCAATGTTCCAGCGTTTTGCCCATTCCGCAAATGTTGATGCGAAGTCTTGGATGCCGTCGGCAGCATCATGCTCGCAGCAGGACCTGTACGTGACACACACGTCGTCAGCAAATGTGGCCAACATTGACGTCCCGGGTAGGCTAACGTCTGGCCGTGGCATGTCGTAGCTGTACAGGCAGTAAAGCAGGGGACCAAGTACACTTCCCTGTGGTACCCCGGCTTCCACATTATGCTCTTTTGAGAGACCCGAGTGGAATCGTACCGCAAATCTTCTCATTTCGAGATACGACCTCAGGAGGCCGAAGTATGGTGCAGGCAGCGTGTTCTTTATTTTAAGCAGGATACCGGAGTGCCACACCCGATCGAACGCCTCACGCATATCCAGGAAGAGTGCGTTGCAGTACTCCTTGTTTTCAAATGCCGTTAGGATTTGCTCGACCACTCGGTGTAGTTGTTCTACCGTACAGTGGCCAGCACGAAAACCAAACTGATGCTCGGGCAGGATACCCTTCGCTTCCATAATCCTGACCATCCGGACAGCAATCAGTCTCTCAAACACCTTCGAGATCGAAGGGAGGAGACTGATTAGCCGGTAGGACCCAGGGTTCTTTTCAGGCTTTCCAGGCTTGTGAATCATGGAAATTATACCGAGCTTCCACTGTGGAGGGAAGTATTGCAGCCTCACCATTGCGTTGAATACCAACGTAACGTAGACTATCGCACATCTCGGTAGTGCCTTTAAAGTGGAGTTGCAGATATTGTCATGCCCTGGACCTTTTTTGGGGTTTTGTGTTGCGATGACGTCGGCAATTTCGCTGGGGGTGATCGGTTGTATCGGTAGGTCCATTTGGAGCGCTTGGGACAGCTGGTCATTAGTCGCGACAACATCCTGCGGACTGGCGAGGTTCAGTGGTTGGAAGCGCTCAGCAAGGTGAACGGCAAACACTTTGTCAGCCAATGGCGCTTTCCTTGCACTGCGCCTTTTCATAGCGCGCGTAGCATTCCATAGCGAGTGCGTCGCATCGCATTCGGTACCAGTGTTAGCAAGCCTGTCGTCGAACCAAGCTGATTTATGTTCGACCAGGGCGCGATGTAGCACACACTTTGCTCTGTTCCCATCCGTTTTGTCTAGCGGGTCTCGCACCTCATCCATCTTTTCCGTAAACGCCTCTTCTCAGCTATAAGGAGCAGAATCTCTCTGGTGATCGGGATTTTAGCTGCTGTGGGCCTCTGCTGGCTGCAGCCTTGATATTATGGGTGAGAGTGTCAACAGCTTCTTCTATGTCCCTTTCTGAGTTTATCGCCGTACTCAGGTTTAGAGAGGACTCCAGAAGCTCATGGAATCGTTCCAGGTCAGTGTGCCTTCCGATTAGCCGCTCCATCTTGGGATAAGCTGTAGCTGTTGCATCCTGTGTTATTATAAGCGGTAGGTGGTCGGAGCTCAGCTCAGCAACCGAGCGTATCTCAGCATGCATATCCAGTATGCCCCAGCGAAATCTATATAGCCTGGGGAGTCTCTACTGCCGTACGTGAATCTTGTAGGAGCTCCGGTTGCTAGAGAGCTCATATCTGAGCTTCGGACCAGGTTCCCCATAGCTAGTGGGATGCATTCCAGTCGCCCGCGACGAGGAGCTTGGAACATTGTTGATCCAGAATGCATTTAAATTCGTCCGTATCCCATATGAACCTCGGAGGGCAGTATATCGCACCAAAATCGACAGGGCCATTTCCCGTGTCTATGGCTGCAGACGCAACTTGCACCTTGTCAGTGGCTATTGGTGTAAGAGGGAAGTGGACTAGGCTGGATTTGACCAGGATTGCTGCACCACCTTTGGCGTTACCGTCGCTCGGGTCGTTGGCAGTGTAGGACTCGAATCCAAATATTCTGGGTGCCTGTGCCTCCTTGCAATGAGTCTCGCTGAGCAGCAGGACATCGATCTCGTAACGCCGCACTTCGGGCAGCTTAGTGGACACGCCATCGGCGTTCCACACTAAGATGCGCAGCGGCATCATTATGGCGCTTGACGCGTTTGGAGAGCAGTGAGCAGATTGATGATCTGCCCCTGCTGTTGTGGCTGTTGTTGCTGTTGTTTCATCATCATCATTAATTCCATCTGCTTCTCTTGAATCGAGCGCAACGAATTAATATTTTCGTTCAGCGTCTGCAGGATGGCTTCAATGCTGCTGCTGGGTTCCGTTGGGCGCTGAAGTGTGCCCCTAGACGACCTTATCCGGCTGCGGCTCCTTTGGCGACTAAGGCTTCTATCCTTCGGCTGTTGTTGTTGGCTATCTTGTTGGTGTGTCAGGCTCAGTGGTTGCTTGTGGTGAACGGACCCTTTAGCAACATCTGCATACGATATACCTCCTCGAGAAGAGGGGATCTCCCTTCCTCCAGATATGCCCTGTGTAGTTGGTCGCTCGTTTCTTCCTGCCACTTCACTTCTGGGTCTAGATCGCTGCATGAACGCTTGTAGTTTGGTGCAACCTTTATAATTTGCAGGATGCTGTCCACCACAATTGTAGCAAGTGCACAGCTCGATGCGTGGCCTAGTACAGTCCTTGGCTGGGTGTTCACCGTTACGCTTGCGGAGAGGCTCAATAACTACTCTCATGTGGCATAGTGAGGTACCTGGTTCATTTCGTCTTAGCGGTGTATGTATGTCAAGCACCTTGTGTCCGATTTTTTCAAGCTCTTCCTTGATCTGGTAATGTAGAGTACTGTGATGCAGGATTTTCACGCATACCCTGTAAGGCCTGTCTTCTTTTAGCTGATAACAGTGGAACTCATACTCTTCGTTCTCGAGCCAGTTGACTATGCTGCGAAAAGTGTTGGCGTCAGCCGCGTAGAGCCTCAGGACACCGCCCATTGACGCCCTGGCCTCAACTTTTTTAATGTCAACGATTTTACCGATGCTCTGCATCATCAGGGATACGTTGTTTACTCCCTCCATTACTATAGGAGGTGGCTTGGACTGCGCCTTGTTGAATGAGCTGGAGATACCAGCGGAGGCTGCATCCCGCTTAGCGGCAGCAATAGCAGCTTGATGACTGGTCACTGGGCTGGTCACACAGATCGCCTATATCATTGCCTACCTCATTATCGGCTGAGAGTTGCGCCAGTAAACCAAAACGGTTCGAGTTGCCCCCATAGCTAGGTTGTGTTGACGATAAGTTTTCACCTTGTTTGCTAATATTTTTTGATTTTTTCCGGTCAGTCTCATTAGAAACACGAGACTTTCGCTTGATTTTTTGAAAGCGCTGCGGAGCAGCACATTGGGAGCTCGGGGGAGCCGCAGTAGCCAATGATACATCGTCCGCGGCAGTTCCACTTGTATAATCCATCTTATATGAGGGTTCATTGACGGCTCTTGAACTAGTATTTGTAGACAAGCCAGAGTTTTGATTTGGCAAGTTCGGCAGCAATTGATCGCGAATCTCTCTCGGACCCGCGCCAGCAATTTGCTTCATCAGCATATAGTCCAATGGTTTTTGCGGTGGACCATTATTTTCCATTTTCCTTGGTGATGTACAGCGGCCCGAGTTTGACAATTTTAAGGCACACCTGGAAGTATGCAACAAATCACCAGGGTCCAGGGCTTTAAGCTCAACAACAGCTGTTTGTGCGAGGGCGTGGCAGCTGGGCAGCTGAGCCCCATCACGATTAAAATTTTCACTGATATTTTGAATGAAAATGTTTGAGTTTCACTGTTATTTCACTAGTAGTGACTTGGGAGGTCACTATTTACTGTATGTGCCAGAATTCTGGACTTGTCCATGGGTTTTTGCGGCGAAAACTAATTTCACTTTTTCTCGTTGTTCAGCTGCGTATTGCTTGGACACGAACCGCACTTACTACGTGTCACAAAATGTGAGATTTCTTGAGTCGTGTCGAAGAAGTCAAATGTAAAACTTACATGATTTCTAACTTAACTACCCTGTTAAATCAGTTGTTGAGTTCGAATTGCAGTTGGGCGCCAATTATGAAGTTGGGTGTTCCCGCGTTGATCCAGAGACTTCTCTCACGGCCGGTAGCGGTGGTTAGACGTTAGCGTCTGTAGAGTCTTCTTCTGAAGATTACGTTGGAGGGCTTGACTTCGCCCCCTTAGGTTTATTGACTAGCCTTGTGGAGTAGCAGTGTAGATAATAAGTATAATTATTATTTGCGGCTGTAAGCCGGAGCACGTTCTGATTTATTTGGATACAAAACTGAGACTAAAGAGTTGACAAGACATAGAGCTAAGTTTACCCTTACAGCAATGCATCGCGCCACCAAGACGAGTCGGCAAAGCCGACTCAGCATTCCTTGCAGCGTGAAGCAACACTCCGAATAAGAAGTGTCAGCTTTCCGTTGCCGGACGTTCTTTGCGCAGAGCGCTGAACTCAATTCTGGCGCGTCAGAATTCTTTATATAGAGCTACTTAGTTGCTATGAATTCTTATGTTATGAGTTGTTCACTTACATACGTCGAATACGGCAATTTATGTGTGTTAGAGCGGGACGCCGAAACGTAAATGTGCAAATGCCGACATCCATGTATCGGCGTCCCGCTCTAACATTCGTAACTTATTGATTGTCTTAAATATTGCATAAAAACATGAGATTTAATTTTTGAAAACTATTTTTATTGATATTTAATTAAATAATTTTAGTTTTCATTTAAGCTTATAAGAATAAAAAAATAACCAAAAAAAGTAATAAAAATAAAAAGTTGCACCAGCCGGCCGGCCGCACATGGGGATTCGAACTCACACACGCAGTACCGTTGTCCGCCACTCTAACCACTAAGCCACCGCCTCATTTTTCGTTCGGTCGGCAAAGTTGCATTCTGAGCTAATTCTGTTACCATTCTATCCAAATAAAAAGTTGTGTTAAATGCTGTGTGCCCGACGCTAGATTCGAACTTCGGTATGATGCGTAAATTGGGTCTTAATATGCGCATAAGTATACGTTTAAATTGAGTTTAATTCGGATCATATCTCACTTATTTTTAGTCCGATTTCTATGAAATTTTCAGAAAACCCCCGTGGCATGGTATTTGTCATGTGAGATGTACAACTTTTGTTGTTGGGTGTATATTGTGTATATTAAACTGTTATTACTGATTTACAGAGGCGGGAAGGGGCGTGGCCAAATTTCAAAAAAACTTTGAGACACCCGGATATACACGTATGTTATCACAAAATTTGATTACTACTCTAGCTCTTATAGTTGCTGAGATCCAGGCGTTCATACAGACGGACAGACAGACAGACATCAATCGACTCGCCTGTTGATACTGATTCAGAATATATATAGTTTATGGGGTCGGGGATGCCTCCTTCTGCCTGTTACGCACAAGCTCTTTCCGACAAACACAGTAGACCATGAATTTTTTTAAAATCCATGGCCTAAAAAAATTAAATTAAATGCGTATAAAGACTATCATTCAATAATACAAAAATTAAATACCGCTTTGATTAATGGCTTTCAAAGCGAACCGAAGTTGCGCCGCTGACTTAGCATTCGATTAATTCGATAATAAAAAGCTATCGACAAAATACTATCTCGGCGGGGTATGGTTTTGTTTGTTCGCGCAATTTAAACTTTGTTGCACTTGTTTCATTTATTTATTATTTATTTTTGCGGGTGTGCGTTTTAAGTGGATAATAATCTATAGTGCATTTGTATATTTACCGGTAAGTACATAAATTACGAAAGGAAAACAGGAGAACAGTGAAGTAGTTAACAGCGATCACTTGTGACCGTGATCAGCTGTTATATGTTTATGATTGCCGCTTAGAGAAATTTGTGCCTTTTTTTTTGTTTATTAGATTTGTTTGTGTAGTTTTGCCTTTTTTTAAATGTGTTGTATAATATATAAATGAATATGCGCACTTACCCCAGTCCTCTTTTGGGCCCAATGGATCGTTGGTTTAAAGTCGTAGTTATTTTTATATCATACATATGTATGTATTTATGTATATAAATATACACTGGGGGCAAAATACATGACAAACTTTTTGACTAAAGAACTGATACTTTCCTCAATTTTCCGCTACAAATTCTCTATTTTTTTCCTTTTTTTGTTTCTTCTTCTTTGATTCTTAACTCCAACCAATTCTTTAGAATATCCTTATGTTTTTTTTTTTGCTACTATTTAAGCTGGTATTTCTAATAAAGTTTTCCTGCCGTAAAAGCTGCCGCTGCTGCCAGAAAGGCCTTCAGATTTACTCTGCTCTGCAGTTACTTCTTGCGGTCCTGCTTTTTGGCACCAATTTTATTGGACATATTTTATTTGATCTGGCTTTTTCTTATTTTTTATGTATGTATGTATATATAGGTTATTGTGCAAGAACACCAGATTATTCTTTTTTTGACTATCGTGATTTATAGTTAATTTGTTCCCTTTCTTTGCACTGCTTGTATTAATTTTGTTGGTTTTTATAAAGTAAAAGGACTGCTCCCGGAAAGACTCCTCCGATCACGCCAGCTGCGTCTACGCTGTATTGTCTGCTGCTGCTGCATATAAATCCTGGCCCGACAGGTAATGAGTTTTTCTTTTCATTCGTACTTAGGGATTGATTTTTTAAAAATTTTCTTTTCCTTTAAATATCAGGTCTGACATTTTCCTTTTTTTTTCCAGCACAGATCTAGTTGTCTCGGAGGAGAATTTAAGACTTCGATGTCCTAGCAAATCTAGGGAATCGCCATACTAATTCTCTTCCTTGCCTCCTCTTCTCGACTCGACAGATTTCATTTCTGTGTGGCCAAAAGTAAGGGGACTGTCTCCTACTTTCTCTAAAATTTCCCTACTTCTAAATCCCTGTAAGTAGGCAAACTTCCTTAGACCCTCATACTAACTTATTTTTTGTTTCTTTTACAGATTGCTGCTCTTCGATGCTGTTCTAATTTTAATTTAGTTTTATTTAAATATAATTAATTATAAGTTAAATTTTTATTTATAACTTTAAACATAAGTTCTGTTCATTACAATTAGCTTATTTTCATTTAATACAAGTGTGTTAACTACATTAAGTCGTGCTCTTCCCCGTGAACGGACGTGTTTTTTTGCGCTTCAAATTTGTCGCGCTTTCATTAAAAATAACCGGTGTTTTTGTATATCTTTTATTTTAAAACCGATCTTTTCGGTAAGCGACGTTGTTGTTAGTGGCTCACCGCTATTACTCTCATTCTTATCTATCCTAATTCTTTGAGCGCGCCTAAGCATCTCTGACGCTTTGCCGCTCTCTCTGCTGCACTGTTGTTGCTTTATCGTATTTGCTCTCTCTGCTCTCTGCCTCTTGCGCGCGCTAATTCCTTTTTTTGCTTTTGTTTCCCGCCTCTGTAAATCAGTAATAACAATTTAAAGTTCACAATATTTCCCCTACAACCAAAGTTATACATCTCGCATGACAAATGCCTTGCCACGGGTGTTTTCTGAAAATTCAAAATATTTTTATGAATCGGACTAAAAAATAAGTTAGATACGATGTTGCATTCTGCGAGTCGGCTGTGTTCAATCCGAGTTTCGATAGACATATATCGATGAACACAGCTGCCCTGGTACGCATAACATCTGCTAATGGAACGAGCAGTGCAAACCCAGGCAGGGCCGCGGATCGGCACCATCTGTTAACAGCCAGATCGGTCGCCGACCCGTGGTTCCCGTTTGAGAGAGCGCCGTTTGAACCGTTGGCAGATGCCCGAATGCCCAGGCCAATGCGACCACCTGCAACTCTTTTCGAACTGCAGTTCGAGTCAAACGAGCGGTCGAGCAGTAAAACACTGCAAAATAAGTGTGTGCTGTTATAATATTAGTTAATTTCATTTTTGTTAATAAATTTTAATTTTGTGTGTGTGTAGACGCAGCTTCCCTTGGACCACGGATCCATCTGAAGACATACCTGTCTGGTGAGTCTGTTCCTTGCGGGGATCCGCTAAGGCACACTTGCCCCAGCAACTGCAGCAAATCCTGCACAAAAAAAGATCCGCGACTCAGCAGCGTCGACATTATCGACAGTGGCAGAGATCTGCCTTTCGAGCCAACACCTCCGCCGCCTGCAGGCCCAGTAATTTTCCATCCGGAGCCAAATATACCATCAGGGCCAAATCTCCATCCAGGCCTGGTGTCCTGTCAGGCCATAAATGACGTGACCTGAAATACAGAAAATGTCCCATTAGTTTTAAAAAACACCAGATATGTTCCATTAGCTTTCATTTACAATTATTGTCATTAGTGTAAGTTTTGTGTTAGGTTTTTGTGTTTAGGAAGATGATAGGAACAGAAGGATTAGGATATGGTAAAAAAATGTATGGATATTGACAGTGCCGCAGAGAGGAAATCGGGGCCCGGGGGAATCCATGTTCGGGCCCCCTCCCTTCCCGTCAAATAAATCAGCTATTTCCGACTGTGATGTAATTTTTTTAATTTGTGGATTTAAATGTATTAATAGTTTATATTATTATTCTTATAAAGTTTTATTTTAATGAAGTACAATATTATTCAGTCACTTTTTATTAAATACTTGTGAGACAAGCTTTTCTTGCTTTGGAGGAGGCGAAAACGTCGATAACTGAATTCAAGTTCAATTTTCTCGCCAATTCTGCTTCTAAACAAAGAGTTGCCAATCCTGACAGTCTTGCTTGAGTTGAACAAGAACGGTGGAAATTTTTTATCCTCGCACTGGCCACTGAAACTGGCGAGGTACAAAATATTCGCAGAGCGACACAAATGTTTGGGAAGAGATTTTGCAAGTTTTTTGCTGTGATGTCATTTAGCAACTGGAATGGAAGAAGACACGCAGTGAAGTTCGCTTCATAAATGTGCTTTAAATTAATGACTTCTGTTGATAGTTCTTGAGCAACGTCGGAAGCGTAATTCTCAACAAAGTTGTCTGCCGCGTTTTGTATCTCTTCATCTTCCATCTCTTGGAATCTCCATAAAAATGAAAAAACCTTGACGATATCTCTAATTGCAGCAAATCTATGATGAATGCCGGAGATCACTGAATATCTATTATCACGAAGAAAGTATTTCTTTTGTATTCGATTTCTTCTTCAGTGCTGTCTTCATCATCAGGCGTCGGCAAATGGTCAGCGCGTTTCTTCTTCCGAGGAACAGGCAATGTTGAAGAAGTGTCTCCCATTCCATTCGCAACCATTTTGCATTCCAGCAAAATTATATTCCAACGATCACGCAGGAGCTGCAAATCGTCAACAAGACTCTCGAGATTATTTTCTTCAATGTCGATAGTTCCTCCCCTGGCTTGAAGAACGACGTTCCTTTCATTGATGGCGTGGAGAATTTTATACCAAATATCAATCCAGGAAGATTTTTTGCAAATGGTTTTACGGCGTCAATCCCAGCAGACCATCTTGTGTCGGATAGAGTATGAAGTGAATCCGGTATTCTAGCTTTTAGAATCTCCCAACGTTGCGGACTTCCACTGAAGATGTTGAAACACTTCTGGACCACGCCGAAGAAAGTGATTGCTGAGGTGCAGCATTCCGCGGAATCGACTCCAACTAGGTTCAAGCTGTGAGCTGCACAAGGTGCTCCTTTGTACGCGCCCTTCATATTTGCGCCATTATCATATCCTTGTCCTCGACAATCATCCAGCGGGATTTTGTAATTCAGCAAAGTTTCACGTATCAAATTAGCGATAGCCTCACCCGTTTTTTCATTACAATCCACAAAGGCTAAAAAGCGTTCTTCGATGTTGTAAGTTTTTGCCTCAGTGTCGTAATGAAGGTAACGAAGAATGAAAGTTGTCTGCTCTACATGACTGGAATCAGGCGTTGCATCTACAAGGATGGTAAAATATTTTGCTTCTTCTCTCTCTTTTAGAATATGTGACACAACTTGACTAGCACAAAGTTGTATAAACTCATTTTGAATGTCGGGTGAAAGATAGTGTACTTGCATACGTTGATGTGACTGCTGCGAACGTCGAACTTTTTCCAAATGTTCACGAAGAACTGGATCGTAGTGGCTGATCAATTCCAGAACCCCTAAGAAATATCCGTTATTTCGCTCTCCAACAAGATTATTTTTCCCTCTGAAAGCCAACCCCCTCTCACCAAAAAATAGAATTATATCCAGAATACGAGTCAAAATTTCTTTCCATTTTTGGGTTTCATTCACGATTTGGTTATTTAAGGCCGAATCAATAGTGAACTCCTTGTCAATTCGCAACTCTAACTGACGCCATTTTACGTAACAATGAATATGGTCTTTATTCTTCTCATGCGATGGTAACCTTTCATGCAATTTTTTCCACGCTTTATTTTTCGAATATCCATCGGCAGTACAGAGGTGTGATCTATTGTGTGTATTTATATTCAGTAAAAGGCATGGTAAGCAGAAAAAAGCATTTTTACTTGGACTCCAGATCAACCAATCACGTGGTACCGTCTTTCCATTTGGCATGATTCTTTGTAGAAGTGATGAAGAAATGGTTCGTTTAATTTATCCCGTGGAAAAGTCGAAGGCATTTTCTGACATCCTCGCCGAATAATGTCTTGAACCACATTAGGTTGCGGAAATTCCATTTCAAGGTTTCCAATATCAAAATCATTAAGACAGTCATACCTTGCTTGTACTTTGGCTGATTCTGCTGTTTCATTTTGGTTCGATGTATGGCCAATATTCAGAGTGTCATCACGGGTCATATCTTTGGAAGGAGCAATGTAGTCTGAAGAATTCACGGGTCCTTTTTCATAAGTATCTGGAAGCTGCTGACCCTCTGAAGTTCCAGGAATGACTTCACTCGTACTTTGGGGAATATCTTTCTTCGAAAAAAAATCAAAAGCTGCAAGAGTTTTTTGTGATTTTTGTGCTTTTGACATGTTCTGTTCTCGCTCCGCTCGCTCTTTTCTCTTCTGGCTTCCGGGTTTGTGTTGATACGAGTACATTTTGGCTAACTGCAAATATATTTCTCTCGCTCGGAAGGTAAAATTAACAAGAAAAATTATCGGCGCAAAAAGTTTCGAACGATAACTGCTGAAAAGCGCGCGCAGCTCCACAAACCGATAGCGCGTTCTCATTAATCGTTACTCTTCGGGCGCGAAAATTTGAAAGGATTGATTCTATGCAAACAGTCAAAATCGTCATTAAAGTGAAGGTTTTTCGGAAAATCGCGGGCCCTTCTGAAAACTGCGGGCCCGGGGGAAACCCACCCGTCACCACCCCCCCTCTCGGTGGCCATGGATATTGATATGAATCACTAACTTACCATTTCTAGGGGAGATGGGGCGGCCTTAGTTGTCCTGGAAGGGATTCGCCGACTTGGGTGATGCTCCGAAACTCCTGAGCAGGAGCATCATATGGCTGGGCGGGTGGGCGTTGACTTGGCTGTCACCAATGGATGTTGTTGTTGTCGTTTGTGGTTGTAGAGTAGAGTTGTGTCTGGAAATAAATTGAAAATGTTATAAAATATGTTGAAGTACGTGTTTTATGTTCGTTTTTGGTTTGTTTAACTTTTGTCAGTGATGCGTCATTCGTGTAAATACCGATGACTATCGGTATTTTGTGCGGACTGCAGGGCTGGGGAAGAATCCCTCCCCTAGTGCTTCTGAGCTAGTCGGCACGACCCTATCGACAAAAAAGCAGTCCGTAACAATGATTCGAATTAAACTCAATTTGAACGTATACTTATGCGTATATTGAGACATAATTTACCGAAGTTCAAATCTAGCTTTTAATTTAATTCGTCGTTTTCTTTTTTTATTCTTATAATTTAAAAGGAAAACTACAGTTATTTAATTCAATATCAATAAAAATAGTTCTCAAAAATTTGATTTAATATTTGCATGCAATATTTAAAATAATCAATAAGTTACGAATGTTAGAGCGGGACGCCGATACATACATGTCTGTATATATCTTCGAATCCACTAAGCTACTGTACAACTTCACATCAATTTATTGCCCTCTCGCCCTATATAATAATTATACTTCTTGTCTATTCGCTTTTTCTTTTTTTTTGTCTGTCAATTGAATTTTTGCGTGTCGTTCGAATTAAGTAATAAAAATATAAAATCTATATTTTTAAATCTTTCCAAATAAAGCAAAATTTTCTTTATAAATAACGGAAAATATATGATACACGGTATACTGTAATAATCCATGGCCTTCTACAGTCAGCACCTGACTGTAGCGTTCGACTGGTTTATGTTCATTTCTACCGCGTTTCCGTATCGTCCGTTATGCGGCGGTGCCTCTCGGTCGGTTAGGCGGGAGGTGGACTTCGTTTGGGTTCCACGCGCAACAAGCATCGGCTTGGTGTCGTTGGACCACTTGCTAATACAGTCATTGTATTCAACGTCCAATAACAATTAACTTAATTTTACATTAATGAAATGTATTGATCGAACTCACATGGATGATTCTCCTCCTTAAGTCAGGGGTTGTTTTTTCTTGGTTGTGGGGCTACCTTCTACACTTGGAACTTCCCTCTTTACATTGGGGTCATCCTTCATTAATTGTTGTTGTTTTAATTTTTGGTACTTTTAAATGTTTGTTGTTTTGCAGTTCTAACAGTGACTAGTGCTGTGTAACAAAATTGTTTTTGGTCAATTTAGTATCATCAGCGCACTGTATTTTATAAGTCTAGCACTTTTAGGTTCTCTTTTAGTTCAGGTCCTTTTTATACCCTTCGACCATTGAAAATGGTCAAAAAAGGGTATACTAACTTTGTGCAAATGTATGTAACAGGCAGAAGGAGGCGTGGGAGACCCCACAAAGTATATATATTCAGGATCACTAGCCAAGTCGATTAAGCTATGTCTGTCTGTCTGTCCGGATGTCTATCTGTCTGGATGTCCAGATGAACACACAGATCTCAGCTATTATAAAAGCTAGAGACACCAAATTTTGCATTAAGGTTTCTGTTTATCCGGGACAGGTGAAGTTTATTTCAAATGTTAGGTGCCACGCCCCCCGCCCACGAAAATCAATAATTTCATCTTTTAAGCTGATTTGCGAGCGACATATAAAATATACAACATTCTGAGTAAGACTTTACTAAGCTAATTATTACCAACATAACGTCAAAATTTCAATCCGATCGGACAACAAACACAGACGTTATTAAAGAAAAACCATGTTCGCTTTGATTTTGTGTACAGACCAGCAAGCTGTGACGTCATTGCAATGCTCATGTAGGAAAGAAAAGGAAAGAGAATGCGAGCACGTAGCGCCATCTGTTGTTCTTCTCTTCTTTTCTATGCACACGCATTTTTTGCATTTAAACGCACACACACACATACATATGTCGAATTCTCTTCGTCTCCCATTAGAGCGTAGCGCGTTTCGAACAATTCACAGGCGATTACTCAAGCATACTCCTGCTCGTTTTCTAACAGCCTATACGAAACCTCGAACCACACTCGGCGGCAACGTCGCGACGCATCGCCGTGCAACTAAACAGTCGCCCCGCTCCAACGGTAATTGCAGAAAAACGACGGACAACCACAATGCAAAGACTCAAAACATAATACGATGAAATAATTCGAGGTTATGCGTAATGTTCTACTACTACTACTACTATTACTCCGACACATACATTTGTGATTGACCAATGAAATGATACACGTATTCATACACAGACGCATATAAAGGCTTACGTTACGATATAATAAGTAGAAGTATTGTACAATTATTGACTCTTTTTTATTTCATTCAGGTCCTCGTTATGTGTACCACTGTTACAGTTTAACGTTGTAGAATTATCAGTGAGTTGCTGACGGCTTTTTAGAATTCTCGCCGCTTAGCTTCAATATTCTGGTTCGTGATATTGTGGGGTTTAAAATCTTTCGCGTAGTTTACATTTAAAACTTAGTGTGAGCTCACGTCTGGGCGCCAATAAGGCAATTCGCGAGTGCGTGATGGTGAAATGGTGAAAGGAAAATTTGTTTAAAATGGAGCGTGGGGACACAGATCATGAGAGCGATAGAGCGACAGTTCCACTTAGGATGGGTGATAAGTGACCAAGAGGTCAATATTTACGTCTTCGAACTGTGTAGTTTAATAACTGCCTCTTGAAAAAGTTTGTTTGTTTAACGAAAAGAGTGGCTTGAGGCCGCGGACAGGCTTCGCATATTTTTAATGCTTTTTGAAAGAATGGAGCAAGAGTGCGAATAGATTTCCTAGTGGAATGACGCAATGGGATAGCGCTAGAGCGAGAACTGGGTTCCCAAGTGGCTATGAAAACTGTTTTCAATTTCCATAGTAAATATAGTGAGGGTGATAACTTGCATATATTTTATGGAGTGTCCTATATTGCAAGGCCTTATCCAAAGTGAATTTACCCTCCAAAAGGGTACAATAATGGTATGAAAATCGGAATTGTACAAAGAACGCCATCTAAACTATATTTATTCTGAGCCAGTATCAAGAGCCAAGTCGGTCTGTCTGTCCGTCTGTCTGTCTGCCCGTCTGGACACCTGGATCTCAGAAACTATAGGAGTTAGAGTCTTCAAATATTTTGACAACATCCGTGCATGTTGCAGTGTTTCTAAGTTTTTTTTTGAAATTCGCTTCTGTAAATCGGTAATAACTATTTAAAATTTACAATATACACCCAACAACCAAAGTTGTACACATGACAAATACCTTGCCACAAGGGTTTTCTGAAAATTTCATATAAATCGGACTAAAAATAAGTGAGATATAAATCCGAATTAAGCTCAATGAAGACCTAGCTTACGCAAGCATACCGAAGTGCAAATCTAGCGTCGAAAACACAGCATTTTACAAAACTTTTTATTTGGTTAGAATGGTATACCGAATTGGCTCAGAATGCAACTTTGCCGATCCATCTTAAAATGAGGCAGTGGATTAGTGGCTAGAGTGGCGGACGGCAGTCCTTAAAGATTTTGTGCGTGAGTTCATGTCCTATGCGCGGTTGGTGCAACTTTTTCTTTTGAATCCTTTTTTTTGAATTTTTTAAAAATTTGATTTCATATTTTTATGCATTATTTAAGACAATCAATAAGTTACGAATGTTGCAGCGGAATGCCGATTAATGCATGTTTGCATTTGCACTTTTATGTTTTGTCGTTCCGGTCTAACACACATCAATTACTGTATTCGGCATACATACGCAACTGTCAACTGTGTTGTTAAGCTTTTAAATTATTTGATAGAAAAGAATGAAGAAAAACATGTCACATATTGACCGTGGCAGCAATCGAACCTCGATCTCTATAAAAAAAACAATTGGCCTAAGAGTCCGACACACAGTTCAACTCCCGCGGTTTTCCTGACTGTTCGGTGTGACGTAAAAATGCATATGTCAAAGGTTCATTTTCGTCTTTGTCCGACATAATGTTAGCACAATGAGCTTCGGTCGCACTGAAGTTCTACGCACAACTGTCTTGTGTCGCACTCATCTTCTACGTGCTTACCATCGAACCACACTCGGCGTCAGCGACAACACGCTCGCGCCGCGCTATTACGGTTCTTCCCAAAACTACCACATACAGACGACCAATAACTGCGCAATTAGAGGCTGATGCAATATTTCCATTATGATGAAATTACTACTCTGATAAAATACACTAAAAGCATACCCATACACTAACACATACAAAATTATGCTCCGACACATACATAAACTTATTGCCCTCTCGCTCTATCTAATGCTTATACTTCTTATCCATTCGCTTTTGGATTGTTATGTGTTCTTCTATCTGACAATTAAATTTGTGCGTGTCGTTTGAATTAAATAATAAGGATATAACATTTATATTTTTAAATGTTTAATAATAATCGAAATAAATCAAAATTTTCATTATAAATAACGGAATATACTTTGATAATCCATGGCGTTCTACAGTCAGTACCTGACTGTAGCATTCGACTGGTTAGGCCATGGATTTAAAAAAAATTCATGGTCTACTGTGTTTGTCGGAACGAGTTTGTGCGTAACAGGCAGAAGGAGGCATCTCCGACCCCATAAACTATATATATATTCTGAGTCAGTTTCAACAGCCGAGTCGATTGAGCCATGTCTGTCTGTCCGTCTGTCTGTCTGTCCGTCTGTATGAACGCCTGGATCTCAGCAACTATAAGAGATGGAGCCATAAAAATTTGTGACAACATTCGTGTATATCCGGGTGTTTCAAAGTTTTTTTGAAATTTGGCCACGCCCCTTCCCGCCTCTGTAAATCAGTAATAACGATTTAATATACACAATATACACCCAACAGCAAAAGTTGTACATCTCACTTGACAAATACCTTTCCACGGGTGTTTCCTAAAAATTTCATTTAAATCGGATTAAAAATAAGGGAGATATGATCCGAATTAAACTCAATTTAAACGTATACTTATGCGCATATTAAGACCCAATTTACGCATCATATCGAAGTTCGAATCTAGCGTCGGGCACACAGCATTTAACAAAACATTTTATTTGGATAGAATGGTAACAGAATTAGCTCAGAATGCAACTTTGCCGATCGAACGAAAAATGAGACGGTGGCTTAGTGGCTAGAGTGGCGGTCAGCGGTCCTAATAGATGTAATGAGTGCGTGCGTGAGTTCAAGTCCCATGCGCGGCCAGTGCAACTTTTTATTTATATTACTTTTTTTTGGTTATTTTTATTATTCTTACAAGCTAAAAGGAAAACTACAGTTATATAATTAAATACCAATAAAAATAGTTTTCAAAAATTAAATTTTATATTTTATGCGATATTTAAGACAATCAATATGTTACGAAAGTTAGAGCGGGACGCCGATACATGCATTAATGCATTTTCACATTTACGTTTCAGCGTCCCGCCCTAACACACATCAATTGCCGTATTCGGCACACATACGCAACTGTCAGATTTGTGCAACATTCGGCAAAATTTATAAAAGTGTTCTAATTAAATATGTTGCGTACCAAAAAATTAAAAAATTATTGTTTGTTAAGCTTTTAAATTATTAAAAGGAAAAGAAAGACGAAAAAATATCGAACCCGAACACTGTTAACATAATTGGTCTTCGTTCCGGCACACACTCCACTAGGCTACTGTACAACTTCCGCGACCGCCACTACTGTTTGACATAAGCAAAAATGCATACAAACACTTATTGCCCTCTCGCCCTACCTGCTTACAATTCTTGTCTATTCGCTTTTGCAGTGTTTATGCGTTCATCTTCTTCTGCCTTCAATTGAATTTGTGCGTGTCGTTCGAATAAAATAATAAAGATATAAAATTTATATTTTTGAATTGCTAATAATAATCCAAACAATGCAAAATTTTCATATAACGCAAAATAAATGATATAAGGTATACCATGATAATCCATGGCCTTCTACAGTCAGCACATGACTGTAGCGTTCGACTGGTTTTTAATGTAAACTCGAAAAGATCGAAGCGCAAAAAAAACACGTCCGTTCACGGGGAAGAGAAAAGTGAAAAATTGTAGATATTGATATAACTTTTATGTACTGTTTTTCCCGATTATGTTATAAGTGTAGTTTGCTTGTTTTCCATAACTGTTTCTTTCCTATATTTTTGGAAAGCTTGGAACCTTATCTAGTGCTTACTCTACCGAATATTTCTGATAATTACGTATTTCCTTTTTATTTTCTGTTTGTTTATAAGTATTTCAATGTTATCTTGTCTGGCTTTTTCGTATTGGTCTGGGTCTGTTGTCACTCTCCTGCCAAAGAATACTGTTAGTGCTCGTTTCTTTGTAATGAAAGCTGTAATTGTACTCGTAAACTGCAATTTCTAAAAGTTCTTTGAAATTCCTCTCCGTGTCTTTTTTCTTGTTCTATCTGGCCGTTAAGGGTACTCTTATGCATGAACTTATTTGAATGGGAATTGAAAGCTTTTTCGTTATCCATAACGGATCCATGGGGACTCCGAAATGAAATATGATATCAGAGGAGTTCTGATGTCCTATTTCGCTTTTGAATTTATAATTCTAGCTTGCGCTAGTTTAAAGAACTTATCTATTGCATTGAGTACTAAGTGTCGTTCGGTAGAGAAGATGTCGATGTGCAATATGTGACCGGGGTATTCTGGAATAGGAGTTTCTTGAAGTTTGGGATTCGGGGGGTGCCTGTCGTATTTAACTTCGTTGCAAACTTTATATTGCTTGACTAAGTGTATAATTTTTTGTTTCATTCTTGTGAAGTAATAGGTTTCTGCTAGTTAATTTTGATTTTCTAGAGTGTTTCGATGAGCTCTCCTATGTTTTGAAGAATTCTTTCTTTCTGTTCTTCCTGTTCTCAAGTCTTCTACACTGGACTGGGTGAATCGACTTTTGATTCCTTTAAAAGGACTTCTATAGATTGACTGTATTTTCCCATTTTATCTTCAGTCTTGCCGTATGTCTTGCGATACAATTTATTCGATCGCGAAATATGAAGCAGTAGTTAAATGGAACTTCTTATTGAAATCTGGGTAACGAAGAACTATTTCTTTCGACAGTAAGCTACATTTAAGATTTTTAAAAGTGTCTAGAGCTCCATTGTTGAAAATATAATAAAATCGTCTATGTAAATAAAACATATTTTTCCAATATATTCTCGAAGTATGTCATTTAATACGCGTTGCGAAATTGAGGGCGCATTCTTTAGACCGAATGGGAGTCGTGCAAACTCATATTTTTCGTTGTTTACGGAGAAGGCGGTTTTTTCTATGTCACTATTTTTCAAAGAGATTAGATGAAAGCTACTTTTCAAATCTAAAACTAATATGGTTCCCTAATTGGGTAAGTACATCATTTATCTCGGGAATGAGGTATTTATCTGCATTGGTTATTTTGTTGAGTTTGCGATAATCTATAACCATGCGATATTTCTTTTCGCCTGAAGCGTCTGCCTTTTTAGGTACCATCCACTCTGTTGAATTGTACGAGGACCTAGAAGGTCGAATTAAACCACCTTCTAATCTGTTTGTTTACTTTATCTTTTAGTGTCATTGGATACTGATACAATTTCGAGTACTCGTACACCGGAGTATCGGACGAGGTTCGGATCTCTGCCTTCACATTTGTTGTGTAGCTCAGTTTCTGGTTTGGGTCTGCGAACAAGTCTGAAAATTACTTGAGTAATTCACTTTGCTTTGCTGTAATGGGGATGGGGGAACGTCATAATTTACCCTTCGACCTTTGTTCAAACGTAAAGAGAACATCATTGTACGATACTATTCACTTAAAAAAAATTATGTAACTTTAACCTTCAGAAACGTCTGTATATGAATAGGTGTATAAGATAACAACGAAAATGTTACAATTTAGAATAATGAACTCCAGTATGCAAGCTCTAACTTGCAAGCTCAGCGTCTGCAGTTGGAGGAATATATCAAGTGCCGCTAATTTGGTCAAAAATCCACCAGCTGTTGAAAAATAACCGGCCCCAAAGCTAGGCTACTAACTAAGCCGAATCTGCTGAGTCCATGTTGCGTCAATTGTTGCAAAGAAGAGCAACTGACAAAAAACCGTCAGATATTCTGGCTCAGATACATACATATTTACAAATTATGGCGTTTAATTTCACCTTACGGTCGCCAGTCTACCTTTTAAACTGACACAAGCACTTGATTCAATAAACAACCCATTTTGAATAACTTCTATGTTTATTGTTATCGGGTTGAAATATAGACGATATGAAGATTTAATAGTTGTCAAAGTATTGATTCAAATCAGAAAGGTATTACTTTTATAGGGCGCTTACAAATCGATTTAAAAAATTTAATGCAGAATTGCGGAGACGGAGGACATGGCATCCAAAACTTAAAATAAACTCAATCGCCTTGGCTTGTGATTCTAAGCAATAATGTATATAGTAGCATAATATGCTTCTCATATTACGCTTACATTAACTTAAACCTAACAAAAACAACGCGCATACAATCTTGCGCGTGCATAAATACACAACATAACGTAACGAAACTTGAATCCACAAAAAAGTAAAGCGCATGATTGTTGTATAACTTCATCATTCTTTTTGCATACACTTAAACACAAATAAATAAAATTGCTGACAAACACATTTCCGTTTCTCACGACTCACTTCGAGCCGATCAAATTCTGTACATTTAGTCTTAAGCTGACAGTTTTAAAATAAAGACGCTCACTGAAATTCTTCGTGTTTCAATTTATACTTGGCTTCAGCGTTGATCTTAGTCTTCGTTACAGACGGATCATTTATTTGACTCAAAATAGTAACTACGTAAGTGGCGCAGCCGGTAGGATGATACTAGTTGATGCGATATTAAACATATTCAATTCTCTGTGTATCATCCGCTAAAGAACTACAACTTCAATATCTCGCGTCGGTAAATCGGTACAATTGGTTCAAAAGAGAAAAAAAAAATTTTGTAAACCAGCAACATATCCGAAACCACAGAGTGATTGTGAAAGTGAACAACTTAAAATTGTATCAAATTTTAAGAAGACGCCTTTGAATTCGCTGAGTAGTAAATCCACAAAAGGTTACTCAAAACAAAGCGAAATAGCAAAGTTTGCAACACATGATAACAGCTAAACTAAGTGAAAAACTAAATAAACGTAACTACAGCTAAGTGAACTACAATAACAACAGTTAACCTAAGCGAAAACTAAATAAACTTAACCAAAAATAAACGAACAATAATAATAACAGTGTAACTAAGTGAAAAGTAAATAAACCTAATTACAACTAAGTGAACCATAATAATAACAGCTAAACTAAGTGAAAACTTAATAAACGTAACTACAACTAAGTGAACTACAATAACAACAGTTAACCTAAGCGAAAACTAAATAAACTTAACCAGAAATAAACGAACAATAATAATAACAGTGTAACTCAGTGAAAACTAAATAAACTTAATCACAACTAAGTGAACCATAATAATAACAGCAAAATTAAGTGAAGACTAAATAAACTCAACTACAACTAAAATGAATTATAATGATAACAGTGCAACTAAGTGAAACATTATAATAACAATAAGTGAGCGAACAACAAGAAACCCTATCCAAGTTACGAACCGACAAATAAACCAACAGCAAATACACAAACATTAATCAAAATTCAAAACCAATAAACCACAATGGCAGTAGCAGCGCCAACACAAATAGAACTGTCTGACTCGAATATGATTCAAGTCGAAAGACAAATACACGCAATTGAGGTTTTCAACGGAGATCCTAACACCTTGTACACTTTCATCAGTCGCATCGACTTCATCTTGGCCCTCTATCAGACTACAGATGAAAAGCAGAAGTTAATAATCTTTGGACACATCGAACGGAACATCAGTGGCGATGTTATCCGCACCCTCGGAGTGACCAACCTCAGCAGCTGGAGTGAACTCAGGACTCAACTTATACTTAACTACAAGCCCCAAGCACCGAACCACCAACTTCTAGAGGAATTCAGGAACACACAATATCGAGGTAACGTTCGTCATTTCCTTGAAGAAGCCGAAAGAAAACGGCAGATACTTATAAGTAAATTAGAACTAGAAAACAATATTACTGAAACCACTCTATATACTAGATTAATACAAACCAGCATCGAAAATCTAATTCAAAAACTTCCAAGCCACATTTATCTCAGAATAATTAACTGTAATATTCCAAACCTGAGATCATTAATAAACATATTACAAGAAAAAGGTCTTTACGAGGCACCAACCTCAAGTAAAGATAATATAAAGCCAACTTCAATTCCAAACAAAGTAACAAACACTCCCCAAAACAGGCAAATGAGCAATCAAACCAGACCCCTTGCACCCTTCCAACCATTCTATAACAACGTCTATCAACCCTATCACCAAGCATATTCTCATGTACCCAGGTTTAACACAAATCCGATACCTCAATATCAAAATAGACCTATCTACCCACAACCTAACATACCCCTGACACAAGCACCCAGACCAAACACAGCTTTTAACCGACAAAATATTTTTGACCAAAATCGCTTTGGACCTAGCCACACTCACATGCCTACAACATATCCACAAACCGGAAACGTACAGACTAATAACCCAGTAAAAAGACAGAGACCATCAGACAGCGGACAGTCTAAAATGAGCATAGAAGAGCTAAGATACCAAGAAGTATCGTCTAATCAACCCGAATATCCTTATAACTATAATTACTATTATCCCTACTATCCAGAATATTTTCAACCTCAGCCTCGTCCCTATCAATCGAACTATACCCCAGAATTAATTCAATGTCCCCCTGAACAGAACTATGACAATTCAGAAACAACAGAAGAGGAGACACCAACAACAAATGACAACGAACCAGACAACCCCGAACAAGCAGAAAATTTTCGGCTAGTAGCCCCGGATCAAGCCAATTTATAACGATCAAACATAATAATACCGAATTGAAATGTCTAATTGATACAGGATCTACGATAAATATGCTCACGCGAAATATTTTTCAAACACCAACACAAGAAACCAATTACCTAATCCACACCAGTAATGGCCCGTTAATAATTAATGAACTTACGAATATACCACCTAACAACTACTTCCCTATTGCCCAAGAGTTCTTGATCCACCAGTTCTCAGATCATTATGACATGCTGATTGGACGCAAATTGTTGTCCGAAGCCAAAGCAATAATCGACTATAAAAAGAAAACTGCCACTCTATTTAACAAAATATACAAGATAAAAGACGGTAACAACATTACAGAACAGAACCATATTCAAATGGACCCTTCATTTCCACAAGACCCCACTTACTTAGAAACCTCCACACTTCAGGAGAACTTGTTCCGATTAGAACACCTTAACGTAGAAGAAAAACTGAAACTAACTAATCTACTGACAAAATACCAAGACATCCAATTTCGCGAAGGTGACAAGCTCACGTTCACAAACCAAGAAAAACATAGTATTAACACCACACACAATATCCCCGTCTACTCTAAAGTTTATAGTTTCCAACAGACATATGAAAAGGAAGTAGAATAACAGATCCAGGATATGTTAGAACAGGGCATTATCCGAGAAAGTAATTCACCATACTGTAGCCCCATTTGGGTCGTACCAAAAAAACTAGATGCTTCTGGACAGCAGAAGCTTTGTATCGTAATAGATTATAGGAAATTGAACGAAATAACAATTTATGACAGATACCCCATACCAAACATAGATGAAATATTAGGGAAACTAGGGAGGTCAAATTATTTCACAACAATAGATCTTGCAAAGGGCTTTCATCAGATAGAAATGGACTCAGAGTCAATAGCCAAAACTGCCTTCTCTACAAAATATGGACACTACGAGTACACACAAATGCCATTTGGGCTTAAAAATGCCCCCGCTACATTTCAAAGATGCATGAACAATTTACTCCGTCCACTTTTAAATAAATGCTGTCTAGTATACCTAGACGACATCATAGTTTTCTCCACATCTTTAGAAGAACATCTTCAAGCCTTACAAGCTGTTTTCGAAAAATTATCACAGGCAAACTTAAAATTACAACTAGATAAATGCGAGTTCTTAAAACAAGAGACAACTTTCTTAGGACATGTTATTACTAAAGACGGGATTAAACCAAACCCGGATAAAATCAAAGCTATAGTTAAATATCCGTTACCAAGAAAAACTAAAGAAATTAAAGCCTTTTTAGGACTTACAGGATATTATAGGAAATTTATACCTAACTTTTCAGACATTGCCAAACCCCTGACCAAGTGCCTAAAGAAAGGAGCAACAATAGATATAAACAGTTTAGAATACTTAGAAGCATTCCAAAAGTTAAAATTATTAATCTCTGAAGATCCGATCCTAAAAATACCGAATTTCGAGAGGAAATTTACATTAACAACAGATGCCAGCAATGTAGCTTTAGGAGCTGTTTTATCACAAGACGGACACCCTATTAGTTACATCAGCAGAACACTAAATGAACATGAAATCAATTATAGCGCCATAGAAAAAGAATTATTAGCAATAGTTTGGGCCACTAAAACCTTCAGACACTATCTGTTAGGACGACATTTCGAAGTAGCTTCTGACCATCAACCCTTGTGCTGGCTACACAAATTAAAAGAACCTAATTCAAAATTAACAAGATGGAAAATTAGACTTTCAGAATATGACTTCGACATAAAATATATAAAAGGAAAGGAAAATTACGTAGCAGACGCACTTTCTAGAGTAAAGATAGAAGAAACATTTTTTTGTGAATCTACACAACATAGTGCTGAAGAAGACAGTAGCAATTTGATCGGACTATCAGAGAAAGCTATCAATCATCATAAAAGACAAATCATCTTTACCAAAGGTCCCAATAAAACAGAAATAGAAACTTACTTCAAAAAACAAATTATACACCTTTCATATGAAGAAATGACCCCTGAAATAGCCAAACGATATCTACTCGACTACTTTTGTTCAAAAAGCAGCGCTCTGTACATCGAAAGCGATGCAGATTTCGAAGTAATTCAAAAAGTATATAAAGAGACAGTGAATCCAAGATATACAAAGATTTTCCGAAGCCTCATCTTACTAAAAAACATTCCCACATACGCAAATTTCAAAGAACTAATCCTAAAAACACATGAAAAACTTCTACACCCCGGAATACAGAAAACTGTAAAACTTTTCGGCGACATACTACTTCCCAAATAGCCAACTCCTCATCCAAAATATTATTAACGAATGCCAAGTTTGTAACTTAGCAAAAACTGAACACCGAAATACAAAAATGCCAATGAAAGTCACCCCTAAACCCGAACATTGCCGTGATAAATTTGTAATAACATAGATATCTATTCCTCTGAAGGGAATCACTATTTGAGTTGTATTGACATTTATTCGAAATTCGCCACCCTTGAGCAGATTAGAACAAAAGATTGGATAGAATGCAAAAATGCTCTAATGCGCATATTCAATCAGTTGGGGAAACCCAAAATTCTAAAGGCAGACAGAGATGGCGCATTTTCTAGTTTAGCCCTCAAACGTTGGCTCGAAACTGAAAACGTAGAATTACAACTCAATACCACAAAAACAGGTGTTGCAGATATAGAAAGGCTCCATAAAACAATAAACGAAAAAATCCGTATCATAAACAATTCCGATGACAATGAAGCTAAACTCAGTAAAATAGAAACGATTCTTTACATTTACAACCACAAAACCAAACATGACACTACTGGACAAACTCCTGCCCACATATTTATTTATGCTGGACAACCAATTCTAGATATACAACACAACAAGGAAATAAAAAATAACGAAATAAACAAAGACCGCACAGAATACAACGTCGACACTAGATATAGAAAAGGACCATTGCAAAAAGGGAAATTAGAAAACCCTTTTAAATTAACAAAAAACGTCGAACAAACTGACGAAGACCATTATAAAATCACCAATAGGAATAGAGAGACACATAACTACAAAACCCAATTTAAAAAACAGAAAAAAATTAATGAACTTCCCATTCCGCAGGCCCCTGGTTCATCATAATACTCCTCCTCACGTTTACAAAATTATGCCAAACCCAACAACTTCAAATCAACAACATTGACACTAACCACGGATACCTCCTATTTTCCGATAAATCGATTCAAATTCCTTCAGAATACGAACATCATTGTCTTCGCGTAAACCTTTCCGATATAGATAACCTAACCCACTATTTTAACAATAAGATAACTAACTACACTAATATTCCCCAAATTGACCTTTTGTACAATAAAATGCGAAGAGAACTTAGCGGAATAACTTTACACCAGACAAATAGACAGAAACGAGGACTAATCAACATAGTAGGATCAGCGTTTAAATATTTATTTGGAACATTAGATAACAATGACCGAACAAAGATTGAAAAACAATTAGAATCAGTAGCAACAAGTTCAATAAATTTACATGAAATAAATGACATAATTCAACTCATTAACAGTAACATACAAAGAACAAAAGAATTCTTAGACGAACATAGTAACAGAGAACAGTTAATATACGAACTTACCCAATTTACCGAGTATATAGAAGACATTGCAATGGGAATGCAACTTTCGCGACTAGGACTATTTAATCCCAAATTACTCAATTACGACAGACTAGAGAACATTGACAACAGTAACATCTTACAAATTAAAACATCAACCTGGATTAGTACTAACCAAATACTTATCATAGCACATATCCCCATTAAGCAAAAAACTGTCCACACAATTAACATAATACCTCACCCAGATAATAACGGGTACCAACTCGATCACAACGAAAAAGATACTTATTTTGAAGAACATGGCAAAATTTATAATCAAAATTGTAAAGAAATAAGTAACGAATGTATTAAGAACATTATAAAAAGAACTAAACCAATTAGCAATTTTGTCCCCACAACAGTTAACCAGATAATTAAATACGTTGAACCAAACAATATCATTACTTGGAACATAAAGAATACTATTATAGAACAAGATTGCCAAGAAATAAATAAAAATGTAACAATTAACGGCAATAAAATAATAACAATAAAACAATGTAAAATTAAAATAGGAAAAATAACATTAAACGAAAACAAGCTAAATCCCGAAATAAATCTAACCCCATTGTACACACCCATTGAACTAATAAAAATTGTAAGGTATTATAAGTTTATGATAACACGGTCACACTTAAGCGCCTTCATGTCATGTAAATTCGTATTAATAAAGCAGTTGGAACACAAGCTTGTATGAATACACAACAAATTGGCGACGAGGCACAAAACTAAAAAAAAAAAAGTGCAAAGAAAAGACAAAGCAAAAACGAAAATTGAATTGGCGGACAGATTAAAAGCAAATGAACATTAAAAAAGAAAATTCTGCCAACATGACCGAATCAGCATCTCTTCAAAAATTCTGCCAAATGATCAGCATTCCTGAATTTAATCCAGAAAGTGAATCATTTTTGATATGGAAGGAAAAATTTGATATCCATTTGTGCGAATTAAATATAAGTGAAGAAAACACGCAAAAGGCATCGTTACTAAAATCTATTGGATCAGTAGCGTACACTGTTCTACATAGCTTGTGCAGTCCACACTCACCGTTATCTAAAACATACAAAGAACTTTGTGAAATATTGCTTATGCATTATACACTTCCAACACTTGTGTTTCGGGAAAGAAAAACATTTCACATGTCCACAAAAAGTGAAAACGAAACCGTTGCAAGTTGGTATGCACGTGTCAAACAGTTAGCATTGAATTGCAAGTTTGGACAAAATCTTGAAGCATTTGTTTTAAACCAATTCATCATGAGTCTTCCAAGTGCAATTTTTGAACGGTTATGCGAAGAAGACGAGCATCTATCTCTGTCGGACGCATTAAGAAAAGCAATGATAATGGAAACGAAGATTACCGCTAAAAGAGCTGAAGAGAACGTGAACTACGTACTCGTACATAGAAGCAACAACGATAACTTCAAGGGCAAACCAAAGGCGAAACACAACGAAGGCAAAGGCAAAAGCAACGAGACGGAAGGCAAAGGCAAAGGCATGGAGAAAAAGGCATGTTCGCATTGTGGCTGGCGAAACCATAACTCTGACGATTGCAAATACAAAGGCTATGATTGTCGTAATTGTGGAAAAAGAGGGCATCTGGCGAAAGTTTGTAAATCAAAATCTGTAAACCATATATCAAAATTAAATGATTTAAATGTTAATTCAATTACTAATGAAATTGATCAAAGTTTTTCAGTATTAAATGTGGCTTCAACTACAACTATTAGTGATGTGTATACCTTACCTGTAATTATTGATGGATGTCACATGAATGTTGTTTGCGACACTGGTGCACCTTGCACATTGATTCCAAAAGCAACATATGAAAAAGCAATTAATAAGAGGACACTAAGAAAATGCAAAGTGCCGTTTGTAAATTATAATGGTGACACTATCGAGATTGTTGGTGAGTACGATGCAATGATTGAATACCGAGGCATAGTTAAACAAATGATAGTCGTAGTTACAAATACAACGAGTCCAGCTTTGCTTGGTAGGACATTTTTAAGAGCCTTTAATTTTGATTTAATACAGGTAAACAACATAAATGTGAACGAACAATACTCTGTACTTACAGAACAAATTAAAAATGAATTTTCGGAAGTATTTAAAACCGATTTAGGTTCATTCAACTCAAGTAAAGTAACATTGCATTTAGAGGATGGCTCTAAACCAATATTTTTCAAGCCAAGGCAGTTACCACTAGCATGGAAAGAGAAAATTGAGCAAAAGCTAAGAAATCTTATTGACTTAGGTGTTTTAGAGCACGTTGACAGTTCTGATTGGGGAACTCCATTGGTGCCAATTTTAAAACCAGATGGTGATATTAGAATATGTGGTGATTATAAAGTTACTCTAAACAAATGTCTGATTGATGTAAGATACCCATTACCGAGAATTGACGACATATTTGCAGCACTTCAAGGAGGCACATTATATACAAAGCTTGATTTAAGCAATGCATATAATCAACTACACTTAGATGAGGAATCTCAACTAAGATGTACTTGGAGCACGCACATTGGTCTTTTAAAAGTAAAGCGATTACCTTTTGGTATAAAGACAGCAGCAGCTATATTCCAAAAGACAATGGAATGTTTATTTCAAGGCATGCAAGGCATAGTAGTTTATCAAGATGATATTACTGTGACTGGTGCTAGTTTGCAGGAACATATAAAAAATTTAAAAAATGTGCTTAGAAGATTGAAGTCAGTAGGACTTAAATTGAATGTCAATAAATGTGAATTTTTCAAGTCCAAGATCCGTTATTTGGGATTTTCTATCGATGAAAACGGTCTGAGCAAAAACAAAGACAGGGTATCCTGTGTGTTATCAGCACCGACACCTAAAAATATATCACAGCTTCGAGCTTTTATAGGAATGGCTAATTACTATTCAAAATTTGTAAATAATTTTGCTCAGATAATGAGTCCATTGTATAAATTATTGCAAAAAGACGTGAAATTTCAATGGTCCGATAGTTGTGAAAAGTCATACAACAAAATTAAAGAACAGATAACTTCTGATCAGGTGTTAGTTCACTATAATCCTGATTTACCAATTGTACTTACCACAGACGCTAGTTCTAATGCAGTTTCAGGTATTTTAGCACACAAATTCTCAGATGGTCTAAAACCAATTGCATTCATTTCAAGGGCACTATCAAAAAGTGAAATCAACTACAGCACGCTTGATAAAGAAGCGCTTGCTATTGTATATAGCGTAATGAAATTGAAACAATATCTGTTAGGTATAAAATTTATTTTGAAAACTGATCACAAACCTCTGTTAAGTATATTTGGAGATAAGAAAGGATTGCCACTTATGGCATCTGCACGATTGCAAAGATGGGCATTAATCTTATCAGGTTTTCAATTCACAATTGAACACATTAAAGGTGTGTCTAATGAAGCAGATAGCTTGTCAAGAATTCCGCAATTTGAAGTGATTGATAAAAATGATGATTTCAATTATGTCAATTTTATACAATCAAACAGTCCATATAAATTGAATTTTATGAGCATTGCTCGTGAAACACGACATGATTCGATCTTGTCAAAAGTTTGTGAATCCTTAAAATTTGGATCACTACAAAAATTAAATAAAGATACATTTGGTAGCTTCATCAATAAGGCCAATGAATTATCTGTAGAATATGACTGTATAATGTGGGGTCATCGTGTCGTTATCCCAACTAAACTCAGGCAACAGATTCTACAAGAATTTCATAAGTCACATCTTGGTATGGTGAAAACCAAAATGTTAGCTCGTTCATACGTATGGTGGCCAAATATGGACTTAGAAATTGAAAATTTGATTAGAAAATGTATTCCTTGCCAAGAGCAACAACCAAGTCCAGAAAAGTCTTCATTGATACCTTGGAAAACAAATGGACAAATTTGGAGCAGAATCCATGTAGATTTTGCAGGACCAATTAAAAATTATTATTTAATGGTTGTAGTTTGTTCTTATTCCAAATGGGTTGAAGTTTTCAAGACAAAAGACATTACTTCATCATTCACAATATCTAAATTGCAAGAATTGTTCTGTAGAAATGGTTTAGTTGATACGTTAGTTTCCGATAACGGAAGACAATTCACGTCCAATGAGTTTAAAATGTTTATGACCAATAATGGTATAAATCATATATTGACATCTCCTGGTCATCCAGCAACTAATGGCCAAGCAGAGATTGTCGTCAAAACAGTAAAAAAATCGCTTTATGCAAGCATGAATTTTGACAAAAATTGTGATTTTGACATCACATTAAATAGATTTCTAATGGACTATAGAAACACAATTCATTGTACAACTGGGGAATCACCTGCTAAATTATTTCTAGGTCGAATGTTGAAAACACGATTTTCATTGTTGAAACCACCTTTGGTGACAGAACACATAAAACAACAACAGGACAAAAGTGTTAGAAATTACAAAGGCATTAGAAATGTCAGTTTTTCAAAAGGTCAACAAGTCATGGTCAGGGACTATACAAATCCAAACAAGGCAGGTTGGACTCAGGCAGTTGTAAGCGAAAAACTTGGATCTCGATCATATTATTGCATCTTAAAGCACAACAATCGAGAAATAAAACGTCATCTAAATCAAATAAGAAATCAAGATAATGTAAAATTAAATGAAAATGAAGAGCAAAACACAGATGTTGATAATAACATTCATGTAACAACATCAAATGAAAATTGTGACAAAAACACTAAACAAACGTCACCAGTAAGAAAATTGAGACCACGTAAGGAGGGAAAGGTAGTGAAGTCTATTGACAATATCTAATTATAAAATTTATTTAAAAAAAAAAAAAAAAATGTAAATGAAATGAAAGTAAAACAGAATGAATTGAACAACCATTGAAATTTAAATGAAAATGTAAAATTTAAACAATGAACAATGTTTAAATGAATACTGAATTTTAACTCAATATACCAATGTAATCTCATATGTATAAAGCTTATATTATTAATAACTTAAGATATAATACTTGTTTTATGCATATATGAATATGTTATATTAATAATTGATAAGCAAAACTTAGAAGGGGCATGTAAGGTATTATAAGTTTATGATAACACGGTCACACTTAAGCGCCTTCATGTCATGTAAATTCGTATTAATAAAGCAGTTGGAACACAAGCTTGTATGAATACACAACAAAAATAAAACCAATAGAACATAAGGACATTGTAAAACTAATATCAAATAATAATATTACAGTCTCTATTATTGTATCACTCATTAGCCTTACATTTTGTATAGTTTGTATCTACTTAAAACTAAAAACAACAAAAACTATTATGCAAACACAGGATACAAACCCAACTGCATTACCAAGATTATATGCGTCAACCCCAATAGAAGCATAAGCTTCCTTTTAAGGGGAGGGAAGTAGCATAATATGCTTCTCATATTACGCTTACATTAACTTAAACCTAACAAAAACAACGCGCATACAATCTTGCGCGTGCATAAATACACAACATAACGTAACGAAACTTGAATCCACAAAAAAGTAAAGCGCATGATTGTTGTATAACTTCATCATTCTTTTTGCATGCACTTAAACACAAATAAATAAAATTGCTGACAAACACATTTCCGTTTCTCACGACTCACTTCGAGCCGATCAAAACTCTGTACATTTAGTCTTAAGCTGACAGTTTTAAAATAAAGACGCTCACCGAAATTATTCGTGTTTTAATTTATACTTGGCTTCAGCGTTGATCTTTGTCTTCGTTACAGACGGATCATTTATTCGACTCGAAATAGTAACTACGTAAGTATATGTACTTTATGGGGTCTCCAACGCCGCTTCTGACTGTTACATAAATTTGCTCAAAGTGAGTACACACTTTTTTGACCATTTTCAATGGGCGAAGGATACTAATGTAAGATGGTATACTTTGATGCAGGCTGGAAACCCCACCAAAAGAGGATAGTTGGCATCCTTGGGAACCGAAGAATGATGCCAGAATAGAGTTGCGAAAGAGAGTTGTAGTCGGTCGTCTCGCGTAAAAAGTTGAAAGTAGAACGTGTAGAAATTAAACCGCTATTAAGTTGCAAAAGTTGTCAAATACTAATGTTGAAGCCCGACAGAATTAAAAATAAAGATAAATGTAGCTAAGCTAGATATTAAGAGAAAACAAGAAGTGTCGCTAAGCTTAAGCTATGTTACTCTCTTGGTTTGACGATCGGCAAATGCCGACGGCGAATTCGGGGAGTGTGGTCGGATTGTGGCCCACTCTCCGCAATCAATTTTTCATTCGTTGTAAAGCAATCAAAGAAGCCAGCAGCAGCAATAAATTGTCTTTTGAATTATTAATCTGAGCCACCGCGTCCTTTTTAATTTTTTTGCAGTTTTTATTCTCTAAAAATGCTTAGAGATTTTTCATTGGCGCCCGAGCAGGGACTTCGGTGATTAACAATAGTGATTAACAATTTAATTAGTTTTCGGTGACAATTTATTTTGTGCTGTTTGTGGCAATTGCTTCGCGCGTTTCGTGTGTATAAAATAAAATAAAGACAATCGTTGAACAAGTGTCCAAGTGCTTGTGGGAGTCGCCAACAATTGAAGCTCATCAACTGGACCAACAGCTGCCAAGCCGCCACATCGTCGCCGTTGGACATATGGATAATAATCGTCGTTCCATGTCTATTGATTCGCTAGACAGTCTCCAGGTATTCAGTGTCAAAAATTGAGCGTACACGTAAATAGTGTTTTGTGTACTGTCGCTTGGGTCGACATTAAATTATTTAAGAAATTTAATAGCTCAATTTCTGACACTCATTTTGCTGCACAAATATATAGAATCATATGTATGTATATGTATGTATTAAAAAATTCCCGCCTACCTAAGTAAATGAATTACCGCCAAATATTGAGCAGAACAAAACTGTTAGGAGGTACATATATATAGACACACACATATAAAAGCGAACATACATACATACATACATATGAAGTTTAGTTTATACTAACAATTTGTTATTCGCATTATAACAAATAATAATAAACAAAAACGGCAATATTTATCTTACATTGAATAATAAAATTGGTGGCTTGCATATTAATTATTTTAATAATTAAGTGTGTGTGTAAATGCAAATATACATATTGACCGCTAACTTGGAACATCTGTGAATACATTGGCGTTTGCATATACACACATACATTTGTCGTTGCGTTCGTTCACCTCGAACCTTCCTCTGGGCTTACATATTTTCGTTATTTCGACTTTGCTTGCATTTGGCGCTGCTTGCATTTCATCACCCCGCACCCCGCATATTCTATTGCTGTCTACAAACGTAGCGCAGAAACCGTTTGGTTTAATTCTCATTTTCCCTTGTTTCTTCTTTCGTTTGTTGGATATACATACCACTTCGAGTGCGTGTGCATATATTCTCTCATTACTTTGCATACCCCGCACCCCGCATTTTACATTGCTACCTACAAACGTAGTTACAGCAAAAATTTAGCCTGCCTTACTTTTGATAGCTCATTTTCGTTTGTTTGCTCACACAACGCATAGGTTGCGCGAGTGTGTGTGTATAGGCAAGCTAGATTTACATAGTCAGCATCGTTGCGAGGGTAGCTCACAAAGTTTGTGACATTTAGTTTTTGTTGAGTTTTATTTATTTTATCAGCCAACATGTCTGAGACCGAGAAGGCAAGTGAGAAGCCACAAATCAGCAAGACAAGTTCAAAATTAACACTGTGCTTGCAAAGATTTGACAAAGTTAGTGCTGATATTGCTCGTATGCAAACAGCAATCAAAGCAAAGACCATATCATTTGATAAAACAGAGTTAGCGTGCCGATTAGAGCTGCTAGAAGGTTATATACAAAAGGCAATGGATTTACAGGCTAATCTCGATAATTTAAGCCCGCTTAATGATTCTAGAGGGCCATTAGAAGACTTGTGTGTCGTCACAAGGGCATTGTACATTAATGCATCCAAGCCGACTTCAGGGCCAAAAACTGAGAATGATTGCTCCCTAGTTTCGAGCCAGCGATCTCAGTTGCCGAAAATGCGTTTGCCAAAATTTAGTGGCAAACATTCGGAATACAAAAATTTTATGTGCCTCTTTGAAAGTTTAGTCGATGATGACAATTCTTTGTCAAACGTCGAAAAGTTCAATCACTTAGTCTCGTGTTTGTCAGATGAAGCATTGGGGGTAGTTAGGCCGTACCAACTAACGGATTGTAACTATCCAAAGGCCCTCGCTAGTCTTAAAGCAGTATATGACAACAAATGTCTTATATTCTTTGATACAGTTTCGCAAGTGTTTGATATACCTAGCATGACAAAACCATCTGCGTCGAGTTTAAGATCGATCATAGATACGGTGTCTGCTATTTATGCTTCGCTGTCGTCGTTAGGTAACGACAAAGACATTGCTAGTGCAATGATAATTCACATGGTCATGGCAAAGGTGGACCATGTTACAAAATCTAGTTTTGAAGAGCAGGTTGACTATGATACGCTGCCATCTTGGGAAGATTGTGCTAGACAATTGAATAAGAGATATCAGAATCTGTCAGCAGAAGAGTCAACTCGGGACAAAACAAAGTCGCGAGTTGACGCTAAGAAGCCCCATCAGTTTAAATCGTCCTTTGCTGATGGAGGGCGTTCATCATCGTCTGTGTGCGTCTTCTGCAAGTCAGAAACGCACAATCTTGATTCGTGTCCATCGTTTGCTGCTATATCAGTTATGCAATGTTTTGAATTCGTCAAAACAAAAAAGTTGTGCCTAAATTGTTTGATTGTGGGTCATATGGTGTCAAAATGTAAGGCATCAAAATGTCGAATTTGTTCGAAGCCTCACCATTCGCTGCTTCACAGGTATACTACTCCTGCTCAAGGTGAGGTATCCACTCTTCAAGTGACTATGCCAGATTCGTATTTAGGGCATGTAGCAAACAATGAACAAATTGTTCTCGCCACAGCTGTCGTTAATGTAAAAGACAGATTTGGTCAGTTGCATCCTGCACGGGCCTTACTTGATAGTGGCTCCCAAATCAATTTGATGTCTGAGAGCATGGCCCAGATGTTACGGCTCAAGCGGGAGCCAACATCATTAGCTATCTCGATGGTTGGTGGTGCAACAATTGATAGCAAAAATAAGATATGTGCTTCTATTCAGTCGCGCATAAACTCGCACAATTTTTCGGCTGAATGTTGGGTATTGAAATCCATTTCAACAACACAGCCTGGACATTCCATGGGTATTTCAAATTGGAAAATACCCAAAAATATACAACTAGCAGACCCAGAACTCAATAGACCTGCTTAGGTGGACATTCTTTTGGGAGCAGAATTGTTCTACGAATTATTGTGCGTTGGGCAAATAAAATTGGGTTCTGAACTTCCTATAATGCAAAAAACGCTGCTAGGATGGATAGTAGCAGGCAAATGTACTGGACAAGTGCCTAGGCATCAGTTCAGTGGGTGTTTAATGGCCCAAACTAATTGTTCTCTCGATTCGTTAGTTAACCGTTTCTGGGAATTGGATCAATCTCCATTCGAATCGAAGGCTGTTCGCCAAACAGCTGAACAACAGGCTTGTGAACTTTTCTTCGAGAAAACTGCAAAACAGTTATCTTCTGGTAGTTTCCAAGTGGATCTCCCTTTCAAGACCGATCCAAAAGTTCTTGGCCTGTCCTTTCAAACTGCTGAAAGGCGTTTTTTGCAACTTGAGCGTAAAATATCAAAGGATGCAGTTCTTAAAACTATGTACCATGACTTCATGAAAGAGTATTTGGATTTGGGACACATGTCCATTTTGAAGTCAACTCCTCTAGAACAGCATTATTATATTCCTCATCAATGCGTTCTTAGGCCTGAAAGTTCCTCCACCAAGCTTCGTGTAGTTTTCGACGCTTCTAGTAAGACGTCAACAGCTGTTTCACTTAACGAAACACTGATGGTGGGGCCGACAATTCAGAGGGAGCTTTATTCAATCCTGATTAATTTCCGATTGAATAAGTATGCCGTAACTGCTGACATTTCAAAAATGTATAGGCAGATAAATGTCTCCGAAAAAGACAGAAATTTCCAACTTATTCTGTGGAGAGAAAATACTTCACAAAATATTCAGGCATACCGACTTAATACAGTCACATACGGTACAGCTTCTGCACCTTTTCTGGCGATACGCTGCTTGTTTGAGCTAGCCAACATGCACGCACAATTACATCCTATTGGATCAGATGTGATTAAGAAGTGCTTTTATGTTGATGATATGTTGGCAGGAGCAGATAGTATACAAGAACTTTACACTATTTGCAATGAAGTTCAGAAGATATTGGAATCAGGATGTTTTCCACTTGCCAAGTGGGCAACAAACTGTAGAGATCTGTCGTTCAAAACAAAAGCTAGCGAAGAAGGGCCTCTCTCTTATGACGCTAAATTTCCGCTTTTAATGACAAAGAAGTCAGGATTTATTCAACTTTTTGTCAGATATTTGCATCGTAGGCACTACCATGTTGGCCCAAAAGCTCTAGTTGGACTTTTGAGGCAGCAAATTTGGGTAGTAAATGCTCGAAGTTTGTGCACTGCAGTTGTTCGGAATTGCATACACTGTTTTCGATACAAGCCAAAATTGTTGGGGCAAATAATGGGAAATTTGCCTGCTGATCGTCTTCGAGAAGGTCGGCCGTTTCGAGTATGTGGAGTCGACTTTTGTGGGCCTTTCTATGTTAGCTATAGAATCAGGGGTAGACCACCAATAAAAATGTGTGTTGCCGTTTTTGTTTGTTTTGCCTCAAAGGCGGTTCATTTAGAGTTGGTAACCGATTTATCGACTGATGCCTTTTTGAACGTTTTTGAAAGGTTCATCGGGAGACGCGGATTACCGGAGACGATATCCAGTGACAACGCGACAAATTTCGTTGGAGCGAGCAACGTTCTGAGGGAGCTGCAGACGGCGTTCCACAACAACGAGGCGAGGCTGGTGAACTTCGCGGCGGGGAGAGGAGTGCAGTGGAGGTTCATTCCCCCCGCGCCCGCACTTCGGAGGACTGTGGGAAGCCGCACCCATCTGGTGGACGTCGAGGCGCTGCTCAACTCCAGGCCATTGCTCGTCGACAGCAGCGATCCCAGCGATGGAGAGGTACTGACGCCAGGCCACCTGCTCATCGGTCAGACTTTGTTGGCGCTGCCTTCAGGATCCGATCCAGACGGGAGCAGCAGCAAACAAGGACGAGGATACTTGAGGCTGTGGCAGCAGTTGTCGGCGCTCAAACGACACTTTTGGCGCAAGTGGTCCAAGGACTACCTGCTCAGCCTCCAGCAACGAACGCAGTGGGCCAAAGGCGAGGACAATCTCGAAGAGGGAGCGGTCGTGCTAGTTCACGACGACAACACACCGCCTCAGCAGTGGATAACCGGGCGCGTAACGCGCACAATTCGAGGGGAGGACGGCAAGGTTCGGGTAGCCGAAATAAAAACACCGGCAGGCGCAATTAAGCGACCTATTCACAAGCTGGCCCGACTCCCGATGTGTTAAAGACCGGAGCTCTTTAACGGGACCGGAATGTTGAAGCCCGACAGAATTAAAAATAAAGATAAATGTAGCTAAGCTAGATATTAAGAGAAAACAAGAAGTGTCGCTAAGCTTAAGCTATGTTACTCTCTTGGTTTGACGATCGGCAAATGCCGACGGTGAATTCGGGGAGTGTGGTCGGATTGTGGCCCACTCTCCGCAATCAATTTTTCATTCGTTGTAAAGCAATCAAAGAAGCCAGCAGCAGCAATAAATTGTCTTTTGAATTATTAATCTGAGCTACCGCGTCCTTTTTAATTTTTTTGCAGTTTTTATTCTCTAAAAAAGCTTAGAGATTTTTCAACTAAGTTGTTTACAATGGGGGGCTCGTTCCGGTTTTTGATTTATATCGGTTAATACAATACGATGAAAAGTGAATAAACTTGAACATTTTTGTAATAACGAGCAATAATTATTGAGTTGAACAGTTGTGAAAAGATAAAGGAATTTTTTGTCTGAAAAGTCGCCGTCAAACGCGAGAAACGCCAAAAACGAGAAGTGCACACGCGTTGGAAGAATGAATGAACAGTACAAGCAATGAGGATCAGTATATAGAAGACAGCGAAGAAGAAACCATAATGGAACAAGAAAACAAGAAAAAAAAACTAAACGGCCGCGCACAATTTTGACCTCAATGCCAAAATGCGTCAGCTTATGCAGTTGTTGTCACTTAAAGTTGAAGTTGATGAACAGCGCGAAAATCAAGTGAAAATTACAGAAAACAATTTTGAAAAAGTGGGGAACGATCTTGATGGTGTTTCAATACCCGTTGTCAAGAAAGAATACTGATTTAATTGTGGCTCGTCAAAACATAAAAGGAAGGAATGCACATCAGCCACAAAATGTTTTCGCTCGAACGAGGAAGGGCATATTTCACGCAGTTGTTGTTGTTGTATTTCAAATAGTTATCGACTTAAAACAATTCTTTTAATGGCTTACAGGTTTGAACGGGTTTTTATTTACATAGTGCCGTTTCGAAAAGCACCCAGTCTTCTGTCACCGAACGAAGCAGAAGCTGTAAAAAATCAGATCAATGAATGGGATGGGTATTGTACGCGAATCATTTTCAAACGTAGCAAGTCGAGTGGTCGTGGTCAAGAAGAAGGATCAAACATTGAGGATATGCGTCGATTACCGTAAGCTGAACAGCATGGTACTTCAGGATTTGTGGCACAGGAACCACTTATTGAAGATGTTCTTGATAAAATACAAGCTGAGACATTTTTCTCAATTATGGACTTAGAAAATGGATTCTTTCACGTGCCCATCTACAGCAGAGTATAAACTTCCTTGGTCATACAGTGGCAAACGGACGAGTTTGGCCTGGAGCAGACAAAACATCAGCAGTAAGACGATTTGCTTATCCCAAGAATATAAAAGGCGTCAGAAACGATTGCTGGGTTTGACTGAATTTTTTCGAAAATTTGTTCCGTGTTATGTTGAGATAGCGCGCCCGTTAACGAATTTGTTCAGGAAGAACGGTCAATTTATAATTGATAATGCCGAAAAGGACGCAATTGAAAGATTAAAGCATCTGTTAACAAGGAAGCCAGTATTGCACATATACTCCAGGGAGGCAAAGACAGAGCTACATACAGACGCTTCCAAGGACGGGCTAGAAGCTGTGCTGCTGCAATGTTTTGAAGGACATATGCAACCCGTATATTTCTGGAGCAAAAAGACGAGTGAAGCCGAGGCAAAGCTGCATATCTTGAGAAATTCCGCCCTTAAGATGTGGTGGAATGGGTACCCTCATAACAAGATTCGCACCAGATATGGAACATCGTCGTACTTTATCTCGCATTAAGAGGGTAAAAATTCAAAGTATATTTCTACTTCTATTGTTTGTATAATACATAGTAAAAAATTGGGCAAACAAGAAGGACGTTTACATTGTGTCGGAAAAGGTGATGTTCCCCTGCAAACGTTGCATGTAGACCATCTTGAACCGATGGATATGACTTCAAAGATGTATAAGTACATTTTTGCAGTGGTAGACGGATTCTCCAAATTCGTGTGGCTGTACCCTGTGAATTCGAAAGGACAAGAAGAAGTCGTGAAGAAGCTAAAAGAATGGGCGAGTGTGTTCGGATTACCTGCTCTTATAGTAAGCGCTAGAGGATCGGCGGTTACATCAAAGTTTCTGGAGGTCAACATGGTGGAGCAGATTTGCACAACAACCGAAGTTGATGATGAACCTGCTATGTGGTATAAGTATATGCCACGTGTACAGATGGCAATTAACTCGCACGTACATTCGACAACGCTGTCAACGCCGTCTGAGATTATGTTTGGCACGAAGATGTGTAAGAAGGTGGAAGGTCGTTTGCCTGACATGCTGCAGCAGGAGTTGGCCGAGAAGTTCAACGAGAAGCGACAGCAGCTTCGCATAGAAGCAAAACATGGCATTGAAGAGGCACAGAAGAATTACAAGATGCACTACGACAAAAAGCATCGTACGGAGCAGATCTACAATTTGGCCGACTTAGTCGCTATAAAGCGAACTCAATTTATTGCAGGCCGAAAGCTGGCTAGCGAATATCTTGGTTCATATACTGTCATAAAGGTTAAGAGAAACGGGCGCTTTGATGTGAAGAAGGCATCAATAAACGCCGAGGGACCAAATATTACTGCAACAAGCTGCGATAGTATGAAGTTATGGAAATATGTAGCCGAAAACGAGGATATTTTGTCATCCGGGACGGATGAGGAAGATCAGGAGAGCCGAATGTAAGATGATATACTTAATGTGCAGGCTGGAAACCCCACCAAAAGAGGATAGTTGGCATCCTTGGGAACCGTCGGTCGTCTCGCGTATAAAATTGACAATAGAAGGTGCAGAAATTAAACCGCTTTTACTTAAGTTGTAAAAGTTGCCAAATATTAAGTTGTGAAGAACACTGAAGTTGTAACGCCATTATTTTTGTAATTAACTAACCATACTGAATTGATTTGAACCATAATAATAAAGTCTTTTTAATAATAACCTCACATAAATAGATAAATAAATGGAACGTACATGAGAATTGAACACACATTGACCTTCTGACTTGCCGTTCGCCACTCTTTCCACTCAGACATTGCCTTACTCCTTTAAATTTCGGCAAAGTTGCATTGTGAACCAATTCTGTTACCATTCTATGCAAATGAAAGGTTTAATAAAATGCTGTGTATCTGACGGTTGATTTGAACTTAGGTATGCTTGCTTAAATAAGGCGTGCTTAAGTACATACATGTACGTTCACGTATTTGTAGTTCGATTTAAATGAAATTTTCACAAAACGCCCATGGCAAGTTTTTTTTCAAATGAGACAATCAACTTTGGTTGTTGAGTTAATATCTTATCTTGATGGCTCTTGCTCGTAAGTTTTTGAGATTTTGGTGTTCTTACAGATAGATAAACGGACGGAGAAAGGCATGTGTAAAGAAAAGACACTTCTAAACACTTGTTCGAGTTTATTTCAACTGATCTTAAAATCTAATGCAGTGCTGTAAGGAACCGCGGTGGTGGTTATTTTATTTATAGTGCAGGAAATACGACGGCCATTAGCTCTCGCCTCTGATTCCTTTCTTTCTTGTAATAGATGAATATTCCTGCTATCACAATAGTCACTAGGCCAAGCGATATATGTCCATTCGCGGTATGAAAAACCAGATCCTCGATGCGTACCCTTTTGCCTTCCAACTCCTTCAGACTCTTTCGTACGTGATACAATTCAATGGTATTGTTAACCACAACGTGGTGAATAGGTGTTGGTACCCAAGTTTCGACATCATCTAGCACCTTCAGAATATGGGGTGAGAAGGTTACCGTATCAGTCGAAGTAATTATCTCTAATCGTGATATCAGCTATTCGAGCAGTACATCCTTCAGGTACATTGATAATTCATAGGCTTGGCAATTTGACTACTTCGTGGGTGTCTCCGCATGCCATATGGGCCGATGTGTGTCTTGATCAGCCAGCGGTTTCTTCCATTAAGTCTTTTGTAGTACATGTCCTCGGTAAACTCATCCATTTCGCAGGACTGTTTATTGTTTGGCTTGATCGGCGATATCTCACAGCTATGGTCGTCTGCATCCTTCCAGGCCCAGCTTCCTTCGCATAACCAGGTATCCTCGTTTCCTGTTGACAGCGATTAACTTCTCCCGTTAAGCTCGGTGCTGTAGATAAGCGATTCCGTTTTAATCTTCGGAATCCACTTTATGTCCTGAAGTGGCACAGGGACGACATTGAAAAGACTGGCATGTTTATTGACATAGATGGGCAACCGTGCATCGACTAGCAGTACATATTCATTAAATATAGCTTGGGCTTTCATCAGCTTGTAGGCTAGCTGTAGCCTGCTAAGAGACCTTCCGCCGGCTAAGAACTAATCTCTCTTTAATTTATTTTGAATTTTGTCCAGCTCGGCTACCATCTTCTTTGAGTCAATCAGGGCGGGGTGTACTTTTCCCAAGTTAATGTCCGTTACAAGCGCGATAGCCGCAGATTGTAGTTTTTCCGCGTCGTCAACTCAGCAGCATGAAGAATTTAATCGCTTCGGAATACACATAAAAATTATCCTTTAGCGTGTTCTGTATTTTGTTCATATCGCTTGTAACGCGTTCGAAGTTTTTGTTCACTTCTTCTGTGGTTATTCGCACTAGATCGGACGTTGCATTTATAACGGAGGCTTGGCTGTCCATATATTCGGTCAGCTGTTTCCCGTTTTAAATAATTTTCTCCATGTTCTCCCTTAGTCGCTCTGCTGTTCCGATGTCGAAGAACAAAATGAACCTTCTTTTCCTTTTTGAAGATTGCGTAATGATTTTATTCCTGTCCTGAATGCTGTCTACCTTGGCCTTCATGGTACTGCAGACTGATGAGCAGTAATCGGTGAATCCTCCCAATTTTTTACAAATTGAGGAAGTTGTGTCCAGGAAATCATCGGCTTGTCGAAGGAATGTAAAGTAGGCTTGCATATCATAGTAGAACAATAGCTGCCAACTTCACGATACGACTTCAACTTTCTTAATTTTGTCCATCATTATCGTCGTTTTATCCTCTAAATTTTGGATACTTAGCCTGCTAACATTGGTTACAGACGTTGCAGCGGTGCTCGCTACTTGGACAATCATGAGAAGGCTCAAGATGACATTTGTTAGTGTCTATATTGATTTAATTGTCCGCCGCCTCTTTCCATTTGCTGGTGGACAGGATCTTGTGTTTTCTCGTTGCATTGTTGCTTTCCATTCGATGGCAGCAAGCAGATCTTATTCAATGGCCTTTTAACTTCGCCATTGTTGGTGACATGGTGACAACTCGGACTTTATTATCCTTTCCTTTCGTAGTCTTCACGATCCGCCCCATTGGCCATCTGGCTGGAGGCGTGTTTTCATTTTTAATGAAGGCTAATTGACCTTCTTCCGGGTTTGGCCTATCCTGACGCCATTTTGTCCTCTGTTGAAGAGACATCAGGTAATCCTCCTTCCATTTTTTCCAGAATTCCTTTCTGATGCGCTGCAAATGCCGCCATCTATCCAGGGATCCAATTCTTTGATTTTCATCAAAGTGTTCTGGAGCTCCAATAAGTGGTCTTCCCACGATGAAGTGTCCTGGCGTCAAAAAGTCCTCTCCATGGTCGTCACTGTTGAGATTCAACAACGGCCGAGAGTTTAACACTGCCTCAATTTGACAAAGGAGTATTGTGAACTCCTCGAAGGTGAAGCTTTTTTCGCCGATGACACGCCTGAGATGGTGCTTCACCGACTTAACACCAGCATCCTACAATCCTCCCATACGGGGCCTTGCCGGCGGGATAAAGTGCCAGTGGATGCCTTCCTTGATGAGAACCGGCGCCAGATGGTTGTTGTTTTTAAGCGCAGATACAAGTTCCTTGTCCAGTATTCTGGCTGCCCCTACGAAGTTAGTTCCGTTGTCCGAGTACAGGTGTTCGCTTTTCCCGCGTCTAACGAAAAATCGCCGTAACGCTTCCACAAATCGCTCTGTTGAGAGATCGCCGACTGCTTCCAAGTGAATTGCCTTCGTTGCCATACAAACAAAGAGGCATATGTATCCTTTGAAGGTCTTTTGGCCTCTTCCGTTCGAACATCGGATTTGAAATGGTCCAGCGTAGTCGATGCCAGTATTTTGGAAAGTACAGTTACACGATGTACCGGCAAATTCCCCATAAGTTGATTTGAACATCTTTTTTGTATCTTATGCAAGTAACAAATTCTTATAGATACTTTTTTAACTCTCCGTCCAAAAAGGGGCTGAGCGCCTGCAGCTTATTTTTTGCTTCAAGTGTTTTTTTCTTTTGAAGCAATAGAATTTCCCGACCAAAATCTAGCTGTTGTTGTAATTTTACAACGGCTGTTTTGGCCTTCTTGAATTCTTCAACCGTAAGATGGGTTGACTGGGGTGCTCTTCCTCGTATTTTGGCTATAAAGCGTAATACATACCTCCATAATAGCGGAGTAAGGCTGTTTTCCTCTTCTGTTACTGTTGTAACAGCAATGAGTTCCGGTATTTCGGGCTGAATCCATTGACTCGGTGGTTTCGCCAACCAGTGTGGCCCTTTCCACTAGATGTCACATGCTGCCAGTTGCTTTGGACATATTCCCCTTGAAGCCACGTCTGCTGGGTTCTCCTCTGATTGCACGTAGCTCCATTTTACTTTTGGTAGTTTTTTTTATGTATATCGTCAACTCGTGTTCTGATGAACTTGTCTTTGCTTGCTGTTTATTTTGGATCCAAGCTAGAGTGATCTGAGAGTCACTCCATGCTTGTGATTTGATCCGATCTCCCACTATGTTCTGAATTCTACATAGCAGGTTGCTCAGGAGATGAGCGGCGCAAAGCTCCAATTTAGGAATGGTTTTTTTATTTTTTATTGAATTTACCTTGCTTTTTGCAGCCAGCAAGGTAATTTTAGCTCCAAGCTTGGCACACACTACTGCTGCATATGCTTTCTCAGAGGCATCGCAAAAACCATGGATTTCCATGTCGTCCGCAGCTGACCTTCCAGTCCAGCGAGGTATGCTAATATTTCCCAGACTTAGAAGCTTACTAGCATATTCTCGCCAGATCCGTGCAAGATTGGGTTCCAACTCTGTGTCCCATGCAAGTGGCAATTTCCATAGCTCCTGAATATAGCATTTCCCTTGCAGAGTCACTGGTGTAAGCCATCCGAGTGGGTCGAAGATCCTTGCCAATTTTGAAAGAACTAAACGCTTTGTAATGCGTGTTAGTTTAGGGCAATCGACTATAAAGGAAAATACATCCTTTTTGGGGTCCCATTGCAAGCCTAGAGTTTTAATACACTCGTCCTCCTGGATGGTAATCTTCTCAGTTGAGTCGCCACCTTGAATTCTACCGATGATTTGATCGTCGTTAGACACCCATTTGCGCAGGTGCAAGCCAGCCTTCTCCATAATATTTCGAAATTCGACTTGTATTTTGACGCAGTCATCGACGGAGTCTCCACCAGTTATAAGATCATCCATGTAGAAGTCTTCTTTTAGGATCGTCAGCATTCGATGATTGTCTTTGCAGTATCGGTTTGCCAACTCTTGAAGACCTCTGACGGCTAAAAATAGTGCTGCTAAAGTTTCATATATTATCGTAGTTAGCTTATATTCTTTGACTTCTGCTTTGGGATCATCTCTCCAGAGGATAGGCTGATATTCTTGGTCTTCTTTGGCTATTTTGATTTGGCGATACATTTTCTCGATGTCAGCTGTCATCACGTATTGCCATTGTCGCCATTTTAGCAAGATATCAAAAATGTCCTTTTGTATTCTAGGACCGACGAGCATCACATCGTTTAGGCTCAATCCATTGGAGGTCTTTGCGGAGGCGTCAAACACTACCCTTAGTTTGGTAGTTAGACTGTTCGGTTTAATGACTGCCTGATGTGGCTAGTAGTATTTTCCTTTACCACTTGTGTTGACCGGCTCCATGTGCTCCAGTCTTAAATATTCTTGCATAAAGGCACTATAGTCGTTGAATATTTGGGGACTCCTCTTGATACGTTTCTCCATTTGAAGGAGTCTAGCCATGGCTTGTTTCCTTGAGTCTCCGAGTTCACATTCTTTCCGAAATGGTATGGAAACCACAAGCCGACCTTCGTTATCCCACGTCGTGGTTTTCTGGAAGTGTTCTTCACACTCAAGATCTTCCTGTCGCTTGTTGGTATCGCTTTCCAATTCCCAGAAGCGCTCGAGATCGTCCAACCGTGTTGTTGTATCTGCGCTGATCACTTTGCTACTGCATTCTCTGGATATGCTCCCAGAGATTATCCATCCAAGCTTGGTTTTCTGTCCCAAGGTCGGTTTGACTTTTTTGATTTTCTCCAACATGATCGACGGCAGCAGGTCAACTCCTATTATAAGATCGATCCTGCTAGGCTCGTTGAAGTGTGGATCAGCAAGCTCGCAGCCCTTCCAGTCCTTGGCAATATTAATATTTATTCTGTTGCTTGGTAGAGCTCTTCGCAGTTTTGGATGCACTAACGCTTGCGTTGTCGTTTCAAAACTACTAACAAACCTTGGCTTTATTTCCAGTCGCACGCTACTTTTGACAACGTCGACTCCTTCTGAAATCCTCTGGACTTCGATATTTCTTTTCGTCCTCCGAAGTTGTGCTGCTTCCTCTGATATAAGTGTTCTTTGTGAGCCTCCATCAATAAGGGCTCTCAACTGCTCATAATGTCCAGTTTTGTTTTTTACTAGAATAAGAGCGGTGGCCAGTAACGTATCTTGCCCCTTATTCTGTTTAAGGCAATTACTAGATACGACCTGATTCTTGGCTCCATCGTCGTGAAGCCAGTTATGATGTGCTTTAGGGCACCGATCGCATGTCCAGGTCTTTTTGCAATCTTTAATGTTGCGTGCTCCTAAGCATTTGTAGCAAAGCGAGTTTTTGTTAACAAACTCTCTACGCTTTGCAATAGGCTCCGCTTTAAATTTCAAGCATTTGCCTATTTCATGCCCGTCTCTTTAGCAAAATCGACATTTCTTGTTTATTGTCCTTTTTGCTTCTTTATGGGGGGCATTATTCTGCATTGAGTCTATTGTAATATGTAGCTGTTCAATAAAACCCAGCACAGCTTGCAGAGACTGAATTTCTCTGGCCTTCTTTACGTGTTGTTCGTAAAGTTGTAAAACCTCTGTAGAGAAACGTCGAATCAATATTTGGGCGAATAATGCATCTTCGCCGATTTGTTTTCCCTCGCTGTTTCCAGGAACATGCGGATACTGCCTTCGTCATGATTCTTCAGCAGTTGCAAGTCTATCAGCTGATTGAAGCGATCAGCAAATATTTTCCGCTTATTGGCATAGCGTTTGCATACTAGCTCCCATGCCAAACTGTAATTGGCCGAGGACCCAACTAATAGGTGTCCAACGACTAATCTCGCTTCTCCCGTGAGGTAAGCCCGTAGGTAGTTCAGCTTTTTAGTATCGCTGATATCTTTCCTCGAATCGATGATAAGTGAAAAATTCTCGTAGAACGATTGCCACTCCTTTGGATCTCCGCTAAATTGGGACAGAGTCGTTTTCGGAAGTTCCGGCCTGTCGTCCTCTCTGCTGCGTACTTCGTTTATCTTCCTATCAAGTAGATCAGATAACACGTTGACATCGCAATCCAATTCCACTATCCTTGTCACCTCAAAGGCATTACTTTCATAATCTGCCTCTAAGGTATTTAGTGATAGTTGCACTTTTGACCAGAGGAAGTTTAATTTGAACTTCTGGTTTTGCAACGTAGTCACATCACTTCGATTAAGGTCGGCTTTGACTTCGTTCATGTGCTGCCTTAACATATTTGTAAGGGAGTCCGTGGCATCTACCAAGGGAACTGGGGTGCTCCGTGGTACACTTGCTCTTGACCCAAATCCTTTAGAGGTACTTGGCCTGGTATACAGCACTTCTCCTTGTCCAGTTTCCTCTAGCTGAGTCGGGTCTTCGCCTTTCGTGGCTATTTCGACCTTCATGTCCGAATCCAAATAACTCCGGACTCCACCCATTGTGGAATCATATATCTTCTCGTTGAAGTATTGATGATCGACAGGCCCAATCCTTACCAGCGCCGTGTGGTTGTTTTTGAATTGATACTCAATTCCCTCACGATCGATGAGTTTCCTCTTTTCGCTAGTTCCTCGCAATTCAATTTGCTTTTTGAGCAGTGCCAACGTTTGTTCGGACATCATTCTGACTGTTTTTTTTTTTATTAATCTTTTGCTAAACTTGGCTTATCGTTGGAGGTGTTTTTTGTTTGATCACCTGGTTGATCTAGCTGTGCCTCGACTCACAACTTTTTGACGTTAGCCAAGAATACAAAAGAATTTTTCAGAATTTTTCAATACATTTACTTGGTGCGGACGGCTCGAAGGACCAAAACATGTAAAGAAAAAACACTTCTAAACACTTGTTCGAGTTTATTTCAACTGATCTGAAAATCTAATGCGGTGTTGCAAGGAACCGCGGTGGTGGTTATTTTATTTATAATTCTATTTATATATGCTGCACTTGACAGAAGCAGCGAGGGATAATATTATGTAAGACAAGTACAGGATAATTGCGATCCCTTCTCATGTATCGTACGTGAGGTCATAAAATGTTTAGTCCCTGTCGTAAAAATAGATAAGGGATCACTGCATGGGGTAAAATCCTGTACCTGCTGGCACTAGCAGTGTTCTACGGTACAGTGCCGTGCAGTTCAGTGTAGCATTACTTCATGTTCAACAGCATGGCTCAAACGACTCGGCTTTTGGTGCAGGTTTAACAAATATGTAGTGTATGAGGTCGGAGATGCCTCCTTCTTCCCGTTGCGCACATTTTCGTTCCAACAAACGCAATAGATCATGAATTTTTGTATAATCCACGGCATAATAAGTACTGTAGTAAACATCGATATTATATGTATTTAATTCAGGATGAATAAAGATATAAACGATTTAAATATCAATTTCACGTTCAACGCCAAATTTCAATTTGTGGTTGGTATCTTAAATTTGACACCACTGTCGTTGAGCATAAGAACTGTGTCGGTGTGTGCAGCATTGAGATTATAAATGAGAGAGAGAGAGACAGACAGTGCCGAGGGTAGAAAAGTGAAACATTTTTGCTTCTGGGGTTGCGAAAACTCGAAAGCATCGCTTTCGTTTTGTTCAACTTTTAGATTTCTCTATTTTTACAACTTTGTACTTTAAGCTTTTGAAAGACATCAAGCTAAGCTGATGGTGTATCGATAGATGGCGTTCTTTGTACAATGCCAATTTTTACACCATTGCATATTATTTCTGGCCAGAACTTTTTGAAAATGGTCAAAAAAGGGTATACTTACTTTGTGCAAATGCATCTAACAGGCAGAAGGAGGCGTGGGAGACCCCATAAAGTTTATATATAATATTATTGCTCAGGATCTCTAGCCGAGTGGATTAAGCCATGTCTGTCTGTCTGTCAAGATATCCAGAAGAACATATACATCTCTTCTGTTATAGAGGCTAGAGACACCAAATTTGGCATGAAGGCTTCTGTTTACCTGGCGTAGATGAAGTTTATTTTAAATGTTGGGTGCCACCGCCAATAATCAATAAAAAATAATCAAAATTTCAATAGTTTAATCTTTTAAGTTGATTTACATATAAGCGACATATACAAGATACAACATTGTGACAGACGTTATTAAGCAACGAGAGCAACAGTCGAGCGATAGTGACAGTGGGATACTCTTCGAACTTTTTTTAAAGAGTCAATAACTGTACGATACTACTCCTTAGTAGATATATCGTAACGTAAGCCTTCAAAAGCAGTTGGGTCTCTATGAATACGTGCATGAAGCATTTCAGTGTGCCAAGCACAAATATATGTATGTATGTGTGTGCGTTTGAAGAAGAGAAACAGCTGGCGCTACGCATTCGAATTCTCTTTCCTTTTCCTTCCTACATGAACATTGCAATGACGTCAGAGCTTACTGGTCTGTATACAAAATCATGGCGAACACGGTTTTGGTTTAATAACGTCGGTTTTTGCTGTCCGATCAGCAGGGGCGTTCAGAACTTTTTTGGGGCCCGGGGCAAAAAAAAATTCGGGGTCTCCCTCCCATCCTATTTCTTTGTGACACGACACATGTATACTCGATTTGTCATATTTTGAAAAACTGCCATTCGACGTTTGGGGGCCCCCTTGACGACGGGGCCCGGGGCAAAAATATCCATTTTATATTCTCATTATTTAACGACACGCACAAACTCAATTGACGACAGAAGAAGAAGAACGCATAAACAATGCAAAAGCGAATACACAAGAAGTATAAGCATTATATAGAGCGAGAGGGCAATAAGTATGTTTGCATTTTTACGTAATCCCGAACAGTTATGGCGGCCGCAGGAGTTGTACAGTAGCTTAGTGGAGTGTGTACCGGATTCGTGGGCCGATTATGTAGATAGTGTACGGGGTCGATTGCTGCCGCGATCAATATGTGAAATGTTGCTTTTTCTTTCTTTTTTATTAAATAATTTAAAAGCTTAACAAACAATAATTTTTTAATTTGTTGGTACGCAACATATGTAATTAGGACACTTTTATAGACTTTTCCGACTGTTGCACAAATCTTACAGTTGCGTGTGTATGCCGAATACGGCAATTGATGTGTGTTAGAGCGGGATACCAAAACATAAATGTGCAAATGCAGACATGCATGTATCGGCGTCCCACTCTAACATTCGTATACATTGATTGTCTTAAATATTGAATAAAAATATTAAATAAAATTTTGAAAACTATATTTATTGATATTTTATCAAATAGTTTAGCATTTAGCCCTGTAGTTTTTCTTTTAGTTTATAATTAAAAAAAAAAGTTGCACTAGCCGCGCATAGGACTAGAACTCACGCGCGCAAACACAAAATCCTAAAGGGCTGCCCGTCCGCCACTCTAACCGCTAAACCACCGCCACTTTATCGTTCGATCGGCAAAGTTGCATTATGATCCAATTCTGTAACCATTCTATGCAAATAAAAAGTTTTGTAAAACGCTGTGTGTCCGACGCTAGATTTGAACTTCGGTATGCTTGCGTAAATTAGGTCGGTAGGTAGCTTAAGTATACGTTCAAATTGAGTTTAATTTGGATCATATTTCACTTATTTTTAATCCGATTTAAATGAAATTTAAATTTATCAGGAAACCCCCGTGGCAAGGTATTTGTCATGTGAGATGTAGAACTATGGTTGTTGGGTGTATATTGTGAATTTTAAATAGCTTTTACAGATTTTCAGAGGCGTGGCCGAATTTCAAAAAAACTTTGAAACACTGCAACTTGCACGGATGTTGTCACAAAATTTGAAGACTCTAGCTCTTATTGTTTCTGAGATCCAGGTGTTCATACAGACAGACAGGCGGACAGACCGACAGACGGACAGACATGGCTCAATCGACTCGGCTGTTGATACTGATTCCGATTATATATAGTTTATGGGGTCGGAGATGCCTCCTTCTGCCTGTTACGCACATTTGCGTTCCGACAAACACAATAGACCATGAATTTTCATGGCCTAAAAACACTTGCATGCCGGGTATCAAAGCTGTTTTTACATAGTTTCCAAACATATGCCTTGTAAACTTTGACGAATGTTGCACAAATCTGAAAGTGATGTGTGCTGAATTCGCCAATTGATGAGTGTTACAGCGGGACGCCAGTACATACAATTAAATATGCACAAATGTATGCATGGGCGTCCCAATCGACCATTCATAAGGCATACAAGGGCGTTACGTTCTAGCATTCTTATTGCAAAATATTAAGAGCAAAACAAAGTAAAAACAATCAATATGAAGAACACATTGTATACGTTTGGCTCGCTTATTTTTCAAGAGAAATGAAAATAGAAAAAGGAATTTGTAATTTATTATTGTTACTTTTAATTATTATGATGAAAAGGATTGTCTTTACTATTGCATAATAATATGAAATCAAGTGAAAAACTATTTTTAATTGAAATTTAATAAAATAATTTAACATGTAAGTATATCATAGCCTCTAGATTTCGTTTTAGCTTTTAAGAATAAAATAAATAAATATGATAAATAAATAGAGTGAAAAATTGTTCAAACTGACAGAAAGACAGACTTGGTTCAATCGATTCGGCCTTTGATGCAGATGCAGAAAATATATAGTGTATGGGGATTTCTCCTTCTGCTTGTTATGCACATTTTCGTGTTAACAAACACAATAGATCATGCATTTTTTTAAACTCATCCAATTAATATCAGATTAATAACAATGGAATATTGTAAAATTACACTTTTGCAAAGTCTACCTATTACAAACAGATAGCTTAGGATTTCTTCAAGCAACAAATTTCAGTCTCAATTCTATGCTTAATAAAACAAAACCATCTTCGGAGTGAACTTTCGTTTTTATTGCACATTTCGAATATTAACTGGCAATGCGAATCTTGGATTCGTTGGAACCAAGTTCGCCGAGTTTCACAGAACCATTTCAAATCGGTCTTGCTGTTGATGACGTCTTTTGCCCGCACAGTTAGGCATTCTAAGTGACTAAAATTATCAAAGCCAATAACTTATGTATTCAGCCTTAGAGTCGGAAAAGTATTTGCAAATTTCTGAAGAGCACGACAACATAATACTTTAAGTTAAGATGCCTTCAAACTTTAGGGGACAACAAAGTACGAAATAATAGTGAGCAAGTAGCACTTACAGCGGCAAGCCAGCATGTGCAAAAAATATAACAATAACGAAAGAAAACAGTACTCGAAGTAATCAAAACAACAATGGCTGTGATGTTTATAACAAGAGCTATAGTTAGTACAACACACCATGAATTTTTTTTAAATCCATGGCCTAAAAAGATTGGCTTAAAGTGGTCTTGTGAATCGTGTCGAAAGGGTGAATCTGATTTATGGAAAGTGGTGGTGCAAGCCAAATCGCGTTTCTACCGTTTGCGCACCGTTTTAAACAATTTACATTCGGAGTTTTTAGAAGTGGAGACAAATTTTAATTCTCTTAAAGTCATTGACGATCTCTTAATAGTTCCGGTATCATCACCGAAATTACCTCCCTCAAATCATGAAGTAGAAACTAATATTCTCCACCTAATTGACCTAATTGTCAAGGAGTTCACACCAATACAAATGACCCATACGCCCGTTTCCCTTCCTTCGCTGTCCGTGGAATAACCGAACAAAACAGCAAAAAACTTAAAAAATCAAATTCTAATCTCTTTGTTGCCTATCAAAATGTCCGAGGCTTTAATACTAAATTATCCAAAATGTTTGGTTATAAAACATCTTTTGACTATCATATTTTATTATTTACTGAGACTTGGCTAAAACCTGATATTTTAATAGTGAAATTTTTTCTATTCTTTCAGATGTGATCACGGTCTGGAGGAGGTGTTCTTATTGCCGTTGACATAAATCTGTCTTCTGATAATGTTTCAATAGACTGTCTGCCCAGTAAAGAATTCGTGTGCGTTAAAATGCGGATAGAGATTACCTATTAGTTTTTGGTGACTTCAATTTAACTAAAACAATATGGTTTTGTCATTCGAATGTTTTGATTCCCTCCATTTTCGACCCATCACTCAATGGACTCTCTGAACTACCTCTGTTTCAAATTTAGATTTAATTTTCCTTTCTGACATTCACATGAATAAAATTTTAAGAACTAATCCGTAAGTCTTTCCTGAAGATCCTTATCATCCAACAATAGACTTTGTTTTACAACTGCCGCCTCCCGTGCAAACAGAAATTGTTAAGCCTTTTTCGAAGTCACGTTGCTTCCGCAAAACTGATTTTGAGAGATTTTGCATGCTCGAACTTAAGCACTTGTATTTTTTATTTTTATAATACCTCGAACAAATTTTTCGACGAATGTGTGCCACGTATATATCCAGACAAGACTAAAAGTTTTCCCTGGTTTACATGGAAACAACTACAAGTAAGGGTGAAAAATTTAAAATCTCTTTATCGCTGTCGGCTTCAATTTGCACGTGATCCTAAGCAATTTTATAACTTGGTTAACCTTAAACGTAGATCTAATGGGTTCCCATTTCATCTTGCTTGCGATGAATGAAGCAACTCATTATCAGGCCGCTGCCGATCTTTTTGCGAAATTTTTCAATCAACCTATTCGACAGACACCTACAATACCTGTATATAACACCTATGGTTCTAATCAATCGTATCGTTATTCTATTTATAGGTGTAATTCTATTTCCTGCCCTTTTATCGATGATCCCTGACGGAGTACCAGGATGCGTTAATAGATATTGTGCCTTTTCTTTATATAGACCCATTTTTAAGTTTTTCAAATTATCATTATCTACATCTAATTCCCCTGCATTCTGGAAAGAATAATAGTCCATCCCTCTTTACAAAAATGGGTCTAAATCGGAGGTGAGGAGCTAAAGGTGTATTTTTAAATTATCATCCATTCCTAAAGTATTTGAAAAACTTGTTATGGCCCAGCTAACCCACATGTGCAGATCCTTCATTTCACCATATCAACAGGGTTTCATGAAATCCTGATCTTCCACAACTTATCTTCTCGAATTCTCTCTTGTAATTGAAGGGTTTTAGAAGAAGATGAAAACTTATGTCATTTCCACTGACTTCAGTAAGGATTTAATTCTGTAAACTATTCACTTCTAATTAATAAGTTTAATAGAAAATGCGATAGAAACGCGGCATGCAAATAGGGAGGCAAAAAAAAAAAAAAATAGATAGAATAGAACAATGCGTTCGTTATGAATAGTGTACTGGGCACACCATACGCATGAACTTTATTCGAGAATTGGAAGAACAAGTGAAACGTAAACGTAAGGTTTGTAATATAAGGATCGTCGAATTTCTAGACCATTTCTTAATAAAGCCCAAGACACCCATGGCTTTATTCACCATATTCGTAATATGACTGGAAAACTTTAGCTTTCGGTCCAAACGGACCCCCAGATCATCAACTAGGGTGATTCTTTCCAAGGCACAGCCACAAAGAGTATAAGAAGCAAACTTCGGACTGCATTCTCGGGTTTATGACACTGCCCCTCGGTCGGTTGGGCATGTCTTAACATACATATATTAGCTTTTTACTAATACTATTAACTCTTCTTATCTGATTGGGTTTTTCTGGGTTATCCCCAATTCTTTGCAACAAATGTTGGATCGGTTATATCTTTGTCTAGCCCAGATTAGATTAAACTAAATTCATCTAAAATTAAATGTAATCAAATTAAAATAATCTTAAATGCAAATATCCTAAAATTATTTTTAAAACCTATATAGTAGCATATGTACCATAGTGCACCACTTGTCCGTAAATACACACCCACAAACACTTCCACTTCAAAACACACACTTTCACTTCAAAACACACACTTGACCATTATACTTAGCATATAAGACATTTGATACCCATCCGCCTTAGACATAAACATTTGACATAAACATTTGTATCCCCCAATTCGGCGACAACTCCGCCTGCTTAGACATAAACATTTTCCCCCGATTCGGCGACAATAACAAGTCAGCCTACTTCGATCATTTATAAACATTCCCACGAAAGGGTCAAAACTGCTTACGCAGCGCAAATCTCGGCTGATCCATTCCCATGCACAATCCACTCAAGCGAGTGTCCAATAGCCTTATGTACGCTCAATATAGAAGTAAATAAGACTCAGCCAAAGGTTTGCTAAGCGTCCAGTTTGTAGCTTTAAGTCAGATTTAATTCAAACTTTATCATAGAACGACGCGAATTGTCTCCGGGTTTCGCCTAAGTGTTTATTACAAATAAAATTATATTTTTTTTATAAAATACCAACCGCGAACTTGTTTTTGGCGCAGCCGGTAGGATATTGATTGAAATGTTGATCGATATCCGCCAAAGAACCGCGTGTGATCTAACACCTTCGTTTGCGTGGCTAAATCAAATGCTACAGGAAGGTTACAATCCGCCTAAATACCGCGTGTGATTAAATAACATCGCTTGTGCTCTGTGAAACACTTCAACTTGGTAGCCCGCTATAAAACTGTGACCGCTACTAGAAGTGAACATTTTTCAAAAAATGTATCACTCAGTGCTGCAGTAAAGACCATTAAAGGACAACTGTCGTCCCAGGTCAAAACCCTGAAACAAAAAAACAAAACAAAAAATAAAACCCTAGCGCAAAGCTAAGCGAAATTAAAACAACCAGCAATACAAAAATCTAAAATGGCACAGCCACCCCAACAACAACCACATCAAATTCAACTCCTTTCGGCAAATCATCTGAACCGGGCCCTTGGTCAGATTCGACAAGTGCCAGTATTTAATGGTACAACATCAGAATTGAGCTCATTCATACGGAGAATCGAGTTCATTCAAAGTCTCTACCCGACAACCGACGCCCGGCAAGCACACATCATGTTTAGTGCAATCGAGATGCAGATTGGAGGTGATGCCCAGAGTGTGTACCAGTTAAGTTCAGCCAACACCTGGATTGATCTGAAGGAAGCCCTTATAGCGGAATTCAAAACACAAACCCCCTTCGAGGAACTCCTGAGAAGACTATACAACACGCCGTTTAATAACCACATATATACAAACGGAATGAATAATAATGTCAAAGACGTAATTATAAGAAAACTCCCTGATAGACCATATATGCAATTAGCTAGATTCGACATAACAACTGTAAGCAAGTTGAAGCAAATCGCTCAATAAGAGGGTTGCTATGATAGTATATGGTCCGATCGTTCGAAATCACAAAATAGTCAGAGCAAAAATAATGATCAAAGTAAAAATTTTAAAAGTAAGAATTACAATCCAAATTATAACCAAGTGTCAAGTTCCACCAGCCAAAACCTAAATTAAAAATAATAATAATAGCCAGAACATTGAGCAGTTATATCAAGAATTTAAACGGAAGCTAGAACAGGCACAATTACAAAATACAACAAATTATCAAACAAATCAAGCCTCTTCAAGTGCTCCTAACCCAGCCCATAAAAGGCAAAGACCAAGTTCTAGTCGCCAATCAAGAATGAACACGTCCGAAAATTTTCATCAAAATGCCTCGGACGACGAACAAGAACAAACCCGCTCATAAATATTGTTGTGAACAACATAAAGCTCCGTTGTATTATTGATACCGGATCTACAATTAATATTATAAAATCCAATTTCTTCAATTTCCCCGTTAAAACAAATAAGTTGAAAGTTCGTACCATTAACGGTATAATTACATTAAAAGATAGTATTAGTTTAAAACCCAGTAAGCTTTGCCCCACTAAGCAAGTTTATTATATCCATAATTTTTCGGAAAATTATGATATGCTACTTGGTAGAGACTTCTTAGAAGACACCAACGACCACAACCACAACCAAGACGATACCGACTGCATGAACTGTTTAGAGCCACCATCAACTGATGATGAAGCAATAAACTATGCAGTACAAAACGAGCTAAAAGAATCAAATGAATTCAGACACGATCACTTAAATGAGGAAGAGCGAAGTGCTCTGACTAAAATTCTAAATATATGAGTACATAATCGCATGTACTAAGCAGCTCAAATTTTGATACTTATTCTTTAAATATTGCATGCAAGCAGTGTACCTGCATATGTATATACGTGTGTACGTGATCGCTTCTACACACATCGATACATTTGTACATACATACATTTAAACATATGAGCAACTAACCCCATCAACAAAGTATCATTAAAAACAATAAATACAAAAGGCGTTACGTTGCATTTCTTTAAATAGATAGTACTTGCTTGCATGAATAATATTAAACTAAAATAAACAAACGGCAACATCGTTTATTTTTTATTTGTTGTATACATATACTGGCATTATTTCTGATCTTCTTGTGGCGCGTTCACTTTGGAACGTTGACCCCGGTTTACAGATAAGCTCATAATTTTCGTGTTCACTTTCGCTTGCATTTCTGGACAGCGGTATTTTATTACCCCGCACCCCGCGTTTTGCATTGCTGGCAACAACCGTAGTTACAGCAAATCTGTTAGTTATCTCTCTTCGTTTGATTCCCGTTCGTTCGTCTTACATACAGCATTGAGTGCGTGTGTTTGGTAATTACATTCTTACATTCTCGCTCCCCCGCACCCCGCATTTATATTGCTGCCTACAACATTAACTGCTCTTTAGTTCCGAATCTGTCGGAAATTTCGTTTGTTTGTGCACACAACACATAGGGTGTATGCGTGTAATAGTTCAGACCAGTTAATTGGCTTGTGTAGGTAGTATCGCTGCGAGGGTAGCTTATAAAGTTTCGATATTTGAGTAAGGTATACATATATTCTTTAAAATGTTTGAGTCCGAGAAACCATGTACCGAAAAATTGCCGAGTTCTAAAGGTAGTGCAAAACTCGCGTTGTGTCTGCAAAGATACGATAAGGTGAGTGCTGATATTGCTCGTATGCAATTAGCAATAAAAACCAAAGCAACTTCTGCAGACAGAACAGAGTTAACGTGTAGATTAGAACTTTTGGAAGGGTATATAGAGAAGGCAATGAATCTTCAAGCCGAATTAGACAATTTAAACCCTCTTAACGAACATAGGGAGCAGTTAGAAGAATTGTGTGTCATCACAAAGGCATTATACCTAAATGCAATAAAGCCAGAAACAGAGGTTAAACATATTTGCTCCGCAAGTTCGAGCCAGCGTTCGCAGCTGCCGAAAATGCGTTTGCCAACATTCAATGGTAAGCATTCGGAGTATAGAAATTTTATGTGCCTTTTCGAAAGCTTAGTTCACAATGACACTTCTCTAACTAATGTCGAGAAGTTCAATCATCTGGTGTCTTGTTTATCAGATGAGGCATTGGGGGTAGTTAAGCCGTGTCAGTTGACGGATTGTAACTATCCTAAGGCAATTGCAAGCCTCAATGCAGTATATGACAATAAATGTCTTATATTCTTTGACACTGTTTCACAGTTATTCGACATACCTAGCATGACAAAACCATCTGCATCGAGCTTGATATCGATAATAGATACGGTGTCTGCTATATATGCGTCGTTGTCGTCGTTGGGGAACGACAAAGATATTGCTAATGCAATGATTATTCATATGGTCATGGCGAAAGTAGACCATACTACCAAGTCTCGTTTTGAGGAGCAGCTGGATTATGATACACTGCCGTCTTGGGAAGATTGTACTAGACAACTGAATAAGAGATACCCGTATTTGTCAGCAGAAGAGTCAACTCGAGACAAAACAAAGTCACGAATTGAACACAAGAAACCCCAACATTCCAAATCGTCCTTCGCTTGTGCTGAAGGAGGACGCACTTCATCGCTTGTGTGCATATTTTGCAAATCGGAAACGCACAACATTTATTCTTGTCCGTCGTTTGCTGCCATCTCAGTTATGCAGCGTTTTGAATTCGTCAAGGCCCAAAAGTTAAGTCTCAATTGCCTGGTCACAGGGCACATAGTTTCAAAATGCAAAGCATCAAAATGTAGAATATGTTCAAAGCCTCACCATTCCTTGCTTCACAGGTATAATACACCTGTTCAAGGTAAGACACCTTCTACTCACCAAACTGCTTCAGATGCATATTTGGGACATGTGCTTAATAATGAGCAAGTCGTTCTTGCAACAGCCATCGTGAATGTTAAAGATAGATTCGGTCAGTGGCATCCAGCCAGAGCCTTACTTGATAGTGGCTCCCAAATAAACTTGATGTCTGAAAGCATGGCTCAATTACTACGACTCAAGCGGGAACCAACATCCCTAGCTATCTCAATGGTTGGTGGTGCAACAGTCGATAGCAAGAACAAGATATGCGTCTCTATTCAATCGCGTCTCAATTCACATGCGCTTTCCGCTGACTGTTGGGTTCTAAAATCAATTTCCACGACTCAACCTGGGCAGTCAATTGCCACATCAAGTTGGAAAATACCCAAGAATCTTAATCTGGCAGATCCAGAGTTTTATAGGTCTGGTAAAGTGGATATTCTCTTGGGCGCAGAATTGTTTTACGACTTGTTATGCGTTGGACAAATAAAATTACGTTCAGAACTTCCCATTATGCAAAAGACGCTGCTGGGTTGGATAGTAGCGGGAAAATACACTGAACAAGTACCTCGCCGTCAGTTCAGTGGGTGTTCAATAGCTCAAAATAATAATTGTTCTCTCGACTCCTTAGTCACCCGTTTCTGGGAATTGGATCAATGTCCAATTGAGTCGAAGGCTGTTCGCCAAACAGCTGAACAACAGGCGTATGAGCTGTATTTCAAGAAAACTGTCAAACAGTTATCTTCCGGTCGCTTTGAAGTCAAGCTTCCTTTCAAGACCAATCCAAAGGTTCTCGGTCTGTCCTTTCAAACTGCTGAAAGGCGTTTTCTACAACTTGAGCGCAAATTATCAAAGGATGCAATCCTGCGAAACATGTACCATGACTTCATGAAAGAATATCTCGATTTAGGACACATGTCCATTCTGAAGTCTGCTCCTCTAGAACAGCATTACTTTATTCCTCATCAATGCGTTCTTAGACCTGAAAGTACCTCTACCAAGCTTCGTGTAGTTTTCGACGCCTCTAGCAAGACGTCAACAGCTGTTTCACTTAATGAAACACTAATGGTGGGGCCAACAATTCAGAGGGAGCTGTATTCAACTTTGATCAATTTTCGATTAAATAAATATGCCGTGACTGCTGACATTTCCAAAATGTACAGGCAGATAAATGTCACTGAAGAAGACAGAAAGTTCCAGCTGATTTTGTGGAGAGAAAACACTTCACAAAATATACAGGCATACAAGTTGAATACCGTTACATATGGTACAGCATCCGCACCGTTTCTGGCAATACGCTGCCTGTTTGAGCTTGCCGACATACATGCACAATCACATCTGATTGGATCAGATGTGATCAAAAAGTGTTTTTATGTAGATGATATGCTGGCAGGGGCAGACAGTGTAAAAGAATTAAACATAATGTGCAAGGAAGTTCGTGAAATATTGGAGTCAGGAGGTTTTCCACTAGCCAAGTGGGCATCCAATCACAGCATTCAAGTTTCTAACACTGACTCTAGCGAAGAAGTTACTCTCAAAATTGAGGAACAGAGTGCAGTGAAAACTCTTGGAATGCGTTGGGAACCTCAAGAGGATATTTTTAAATACCATCTTGATGTAGATAGTTTCGCATCGCTAAAACCAACAAAACGTAATATGTTGTCCATAGCTTCTCGTTTATTTGACCCACTCGGTTTGCTGTGTCCGATTATAACAAAGGCCAAAATTTTACTACAGGAGTTGTGGAGGCTCAAGATAGATTGGGATGAGACCATTCCTATGAGTCTTCATACAGCATGGCAGAAGTTTACCATGACATTGCGAGATTTGCATAAGATCCATATTCCTCGATATGTGTGTCTTTCAGTCTATGACCATGTTCAAATTCATGGTTTTGCAGACGCCTCCAGTTATGCATATGGATGTTGCATATATGTACGAACTGCCAACAACCAAGACGTTGGCATTACGTTGCTTACGGCAAAGTCTAGGGTAGCTCCACTTAATGTGAAAACCATACCTCGACTAGAGCTATGCGCAGCACTTTTGCTGGCCAAGCTGTGGCATCAAATCTCTCCAACCATGTTAAAATTCAATATCGAAAGCGTGAATTTCTGGTCAGATTCACAGGTTACCCTATATTGGTTAGAGCGTGAGTCTGGCACGTTGGGTACATTTGTGGCAAACAGAGTTGCTGAAATCCAAGAGCTGTCAAATGGTGTTGTTTGGCGTCATGTTCCAACAGACGCCAACCCTGCTGATCTGGTATCTAGAGGAACTGATATAAACGAAATTGGAAACTCGTTGTGGTTTAAAGGGCCAAGTTTTTTGATGGAAGAAAAGGACCAATGGCCACAACTTCATCAGTTCCAGATAGCGTCAATCCTGAAAACTTCGGAAGATAAAAAGGGTGTGACGGTTGGCACACTAGCGGAAGTTCCGCATAATTGTCTTGTGGAGTTGATACATCGTCACTCCAATTTTGCCAAATTAATTCGAATAGTAGCATATATACTTCGCTTTTGTTTCAAACGGCTCAGAACAGATTCTCTTGTCGTATCGGCATTAGAAAGGAAAATTTCATTCCTTAAATTAATCGGCGCAGTACAAAGAAGTACATTTAGGAATGAATTGAAACTGATGGAAAAATCAGCAGTCTTAGCACCTATGTTTCAATCGCTAAATCCGTTCGTAGACAAATTTGAAAATAATGGCCTGAAATTTGAAATCATTCGGGTAGGAGGTCGTTTATTACATGGCCCTCTCTCATATGAGGCTGAGTTCCCCTTTCTACTGACAAAGGATTCTGCCTTTGCGCAACTCTTTGTCAAAGACTTGCATCTTAGGCACTACCATGCAGGTGCAAAGGTGCTAGTTGGCTTATTAAGGCAGCAAGTTTGGGTGGTGAATGCACGTAGCTTATGTACTTCAATTGTGAGAAACTGCGTACACTGCTTCAGGTACAAGCCAAAATTATTGGGGCAAATAATGGGAAATTTGCCAGCCGACCGTCTCCGAGAAGGCCGCCCTTTTAGAGTTTCTGGTGTAGACTTTTGTGGGCCATTTTACGTCAGCTATAGGATCAGGGGGAGACCCCCTGTAAAAACGTATGTTGCCGTTTTTATTTGTTTCGCCTCAAAAGCAGTTCACTTGGAACTTGTCACAGACCTTTCCACTGATTCCTTCTTGAATGTCTTTAAAAGGTTCATTGGGAGGCGAGGACTACCCGAGACGATGTTCAGCGACAACGCGACGAACTTCGTGGGAGCGAGCAACGTGCTGAAGGAGCTGCAGACGGCATTCCTGGAGAGCAAGGAGCGACTGATCGGTTACGCAGCGGAGCGAGGGGTGTACTGGAAGTTTATTCCCCCTCGAGCACCGCACTTCGGGGGACTGTGGGAAGCAGCGGTGAAGGCCGCCAAGCACAGGCTGGTGCGAGGAGCGGGCAATGCGAACCTAACGCCGGACGAGTTGAGCACGCATCTGGTGGACGTCGAAGCGTTGCTTAACTCCAGACCACTGCTCATAGACAGCACCGATCCCAACGATGGCGAAATCATAACACCGGGACACCTACTCATCGGGCAGCCTTTGCTTGCGCTGCCGCAAGGATCAGGACCAGAAGAGTCGAGCAACAAGCCAGGACCCGCGTACTTGAAGCGGTGGCAGCAGTTGTCGGCGCTCAGACTGCACTTCTGGCGCAAGTGGTCCAGAGACTACCTGCTCAGTCTGCAGCAGCGAACACAGTGGACCAAAGGCGAGGCCAATCTGGCGGAAGGGGCGGTCGTTATGGTGCACGACGACAACACACCCCCGCAACGATGGATCACCGGGCGCGTAACGCGCATAATCTCAGGGGACGACGGCAAGGTTCGGGTAGTGGAACTAAAAACACCAGCAGGCGCAATTAGGCGCCCAATTCACAAGCTGGTACTGCTCCCGAATTGTTGAAGACCGGAGCTCGTCAACGGGGCCGGAATGTTGGAGCTGAACATAACATAAGTAGTTAGTAAGAGAACACATGAAGTGTGCTAAAATGTTAAGAGAAAACGATCGGCAAATGCCGACGGCGAATTCGGGGAGTGTGGTCGGACTGTGGCCCACTCTCACTTGTAAAAATAGATTTACTCTCGTTTGTGCACTGAAGCCAACTACTCGTGTTGAATTAAAATTATTGAAGCCGAACTCCGCGTCCTTTTATTTAAATAATATTATCTTTGTTTCGATTTCTCTAAAAACTCTTAGAGAATTTTCATTATTCGAAAATCCAACTCGCCTTATTGCTCACCTATTTGGATAGTACCAAAGAAGAGTGATGCATCCGGTAAACAAAAGTTTAGGATAGTAATTGACTATCGTAATCTAAACGAAATTACCGTGGACGACAAATACCCAATTCCTGTTATGGATGAAATATTAGATAAACTCGGTAGATCTCAATATTTCACTACCATAGATTTACCAAAAGGTTTTCATCAAATCCAAATGGATGAAAACTCAATACCTAAAACAGCTTTTTCTACCAAGAATGGACATTATGAGTACACTCGAATGCCATTCGGATTGAAAAATGCACCCGCAACCTTTCAACGTTGCGTAAACAATCTATTAGATGATCTTATCTACAAAGATTGTTTGGTATACATGGATGACATTATAGTATTCTCCACTTCATTGGAAGAACATTTAATGTCTCTGCGTAAAGTTTTTGCTAAATTAAAGGAAGCTAATCTGAAATTGCCGTTAGACAAATGTGAATTTCTCAAAAAAGAAACAGAGTTTCTAGGCCACATCATAACAACTGAAGGTATAAAACCTAACCCAACAAAAATAAATGCAATTAATAATTTTCCCATTCCCAAAACGCCTAAGCAAATAAAGTCGTTTCTTGGCCTTTGCGGGTTTTACAGAAAGTTCATCCCCAATTTCGCAAATATTGCAAAACCAATGACCCAAAATTTAAAGAAATGCGCCAAGATAAACGCCAATGATATAAACTACATATCCGATTTCGAGAAGTTAAAATATCTCATAATGTCCGATCCAATCTTAATCTACCCTAACTTTGAGAAACCATTCTCACTGACTACAGATGCCAGCAATATTGCTCTAGGTGCTGTACTCTCACAGGATCATAAACCTGTTTGTTACGCTAGTCGTACACTTAATGACCACTCAATTATTCGGCAATAGAGAAAGAACTTTTAGCTATTGTCTGGGTCACCAATACTTCAGGTCCTATCTTTTCGGTCGAAAATTTCAAATTCTAAGTGACCACCGCCCCTTGGCTTGAAAATATCAAGGAACCAAACATGAAACTTCAAAGATGAAAAATCAGACTAAATGACTTTGACTACCAAATAAAATATGTACCAGGTAAAGAAAACCATGTTGCAGATGCACTTTCACGTGTAAAAATTGAGAACTTCCTCGGTGAAACTTCCACCACCGCTGTTGCCATACATAGTAGTAACGAGGACTGTCAAAATTACATACCCATTACAGAAAGACTCATTAATTACTTTACCCATCAGATAGAATTCACTTAGGGTCACACAAATGAAGTAAAGTTAACAAAATATTTCCATAAAACAATAATAAACATAACTTATAAAGAAATGATTTTCGATTATGCAAAAGAGCTTATCAAAGAATACATCTGCACTTAAAACACTGTAATTTATTTCAACAATGATGAAGACTTTACAACATTCCAAAATGCCTACGTAAATATTATTTGCCCAAATAATATTACAAAACTAATGAGGTCTACTTCAAAACTTACCAATATTCACACATATGCTCAATTTAAAGAAATTATACTTCAGAAACATAAAGAACTTTTACATCCTGGTATTGAAAAAACCATTGCCCTTTTCAAAGAAAACTTCTATAACCCCGATTATCAAAAATTAATTCAAAACATCATAAACGAATGTGATGTTTGCAATGTACCAAAAACTGAGCATAGAGATACAAAATTAAAATTCTATCGTGCATCGATATTTATTCAAAGTTCGCCTCTTTAACTGAAATACAATCCAGAGATTGGCTCGAAGCTAAACGAGCAATACTCTCAGTTTTTACCAATATGGGTAAACCAATAGAAATCAAAGCAGATAAAGATTTAGCATTTATGTGCGCAGCTTTACAGCTTTGGTTAAAACAGAAGGCGTAAAAATTTAAATCACAACCAGTAAAAATGGAATTTCTGATGTTGAGAGATTTCATGAAACTATTAATGAAAAATTAAGAATAATTAATACTGAATCAAACCCTGAAAACAAATTAACTAGTTTTGAAACAATCCTTTACATTTATAATCATATAATATACTGATTTGACTACTAAAAGTATTCTTAGGCGCTTTTCTTAAATAAGCGCAACCTTCATGGCGATCATTTATATGGCAGCTATGGGATATAGTAATCCAATGCGTACAAATTTTTGATATCATTTTCTATTTCTATTTCATTCATTTCTATTTTAACTAGAAGTATTTATGGCCGCTCTCCCATACAAGGCCGACCACTGTGCGCCGCTAGCTGTCCCCACGCTAGTTAGCATCGGAGTTCCTATATCCGGGAGTAGCTTTGTAGGACACTGGAAAAAGTGATAAGGAGATAAATTCACCATAAAAGAGAAAAACAAAAAATTGTGAAGTCTCGCTTCATATAACTCCAAAAGACAAATAAATATCTACATATACCGAAGGCACAGGCAAAGAAAATCAGGTTTAAAAATTAAATACACTAAAGAAAAACCGAAAACCAAAATTAATTGAAGCCACAGTTCAAAAGTCATCGCTAGCAGCTGCGGCCGTTTGGCGGCAAGAAATAGCGGCTATTAATTAAAGTACTCTAAAAAGACAGCAGAATAGTAAAAGTAGAAAGAAAATTAGAAATAGTAACATATATACGCTATATGCACTTTCTCTTCCCCGTGAACGGACGTGTTTTTTTCTGCGCTTCGATATTTTCGTGTTTTTACTCAAAACAACCGGTGTTTTAAAAATCTTTTATTTTAAAACCGATCTTCTTTTGATAACCCGTTCACGACGCGTGTGCATGCCTTTCAAATTAGTCAAACTAATCTTTGTTTGCTATTTTCATATTTTTTGTGCATTGGTTCTGCTCCTCTGGTGCTTTGTTTACATCTTTGCTCTTTTCGGTAAGCAACGTTGTTGTTAGTGGCTCACCGCTATTACTCTCTTTCTTATCTATCCTAATTCTTTGAGCGCGCCTAAGCATCTCTCACGCTTTGCCGCTCTCTCTACTACACTGTTGTTGCTTGATCGTTATTGCTCTCTCTGCTCTCTGCCTTTTGCGCGCGCTAATTTCTTTTTCTTGCGCACATACCTCTTTTTCTTGTTAGGCCATGGATTTTAAAAAAATTCATTAGGCCATGGATTTTAAAAAAATTCATGGTCTATTGTGTTTGTCGGAACGAGTTTGTGCGTAACAGGCAGAAGGAGGCATCTCCGACCCCATAAACTATATATATTCTGAATCAGTATCAACAGCCGAGTCGATTGATGTCTGTCTGTCTGTCCGTCTGTCCGTCTGTCCGTCTGTCCGTCTGTCCGTCTGTCTGTCTGTATGAACACCTGGATCTCAGAAACTATAAGAGCTAGAGTCTTCAAATTTTGTGACAACATCCATGTATGTTGCAGTGTTTCAAAGTTTTTTTGAAATTTGGCCAAGCCCCTTCCCGCCTCTGTAAATCAGTAATAACGATTTAATATACACAATATACACCGAACAACAAAAGTTTTACATCTCACATGACAAATACCTTGCCACGGGTGTTTTCTGAAAATTTCATAGATATCGGACTAAAAATAAGTGAGATATGATCCGAATTAAACTCAATTTGAACGTATACTTATGCGCATATTAAGACCTAATTTACGCATCATACCGAAGTTCGAATTGTCGGACACACAGCATTTTACAAAACTTTTTATTTGCATAGAATGGTAACGTAATTAGCTCAGAATGCAACTTTGCCGATCAATCAGAAAATGAGGCGGTGGCTTAGTGGTTAGAGTGGTGGAGAGCGGTCCTGCGTGCGTGAGTTCGAATCCCATGCGCGGCCGGCCGGCAGGTGAAACTTTTTATTTTAATTACTTTTTTTTTGTTATTTTTTTATTCCTATAAGCTTAAATGAAAACTACAGTTATTTAATTAAATATCAATAAAAATAGTTTTCAAAAATTGAATCTCCTTTTTTTTGCAATATTTAAGACAATCAATAAGTTACAAATGTTAGAGCGGGACGCCGATACATGCATGTCTGCATTTGCACATTTACGTTTCGGCGTCCCGCTCTAACACACATCAATTGCCGTATTCGGCGTATGTACGCAACTGTCAGATTTGTGCAACATTCGGCAAAGTTTATAAAAGTGTTCTAATTAAATATGTTGCGTACCAAAAAATTTAAAACGTATTGTTTGTTAAGCTTTAAAATTATTTAATAGAAAAGAAAGAAAAAAAGGAAAACATTTCACACATTGATGACCGGCGGCAGGATTCGAACTCGAACACTGTCAAACATCGTTGGTCTTCGAATCCGGCACACACTCAACTAAGCTACTATACAACTTCCGCGGACACCACTACTGTTTGACAAAACCAAAAATGTATACATAAACTTATTGCACTCTCGCCCTACCTAATGCTTATAATTCTTGTATTCGCTTTTGCATTGTTTATGCGTTCTTCTTCTTCTATCCGTCAATTAAATTTGTGCGTGTCGCTCGAATAGAATAATAAGAATATAAAGTTTATATTTTTAAATGCTTAATAATAATGCAAATAATGCAAAATTTTTATTATAAATAACTGAAAATAAATGATACTATAATAATCCATGGCCTTCTACAGTCAGCACCTGACTGTAGCGTTCGACTGGTTTTTGTTTTGTTTTCTTTGCGGCTGTTTTTATTTGTTACAGTAGGTGTCCCCTATAATGGACGCTTTGATTTGTTTTAAAAAATCCTGCCTTAAGGAGGTGACGGCTGCCCAGCCAAGCATTTCGTGTTGGCTATGTGATAACGTAGTACACGCGAAGTGTGCCGGTTTTTCTGGCCCGAAGGGCGAAATTTGTTCGTTTATGCGGCAAACAAAGTTAGGATTTAGGGAACTGCTTGGAAGTTTTCGCATACTATCCGACCAGTTCTCAGCGCTCGATTCATGTTTCAATAACCTTAAGTTATTGAACGAATCCCCAAAGCGTAAAAAATCCACCCGCATAGAAGAGCCAATTATCGCCACCCAGCTCCCTATAATTGACCAGCCAGGTACGCCAATGACACAGCCGCTAATGTCGTTCACCAATCCTCCGATGGTAACGATATCTGCGGCTAAATCAATTTCGATTCCCGAAAATGTCATTGAGTGTATGCAACCAGTGACGCCAAAATGTTCCGTTATGTCCGCTGTGGTCTCGTTGCCCGTGCCACAGAAAATAGTGTTACCTAAGGCGTGTTCAAGTTCTAGTTTACCAGAAGAGAACCTCTGCTCTGGAATTATACCTGAGGCGCCTAAAAAGATTGTAGGTGTTCCACAAAAAAAACAGATTTTTGTTTCTAGGCTTGCCCCTGAACTCACATCAAATGATGTTAAAGCTTATATTCAAGCTAAAACCCAAGCCGCTGATGTAAAAGTGGAAAAGTTTAAGTTGTCTTATGAGAGGGACATATCTTCCTTCAAAATAAGTGCCCCAAACGAACTCTTAGGCATTATATGTTCGGCTCAATTTTGGGCGGAACATGTTATGGTCAAAGAGTTTGAGGAAAAAGAAAAATCGCCTACCGATTAAACTTCCTTTGCCCTCTCTAGCAACAGCCCAAATAAAATCATACAAAAAAAACTAACAAGCTTCCTATCTCTTTCATATCAAAATGTTAGAGGTCTCTGTAGTAAACTTTCAACTTTATACTTAAACAGTCTTGCTTTTTCTTCTCAAATTGTTGTGTTTACTGAGACTTGGTTAAAGCCGGAGATCCTGAACTCCGAAGTCTTTCCAAATAAGTACACAACCTACAGGTGTGATCGACCTGACCGACGTGGTGGTGGAGTTCTAATTGCAGTTGATTCCACCATCAACTCGGAACTCTTAGAACCGGAGATTCAATTTGGCATTGAATTACTCTGTGTAAAATTACACTTTCCCGGTTTTTTTCATTATATAACCTGTTCCTATATTCCGCCGTTGTCGGAATTATCAGTCTACTTGCAACATTTGTCTGCAATACAGACTATATTTAATCTGTTATCAGACAGAGATCACTTTTCAGTCCTGGGTGACTTCAATATCCCCGGTTGTAATTGGACAACAAGTGCTGATTCAAACTCTCTTCTGCCCTCACGGCAACATGACTTTTTTGACGGTCTGTTTGACATGTCATTGTCACAGGTCAATCATGTCTTAAACAGTAGTAACAGATCGTTAGACTTATGCTTTGTCTCGGATACATCTAGAGTGAGTCTAAACAAGGCACAACCACTTTCTCTTCCTGAAGATCCTTACCATCCCACTCTTGAAGTTAATTTTGATTTTGGTGCATGTATGAATAAACATGAAAAACTGTGTAATCGTGTACGCTGCTTTAGGAAAGCAGATTATAACTTATTAAATGGGATGATATCCCAATTTGATTGGTCGGAATTGTATTCGTCTACTGATATTTTAGTAGCGACCAATATTTTTTATAACACAATTTACTACTTTTTAGATATTTGTGTTCCGTGTTTTTATCCAACTTCCTCGAGTAAGCCGCCATGGTTTACAAGAGAGTTATCACGGTTAAAAAATTTAAAGTCAAACTTATTTAAAAAATATAAAAACAATAGCTCATCTACAGCCTTTTCCCGCTACTTAAGCGCGCGGTCAGATTTTACTGTCTTGAACGCGAAATGTTATAAGAACTATTTAACTCGTTGTAAGGCTCAGTTTATTCAGAACCCCAAACAGTTTTATAGTTTCGTTAACACGAAGCGTAAGTCTACCGCATTTCCAACAAAATTAACTTTTGAAAATGCTAGTGCAGATACCGGCCAAGCCATGGCCGATATGTTTGCAAAGTTTTTTCAAACGACTTATTCTCCTTCTACACAGAGAACTCACTTTTATCCATACAACATTCCAAGTTCAAATGGTATCTTCTCTCCCTTTTTAAACGAAGTTGGTAAAGGATCTCTCTTTAGTAAAGCCAGTCTTCTCACCAGGCCCTGACGGTGTCCCTGCTTGCATACTTCGATTCTGTGTTATCTCCCTAAGTAAGCCATTGCTCAAACTATTTTCGCTGTCTTTAGAAACTTCAGTCTTTCCTTCCGTTTGGAAGGAATCTTTTATTATTCCCTTGCTTAAAAAGGGCAGCAAGTCTGATGCAAGCAATTATAGAGGTATCTCTAAATTGTCGGCTATACCCAAACTTTTCGAGAATGTTATAACTCCTCACTTGCAACATTTCTGTAGATCCGTTATCTCACCTTTTCAACACGGATTCATTAAAAGTCGTTCTACTACGACAAACTTGCTTGACCTGACATCCTTCGTGGTAAAAGGATTTCAGGAAAATCTTCAAACTGATGTCATTTATGCTGATTTCAGTAAAGCTTTTGACTCAGTGAATCATTCCCTTCTGGCACATAAACTTGACCTTCTAGGTTTTTCACCAAAACTACTTAGTTGGATTGTAAGCTATCTGGCTATCTGACAGAACTCAAAGAGTCCTCTTTAAAACCACCCTTTCAAACCCAATTCATGCCACATCTGGTGTTCCTCAAGGGAGTCATCTTGGTCCCCTACTTTTTACGCTTTTCATTAATGACCTTCCGTTGGTCATATGTAACTCCCGTACTCTTATGTATGCGGATGATGTAAAGCTTTGCTACCAATTTAAAGACGACCACTGTCACTCAAACTTACAAACCGACCTAAATAGTTTCAATTCTTGGTGTTGTGCCAATTTTTTAAACCTGAACAGCTCTAAATGCAAGCTGATGACATTCTCTCGAGCCAGTCTGAAGTTTGCTTCTTATACTCTTCGTGGTTGTGCCTTGGAAAGAATCACCCTAGTTGATGATCTGGGGGTCCGTCTGGACCGAAAACTAAAGTTTTCCAATCATATAACTAATATGGTCAATAAAGCCATGGGTGTCCTAGGCTTTATCAAAAGATGGTCTAAGGAATTCGACGATCCTTACATTACAAAGACCCTTTACGTTTCACTTGTTCGTCCCATTCTCGAATACGGTTCATGCGTATGGTGTCCCCAGTACACTATCCATAAGGAACGCATCGAATCTGTACAGAGAAATTTATTACTTTTTGCTTTAATAATTTTTTAATTTAAGACTGCCTTCCTATAATAGTAGACTTCTGTTACTAAATCTGCCATCCCTAACTAACCGCAGAACCATGCTAGGGGTCTTATTTATTAACAACCTTATGCAAGGAGACATTGACAGTGATGCCTTGGTAAGGCAGCTACACTTCTCTGTTCCTTGCAGAAGTACTCGCTATTTCCTTCCACTAACACTTCCTTATTGTAGATCGAACTATGCACTGCATGATCCTTACAGGGTATTATGTTCGGACTACAATAAGCTCCAACACATCATAGCTAGCACTAACTCTATCGCTGCTATGAAGTTCTTAATTCTTGCCTATCTAGCACGTAATTAGTACTTAGTATTTTCCTCGAAAGCCTATTCTATGTTTTTTCTTTTTTCCCCATATTTGCATACCGCGTTCTATCGCCTCTTCTTTTTTTTTATTTTAGTTTTTTTTTACATCGCGTTAAATTCTACTCGCGTTTCTATTCGCATTTCTACCGCGTTTCCGTGTCGTCCGTTATGCGACGGTGCCTCTCGGTCGGTTAGGCGGAATAATAAAATAAATTTTAATTCAACATTTACCCAACGGAAAAGGGGGTAAAGAGAAAATTTAACTATTGCAAAATATAAAGGAGGCAAGCAATAAAGATTTATTCCTATCAGAAAAGTGTGAACACGAAACAGCTGATCGTATGTCACAGAGGTCATGGCAGACCAAGATATTTCCCTTTGCTGCATTGATTCGATTTACGTACTTACCTGATTCATAATTGTTGACACTGTTTTTTTTTGTTGCTGTCACTTGCACATTAACATAATAGAAAAGAAAGCACTCGCGCCGCGCAAATAAGAAAAAAATATATATACATACATTTGCGGGAATGTTATCACAATAAAACCATAACATGTATGAGAGGAGAGTTGCTCGATAGGTTTTTTTTTTGGCAATTAATCGAATAGTTAATTAGCGGTGTTACTCGAGACTAGCAGGAATAATAAAAAGTATTTATAAGATCATTTTATTTATTATTAATAATATATAAGAATCACTCATATTTTTATATCAAATTTTATTTGTTTATTTTAACATTCAAAGAGTCAGGTGTATAAAAATGCGACCTTTAATTTATATTATATTTATGTATATTTTAAGAAACTCATGAATAATTATAATGAATTTTAAAATGGAATGCTAAAGAATTATTAATGATTTCTGAAGGTTGATGAAATGGTAATGTTAGGTTAGGGAGTTCTTAAATCTATTGCAAAAAGGACTCATAGGTAGGGTGGGTAAAGACGCGGGACCTACAACAACACCAGTAGTGTCCCAGAAGTGCGCCCCGTAGAAGAGTAGTGTTGCTTTCCATGCTTTCTCCTCTCGTACGTTCTATAACTCTTTCTTTCTTTTTTGTTACCTTTCGTTCGAAATCTATCTTCTACAAAAACTAAAATAGTGGCAAGGATTCGTGTTTGTGTGTCTGGCCTCGAAATCTCTCTAGAAAGTTCTCCAAAAGAACCCCCTCACAGGTTGTTTTTGCTAGCGCAAGAGAATCCAAGGGGAGGGCTGACTAGAGTAAAAAGAACATAAAACGCGTAGAGGGGTTGGTCATAACAAATTGGCGCCCAACGTGGGGCTAAAGAAGCATAAAAACGCATGATGCGGTAAATAGTGTCAAAAATAAGAAATAACAAAAGAAAGGCGTAGAAGCTACCGAAAGCCTCGAAAATATAAAAATAAAGTAATCCAAGTATATGCTGCTGGGGAAAAACAAAGGGTCAAGGAATTTCGGATATTGATCAGGAGTTGACTCTACATATGCAAGCAGAAGCCACATTTTCAACTACGGGGTAAAGCGAAAAACCTCCGTTATAACAACAGAAAATAATTTGGGGTTAGCGCCATCTACTTCAGCTGCTGCGAGGCAGCAACAAGTTGCGTTAGAGGCCCATAACACGGGAGCTGTGCCCAAAACTCATCCTCACAACACGAGGCATAAAAAAATCTCTCAAGCGGAAGAACCAGTAGAGGATAATCAGCCAGTTAGAAATGCTAAAGGCCTCGGAAGACCAAAACGGGGCGCAGAAAACTCGGAAGGTAGGCAAACACGGCGTGGGGGAAGCGCAAATGCCAGAACTAATCGAGAATCTTCATTAAACATCGATTATGAGCGGCTAGGGGTGTAATTGGAGAGCATTGTGGCCAGACACTTAGCCAACCTAAGTTTCAGGCAGGTTTCGCCCGAAGTGACCCGACAAAACATCACATTTAATGATCTGAGCCAGCATTCTAGTAGCTCTCGGTACAGCAATACCATAAACCCAGAGAAGATTACACAGCTCATCCATAGCTGGAATCTGAAATTCGATGGGTCGGCAAAAGGTGTAACGGTTGAAGAATTCCTATACCGAGTAGCCACTTTAACCAAAGACTGTCTAAACAATGACATAGATTCAGTCTGCAAGAATCTACACATTCTACTAGTAGGCAAGGCTAGGGAATGGTATTGGAGGTATCGGAAAGAAAATCCTCTGATAACTTGGAGCGAGTTTGGAGCAGCGTTAAAAGAACAGTATACCGACTATAGAAACGACACCGACATATTAGAAGAAATTAGAGCACGCAAACAAAAACAGGGGGAGACCTTTGAGGCTTTTTATGATGAAGTCATGCTCTTGGCTTCTCGCATGTCCACATCTATTGCGGAGCAGCAGCTCATTAAGATGCTGACTCGAAATTTACTGCCAGAAATTCGACATGAATTGCTTTATATGCATATTCGTTCAATTGCATATTTGCGCAAGCTAGAACAAATGCGCGAGAATTTACTCGGCGAAGTTGCGACTCGGCGGTTCCCAAAGCCAGCACCTAATCCTGATTTTAACAGAAGAAATTTGGCGGCTTTGGAAACCGACCAGGGTATCCAAGACACGGATCCCAATGTGGGCGATATCGACGCAATTCAAGCACCGATAAGAGTTTATCGATGCTGGAATTGTGACGGTGAGGGCCATGGATGGGATATGTGCTTGGAGGATAGGAAAGTTTTTTACTACGGCTGCGGAGCAAAGAACATTTAGAAACCGCAATGCCCCAACTGCTTAGAGAAAAGAGCGGAAAAAGCCAAGGGACCATTCCTGAGTCAGACACGAACGGCCCCGAAGCGCAATTAAATAAAAAACTACCAGATTTACCGGCTAGCTCAGCAATTCTGACACGAGCGATGCCCTTAATGGCCATGTCGACACAGAAATGTGTCCAAAATAAAATAGACGAGACAAAAATCCTGCACACACAAACTTATGAAGCAAGGCTCGCAAATTATAATAAAGTTCGAGCGAGAATATTCGGAACTTCTACTGCAAATAAGCCCAAGCGATCTACACAGCGTTTGAGAAAATTTTGGAAAGCTGTGCGATTAACAAAAAAATTACTAGTGTGTTCTATAATAAATAAAGAAAGCGATGGGCGTTTTTACGCGAAAGTTTCCTTTTAGGAGTCACAGAAGAAGGCCTTTTCGACTCTGGCGCAAAAAGATTGGACAAAACTACCAGAATTCAAAAAAATCAACTCCAGAGTAAAAACTGCAAACGTTGTTAACGCTGAATCTTAAAAAGAGCAATTTCTGTGTGACAGAAGTAAAATATTTAGGATTTATCATAGGAAAAGGAGGCATCTCAACAGACCCAGGAAAAATCGAATCGATTGTTAATTGGCCTGCGCCAAAATCCATTAAACAAGTTAGAGGCTTTTTGGGTCTAGCAGGGTGGTATAGGCGATTTATCGCAAATTTTTCTGAGATAACCACTCCTATTACCGACCTACTATCAGGCAAGAAAAAATTTATCTGGAACGAAGGAGCACAAAATGCGTTTGACCAGCTCAAAGCAGCTCTTACTTCGGCCCCAGTCTTGCAAAATCCCGATTTTAATCGAAAATTTTACCTACATTGTGATGCAAGCGATTATGGAGTAGGCGCGGTGCTGGTGCAACTTAATGATGCCCAAGAAGAGCGACCAGTTGCCTACATGTCCAAAAAACTAAATTCGGCACAAAGAAACTACAGTGTAACGGAAAGAGAGTGTTTGGCAGTCATCTTGGGCATTGAGCGCTTCAGATGCTACCTAGAATTGCAAGAATTCGAAGTAGTGACTGACCACTCCAGTTTATCTTGGCTTATGCGACAAGCTAATTTAAAAGGGCGTCTAGCTAGATGGGCCATGAACCTACAGGGGCACAAATTTACAATAAGCCACAGAAAAGGCAAAGAGCATGTTGTGCCAGATGCGTTGTCACGCATGTATAGCGAAGAATTGGCAGCGATTGAAAATTATGGGCCAGAAGTAGATTTAGAATCCCCAAGTTTTGAGGAGGAAGCCTATAAGGCGTTAAAAGCAAAAGTAATAGAGGATCCAGAAGCATACCCAGATCTAAATATTATAGGCAAACACCTATATATCCGAACTGTGCATGCCAACGGAAACCCTGAAAACAATAAAACTGGTTGGAAACTCTGGATCCCCCAGAGTTTAACCAATTCTGTTATACAGCGAGCACATGACACGGTTATATGCGCTCATGGCGGCACAGGCAAAACGCTAGAGCTAATTCGGCGATGCTACTATTGGCCAGGGATGGTGGTGCAAGTAAGGGAGTATGTTCGGCTATGCGAAGTATGCAAAAGCACTAAAGCTCCGAATACTACGCTAAAACCTCCAATGGGGCAACAAGCTGAGTCTTTTCGACCTTTTCAGAGGCTTTACATTAATTTATTAGGACCCTATCCGAGGAGCAAACAGGGACATATCGGACTGTTGATAGTGCTTGACCACTTTCCCAAATTTCATTGGCTGTGGCCACTTAGAAAATTTACCGCCAAGGCCATAATGGAGTTCTTGCAGAACCACATATTTTTCTCCTATGGAGTGCCTGAAATCATCATTAGCGATAATGGGTCACAGTTTAAAGCTCAGGACTTTAATGCATTTCTGACAGTGTTTGGTGTGAAACACCAATATACGGCAGTGTATTCGCCACAATCAAATGCCTCAGAAAGAGTCAACAGATCTATCATAGCGGCAATAAGGGCATATTTAGAAAAAGAGCACAATGCATGGGATGAGCACATACCAGCAATCAGCTGTTCTTTAAGAAATAGCGTGCATCAAAGTATACAAAGTGCACCTTATCAAGCGTTGTACGGATTCAATATGGTTATACATGGATCGCAGTACAAGTTATTGAAAAATTTAGGGCTGCTTGACGAAAATGTAGCAGACTTGCGTAGGGAGGACCAACTGCAGTTGCAGCGGAAGCAGCTAAAAACAAATATGAAAATTGCATATGAGCAGCAAGCAAGAAAATACAATTTGAGGACTAAGGAGGTTAATTTTAAAGTAGGGCAGGAAGTGTTCCGAAGGAACTTCACCCAAAGCTCCTTTGAAAAGGGGGTGAATGACAAATTAGCACCTATGTTCTTAAAATCAAGAGTCAGAGAAAAGCAAGGAAATTCATACTACATCCTAGAGGACCTACAGGGAAAATTAGTGGGAACCTATCATGCTAAGGACATACGGCCATAACGAAAAACTAAAAACCTACACACTTCTGTTTAGTTCCCTACGGACGCCTATGAACTGAAAAGTGGTTGTGATGAACGGACAGAGTCTTATAACTAATACATTAAACTTATTAATATAAATTAAATTAAAGTTTCTTAAAATTACATAAAACTAAAATAAAACTAGTGCAGCAGGAATCTGTAAGAAGAAAATAAATAAATTAATAATATGGTCAGTGCAACTTTGCATACTTACGGGGATTTTTTAGATGAGGTGAATTCCGAAAAAATATAGAAGGTGTCATCCTTCTTTTGGCCACCCAGGGTTGAAACCTGGCAATTCAAGAGGAAGAGGAAGGAATACTACTACCATTGGGCCCAACGGAAAAGGGGGTAAGTCCACTATTATTTATTTTGTGTTTATGGCTACACCAGTAAAGAGAAAATTTAACTATTGCAAAAGAAAAAGGAGGCAAGCAATAAAGATTTATTCCCATCAGAAAAGTGTGAACACGAAACAGCTGATCGTATGTCACAGAGATCATGGCAGACCAAGATATTTCCCTTTGCTACATTGATTCGATTTACGTACTAACCTGATCCATACTTGTAGACACTGTTTTTTTTTTTTTTTTGCTGTCACTTGCACATTAACATAATAGAAAAGAAAGCACTCGCGCCGCGCAAATAAGAAAAAAATATATATACATACATTTGCGGGAATGTTATCACAATAAAATCATAACATGTATGAGAGGGGAGTTGCTCGATAGGTTTTTTTTGGCAATAAATCGAATAGTTAATTAGCGGTGTTACTCGAGACTAGCAGGAATAATAAAAAGTATTTATAAGATCATTTTTTTATTAATAATAATATATAAGAATCACTCATATTTTTATATCAAACTTTATTTGTTTATTTTAACATTTAAAGAGTCAGGTGTATAAAAATGCGACCTTTAATTTATATTATATTTATGTATATTTTAAGAAACTCATGAATAATTATAATGAATTTTAAAATGGAATGCTAAAGAATTATTAATGATTTCTGAAGGTTGATGAAATGGTAATGTTAGGTTAGGGAGTTCTTAAATCTATTGCAAAAAGGACTCATAGGTAGGGTGGGTAAAGACGCGGGACCTACAACAACACCAGTAGTGTCCCAGAAGTGCGCCCCGTAGAAGAGTAGTGTTGCTTTCCATGCTTTCTCCTCTCGTACGTTCTATAACTCTTTCTTTCTTTTTTGTTACCTTTCGTTCGAAATCTATCTTCTACAAAAGCTAAAATAGTGGCAAGGATTCTTGTTTGTGTGTCTGGCCTCGAAATCTCTCTAGAAAGTTCTCCAAAAGAACCCCCCCACAGGCTGTTTTTGCTAGCGCAAGAGAATCCAAGGGGAGGGCTGACTAGAGTAAAAAGAACATAAAACGCGTAGAGGGGTTGGTCGTTACAAATTGGCGCCCAACGTGGGGCTAAAGAAGCATAAAAACGCATGATGCGGTAAATAGTGTCAAAAATAAGAAATAATAAAAGAAAGGCGTAGAAGCTACTGAAAGCCTCGAAAATATAAAAATAAAGTAATCCTGCTATATGCTGCTGGGGAAAAACAAAGGGTCAAGGAATTTCGGATATTGCTGTTTGGAGGATTCTAATCAGCAACCAAAGGATTTGATCAGGAGTTGACCCTACATATGCAAGCAGAAGCCACATTTTCAACTACGGGGTAAACCGAACAACCTCCGTTACCCTAGATTTCACCGGAAGAAATCAATTTAATGAAAAATAAATTGAAAAAAATTAAACAATACCAATCAAATAAGGCTAAAAACTAATTCAACAAAACAGAATAAAAATGCCAACAATACGTAGCACAGAAAACTTGAATTTTAGTAACCCCATGTCAGCACAGCTTCCATGAAGGTTGCATTTCTGACTGGGTAAGACAGTTTCAAGTATGCCAAATGTGCCAGAAAACGCTGCAATTGAAGGATTTAAAAGTGCTGCCTAGGTCAGATCTATCACCTACAACAGAAAATAATTTGGGGTTAGCGCCATCTACTTCAGATGCTGCGAGGCAGCAACAAGTTGCGTTAGAGGCCCAAAACACGGGAGCTGTGCCCAAAACTCATCCTTACAACACGAGGCATAAAAAAATCTCTCAAGCGGAAGAACCAGTAGAGGATAATCAGCCAGTTAGAAATGCTAAAGGCCTCGGAAGACCAAAACGGGGCGCAGAAAACTCGGAAGGTAGGCAAACACGGCGTGGGGGAAGCGCAAATGCCAGAACTAATCGAGAATCTTCATTAAACATCGATTATGAGCGGCTAGGGGTGTAATTGGAGAGCATTGTGGCCAGACACTTAGCCAACCTAAGTTTCAGGCAGGTTTCGCCCGAAGTGACCCGACAAAACATCACACTTAATGATCTGAGCCAGCATTCTAGTAGCTCTCGGTACAGCAATACCATAAACCCAGAGAAGATTACACAGCTCATCCATAGCTGGAATCTGAAATTCGATGGGTCGGCAAAAGGTGTAACGGTTGAAGAATTCCTATACCGAGTAGCCACTTTAACCAAAGACTGTCTAAACAATGACATAGATTCAGTCTGCAAGAATCTACACATTCTACTAGTAGGCAAGGCTAGGGAATGGTATTGGAGGTATCGGAAAGAAAATCCTCTGATAATTTGGAGCGAGTTTGGAGCAGCGTTAAAAGAACAGTATACCGACTAAAGAAACGACACCGACATATTAGAAGAAATTAGAGCACGCAAACAAAAACAGGGGGAGACCTTTGAGGCTTTTTATGATGAAGTCATGCTCTTGGCTTCTCGCATGTCCACATCTATTGCGGAGCAGCAGCTCATTAAGATGCTGACTCGAAATTTACTGCCAGAAATTCGACATGAATGGCTTTATGTGCATATTCGTTCAATTGCATATTTGCGCAAGCTAGTACAAATGCGCGAGAATTTACTCGGCGAAGTTGCGACTCGGCGGTTCCCAAAGCCAGCACCTAATCCTGATTTTAACAGAAGAAATGTGGCGGCTTTGGAAACCGACCAGGGTATCCAAGACACGGATCCCAATGTGGGCGATATCGACGCAATTCAAGCACCGATAAGAGTTTATCGATGCTGGAATTGTGACGGTGAGGGCCATGGATGGGATATGTGCTTGGAGGATAGGAAAGTTTTTTACTACGGCTGCGGAGCAAAGAACATTTAGAAACCGCAATGCCCCAACTGCTTAGAGAAAAGAGCGGAAAAAGCCAAGGGACCATTCCTGAGTCAGACACGAACGGCCCCGAAGCGCAATTAAATAAAAAACTACCAGATTTACCGGCTAGCTCAGCAATTCTGACACGAGCGATGCCCTTAATGGCCATGTCGACACAGAAATGTGTCCAAAATAAAATAGACGAGACAAAAATCCTGCACACACAAACTTATGAAGCAAGGCTCGCAAATTATAATAAAGTTCGAGCGAGAATATTCGGAACTTCTACTGCAAATAAGCCCAAGCGATCTACACAGCGTTTGAGAAAATTTTGGAAAGCTGTGCGATTAACAAAAAAATTACTAGTGTGTTCTATAATAAATAAAGAAAGCGATGGGCGTTTTTACGCGAAAGTTTCCTTTTAGGAGTCACAGAAGAAGGCCTTTTCGACTCTGGCGCAAAAAGATTGGACAAAACTACCAGAATTCAAAAAAATCAACTCCAGAGTAAAAACTGCAGACGGCAAATCACATGAAGTGATAGGTTTTCTATCTGCTTTAGTAACCTACAAGGGCAAAGAGACACTTTTAAAACTCTTTGTAATCCCGTCATTAGAGAAAAACCTAATTCTAGGCATAGATTTCTGGAAAGCATTCAATTTGGCCCCAGGGTTGATTTCCTCTTTAGAGTGTGAGGACTCTAAAGTGGAAAAAAAAGAAACAAATGCATATCCACTAGATTCTCGCCAAAAGCAACAACTAAAGGCAGTAAAATCATTATTTCCATCATTTGTGACTCAGGGACTAGGGAAAACATCACTTCTAGAGCACAAAATAGAAGTTGGAGACGCAACTCCAATAAAACAAAGATTCTATCCAGTATCTCCGGCTGTTGAGAAGCTGATGTTTGAAGAAATAGATAGAATGATCGAATTAGGAGTCATTGAAAAATCTAACAGTGCATGGAGCTCACCAATGCGACTAGTAGTGAAGCCAGGGAAAGTAAGACTATGTCTGGATGCTCGTAAGGTGAACGATTGCACCAAAAAGGATGCATATCCCTTACCGAGCATCGAAGGCATATTTGCACGATTACCTCAAGCCAATCTGATAAGTAAAATTGATCTCAAGGATGCGTATTGGCAAGTGCCATTATCGGACGCATCTCGGCCAACAACAGCATTCACAGTACCCGGAAGGCCATTATACCAATTTCGGGTAATGCCTTTCGGGCTGTGCAACGCTCCGCAAACCATGAGCCGACTTATGAATGAAGTTATTCCTCCAGATCTAAAATATTGCTGCTTTGGATATTTAGACGATCTCTGCGTCGTATCCGCAGACTTTGATTCTCACCTGATCGCGCTGCTACGACTTGCGGAACAATTTTGAAAAGCTAACTTAACGCTGAATCTTGAAAAGAGCAATTTCTGTGTGACAGAAGTAAAATATTTAGGATTTATCATAGGAAAAGGAGGCATCTCAACAGACCCAGGAAAAATCGAATCGATTGTTAATTGGCCTGCGCCAAAATCCATTAAACAAGTTAGAGGCTTTTTGGGTCTAGCAGGGTGGTATAGGCGATTTATCGCAAATTTTTCTGAGATAACCACTCCTATTACCGACCTACTATCAGGCAAGAAAAAATTTATCTGGAACGAAGGAGCACAAAATGCGTTTGACCAGCTCAAAGCAGCTCTTACTTCGGCCCCAGTCTTGCAAAATCCCGATTTTAATCGAAAATTTTACCTACATTGTGATGCAAGCGATTATGGAGTAGGCGCGGTGCTGGTGCAACTTAATGATGCCCAAGAAGAGCGACCAGTTGCCTACATGTCCAAAAAACTAAATTCGGCACAAAGAAACTACAGTGTAACGGAAAGAGAGTGTTTGGCAGTCATCTTGGGCATTGAGCGCTTCAGATGCTACCTAGAATTGCAAGAATTCGAAGTAGTGACTGACCACTCCAGTTTATCTTGGCTTATGCGACAAGCTAATTTAAAAGGGCGTCTAGCTAGATGGGCCATGAACCTACAGGGGCACAAATTTACAATAAGCCACAGAAAAGGCAAAGAGCATGTTGTGCCAGATGCGTTGTCACGCATGTATAGCGAAGAATTGGCAGCGATTGAAAATTATGGGCCAGAAGTAGATTTAGAATCCCCAAGTTTTGAGGAGGAAGCCTATAAGGCGTTAAAAGCAAAAGTAATAGAGGATCCAGAAGCATACCCAGATCTAAATATTATAGGCAAACACCTATATATCCGAACTGTGCATGCCAACGGAAACCCTGAAAACAATAAAACTGGTTGGAAACTCTGGATCCCCCAGAGTTTAACCAATTCTGTTATACAGCGAGCACATGACACGGTTATATGCGCTCATGGCGGCACAGGCAAAACGCTAGAGCTAATTCGGCGATGCTACTATTGGCCAGGGATGGTGGTGCAAGTAAGGGAGTATGTTCGGCTATGCGAAGTATGCAAAAGCACTAAAGCTCCGAATACTACGCTAAAACCTCCAATGGGGCAACAAGCTGAGTCTTTTCGACCTTTTCAGAGGCTTTACATTAATTTATTAGGACCCTATCCGAGGAGCAAACAGGGACATATCGGACTGTTGATAGTGCTTGACCACTTTCCCAAATTTCATTGGCTGTGGCCACTTAGAAAATTTACAGCCAAGGCCATAATGGAGTTCTTGCAGAACCACATATTTTTCTCCTATGGAGTGCCTGAAATCATCATTAGCGATAATGGGTCACAGTTTAAAGCTCAGGACTTTAATGCATTTCTGACAGTGTTTGGTGTGAAACACCAATATACGGCAGTGTATTCGCCACAATCAAATGCCTCAGAAAGAGTCAACAGATCTATCATAGCGGCAATAAGGGCATATTTAGAAAAAGAGCACAATGCATGGGATGAGCACATACCAGCAATCAGCTGTTCTTTAAGAAATAGCGTGCATCAAAGTATACAAAGTGCACCTTATCAAGCGTTGTACGGATTCAATATGGTTATACATGGATCGCAGTACAAGTTATTGAAAAATTTAGGGCTGCTTGACGAAAATGTAGCAGACTTGCGTAGGGAGGACCAACTGCAGTTGCTGCGGAAGCAGCTAAAAACAAATATGAAAATTGCATATGAGCAGCAAGCAGGAAAATACAATTTGAGGACTAAGGAGGTTAATTTTAAAGTAGGGCAGGAAGTGTTCCGAAGGAACTTCACCCAAAGCTCCTTTGAAAAGGGGGTGAATGCCAAATTAGCACCAAAAGCAAGGAAATTCATACTACATCCTAGAGGACCTACAGGGAAAATTAGTGGGAACCTATCATGCTTAGGACATACGGCCATAACGAAAAACTAAAAACCTACACACTAGTTCCGTACGGACGCCTATAAATTAAACAGTGGTTGTGATGAACGGACAGAGTCTTATAACTAATACATTAAACTTATTAATATAAATTAAATTAAAGTTTCTTAAAATTACATAAAACTAAAATAAAACTAGTGCAGCAGGAATCTGTAAGAAGAAAATAAATAAATTAATAATATGGTCAGTGCAACTTTGCATACTTACGGGGATTTTTTAGATGAGGTGAATTCCGAAAAAAATATAGAAGGTGTCATCCTTCTTTTGGCCACCCAGGGTTGAAACCTGGCAATTCAAGAGGAAGAGGAAGGAATACTACTACCATTGGGCCCAACGGAAAAGGGGGTAAGTCCACTATTATTTATTTTGTGTTTATGGCTACACCAGTAAAGAGAAAATTTAACTATTGCAAAAAGAAAAAGGAGGCAAGCAATAAAGATTTATTCCCATCAGAAAAGTGTGAACACGAAACAGCTGATCGTATGTCACAGAGATCATGGCAGACCAAGATATTTCCCTTTGCTACATTGATTCGATTTACGTACTTACCTGATCCATACTTGTAGACACTGTTTTTTTTTTTGTTGCTGTCACTTGCACATTAACATAATAGAAAAGAAAGCACTCGCGCCGCGCAAATAAGAAAAAATATATATACATACATTTGCGGGAATGTTATCACAATAAAATCATAACATGTATGAGAGGGGAGTTGCTCGATAGGTTTTTTTTGGCAATTAATCGAATAGTTAATTAGCGGTGTTACTCGAGACTAGCAGGAATAATAAAAAGTATTTATAAGATCATTTTTTTATTAATAATAATATATAAGAATCACTCATATTTTTATATCAAATTTTATTTGTTTATTTTAACATTTAAAGAGTCAGGTGTATAAAAATGCGACCTTTAATTTATATTATATTTATGTATATTTTAAGAAACTCATGAATAATTATAATGAATTTTATAATGGAATGCTAAAGAATCATTAATGATTTCTGAAGGTTGATGAAAGGGTAATGTTAGGTTAGGGAGTTCTTAAATCTATTGCAAAAAGGACTCATAGGTAGGGTGGGTAAAGACGCGGGACCTACAACAACACCAGTAGTGTCCCAGAAGTGCGCCCCGTAGAAGAGTAGTGTTGCTTTCCATGCTTTCTCCTCTCGTACGTTCTATAACTCTTTCTTTCTTTTTTGTTACCTTTCGTTCGAAATCTATCTTCTACAAAAGCTAAAATAGTGGCAAGGATTCTTGTTTGTGTGTTTTTTTTTTTTTTCCAGTTTGTAGCTTTTATTTGTTGAATCTTTTCAATACCGAAAACTAACAACAAGTTAACAAATCTTACGTGTAAATACTAATTATCAGTACATTTCTTGAACTGTATTATAAGAGCGGCCCTAAAAGAAAAATTACTGCTGGGTTGGCAAGTCGTTTCGACTTAGGCGTGATCGGCTGCTTAGCCTAGTTAGCCTCCTCGCAAGCTGGTTAGGATGCGTTGATAGCTTGTTAAGGTACTTTTCCTTTTTTTCCGCAATTTCGTCTTTTACAGGTGGCACGTTTAGATCTTTGTGAATGTTGGCGTTTCGAACATACCACGGTGCCCCGGTGATAGTTCTCAAAATCTTCGTCTGGGCTCTCTGAATGATATCGATGTTGCTGTTGCTGGCATTTCCCCATAGCTGGCAGCCGTAAGTCCAGATTGGTTTTAGCGCTGAGTTGTAGAGTAACACCTTGAGGTCCAAACTGAGTGGTGAGCGGGAGTTGATAAGCCAATGAAGGCTGTTGGCCTTCAGTTTTAAGTGAGTTCTCTTGGCTTCGATGTGTCGGCGCCAAGTTAGTCTTCTATCGAGGTGTACTCCCAGGTACGTCACTTCGTTAGCTGTTGGAAGTGCGACGTTGTTCAGCGTGAGGGGTGGACAATCTTGCCTGTTAAGGGTGAAAGTTACTTGCTTGCATTTTTGTTCGTTTACCTTTATACGCCAGTCGGATAACCACTTTTCCACGTCGACCAGGTAGATGGCTAGCTGAGATGATGCTTTGATTGGGCATCTGGAGCGGCTGAGAATAGCTGTGTCATCCGCAAATGTTGAAACTGTCAGGTTGCTACTTGTAGGGATGTCTGCTGTGAATAGGACGTATAGTGTTGGGCCTAGTACGCTGCCTTGTGGGACACCGGCTTCAATACTGTGTTCGTCGGATATCGCAGTGTTGCACCTCACTACAAACTTCCTGTTGTAGAGGTACGACTCTAGCAGTTTGTGAGTGTTGTTTGGAAGTGTTGTTTTGATTTTATACATCAGACCGTCCAGCCAAACTCTGTCGAATGCCTGCGAAACATCAAGAAATATCGCAGAGCAGTATTCCCGTTTTTCAAATGCGTTTCGTATTTCTGATGTTATGCGGTTAACTTGCTCAATAGTTCCGTGTTTTTCACGAAAGCCAAATTGGTGAGCTGGTATTGTGTTGTGCGTGTTCAGGAATGGAGTAATAGTCAGAGACAGTAGGCATTTTTCAAAAAGTTTAGATAAGCCGGATAGAAGGCTTATGGGTCTGTACGACGATGGAACAGTGTGATCTTTTCCCGGCTTAGGTATCATTATTATTATTGACTTTTTCCATCTTCCTGGAAAGTAGCCAAGTTTGTTGATGGCATTGAAGAGCTGGGTAATGCTGCATACGGCACAGTAAGGCAGCTCAATAATCATCTTAGGGGTAATTAGGTCGCATCCTGCAGATTTTTTCGTGTTCAGATGTTCTTTGATGATTTTTGAGATGTCGTTTGAGCGAAACACAACTGAAGCTGGGAGTCGTCTGTTGCGGGCGGAATTTCGAACGTGTTTGTTGCAGAATTCGGTTGGAAGACTTTTTGGAGATGAGTGGCAAATGAACTGGCTCTATTTTTGTCGCTACGGGCCCAGCCACCTGTGTGGTTTCTAATTGGGACCACTGGTACTGTGGGTGAACCAAGAGTTGGGTGAGCTTTCCACAGTGAGTTTTTTTGTACTGGATGTTGATAATTTTTCAATATAAGTACGTTGGGCAAGCTCTTCTTCTTGCTTTAAAGCTTTTGTAAGTTTGAGTGTGGCGTCTTTTAACTTTTGTTTCGCCGACGGTGATCTGGAGGACTGCCATTCTCACCGTAGGCGCCGTTTTTCGAGAACAAGTTGTTCGATTTGCAGGTTGGTTTTTTTGTGATTTGTAATTTTGCTTACTGTTTGCGGCGTTGAGCAGCGAGCTGCAGCAACGATGATTGACTCCAGTGAGTTAACAAAACTATCAATGTCAGCTTCAGCTTCAAGAGGTGGGTTGAGCTCAATATGTGAGCTTATGTATTTTTTGTAGATGAGCCAGTTGGTTTTATCTGAAGTCAACTTGTAAGAGTGGTTTGCTGGTTCTGGGTGTCGGAGCAGATTTATTAGGAGGGGCGAGTGGTCAGATGATAGGTCTGGGAGGCACTCGGCGCTTATCAGATTACGGGGAATGTTTTTGGTGACTGCGAAATCAATTAGATCAGGTAGTTTTTTGGGGTCAGTTGGCCAGTATGTAGGTGTGCCAGGAGAAACGTGGTCAAGCTTGTTGTTTGCTTTTATAATGGCGTTGTAGAGCTGTTTTCCTTTTGGATTCACGAGTCGAGACCCCCAGTGTGTGTGCTTGGCATTGTAGTCCCCGGCTGCTATAAAATGTTCTCCAAGTGAGTTGAAGAATTCCATAAATTGGTCTTCTGATAAAGTGAAACGAGGTGGGCAGTAAACAGCGGCTAAGGTAAGCTGGTTACCATTATCCAAATGAATTTTTATTGATGTTGCTTGTAGATAGTTTTTGCCAGTCTCAATATGACAGTGGTGCTTAAGACGGCTTCTTATCAAAATCCCGGTCCCGCCGTGGGCCTTACCATCAGGGTGATTGGTTCCGTAGAAAATATATCCTTTTATGTTGAAGTTATATTTGTTTGTGAGGTGTGTTTCCGAAAGTAGCATTACGTCGATGTGCTTTTCGAGAAGGAATTGAGCTAGCTCAAGTTTGTGCTGTGAAACGCCGTTGGCGTTCCACGTAGAGATTCTTAGCGAGGCCAAGAAGATGATTATCTTGAATGTTGTGATACAAGCAATTGTATCAACATGTTTTGATTACGCATTAGATCTTGCATGGTTGTCCGCATAAACGCCATAAACTCCGCCATGCTCTGCTGCAGGGTTAGTATCATTTCTTCGAAATTGTTTTGTTGTTGTTCCGTTGGCTTTTTGTCTTGTACCGGATTGAAGTCCACATATTTGGATTGTGAACATGGCGCATTGGAGGCTGGGGGCTCTAGACCTGATCTTAGAGCGCTTGCATATGACGCGTTTTTGGTAACGAATCCTGTACCAAGTGAGGATCTGGCTCCGGTAGAGAAGAAAACTTCTGGGTTGTGTTTGGGGGGTATTTTTGTGATCGGTGCGTTTTGCGAGCGTACAATGGCTACGCGCTGGTTAATGCGGCTTTTGAGCTCTTTGTATACTGGGCAGCCTCTGTAGTTGGCTGTGTGATTGCCTCCACATTTGCCGCACCTTTTTCCGCTTGAGTCTTTTTTGGGTGCACTGCAGCTGGCTTTGTCATGGAGCTCGCCACAGACTACGCACACTGGGCGCAGCTTACAGTAAGACTTTGTGTGGCCGTATTCATGGCAGTTCATACATTGTACCAGATTGTTGCGTTTGTGAGGTTCTTCTACGGTGATTCTACGATGTAGTAAGAATTGCAGTTTGTAGATTGGATGCACATCGTTTCTTTTTGGCATCTTTGGTTCTGGTGCAAGTTCCACCTTGAAGAGTGGTTGCGGCTGTCTATTTTTGTTTAAGATGTTGAAGACTGATTTTGCGGTAAATCCTTTATCCTGTAGCGCCAGCTTTATTTCGTCTGGTGTTACATCAGGCTCTATGCCCTTTTGTACGACTTGCAGACCCTTGCTGCTTCTTAGCTGGTATGTGTAATAGCTTTTTTCCCCTTCATCTAAGTACTTGGTTAAGGCTCTGAAGTGTTGTTCAGACTTGGTTTGAACTTTAGTTTCGTGGATGTTACCCCTAACTAAGGGAATTATGTGGAAATTTGCTTCACCTATGAGCTTTATTACATTGTTTACACATGTACTAGAGCTTTTCTCACGTACAAAAATTGGTGGTGGCTTTGGCCTATTTTTGTCGCTTCCATCAGCTTCAACGGGCAGGTCTTCAATAGTGTCTGCCAAAATGTCAAACCTGTTGGCATTGTTCGGTACTACGCCTAAAGTTGTGTTGGCGTTGGCGCGTGTGATTTTTGGTTTGTTTACATTTTTTTGGGGGCTTAGCTTACGTTTGATTTGGATGTAGCGATCCATTCCAGTCTGTATGGCCGGCTTTGCGTTTTCGTTTTCGTTTTTTGCGGTTTGTTTTGCTGACTGCGCAGCTTTCGTTGTGTTCGTGTGTGTTGAGCGGGCAGTCGGCATCGGTGTTGTTTTAGTTATTGAGGTTGTCGCGACAATTGAAGAGTTTGTGCTTGCTGTTACAGCTAAGTTCTGTTCTCTTTGCTTGGTGTGAGCAGATTTAGTTGGTAAGGGAGAGGGAGACAAAGAGCAAGATCGTTCTTTGACGATCGCTGTAAGCAGGTGTTCGTTTAGAGGGTCGGGAGTTGCCGATCGCGGGCGGTCGGATTGCGTCGACCCGATAGATAGTAGCGACGGCGACGGGGAGCAAGAGCGTTCACTGTCGCGTGTTAAGAGAGAAAGATCAGCTGTCAGGTTGGGGGTGATTGACCGCCCTCGGTTCGGTTCCGCAGAGACGACGGAAAAGTAAGCGTTGTCGCGTTGCGAAGAGAGCCGTCGCTCATCTTGCTGACGTTGACGCTGCGCGCGAGCTTCGTTTTCACTCATTGTTTGTGGTTAGTTTATTTATATTTGTAATTAGTTAATTGTTGATTGATAACTTATAGATTTGTCAGTAAATCTATATGTGCAGGCATTGCACTGAGCGTCTTTTCGCTTATGATTTTGTGTTTGGTTCACTTCACTGCTTAGATTTTTTGTTTAACTGGAGCACTGTTAAAAACACGTCCGCATGCGATGAGGTGCAATTGGCAATTGGTTTGTGTGTCTGGCCTCGAAAGCTCTCTAGAAAGTTCTCCAAAAGAACCCCCCCACAGGCTGTTTTTGCTAGCGCAAGAGAATCCAAGGGGAGGGCTGACTAGAGTAAAAAGAACATAAAACGCGTAGAGGGGTTGGTCGTTACAAATTGGCGCCCAACGTGGGGCTAAAGAAGCATAAAAACGCATGATGCGGTAAATAGTGTCAAAAATAAGAAATAATAAAAGAAAGGCGTAGAAGCTACCGAAAGCCTCGAAAATATAAAAATAAAGTAATCCTGCTATATGCTGCTGGGGAAAAACAAAGGGTCAAGGAATTTCGGATATTGCTGTTTGGAGGATTCTAATCAGCAACCAAAGGATTTGATCAGGAGTTGACCCTACATATGCAAGCAGAAGCCACATTTTCAACTACGGGGTAAAGCGAACAACCTCCGTTACCCTAGATTTCACCGGAAGAAATCAATTTAATGAAAAATAAATTGAAAAAAATTAAACAATACCAATCAAATAAGGCTAAAAACTAATTCAACAAAACAGAATAAAAATGCCAACAATACGTAGCACAGAAAACTTGAATTTTAGTAACCCCATGTCAGCACAGCTTCCATGAAGGTTGCATTTCTGACTGGGTAAGACAGTTTCAAGTATGCCAAATGTGCCAGAAAACGCTGCAATTGAAGGATTTAAAAGTGCTGCCTAGGTCAGATCTATCACCTACAACAGAAAATAATTTGGGGTTAGCGCCATCTACTTCAGATGCTGCGAGGCAGCAACAAGTTGCGTTAGAGGCCCAAAACACGGGAGCTGTGCCCAAAACTCATCCTCACAACACGAGGCATAAAAAAATCTCTCAAGCGGAAGAACCAGTAGAGGATAATCAGCCAGTTAGAAATGCTAAAGGCCTCGGAAGACCAAAACGGGGCGCAGAAAACTCGGAAGGTAGGCAAACACGGCGTGGGGGAAGCGCAAATGCCAGAACTAATCGAGAATCTTCATTAAACATCGATTATGAGCGGCTAGGGGTGTAATAGGAGAGCATTGTGGCCAGACAATTAGCCAACCTAAGTTTCAGGCAGGTTTCGCCCGAAGTGACCCGACAAAACATCACACTTAATGATCTGAGCCAGCATTCTAGTAGCTCTCGGTACAGCAATACCATAAACCCAGAGAAGATTACACAGCTCATCCATAGCTGGAATCTGAAATTCGATGGGTCGGCAAAAGGTGTAACGGTTGAAGAATTCCTATACCGAGTAGCCACTTTAACCAAAGACTGTCTAAACAATGACATAGATTCAGTCTGCAAGAATCTACACATTCTACTAGTAGGCAAGGCTAGGGAATGGTATTGGAGGTATCGGAAAGAAAATCCTCTGATAATTTGGAGCGAGTTTGGAGCAGCGTTAAAAGAACAGTATACCGACTAAAGAAACGACACCGACATATTAGAAGAAATTAGAGCACGCAAACAAAAACAGGGGGAGACCTTTGAGGCTTTTTATGATGAAGTCATGCTCTTGGCTTCTCGCATGTCCACATCTATTGCGGAGCAGCAGCTCATTAAGATGCTGACTCGAAATTTACTGCCAGAAATTCGACATGAATGGCTTTATGTGCATATTCGTTCAATTGCATATTTGCGCAAGCTAGTACAAATGCGCGAGAATTTACTCGGCGAAGTTGCGACTCGGCGGTTCCCAAAGCCAGCACCTAATCCTGTTTTTAACAGAAGAAATGTGGCGGCTTTGGAAACCGACCAGGGTATCCAAGACACGGATCCCAATGTGGGCGATATCGACGCAATTCAAGCACCGATAAGAGTTTATCGATGCTGGAATTGTGACGGTGAGGGCCATGGATGGGATATGTGCTTGGAGGATAGGAAAGTTTTTTACTACGGCTGCGGAGCAAAGAACATTTAGAAACCGCAATGCCCCAACTGCTTAGAGAAAAGAGCGGAAAAAGCCAAGGGACCATTCCTGAGTCAGACACGAACGGCCCCGAAGCGCAATTAAATAAAAAACTACCAGATTTACCGGCTAGCTCAGCAATTCTGACACGAGCGATGCCCTTAATGGCCATGTCGACACAGAAATGTGTCCAAAATAAAATAGACGAGACAAAAATCCTGCACACACAAACCTATGAAGCAAGGCTCGCAAATTATAATAAAGTTCGAGCGAGAATATTCGGAACTACTACTGCAAATAAGCCCAAGCGATCTACACAGCGTTTGAGAAAATTTTGGAAAGCTGTGCGATTAACAAAAAAATTACTAGTGTGTTCTATAATAAATAAAGAAAGCGATGGGCGTTTTTACGCGAAAGTTTCCTTTTTAGGAGTCACAGAAGAAGGCCTTTTCGACTCTGGCGCAAAAAGATTGGACAAAACTACCAGAATTCAAAAAAATCAACTCCAGAGTAAAAACTGCAGACGGCAAATCACATGAAGTGATAGATTTTCTATCTGCTTTAGTAACCTACAAGGGCAAAGAGACACTTTTAAAACTCTTTGTAATCCCGTCATTAGAGAAAAACCTAATTCTAGGCATAGATTTCTGGAAAGCATTCAATTTGGCCCCAGGGTTGATTTCCTCTTTAGAGTGTGAGGACTCTAAAGTGGAAAAAAAAGAAACAAATGCATATCCACTAGATTCTCGCCAAAAGCAACAACTAAAGGCAGTAAAATCATTATTTCCATCATTTGTGACTCAGGGACTAGGGAAAACATCACTTCTAGAGCACAAAATAGAGACGCAACTCCAATAAAACAAAGATTCTATCCAGTATCTCCGGCTGTTGAGAAGCTGATGTTTGAAGAAATAGATAGAATGATCGAATTAGGAGTCATTGAAAAATCTAACAGTGCATGGAGCTCACCAATGCGACTAGTAGTGAAGCCAGGGAAAGTAAGACTATGTCTGGATGCTCGTAAGGTGAACGATTGCACCAAAAAGGATGCATATCCCTTACCGAGCATCGAAGGCATATTTGCACGATTACCTCAAGCCAATCTGATAAGTAAAATTGATCTCAAGGATGCGTATTGGCAAGTGCCATTATCGGACGCATCTCGGCCAACAACAGCATTCACAGTACCCGGAAGGCCATTATACCAATTTCGGGTAATGCCTTTCGGGCTGTGCAACGCTCCGCAAACCATGAGCCGACTTATGAATGAAGTTATTCCTCCAGATCTAAAATATTGCTGCTTTGGATATTTAGACGATCTCTGCGTCGTATCCGCAGACTTTGATTCTCACCTGATCGCGCTGCTACGACTTGCGGAACAATTTTGAAAAGCTAACTTAACGCTGAATCTTGAAAAGAGCAATTTCTGTGTGACAGAAGTAAAATATTTAGGATTTATCATAGGAAAAGGAGGCATCTCAACAGACCCAGGAAAAATCGAATCGATTGTTAATTGGCCTGCGCCAAAATCCATTAAACAAGTTAGAGGCTTTTGGGTCTAGCAGGGTGGTATAGGCGATTTATCGCAAATTTTTCTGAGATAACCACTCCTATTACCGACCTACTATCAGGCAAGAAAAAATTTATCTGGAACGAAGGAGCACAAAATGCGTTTGACCAGCTCAAAGCAGCTCTTACTTCGGCCCCAGTCTTGCAAAAATCCCGATTTTAATCGAAAATTTTACCTACATTGTGATGCAAGCGATTATGGAGTAGGCGCGGTGCTGGTGCAACTTAATGATGCCCAAGAAGAGCGACCAGTTGCCTACATGTCCAAAAAACTAAATTCGGCACAAAGAAACTACAGTGTAACGGAAAGAGAGTGTTTGGCAGTCATCTTGGGCATTGAGCGCTTCAGATGCTACCTAGAATTGCAAGAATTCGAAGTAGTGACTGACCACTCCAGTTTATCTTGGCTTATGCGACAAGCTAATTTAAAAGGGCGTCTAGCTAGATGGGCCATGAACCTACAGGGGCACAAATTTACAATAAGCCACAGAAAAGGCAAAGAGCATGTTGTGCCAGATGCGTTGTCACGCATGTATAGCGAAGAATTGGCAGCGATTGAAAATTATGGGCCAGAAGTAGATTTAGAATCCCCAAGTTTTGAGGAGGAAGCCTATAAGGCGTTAAAAGCAAAAGTAATAGAGGATCCAGAAGCATACCCAGATCTAAATATTATAGGCAAACACCTATATATCCGAACTGTGCATGCCAACGGAAACCCTGAAAACAATAAAACTGGTTGGAAACTCTGGATCCCCCAGAGTTTAACCAATTCTGTTATACAGCGAGCACATGACACGGTTATATGCGCTCATGGCGGCACAGGCAAAACGCTAGAGCTAATTCGGCGATGCTACTATTGGCCAGGGATGGTGGTGCAAGTAAGGGAGTATGTTCGGCTATGCGAAGTATGCAAAAGCACTAAAGCTCCGAATACTACGCTAAAACCTCCAATGGGGCAACAAGCTGAGTCTTTTCGACCTTTTCAGAGGCTTTACATTAATTTATTAGGACCCTATCCGAGGAGCAAACAGGGACATATCGGACTGTTGATAGTGCTTGACCACTTTCCCAAATTTCATTGGCTGTGGCCACTTAGAAAATTTACAGCCAAGGCCATAATGGAGTTCTTGCAGAACCACATATTTTTCTCCTATGGAGTGCCTGAAATCATCATTAGCGATAATGGGTCACAGTTTAAAGCTCAGGACTTTAATGCATTTCTGACAGTGTTTGGTGTGAAACACCAATATACGGCAGTGTATTCGCCACAATCAAATGCCTCAGAAAGAGTCAACAGATCTATCATAGCGGCAATAAGGGCATATTTAGAAAAAGAGCACAATGCATGGGATGAGCACATACCAGCAATCAGCTGTTCTTTAAGAAATAGCGTGCATCAAAGTATACAAAGTGCACCTTATCAAGCGTTGTACGGATTCAATATGGTTATACATGGATCGCAGTACAAGTTATTGAAAAATTTAGGGCTGCTTGACGAAAATGTAGCAGACTTGCGTAGGGAGGACCAACTGCAGTTGCAGCGGAAGCAGCTAAAAACAAATATGAAAATTGCATATGAGCAGCAAGCAGGAAAATACAATTTGAGGACTAAGGAGGTTAATTTTAAAGTAGGGCAGGAAGTGTTCCGAAGGAACTTCACCCAAAGCTCCTTTGAAAAGGGGGTGAATGACAAATTAGCACCTATGTTCTTAAAATCAAGAGTCAGAGAAAAGCAAGGAAATTCATACTACATCCTAGAGGACCTACAGGGAAAATTAGTGGGAACCTATCATGCTAAGGACATACGGCCATAACGAAAAACTAAAAACCTACACACTTCTGTTTAGTTCCCTACGGACGCCTATGAACTGAAAAGTGGTTGTGATGAACGGACAGAGTCTTATAACTAATACATTAAACTTATTAATATAAATTAAATTAAAGTTTCTTAAAATTACATAAAACTAAAATAAAACTAGTGCAGCAGGAATCTGTAAGAAGAAAATAAATAAATTAATAATATGGTCAGTGCAACTTTGCATACTTACGGGGATTTTTTAGATGAGGTGAATTCCGAAAAAAATATAGAAGGTGTCATCCTTCTTTTGGCCACCCAGGGTTGAAACCTGGCAATTCAAGAGGAAGAGGAAGGAATACTACTACCATTGGGCCCAACGGAAAAGGGGGTAAGTCCACTATTATTTATTTTGTGTTTATGGCTACACCAGTAAAGAGAAAATTTAACTATTGCAAAAGAAAAAGGAGGCAAGCAATAAAGATTTATTCCCATCAGAAAAGTGTGAACACGAAACAGCTGATCGTATGTCACAGAGATCATGGCAGACCAAGATATTTCCCTTTGCTACATTGATTCGATTTACGTACTTACCTGATCCATACTTGTAGACACTGTTTTTTTTTTTTTGTTGCTGTCACTTGCACATTAACATAATAGAAAAGAAAGCACTCGCGCCGCGCAAATAAGAAAAAAATATATATACATACATTTGCGGGAATGTTATCACAATAAAATCATAACATGTATGCGAGGGGAGTTGCTCGATAGGTTTTTTTTGGCAATTAATCGAATAGTTAATTAGCGGTGTTACTCGAGACTAGCAGGAATAATAAAAAGTATTTATAAGATCATTTTTTTATTAATAATAATATATAAGAATCACTCATATTTTTATATCAAATTTTATTTGTTTATTTTAACATTTAAAGAGTCAGGTGTATAAAAATGCGACCTTTAATTTATATTATATTTATGTATATTTTAAGAAACTCATGAATAATTATAATGAATTTTAAAATGGAATGCTAAAGAATTATTAATGATTTCTGAAAGGGTAATGTTAGGTTAGGGTAATGTTAGGTTAGGGAGTTCTTAAATCTATTGCAAAAAGGACTCATAGGTAGGGTGGGTAAAGACGCGGGACCTACAACCACACCAGTAGTGTTCCAGAAGTGCGCCCCGTAGAAGAGTAGTGTTGCTTTCCATGCTTTCTCCTCTCGTACGTTCTATAACTCTTTCTTTCTTTTTTGTTACCTTTCGTTCGAAATCTATCTTCTACAAAAGCTAAAATAGTGGCAAGGATTCTTGTTTGTGTGTCTGGCCTCGAAATCTCTCTAGAAAGTTCTCCAAAAGAACCCCCCCACAGGTTGTTTTTGCTAGCGCAAGAGAATCCAAGGGGAGGGCTGACTAGAGTAAAAAGAACATAAAACGCGTAGAGGGGTTGGTCATTACATAACATAAACCCTACAAGTATATTGTATCCTAACTTATCCGCCTGAGGGCAGGCCAATTTTTTAAGGATGGGGAAGTAGCATATGCGCATCACTTGTCCACTTGTCCACATACACAACCACAAACACTTCCACTTCAAACACACACTTGACCATTGTACTTAGCATATAATACATTTGATACCCATCCGCCTGCTTAGACATAAACATTTGTATCCCCAATTCGGCGACAATTCCGCCTGCTTAGACATAAACATTTTCCCCCAATTCGGCGACAATAACAAGTCAGCCTACTTCGATCATTTATAAGCATTCCCACGAAAGGGTCAAAACTGCTTACGCAGCGCAAATCTCGGCTGATCCGGAATGCCAGAATGCCCTTGTATGGCAACTGTGTAAGTTGACAGTTGTCAACATCTACTATTTCATATCTGTCATTAGGTAGAATTCGACTAACCTTATAGGGCCCACGATATTTTGGCGCGAACTTTTTACATACACCAGAAGTTACATCTACATTCCGGATCGCAACAAAATCACCTAACGCATACTTCAGAGGTGCCTTGTGTCTCAGGGAGTAATGCGCTTCATTATACTCCTGGGACTTCCGGATATTATCTCCTGGTCTGACACCTAATGGTTTCTAAAACTACCGGTTGATCTGGTCCTAACTTTTCCTCAAGATATTCGGTCAATTCATCAACTACGGGTCCTCTCTGCTCACATCCAAACAGCAAAATTGATGGTGTTTTTTTGGTACTACACTGGATCGAATTATTTAGGGCAAACTCTACTCGGGAAACTAACTTATACCAATCTGCCTGATTTAAAGGCTCAGATAATTTACCTAACATCGGAGTTAACACACGGTTTACCCTCTCAACTTGTCCATTGGCCTGGGGTGCTGCCGTTGCCACCTTTATATGTTGGATATTGCGGCCCTCTAGGAAATTACTGAACTCGAGTGACGTAAAACACGTTCCCCGATCGGAATCGATTCTACGCGGTCGGCTATAATACTCAAAGTACTTCTCTAAGGCGGCATTCACCTCTCTCGTGCTAGTGGAATTCACAGGGTACAACTTAACAAACTTGGTAAAGGCGTCTATTGTCACTAGCAAATGTTTTCTCTTCGAATTTATACTCGGTGTTCTCTTGAGAACGTAGGAGGACAGATCCAGATTTGATGTGGTAGTAGCTGTTGTAGTTGTTCTTCTAGTTGTAGTTTTTGAACTAGGTTTTAGGTAAAAAAACTAGTGATTTTCTTTTTGTGTCGTTTATTTCTGCACGGCGTGTGCTTACACTCACTGCTTGCTTAATACTAAAGAGTACAATAGGGAGAGATCTTAACTATGCTTAACTAGGAACAGAGGCAGAGGGGAAAGCTTGCATTGAGTGAAAGCTTCGCTTAAACGGGAAGCTTGTGTTCGAAGCGTGAGCTTTAAATTATCACTTCAATACGAACATCCCACCGCCCTTGCATTGTATGCAATTTTAAAATTCATATTGACAATTCAGATACATTCAATTCAGCTACTTAGTAGTAAAAACTATGATTACTTTTAACATTTTGAGCTACAAGTGCCCGACAAGGTCCAACCAAATGCTGTGCGTAGCGCCACTGGCCCGCCAGCTCTGTTTGAATGGAAGCCTTCCCTAGCGATGTCGGAATATACATCTGCTCCTAGGACAATGGAAATGGTGGGCGGCTTGTGGAAGTTGTCGTCAGCCAGAACGAGGCCTTCAAAACGCTCCCTGACAACTGGATTGACGACTGTGAGTGGTGTACGGATTCTCAGAGGATGCTCATGCTTCAATATCGCATCCAATCGGAACCCATCAGAAGCCTTGAACCGGATGACTGCTGTACACGCCGCTTCCTGTCCAATATTCAGGCTTGGTAAGCGCATTGCAGACGCAAAGGATGCGTCGATCAATGACACTGGCGCACACGGGTCAATTAGTGCGCGCGTCTCGGCCACAGTGTTTCCATTGTCGATCAGAATGATCGCTGTGGGTAGCAATTTGGGATTGCGGTGGTCCAGCAGCGTGGTCAGAGATGGCGATTGGATCTGGGTTGCTGATTGAATGGGAGTGGAGCGTCGACGGACTTTCTCATGGAAGTGAAGAAGAGTGTGATGGCTATGATGACAAATGCGACATTTGTCTCTACTTCTGCACGTCCCTTCCGAGTGTTCGTGAGCCAAACAATTGGCACAGTATTTGTTGATGAGGACAGCTCTCAGTCGTTTTTCGGCCGCAAAAACGATCTACATTTTCGCAGGGGGTGAATACCTCGGCAGACTCTGCATCGGAAGCAATTAGTTCCTCGACTGCGCTCGACACGATTGTTAAAGCGCGGAGACATGTTTTATAATGAAGGATGAGTGATGGCTGTATGGAAGAAGATAAAACGAAAAGAAACAATAAAATAATTAGATGTGTTTGTATGAAAATTAATTTTCGTTTTTCGCAGTTGGATCATTGAAAGATGAAAGGAGCTCATCTTGGAGTGGAAGAAGTATTAATTTGGTGATGGGGCGTTTGATGACGCCTCTAGAAGTGAGAAGTTCTACAACTCGGACTCGATCATCAGCTCCTGGATATGTTTGTTGAATGCGACCAAGACGCCATTCGTTAATAGGAAGGTTGTCTTCTTTAACAACAACTAAATCGTTTACTTCAAGGTTTTTCTTTGGACTTTGCCATTTATTACGCTTATGTAATTCCTTTAAATATTCGTGTTTCCAACGAACACAGAATTGTTGTTGGATTGCTTTGAGCCGTTGCCAGCGATTGATGATAGAAGATGACTTCTCGTTAATCTCAGGTTCGGCTATAGATAATAAAGGACCTCCAATGAGAAAATGGCCAGGAGTTATGGCTAATGGATCCGTTGGATCTTCAGACATCGATGAAATTGGTCTCGAATTAAGGCATGCTTCAATTTTGGAGGGTAGCAAATTCTTCGAAAGTATACTTAGCAAAAGAAGTAGATTTATAGAATAAGGCCTTAAAACTTTTGACTCCTGCTTTCCAAAGTCCTCCCATATGAGGAGCGCCTGGGGGTATAAAATGCCAAGTGAGAGGTTGATGGAAAAATTTTGAAATTATATGATCCTTTGCAGCGTGGAGAAAGTCATCATTGAGAGCTCTCGCAGCGCCAACAAAATTCTTTCCGTTGTCGGAATGTACTTGCAATGGACAGCCTCGTCTGGATACAAAGCGAGTAAAAGCTGCAAGAAACGCATCGGTGGTCAGATCAGTAGTTGGTCCAAATGGATGGCCTTGGTACAAAAGCAGACGAATACGCAAACATATCCTTTGGAAATGCGGCATGCACGACCAATAATGCTTTTTATTTCAAATGGCCCAGCAAAATCAATACCTGTATAGGGTGGCTTACTTAGCCAGGCCAGTACGATCGTCGAATCTGTCCAACAGAATAGTTCATATAATTCCAGAGGCAATTGAGGAAGGCAGGCTGCAATAAGTTCTATAAGAAGTACAGCTCCACATAACTCAAGTCGGGGTAAGGATATTGTCTTCACAGGCGCAACACGCGACTTTGCTGTAAGGAGATGGCATGAAATATCGTTCTTGTATTTGATCCGAACGTAAATTGCTGCACCGTAAGCACGTTGAGAAGCATCACAAAACCCGTGCAATTGGATTTCTGTTTGTGGACTAAAACCTAACCATCGGGGAATCCGTATGTCACCCAGGTGGTTATAGCTACCAAGGAAGTCACGCATTTTTGGAGAAGATCGTTAGGCAGGCAGTCATCCCAATGCAGATCCTGTAGCCACAGTTGCTGCATGAACATTTTGGCTTGCACAACAAAGGGAGAGAGCCACCCTGCTGGGTCGAAAAGTTTTGCAATATGGGCTAATACTTCCCGTTTTGAGTATGTTGGTTGGTAAGCGATTGGAGGAATAACAAAATAAAACTCTTCCGACGTTGCTTTCCATCGAATGCCTAGAGTTTTTGCCGTGCTGACTTCTTCAATGTCCAAAAAATCGCCATGTAGCAAATGATCGTTTGGAACTTGTTCTAGGACTGCTTTCTTGTTAGAGGTCCATTTGCGTAATGGGAAACCTGCTGAACTAAGCGCATTTTGAAGTTCAGAAATCATTGAAATTGCAACTGCTTCAGAATGTGCACCTGCTAATATGTCATCGACATACATATAGGATCGTATAATATCGGATGCTAAAGGACTTTTATATTGGATCTCGTTCGCCAGTTGTTGAAGAACACTGATTGCCAAAAATGGTGCGCAATTGACTCCGAAGGTTACCGTTTGTAATTCATAATCACAAATTACACCTTCTTGGTTACGGAACAGGATTCTTTGGTAGGGAGTGTGTGAAGGATTAACTTGAATCTGCCGATACATTTTTGTTATATCGTTAAGACTAACCCCATTTGTTGATTTACTGGAAGCATTAAAAACAACGCGGACCTTTGTTGTAGTGCTGTCTGGCTTGAAGACAGCATGATGAGGCAAATAGAAATTAGGAGAGTGGTTGATAGGAGTGACTTGCCGCATATGGTTTAAATCAATGTATTCCTAAATGATGGAATCGTACTCTTTTTTAAGTTCAGGATTTTTATTAAGTCGTGATTCATTTTTTAAAAATTGTAACAATGCAATAGATCTGGAATAACCTATGTTAATATTCTGTGGATCTCGAAATGGCAGTGATACTACATATCTTCCAGATTTATCTCGATGTGTTGTTTGTTGAAAGTATTCTTCGCAATAAGCATCATTTTCCGTTGTTGGCTGGACAGGAATATCCTCCACCTCCCAAAATTTTGTGAGAAGCTTGTCGAGGGGCTCTTCATGCAAGTACTCTACTTGCGTTGAGTAGGAAGCGATGGATGTAGATGGTGTGCTTGGCACTGGACCAGATATTATCCATCCGAAAACTGTCTCTTGACCCAAAAGAGTTCCACATATTTTTGATTTTACGTCACTTAAAAGGATAGATGGCAGGACATCAGCACCGAGAAGTACGTCAAATTGTTCACTTTGAGAAAATGTTGGATCGGCCAAGTGTATGTTTGGCATATAAAGAAAAATCGCCCACCGATTAAACTTCCTTTGCCTCCTCTAGCAGCAGCCCAAATAAAATCAAATAAAAAAAACTAACAAGCTTCTTAACTCTTTCATATCAAAATGTTAGAGGTCTCTGTACTAAAATTTCAACTTTATACTTAAACAGTCTTTCTTTTTCTTCCCAAATTGTTGTGTTTACTGAGACTTGGTTAAAGCCGGAGATCCTGAACTCCGAAGCCAAATAAGTACACAACCTACAGGTGTGATCGACCTGACCGACGTGGTGGTGGAGTTCTAATTGCAGTTGATTCCACCATCAACTCGGAACTCTTAGAACCGGAGATTCAATTTGGCATTGAATTACTCTGTGTAAAATTACACTTTCCCGGTTTTTTTCATTATATAACCTGTTCCTATATTCCGCCGTCGTCGGAATTATCAGTCTACTTGCAACATTTGTCTGCAATACAGACCATATTTAATCTGTTATCAGACAGAGATCAATTTTTAGTCCTGGGTGACTTCAATATCCCCGATTGTAATTGGACAACAAGTGCTGATTCAAACTCTCTTTTGCCCTCACGGCAACACGACCTTTTTGACGGTCTGTTTGACATGTCATTGTCTCAGGTCAATCATGTCTTAAACAGTAGTAACAGATCGTTAGACTTATGCTTTGTCTCGGATCCATCTAGAGTGAATCTAAACAAGACACAACCACTTTCTCTTCCTGAAGATCCTTACCATCCCACTCTTGAAGTTACTTTTGATTTTGGTGCTTGTATGGATAATGATGAAAAACTGTGTAATCGTGTACGCTGCTTTAGAAAAGCAGATTTTAACTTATTGAATGGGATGATTTCCCAATTTGATTGGTCAGAATTGTATTCGTCTACTGATATTTTAGTAGCGACCAATATTTTTTATAACACAATTAACTACTTTTTAGATATTTGTGTTCCGTGTTTTTATCCAACTTCCTCGAGTTAGCCGCCATGGTTTACAAGAGAGTTGTCACGGTTAAAAAATTCAAAGTCAAACTTATTTAAAAAATATAAAAGTAATAGCTCATCTTCAGCCTTTTCTCGCTACTTAAGCGCGCGGTCAGATTTTACTGTCTTGAACGCGAAATGTTATAAGAACTATTTAACTCGTTGTAAGGCTCAGTTTATTCAGAACCCCAAACAGTTTTATAGTTTCGTTAACACGAAGCGTAAGTCTACCGCATTTCCAACAAAATTAACGTTTGAAAATGCTAGTGCAGATACCGACCAAGCCATGGCCGATATGTTTGCAAAGTTTTTTCAAACGACTTATTCTCCCTCTACACAGAAAACTCACTTTTATCCATACAACATTCCAAGTTCAAATGGTATCTTCTCTCCCTTTTTAAACGAAAGTTCATTGGTAAAGGATCTCTCTTTAGTAAAGCCAGTCTTCTCACCAGGCCCTGACGGTGTTCCTGCTTGCATACTTCGATTCTGTGCTATCTCCCTAAGTAATCCATTGCTCAAACTATTTTCGCTGTCTTTAGAAACTTCAGTCTTTCCTTCCATTTGGAAGGAATCTTTTATTATTCCCTTGCTTAAAAAGGGCAGCAAGTCTGATGCAAGCAATTATAGAGGTATCTCTAAATTGTCGGCTATACCCAAACTTTTTGAGAATGTTATAACTCCTCACTTGCAACATTTCTGTAGATCCGTTATCTCACCTTTTCAACACGGATTCATTAAAAGTCGTTCTACTACGACAAACTTGCTTGAGCTGACATCCTTCGTGATAAAAGGATTTCAGGAAAATCTTCAAACTGATGTCATTTATACTGATTTCAGTAAAGCTTTTGACTCAGTGAATCATTCCCTTCTGGCACATAAACTTGACCTTCTAGGTTTTTCACCAAAACTACTTAGTTGGATTGTAAGCTATCTGGCTGACAGAACTCAAAGAGTCCTCTTTAAAACCACCCTTTCAAACCCAATTCATGCCACATCTGGTGTTCCTCAAGGGAGTCATCTTGGTCCCCTACTTTTTACGCTTTTCATTAATGACCTTCCCTTGGTCATATGTAACTCCCGTACTCTTATGTATGCGGATGATGTAAAGCTTTGCTACCAATTTAAAGACGACCACTGTCACTCAAACCTACAAACCGACCTAAATAGTTTTAATTCTTGGTGTTGTGCCAATTTTTTAAACCTGAACAGCTCTAAATGCAAGCTGATGACATTCTCTCGAGCCAGTCCGAAGTTTGCTTCTTATACTCTTTGTGGTTGTGCCTTGGAAAGAATCACCCTAGTTGATGATCTGGGGGTCCGTCTGGACCGAAAACTAAAGTTTTCCAATCATATAACTAATATGGTCAATAAAGCCATGGGTGTCCTAGGCTTTATCAAAAGATGGTCTAAGGAATTCGACGATCCTTATATTACAAAGACCCTTTACGTTGCACTTGTTCGTCCCATTCTCGAATACGGTTCATGCGTATGGTGTCCCCAGTACACTATTCATAAGGAACGCATCGAATCTGTACAGAAAAATTTCTTACTTTTTGCTTTACGCGGCCTTAACTGGGATGAAAATTTGAGACTGCCTTCCTATAATAGTAGACTTCTGTTACTAAATCTGCCTTCCCTAACTAACCGCAGAACCATGCTAGGGGTTTTATTTATTAACAACCTTATGCAAGGTGACATTGACAGTGAGGCCTTGTTAGGGCAGCTACACTTCTCTGTTCCTTGCAGAAGAACTCGCTATTTCCTTCCACTAACACTTCCTTATTGTAGATCGAACTATGCACTGCATGATCCTTTCAGGGCATTATGTTCGGACTACAATAAGCTCCAACACATCATAGCTAGCACTAACACTATCGCTGCTATGAAGTCCTTAATTCTGGCCTATCTAGTACGTAATTAGTAATTAGTATTTGAATCTTCCTCGATTTTCTATTCTATGTTTTTCCTTTTTTCCCCCTACTTGCATGCCGCGTTCTATCGCCTCGTCTTTTTTTATTTTATTTTATTTCTTTTCCACATCGCGTTAGTTTTTACTCGCGTTTCTATTCGCATTACTACCGCGTTTCCGTGTCGTCCGTTATGCGACGGTGCCTCTCGGTCGGTCAGGCGGGAGGTGGACTTCGTTTGGGTTCCGCGCGCAACAAGCATCGGCTTGGTGTCGTTGGACCACTTGCTAATACAGTCATTGTATTCAACGTCCAATAAAAATATTTCTTAATTTAGACCTTGGAATGGTGTTGGATGGCAACCTTCCTGCCAATTTCGATAATACGTATGCTGATGCATCGATTTGCATTCGTGGTCGTGAAGGAGAGGATATAGGAACTTGACACAGTTTCTGTGTAGGAGACGATACGTTATTAATGCCCGATATTTTTGCTTGGACTGATTGTAAAGGCAATTTGATCAAGTTAAAAAGTCTTTCTGAGATGAACGACCCTTCTGATCCTGAATCAATTAAAGCTCTGGCAGGATACATAATGCCCTTGTGTTGGATGCTTACAATGGCAGTTCCTAACAGTACTTCACGTTGTTGCGAAACGAGATAGCTCTGAAATTCTTCGCTGGTGGTAGGAGTGGACTGTTTTGTTTGGGAAACATGTGCATTGGTTACTGTATTTGACCTTGGATTATTTGTAGAAGACTCGCTTCGATGTAGGAGACTGTTATGACGTCCTTTACACGTAAAACAGTTGTGAGAGCTGGGACAATCTCTCAGCTGATGCCCTCTGGCGAAGCAATTGAGACAAAGTTTTTTCTGTTTAATATATGCCTCTCTTTGAGACACTTTCATTTGTAGAAAATGAGGACATAAGCGGATCGGATGATTTTCATTAGAGCAAAGGTCACATGTTCTGACCTTAGCATTGACTTTGGATTCGAAAGAATTTAATTTTGTCGTTGTAGACTGACCTTTTGGTTGCTTTGGATGGGAGGATGTAGAGGCGGAGGTTCTCACATCCTCGATTGCCTCTAACGTTCGGTAACGTTCGCTAAGGAAAGTATTCATATCCTCCCAGGAGGGTATTTCAACCTTGTTAGCTAAAGACTGTTCCCATAATGATAAAGTCAGTTTGGGCAGTTTTGACGAACAGAGGTAAACTAACAAACAATCCCAATTTTTTGTGGATATCTTGGAATGCTCTAATGCAATCAAACAATTTTGGATTGTGCTCTGGAGCTCTTTTAAGGCAGAACCAGACTCATGGTTAACAATGGATAGATTGAACAAAATTTTTAGTTGACTGTTGACCAGAAGACGTTTATTTTCGAAGCGTTCTTGTAGTGCATTCCAAGCGGAAGCGAAACCATCATTTGTGAGGGGGAACTTAGCTACAATGGAATTAGCTTCTCCACTTGTCTTAGAGTTTAAATGAAATAGTTTTTCTACTGGAGATAATCTTTGATTATTGACGTAGATAGCTGTGAACAAGTCACGGAAAGTCGGCCACTTTAGATAATCGCCTTTAAAGATCTCGGTATCACACGGTGGAAGGTTACAGCCACGAGGGGTAGAAGACAAGACTGGTGATTGCGTAAACGTAGTATTTATGGATGATGCGCGTTCGACAAGTTCACCCAATTGAGCCGCATATCGCTCATACACTGAGTTACAATAATCATATTTCGATTGCATGGTAATTCTGTCGTCTGGATTTGCACTTTCATCTGCCAGTGCATTTGAACAGCGTTCATATGCAGTTTCAACTTTTTCCCATAAGGATCGAACTTGTTCTAATCTAACCTTATGAGTGTACAACGAGACATCAGGGGATGTAGTTATCTTTGATTCGAATTGACTTAGCTTGTCAGTGACAGTAATGAATTCGCACAACGCCATTTTCTGGAGCAATGAAGTTTCTTTTGCTGCAGATCTTGTAATTGGTAGATTTTGGATTGTAGACTTAGGAGTGGAGGCTTTTCTCAAGATTGGCGAAATACCGGTTTCTAATTTTGGATTAGGAAGCGAATTAGATCGTGTATGTCTAATGGTTGGTACGGAAAGTCGAACTGCTAAAGCCTTGCTGGAATCAATAGGCATAGCAGCCTGTCACAGGAACTAAAGATGATAATTTAGTTTTTCTTTTATTTTGTGTGAGCGATCTTAGAAATGGTGTAAAATTAAAAAACAATATCAAAGAGTAAATGATATTACAAGTAGGATATGCTTTTTTTATACCCTTCGACCATTGAAAATGGTCAAAAAAGGGTATACTAACTTTGTGCAAATGTATGTAACAGGCAGAAGGAGGCGTGGCAGACCCCACAAAGTATATATATTCTTGCTCAGGATCACTAGCCAAGTCGATCAAGCCATGTCTGTCTGTCTGTCCGGATGTCTGGATGTCTGGATGTCTGGGTGTCTGGATGTCTGGATGTCTGGATGTCCGGATGAACACACAGTTCTCAGCTATTATAAAAGCTAGAGACACCAAATTTGGCATGAAGGTTTCTGTTTATCCGGGACAGGTGAAGTTTATTTCAAATTTTAGGTGCCACGCCCCCCGCTCACGCAAATCAATAATTTACGCTTTTAAGCTGATTTGCGAGCGACATATAAAAGATACAACATTCTGAGTAAGACCATGCTTAGCTAAATATAATACCAACATAACGTCAAAATTCCAATCCGATCGGACAACAAACAGAGAAGTTATTAAACAAAAACCTTGTTCGCTTTGATTTTGTATACAGACCAGCAAGCTGTGACGTCATTGCAATGCTCATGTAGGAAAGAAAGGGAAAGAGGATGCGAGCGCGTAGCGCCATCTGTTGTTCTTCTCTTCTTTTCTATGTACACGCATACATATATTTGTGCTTAACCAATGAAATGATACACGCATATATACGTATTCATACACAGACGCATATAAAGGCTTACGTTAGGATATTTCTCTTAAATAGAAGTATTGTATAATTATTGACTCTTTACATTTCAAAAATGTCGAAGGGTATCCAACTGTCGCGTGCCGCTCGACTGTTGCTCTTGTTTAAATTTAAAGAAAGGAAAAAAAATAATATTATTTTTAAATCGGATATACCCCACAAAAAACTTTTAAATCTTAAAGGGTATACGTTAGTTAGAGATATTATAAATCGGATAGACCTTCAAAAATAAAAAAAAATATTTTTAATATTTCTTCAGTCGGATATTCCCCAAGAATAATTTTTAATTTGTAAAGGGTATTCGTTCCCTTGCTGAAAAGTGCAGCTCCAACTCACGTAAGTACCGTAATATTCGCAAAACGGTGTTTATCTGGCGGCACTTATGTATTAAGTTCACTGTTGATTGGAAATCCGTTACTTTATATGGTATTAATGCTCTATCATATACATATAAAATAAAAATTGGATGTGCTTTTCAAAATTAAAGAACAAATATTTGTTATGTTTTTGAAGTTGGATATACCCCATAAAACCACTTTAATTTTTAAAGGGTATACGTTCCCTTGGCAAATGCAGCTTCAGCGCATATAAGCACCGCAATTTTCGTCAAGCGCTGCTGATCTAGCGGCGCCTATGTATAAAGTTCACTTAAGGTTCACGCTTGATCATATGTTAAGGAAACACATATAACATCTTACATTTGCAGCTTTGATGTCTCAACAATGTAAATGTATATGTGTTGGATTTACGTCTATATGCAGGGCACTTGTATGTTAGAGGAACAGAATTGTATGTATGTATGTACATATATTATATCAGGTGTACAAGTATGAAATGTCGTTTTTTTTTAATAAAAAAACACGTTAAATATTGCGAAAAAAGAAAAAATCATTTATTCAAAGTATTTTCCATCGCTAGCTACACATTTTTCCCATCTCTCGGGCAATTTGTGGATTCCACGCCAGTAGAACTCATCGTCTTTTGCGAAAAACCATTCATCGAGCCATTTCTTCACATTTTTCGTAAGAATCGAAGCGCTGCTCAGCGAGTGCGTGTCCCATCGAAGCAAATGGGTGGTAATCGGATGGGGCCAGGTCTGGTGAGTAAGCCGCATGCGGAAGCACTTCCCAATTGAGTGTTTCCAACGTGTCGCGAGCCGATCTTGCATGGAGAAAATGAAGTATGTTTTGGAGAAAAATGACCTTGGGTTGTCTTTTTTGATATTCCGGTCGTTTTCTCTGAAGCGCACGGTTCAAATTGATCAATTGATGTTGGTAGCGTGCCGTATTCACCGTTTCGCCGGGTTTCAAGAGCTCAATGCTTCCAGTTGGGTGTCTTCGTACCTTTGTGGTGGTTTTCCATGCTCTTTGTCGTCGACGTCAAAATCACCACTTTTGAAGCTTTGAAACCACCGTTCACACGTTTTCACAGTTGGTACTTGTTCGCCAAAGGCTTCAACAAACATTCGGTGCGATTCCGCAGCTGTTTTCTTCAAATGAAAACAGAAAATTAACACTGTCGGCGTTTGCTCTTTATTCGGCACGAAACTCGAGATGTTGACTGCACTGAGAGTAAACGATAATGACGCTCGATTTGCGCAAAACTTTGGTGGTTCGACAGTCAAGGTTGGCACTTCACATGGTCAAAGTTTCATGACAATCGATAAGTATTTACGTTTGCGAGACATCTATATGTTCGAACCGACATTTCATACTTGTACACCTGGTATAACCGCAATTTTCGCCAAGCGCTACTGATCTAGCGGCGCTTATGTATAAAGTTCACTTAAGGGTGTGTATATACGAGGGTCGTTTGATAAGTCCGTGACTTTTTGTATTTGCCGCGCACCTGCTCTAAATACAACACTGCTCCTGTCAGCAGTTATCGATTAACAGCTGACTGTAAAATTTTGAGAAAGCTGCGTTTTTGGTTTGCGTTTTATAGGCATTGAAAGCAGACGATCTCGTGAATTTTAACGAAAATGGAAAAAAGTGAATTTCGTATCAGCATGGCAAAATTTCATAAATTGGGCTACGAACTGCTACCCCATCCAGCATATTCTCCAGATTTAGCCCCCTGTGACTATTTTTTGTTTCCAAACATGAAGAAATGGCTCGGCGGTAAGAGATTCGGGTCATCACAGAAACAAACGACTATTTTGAGGGCCTTGAGAAAACCTATTATTTGGAAGGAATAAAAAAATTGGAAAAACGCTGGACTAAATGTATAGAGCTAAAAGGAGATTATGTTGAGAAATAAAACGCTTCTTTGACGAAAAAAATATATTTTATTCAAAAAGTCACGGACTTATCAAACGACCCTCGTATGTATGTGAAGCACTTTCAAGTAGGTATGTAGGAACATAAAAACACATATATGTAAGTTTGTAGGAAAGTAAAGCACTTGTATGTAGGTTTGTAGGAAGGTAGATCAATTTGTAGGAATGTAAAGCACTTGTATGTATGTAGGTTTGTACTTATCTGGGTCTATCAAAACGAAGTGGTGGTGAGTTATCCGGCTCGAAGGACCAAAATGTTCTCTTGAGAACGTAGGAGGACAGATCCAGATTTGATGTGGTAGTAGCTGTTGTAGTTGTTCTTCTAGTTGTAGTTTTTGAACTAGGTTTTAGGTAAAAAACACTAGTGATTTTCTTTTTGTGTCGTTTATTTCTGCACGGCGTGTGCTTACACTCACTGCTTGCTTAATACTAAAGAGTACAATAGGGAGAGATCTTAACTATGCTTAACTAGGAACAGTGGCAGAGGGGAAAGCTTGCATTGAGTGAAAGCTTCGCTTAAACGGGAAGCTTGTGTTCGAAGCGTGAGCTTTAAATTAACCCATTGGTTATCACTTCAATACGAACACTCGGCAATGGTCCTAGGTGATCTATATGAACCGTATTAAAGGAAGTTGGGCTTTTTGGTATACCTTGTAGTGTCCTGTTGTGTATTGCCCTCGGAACGGAATGAAGGATACACGGCAAGCAGTTGCGAATATATTTCTCGACTTTACTTCTCGTAAGAGGAAACCAATAACTTTGTTTCAACTTTCCAATACACTTATCTGCAGCAAGGTGGCCTAACTTTTCATGACATTTTCTTATGACCTCCTCCTGCATGCAACTAGGGGCGTATAAGTACAAATTCCTATCAAGATCACTCCTATAAACAATTCCATCTACTAGCTCAAATCCGGGGACTTCTTTTTTCTCTAAGTTTTCTCTCAACGCACGTAATTCGGGATCTCTTGACTGCTCGGTCTGCAATAACAAATCAATATCTCCAGGGGTAGCTCCTACAACTCCAACCATTGATTCGGGCATGGCTATATTAGAAGGCGACGGAACTCGGTTTGTGCCATCACACGGTACTACAGGGGCGTTCAACAACAAGGGTTCATCTAAATCTTCTATCGTTCTACACGGTAACGGTTCACTATAGGGTCTAACGGGTCTATAAAGGGTCGCACTGTCACATAGTTTTTCAACACGATCTACTTCTTTTTCTGTACGAAAATCGCACGGATCATCTGTTTTGCCAGTAAGATCTTCTAACAACTCGATCTGTCTATTAAGGGCATCTACATGGTACATACTCGAACCGGGTCTATGGGCAATAGTAAAATTGTAACTTTCTAATTCTAGGGACCAACGGGCTATACGAGGATTGATTGCTTTCTTGTTCAGAGTCTGCACTAAAGAATTACAGTCCGTTACAATAAGGAAAGGACGGTGCTCCAGGTAAACACGAAATCGGCGCAACGCGTAAATAATGGCCAGGGTTTCTAACTCAAAACTATGGTATCGGGACTCGGCACCTGTCGCTTTACGAGAATAATAGAATACGGGGTGGAGTTTATTGTCAGACTGTCGCGCCTACAGCGCCAAATCCATGTGAACTAGCATCGGTATGCAGCTCCGTTTCAGAGCTTGGATTATAGATAGCCAATACAGGGGCGGACGATAGGGCTTCTTTCAGCGTGTTGAAAGCGTATTTTTCTTGTTCGGACAAAGGAAACGGACCACCCTTTTTTAACAACTCAGTTAATGGCTTCGCAATACGTGAAAAGTTTTGAACGAACTTCCGGAAATACGAAAACAATCCAAGACACGAATGCAAAGTCTTACAATTATACGGCTCTGGGTAGTTTTTTATAACTCTTAAGTGTTGATCACTCGGAGAAATACCTTGACTGCTAACATCATACCCTAAATACTCGATGCGCCTTTGCATAAATTCACTCTTTTTGAAATTGACCTCAAGATTATACTCAACCAGTCTGTCTAACAACTTTGCTAAAATATTATAATGTTCCTCCACAGATCGAGTAGCTAAAATAATATCGTCCATGTATACCATAACCTGACGAGCTCTAACCATATCCTGCAATACATCTGAAATAAATCGCTGAAATACAGCTGGTCCATTCTTAAGGCCAAAAGGCATTCTCAAATACTCAAATTGCCCGTCAGGTGTTACAAAGGCTGTATACTTTACAGACTCTTCCTCAATTCCAATATGGTGGAACCCATTCTTCAAATCAATAGTGGTAAATACTGATTTTCCTTCTAAATACTCTAAACAATCTTCAATTAATGGCAACGGAAAGTTATCACGGATTGTCATCTTATTAAGACCACGATAATCTACACACATTCGCACTTTTCCATCCTTCTTCTTTACTAGAACTACTGTTGACGCATAAGGAGAGTTACTAGGTCTTATTACATTTTCTGATAATAATTCATTAATGGTTTTCGAGACAATTTCTCTTTCATAAAACGACAATCTCCTGGGAGGACTATAAAAGGGTGTCATGTCATTTAATCGTATGCGCGTAGTGCATCTTGCTGGAGTTTACAGGGTATTTTAAAGGGTAATCTTTAACTAATTAAGTATTGTTTAACAAGGATGCACAGATAGATTTGTGAGAAAATAAACAAGTTTTATTCTTAGAGTTCTCTTTAGTAGGGTTACACAAAATTAATTTCATCTTTAGTGTTTTCATTATATCTCTTCCCAGCAATAGCGGTGCGGGTAAAATTGACTCGGGGACAACAAAAACTTCGATTTCAAAACATCGTCCTTTAATCGTAAGAAAACATCTGACTTTTCCGTAAGTCATTATTACATTCCTTCCAATTCCATGGAATGGCGTTTTGTTTAATTTTACCTTATCGAATATATTTTTGAAAATACGCCTTGTCGCAAAGCTTACGGGACTTCCGGTGTCTAATAAGGCAATTCATTTAATATCAGTGCATCCTGTCTCACAAGGTACTCTTATACTCACTACTTCAACAAAGGACTCCTCGTTTTCTGGGCTCAAGGGATCCCCAATACCGCCAACTCCCGGTTTGCCCCTGTTCGGGCACTGTCTATATTGGTGTCCTGTTTGAAAACAATTGAAGCACCCTCCTTCTGGGCGTTTGGGGCGCTGACAGTCCTTCCCGATGTGTCCCATACGGCGACAGTTAAAACATCTGATTTCGCTAAGCGGCGTCCTCTTAGCTGCATCTGTCGAACGGGGTGCAGCCTCATGAATCTTGTCGGCACGCTCCATATTCCTCTTAATCATTACCGCCTGATACCTCATCATCTTCACACGCAATTCGCTCAAGGAAGTACTGTAGTATAGCGGAGCTGCATTCCCCGAGCGGTCATCCAGGCCATCCACTATGTACTTGATTATGTCTGTCTCCTTAAAATTTCCGTGCTGCACCAGATTCCGCATAGCAATGAAATAAGTCAGCACCGATTCTCCTTGCAGGATTCTGCGACCCTCCAAACGCTTGGCCACTTCATGGTTCGATGTTTCGACACCGAAAACCTTGACCTTGCTCCCACGTGGTAGTCATTTCGTACATTATATACTCCTTTGCTGAACCAGAGAGCACACGGTTAGCAAGACTCCAGCGCTGAACACCATTCAGTCCATACATCAGGGCAGCCCTTTCCAACTCCCTGATCCAGACATGGACTGAAAGGCAATCGGAATGCTTCCCTCGATGTCGGCGATACTCAGCTGACTGCGTTCCTCTATTGCAGCCCGCTCCGCACCCCTCTCCATCTCAGAAACCTTCAGTTTCAGCGCAGCGACTTCTCTACGGGCATTGATCAAGTCCGCTTCGAGCCGTAGGGTTTCCAGCTCTGCCATCATATTTGGCACCGTCGCCTCCGATGACGAAATTGAATGTGCGTCATCCTGTACCACCAGACCTGGCTGCTGTCCCTCCGCAATGCGACCATCTCCTTCCATGGCAAGCTGTGCCAACGGTTGTGCCAATTCAACATCATTATCTTGGCCACGACGCAAGTTCACTGCTTCCATCAGGTTTTGATCCAACACTTCGGTTTTGAAAAGCGCGTCAGCACGGTCAGCCATTACTGTTTTCATCAAACTGCGCAGTTGGTAAATCGAGACGCCCTCGGGCACCGGCACTTTGTTTTTAGCAAGCAACTCCAAAAGCTCTGGCTTTGTCAGTTTCACGATATCAATGTAACTCATATGTTCCATAATTCTCTTTTTTTGGGCAAACCCCACACCTGATTTATAATTTCTTTAATTTTATTCTCTTTTTGGGATGAAAATTTAATACTGTCTTCCTACAATAGAAGACTTCTGTTACTAAAGCCCAAACCTTATGCAAGGTGAAATTGATAAAGTGAGTACACACTTTTTTGACCATTTTCAATGGGCAAAGGGTCTAAATAGATATATAAATGAAATCGTAAATGAGAATTGTACACATATTGACCTTCTGACTTGCCGTTCGCCACTCTTTCCACTCAGACATTGCCTTAGTCCTTTATATTTCGGCAAAGTTGCATTATGAACGAATTCTGTTACCATTCAATGCAAATAACACTAACAATAAAATGCTGTGTATCTAACGGTTGATTTGAACTTAGGTATGCTTGCTTAAATAAGGCGTGCTTAAGTACATACATGTACGTCCACGTATTTGTAGTTCGATTTAAAAGAAATTTTCACAAAACGCCCATGGCAAGGTTTTTTTAAAATGAGACAATCAACTTTGGTTGTTGAGTTAATATCTTAGCGGTAATATAACTTGTTTAACTTTAAACCAGGCGAACGCAACAGTCAGGTGCTGACTATAGAAGGCTATGGATTATCATAGCATACCCTGTATCATTTATTTTTCGTTATTTATAAAGGAAATTTTGCTTTATTATTATTAAGCATTTAAAAATATCAATTTTATATTCTTATTATTTTATTCGAACGACACGCACAAACTCAATTGACGACAGAAGAAGAAGAACGCATAAACAATGCAAAAGCGAATAGACAAGAATTGTAAGCATTAGGTAGGCCGAGAAAGCAATAAGTGTTTGTATACATTTTTGTTTATGTCAAACGGTAGTGGCGGCCGCAGAAGTTGTACAGTAGCCTAGTGGAGTGTGTGCCGGAACGAAGACCAATTACTGACAGTTGCGTATGTGTGCCGAATACGGCAATTGATGTGTGTTAGAGCGGGACGCTGAAACGTAAATGTGAAAATGCATTCATGCATGTATCGGCGTCCCGCTCTAACTTTCGTAACATATTGATTGTCTTAAATATCGCATAAAATATAAAATTTAATTTTTGAAAACTATTTTTATTGGTATTTAATTATATAACTGTAGTTTTCCTTTTAGCTTATAAGAATAATAAAAATAACCAAAAAAAATAATATAAATAAAAAGTTGCACTGGCCGCGCATGGGACTTGAACTCACGCTGACCGCCACTCTAGCCACTAAGCCACCGCCTCATTTTTCGTTCGATCGGCAAAGTTGCTTTCTGATCTAATTCTGTTACCATTCTATCCAAATAAAAAGTTTTGTTAAATGCTGTGTGCCCGACGCTAGATTCGAACTTCGGTATGATGCGTAAATTGGGTCTTAATATACGCATAAGTATACGTTTAAATTGAGTTTAATTCGGATCATATCTCCCTTATTTTTAATCCGATTTAAATGAAATTTTTAGGAAACACCCGTGGAAAGGTATTTGTCAAGTGAGATGTACAACTTTTGCTGTTGGGTGTATATTGTGTATATTAAATCGTTATTACTGATTTACAAAAGCGGGAAGGGGCGTGGCCAAATTTCAAAAAAACTTTGAAACACCTGGATATACACGAATGTTGTCACAAATTTGTATGGCTCCAGCTCTTATAGTTGCTGAGATCCAGGCGTTCATACAGACGGACAGACAGACAGACGGACAGACAGACATGGCTCAATCGACTCGGCTGTTGAAACTAACTCAGAATATATATATAGTTTATGGGGTCGGAGATGCCTCCTTCTGCCTGATACCGACAAACTCGTTCCGACAAACACAGTAGACCATGAATTTTTTTTAAATCCATGGCCTAACCAGTCGAATGCTACAGTCAGGTACTGACTGTATAAGGCCATGGATTATCAAAGTATATTCCGTTATTTATAATGAAAATTTTGATTTATTTCGATTATTATTAAACATTTAAAAATATATATGTTATATCCTTATTATTTAATTCAAACGACACGCACAAGTTTAATTGTCAGATAGAAGAACACATAACAATGCAAAAGCGAATACACAAGAAGTATAAGCATTATATAGAGCGAGAGGGCAATAAGTATGTTTGCATTTTCACGTAATCCCGAACAGTTGTGGCGGCCGCAGGAGTTGTACAGTAGCTTAGTGGAGTGTGTACCGGATTCGTATGCCGATTATGTAGACAGTGTTCGGGGCTCGATTGCTGCCGCGATCAATATGTTGCTTTTTCTTTCTTTTTTATTAAATAATTTAAAAGCTTAACAAACAATAATTTTTTAATTTGTTGGTACGCAACATATGTAATTAGGACACTGTTTACGCCGAAACCCGCCGCCTAAAAGTAGGCAGCATATTGGCGTAAACAGTGCGAGAGTCACTAAGGGCTCTCGCGCTCTTTTATCCAAAGATCAAGTTATGTTAAGTTAGGATTAAAATACATAAATTTATGTAAACCAGACCAGTATTGAAATATAAAGTGAAGTGAACGCCACGCGCCCCGAATTGTTTCTTTTATTTCGACTTGTTTTCGCGTCGGTTTCTCACCCACAGCTATTTCAGCCCCACGTTGGGCGCCACAATGTTTGTGGTGGCGGCCTTGTAGAAACTTCCTTCGTAGTGGGGATCGTGACGTGGGGCTGAAATAGCTGTGGGTGAGAAACCGACGCGAAAACAAGTCGAAATAAAAGAAACAATTCGGGGCGCGTGGCGTTCACTTCACTTTATATTTCAATACTGGTCTGGTTTACATAAATTTATGTATTTTAATCCTAACTTAACATAACTTGATCTTTGGATAAAGAGCGCGAGAGCCCTTAGTGACTCTCGCACTGTTTACGCCAATATGCTGCCTACTTTTAGGCGGCGGGTTTCGGCGTAAACATCCCGCCCCCCTTGCAATACTATTGCAAATGTGAGGGTGGAGACGGGATCTTTCGAGTGCCACTGGAGGGCTAGCGGACTATGTCTTGAAGACGCCGGATAGTACCCAGCCAAACAGAGTGTTCTGGGCCAACGGCAGTCCACCGTGGGAAGGAACAAGCCCTGGGAGTAGTACGTCGCCATAGACGTCGGCCCCCAGAACAATGGAGACTCTGGTTGGCACATGGCACCGATTGTCCGCCAGCGTAATGCCTGGATAGGCGTTTTGGAGCTCCTTGCCGACATTCTGTGCCGGCGTTCTAATTTGAACCTCTTCCATCTTCAGAGCCACTGTTAGGGCGAACTCTGGCGACGCCCTTGACCTGAACAAGGCACGGCAAAACCCGTCTTCGGCGGAAAGGCCAAAGGCCTTTGCCAATGAGGTGGGCATGCGGCTATATGGACTGCAAGCGTCCAACAGCACGCGCACCTCGAAGGTCTTGCCGGCCACGTCCAGGTTGACTATGGCCGTCGGCAGCATGCTGACTGCCATAGAGGGGGATGTCGCCAGGGACTCCGAAGGTGGGAGAGGCGGCGCTGGTGTCGTAGGGTTCTGCTTCTCGGGTTGGGTGGTGATGGGGAGGTGGAGAAGCGTATGGTGGCCCTCGCCACATGTGCGACAGGTGCCACCACTGCGGCATGAACCCTTGGAATGTTCATGGGCAAGGCAGTTCGGGCAGTATTTGTTGATCAAAACTGCCCGAAGACGCTTCTCCGCAGCCAGACGCAGAAAACGTTGGCACTTCTTCAACGCATGGACTCCTCTGCAGACGCGGCATCTAAAGGAGTTCACTCCTTTGGGCTTGGCTGGTGTTTGTGCCTTTCGTGGTGCCATCTCACTAATCTGAAAGAGAGAGTGTGGATATATGGATTAGTATCTGGAAGCATATATCCACTGATGGACAGCACGAGGTTAGGAGGGTGTCTGGACTCTGTCCTCTAAAGGAAGTAGGACTAATTTTGCTACTGGCCTTTTGATGATACCACGGGTGGTGAGGATGTCCACCACGCGGACAATGTCATCAGTGCCGGGATATGTAGCGTGGATGCGGCCCAGACGCCATTCGTTGACTGGTAGGTTGTCTTCCTTGACAACCACCATATCGCCGACTAGGAGGTTTCTCGTCGGAAGTTGCCATTTGGAGCGTTTATGCAACTCTTTGAGATATTCCTCCTTCCAACGGAAACAAAACTGTTGATGCAGAGCCTTAAGTCGCTGCCATCGATTGATGATGGATATAGCGTCTTCATGGATTTCAGGCTCTGCGACGGACATGAGCGGACCACCGATCAGAAAGTGGCCAGGAGTCAAGGCTAAAAGATCGGTTGGGCTCTCGGACATGGGGGAGATCGGCCTGGAGTTGAGGCACGCTTCAACCTTGGAAAGGAGTGTGGATAGTTCCTCAAAGGTGTACTTTAGTGAGGAAGTGGACTTGTAGAAGAGCGTTTTGAAGCTCTTTACTCCAGCTTCCCATAAGCCACCCATATGTGGTGCGCTGGGAGGATTAAAGTGCCATGCGAGGTTTTGATGGCTGTATTTGTTGGCTAAATCAACCTTTACTGCCTTCATAAAATCGGTTGAGAGGGCTTTGGAGGCTCCGACGAACGTCTTTCCGTTGTCGGAGTATACGTGTTGGGGGCAGCCACGTCTCGCGACGAAACGTGCGAAGGCTGCGAGAAACTTCTCGGTTGTTAGGTCCGAGGTTGCTTCTAAGTGTATGGCCTTTGTGCTGAAGCACACGAAGACACATACATAGCCCTTGGTTATGAGGCAGGCTCGACCAGTGAAATTTTTGATTTCGAAAGGACCAGCGAAATCGAGTCCCGTGTGGGTGAAAGGCCGAGAGAAGGAAACTCTCGCAGAGGGCAAAGTACCCATGAGTTGAATTTGCAATTTCTTTTGTTGGAGGATGCAAACTCGACAAGAGTTGATTGTGGCTTTCACTAAAGTTCGAAGCTTCGGAATCCAGTAGCGTGATCTGATGAGACGCATCATTAATTGATTTCCACCGTGGAGGGAGATACGATGCGTAAAACGGACGAGAAGGTGTTCGACCAAGAAGGGAACTTGGAAGAGAGTTGGAGCGTCTATGCGTAGTCGTGGGTACAATAAGGTGTTTCTTGGTGTCTTTACCACTATCAATTGGCATAACAAGCTTTCAAAAAAGCGAGAAAAAAAATGCAATTGATGCTGATGACGGAACCAGAAACGTGAAACAGAAGAGCGTAGGAAGTCGGACGAGCAGAATTTCTTGTTTTAACAATAAACAAGAATGTTCTACAAATAGAACGGAACTTTATCGAAACTATTGAGCGAGGAATTTGTTGATAAGTTACAAAAGCAACAAGTTGTTTTTTTTTTTGGGAAAAAATTGCAAAAACAAGATAATATAATATATATAATATAAATATTATTTTATAATTATCGATATATTTTATTGAGTGATAATAATTATCGAAACAATTATTATACTCAGCGTGAAATTCTGAGAGAAGGAAACGCAAAATAATTTATATAAAAAATAGTAAATTATAATGTAAAAAATAAATAAATAAATAATTATTTATTATTAGGAGATATTTTCTCAGACGGAGGAAAATATATTCGATAATTTTTGCAATGTTGCAGCGCTTTGTAATACCACAACACAGTGCACAATGAGACGATAAAATAAAAAATAAGTGATTTTAAAAGTCACGGTTGCCCACTAAGTGATATTTAATATTTGAGCTAGTGCAGCCCTGGAACGATAACACTGAGTGAATGAAACGAAGTGGTGGTCGGACGATTGTGATCGAACTGCGATCACTAAGTCGAACTGCGATCACTATGGCTGAGAAAGGTAAACAATGAATAATTTATTTGCATAAATGCAATAAATTTCGTGTGTTGAGTTTTCCCTTTATTTTTTAAAAAACAAATAAAAATGTGTGTATGGTGTATGTAATAAAATACTTATATGTACATTTATTTAATAATACGACTATGTGTCTTGTTGTGCCGGTGCAGCCGAAATATTGCTGCCGGTCAAAATTTATTGATATTTAATAAATGAAGCAAAAAAAGTGGAAGTCGAGTGTTATCTTTATTTATTAAATTGGGACGTACAATTGCCCCTTGAGGTTGGGACCTTGGCAATGTAGTATAATGGGCAACGTAAGTATGTGACAAGTATATATATGTACATACGACTTTTATTTGGAGATTGTATGTACCTTGGTTCAAAAAAGGGGTAGGAGAAGGTACATACATATATGTGGCAGAGGCTTGCAAATACAAGTATGATGGATACGACTGTGTGTAATTTGTCTTTACATACGTATATATGTATGGACAATTTTGAAAGATGGCAGTCGTCTGTAAGTATGTATGTGCTTACAAATGCAGCACATATGTACATACAGAGATGCCGGTCGCTAATTGCGAGGTTAGAACGAAAAGGAAAAGAGATCTCTCTTTTCGCACAGGAAAAATTACACACAGCCCTCTGCCGTATAAGATAAGTAAAAAATGTTTAGTACTTATCTGGGATCCTGAATAGATGCCGTCTTCATTTGGTTCGAGCGGAGAGGGGGGATGATAATCCAGCGACGCAAAGTCCAACGCAGAAATAGATATATACTCCGGCTCGAAGGACCAATGTTTGTGGTGGCGGCCTTGTAGAAACTTCCTTCGTAGTGGGGATCGTGACGTGGGGCTGAAATAGCTGTGGGTGAGAAACCGACGCGAAAACAAGTCGAAATAAAAGAAACAATTCGGGGCGCGTGGCGTTCACTTCACTTTATATTTCAATACTGGTCTGGTTTACATAAATTTATGTATTTTAATCCTAACTTAACATAACTTGATCTTTGGATAAAAGAGCGCGAGAGCCCTTAGTGACTCTCGCACTGTTTACGCCAATATGCTGCCTACTTTTAGGCGGCGGGTTTCGGCGTAAACAGACACTTTTATAGACTTTTCCGACTGTTGCACAAAACTTACAGTTGCGTGTGTGTGCCGAATACGGCAATTGATGTGTGTTAGAGCGGGATACCAAAACATAAATGTGCAAATGCAGACATGCATGTATCGGCGTCCCACTCTAACATTCGTATACATTGATTGTCTTAAATATTGAATAAAAATATTGAATAAAATTTTTGAAAACTTTTTTTATTGATATTTTATTAAATAGTTTAGCATTTAGCCCTGTAGTTTTTCTTTTAGTTTATAATTAAAATAAAAAGTTGCACTAGCCGCGCATAGGACTAGAACTCACGCCCGCAAACACAAAATCCTAAAGGGCTGCCCGTCCGCCACTCTAACCACTAAACCACCGCCACTTTATCGTTCGATCGGCAAAGTTGCATTATGATCCAATTCTGTTACCATTCTATGCAAATAAAAAGTTTTGTAAAACGCTGTGTGTCCGACGCTAGATTTGATCTTCGGTATGCTTGCGTAAATTAGGTCGGTAGGTAGCTTAAGTATACGTTCAAATTGAGTTTAATTTGGATCATATTTCACTTATTTTTAATCCGATTTAAATGAAATTTAAATTTATCAGGAAACCCCCGTGGCAAGGTATTTGTCATGTGAGATGTAGAACTATGGTTGTTGGGTGTACGAGCCCCAACCACTATTAATTCGAACAGCATGTGAGTTTTGCAGCGTGCAATGTTTAACACACAATAGTTTCGATACTTGTACAGAAAGCGTATGTCAATTTATTTTTTCTAAAAGAGAATTTTGTTCTCTTTACGCTGATAAAAAAATATTTCTTGTATATCAAACAACAACAAAAATATGAGTACTTTATTCAAAAGGTAGACTTAAGAGATAAGAAAAAAATGACCACTATTAATTCGAACGCCGCTTAATATAACAAATAAATAAATATTAGAATTGTGTAACGTCACCTCTGGCCTGTATTACACACTTAACACGTTTTGGAATTGATTTTAACAAGTTTTCGCAATGTTCCCGAGAAATCGAGGCCCACATCTCTTGCAACTTAATTTTGAGGTCAATATTCCATTGTGGCTCATTTTCTTTCTTTTCATTAGCCACCAAATATTTTCTATGGGGCTCAGATCTGGACTATTTGCTGGCCAATCTAAAACCTCCATTTGTTTATATTGCAGCCAATTTTTGGTTGTTTTGGCTGTGTGCGATGATGCTCCGTCCTGCTGAAATGTGAATTCACCACAATCTGCCAGATTTGGTATTGATGGCAGCAAACTATCTTCCAAAATATTAATATATTTTTCCTTCAATAAAATGCAGTTGTCCTTATCCTTTGGCAGACATACATCCCCATAGCATAATGCTTGAAGGAAACTTTACTGTCCTTTTAAGGCAGTCTTTATGGTATGCTTCTGTCTTTGTACGGATGACGCGTTTTCTCGTATCGCCGGCACTTACATCGAATTTAGCTTCATCGCAACATATGATGGTGTCCCATTGCCTTTGAGTCCAAGACATACTTTCACGAGCCAATTGCATATGCTTTTTTTAATGACGAAGCGTAAGCAAAGGTTTTTTCTTGGCCTACGAGTCATATAAGTTATTGGGTATGATATTTAAATAATAACTAAACATACTTTATAGAATCCATATCCAATATTTTTTAACTGCAGTCGCGTCCATTCTCGCTTGACAGTTTTGCCAATTTTCTGTGACCACTCTGAAGCCAAATTCCTCAATGATTGGCGACAATCAGACAGCAATTTTGGCCAGTTCCTTTTGTCACGGGGTGTTATTGTTGATGTTCGGCCTCTATTTGCGATATTATCTTCAATGTTCTCAGTTTTTTTGAACAATTGTATCATCCCATGCACCAATGACTTAAACAAATTTAATTATTTGCTTATTTCTGTGATTGTCTTCCCAGATTTATAATAATCTTTAATCAACACTCTGATTTCGGTGCAAATAGGCTTGCCACGTGCCATCGTTGCTAAACTTTGACTATTCTGTAGTAATTTTATATTTTGTTGCATTCTACAATGTGTTATTATTTGTAGATTATAGCAAGATAGTGATTCCGTTACATTGGTTGCTTTTGCTTTGCTCTTTTTTGAGATAACGGTGAGCTTGCGCAGCGTTCGAATTAATAGTGGTCATTTTTTTCTTATCTCTTAAGTCTACCTTTTGAATAAAGTACTCATATTTTTGTTGTTGTTTGATATACAAGAAATATTTTTTTATCAGCGTAAAGAGAACAAAATTCTCTTTTAGAAAAAATAAATTGACATACGCTATCTGTAGAAGTATCGAAACTATCGTGTGTTAAACATTGCACACTGCAAAACTCGCATGCTGTTCGAATTAATAGTGGTTGGGGCTCGTATATTGTGAATTTTAAATAGCTTTTACTGATTTTCAGAGGCGTGGCTGAATTTCAAAAAAACGTTGAAACACTGCAACATGCACGGATGTTGTCACAAAATTGGAAGACTCTAGCTCTTATAGTTTCTGAGATCCAGGTGTTCATACAGACAGACAGATGGACAGATAGACAGACGGACAGATAGACATGGCTCAATCGACTCGGCTATTGATACTGATTCAGAATATATAAAGTTTATGGGGTCGGAGATGCGTCCTTCTGCCTGTTACGCACATTTGCGTTCTGACAAACACAAACGACCATGAATTTTTTTAAAATCCATGGCCTAAAAAAACTGGATAGTCTTATGACTAACTTTCAAAACTTAAAAATGGCTCAAAATCAGACTTTGACAGCAGAATTAATCGCAGAACTAATAGCAAATACAACCAAAGCCTTATCTAAGGAAATTGCAGCACTTAAATTACAAATTGTATAAGATGGTGTGAAAGGGAATTTTGCGCCATTAGAAAATATTAGGAAGGTAGTAGAAAGTACGTGGGTGCCTTAACAATATTGAGAAACAACACGGAAAGGTAATGATACCCTAATTAATCATGGTACCGTATTAAACTTTCATGAGATTTTAGCTAGATTGGATTTCGCCTATAGCGACAGACGTTCGATTTATATAATAAAACAAGAACTAAGTGTACTTAGACAGGTAACATGGCTGTTCTAAAATATTATAGCTTGTTTAACAAGAAATTTACCTTGTTAATAAACAAAACAATAATGACGTATGGCGATAAAGCCAACGTGATCACAGAAATGAACAACATTTAGCAGGGGTGACGCGTTGCGTATCTTTATTACAGGTCTGAATTGTTGTTTATCAGAAATTCTATTCTCTTTAAAACCTGGAAACGTACCCAACGCTCTAGCAAAGGCTCAAGAGGTTAAAGCAAATAACCAAAAAGCATACCTCGCTTATAATTATTGAACACGTTCTCAACAGAACAAGAACAAACAGTCAGAAATGTTTTTGCTCCAGGCAATGACACAGTGCAACTGCCACCGGTCCCAATGGACATCGATAAGTCCATCCAAATCCAAAATTGACACCCTTATAATCGAAATCAGCGGATTCGGGATAAGAAGGTATAAATACATGTTTAAAAAAATACCTATCGCATGCCCAGATCAGGTTCTTAAACTTTTGGGGGATATTCTAAGGCTTTTTAGTTTTTTGGAAGTTCTGTTGAAGTCCAGATGTGACGGCGAAATTTTGATTCATGAAACTTTTTTATTACGATTCGACCGTTGAAAATTGTCAAAATGGCGTATACTAACTTTCTGCAAATGTATGTAACAGACAGAAGGCGGCGTGGGAGACCACATATATTATTTTCTTGCGTCTGATCTGTCATGTTGACACACGAACTTTTCGAGTGAAGCGAATTCCAACCGGCGTGTGCAATCGTCTGCATGCAACTGCTCGCATTTTCTACGCATCGATCTATGCTTTACACCCGCTAGCCGGACTACACTTGGCGATAGCGCGACAACGTCGTCGCCTCACTCGTTTCGGTACTTTGGCGCCAGTCATATTATGCGTCGTAGTCAAATTCTTAGAATGATTTCACAATGTACCAAACTGATTGCGCAGCAGCGTCTTGCAAGCGCAGTGGTCAAACTATGTTAATAATGTGACAGACACGTACAGTGGTCAAAATACATTCATGATGCGACACGTCCTTGTGTGTTGTCTTAAATCTACCACATAAGTGACAACACTTCAGGATTCAAAGATTTTCTGGATATTTCAAAGAATTATTTTCATTCAATTTATTACTGATTCTTATCAGTTTCAACTTCATTATTATCATAACATGATTAAATTATTTTAAATTTCGTAACATAATTTAAATTTAATAAAACATACCATTCGTGTAATTTGTAATTCTCTTAACACATTTTTTTTTAATCTTTTTAAACCAAACAATATTTGTAGTTCATTTTCTCTACTGGGCAACAGACACAACTTCTATTGTGCTGTCCCTATCTTTACATAACTCATCGAGTATCTGATTATTTGGTATTGCTTTTAATCATTAATGAGAATACTTATATGCTCTCTTACATGTTAAGGATTTTAGCGTATATCTATCTCCATCCAATACTTCAATCATCTCAAATGCCCCTTTAAATTTAGGATCAAGTTTAATTTGATTACGTTCTTCGTTTTTGAGCAAAACGTGATCACCCACTTTGAAATTTATTTGTTTGTTTTAGCCTTATTTTTGTCAAACCTATCTTTTTCGTAATTTGCTTGAGTTTCCGTGTTCTTTTTAGCCTCCTTTCTCAAATTTTCTTTGTCTACCTCATCATTGTTATCTTCGTTTAGCGGCAACAAGCCAAAAGGTCGAGCTTCTTTACCAATCAATAATTCCAAAGGACTAAACTTAGTCACACGATTAAACGTGCAATTCATTGCTAGCTGCACTTCAGCCAACGGATCCTGCCATGATCTTTGACTAGTTTCGACAGCCGTTAGCATACCTTTCAGGGTACTCATGACCCGTTTTACCTGATCGTTTGCTCTACTTGCACCAGTAGCAATTAAATGTAGATTAATTTTTTCAGAGGAGCCAAATTCGCGAAAATTTGTACTTGCGAAACTACGTCCTTGATCTGTGTTGGAAATGCATCTGGCAACCCTACTTGTCCGTGTCCTCTGGTCACACTAAACTGTGCTGTCAGTAGTAATCGCCCGAAAGCGTTACCGGTCTGTGTATAACGGCAAGAGCGCGCGTCGTCAACAAATATAACTCTAATTAAACCTTGTAAACCCTTTTACTCAATAAACCTTAAAATACCAACAATCTGCTATAATTCGAGTGGGTAAACGAAACAACGACACTGCTGATTTTACAGGCCTAATACAGCTTTCAGAATTTATATTTAGTGTGTGATAAAAATTGAAAAACTTGGTGAAGGTAACATATCTAGGACGATGACGTATTCCTTCAAATCATTTTTACCACTCAATTTGCCTGTGATGTCAATATGAATCGTATGCCACGGTATTTCACGGTTTTTCTATTTTAGGAATAGGATGCAGCTCAGCCTGTACTTTTCCCACAAGTGGCTTAGATATTTTACATGTAATGCAATTTTATAAAAATCTACACACATATTTAGACGTATTTTCGAACCAGTAATACAAAAGACTTTGTCTAGCGTCTTTTCCCATCTAAGGTGCATAATAGCTTCATGGACGTGATTTATGGCGGCCCGTCGAAAACCTCTTGGTATTACCGGCAAACATTTGGTCTTATTATTTCTCTGTATTTTTCTATGTAGTATTCCCGCATATTTCGCAATTCATATGTTTTATCCAGATTTCCTGGTAACTCATTATTCTTTAACTTTAAAATTGTTGTTCTGAAACCTACCAGTTATCAGATAACTCGGTCAAACTGATTCGTAACTCGGGAATCTTATTCAAACTCTTGTGTTGTTCTAACACTGGATTTCGAGAGAGAAATTCCACATGCGCCATTCGCTCGCCTTTTCTATACTCTTTTTCGAAATCAAATGCTTGTAAAAACGCCCACCATATATGCACCCTCGGTGTTAAATCTAGTTTTGTGCGGCTGGCCTTTTAAGAATTACAGTCAGTATAAACTATAAATTTACATCCCTGCATATAATGACGGAAGGGTTTAATAGCATTTACCACTGCTAACGTCTCCAGTTCGTATAAATGGTATTTAGATTTAGCGGGAGATGTACACTTACTGTAATACTCTACAACATGAGGTTTATTGTCAATTTTATGTAGCAGGAACGCTCCATACCCAATACAACTTGCGTCTGTATGCAGCTCTATTGAGTATTGCGGATCGAATATGATTAAAACTGGTGTTTGAATCAATATAGTTATTATTTTTATTCGTACCTGTTCATGCCCTGGTAACCAAACAAAATCAGTGTTTTTCTTAGATGTGAGAAGATATAGAGATTTAATTGCTTGGGAGAAAATATGTGGCTAAACCAATGGACTGTCTGAACTGTGAGACATTTTGGGGTGGTGTTAATGTTTTTAAAGCTTGAATTTTTCGTGAATTTGGCCTGACTTCTCTGTTGCTTATTTAAAAGCCGATATACTCTATTTTTCTGGTGAGAAAGGAACACTTAGTGACATTAAATGAAAATCCAGCCTTACTTAATGTCTCCAATACTCTTTGCAATCTAACTAGCGCATCTTCTTTGCTTTCTGCTATTATACACATTGCATAAGTGTAACTGGAATACAGATGGTGTGTTCTTCAAGCCAAACGGCATTGTCAAGAGCTCCTATTGACCCTCTGGAGTTACAAATGCAGTTCGTTCGATTGAGTCCTCATGGACTGGAATTTGGTAAAAGTTGCTTGCAATATCAATGCACGAAAAGTATTTAGCACTCCGAAACTTAGCAATTTGGTCTAAGATGAGAAGCAATGGATACTTGTCAGCCACCGTGTTTTCATTTAGCATGCGATAGTCCACACACAGTCGATCAGTGCTATTTTTATACTCTTCGACCATTGATTGGTAAAAAGGGTATACTAACTTTGTGTAAATGTATGTAACAAGCAGCAGGAGGCGTGGGACACCCCACAAAGTATGTATATATATTTTTTGTGTCGATTAAGTCGTGTCGGTCTGTCTGTCTGGATGTCCGGCTGTCCGGATGTCCAGATGAACACAGCTATTATAAAATCTAGAGACACCAAGTTTGGTATGAAGGTTTCTGTTTACCTGGCGCAGATGAAGTTTATTTAAAATGTTGGGTGCCACGCCCACCAGCCCCGCAAATCAATAATTTAATCTCTTAAGTTGATTTAAAAGCGACATACACAAGATACAACATTCTGAGTTAAATCATACTTAGCTAATTATAATACCAACATAACGTCAAAATTTCAATCCAATCAGTCAAGAAACACGGACATTTTAAACAAAAACCTTGTTCCCTATGATTTTGTATACAGGCCAGCAAGCTGTGACGTCATTGCAATACTCATGTTAGAAAGAAAGGGAAAGAGAATGCGAGCGCGTAGCGCCAGTTTTTGCTCTACTTCGTTTGTTATCAGACGCGTTTTTCTTTTGCTCCCCGAAGTTTCTTTATTTCTTTGAACAACCGGTGTTCTATGTAACAAAAGCTTATTAATACTTCTTGTAGTGTTTTTTCTTATTCTTTTGCTGCAGAATCTGTTCACTCGCGAGTGCTTTTCTATTAAATTAGTCAAACATTTGTGTTTGGTAATTTGGTAATTGGTTTGCAATTTGCTTCTTTGTTTACATCAACTCTTTGTAGCTTTGTTGTTGCATTACTTGGTAGCTTGATCTATTTTTAGATTCTGTCGTGAGCGCGCTTACTCTCTTCTGTTCGCTCTCTCTCTCCTAATTTCGTCTGCGCTGTGCATTTGTTGTTGCAGTTACTGTAACGACAGCTAACGCTCTCGCCTATTTAGCATTTGCTCTCTTTTTTCGTACATAGTTTACTCTTAGTTTTTTCTAACGTTTTATTTGGCTACTCTTTTACAGTGGTGTCTTATTATAATGGAAGGGCATCTTATTTGCGCTGTTAAAACCTGCAAAGGTGAGATTACGTGTGCTTAGCCAAGTATCTTATGTTGGCTGTGTGATAATGTTGTACATGCCAAATGTGTCAACGTCACTGGTTCAACTGCTGATGCTTTGGCTAAGCGCATTGGGCTGCACTATTGTTGCGAGGAGTGTCGTGAGGTGCAGAATGAAATGAGAGCCTTCATGCGGCAGACACGGAAAGGCTTTAAGGAATTGTTTAGTGGTTTTCGTACGCTATCTAAACAGTTCTCTAAGCTGGACTCGGACCTTAATGGCCTTCAGCTGTTAAATGAGTCCCCGAAGCGCAAAAAATCAACGCGCAAAGAAGAGACCATGTCTGCTGCTGTTCCGCCACCAAACGTAGCTCAGCCTAGTACTCCGTTGACACAGCCGTTGATACCGGTCACCACATCGGTGGTAACGAGATCGGCGGCTCAGAAAAATTCGGTTTCCGAATGTGTCAACAGTGAGTCTTCGCAGCCAGTGACGCCAAAAATCCCTACCATTTTAGCACCTTCCTCAATACCTGTGTCTGCTTCACCCAGGGCAACAACCACTGCTTCTTTATCAGTGGTGCCCAAGCCTCTTGTAGGGATTCCCCCGAGGAAACAAATCTTTGTTTCCAGGCATGCCCCTGATCTCACATCTGATGATGTTATGGCTTTTATTCAAGCAAAAATACAAGCCGCTGAGATTAAGGTGGAAAAATTTAAGTTCTCTTATGAACGGGACGTATCATCCTTTAAACTTTGTGTCCCTAACGATTGCTTTAGCTACATATGCACGCCTGATTTTTGGCCAGCTCATATCGTGGTTAAAGAATTCGAGGCAAAGAAAAAAAAGAATCGGCCCCCGATTAGACTTACTTTGCCAAACCAGACCACTGCGCCCAATAAGACGACAAAAAACTAAACTCTTATCTTTCTTTCTCCTATCAAAATGTAAGAGGCCTTCGTAGCAAACTTTCAACTTTCTTTCTGAATAGTCTTTCATTTACTTCTCAGTTTTTGGTGTTAACAGAGAGGTTTTACCAAGTCAGTACACTATTTACAGGCGTGATTGAACTGATCGACGTGGTGGTGGCGTTCTTGTTGTAGTAGACTCCACCATTACATCAGATTTTGTACAGCCGGAGGTTCAATATGATATTGAATTTATTTGTGTAAAACTACACCTTCCCGGCTTTTTCTTATATATAACCTGCTCTTATATTCCGCCGTCACCGGAATCATCAGTCTATTCGCAGTATTTGTCTGCAATTAAGACTGTATTTAACCTGTTATCAGACAGGGATCAGTTCATAGTCCTTGGGGACTTTAATATTCCTGATTGCAATTGAACACCTAGTCCGGAGGAATATTCTCTATTGCCTTCCCAGCAGCACGATCTTTTCGATGGACTGTTTGACATGTCATTGTCGCAGGTCAATCATGTTCTTAACTCCATGAAAAGATCGCTGGATCTATGTTTCGTTTCTGATCCATCTAAGGTAATTTTAAATAGGGTCCAACCCCTTTCTGTACCTGAAGATCCTTACCATCCCACCCTCGAATCAATTTCGATTAGGGATATTATTCTTTGACTAATAGTAACACTAATAGTAAGCGTGTGCGCTGTTTCAGAAAAGCAGACTTCCTATTATTAAATAACCTTATTTCTAACTTTGACTGGTCTAATCTTCACCTGTGCACTGATATGGCAGTAGCCATAAAAATCTTTTATAGCACCATTAATTCATTCTTTGATATATGTGTTCCGAGATTCTATCCGACAGCCTCAAGTAAGCCCCCGTGGTTTACAAAAGAGCTGTCACGCCTAAAGAATTTAAAGAACGCCTTATTTAAAAAATATAAACTTAAACACTCTTCTTTATTCTTTTCTCGCTATTTAACTGCTCGGTCAAACTTCACCGTGCTTAACGCCAAGTGTTATAAAAATTATTTAAACCGTTGTAGGGCTCAGTTTTTGCAAAACCCCAAACAGTTTTATAATTTTGTTAACATGAAGCGTAAATCAGCGGCTTTTCCATGTAAATTGGAATTTGAAAATGCTATTGCAGACACGGATCAGGCCATGGCCGATATGTTTGCAAGGTTTTTTCAAACTACTTATTTACCTGCCACCCATAATACTCAGTCATATCCTTATAATATCCCATGCTCGAATGGTATCTTCACTCCACTTTTGAATGAAAGTTCAATTGCTAGGGATCTTCACTTGGTTACACCACTTTACTCGCCAGGCCCCGACGGAATTCCCGCGTGCGTACTACGGTTCTGTGCTAATTCCCTGAGTAAGCCATTGCTAAAGCTATTCTCGCTGTCCTTAGAAACTTCTTTTTTTCCTTCCATTTGGAAGGAATCATTCATTATTCCCTTACTCAAAAAGGGCAGCAAGTCGGATGCAACTAACTATAGAGGCATCTCTAAGCTATCGGCCATACCTAAATTCTTCGAGAATGTCTTAACCCCTCACTTGCAACACTTTTGTAGATCCATCATTTCCCCTTGTCAACACGGATTCATCAAACGTCGTTCCACTACGACAAATTTACTTGAGCTGACATCCTTTGTAGTACAGGGATTTCAGCAAAATCTTCAAACTGATGTCATTTATACTGATTTCAGTAAAGCTTTTGACTCAGTAAATCATTCCCTCCTAGCAGAAAAGCTTAAACTTCTTGGTTTCTCGCCTAAACTTCTTAGTTGGATTGTTAGTTATCTGACTGACAGAACCCAAATGGTACTTTTTAAAGATTGCCTTTCAAACCCACTTCATGCCACCTCTGGTGTTCCTCAAGGGAGTCATTTAGGTCCCCTTCTATTCACTCTTTTCATCAATGACCTTCCGCTTGTCATACGATCTGCTCGCACTCTTATGTATGCAGATGATGTAAAGCTGTGTTTTCAACTTAAAGATGCCTTCTGTCACTCTTACTTACAAGCTGACCTAGATAGTTTTCAATCATGGTGCCGTGTAAATTTATTAATTCTGAATAATTCTAAATGCAAGCTGATGACATTCTACCGAACCAGCCCAGAGTTGGTATCCTATACACTTTGTGGTTGTGCCTTAGAAAGAATTGCCTTAGTTGACGATCTTGGTATCCGTCTGGACCGTAAACTTAAGTTTTCGGAACATATTTCTACAATGGTCAATAAGGCTATGGGAATACTTGGCTTTATTAAGCGATGGTCTAAGGAGTTTGACGATCCTTATCTAACAAAGACCCTTTATACCTCACTTGTTCGTCCAATTTTGGAGTACGGATCATGCGTTTGGTGTCCTCAGTACTCGATTCACAGGGACCGTATTGAATCCGTACAAAAGAACTTTTTAATTTTCGCCTTGCGAGGTCTCAACTGGGATGTAGATATAAGACTTCCTCCTTATACAAATAGACTTAGATTACTTAATTTACCGTCCTTTGCTAACCGTAGAACTATGCTTGGTGTAGTTTTTATGAATAACCTTATCCAAGGGGACGTTGAGAGTGTTGATCTGGTTAGCCAGTTAAACTTCGCCGTCCCATGTAGAATTACCCGTAATTACTTACCACTAACTCTTCCTAATTGTAGATCGAACTATGCCCTGCATGAACCATTCAGGGTATTATGTTCTGATTTTAATAAGTACTCCTTCATATTAACAAATATAGACTCTGTACCAACCTTAAAATTTAAACTTTTGTCCTACCTAGGTAGAAGTTAAATTTTCCTCGAAACGCCTGTCTATTTTTTCTTAGCTTCTATTTCTGCATGCTCGCGTTTATGACACTGCCCCTCGGTCGGTTGGGCAGGTCTTAACATATACTAAATTTTTACTAATACTATTAACTCTCCTGATCTGATTGGGTTTTTCTGGGTTTTCCCCAATTCTTTGCAACAAATGTTGGATCGGTTATATCTTTGTCTATCCCAGATTAAATTAAATTAAATTAAATTAAAATTAAATTTAATAAAATTAAAATAATCTAAGATCTTTTATATGCTTTATATATACTTTATGCTTACATTTTTATAAATTTTTCACTTATTAATTGTTCTTTTGTCAATTCAGTTGACTGCATTTAGTTGACTTTAAATTAATTAAATAAATAAATAAAATAAAATATGCACACGCAGTTTTTCATTTATTTCATATACAGCCGTTTGCTTAGGAAGGCTTCGTTACGATTTTATATTAAGAAGCTGTATCGTGCAATTATTGACTCTTTACGTTAAAAAAGAGGTCGAAGTGTATTCCACTGTCGCGTGCCGCTCGACTGTTGCTCTTGTTTTAGAGATAATCTTAGCTTTTAGTAATTCGTCAACTTTACCCCGCACTTTGATTTTCCCTTCTTCACTAAGCCTATATGGCCGCCGTTGTATTGAATTTGGCTGATCTATTAATCTAATTTTCAACTGCCCTGTGATGACCCTATTCTGTGGTATTCCATCAATAAACCAATCTGAATAACATTTAAAAAATTTTTTCAAGGCTGCCCGGTTTGATTCTATGACATCTTCATAATTGGTAATTACTAACGATTCTACTCTTTTGGTTGTGTAAGTTTGAATTTTATCAGCGTTCATGGTTTCGCCAAAGCCCTGGCCAAAAATTTCACTACCAATGAGTACGTCATATTTCAAATATTTGTCCATAATAACATGTAAAAAATCTCAAAATAACATTGATCAACATTTATATTACGAGTACATAATAGTTGCTGAAGGCTGCATATTGAATCATTATTTATACCGTTCAATTTAACAATGTTATTAATTCTTTTACCACTAAATTTATCGGCGACGCTTTCCTTAACCACGGAACATTCAGCGCCAGAGTCGAAGCAAAATGGAACATACTCACTGGTTGAACTTCTTATTGTTCCTGATGGTGGAGCTACAGTACAGATGTCAACACGTTTCTCGATCACTTGGTCGTTTCCTCGTGATTGTTCTTTTGGGCAAGCGGATGCGAAGTGTCCAAGCTCATCGCATTTGAAACATTTGACTGTTGACAGGTCCTTTGATCCTTTCGTTGAACTTCCGTTGTGGCTTTTTCCTTGATTTTGTGTCCTCTACCGAGCACGACATTCGGCATATTTATGTCTAGTTTTTCCACGATAATTGCATTTCACTTGAGAGAGAGAGAGATACTTAGACTTTTTACGCTCCGGGCTTGTAGTTTCGAGTTTTAATATTGTTTGTAAAAACCCAGCGCGACAATTTGTCATAAGTAAGGTGACGATTCGGCTCCCATATTCGGTGTTATTTTCTCCAGACTTTGGTCGCCCGTTTAAAATTTTCATCAGTGTGACAGCAGACGTTTCGATGCCAACAAAGCGTTGAACGAAGAGTTCTTTAAATTGTGGCCATGTGATACTAGCAAAGCATATTTGGGACAGCCATTGCGATGCACTTCCCTCTAGCGCCTTACTTAAAGTTATCATCAGGCACCAGCTCTCTCAGGATGAAATTTTGGCAGAGTAATATGTTTTCCCTTTTCATCAGTTGCCGATCCCTTTGGTGTCTGCATATTTTTGATGATCTCCAATAGGTTGTTGTTTTGCACCTGTAAAACTGCCAGGTATGCATTGGTGATATTTGTAGGCAAAGCAGATCCCACTTCTGATGTCGCAGTCTTGTTATTTTCTTGCGTCTGATCTGCCATGTTGACACACGAACTTTTCAAGTGAAGCGAATTCCAACCGGCGTGTGCAATCGTCTGCATGCAACTGCTCGCATTTTCTACGCATCGATCTATGCTTTACACCCCATAGCCGGACTACACTTGGCGACAGCGCGACAACGCCGTCGCCTCACTCGTTTCGGTACTTTGGCGCCAGTTATATTATGCGTCGTAGTCAAATTCTAAGAATGATTTCAAAATGTACCAAACTCATTGCGCAGCAGCTTCTTGCAAGCGCAGTGGTCAAACTATGTTAATTATGTGACAGACACGTACAGTGGTCAAAATACATTCATAATGCGACATATATGTTATATATTTTGGAGCATGTATGGATAAACATGAAAAACTGTGTAATCGTTAACGCTGCTTTAGAAAAGAAGATTTTAAGATACGAGGGTCGTTTGATAAGTCCGTGACTTTTTGAATAAAATATATTTTTTTCGTCAAAGAAGCGTTTTATTTCTCAACATAATCTCCTTTTAGCTCTATACATTTAGTCCAGCGTTTTTCCAATTTTTTTATTCCTTCCAAATAATAGGTTTTCTCAAGGCCCTCAAAATAGTCGTTTGTTTCTGTGATGACCCGAATCTCTTACCGCCGAGCCATTTCTTCATGTTTGGAAACAAAAAATAGTCACAGGGGGCTAAATCTGGAGAATATGCTGGATGGAGTAGCAGTTCGTAGCCCAATTTATGAAATTTTGCCATGCTGACACGAAATTCACTTTTTTCCATTTTCGTTAAAATTCACGAGATCGTCTGCTTTCAATGCCTATAAAACGCAAACCAAAAAACGCAGCTTTCTCAAAATTTTACAGTCAGCTGTTAATCGATAACTGCTGACAGGAGCAGTGTTGTATTTAGAGCAGGTGCGCGGCAAATACAAAAAGTCACGGACTTATCAAACGACCCTCGTATTAAATCGGTTTATTTCCTAATTTGATTGGTCGAAAATGTATTTGCCTACTGATATTTTAGTAGCGACCAATATTTTTTAAAGCACAATAAACTGCTTCTTAAATATTCGTGTTCTGTGTTTTTTTTTCAACTTCCTCCAGTAAGCCACCATGGTTAACAAGAGAGTTGGCATGGTTGAAAAATGTAAAGTCAAGCTTATTTAAAAAATATAAAAGTAATAACTCACCTTCAGCTTTTTCCCGCTACTTAAGCGCGCGGTCAGATTTTGCTGTTTTGAACATTATAAGAACTTATAAGAACTATTTCACTCGTAAGGCTTAGTTTATTCAGAACCACAAACAGTTTTAAGGTTTCATTAACACGAAGCTTAAGTCTACCGCTTTTCTAACTTAATTAACGTTTTAAAATGCTAGTGCAGATACCAACCAAACCATGGCCGATATGTTTGCAAAGTTTTTTCAAACGACTTATTCACCTTTTACACAGAGTACTCACTTTTATCCATACAATATTTTAAGTTCGAATGGTATTTTCTCTCCATTGCTAAGCGACAGCTCACAGGTCAAAGATCTCTCTTTACTTAAACCAGTCTTCTCACCAGGCCCTGACGGTGTTCCCGCTTCTGTGCTAACTTTTTTTTATTATTCCCTTGCTTAAGTAGGGAAGGAAGAAAATACGTTGATACTCTATGTTTTGCAAGAACACCGATCGGACGTCAATGCATCGCGGACAGTCTTTTTATCATATGTACATATGTACATGTTCTAAATAACAAAGTGAACAAAATCAATTATATTTGCGTTCGAACCTCTCTTACAACGTTACATGAGGGGTTGGAAAGCGTTAAACAAGCAAATTAAATTTGATTTCACTTTATTCTTCAATGTATGTATGTCCATAACTCCGTTCGACTGCTGCGCAAAGAATGGAGAAACATAGACGCATAACTGCATCGCCGAATTCAGTGGGCGTCCGCTTTTTCGTCTTCTTTGCGGCTCTGATCTATTCTTTGGTGTGCGAAGCAAAGCTTGAGATTCACTGGACAGCATGGTTTTGAAGTTGGAAACGATAGTGAATTTGCAGTCTGATCGCTACGGTGTCCTCAAGCTGATGATACAGAATAATAAAAAGAATTCACAAACGAGGAAAACAAGGGTTTTTTGAAGAAACGTCTCAAGTGGGTGAATTGAGGATCTAATTTCTTGACACGCATGCGTAGATTATCAATTTGGATGGATTTGAGGAATCTGCCTATTACGTGAAAAATATGCTATCCGACTTCGACGAACGCTACATGGCCACTTATTGCATTCTCGCCGAGAATTATGAAAGGCTGGCTCCAGAAATTCCGGCAGTTCCTAAGGAAGTCGCTGATGTTGCAGACCCAGAACTTCGCATTACTATGCCCCAAATGTCGGTTCCAAGGTTCTCTGGTGTCTGCGTCGACTGGCCTGGATACTTTGACACTTTTTCACTTTAAGAGATATAACCATCCAAGGTTAGTTTTCTTGCCCCATATGAATATAATATACACTCTTTTTTATATTTTTGTTCCTTTCACAATAAAAGATCAACTGCACAGTTTCGAAGTCAAGACAGAAGTAAAGTTTATTTCAGATCTTTCTTAGCGGCTAACATATAAAAGGGGAAATATTCTTATTGTGTCAACTCCCACGCGAATGACTCTGGTTGCAGAGTCAGCAATATTTCTTAGTCTAAACAAATGCGACCCATGTATTGATTGCTGATACATTGTAATATTTGCTGATCACTGCGTTAGGCTTATGTGAAGGCAAGGGGGTTTTGGGGGGATGGTGGCCCATATACTGGTCATTGGTCCGTTGTGTTTTGTTAATGGTTGTGTTAGGCTTCTGTGAAGGAACGAGGGGGTTTTGAGGGGGGAATGGCAGCTGTCGGTGCTGGGTTGGTAACTCGCGCGGAACCCAAACGAAGTCCATCTCCCGCCTAACCGACCGAGAGGCACTGTCGCATAACGGACGACACGGAAACGTGGTAGAAACGCGAGGAGAAATAGTTCTTATAACATTTAGCGTTCAAGACAGTAAAATCTGACCGCGCGCTTAAGTAGCGGCAAATGGCTGAAGATGAGCTACTATTTTTATATTTTTTAAATAGGCTTGTCTTTAAATTTATTAACCGTGACAACTCTCTTGTACATGGCGGCTTACTCGAGGAAGTTGGATAAAAACACGGAACACAAATATCTAAAAAGTAGTAAATTGTGTTATAAAAAATATTGGTCGCTACTAAAATATCAGTAGTCGAATACATTTCCGACCAATCAAATTGGAAAATCAGCTGATTTAATAAGTTAAATTCTGCTTTTCTAAAGCAGCGTACACGATTACACAGTTTTTTATGTTTATCCAGACATGCACCAAAATCAAAGTAGCTTCAAGAGTGGGATGGTAAGGATCTTCAGGAAGAGAAAGTGGTTGTTTCTGTAGGTTGTGTACTTATTTGGAAAGACATCGGAGTTCAGAATCTCCGGTTTTAATTAGGTTTCAGTAAACACAACAATTTGAGATGAAAATAAAAGACTATTTAAGTATCGAGTTGAAAGCTTAGTACAAAGACCTCTAACATTTTGGTATGAAAAGGAAGTTTAATCGGTGGGCGATTTTTCTTTTTCCTTGCTTCGAAGTCTTTAACCATTAAATGTTCCGGCCAAAATTATTTTGAAGGATGATTTACATCAACGGATTAAATTTAAGCTTGAATAAAAGCTTTAACATCATTTGATGTAAGATCAGGGGCAAGCCTAGACACAAAAATTTGTTTCTTTTGTGGAACACCTATAATCTTTTTAGGCGCCTCAGGTATATTTCCAGAGCAGAGGTTCTCTCCTGGTAAACCAGAACTTGAACACGCCTTGGGTAACACTATTTCCTGTGGTACGGGCAACGAAACCACAGCGGACATAACGGAACATTTAGGCGTCACTTGCATACAGGTTGCATAGATTCAATGACATTTTCGGGAATCGAAATTGAATTAGCCGCAGATATCGTTACCATCGGGGGATTGGTGAACGACATTAACGCCCGTGTCATTGGCGTACCTGGCTGGACAATTATAGGGAGCTGGGTGGCGATAATTGGCCCCTCCAGGCGGTGGATTTTTTCGCTTTGGGGATATTACTTAAGGTTATTGAAGGTTACTGAACGAAGAATCGAGCGCTGAGAACTGGTCGGATAGCGTGCGAAAACTTCCAAGCAGTTCCCTAAATCCATTCTTTTTTTGCCGCATGAACGAACAAATTTCGCTTTCCACCTTCCGACACATATCGCAGCAATAACACAACCCAGTGCGCTTGGCTACGGCATCAGCCGTCGGGCCAGAAAAACCGGCACACTTCGCGTGTACTACGTTATAACATAGCCAACACGAAATGCTTGGCTGGGCGGCCGTCACCTCCTAAAGGCAGGATTTTTTGAAGCAAATCAATACGTCCATTGTAGGGGACACATACTGTTACAGATAAAAACAGCCGCAAAGAAAACAAAACAAAAACAAGAAAAAGACGTATGTGCGCAAGAAAATTAATTAGCACGCGCAAAAGGCAGAGAGAAGAGAGGGCAAAAACGATTAAGCAACAACAGTGCAGCAGAGAGAGCGGAAAAGCGTGAGAGATGCTTAGGCGCGCTCAAAGAATAAGGATAGATAAGAAAGAAAGTAATAGCGGTGAGCCACTAACAACAATATTGCTTACCGAAAAGAGTAAAGATCAAAACAAAGCACTAGAGAAGCAGAAACCAATGCACAACAAATATAAAATTAGCAAACAAAGATTAGTTTGACTTATTTATCAGGCATGCACACGCGTCGTGAACGGGCTATCAAAAGAAGATCGCTTTTAAAATAAAAAAGTTGTAAAACACCGGTTGCTTTTAATAAAAACGCGAAAATATCGAAGCGCAGAAAAAACACGTCTTTTCACGTGGAAGAGAAAGTGCAGTGTCCATCAAGGGAGCAACTCTACTGTACCTTCATTTAAGGAGCTATAATCATTTTTAAATGATCGATTGGACACGATAGCGAACCGTAACTCCTCGTTCGACTCCAATAATGGCTAAGCTTACCAGATTCGACCAAGCTAGTTCGAGCTCATAACGCCCTGTATCAACAGAGGCGCTCGAACTGTCTATGCAATTACTTTGGAGGAGAGCACATTTGACAAACGAAAGGATATAGTTTCGAAGGAGAAGTCATGCATTAATTGTTAAAGCCGATCTCATGCTTTATATCGATGCAACAGTAACAAAGGTTGTCAAGTTTGTGGTCAATGTCATCACATATTGCTTCACTTCCCATCCTCTTCTCAGGCTCAATCGTCAAACCATCCAATTGCAGCAGCTCAGCCAAGAAATGCTCTTCAGCCAACTTATCCCGAGTAAAATTCAGGCATAAGATACAGCAGTTACTCATCCATATCTTCTGGAGGTCAAAGGAGGAACATTCTCCTTGCAACCGCTCGGTTCACAGTACGAAACCCGATCAACGGACTTCACGCAATCGTCAATGCACTCATCGATCAAAGATCAGAAGGAACAATTGTTTCTGTGTATGTGGAGCAGTCGCTTTACTTGAAGAGAGCCAGTACTCGTACATCAATCGTTGGTGTAGGTCATGTGAATGGTCATCGTTATTATTATTGTTATTATTATTTGAAAATGGGCGAGGCGTGAGGCACTGCGACCAGAATAATGTTTTGTGCCTATAAAGCTATCTTGACAAAAGCTTCTCTGCTTCCCTAATGAAACCTAGCAGGTCTTTCGTCGAGGAACGGACAATTTGCTCGGGAACTGCGATTTCCACGTGCAAATGTTTCCTCCTACTCCAAACCAAGGCTGGACAGTCACACAGTATGTGTTTGGTAGTTTCGTCGTCCTCTTTACAGAGCCTGCATTCTGCATCAGAGGATAGACGCATTTTTGTTATGTGATAGTTCACCGGATGGTGGCCACTGAGGTAGCCAACAAGGAGATAGAGATCTCTCCTGGGGAGTGAGTCTGTTCTGCGTTTAACCGAGGGATTTGTAAGCTCTCTAGCCTGCCTCATCCCTGTTCAGAGCAGATTGCATTAGCTCTGTCACGGTGTTGGCAAATTTCCCGTTCACTATTAGAGCCAGGTCGTCCGCGTAGCCGATTGCTTGCACGCCCTTGTCTGCGAGAATGCTTAGTAGCTCATCAACTACTAGAGACCAGAGTAGGGGGGATAAGACCCCTCCCTGGGGATATCCTTTAACCGCACTAATAAAAGCAGTCGTGGTGTCCAAGGTAGAGGAAATGATCCGGTGTTTGAGCATAGCCTCAATCCATCGGATTAGGGGACGGGCAATATTTCTGCGCTCTAGCGCAGCAGAAATAGAGCCGTAGCCGGTATTATCAAAAGCACCCTATATATCAAGAAAAGAGCACAGAGGAATGTTCTTGGATGCGAGGGCTTCTTCGATTTTACTTACTAATTTGTGGAGGGCGACCTCCGTCGACCTTCCGGCTATATACGCAAACTGCGTGGGATGCAGAGGATAAGTTTTCTGCAGAGAGCACCGTATGTGCAGGTCTATGAGCCTTTCCGCTGTCTTAAGCAGGAAGGAGGTGAGACTGATCGGCCGATATGATTTAGGCTGGTCCTGGGGACAATTCCCTTGTTTGGGAATGAATACCACTTTGACTCTCCTCCAAGAGATGGGTATGTATCCCCAAGTGAGAGTAGCTCTAAACAGGCCGACCAGCGGATCGAGAATATGAACCAGGCTGTTTTGTAAAAAGGCTGGGAAGATTTGATCGCCCCCAGGGGCCTTGAAGGGAGCGAAGGAATCTACAGCCCATTTGACCTTTTCAGGGTCGAAGATGGTTCCCGATAAACTGAAACCACGTGAGTCCGGTGACGTGGTGACGTCATCTTGACTAGATAGATCTGGGTTCGCCACCGAACCTGGGAAGTGGACTTGAAGTGGAAGGTCAAGTGCTTCCCTGCGATCTTGAGTGAAAGAGCCGTCTGCTCTTTAAAGAAGCCCTATACCATTACACGACCCTTTAGCTAATACTTTGTGCAGTCTCGCTGCCTCCGGCAGCTATGCTACCACAGTAGCTGCGCCACGTATCGCGTTTGGCACGTCAAATGTTTTTATTATAATTAGTTAGGGCGTCCCTATAGACGTCCCAGCTGACACGGTTAGCTTTGGCCCTATTGAAAAGACTTCTAACCTTCCTTCTTTGTACGGATAGTTCCTCGTTCCACCATGGAACTTTACGGTTGACCTTTAGGGTCTTCCGAACAGAGCTGTCCTCGAAAGATGTAATAAGCACATCTTGAAGCAGGTTGGCAGCAAGTTCTATCTCACTGATAGAATTTGGGTTGCTGATCAACAAATCTGCTTTAAAAGCCACAGAGGTTTTAAAAAGATCCCAATTGGTCTTTTTGGGACAGAGAGTCTTACCTATACCAAAGAGTGTTCGCGGTTAGATGTAGTTCAAGCACTTCAAGCGATTGTTCAATAGAAGAACCAAGGAAGTGTTCTAGGTCCAATTCTATACACCCTGTTTAGAGAAAAGCCGAATGTCCACCTTTGCACTAATTGCCAACAAAAATATATTGCTTGTTCAATGTTTATCTCAGTTTATTATTCACTTGTTGCAATTTAAAAAGTCGAACCAAGAGCTTATAGACGCGTGTGTACATGACCGGCCGATGTAAAAGAATGTAATGATCAGAGCAACAAGCTTTTGTACGCATTAACAGAGTCATAACAGAGTTGTAATCAAAACAAACAGTGGCGCGAAGCATTTACATTTAAGTATAAAATAATCATAAAGTTCGGGCTCTGCTCCCGACATACTCCCCCCGTTGGAAGTGATTACTTTCAACCGATATGGTCAGAAAGTGGCAGAACTGCAAGCTTGGTTACAGCTCGCTTGATCATGCCAACCGAGGTTTTAACCATGGCTACCCAGGAACGCCGTCATCGCCTGGAATCGTAGACTCCACCTTGCCGAGCCGCCATTTTAGTGCAGGAAGATTTTCGTCCTTCAGCAGCACTAAGGAGCCCTCCTTGAGGGCCGTTCGCGAAGTTTTCCATTTGCTGCGCTCCTGGTCAGATATTCGGTACTCCATTTGCGCCAGAAAATTTGACGCATTTGGCATACGAGTTGCCAGCGATTGAGACGCCCTTCCTTCAAATGGGTGATGTCAGGCTGATATATAGCTGTGAACGTTGACCCAATGAGAAAGTGTGCAGGCGTTAGAAAGCTTGAGTCGTCTGGGCTTTCTGAAAATGCATAGAGTGGGCGAGAATTAAGTATTGTTGAAATTTCATAGACTAGAGTACGAAGTTCTTCGAGAGTTAAAACAGAAGACCCAGCAGCACGAAAGAAGTGATATTTGGCAGACTTGACTGCCGCCTCCCATAATCCACCAAAATGTCGAGATCGGGGCGGTATAAAATTCCAATCAATTCCATTACCTAGACAAACTTCCGATACAGCGCTGTTGTGCGGGTCGCTTAAGAATAATTCTCTCAGTTCAGCTAATTCGTTTTTAGCGCCAACGAAGTTTGTTCCGTTGTCTGTCCAGATAATGCGTGGTTTGCCCCTGATGCTTTTGAAGCGTCTCAGAGCAGCAATAAATGATGCTGTCGTTAGGTCCTTGACGACTTCGAGACGAGTAGCTCTAGTACTGAAGCAGATAAAAATGGATATGTAGCACTTTCTGGATATGTAGCACTGGTTCCTTATTCCTGGTCTCAGCCTTATAAAGAAAAGGTCCACAGTAATTGATTCCTGTTGTGTGGAACGCTGGGTTTGGACGAACGCGATCTGCTGGCAGCCTGCCCATAATATGCTCGGCATATCGATTGCATTTGTGACCGGGTGCCCTTTAGGAAGCAAAAGAAGTGAACGAGTTTTGCTATTTCTAAAAACTGGTTAAATCGTATTTTGTTGTGGTGATTAGCACCTTGCGACGGCATTCTGGCAAGTCGATATCTGGCAGCACGTTTGTAGACCAGTTGGATTTGGGCTCGCTAAGAAACTGAGGACCATGGCACAGCTTATCATTCATCAATTCCTTTGGCGTGCAGCCTCGAGATAGAATGTCAGATGGGTTACAGGCTGTTGGTACGTGATGCCAAGTTATTCCCTGAGTCAACTCCTGTATTTTACTGACACGGTTTGAAACAAATACGTTGAATTCCGATGGCGATGATCGAATCCATGAGAGCGCTATTGTAGAGCCGGACCAGCAATGGTATTCACATTGAAATGGAACAATTCGAGCAAGGTTAGCGACCAATTCAGCTAAAACAAATGCAGCTGACAATTCCAACTTTGGTATCGTAATAGTTTTCAAAGGGGCGACTCAAGATTTTTGAGCATAAAAGATGTGATCAAATTGAGACCTGTGAGTCCGAACGAAGGTAGATACAAGCGCCGTATGCCAGGCTTCTTGCATCACAAAATGCATGAATTTGAAATGATGCAGATGGAATCATCGCGTACCGCGGAAATTTGAATGCACTGACAATGGAAAGTTGAGAGAAAAGCTGGCTCCATGCTGATTGTAGCTCTGCTGGCATTGCGTCGTCCCAGTTGAGTTGATGTTTCCATAATGTTTGGATAAATATTTTGGTCTTTGTGATGATAGGTGCAATTAAGCCAAGCGGATCGTAAGTTCTGGCGACTGTGGATAGAACAGTGCGCTTGGTGGCTGTTCCATCCGGCAAGATTTTTGAAAAATTGAATAAGAAGTTGTCAGAACTGAGTTTGCATACCAGCCCCAAGGCTTTCGCGATTCCAGTTTGATTATCAAATGTTAGCAGCTTCTCCTTATCCACTTCGAGCTCACCATCGAGCACGGCTGATTCATTAGAGCACCATTTGCGAATGGGGAATTGGCCACGGCTGAGCAGCCCCTTGACCTGCCGTTTAATTTCCACTACTTCTTTAATGCTGTCTCCACCAGAGATAAGGTCGTCTACGTAGAAGTCTCTCTGAACGATCCTCGAGCCAATAGGGAACGTTTCCTCCTCATCAAGTGCTAGCTGATGCATAGTCCTTATTGCCAAAAACGCTGCGGATTTGGTTCCATATGTGAGTGTGTCCAATTTGTATGCCTTTGTGTCGTCTTCTGGGTTATCGCGCCATAAAATTATCTGTAAATATTCATCAGGATGAGAAACTTTGACACATCTGTACATTTTGCATATGTATCCGCAAAGAGCTATTTTGGAAAATCGAAATCTGAGCAATGTGGTGAATATTGTGGCTTGAATTGTAGGTCCTGCCAGCAATAGATCATTCAGAGAGTAGCCAAAGGTTGATTTTGCCGATCCATCAAAGACAACCCGAAGTTTTGTAGTTGTGCTATAGAGCTTCTGGACGCAGTGGTGCGGCAAGTAAAATTTGGGTGCTTTGCACTTATTAGAAACAAGAGACATGTGACCTAAGCTGAGGTATTCTTGAATAAATGCAGCGTATTGCGATTTGATCTTGGGATCCTTGGCCAGCTTTGTCTCTAAGCCCCTAAATCTGCGCAAAGCGCGATGGTAAGAATTTCCGAGCATGCTAACATCTGTTTTAAATGGAAGTTTGACCGACTATTGTCCATTTTCAAGACGAGTGTGATTTTGCTTGAAGAAATCCTCACAAAAAGAGTCCTCTTCAGAGGCCGAAGCCGAAGAAGCATAGTTTTCGATCTCCCAAAACCGTTTGACTAAATCCTTGAGCGAAGAGGCTTGAATTTGTTGAGTTGGTGCCTTGGTAAGAGAAACTAGCGATGAACGCTTAATGTTTGATTGTAAGATCCCGCCAGATACTGTCCAACTCAGTTTGGTTTCCTGCAGAATCAGTTTGCTGTCCGATATGCGTATTTGCCGAGTGCAAATTAAGTCGAAGAACAGGCCTGCTCCGATGAGCAAGTCGATGCGTTGAGATTTGTGAAAACTCGGATCAGCAAGAATGATGATGGCAGGTATCTGGAAAGCACTTTTGTTGAAATCATGTTGCGGCTGGTAGTCCGTGATGGTTCGTGTCACGACGGCTACAAATGAGGCTCCATAGCCAGCATATTGCGACTTGACAACGATGTCTACTGCCTTATCAGAGTCTAGCGCAGATTCTCCGATTCCCGAGATTGCTACCTGTGATCGACGAGTTTTTAGCTGTAGTTGATTTGCAAAACGAGTAGTAATAAAATTCAGCAGAGAGGTAGAATCTAAAATTGCACGGCATTGAATGTGCTCTCCAAATCGATTTTGCATCAGAACTATGGCCGTAGGCATCAACACGTAGTCATCAGGCACATCATTTGAGGCTTGGTGTGGAGGGCATAAAACCAATCTAGATATTAGCGAGGATGAGGCCTGACTTGAATCTGCCAGGGAGGAGCTGGGTGCAGAGTTGGTTGATATATGCAAGAGCGTGTGATGCCTCGATTGGCACTGTCTGCAGCTACCTGATCTGCACTTTTGCAGCGTGTGCCCCTTGCGCAAGCAATTTAAGCATAAGTGCATTTTCTTAGCTTCCTTATAATGCAAATTGGGCGAGAGGTTCAAAAATCAAGTACATTTTGAAATATAATGTTCCCCAGAATCACAAAATGCGCATGTTGCCTTTGTGTTCGATGTTGAGGACGAAGACAAAGTAATAACAGAGTTTTTCGTCGATTTATATGATGATTTTCCCACCTGATTGCTAGGTGCTAGTGTTACCATAGCATTTTCGACGTTTTCCATAGCTCTGCATATTTTTTCCAAAAACGAGGCCATTTTTTTCCATGCTGGAAGTTCGTTGTGTCCGATTGACTCCTCCCATCGCTCACGCGTGCGCTGATCAAGTTTCTGAGCGACGACATGAATTAATAATCCATCCAAGACTTGAACCGGATCTGCTAACGTGTTGATGGCTCTTAAATGTGAGTTCATTTTGTCACTGAGCGTCCGCAAGCCAATAGCCGAGCCCTTCTCCACATCATCAAGCCCGAAAATTGCCTTTACGTGTGCCTGGAAATGAGACAACTTATTATCGAATCGATTACGAAGCAGATTAAGAGCATTAGTATAGTTGTCTTCAGTCGGCTCGATTGAGCGTATGGTCTCCAATGCGACTCCCTCTAAGCAAGATAAGAGATGTTGGAATTTTTCAACCTTACTCATTTCCAAGTCGTCTTCGATAACGGTGGTGAAGATGGCGTAAAAGTGTGGCCATGTACGAGCCACTGAATTTGGCAAGTTGCACCTGCGGAAGCCTTGATGCTCGAACCGCGACGTTGCTTGACGTGTCGCTTGTGAAATTACGCACTACAGTAGAATTTAGAACGGGTGATTTGCGCTGCAACGACACGAGTTCACGAGACAGTGCAGACTTAATCTCAATGTATGCATCGTTGAAGTCAGCCCGAGTGTTTGAGGTTAACTCCGAAAGATCCATTTTTTCCAAGGCGACTTGCGCATCATTGAATTCCGTTTTCATTGTTTCCAGATACTCCAATAGAACTGAAAAGTCTGACTCGTCCATTCCAGCGATTTTCTCAGCAGTTTTTGAAAAGTAAGGAACAACCTGTTTATACGTGCCGTTATGTGCAAAGGCCCGTATGTATGTATGTACGAGTATAGCTGCACAAGAATACGTGCAAAGCAGATGCAACAAAATAACTGTTATTAATTTGCCTTGATATAAGTGTATGTATATATGCACCCACGACGATTTTAGGCTTTTACATATATTTTTACTGTACAACGATATGTACAGATGCTCACAACGATATAAGGTCAACTGTATGAAGTATGTGTATGTATGCACACGAAACTGGGCACAGCAAGTCGAAAGAAATGTGTGTATGTGTGTCACCGAATTTTCGCGCGCGAATCAATGAGTACACCGATATGTACAAGTCTTTATGTTTTAGATTTTTACCGACATGCAAGAATTAACTATGAGCGAACGAATTCCTGTATACTGATTTGCCACCGAATTGTAACAAATCAAAACGACCACGAAAATTGCAACAAACGACCGACAAACCAAGAAATCACGTCGGCGTTACCAAATGTTTAGAGGAAACCCGAATGTCCACCTTTGCACTGATTGCCAACAAAAAGATCTTGCTTGTTCAATGTTTATCTAAGTTTATTATTCACTTGTTGCAATTTAAATAGTCGAACCAAGAGCTTATAGACGCGTGTGTACATGACCGGCAGATGTAAAAAAATGTAATGATCAGTGCTAGAGCAACTAGCTTTTGTACGCATTAACAGAGTCATAACAGAATTGTAATCAAAACAAACAGTGGCGAGAAGCATTTACATTTAAATATAAAATAATCATAAAGGGGCTCTGCTCCCGACATACCCTATACACAGCGGACATCCCAACAGACGACCAGCTTACAATATCCACATTCGCTGATGACACCGCAATACTAAGTCAAACCGATGCCCAGTAAAAGCTACGATGCAACTAGCACGTCACTTAACATAAGTAGAGCAGTGGTGTGCAGATTGGCAAATACGAGTAACAAACAAAGCTGTCCGCCCTTGATTATGAACCACACGCGCATCCTACAAGCCGATGACGTAACATACCTAGGTATTTTATTTTTAGTTCATGGATTTTAAAAAAATTCATGGTTTATTGTGTTTGTCGGAACGAGCTTGTGCCGTAACAGGCAGAAGGAAACATCTCCGACCCCATAAACTATATATATTCTGAATCAGTATCAACAGCCGAGTCGATTGATGTCTGTCTGTCTGTCTGTCCGTCTGTATGAACGCCTGGATCTCAGCAACTATAAGAGCTAGAGCCATACAATTTTGTGACAACATACGTGTATATTGAGGTGCCTCAAAATTTTTTTTGAAGTTTGGCCACGCCCCTTCCCGCCTTTGTAAATCAGTTATAACAATATAATATACACAATATACACCTAACAACTAAAGTTGTACATCTCACATAAGAAATACCTTTCCACAGGTGTTTTCTGAAAATTTTTTTTTAAATCGGACTAAAAATAAGTGAGATATGATCCGCATTAAACTCAATTTAAACGTATACTTATGCGTATACTAAGACCTAATTTACGCAAGCATACTGAAGTTCAAATCTAGCGACGGACACACAGCATTTTATTAAACTTTTGCTTTGCGTAGAATGGTTACAGAATTGGCTCAAAATGCAACTTTCCCGATCGCGCGAAAAATGAGGCGGTGGCTTAGTGGTTAGAGTGGCGGATAGCACTCCCTAAAGATTTTGTGTGTGCGTGCGTGAGTTCGAGTCCCATGCGCGGCCGGCCGGCCGGGCGGTGCAACTCTTTATTTTAATTACTTTTTTTTTTTGTTTTTTTTTATTCTTATAAGCTAAAAGGAAAACTACAGTTATTTAATTAAATATCAATAAAAATAGTTTTCAAAAATTAAATATCATGTTTTTATGCAATATTTAAGACAATCAATGTTTACGAATGTTAGAGCGGGACGCCGATACATGCATGTCTGCATTTGCACATTTATGTTTCGGCATCCCGCTCTTACACACATCAATTGCCGTATTCGGCACACACACGCAACTGTAAGATTTGTGCAACAGTCTTCAAAGTTTTTGAAAGTGTTCTAATTACATATTTTGCGTACCAAAAAATTAAAAAATACTATTTGTTAAGCTCTTATATTATTTAATAGAAAAGAAAAAAAAAAGGAAAACATGTCACACATTGATCGCGGCAGCAATCGAACTCGAACACTGTCAACTTCATTGGTCTTCGAATCTGGCACACACTCCGCTAAGCTAATGTATAACTTCCGCTGCCGCCACTCCTGTTTGGCAATTGCGAAAAATGCATACACCAACTTATTGCACTCTCGCTCTATCTAATGCTTAAACTTCTTGTCTTTTCGTCTTGCATTGTTTATGTGTTCTTCATCTTCTGTCTGTCAATTGAAATTGTGCGTATCGTTCGAATTAAATAATAAGAATATAAAATTTATATTATTAAATGCTTAATAGTAATTCAAACAAACCAAAATGTTCATTATAAATAAGGGAAAATAAATTATACACAGTATACCATGATAATTCATGGCCTTCTACACAAGCACCTGACTGTAGCGTTCGACTGGTTTTTTATAGTGGCGAAAAGGGCGTGTCCAACTTTAAAAAAAAGAAATGACAATGCAATATTAACGTATATTGAAACAAATTTTGATGGCTCTAGCTCGTAAAATTTTGAGATCTTGGTGTTCTTACAGATGTTCCTTCTTCCCGTTGCACAAACGCAATAGATCATGAATTTTTGTATAATCCACGGCATAAACAGTACTGTAGTAAACATCGATATTATATGTATATAATTCAGGATGACTTAAGACATAAACGATTTAAATATCAATATTAACACTTTTAACGGCAAATTTTAATTTGTGGTTGGTATCTTAAATTTGACACCACTGTCGTTGAGCTTCATGTTGGAAATGCATCTGGCAACCCTACTTGTCCGTGTCCTCTGGTCACACTAAACTGTGCTGTCAGTAGTAATCGCCCGAAAGCTTACCGATCTGTGTATAACGGCAAGAGCGCGCGTCGTCAACAAATATAACTCTAATTAAACCTTGCCCTTTTACTCAATAAACCTTAAAATACCAACAGGTTATGGGCCCAGCACGCTTCCACTGCGCGTAAAGTCGTATGCAAGAATAGAAATCGGTGGTGAAATTCAAATCGAAGAATTTACCCAGAACTTCTGTGTGTGTAAGTGGCGCCAGAAAGATCGTTTGTACGTTGTATTGGTGTTGTTGTCGGTTGCGTCGGTTTTGTGTGCGTGTGTCGCCACAGTAACGGTTTTGAATGCTTGTGTAGCATAGGAACAGTTATTTGCTTGTGTAGCAAACGTGCGGTAGAAATTTCAGAATTATCGAGTTCTGAAATAGAAACATTAATTAATATGAGTGTTAACAATGTTCGAATCGAGCTTTTTGGGCAAAGACAATTTTGATACTTGGAAAATACAAATCCAAGCGCTGCTAATAAAAAATGACAATTGGAAATATGTTAACGGATCATATGTTAAAACCGAAGAAAACAGTGCACAGTGGGACAATCAAGATGCGAAGGCAAAAGCAGACTTGATTCTGTCTATGTCAACTACAGAACTGAAGCAAGTGAAGAACTGTGACACGTCATGTGAAGTATGGAGAAAGCTGCATGATATTTACCAATCTAAAGGGCCAGCTCGTAAAGCATCCCTATTGAAGTCGCTAATTTTGTGTAAATTAAGCAACGGCGGTGATATGAGAAATCACATCGATAAGTTTTTCGATATCGTTGATAAACTAAACGAAGTAGAGTTGGTAAATATAAACGACTTGCTAGCCATAGTATTGTTGTATAGCATTCCCGAAGAATACGAGCCGTTTCGTGTAGCGATCGAAACGCAGGACACCTTATTGTCACCGGAAGCTCTCAAGATCAAATTGCTTGACGAGTATGAAGCCTGGAAAAGAAATAGTAGTGAGTCTACTCCTGGAGCATTGTTTGTGAACAAAAAGGGCAAGAACAATAAGGAAAAGGAAAGGAAAACTGAACAGAAGATTAAGTTCAGATTCTATGAATGCGGAAAAATTGGTCATAAAGCAGCGGAGTGTAAATCAAAAAGCCAAAGCAGTAATGAAAAGTCCAGCATGAAGGCAGAAATAGCAAGAACTGTCAATAGCGAGCAGAAAGGCTGATGTTTGGATTCTGGAGCAGCATCACACATGTGCTCACAGAAAGACCGATTTGAAAAGGTCAGTACAGCAGAGTGTTCAAATCTAAAGCTCGCGAACAGTGACTCTACAGAAATAGAGGATTGTGGATTAGTACCGTTTAATCCAACGAAAAGGTTTGCCGTTAACCTAGTGAACACGCTGTACGTCCCTGATTTAAGAGAGAATCTGTTGTCCGTCTCAAAGATATGTGATCATGGCTATAATGTTTTGTTTAAAAAGAACGGAGCAGAAATAGTAAGAGCATCAAATGTCCAAGTTGTGTTTAGAGCCAAACGTAAGTTAGATCTCTACTATACGGAAGAAATAAGTGAGAGCTGCCAAGTATCAAACCACAGGCAAAACGACATTAAAGAATGGCATGACCGTTTTGGCCATCTCAATGAAAAGGATCTCAAAGCCGCCATACAGCAAGGCATGGTCCAGGGAGTAAGAGTAAACTTAAGCGGAAGTTTACCACAATGCGAAGTCTGCATTAAGGGGAAGCAACCTCAGATGCCGTTCCCAACGTCATACTCCAGATCTAGAGAAGTCTTAGAATTAGTGCACAGCGACGTGTGTGGTCCCATGCGTGTGCACAGTCATGGTGGCAGCCGTTATTTCGTAACATTTATAGACGACCATTCCAAGTGGTGCGAACTATATACGAACAAAGCAAAATCGGAAGTTTTTGAAAAATTCAAGGAGTTTCAAAACTTTGCCGAACGGAAAACTGGAATGAAGCTGAAGACATTGCGATCAGACAATGGCACGGAATATACGAACAACAAATTCAAGAAGCACCTAGCGGGTGCAGGTATTCAGCACGAATTCACAGTCGAGTATACCCCACAGCAAAACGGAGTAGCTGAGCGTAAGAATAGGACGCTAGTGGAAATGGCACGCTGTATGATGATACAGGCAGCACTTCCTCCAAGCTATTGGGCTGAAGCAGTCAACACTGCAAACTACATAAGGAACAGATGTCCGTCGAGTAGCCTGTGTGGCGAAACACCGTTTAAACTGTGGAATAGACGTATTCCAGTAGTGAAACATCTGCGCACGTTTGGGCAAATTGTGTATTCGCTCAACAAATGGCCAAAAGGCAAGTTCACTGCAAAATCAAGGAAATTCATATTTATAGGATACCGCAGTTATGCAAAGGCATACAGGCTGTATGACCCGGAAGCAAGAACTGTGCTGAAGAGTCGTGACGTGGTCTTTACAAATCAATTTGGTAAAGACAGCACCTATGATGAATTTATAGAATCGGATGGAATAAACGTAGAGAGCGTACCTACGAGTCAAAAGTTAACTGATAGCGAGAGTGAAAGTTCATCAGAGGTAATCCATCCGGAGGTGCAAACGAAGCGTGGACCTGGCAGGCCAAGGAAACAGCGTACAGGTAAACCTGGCAGACCGAAACTAATCCACAATCAGATCGTTGCAGCTCCAAACGATTCTGAGTCGGAAGATGAGTTTTTCGAATCTACGTGTTTAGTAAGAAGCAGCGACGAGATTACAGCGTGCGACGCTCTCGAAGGAGCACATGGTCCTGAGTGGAAAGACGCCATGTTGAGCGAATAAAGGGCTCTCCAAAAGAGTGGCACTTGGCAAGTTGTAAGACGCCAACCTGGAATGAAAGTCATCGATACCAAATGGGTGCTACGGACCAAGTACAAGTCGAGTGGTGAAGTGGATTGTCGCAAAGCGCGACTGGTAGCTGGAGGATTCACGCAGAGAGAGGGGATAGACTACAATGAAACGTATTCCCCAGTAGCCCGAATCGGTTCCATACGGGCAATAATAGCTATTGCTGTAGAGCTAGAATTTGATGAATACCAATTGGACTTCAACAGCGCATACTTGAATAGAAACATAGAGGAGGAACTCTACATCAGCGTCCCAGCAGAGTTTGGCCAAATATTGCAACCCAATGAAAGGCAAAAGTATAGTCAAGGATATGTATGCAGGCTGCAAAAGGCTTTATATGGATTGAAGCAGAGTGGTCGCCAATGGTATAAGAAACTGGACAGCAAATTGAAGGACGAGGGCCTACGGACACTTGCAGCAGATAAATGTGTTTATTTTAATAAAAAGAGAGACAGGATCATCATAGTGGCACTGTATGTGGATGACCTGATCGTCGCTGCAAATGATGAGCATATGGTAATGATAATTATCATTGAAGTTTGACATGAAAGACCTCGGAAAGCTGTCGTATTGTTTGGGAATCGAGTTTTCCCAAAACAAAGAAGAGAAGAGTTTTTCGATGTGCCAGTCGAAATACGTGAAGGATGTTTTGAAGCAATTCAACATGGAGAATTGCAAACCAGCGAGAACACCAATAAACGTGAATAAGAAACTATCAGTCGAGATGTGCCCGCAGACTGAAGAAGAGAAAGCTGAGTTATTGAACATCCCGTACCAGAGTTTGGTTGGAGCCCTGATGTGCCTGGCAGTATTTTCCCGTCCAGATATTGCACACGCCGTCAGTGTCCTGAGCCAATACAACACGTCTCACAGCAAACAACACTGACTTGCAGCTAAGAGGGTATTGCGTTATTTAAAGGGGACTCCAAACCATGGATTATTGTTCACGCAAACCGGTGAACAATTGGTCGGCTATGCAGATGCCGACTGGGCAGCGAATCCTAACGATCGTAGATCTTTCACAGGTTTTGCATTCAAGATGTCCAATGCGGCGATATCCTGGGAATGCCGCAAACAACGAACTGTTGCGTTGTCAAGTACTGAAGCAGAATACATGGCGCTGTCCGAATCGTCGAAGGAAGCCGTCCACCTACGAAGTTTTCTGCAAGAGATTATGGGGCAACTGGGTGTCACCACAATCTACAACGACAACCAGGGAGCTGGTCAGCTCACAAGGAATCCGGTATTCCACAAACGCACGAAGCACATTGACATCCGTTACCACTTTGTGCGAGAATTACATTGATGTGAAATACATCCCGACAGACGAGATGCCGGCAGATGTATTGACCAAAGGACTATCGAGTCCAAAGCATTTCTCATGCATTGAAGCGTTAGACATGAGACAGATCCATAAGTAAGGTGCCATCTGAGGGGAAGTGTTAGAAATGCATCTGGCAACCCTACTTGTCCGTGTCCTCTGGTCACACTAATCGCCCGAAAGCCTTACCGGTCTGTGTATAACGGCAAGAGCGCGCGTCGTCAACAAATATAACTCTAATTAAACCTTGTAAACCCTTTTACTATAAACCTTAAAATACCAACACTTCAGAACTGTGCCGGTATGTGCAGCATTGAGATTATAAAAAATTCTCTATTTTCACAACTGTGTACCTTACGCTTTTGAAAGCTGATGGTGTATCGATAGATGGCGTTCTTTGTACAAAGCCAATTAGTATACCATTGCGAAAGGCATATTATTTCTGGCCAGAACTTTGCGTGCAGCTTAGTCTAATACGTATTGGACATCAACCCCAATTTTAAGAAGTAATTTTTATACCTTTGTGGAGGGTATATTAACTTTGGATAGGGCCTTGCAATGAAGGACACTCCATAAAATATGTGCAAGTTATCACCCTTACTATATTCACTATGGAAATTGAAAACAGTTTTCATAGCCACTTGGGAACCCACTTCTCGCTCTAGCGCTATCCCATTACGTCATTCCACTAGGAAATCTATCTATTCTCCATTCTCTCAAAACGCATAAAAAATATCCGAAGCCTGTCCGCGGCCTCAAGCCACTCTTTTCGTTAAACAAACAAACTTTTCCAAGAGGCAGTTATTAAACTACACAGTTCGAAGACGTAAATATTGACCTCTTGGTCACTTATCACCCATCCTAAGTGGAACTTTTCAAGCGTCAACAAAATTCTCGATCAAGATTCACCATCACGCGTTCGCGAGTTGCCTTATTGGTGCCCAGAGGGGCTCGCTCTAAGTTTTAAAAGTAAACTACACGAAAGATATTAAACCCCACAATATAACGATTCCACGACGTTAAACTGTAACAGAGCTACACATAAGGAGGATCTGAATGAAACAAATAGGAACCTCAAAGTGTTAAACAATTTAAACAATGTTGTGGACACATATATTCACATAATAAAGAGGTCCTAAATGAAATATATAGGGAACCTCAAAGTGTTAAACAATTTAAACAATGTTGTGGACACATATATTTATATAATAAAAGGACCTAAATTAAAAAATTTAAAAGTACCAAAAATTTAAACAACAACAGTTAAAGAAGGAAGACCCCCAATGTTCAGAAGGAAGTCCCAAGTGTAGAAGGAAGACCCCAAAACCAAGAACAAACAACCCCTGACTTAAGGAGGAGAATCATCCATGTGAGCTCTATCAATACATTTCTTTAATGTTAAATTACGATAAGTTAAATTTAACAAGAGCAACAGTCGAGCGGCACGCGACAGTGGGATACCCTTCGACCTTTTTGAAACGTAAAGAGTCAATAATTGTACAATACTTCTACTTAATAGATATATCGTAACGTAAGCCTTTGTATGCGTCTGCGTATGAATACATGTACATGCGTGTATCATTTTATTGGTCAAGCACAAATGTATGTATGTGTGGGTGCGTTTGAATGCAAAAAATGCCTGTGCATAGAAAAGAAGAGAAGAACAACAGATGGCGCTACGCGCTCGCATTCTCTTTCCTTTTCTTTCCTACATGAGCAATGCAATGACGTCACAGCATGCTGGTCTGTATATAAAATCAAAGCGAACAAGGTTTTTGTTAAATAGCATCTGTGTTTGTTGTCCGATCGGATTGAAATTTTGACTTTATGTTGGTAAAATAATTAGCTTAGTATAGTCTTACTCAGAATGTTGTATCTTTTATATGTCGCTCGCAAATCAGCTAAAAAGATTAAATTATTGATTTGCGTGGGCGGGGGGCGTGGCACCCAACATTTGAAATAAACTTCACCTGTCCCGGATAAACAGAAACCTTCATGCCAAATTTGGTGTCTCTAGCTTTTATAACAGCTGAGATCTGTGTGTTCATCCGGACATCCAGACATCCAGACATCCGGACAGACAGACAGACATGGTTTAATCGACTTGGCTAGTGATCCTGAGCAAGAATATATATACTTTGTGGGGTCTCCCACGCCTCCTTCTGCCTGTTACATACATTTGCACAAAGTAAGTATACCCTTTTTTGACCATTTTCAATGGTCGAAGGGTATAAAAACAAAAACTGGATGGACTTAGAAGTAACTTTCAAAACTTAAAATCAGACTTTGATAGTAGAATTAATCGCTGAACTAATAGGAAATAAAACCAAGCCTTACAAATTACAAATTATTACCAGTTCAACTACCGTTCAAAAGTTCAATGACTTGATTAGGTGCGATGAATCATTTGATGTTATGAAGTCTATACCAGAATTCGCAGGTAGTTATGCAAATTATGTTAGCTAGAGTGGATTTCGCCTTTAGCGACGGGCGTCCGATTTCTATAATAGAACAAGAACTAAGTGTATTTAGACAGAGTATCATGGCGGTTCTAGAATATTATATCTTGTTTAACAAGAAATTTACCTTGTTAATAAACAAAACAATAATGACGTATGGCGATTAAGCCAACGTGATCACAGAAATGAACAATAGTAAACAGTGGTAACGCGTTTCGTATCTTTATTACACCCAATGCTCTAGCAAAGGCTCAAGAGCTTAAAGCAAATAACCAAAGAGCATACCTCGCTTATAATTATTGAACACGTTCTCAACAAAACAATAACTACTAAAAATTCTCTAAGCTTTTTTAGAGAAATCGAAACGATAGACTAAAACTTTAAATAAAATAGTATGTAGTTGGCTTCAGTGCACCAACGAAACTGATGTCTATTTTAACAAGCGAGAGTGGGCCACAGTCCGACCACACTCCCCGAATTCGCCGTCAGCATTTTCCGATCGTCTTAGCTTAAGAGTTGCGCCTGCTGGTGTGTTTAGTTCCACTACCCGAACCTTGTCGTCGATCCCTGAGACTATGCGCGTTACGTGCCCGATGATCCATCGTTGCGGGGGTGTGTTGTCGTCGTGCACCATAACGACCGCCCCTTCCGCCAGATTGGCCTCGCCTTTGGTTCACTGTGTTCGCTGCTGCAGACTGAGCAGGTAGTCTTTGGACCATTTGCGCCAGAAGTGCAGTCTGAGCGCCGACAACTGCTGCCACCGCTTCAACTACGCGGGTCCTGGCTTTTTGCTCGACTCTTCTGGTCCTGATCCTTGCGGCAGCGCAAGCAATGGCTGCCCGATGAGTAGGTGCCCCGGTGTGATCATTTCGCCATCGTTGGGATCGGTGCTGTCTATGTCTATGTCTCCAGACCACTGGAGTTGAGCAACGCTTCGACGTCTACCGGATGCGTACCCAACTCGTCCGGCGTTAGGTTCGCATTGCCCGCTCCTCGCACCAGCCTATGCTTGGCGGCCTTCACCGCTGCTTCCCACAGTCCCCTGAAGTGCGGTGCTCAAAGGGGAATAAACTTCCAGTGCACCCCTCGCTCCGCTGCGTAACCGATCTGTCGCTCCTTGCTCTCCAGGAATGCCGTCTGCAGCTCCTTCGGCACGTTGCTCGCTCCCACGAAGTTCGTCGCATTGTCGCTGAACATCGTCTCGGGTAGTCCGCGCTTCCCAATGAACCTTTTAAAGACATTCAAAAAAGAATCAGTGGATAGGTCCGTGACAAGTTCCAAGTGAACTGCTTTTGAGGCGAAACAAATAAAAACGGCAACATACGTTTTTACAGGGGGTCTCCTCTGCTCCTATAGCTGACGTAAAATGGCCTACAAAAGTCTACACAAGATTCTCTACAAGGGCGGCCTTCTCGGTCGGCGACAATTTAGGCTGGTACCTAAAGCAGTGTACGCAGTTTCTCACAACTGCAGTACATAAACTACGTGCATTCACCATCCACTTACTGCCTTAACAACCCAACTAGAACCTTTGCACCTGCATGGTAGTGCCTAAGATGCAATTCAGTAAAAAGGAGAACTTAGCCTAATATGAGAGAGGGCCATGTACCAAACGAACTCCTACCCGAATGAGTTCAAATTTCAGGCCATTATTTTCAAATTTGTCCACGAATGGATTTAGCGTTTGAAACATAGGTGCTAAGACTGCTGATTTTTCCATCAATTTCAATTCTTTTCTAAATGTAATTCTTTGTACTCCGCCGATTAATTTAAAGAATGAAATTTTCCCTTCTAATGCCGATACGACAAGGGAATCTGTTCTGAGCCGTTTGAAACAAAAGCGAAAAATATATGCAACTATTCGAATTAATTGAGCAAAATTGGAGTGACGATGTATCAACTCCACAAGCCAATTATGCGGAACTTCCGCTAGTGTGCCAACCTTTTTTATCTTCCGAAGTTTTCAGGATTGACGCTATCTGGAACTGATGAAGTTGTGGCCATTGGTCCTTTTCTTACATCAAACCAGTCGAACGCTACAGTCAGGTGCTGACTGTAGAAGGCCATGGATTATCATGGTAGACCTTATATCATTTACTTTGCGTTACATAAAAATTTTGCATTATTTGGATTATTATTAAGCATTTAAAAATATAAATTTTATATCCTTATTATTTTATTCGAACGACACGCACAAATTCAATTGCAGGCAGAAGAAGATGAACGCATATACAAAGCAAAACCGAATAAACAAGAATTATAAGCATTAGGTAGGGCGAGAGGGCAATAAGTTTATGTGTGCATTTTTCCTTATGTCAAACAGTGGCAGCTGCAGAAGTTGTACAGTAGCCTAGTGGAGTGTGTGCCGGATTTAAAGACCAATTATGTTAACAGGTTTCGGGTTCGATTGCTGCCGCGGTGAATGTGTGGCATGTAGTTTCGTCTTTCTTTTCCTTTTAATAATTTAAAAGCTTAACAAACAATAATTTTTTAATTTTTTGGTACGCAACGTATTTAAATAGAACACTTTTATAAATGTTGCCAAATGTTGCACAAATCTGACTGTTGCGTATGTGTGCCGAATACGGCAATTGATGTGTGTTAGAGCGGGACGCCGAAACGTAAATGTGCAAATGCAAACATGCATGTATCGGCGTCCCGCTCTAACTTTCGTAACATATTGATTGTCATAAATATCGCATAAAATATGAAATTTAATTTTTGAAAACTATTTTTATTGGTATTTAATTAAATAACTGTAGTTTTCATTTAAGCTTATAAGAATAAAAAAATAACCAAAAAAAAAAGTAATTAAAATAAAAAGTTTCGCCAGCCGGCCGCGCATGGGATTCGAACTCATGCACGCAGGACCGCTGTCCGCCACTCTAACCACTAAGATCGGCAAAGTTGCATTCTGAGCTAATTCTGTTACCATTCTATGCAAATAAAAAGTTTTGTTAAATGTGCCCGACGCTAGATTCAATTCGGTATGATGCGTAAATTGGGTCTTGATATGCGCATAAGTATACGTTCAAATTGAGAATAATTCGGATCATATCTCCCTTATTTTTAGTCCGATTTAAATGAAATTTTCAGAAAACACCCGTGGAAAGGTATTTGTCAAGTGAGAAGTACAACTTTTGTTGTTGGGTGTATATTGTGTATATTAAATCGTTATTACTAATTTACAGAGGCGGGAAGGGGCGTGGCCAAATTTCAAAAAAACTTTGAAACACTGCTCTTATAGTTTCTGAGATCCAGGTGTTCATACAGACAGACAGACGGACAGACGGACAGACAGACAGACATCAATCGACTCGGCTGTTGATACTGATTCAGAATGTATATAGTTTATGGGGTCGGAGATGCCTCCTTCTGCCTGTTACGCACAAACTCGTTCCGTCAAACACAATAGACCATGAATTTTTTTTAAATCCATGGCCTAAAAACTTGGCCCTTTAAACCACAACGAGTTTCCAATTTCGTTTATATCAGTTCATCTAGATACCACATCAGCAGGGTTGGCGTCTGTTGGAACATGACGCCAAACAACACCATTTGAGAACTCTTGGATTTTAGCAACTCTGTTTGACACAAATGTTCCCAACGTCGCAGACTCACGCTCTTACAAATACAGGGTAACCTGTGAATCTGACCAGAAATTCACTCTTTCTATATTGAATTTTGCCATGGTTGGAGAGATTTGATGCCACAGCTTGGCCAGCAAAAGTGCTGCACATGGCTCTAGTCGAGGTATGGTTTTGAAATTAAGTAGAGCTACCCTAAAATTTGCCTTAAGTAACGTAATGCCAACGTCTTGGTTGTTGGCAGTTCGTACATATATGCAACAACCATATGCGTGACCGGAGGCGTCTGTAAAACCATGAATTTGAACTTGGTCATAGACTGAAAGACACACATATCGAGGAATATGGATCTTATGCAAATCTCGCAATGTCATGGTAAATTTATGCCATGCTGCGTGAAGATTCATAGGAATGGCCTCATCCTAATCTATCTTAAGCCTCCACAGCTCCGGTAATAACATTTTGGCTCTTGTTAAAATGGGACACAGAAAACCAAGTGGATCAAACAAACGAGAAGCTATGGACAACGAATAACGCTTTGTTGGTTTTAGCGATGCGAAACTATCCACATCGAGATGGTATTTAAATTATTCTTCTTGAGGTTCCCAACGTATTCCAAGAGCTTTCACTGCACTCTGTTCCTCAATTTTGAGAGTAACTTCTTCGCTAGAGTCAGTGCTAGAAACCTGGATGTTGTGATTGGATGCCCACTTGGTTAGTGGAAAACCTCCTGACTCCAATATTTTACGAACTTCCTTGCACATTATGTTTAATTCTTTTACACTGTCTGCCCCAGCCAGCATATCATCTACATAAAAACACTTTTTGATCACATCTGATCCAATAGGATGTGATTATGCATGTATGTCGGCAAGCTCAAACAGCCAGCGTATTGCCAGAAATGGTGCGGATGCTGTATCAGATGTTACGGTATTCAACTTGTATGCCTGTATATTTTGTGAAGTGTTTTCTCTCCACAAAATCAGCTGGAACTTTCTGTCATCTTCATTTATCCGCCTGTACATTTTGGAAATGTCAGCAGTCACGGCATATTTTTTTAATCGAAAATTGATCAAAGTTGAATACAGCTCCCTCTGAATTGTTGGCCCCACCATTAGTGTTTCATTAAGTGAAACAGCTGTTGACGTATTGCTAGAAGCGTCGAAAACTACACGAAGCTTGGTAGAGGTACTTTCAGGTCTAAGAACGCATTGATGAGGAATAAAGTAATGCTGTTCTAGAGGAGCAGACTTCAGAATGGACATGTGTCCTAAGTCGAGATATTCTTTCATGAAGTCATGGTACATGTTTCGAAAGATTGCATCCTTTGATAATTTGCGCTCAAGTTGTAGAAAACGCCTTTCAGCAGTTTGAAAGGACAGACCGAGAACCTTTGGATTGATCTTGAAAGGAAGCTTGACTTCAAAGCGACTGAAAGATAACTGTTTTCTTGAAAAACAGTTCACACGCCTGTTGTTCAGCTGTTTGGCGAACAGCCTTCGACTCAATTGGACATTAATCCAATTCCCAGAAGCGGGTGACTAAGGAGTCGAGAGAACAATTATTATTTTGAGCTATTGAACACCCACTGAACTGACGACGAGGTACTTGTTCAGTGTATTTTCCCGCTACTATCCAACCCAGCAGCGTCTTTTGCATAATGGGAAGTTCTGTACGTAATTTTATTTGTCCAACGCATAGCAACTCGTAAAACAATTCTGCGCCCAAGAGAATATCCACTTTACCTGGCCTATAAAACTCTGGATCTGCCAGATTAATATTCTTGGGTATTTTCCAACTTGATGTGGCAATTGACTGCCCAGGTTGAGTCGTGAAAATTGATTTTAGAACCCAACAGTCAGCGAGAAATTATGTGAATTGAGACGCGATTAAATAGAGACGCATATCTTGTTCTTGCTATCGATTGTTGCACCACCAACCATTGAGATAGCTAGGGAAGTTGGCTCCCGCTTGAGTCGTAGTAGTTGAGCCATGCTTTCAGACATCAAGTTTATTTGGGAGCCACTATCGAGCATGGCTCTGGCAGGATGCAACTGACCGAATCTGTCCTTAACATTCACGACGGCTGTTGCAAGAACGACTTGCTCATTGTAGGCTGTCTAGGGAATTTATAGACATAGAGCGACGACTGGCTTCCATTTAATTTTCCAACGTTGACGACTTCCTTGGCGCCCTAAGAACTTATTAAGAAAAGAATAAAGACGGTAAATGGTTATAGTTTGATAACTCATTTTCACAATATTACAATAGCAATAGCCAAAAGTTTTACGGAATTCAAAAATTAGATGCGGTTCTATTGGTCAGCTATAACATACTAAAGGAAACAAATGCCATTATTGATCTATCTAAAGAGATGCTTGCTTATAAAGATAAAATACAATAGAAAGAATAAATTACGAAATTCCACCTGAAGATACAATTGGTAATCTACAGTGTTGAGATATAGATTTGAGTGTTCGACTCGTATATATCATCTTTAATGACTGACGCTGATTGCCCATTTACAGACGATAATGAAATCATTAGTAAGCCATTAAGCTAACAACTTTGTTAACTAGGAAGTAAATAGGATGCTACAAGAAAACATTATACGACCTAGCAAAAGTCCATACAATTCCCCAGTATGGGTTGTATTAAAAAAGGGCTATATTAAAGATGGTACTAGGTAAAATCGATTAGTTATTGATTACAAGAAAATTATTGAAAACACAGAATACAATACTAAAGGAGTTCCTTCAACCTAATTTCGTTACTGGTATTCGCTGTACTACAAAAGTTTATATCAAAATCCAAACCCCGCTTAAAAGTATGTTTACTAAAAAATGTTTATACACCAAAAAGTTTATTTCTGACTTTGCAAATAAAAACTATCATAATAGAGGAAATACATTTTCGCGCTCATAGAGGGTTTGACCAAAACCTCAAACAAATTTTAAAATATTATTTTTGGCCCAAACTTGACGAACAACATATTCGACATTGCGGTATATGTAACAAAAATAAATACAATAGACACCCCAAACAGATCCCAATATCTGAAGCACTCATTCCAAATAAAGAAACTGAACACATTAACATTTTTATGCTCAGAAATTGATATTGATTACTTGCATAGATGCATATTCTAGATATTTAGTAGTCAAAGAAATAAGAAACGAATCAAACATGGAGTCTAAAATTTTCGAATTAATCCAACCTTTCCCTTTTGCCAAGTCAATAATGATGAACAATGAACCTAGTTTTTCTTTTGCACAATTTTAATCTACAACAACACATGCCGGCTTAACAATATATTACGCAGACCCCAGTCGCAGTCTAACAAACGGCCAAGTAGAAACAGATCATTCGACTATAATATAAATTGCTCGCTGTATCCAAGAAGAATACCAATTATTAGACTACAACGAAATTATTTGTGGTGCAGTTTAAGAATATAAAACAGGTCCACAAAAAAGTTTCATTATCTGGGTTTTCGGCATATGCAGTTATATGTATTTTGGGTTGCTTATACCGAGGTCAGAATTTGGCCATCACGTTTTGTTGGTTATTTCAGATAATAAAATATGCGCAATATTGAATTGTTAACGTTTAATAAAGAACTGACTTCGGAAAGAGAACATAAGAATTAGAAGTAAAGCATAAGAGATTACAAGGTTGCCAGATAGTAGGTATGAAGCTTTCAAACAAAAGATACTCGACATTCCTCAAAATCGATATTCATTACTTCTTCTTAAGCTACATACATTTATTTTAATTTAATCCAAGAAGATATCAGCCATGCCTTTTGCTGAGTCTCCGGTTTTGTCTTATGTGATACTTAGATCCATGGTTACAGATAAATATCGTCAGATATGCTTGGCTGCAGTTTGGTGCTCTATTAGCGATTGATATTCTGTTGTATTTACCTTGGTGCAATCGTCATCTTGGCAGGAAACTTGAAATCCAGGTTCAAGTGGGGTGGACGCAGATCGGCAGTTCTGCATGCCGTAAGTGGCTAATAAAGATTCAATGTACTTCTTTTGCGACATGGTTACAGATCCTCGTTCACCAATTCGCTTAACTTCCATTCCAAGAAAGTATTTTAGAGGCCGCTGTCATGTATCTCGAACTTGTCAGAAAATTTTCTATTAATTTCATCAATGTCTCTCTCGGTAGGACAAATGATAATTTAATCGTCTACGTAAACTGCAATGTACTTTTTCTTTGTAAAATGTACGTAAAGACACGGCTCGCTTTTACATCTTTTAAAATCTAGGCTTCTCAAAACCTCATCCAGGCCTCCTGTTTTAGGTCATAGATTGGCTTTTGCAGCTTCAATACTTTTGTTGGGTAATCCTCGTCCACAAAGTTCTCCGGCTGCTTCGTGTGAACTATTTCTCCCAAAGAACTGTTTAAGTATGCATTAGAGATAACCACTTGGTGCATGCAAAGCTCCCTCTGGGGCGATGGCAAATAGCGTTCGAATTGTTTCGAAATAGATTACTGGAGAGAATGTTTCCCACCAAAAAAAAAAAAAAAGAATAGAACATCAAGGAAGATCAAAATACTAATTTCTAATCACGTGCTAGATAGCCAAGAATTAAGGACTTCATCGCAGCAATAGAGTTAGTGCTAGCTATGACGTGTTGGAGTTTATTGTAGTCCCAACATAAGACCCTGAAAGGATCATATAGTGCACAGTTCGATCTAGAGGAAGGAAATAGCGAGTACTTCTGCAAGGAACCGAGAAGTGTAACTGCCTAACCAAGACCTCACTGTCAATGTCACCTTGCATAAGGTTGTTAATAAAGAAGACCCCTAGCATGGTTCTGCGGTTAGTTAGGGAAGGCAGATTTAGTAACAGAAGTCTACTATTATAGGAAGGCAGTCTCAAATTTTCATCCCAGTTAACGCCGCGTAAGGGGAAAAGTAAGAAGTTCGTCTGTACAGATTCAATGCGTTCCTTATGAATAATGTACTGGGAACAGCATACGCATGAACTGTAGTCGAGAATGGGACGAACAAGTGAAACGTAAAGGGTCTTTGTAATATAAGGATCGTCGAATTCCTTAGACCATCTCTTAATAAAGCCTAGGACACCCATGGCTTTATTGACCATATTAGTAATATGATTGGATTTCGGCCCAAACGGACCCCCAGATCATCAACTATGGTGATTCTTTCCAAGGCACAACCACAAAGAGTATAAGAACTAACTAACTTACTAACGAAACTATAAAACTGCTTGGGGTTCTGAGCCTTACAACGGGTTAAATAGGTCTTATAACATTTAGCCTTCAAGACAGTAAAATCTGACCGCGCGCTTAAGTAGCGGCAAATGGCTGAAGATGAGCTATTATTTTTATATCTTTTAAATAGGCTTGCCTTTAAATTTTTTCACCGTGACAACTCTCTTGTACACCATGGCGGCTTACCCGAGGAAGTTTGATAAAAACACGGAACACAAATATCTGAAAAGTATTTAATTGTGTTATAAAAAATATTGGTCGGTACTAAAATATCAGTAGACGAATACATTTCCGACCAATCAAATTGGAAAATAAGCTGATTTAATAAGTTAAAATCTGCTTTTCTAAAGCAGCGTACACGATTACACAGTTTTTCATTTTATTTTTTAACTTTTTCTTAGTTCTTATACAAGAAGATTCAATAAACAAAAGCAGAGTATAAAAAAACACAAAGAAACGAAACTCTTCATAATCAACAATTTTTTTATGTTTTGGGTGCATACAAGAAAAATGATATCGTTACACAAAAATCATGCACTTTATTGCATTGCTTGAGCGTTTCAAATTTCATATTCTTACTTTTATTCACTTACTTATAAGAACTTATGCATGAGCAGGATTGTATGTGCAGCGTTGAGTTTAATTGTTAAGCTTATGCAATATGTATACAAGTTATTAAGTTATGTTATTCCGATTAAGGTTCCAAATAAAAAGGACTTGTCCCGTTTCAATACCGAACTCTTTAATTGTCAAAATCAAACTAAAGCTAAGTACAAATTGTTCTTAACGCGAAACTAGCCCTGTCGCCTAAAAGTGCTGATCCAGCGCATTGCCCAAACGGCTCAAATGTCGGGTGGCCGGCGAACGTGGGAACGTTACGGACAGTGTCGTTGTGCAACTAGGTTACGCAAACAGTATGCGCAACTGTCGCAAAGAATGCTGATCATGCATTGGAGTCATTGATATATGGCGTGATCAGCGGGCATTGAACTTTTGGATAACTCATATGTTAACTCCTCCCTCACTAAGATGGAGGCCGTCCCCGGACTTCCTTAAGTTGTCGATGGCGGTTTGCAAGGAAGCTGATTTCCTTGCTCTCACGTGTTTCTGATACATCTTCCAGATGGAAAGTCCAATGATTGCTACGAGAAGCATAGTTACACTGAAGATTGCAGGTTTTGTAACGAGTTGTTTTTCGATGTCACCGATGTACCTCAGATTTTGGATATTCAGTCGTTGTAGGTATGGCAGACTCAAAACCTCATGATGTCCAGTAATATTTAAGAGTGCCGCTGTCGCTGAACCCGGTTGGCGTCGAACTGTGGCTCTCGAGTTACGGAACAAAGATCCATTTATTTTAACTTCATCTTCGAACGTTAAAAGGAATGTGCCGTGGATAGTCTTCTCCGTGCCACTAGACATGGTAACGGTTGCCATTTCATTGTTGATAATTATGACACCATCATCCACTGATTCAACTTGTTCGAGGTGGCTGGGACGAGTAGTGCAATGAGCTGTAGTGCCGGCGTGCAGCTGTTGTGCGCAAGTTGTAAAAGAGAGTTTTTATTATTATTGGACGTTGAATACAATGACTGTATTAGCAAGTGGTCCAACGACACCAAGCCGATGCTTGTTGCGCGCGGAACCCAAACGAAGTCCACCTCCCGCCTGACCGACCGAGAGGCACCGTCGCATAACGGACGACACGGAAACGCGGTAGTAATGCGAATAGAAACGCGAGTAAAAACTAACGCGATGTGGAAAAGAAATAAAATAAAATAAAAAAGACGAGGCGATAGAACGCGGCATGCAAGTAGGGGAAAAAAAGGAAAAACATAGAATAGAAAATCGAGGAAGATTCAAATACTAATTACTAATTACGTACTAGATAGGCCAGAATTAAGGAGTTCATAGCAGCGATAGTGTTAGTGCTAGCTATGATGTGTTGGAGCTTATTGTAGTCCGAACATAATGCCCTGAAAGGATCATGCAGTGCATAGTTCGATCTACAATAAGGAAGTGTTAGTGGAAGGAAATAGCGAGTTCTTCTGCAAGGAACAGAGAAGTGTAGCTGCCTTAACAAGGCCTCACTGTCAATGTCACCTTGCATAAGGTTGTTAATAAATAAGACCCCTAGCATGGTTCTGCGGTTAGTTAGGGAAGGCAGATTTAGTAACAGAAGTCTACTATTATAGGAAGGCAGTCTCAAATTTTCATCCCAGTTAAGGCCGCGTAAAGCAAAAAGTAAGAAATTTTTCTGTACAGATTCGATGCGTTCCTTATGAATAGTGTACTGGGGACACCATACGCATGAACCGTATTCGAGAATGGGACGAACAAGTGCAACGTAAAGGGTCTTTGTAATATAAGGATCGTCGAATTCCTTAGACCATCTTTTGATAAAGCCTAGGACACCCATGACTTTATTGACCATATTAGTTATATGATTGGAAAACTTTAGTTTTCGGTCCAGACGGACCCCCAGATCATCAACTAGGGTGATTCTTTCCAAGGCACAACCACAAAGAGTATAAGAAGCAAACTTCGGACTGGCTCGAGAGAATGTCATCAGCTTGCATTTAGAGCTGTTCAGGTTTAAAAAATTGGCACAACACCAAGAATTAAAACTATTTAGGTCGGTTTGTAGGTTTGAGTGACAGTGGTCGTCTTTAAATTGGTAGCAAAGCTTTACATCATCCGCATACATAAGAGTACGGGAGTTACATATGACCAAGGGAAGGTCATTAATGAAAAGCGTAAAAAGTAGGGGACCAAGATGACTCCCTTGAGGAACACCAGATGTGGCATGAATTGGGTTTGAAAGGGTGGTTTTAAAGAGGACTCTTTGAGTTCTGTCAGCCAGATAACTTACAATCCAACTAAGTAGTTTTGGTGAAAAACCTAGAAGGTCAAGTTTATGTGCCAGAAGGGAATGATTCACTGAGTCAAAAGCTTTACCGAAATCAGTATAAATGACAGTTTGAAGATTTTCCTGAAATCCTTTTACCACGAAGGATGTCAGCTCAAGCAAGTTTGTCGTAGTAGAACGACTTTTAATGAATCCGTGTTGAAAAGGTGAGATAACGGATCTACAGAAATGTTGCAAGTGAGGAGTTATAACATTCTCGAAAAGTTTGGGTATAGCCGACAATTTAGAGATACCTCTATAATTGCTTGCATCAGACTTGCTGCCCTTTTTAAGCAAGGGAATAATAAAAGATTCCTTCCAAATGGAAGGAAAGACTGAAGTTTCTAAAGACAGCGAAAATAGTTTGAGCAATGGCTTACTTAGGGAGATAGCACAGAATCGAAGTATGCAAGCAGGAACACCGTCAGGGCCTGGTGAGAAGACTGGCTTTACTAAAGAGAGATCCTTTACCAATGAACTTTCGTTTAAAAAGGGAGAGAAGATACCATTTGAACTTGGAATGTTGTATGGATAAAAGTGAGTTTTCTGTGTAGAGGGAGAATAAGTCGTTTGAAAAAACTTTGCAAACATATCGGCCATGGCTTGGTCGGTATCTGCACTAGCATTTTCAAACGTTAATTTTGTTGGAAATGCGGTAGACTTACGCTTCGTGTTAACGAAACTATAAAACTGTTTGGGGTTCTGAATAAACTGAGCCTTACAACGAGTTAAATAGTTCTTATAACATTTCGCGTTCAAGACAGTAAAATCTGACCGCGCGCTTAAGTAGCGAGAAAAGGCTGAAGATGAGCTATTACTTTTATATTTTTTAAATAAGTATGACTTTAAATTTTTTAACCGTGACAACTCTCTTGTAAACCATGGCGGCTTACTCGAGGAAGTTGGATAAAAACACGGAACACAAATATCTAAAAAGTAGTTAATTGTGTTATAAAAAATATTGGTCGCTACTAAAATATCAGTAGACGAATACAATTCTGACCAATCAAATTGGGAAATCATCCCATTCAATAAGTTAAAATCTGCTTTTCTAAAGCAGCGTACACGATTACACAGTTTTTCATCATTATTCATACAAGCACCAAAATCAAAAGTAACTTCAAGAGTGGGATGGTAAGGATCTTCAGGAAGAGAAAGTGGTTGTGTCTTGTTTAGACTCACTCTAGATGGATCCGAGACAAAGCATAAATCTAACGATCTGTTACTACTGTTTAAGACATGATTGACCTGAGACAATGACATGTCAAACAGACCGTCAAAAAGGTCGTGTTGCCGTGAGGGCAGAAGAGAGTTTGAATCAGCACTTGTTGTCCAATTACAATCGGGGATATTGAAGTCACCCAGGACTAAAAATTGATCTCTGTCTGATAACAGATTAAATATGGTCTGTATTGCAGACAAATGTTGCAAGTAGACTGATAATTCCGACGACGGCGGAATATAGGAACAGGTTATATAATGAAAAAAACCGGGAAAGTGTAATTTTACACAGAGTAATTCAATGCCAAATTGAATCTCCGGTTCTAAGAGTTCCGAGTTGATGGTGGAATCAACTGCAATTAGAACTCCACCACCACGTCGGTCAGGTCGATCACACCTGTAGGTTGTGTACTTATTTGGAAAGAAAGTTCTCTGCAGAATGTTGATGTGAGGGTAGTACTGCAGTTTCCAATTGCCAGAGTATGGTTTTCGCAATCCGCTACGTTGTTATATCCGGCAAAATTTATTATTGTGCCATTGTGTTCGACAGGGAATAGAGTGACCTTTTTACAAACTAAGCTAGGGCTTGGGAATTTAATAATAAAATGTAAAAAATTATCGTCTAAAAAAACATTGATGTAAGCTACTTCCATTAAATCAGTAATTGTAATATCTGTAGAGTGCTCATTTAATATATTTTCCAAATCTTTAGAATCGAGAATAGTGGGATTTACAATTTCAATCTTAGCAAGGGTTACTGACAATATTAATGCTTCGAGTTCTAAAATCAAAATTCGGTCCCTTGCGAGAAGTGTTTCATAGAGGTGGTCGGTGTCGATTTGTTTTGTTTTTTCATTATTGATTATTATGTTTACTGTGTCTGTTAGCTTATTGATTTTTTCTTGCACTCTTGTATTTATAACAACCTGATTGTCTATTGATTCGATTAAAGATTGCTGCTTGTATTTTAACTTATCAAAGTCGTCAAAATCAGGGGTTCCTGCTATCACCTTTAGAGCAGTACCAAGAATGTTAATACTCCTAGCGTGTCTATGATGAGTTTTCACTGTATCTAATAATGTTTTTATATGACCTATATCGGATTCTAAAATCTTTTTCATGTGCGATTGGGGAAAATGGTTCATTAATGCTTTAGTTTCCTCGGCTATTTCCGAGTACATACTGAGATTAGACGAGTGTCTGAGGTACTCAAAATTTTTCCAGATGACTACATTTCCGTCCACAAGTGGGATATAGTCCGAGCTTGAGTAATCAGTTAATTTGGCGGTAGTTGTTGTCATGAGAAGTAGCACGACCAAAATCCTGAATAAAAATATAAAAATAAGAGTATGGTAAAGAAAATTATTATCTCAAATTGTCCTTATGGACCACCCTCCCCCTAATGAGAACTGTTGTTCCTAGGTCGGCTTCTATTACCTCTTCTTCATACAAGGGAGTCAATTTATTACCCAATCTTCTATTTGATTTTAAAAGAACTCTTTCACCTACTTGAAAAATTCTATTTCTTCTAGTTTCGTTCAACCTTTTCATCTGTGTTTCCTGAGCTTTATTCACTTTGTCTTTTATACCTGCTTCAAAATCTGGCGCAGAGTAATGAATTATTTCGATTGGTTTTTTGTTGGTAACAGAGTGTATTGTTTTATTGTATTCAATTGTTGACTGAAGAATCAGTTCAACTGTGTCATTCAGGTGTTTTTCTATTTTCAAGCACCGCGCTATTTCCGCAAGAGTGCTATGAAATCTTTCTACTTGCCCATTCGATGAGCTGTGTAGGGGTGGAGCATTGGAGATTTGGACATGAAAACGGTTATTTAATAGTGATTTTATTGTTTCAGAATTTAGAGAAGGTTCGTTGTCGCAGTAAATGGTTTTGGTGTTTGGGAAAAAATTCATAAGTTGTAGTATTGGTGGTTCTATATCGATAATGGTTCTGGAGGCTATTGGTTGTACAATGGCGAATTTTGAAAATTTATCTATGCAAGTTAAAAAATATTTTTTGTCCGTTGAAAAAATGTCAATGTGCAGTATTTCTCCTACTTGGGAAGGAATGGGTGGTTCACCAATAACTTGTTTTTGTGGGTGCCGGTCGTATTTGGCTCTGTTACAAACTTTGCTGTTTACTACAGTTTCGTTTACTAAGCGAGTCATTTTCGGGAAAAAATAATCTTGCATTATTTGTTTTACATTTTCTTGAGCTGCTCTGTGTGCTCTGTTATGTTCTGCAATAATTATTTCTTTCTGTTCATTCTTATCAAGAACATCAATGACCATTCGCTTAGTATGCCAGAATTTTGTGGATGGGAATGTTTCCACAAGTTTCTTCTGAACAAAGGCCAGAATTGGTAGCTCGCATGCGATTGCGTTCACAACATCTTTGTTAACTGCATCAAACACCAACTCCATTAGTTGTTGTTTATCGTTAAAATGTATGATGTGACTTGTTTTCTGACCAAACATAATTATAGTACGTGTTGAAGTTACCGCATTTTCTTCTAAAATAATTTGATTCCTAAAACAGTTTATAGGCTTATCAGAAGAGTCGATAGTATAAGTTAGTGATTCTTCGCTGTGTATGGTTGCTAAATCAGATGATGCATCTTCTTCAGGGCAAAAACGCTTTGTCGGGACAAAGCATCGGCCACATTATTTTCTTTCCCTGGCTTATAGAAAATTTTTGCATTATGGTCGTCAATGAAAGCCTTCCACCTTTTAATCTTTGCATTAGGATTTTTATCCGAGACCGCAAAGGTAAGGGGTTGGTGATCAGTGTAGATATTCAAATTCTGTACGCCATAAAGATAAGTTCTTAGGTTTTTAAGAGCCCACACTATTGCGAGTAATTCGCGCTCGTTTGTTGCGAAATGTAACTCGTGGTCCTTAAGAGTCCTGGATATCATAGTAATCGGCTTCCCATCTTGGGATAGGACTGCTCCTAGGCCGGTGGACGAGGCGTCGGTTGTCAGGTCAAATGGTTTCCGATAGTCAGGGTAAAGTAGCATAACATCTTCCGAAATCAGAACATTTTTCAATTTCTCAAATGTTTGACATTGCTTTTCGTCAAGGTTCACTGGTATTTTCTTGGATCGACCAGCACTAACCTTGCCATTGTCTCCTTTCAGAATATCCGTTAGCGGTCTAGCTAACGAGGCATAGTCCTTTATAAAACACCTATAGTAACCTGCTAGACCCAAGAATGATCTAACATGAAACAAGGTTGTCGGTTTTAGAAACTTGCTTATTGCCTCAACTTTGCTAGGATTTGTTGAAATGCCTCCCCGAGAGACCATAAATCCGAGATAGTCTACTTTTACTCTGAAAAATTGTGACTTTTCCCATGAAACTCTCATATTTGCCTCATACAGTTGGTCTAATACCCATGCGATGTGCTTCACGTGCTCTTCCATGCTTTCTGAAAAAATGATTACGTCATCAACGTAAACATAGCACGATTTCCCGATCTTCTCTCTAAGCACATCGTCAATAGCCCTTTGGAAAATACTAGGAGCATTTTTCAGTCCAAAAGGAAGTCTACAGAACTCATATTTCCCGTTTCCTACAGAAAAAGCTGTTTTTTCTCTATCTTTTTCTGCAAGAAGAATTTGGTGAAATCCTGATTTTAGGTCAAGCGTTGTAAAATACCTTGCTTTACCAAGATTTGACAGTATGGCTACAATATTGGGTATGGGGTATTTGTCGGCAATAGTTTTAGAGTTCAATTTTCTGAAGTCAATTACAAGTCTTTTCTTTTTGTTTCCATTTTCGTCTGTTCCTTTCTTGTCTACCACCCACACCGGATTATTATAAGGTGATCTTGATGGTCTTATTATACCATCTTTTAGCAGACTGTCTGTTTCTGTGTTTACAAAATCAGACACTCCCATCGGATAGGGGTATAATTTTGAATATATCGGGTCCTCATTTTCAGTTCGTATTGTCGCTACAATGTTAGTGTTGTATGGAAGGGCTTCGTTAGGGTCTGCGAAGACATTAGTTCTAGCTTTTAGCATCTCCTGAAATTCTTTTTTATTTTTTCTGGGACTTCTATGTTTTGAACTTCTGTGAAATTTACATTTGCGCACCTTAGGAACTGAATTTCCTCAGATCCAGATTCAGTATGCAATATCTTATTTTTGAAATCTAGTGTAGCGTTGACTCTGTTAAGCAGGTCTAGTCCTATTATGGCGTCAAATGTTGAAAGGTTCGGCAAAATGAAAAATGTTGTTGTAGTGCTAAAGAGATGCATAAAACATTTTTTTTGAACAGGGTTAAAACCATGAAGGGATTTTACCAAAAAGGGTTTGTTTACCGGTGTTATGTTTTTAAGGTTCCCTAGAGGTTTTATATAGTTTTTTGAGGCCCCCGTATGGATCAGTAATTTTATTGTGCTTCCTGCTATCGTTCGCTCTACAAACGGTAACAGGGAGTCATTTCTAAAAAATTGAGCTCTTCAGTTTGTGCAGTTTCATCTTCAAAATCAGCTACCTCGGACTCGGCGATAGTATCGTATTCTTGTTCACTTGGGTCGTATTGGTGATCTTCTTGTGAGATGTTATTTATTCTCTGCTGCTTTGGTCCTGTAAACCTAGCTGTTCCGCTATTGGGTCTTTTTTGGGTTTGATTCGGAAAAGGGGAGTAGGCGGAAACCCCTTGATTTGCCTGGTGTTGTGTGGGTTGCCTAAATCTAGATGAACTGTCTATGTCCATTGGCTGTGGTGCCTCTTGCCTTTGAGGCGGGCCATTATTATTTATTCTCGGTTTATTATAATATGGACTTTTACCTTGCTGCGAGCTTTCTGTAGTCTGTTGTTTTTGATAACGTTGTTCGTTTCGCTGAGCTCTGTCTTCCAGACTTCTTGCATAATTATTTGCAAAATGGAAGCGTTCGTGATTTGACTCGACCTCTTGAGCTAATGCTAAGGCCGATGGCAAATCCTTTGGTCGCGCTGAGAAGAGTATGTCGCTTAGCTGTTTCTTAGTTCCAGAGATAAATACTCTTAAAGCATCTGCTCTGTATTTCTCATTGAGAGAAGCAGCCAAGGAAGCGTCATATGTCATGATAGTTTTATTTATGAGGAGCGTAAGTTTTCGCTCAACTTCGTCATAATATTCTATCAATGTCAAGTTTCCTTGACGAAGTGTTGACAGCTCTTGCTCTATTAAATAGATTGGTCGCTTATCAGCGTACGTAAAGTCCAATCTATTTATAATCGCTTTGAAATTCAGTGGTGTGTCATATGAGGACAGCACCATGTCAGCAGGGCCCTTAATTTTGTTCCTTATAATGCCCAATGCTTGATAATGTTTTGAGCTACGCTGGTATACCTCAAAAATTTTGTAAGCTGTGTGTGCAGCTTTTCGCCAAGACACGTATGTCTCATGTTTGCCTTCAAAATCAGGAACTGATTTTACAATGTCAAGTGTCTCATGGCACTCAACGCTCGTATCTATCTCTGCGTCTTTGAAAACTTCAACCTCTGGTGAGGTTATTTGAGAACTTTTAAATTTTTCTTCTATTTCTTGTAATTGTGATGCAAAACTTTTTGCTTGGTGATCGAGTGCAGCCTTGACTGAAGTCTCGATTAGAATTTTCAAACTATTAGCATCAATATTCATTTTGCCTATTATTTGTTGATCGGACCACCAATTATTTTCGCTATAAGCTCTGCTTCGTTCTGCCCTAATTTCTTTTAGTTGTTGGGAAATATCAGACACCAGCTCCTCTAATTCACTGTCACTCATAAGGTTGCTTGTTAATAGAGGGCCGAAAATTTTCTTTGCAAAGATCGATTTTGAAATGCCCTTAGATTGAAAATGTTGTATTCTTTTACGCGAAAACTTATATATTTTTTATTTATTAATATTTTGTTGTCTTGGATTTATTTATTTTTAAGTTTTGTAAAAATGAGCACTCTACTCACATGTTTTTATTAAATTAATAGGCTGCTGCAGGTGCTGCTGGTGCTTCTTCCGCTGTCGTCAGTTTCCTTTGCTCTTCGTTGTTGTTGTTGGTGCCGGTTGCCGCTTGCTGCTTGCTGCTGTTTTATTTGACGTTGTTATTTATTTGTCTTTGCTTGTTATTTTCTTTATTTATTTTTGTTGATTTTCAATATAACACAATTTATACACCAAGCCAGCCACAGTTATTATGGTCTTAAGGTCAGGGTCTTATCTTTGTAGTTATATGAAAGTCAATTGTTTTATTTATTTAATTTTATTTTATTTTTTCGTACTATCGTATCGAAAAAATGAGAGTTGACTTTACTAGGGTTTTTTTCGTTGGGCGCCAGTTATTAAGTTATGTTATTCCGATTAAGGTTCCAAATAAAAAGGACTTGTCCCGTTTCAATACTCTTTAATTGTCAAAATCAAACTAAAGCTAAGTACAAATTGTTCTTAACGCGAAACTAGCCCTGTCGCCTAAAAGTGCTGATCCAGCGCATTGCCCAAACGGCTCAAATGTCGGGTGGCCGGCGAACGTGGGAACGTTACGGACAGTGTCGTTGTGCAACTAGGTTACGCAAACAGTATGCGCAACTGTCGCAAAGAATGCTGATCATGCATTGGAGTCATTGATATATGGCGTGATCAGCGGGCATTGAACTTTTGGATAACTCATATGTTAACTTACATATATGAATAATAAAATATTCATGCTAAAACATTAAAAAAAATATTAAATAAATTGGTTAAAACTTAATATTTTTATTAATTGTTACTTTATTTTGTAAATTTTCTTTCACTGTTTGCTTCTTATATCCTGGCTGAAGTTTATTACGCTCGCTCGCCATATTTTTTCTTATGAATGACATCTTCTACTTGGTAGGTTTTAGGTGTTCTGTTTAGATTATGATGCTCTACCATTTGACTGTATTGATTGATTACACAGGCTCACAAAAAAAAAAGTTTCTTGATCTGGGTATTCGGCATATGCAGTTATAAATATTTTGGGTTGCTGATTCCGAATCCGAATTGGTCAGAATTTCGCTATCACTTCTGAACTTCGACATAACCTTTGAATATCGCCTTAAAGTTTTAGAATCCTGATCTGGGCACGCAATATACGAGGGTCGTTTGATAAGTCCGTGACTTTTTGAATAAAATATATTTTTTTCGTCAAAGAAGCGTTTTATTTCTCAACATAATCTCCTTTTAGCTCTATACATTTAGTCCAGCGTTTTTCCAATTTTTTTATTCCTTCCAAATAATAGGTTTTCTCAAGGCCCTCAAAATAGTCGTTTGTTTCTGTGTTTCTCTTCATTTGACCCGAATCTCTTACCGCCGAGCCATTTCTTCATGTTTGGAAACAAAAAATAGTCACAGGGGGCTAAATCTGGAGAATATGCTGGATGGGGTAGCAGTTCGTAGCCCAATTTATGAAATTTTGCCATTAGCACACGAAATTCACTTTTTTCCATTTTCGTTAAAATTCACGAGATCGTCTGCTTTCAATGCCTATAAAACGCAAACCAAAAAACGCAGCTTTCTCAAAATTTTACAGTCAGCTGTTAATCGATAACTGCTGACAGGAGCAGTGTTGTATTTAGAGCAGGTGCGCGGCAAATACAAAAAGTCACGGACTTATCAAACGACCCTCGTATGATTTAACAATTGATTCTCAAGCCGAATCCGCAGTCAAAATGTACACTATATGTTTAACTTTCGATTTAACCTCAAAAAACTAGAAAAATTTTTGAAGCGATATTCAAAAGTTTTTCAGTTATTAGAGGTTATGTCCAGACGTGTTGAATATCGATTATGATGACTATCGAGTATCTTTTGTTTGTATAGCTTCATACCTACTACCTAGCAACCTTGTAATCTCTTATGCTTTACTTCTAATTCTTATGTTCTTTTTCCGAAGTCAGTTCTTTCTTAAACGTTCATAATTCAACATTGCGCGTGTGATTTATTATCTAAAATAACCAACAAAGGTTATGGGCCCAGATCCCTTGTGAATTGTGTAAAAGACTGGAAAACGTCAGAGAGAATTCGTAATAAGTATTTTTTCAATTCAAATAGAAAGACTCGATGATGGAAATTATGACATGAGGAGTTTGTCTATGCGGAGCTTATTAACTACATCGGATTTGTAGAATATATTGTGTGTGAAAAACAAATCAAACACGAGGAAGCAGCGCAGGCGGGCGCGATGGGAAACAATTGATCAAAAAGCTTTAGCTAGTTTTTGATATGAAATGTTAAGCCCACGCAGTTGATTTGAAGCACATAAAGTCGTGCACAACATCGGCAGAAGCATGAAAAAAATTACGCAGCATTCATATGCCGGCAGTATCAAAAACTAGTAAGTTTGAAAATGCAATACTGCGTCTCAGTATGTTAATTCGTTGGTAAACATAACTGATAAATTGGCAGAGCTTGCAATAACTTTGGAAGACGAGTAAAAGGTTATAATGTTTTTGTCCAAATTGCCTAATTCTTGAGCAAATGTTGTAAGTAGTCGCAATAGAAACCCGCGACGAGATGCCGCCATTTGAAACGGTAAAAATCAAATGTCTCAAAGAAGGCGCCAGAAAAAACTAGAAGAGACAGAATCTGTGTTCACGTGCTCAAAGCAGAACAACAGTACGCAGAAGGACAATCGCCAAAAAGACAAAGATAAGTTCAAAGGAAAATTCTACAATTGCTAAAAACCGGGACATCACGCGAGTGAATGCAGAAAGAACCAGTCGAATGCTACAGACGCTGACTTTAGAAGGCCATGGATTATCATGGGATACTCGAACCGTGTATCATTTATTTTCCGTTATTTAAAATGAAAATTTTGCTTTATTTGGATTATTATTAAGCAGTTAAAAATACATATACATTTAATACGGTACTCGAACGACACGCACTATTTCAATTGACTGACAGAAGAAGAACGCATAAACAATGCAAAAGCGAATAGACAAGCGGCCGAGCGAGAGACAATAAGTTTATGTATGCATTTTTACGTGACTCCGAGCAGTTGTGGCGACCGCGGGAGTTGTACAGTAGCTTAGTGGATTGTGTGTCGTACTCTTAGGCCAATGATGTTGGCAGAGATCGAGGTTCGATTGCTGCCGCGATCAATGTGTGACATGTTTTTCTTCTTTCTTTTCTATTAAATAATTAAAAAACTTTACAAACAATAATTGTTAAATTTTTTGGTGCGCAACATATGTAATTAGAACACTTTTATAACTTTGCCGAATGTTGCACAAATCTGCCAGTTGAGTGTGTGCCGAATACGGCAGTTGATGTGTGTTAGAGCGGGACAACAAAACATAAATGTGCAAATGCAAAGATCATTAATGGGAATCACGCTGCAACATTCGTAACTTATTGATTGTCTTAAATATTGCATAAAAATATGAAGTCAAATTTTTTAAAACTATTTCCATTGATATTCTATTAATTTATTTTGCCCGTTCGACAGCCCGTTCGACTGTAGTTTCTTTTTTGTTTATAAGAATAAAAGAAATAAACAAAAAAAGGATTCAAAAATAAAAAGTTGCACCAGCCGCGGCGCGGATAGGGCATGAACTCACTCTAACTCAAACACAAAATCTTAAAGGTCTGCTGTCCGTCACTCTAACCACTAAGCCACTGCCTCATTTGAACATGGATCGGCAAAGTTGCATTCTGAGCAGATTCTGTTACCATTCTATGCAAATAAAAAGTTTTGTAAAATGCTGTGTGTCCGTCGCTAGATTTGAACTTCGGTATGCTTGCGTAAATTAGGTCTTCATTATACGCATAAGTATACACTTATTTTTAGTCCGATTTATATGGGTGTATATAGTGAATTTTAAATAGGTATTACTGATTTACAGTTTCTGAGATTCAGGTGTTCATGCAGACAGACAGACGGACAGACAGACATGGCTTAATCGACTCGGCTCTTGATACTAATTCAAAATATAGATAATAAAAAGTTCGCGGTTGGTGTTTTATAAAAAAATATAATTTTATTTGTAATAAACACTTAGGCGAAACCCGGAGACAATTCGTGTCGTTCTATGATGAAGTTTGAATTAAATCTGACTTAAGGCTACAAACTGGACGCTTAGCAAACCTTTGGCTGAGTCTTATTTACTTCTATATTGAGCGTACATAAGGCTCTCTTTAATGTTTACATGATATTGGACTCTCTCTTGAGTGGATTGTCCATGGGAACGGATCAGCCAAGATTTGCGCTGCGTAAGCAGTTTTGACCCTTTCGTGGGAATGTTTATAAATGATCGAAGGAGGCTGACTTGTTATTGTCGCCGAATTGGGGAAATATGTTTATTTTTAAGCAGGCGGAGTTGTCGCCGAATTGGGGGATACAAATGTTTATGTCAAATGTTTATGTCAAATGTTTATGTCTAAGCAGGCGGATGGGTATCAAATGCCTTATATGCTAAGTACAATGGTCAAGTGTGTGTTTTGAAGTAGAAGTGTGTGTTTTGAAGTGGAAGTGTTTGTGGGTGTGTATGTGTGGACAAGTGGTGCATATGCTACTTCCCCATCCTAAAAAAAATTGGCCTGCCCTCAGGCGGATAAGTGAGGATACAATATAGGGTTTATGTTATTATCATTTTCAATTACTTGATTGTTTACAATATTTGGTGGTTCTATGGGAGCGGGAACTTGTTTTTTAAATTTAACAATGATTTTCTTAGGTATACTCTTATATTTGTAGGCAAAATATTACATTACACAGCCCCACAAAAAAAAAAAGTTTCATGATCTGGGTATGCGGCATATGCAGTTATATGGATTTTGGGTCGCTGATTCCGAATCCGGCAACGGATTCGGGCTTAGAAGGCCAAAATACATATTAAAACATATATCGCATTCCCGGATCAGGATGCTATAACTTTTGGGGGCCATTGAAAAGGTTTTTCAGTTTTTTGAGGTTATGTCGAAATCCAGACGTGATGGAGAATTTCCGATTTTCCGAATTTCCCGGATTCGGAATCAGCGACCCAAAGTCTATATAACTGCATATGCCGCATACCCAGATCATGACACTTTTTTTTTTTGTGGGGCTGTGTTATTATTATAATTAATACTATTACTGACGTTATTAATACATTTTTAAAAGTATCTTTTGTTTTTAGGCCATGGATTTTAAAAAACTTCATGGTCTACTGTTTTTGTCGGAACGAGTTTGTGCGTAACAGGCAGAAGGAGGCATCTCCGACCCCATAAACTATATATATTCTGAATCAGTATCTACAGCCGAGTCGATTGATGTCTGTCTGTCTGTCCGTCTGTCTGTATGAACGCCTGGATCTCAGCAACTATAAGAGCTAGAGCAATAAAGTTTTGTGACAACATACGTGTATATCCGGGTGTCTCAAAATTTTGAGATTTGGCCACGCCCCTTCCCGCCTCTGTAGATCAGTAATAACGATTTAATATACACAATATACACCCAACATCTCACATGACAAATACCTTGCCACGGGTGTTTCCTGAAAATTTTATAGAAATCGGACTAAAAATAAGTGAGATATGGTCCGAATTAAACTCAATTTGAACGTATACTTAACCCCATATTAAGACCTAATTTACGCATCATACCGAAGTTCGAATCGTCGGACACAAAGCATTTTACAAAACTTTTTATTTGCATAGAATGGTAACATAATTAGCTCAGAATGCAACTTTACCCATCAATCAATAAATGAGGCGGTGGTGAAAACGACAGTTATTTAATTAAATATCAATAAAAATAGTTTTCAAAAATTAAATCTCATGTTTTTTTTTGCAATATTTAAGACAATCAATAAGTTACGAATGTTAGAGCGGGACGCCGATACATGCATGTCTGCATTTGATAATTTACGTTTCGGCGTCCCGCTCTAACACACATCAATTGCCGTATTCGGCGTATGTACGCAACTGTCAGATTTGTGCAACATTCGGCAAAGTTTAAAAAAGTGTTCTAATTAAATATGTTGCGTACCAAAAAATTTAAAAAGTATTGTTTGTTAAGCTTTAAAATTATTTAATAGAAAAGAAAGAAAAAAAGGAAAACATGTCACACATTGATCGCGGCAGCATTCGAACTCGAACACTGTCAACATCGTTGGCCTTCGAATCCGGCACACACTCCACTAAGCTACTATACAAATTCCGCGGCCGCCACTACTGTTTGACAAAAGCAGAAATGCATACATAAATTTATTGCTCTCTTGCCCTACCCAATGCTTATAATTCTTGTCTATTCGCTTTTGTATTGTTTATGCGTTTTCCTTTTTCTATCCGTCAATTAAATTTGTGCGTGTCGTTCGAATAAAATAATAAGAATATAAAGTTTATATTTTTAAATGCTTAATAATAATCCAAATAATGCAAAATTTTCATTATAAATAACGGAAAATAAATGATACACGGTATACTATAATAATCCATGGCCTTCTACGGTCAGCACCTGACTGTAGCGTTCGACTGGTTTTCTCTTCATAATGTTTCTCTACTTGAGTGATCTCTCCTGTTTTTTTAAAGGGATTTGTTGTTTTAGATTTAACTAATGGTGCTTGCCTATATCTAGTATCTATTTCGTAATCTTCACGTGTTTCGTTTAATTTCACTATTTTGTTACTTTTATTTGTTTGTGTGTTATAAGCAGGTGTTCCTGCATAAATGAAAATATCGGCTGGGGTTCTTCCAGTCGTATTGTTCTTAGTTTTATGATTGTTTCGGTATTAATTATTCTTAATTTTTCGTTAATAGTTTTATGAAATCTCTCAACATCAGAAATTCCATTTTTACTGGTTGTGATTTCTATTTTTACGCCTTCTGTTTGTAACCAAAGTTGTAAAGCTGCGCACACAAATGCTGAATCTTTATCTGCTTTGATTTCTATTGGTTTACCCATATTGGTAAAAACTGAGAGTATTGCTCGTTTAGCTTCAAGCCAATCTCTGGATTGTATTTCAGTTAAAGAGGCGAACTTTGAATAAATATCGATGCACGATAGAAATTGTTTATTATTGACCATATAAAAGTCCATTACATATTTATCTCTTGTGTTAAAGACTTCAGGAGTTGTTTCGAATTTTAATTTTGTATCTCTATGCTCAGTTTTTGGTACATTGCAAACATCACATTCGTTTATGATGTTTTGAATTAATTTTTGATAATCGGGGTGGTAGAAGTGTTCTTTGAAAAGGGCAATGGTTTTTTCAAAACCCGGATGTAAAAGTTCTTTGTGTTTTTGAAGTATAATTTCTTTAAATTGAGCATATGTGTGAATATTGGTATGTTTTGAAGTAGACCTCATTACTTTTGTAATATTATTTGGGCAAATAATATTTGCGTAGGCGTTTTGGAATGTTGTAAAGTCTTCATCATTGTTGAAATAAATTACAGTGTTTTTAGTGCAGATGTATTCTTTGATAAGCTCTTTTGCATAATCGAAAGTCATTTCTTTATAAGTTATGTTTATTATTGTTTTATGGTAATATTTTGTCAACTTTACTTCATTTGTGTGACCCTTAGTGAATTCTATCTGATGGGTAAAGTAATTAATGGGTCTTTCTGTAATGGGTATGTAATTTTGACTGTCCTCGTTACTACTATGTATGGTAGCAGCGGTGGTGGAAGTTTCACCGAGGAAGTTCTCTATTTTTACAAGTGAAAGTGCATCTGCAACATGGTTTTCTTTACCTGGTACATATTTTATTTGGTAGTCAAACTCATTTAGTCTGATTTTCCATCTTTGAAGTTTCATGTTTGGTTCCTTAATATTTTCAAGCCAAACTAAGGGGCGGTGGTCATTTAGAATTTAAAATTTTTGACCGATCTGTTACTGATCCATTGAACGGCGTGTTGTATAGTCTTCTCAGGAGTTCCTCGAAGAGGGTTTGTGTTTTGAATTCTCCGATAAGGGCTTCTTTCAGATCAATCCAGGTGTTGGCTGAACTTAACTGGGACACACGCTGGGGATCACCTCCAATCTGCATCTCGATTGCACTAAACATGATGTGTGCTTGCCGGGCGTCAGTTGTCGGGTAGAGACTTAGAATGAACTTGATTCTCCGTATGAATGAGCTCAATTCAGATGTTGTACCATTAAATACTGGCACTTGTCGAATCTGACCAAGGGCCCGGTTCAGATGATTTTTCGAAAGGAGTTGTATTTGATGTGGTTGATAATGCGGTGGATGTGCCATTTTAGATTTTTGTATTGCTGGTTAATTTACACTCGCTTAGCTTTGCGCTAGGGTTTTATTTTTTTGTTTTTGTTTCGGGATTTTGACCTGCGACGACAGTCGTCCTTTAATGGTCTTTACTGCAGCACTGAGTTATGAATTTTTTAGAAAAATATTCACTTCTAGTAGCGGTCACACTTTTATAGCGGGCTATAAAGTGTTTCACAGAGCACTGAGTTTCTTTTTTGTGGATTATAGTCTTCCAGTAGCCTTTTTAGGTGGCTACGCAAACGAAGGTGTTAGATCACACGCGTTTCTTTGGAGGATATCGATCAACGTTTCAATCAATATCCTACCGGCTGCGCCAATAACAAGTTCGCGGTTGGTGTTTTATAAAAAAATATAATTTTATTTGTAATAAACACTTAGGCGAAACCCGGAGACAATTCGTGTCGTTCTATGATAAAGTTTGAATTAAATCTGACTTAAGGCTACAAACTGGACGCTTAGCAAACCTTTGGCTGAGTCTTATTTACTTCTATATTGAGCGTACATAAGGCTCTCTTTAATGTTTACATGATATTGGACACTCTCTTGAGTGGATTGTCCATGGGAACGGATCAGCCAAGATTTGCGCTGCGTAAGCAGTTTTGACCCTTTCGTGGGAATGTTTATAAATGATCGAAGTAGGCTGACTTGTTATTGTCGCCGAATTGGGGGAAAATGTTTATTTTTAAGCAGGCGGAGTTGTCGCCGAATTGGGGGATACAAATGTTTATGTCAAATGTCTATGTCTAAGCAGGCGGATGGGTATCAAATGTCTTATATGCTAAGTACAATGGTCAAGTGTGTGTTTTGAAGTAGAAGTGTGTGTTTTGAAGTGGAAGTGTTTGTGGGTGTGTATGTGTGGACAAGTGGTGCACTATGGTACATATGCTACTATATAGTGTATGGGGTCGGAGAAGCCTTCTGCCTGTTACGCACATTTGCGTTTTGACAAACACAATAGACCATGAATTTTTTTAAAATCCATTGCCTAGAGAATGAACAATCAAAGTTTTTAATGCATAGCAGTGTTGTTAAGCACAGAAAAAATTTGTGGTGCCTTGACTGTGGCGCTACTTCACACATGTGTTGTGACAAAACTAAATTTTCAAATATTAGTGAAAATAATACCACGATCATGTTAGCTGCAGATAAATCTAGTTAGTCAAACTAATCTTTGTTTGCTAATTTTATATTTGTTGTGGTTGGTTTCTGCTTCTCTTGTGCTTTGTTTTCATCTTTACTCTTTTCGCTAAGCGACGTTGTTGTTAGTGGCCCACCGCTATTATTCTCTTTCTTACTTATCCTAATTCTTTGGGCGCGCCTAAGCATCTCTCACGCTTTGCCGCTCTCTCTGCTGCACTGTTGTTGCTTAATCGTTTTTTCCCTCTCTGCTCTCTGCCTTTTGCGCGAGTTACCACTTCGGGTGTACCCCATTGCACTCCGGACAGCAGCAACACTGATTACAATGGGATCGACATTCAACGTCACAGAAAAGGCGTCTTTCGCGGAAACACGGAGCAGAACAGCAACATTACACATACACACACACATCCACACACACATACATACACACATCCACACACACATACATACACACATACATACACACATACATATACATATGCCAATAAAGATCATTCCTATGGTGATGTTCATCAAGAGTAGACGTGTTTTCTTTAAATAGTTTCGCAGACAAGATATGTCTCCAATTAAAATATTGTTACCCTTCAAACCACGTTTGGTAACTGGCGCAGCCGGACTCGTCATTGGACTAGAAGAACAGCCAAGGACAAAGACCCCACGCAATGCAGATCGGAACAGTGTTAATAACAAAGAAAGTGTTGGATTTGATAAATAGTAAAGTGAAATTTTGGCAACATAAAGTGCCGCCTAGCAACATACATACATATGTACGAAATATCTATGAATACATAAATAAAGAACCAACTAGGTTCACGGGTGAAACAGGCGTCTATGCCCACTCGCAACGAAGTGTTCAATTAGCAATTGTTTTTTTCGCCGTGTTCTATTCGTTCACACGCTATCCTCTATATGGCAGTGTGAGGTGCCGACTTCATATTGGTCGAATAGTTCGCTTACATTACGATAGCTGATTTGAACATACATACAAAATGTAAAAGTATATAAAACATGCGTATTAGTTGTAGTTTTCATCAGCAATAATTCCAATGAATTCAAGTCAATTCTGCAGTTCGGACGTCGCGACTGTTCTGGCGTCTAACCAGTGTCGACGACGTCGCTGTCGCTGATAGCTAGAAGCTGTATATGTTCGTCCGATCACATGCATTACCCAATTTCTGTTGCAGAGTTTGCAAAGGCAATAATTCTAGCGAAAGAAATAATTCTGAAGAATTTTTTGGTGTTCAATTCGACTGTCGGTTCAACATCTCTGGCGCCTGGCTGGTCGTCGACGACGCGTTGCGACGTTTTTCGATCAAGCCCTAGCGCTGCAACAGCATTTGCAACGGTAATAATTTCTGTGAATTTTTGCACCAAAGCAAAAAATTGTATGTCGGCAGTTCGGCCGCCAGTTCTGGCGCCTACCCCAGCGTCGACGACGCAATTGCCTGAGCTTATATAAAGACAAAGCTCAATTTCTTTGAGTCAGTCCACAATTGTCCTCTAGTGACACTGCACCTTCAAAACGGAAATATTAATTGTGAAATACGCATACAAAACGACATTTGATACAAAGATCTACAGTATATTACATAAAAGCGAAAAAGTTATAAGTTACACTACAAAAAAAAAAAAAAAATTGAACAACAATAGTGACGCAAACATTTAAGGTTCAGAGGTTCAGAGTTCAAGAGTTCAGAGGTCGGATGTGTTTGTTTTCCCGCTCCGCGATTTTTTCGTTTTGACATCGTAGACGAGGCCGGAGATTCGGGAGGACTGTGTGAGGCCACATCGGAAAGATCTGCTGCGGCTCTGGAACGCGTTGTAAACGTAAATAGTGCACGATTTTGCGAGTTCTGGCCACTTTTTGGCAAATTTGCAATTCATTGTTGTTCCTGCCCTGCTGTTAAAACAGCTGGTAGTGTTGCCAGATCGAACAAGATCAAAGGAGTTGCCAGACTCATAAGAGAACAGCTGACAGCGTTGCAAGCCGATCGCAAGATTTGGCGTTGCCAGATAGTTGCTACACTTGGGCGCGAAGCGTTAGAATTCGAATTTAAATTTAAATTAAATTTAAACTCTTGGAGCCCCAGATTAAAAAAGAATAAAGGCAAAAAGGTCGCGGGCAGACCGAACATCATCCTCTCACCTTCCAGGTGCCTAAGCTTAAGAGGCTCTGGTGTCCGAGCAGAGGCGGAATAAACCTCCACCGATCAAAACCTAGGAGAAATCCCTGGCCCACGTGGGATCTTTTTTAATCTGGTTCCTCCACTTCGCAGACGCTTACGCATACACTGTCAGTAGTTAATGGACAGTCCAGCGGTGGGCCCTGCCCCCCCCTGGGTATAGCATGGACATCGAGCAGGAAACTGACCCCTTCGCAAGAAGAGCAACTCTGCAACGGACACCGCTGAATGGTTTGCAAACGTCTCTATGTGAAGGCCAGGAAAACTACGAGCCCAAATCACTGTGCGATGCAATAGCCAAAATGGGGAGCATCCTTGAAGGCCTATCCGCAACAATTTTTTTGAAAGGGCAGCGCTACATCAATCAGTTGATGAAGGATGAAATCACCAACCTAGTGAGCATCCAAAAAAGGGCCGAAATGCTTTGCGCACTAGCAAGCAATCAAGTGGAAACTACGAGGGCAAGCAAGTCCACCCAAACCAGCGCCAAAACTAAAGAACAAAGCGCCACCCAAAGGGATCCCCGCAAGAACACTCCCAAGAGACCGAGGGAGTCACTATCGGGAAACCGAAAGACGCCGCCCAAAAAGGCGAAGGGTGCTGCCAGGCCTTCCACAGAGGCTATTATTCCCCAAGCAACCACTGCCACTAGAGAAACTGAGCAAACGAAGCCCAAAGGGAATGTTTGGACGAAAGTGCAGAATCCTCAATCCAGGAGGGCCCGACAGGACGCAATTGTGTTGACTGGCAAAGGATGCACCTACGCCGACTTGCTGAAATCCGTAAGAGGTGATCCTACTCTTCAGCACCTGAGCGGGAATGTCCAGGCCATTCGCAAGACGGCAAGCGGAGATCTGCTACTACGTCTCAGCAAAGCCCGAGTCCACAGCACCAAGGAAGTAGAGGATGCCGTTGGCAAGGCTCTTGGAGACCGTGCAGCGGTCAAGTCATTGGCAGACACTGCCGAGGTTGTCATCAAAGATCTGGACGAATTGGCCACTATTGAGGAGGTCCAGAAAGCAGCGGAGTCTGCCCTCGAACAGCCCGGGGTCTCGGTCAGAGCTCTGAGGAAGACTGCGCACGGAATGCAGATAGCGTTCCTATCCCTGCCATTAGCGCTGGCAAGAAAACTAGCTGCGCAGTCCAAAATTAGAATTGGGTCGTCAGTGTGCCGCATCCAGATGCAGATGAGACCCAAGCGGTGCTTCAAATTCTTCGAGTTTGGCCACATTGTTGCCAACTGCAAGAGCAAGATCGACCACTCCGGAAAGTGCTTCAACTGTGGTCTCCCAGGACATGCTGCAAAGGGATGCACAAATGCGTCCAACTGCCTCCTGTGTGCTAGAGAGGCTGCCTCAGGTAGCTCTCATCAAGCTGATCATGCAGCCGGCAGCTTCAAATGCCCCTTTTTCAAGGAAGCACTGAAAACCTGCAAATGTTAAGGTTCCTCCAAGTCAACCTTAACCACTGCAGAGCGGCGCAGGATCTCCTAGCCCAAACCGTACGGGAGCTCAAGATCGATGTGTGTATCCTGAGCGAGCCTTACAGAAGAGAGAGACACCCATCCACGAGCCAGTACGCAACAGACTCTTCGGGCAGCGCCGCCGTATGGATATGCGGAGGACACAATCTCCAGCTGGATGCTGTATCGAAGGAAGATGGGTTTTTGAGAGCAAAAATTGGAACACACATTCGCAACCGGAGGATCGCATAAGGAAGCACCAAGCCAGATGTCGAGCAATCGACAGGTGGCAGAGGAGATGGACTTCATCCACGGAGGGAAGATGGACCCACTCTCTAATCCCGGACGTGAGGAAGTGGGTCCAGAGGAGTCATGGAGAGGTCAACTTTCACCTGACCCAGCTGCTGAGTGGCCATGGCGTGTTTAGGAAATATCTGCACCGGTTTGGACATGACTCCTCCCCGGAGTGCCCCCTGTGCGCAATGGACGAAGACGCAGAGCACGTTATCCTACATTGCCCGAGATTCGAGGAAAGCAGGGCGATGCTATGCACTAAATTAGGAGAGACTCTTAGTAGCGGTACGCTAGTGGAGAGCATGCTCGAAAGTGTCGAGAAGTGGGAGGCCGTCTGCACCTTTGCAGAATGCACAATGAAAACGCTGCTGAGCGTGGAAAGGCAGCGTCGTACGGGAGAGGTGCCCTAGAAGGCATCCGCTCAGACCCTGCGTAGCAATGCTTCGCGGCAGTACCGCAGGAGTTCTGAGCACAACTATTCTTTTCTTTTTCTTTTCTTTTTCTTACCGATGTATATAGCCATAACTACCTACACGTAATCTTAGCTTATTCTCCCTATTATTACTGTAAATTTAATTTAATCTTACACATTAGACAATAAATGGAATAAAAAAAAAAAAAAAAAAAAAAACATAGAATAACAACGACGTGATAAATCACATCTATATAAAAAAGACAATATTCAATCTGAGTCTGTCCACAATTGTCCTGTAGTGAAACAGCTTCTTGAAATCGAAAGTAGTAAATTTACATATAATACGCAAAATATATACAAATCAACATTTGATACGGAGATCTACAGTATACTATACAATGTTAAAAAGTTATAAGTGACAAACTATATACATAAACAAAAACTGGAAAAACAATAGTGACGCAAACACTTAATAATATATGTATATAAAAGTACATATAAACATATAATAGACGTGAAAGCTGCGAAAAGGTACACACAGGCTTATGTACATACCCTGCTGGTGAACCAATATGCATTAACAACCAGGAAGCGGAATTACGTAGCAGAGATATCCAATTACAGAAGCCAAAACAAAATTCTTTGTCTCCTACCACAACCAAACACAACAAATATTTTCTTGTAAGCATTAACTGTTAAGTACACCAAACACATACACTATACACTATAAAATATTACACACATAACATAGCAAATTAATATATAATTCAAATTCAGCTTACAAATATTTATACAAAACATATATGTCGGGGTAATAGTAGTAGTAGTAGTAGTAGAACATTACGCATGACCTCGAATTATATCATCATATTATGTGTTGCGTCTTTGCATTGTGGTTGTCCGTCGTTTTTCTGCAAGTACCGTTGGAACGGTGCGACAACGCCGTGTCGCCTGTTTAGTTGCACGAGGTGTCCGTCGTTTTTCTGCGAGTACCGTTCGAGCGGGGCGACAACGGCGTGTCGCCTGTTTAATTGCACGGCGATGCGTCGCGACGTTGCCGCCGAGTGTGGTTCGAAGGTTTCGTATAGGCTGTTAGAAAACGAGCAGGGCAGTTTTGCTTGAGGAACCGCCTGTGAACAGGTTGAAACACGCTACGCTCTAATGGGAGATACAGTTAATTCGACATCAGAAGTGGGATCGGGTCCTATACCTTCAACAATAGATGGACCATGGCGTACTATTATGGAAATGCAAAATAAAAATTTAATTGAACTTGTGCGGGCCATACAAACAACGGCATCTTATGCGGGGCAAAGTAAATCGGTGCAACTACCCAAATTCAACCCAGACAAGGCAGACGCAATCGCTTCATCGTGGTGTAACACCGTTGAAATTATTTTGAAAGAAAAGCTAAGTACTAAATTTTTTGGTAAAAGATTTAATAATGTTGTTATGTTGAAAGGCATAGGCAATAATAGAATATATAGTACTGTACAGATTTGAAATAATACAGGTTCTGGAGGGTGACAGGTACACTTTAAAGTCCTTAACCAATAAAAGAAATTATAAATATCGACATGAAGATTTGAGAAAAATTCCAGAGGGGTAAGTGCCCAAGGAGTTGAATGTGTGTGAAGAGAGCGAAAATGAAAATGTTGAAGCCACTGAAGAAAGTGAAGCACACCAATAAAGGTGATGAAAGAATTACTGCTGGCCAAAGAAAATGGCAGAGTAACAAGACCAGATAAATAATGCAAGCACAAGTGCAAAACAAACTGATCTTTGTTTTGATCATGGCGTGTGGGGCATTGAATTTGTAATGTTGAATGAAGAAAAATAATTGATTTTGTTAAAAATTACATTATAGTAAGAATTATGTAAAGATATTGGTTAAGAAGGCTTGATACTGTTTTGTGAAATTAACTTGATAAGTTTATACGAATTGAATGGAACACGAGGTCGTGTTAGAGTCAGGATGGCCGTGTCGGGGTAATAGTAGTAGTAGTAGTAGAACATTACGCATGACCTCGAATTATATCATCATATTATGTGTTGCGTCTTTGCATTGTGGTTGTCCGTCGTTTTTCTGCAAGTACCGTTGGAACGGTGCGACAACGCCGTGTCGCCTGTTTAGTTGCACGAGGTGTCCGTCGTTTTTCTGCGAGTACCGTTCGAGCGGGGCGACAACGCCGTGTCGCCTGTTTAATTGCACGGCGATGCGTCGCGACGTTGCCGCCGAGTGTGGTTCGAAGGTTTCGTAAAGGCTGTTAGAAAACGAGCAGGGCAGTTTTGCTTGAGGAACCGCCTGTGAACAGTTTGAAACACGCTACGCTCTAATGGGAGATAAAGTTAATTCGACATATATATAATAGAAAAGTCAAAAATAAATTCTTTGCAACTTACCATAACCAAACACAACAAATATTTTTAAGTACTAACTGTTAAGAACACTAAAAACACACACTATACAAAAACCAAAATATTACACAAAATAAATAGTACAAGCAAATGAATATATGTAATTCAAAAGTTCATATCAAACAGCTTATAAATAGTCATACAATATATATATATATAAGTTAAGCAACTCGATGTTGCTTGGGGTGTGACGGACTCTCGCCACAGCGTAGCTCACCTAGTTATTATTGTCAGCATGCTCCTTGTTCTGCAATTGAGGTCCTTGTGGAGAATGGGCTACGTGGATGACGTTCCTGTGGCTTGAGGTCCTTGCGATTAATACACAACACAACTCTCTTTTACGTTATAAACTTTATTAATTGGAAGATCTTAGGTTTAACTTAGTTCGTAGGTACTGCCGGGTCGGTGCTGCTTCGGATGCGGTGTCGGGCAAGACTAAAGTTCTGGGCTGGGCCTGGTTCCCAAGAGAGCTAACGCGTCAGCGTCGTGGACAGCGCTCGCGGCTGGCGCAGGGCGAGGGGCGACCCCGCACAGCTATTGCGTGAGTGGCCGAAATATGAGCCACGCTTCCAGCGGTCGCTCACCCAACGTCCGGCGCTTCCGCAGACGCAGCAGTTTGCCGGCAACGTGATCGCGATCAACAAACAACAACAGGCGTCATTTGCGGGCGCAGCACTTAGCGCGGACGCAACTTTGTGTCGTCTGCAGACGCTGCACATTGCAGCCAGCGGGTCGTTAGCCACATTGTGGTGTCGATGGAAGAGGGTGTTCTGAAGTGGGCAAGTCAAGTGACGTAAGAAGAGAAGTGGGCAAGTCAAGTGGCGTAAGAAGAGAAGACAGGCTGGAGGGAGGGGGTGACGCGGAGAGTGCAAGGAACGGGTTCATAACTCCTCCCCCCTCAAGATCTGCGTCCCGCAGATTATTGGGCTTTGGGTGCCCCGTCGCCCTCTTGTACCTCCAGGTCCAGTGTGCCGTCCCGTCAAGTTCGGGATCCCCTTGGTCGATGTTAGCTTCCTCCATACGGTGTATAAGGCCACACCGACAACCAGGGCGACTAATGCTTCCACCAGAAAAGAGTAGGAGACTTTCTCCGACATACCGGAGAGCCTCTTCAGGTTTTCCAAATTGAAGTCGTTGATGTAGTGCACTGAAGGCGCGTATCCCGTGGCAGTTAACGACGTGAGTACCGCCGGCATGACTGTAAAGTGCGTCGAGGAGTAGCTCGTGTAAGTTCTTCCGGCCACACTGATCGTCTCGTTTACGAACTGGACTATGTAAGTTCCGGCCAAGTCGTAGGTCCTGGATCCGGCTTTCATCGTCCCGTTGAAATTAGACAGGAACATTGTTCCGTCTTCGACCAGTTCTACGCGCGCCTCGTTATTCCTGAGAAGCTCGCACTTGGCCTGACCGCCCTTCAACAGCCTGGGGATGCATCCGGTCTCGTCTAACCTCAGGAGGCTTTTCTCTGGGCAAACAGTCGTATTGCCTATGGAGAGGCAGTCGTCTACTACGGCGTAGGTTTCCTCGGTGGTTACGGCGACCTTGTCATGCTTGACCATGACTTGCTTCCCCCCATGGGTTGCCGGGAGTAGGCGAAGAAGACGGTAGTCCTTGGGGGCGACCTTGGGCATAGCCAAAATGTATAGCAGCGCCGTTCCGTTTGTTAGCACAGATGGGCGGGAAAATTCCAGTGCTTCCACTGTGTTCTGATACGGCAAGTTCCTGACCTCGGTCAAAATCTCTTGCACTTCCCCGTGGTCGAGTAAACGGGAATTCACAATTCCTGTTTTAGCCAATTGGCAAGCCTGGATTAACTCGCCGACCTGGCCATCGATGATTAAGGCCTTGTGCAGTAACGTCGTCGTTGTGTGTACATCCCCGTCGATGGCGTTAACCCTTGCAGCTACTTCGCTCAGCTGCTTCAGGGACTCATGTGAGGCGTCGAACAGACCGGCGTTTATCCTCGCTTGCTGGTCGGCCGTTTTGACTACGCTTTCCTGCGCACGAAGTATGGCGTCCCAATCCGATGCGTCCGGGGAACCCGCAATCCACTTCCATGCGGACCCAATCCAGTCCAGTGAACGACGTCCGCGCTGCGTACCCATCAGCCTTGACAGGCCCTCTCGCGACTCTTCCAGATAGTGCGTTACCAGAGCCTCAATCCCGGGATCCGCTAATAACGCCGCCTCGCTTTGAACATCCTGAACCAGCGCCTCTAGCCTTGCCAAATCAATTACATGTGCGAGTTTGAATTGGCCGTTGACCCGCCAGACTGTGCCCTCCTGCAGTGGGACGAGCGGAGCCTCATATTTGAAAATGTCCGCCGCTCCAACCATTTGGACCACGACAATGCTTGTAAAAATAAAAAATGTAGCTTGTAGTACTTAGTTAACTAGCTTAGAGATAGGTTATTGGTAGTGTAGTGTTGAAAAAGGTGTGTTTGGTTTATTCTTTGTTGCGTGTTAAGTGTCATGTGTTTAGTGTTACGTGTAAGAAAGAAAAAAGGGGTACAAGCGTGTGGGATTAAAGAAGGTTCGTGAAACACACATGTACTATCCAACGACTTGTCTTAGTTACGCAGATCCGACTTATGAAAAATTTTCTCTGTCTTGGTTTTAATCGTCACATTTCTATCCTCAGCAACCTCTTCAGCCCTGAAGCGTGGTTTCTCTTTGGTCTTAATCTGTTTATTGGAAACAAATACCTTGTCTCCTGGGTCGTAAGACACGGGTTCGGATCGGGTCTTATTGTGGGCCGCGTTTGCGAGCCTCTGCCTATGCTCAATCAAACCTCTAACATCCTCCAGGACCTTTGTCCTGAAGTTAGTAAGACCCTGATAGTTGTTCCTTGCCAAGCGGTCGAAGAACAGGTCCGCCGGCTTATTCCCAGTCACTGAGTGAATAGAGTTGTTGTATCTATCTACTGCTATAGCGACCAATTCATTGAACTTGAAGTCAGGGTGCTCGCCTTTCAAACACCGGAAAATCTCGAGGAAGGTGGAGTGAAACCTCTCGATTTGACCATTGACTTCGCTTTTTTGGGTCGGAGTATTGTAGAGTGCAATCCCTAGCGTACGCAAATAATTCAGAACAGTTGGGCACAAGAGACCTCTCTCATTGTCTGACACTAACACTTTCGGTACAGTGAAATAATGAAGCACCTCTACTAGTTTCTCCCGCAGATGAATTGAAGATTTTGATTCCAAGGGGAAGAGCTTCGCAAACTTGGTAAATTTGTCTATGCAGCTCAAGTAAATCCTTTTCTCCAAGGTAAAGATATCGATGTGAAGGATCTCGCACGGATACCTTGGGATAGGCGTCGGTTGAAGCAGCGGCCTATTAGGGTGCCTCTCGTATTTGTAGAGTTTGCAACACTCGCAAGTCGAGAGTTGCTTGCGGATGGTGCTCGCCATCTGAGGGAAATAAAATTTCTTCAAAATCTGAAGGCGCACCTCCTTTGCACCTCTGTGTGCCCTGCGATGTTCTTTTTCAATAACTTTGCAGATTCCCTCGGGATCTGACAAATCTGTCACCAACCTTTGCGTTATTCGAATTTTGAACGAGGCAAAATTCTCTAAGCACTGATGTTGAAATGATGACAGGTAAACTTCCGGGATCTTAACCCCGTTGATCACCGATGGTTTGAGGTATCTCCCCAGGGTAACGACTAAATCGGATAACCGACCGACTCCGATTGGAATGAGATGGAGTTCGAAACCCCTGTGAGGTTGCTCGCACAAATATTCCGATCGGTCGGGATCGAAAACTAATTGGTTGCGGTATACGTTAATGGGAACTTCTACATGGGGGAGTTATTGGGACGAGTCTTCGTCGGCGCTGTGCACAGTGGAAGCTCCCACGCTAACCGAGGCACTGTCTGAGCAACCCCAATCAAAGTAATGATTCATGGGAACAATGCGAGATAGGGCGTCAGCAACAACGTTTGATTTGCCAGGCTTGTAGACGAGCACACAGTTGTACTCCTCTATTCTTGCCTTCCATCGTTTCAACTTAGCATTGAAATTCCTACTACCCAGCGCGAAAGTCAGGGGCTGGTGATCTGTGTAGATTTTAACTGACGCAGCGCCATACAAATAAGACCTGAGATTGTCTAAAGCCCATACTATAGCAAGCATCTCCTTTTCTATAGTGGCATAGTTCTCCTCAGTCTTAGAAAAGGTCCGCGAGATGTACGCGATTGGGCGATCCTTGCCGTCAATGTCTTGGGACAATACAGCCCCAAGAGCAACGTTGGATGCGTCCGTCGTTAAATGGAAAGGCTCTCGGAAATCAGGAAAAGCAAGCACTTCGGAGGAGGACAAGATTGTCTTCAGATCATCGAAGGCTTGTAAAGCCGCGTCGTCGAGCTCGACTGGGACTTTTTTGGATTGGTTTGCCTTAACGCGAGCGGATTCTCCGCGAGTCAAATTGGTCAAAGGCTTGGCGATTTTAGCATAATCGCGAATAAACTTCCTATAGTAGGACGTCATCCCAAGGAAGCTCTTCAGTTCCTTAACGTTTCTTGGAGGCTTCATTTTAGATATAGCCTCTACCTTCTTCTTATCTGCCCTGATACCGTCATGACTCACGATGTACCCAAGGAATTCGACCTGGGTTGACAAAAACTGCGTCTTGGCTAGATTCACCTGAAGCTTGGCTTTTTTGAGACTGTCAAACACCAAGCGAAGGTTTTTCCAATGACCATCATAATCATTACTAAAGACGATAATGTCGTCAATGTATACATAGCAAATTTTGCCGATGTGCTCCCGAAGGACATCATCGATCATGCGTTGAAAAATAGCTTTTCAGCCCAAAGGGGAGGCGGAGAAACTCATATTTCCCGTTTAAGGTGGAGAATGCCGTTTTCGCGGTATCAGAAGGTTTCATGTGGATTTGGTGGAAACCTGAAGTCAGGTCGAGTGTCGTGAAGTATTTAGCTCCACCGAGGCTAGCCAACGTGGAATTAATATCCAGAATCGGATAGGTGTCGGAAATAGTGACACTATTCAGACGTTTGAAGTCGATGACCAACCGCCACTGTTTCTCGCCATTCGGTTTTGCCTTTTTAGGCACTATCCACACCGGGGAGTTGTATGGGCTTTGGGACGGACGGATGATACCGTCATTAAGGAGTTCTCCGATTTGCCTGTCTACTTCGGCCCTCAAATTGGCCGGATAGGGGTAACTCGTGCGGATTTCGGCCCTTACACTGGTATCGACGGCCTCACCCGGGGACAAGGGGTCGAAAAGGTGTGAGTACTCGTCGATTAGTGCCTCCAAGGTTCGTTTTACCTCATCTGGGTGCGTCGCATCTAGCAGAGCGTTGACGTTAAGAGACCCTTTTGCGAGGAGTGGGATCTTTATCCCGGGGGATATCACCAGACAGTTGTTCTTTCTGTCCACAAGGGCCTTCAGGTCCTTGAGCGTATCGTCCCCTATGATACCATCAAAAGTGTTCAGACCGGGGAGGACAAAAAATGTGAGGGTCGAGTTATTTCCTAAACGTTTGAAGAACTTACCGGTTACGCGGTGTGTTATTTTAACACTACCCGTAGCCGATTGTACACGGAAGGGTATGGGGAGGACAGTGGAGCCGGCGGTAATTTTGGGGCTGATGAAATTCTTGTTCGCGCCGGTATCGATCAAAAATTGTAACTTAACCCCAACCTTTCCCTCATATTCTAAGTATGGGACGCTGGAGAGGCCTCGGTCATAAAATTTAGGCCCTCCGTGCCCATTTCAGGACCGTCCCCTCCTTCTATGGGATCCTGATGAGGCATGCCAGCATCGTCAACACCGAGCTGATCGTAATAGTGATCAGATGGGGCAGCTTCGCCTTGTTCAGCGGGGGTTGTGGTAGGGGGCTCTGGCATTGTCTCCATGTGATAAAGCTTCGTTGCCCTCTGGAATGGATTGTGGTGTTCGGACGACGTTCTTTTCATACCGGAGCCCTCACTCTGGGCGGCCCTGTAATCAGAGCGGTGTGACTGCCCCGACCGATTCGATTCCATTTTAATAGCCGGTCTTGGGCCTTGGAAGCGGTTGTTATTCTGGGACCCACCATATCCCGTGCCAGATGAAGGCCTACCGTTTCCTTGATAAGGGGAAGAAAAACGAGGAGTGTTTGGCGGCCGGTAGAACCGGGTATTTGGTACGAAACCCGCCGGCAGGGGGGTCTGAGCAAGGTGACCTCCTCTCGGAGTAACAGCCTGTAACTCCTTGCAAAAGAAATATGCTTCTTGTAAATTTTTTGGTCTTCGCATGACCAGCAACCTAGAGGCGTCATTGCCGACACCTCGGATGAAGTCGTCAAGGGCCTTGTCCCTCGAGTGCTCTGAAAAGGCCCTAACTACCTCCATTGGATGTCCCATAGCTTTCAATCCGTTAAGGATGAGGGAGAGGTGTTTATTCACCTCTAAATAATACTCCTCTAGGGTTCTATTCCCCTGTGTCAGCTGGCCAAGCTGATATTCCAGCGTACGCACATCGCGCTTGTCCGCGTAGTGCAACGCCAGAACTCTCTTTATTTCCGGCCAGTCGTCGTCTAGAACCCCATAAGAGTCGAGAGCTTCTTCAGCCTCGCCTCTTATTTTTTGCCTAATGTGGCAGACAATGGCGCGGAACAGAGGTCTCCCTTTGATGACCTCGTAGTCGTTCAAAATCGCCTGCGCACGGTTCACCCAAGAAACATATCTCTCGGCCTGACCTTCGAACGTTTGAAGTTCCTTGACGCAATCTGGGAGCGTAAAGACTTCCTTCAGCTCGAATTCATTGCGCGCACGCGTCAATGGCACCGAAGGAGTGACCGCCGGATTACGGCTTTCGTTTTGGGATTCTAGCGCACTAAGCCTACTATTCATCTTCTTCATGTCATCCTTCAGCCCGGTCATTTGGCCGAGGAGCATGTTAAGAGATTCTTTAATCTCCTCCATTGGTTTCTAACGTAGGGGTGACGGAAGCAGACTGACGGACAGGCAGACGGCTAACCAAGAGTTTGTTTAATACTTGAATAGTATCAGCGAAATTTAAAAATTTTTTAGAAACTAATTGTTGTGAATCTGCGGAGCGTAATTTGGATACAAATGCGGTTTCACTCACCCTTGACAGTCGATGTGTGCGTGTTGAGGTGTGTACTCTTCTTATAATCTGGGGAAAGACAAAGATTTTTTAGAAAATTCGGATATTTGTGGACAATGCTTTTTAATTTTAGTTTATATTTAGTATTTGTTTATGAGTGACGAGTGAATTTTGGTGACAGTTGAACTGGGCGTGGTGGTCCGTATTTTTCCTTTTTGGCCTTGGCCTACTACGGTACGGTTGCCACACAATCCACTGGGCAGCTTCCTCGGGTGCCTCCACACCACTCAGCCTATCCAGCAGATTGCCACACACTTTAGTCAGAGGTTAATATTGGTAAATTTTTCATTTATTCATTTTTATTTCTTTTTCTTCCTTTTTCTTGAGCGCTATGCACATTGCACTCGCGAATAAGCTACAGCGAGTGTAGGCAAATCGCCGCAGTGGGTCGTAACATAGGCCTTTATAATTATTATTCTTTCATGGAGACGCTTTGCGCCCGCGTGTACTGCTCCTGAACAGAGACAGTGTAACGACGCGGCGGGTGGTCTTTTTTCTGTTAAGTGCGACTTTTTGCGCCCGTGTAGAATGTTGTTCCCGCTACAAACTGTAGGGGCATTCTCACTGCGGCGGGTGGTCGTTTTTTTTTTTTTTTTTTAACATTCACTGTCACTTCTCATTTGTTTTTTTTTTTTTTTTTTTTTTATATATTGTTTTGTTTCTATTTCATTGTTAATAGTCAGAATTCTGACTGCTCGGGCGCCAGTTAAGCAACTCGATGTTGCTTGGGGTGTGACGGACTCTCGCCACAGCGTAGCTCACCTAGTTATTATTGTCAGCATGCTCCTTGTTCTGCAATTGAGGTCCTTGTGGAGAATGGGCTACGTGGATGACGTTCCTGTGGCTTGAGGTCCTTGCGATTCATACACAACACAACTCTCTTTTACGTTATAAACTTTATTAATTGGAAGATCTTAGGTTTAACTTAGTTCGTATGTACTGCCGGGTCGGTGCTGCTTCGGATGCGGTGTCGGGCAAGACTAAAGTTCTGGGCTGGGCCTGGTTCCCAAGAGAGCTAACGCGTCAGCGTCGTGGACAGCGCTCGCGGCTGGCGCAGGGCGAGGGGCGACCCCGCACAGCTATTGCGTGAGTGGCCGAAATATGAGCCACGCTTCCAGCGGTCGCTCACCCAACGTCCGGCGCTTCCGCAGACGCAGCAGTTTGCCGGCAACGTGATCGCGATCAACAAACAACAACAGGCGTCATTTGCGGGCGCAGCACTTAGCGCGGACGCAACTTTGTGTCGTCTGCAGACGCTGCACATTGCAGCCAGCGGGTCGTTAGCCACATTGTGGTGTCGATGGAAGAGGGTGTTCTGAAGTGGGCAAGTCAAGTGGCGTAAGAAGAGAAGACAGGCTGGAGGGAGGGGGTGACGCGGAGAGTGCAAGGAAAGGGTTCATAACTTACATAATATTTTTTTATATACATACACATATATTGTTGCCACTCATACATATATTAATAAGCATACAAACATATATTTGTTGCCTAATACACACAGTTCAAATAGGATGTAATACATGTCAGCTAATCGAGGAAGAAACACACCCATAACGAGAAGCTTAGCTAGAGCAGCGGAAAGAGCAAGGGCGATTAGAGTTTTACAGCCTCTAGAAATAGATGTAGAAGAAAACATTCTTATACGAACTAAACAGACCACCATGACGCAAAGAACCAATAGAGACGTAATGGACGAACTTCAAATACCCGATGCAATTAAACTATTACCCACGTATGATGGAGACAAAGAATTACTAACAAGGTTTATTACAAGCGTAGAGCGAGTAATGAAGTTGATCACCAACGTAGAAAAGACATCATACGGAGAATTACTATTAGGGGTAATTAGAGACAAAATAGTTGGACAAGCAGACAGGACATTAATTAGGGAGAGTTAAACTCAATTGGGTTAATATTAAACAAGCATTATTTGATAATTTCGGGGAGTCAAGACGTGAAGAACATTTATTGGACGACCTTCGTGAAATCCCATATAAAGGGTTATCCATCAAATTGTTATACCAAGAAATATCAGGCATACGAGCAGCGATACTAGATATTTAAGAAAGAGAGGAACTAGACGATGAAATACGCAAAATAAAAGAAAATTCATATGAAAAGACTTGCGTACAGAAGTTCATAGCCGGACTGAAAAACCCGTTGAAATGGACGGTAAAAGCTCAAAATCCAAAAAAATTAAGACAGGCAAAAGAAATAGCAAAAGAGTTTAGAGATGAATATATGAGAGATAGAGCTAGGCAAGACTATGAGAGACAAAACCAAAAAACGGGTACGTTACAGCTATAACAATAACAGCAATGGAACAACTTACGATGCAAGACACCAAAACGACAACAGTTATAACACAAACACACAACAACCAACTAATACAAATTACAATAACAACCACAACACGAACCGACAAGAACAAGGGATCAATAACCGGGGACAACGAAACAACAACGGAAACTACAACCATAGGGGATATGTTGAACTTAACAATATAGAAGTCGTCCCAAATTTTTCATAGACAGCGGATCAAATGTTTCATTAATTAACCCAGACTTCGTACCCCTAAGCAAACAACAAAATTTACAGAAGCCAATGCAAGTTAAAACAGTCCTACACACACATAATACAAGGACATAATATTTACAAAAAAGTTACGTACAAACTATTTAAGAAATTCAAACAAAGTGGCGAATTCGCCTTTTTCTTATTTAAATTCCACGCATTTTTTGACGGAATCTTCGGAATAGACCTTTTAACGTTTTTAAACGCAAAAATTGATTTCGAAAATCTAGTCTTACTAACCCCCAATACAAAAATCCACATAATTCAAAGAGAAAAGAGATCAGAATCCCCAATAAAACTAGATGCACGGACAAGAACTTTAGTAGAAATACCAGTAACAGAAAGGGAAGGAGAAATATATATAAACGAAATAGTAATACAAGAAAGAATATATATTAACGAGGGCATTTACAGAACAAATAATTACACAGCCAAAGTAGAAATAATAAACGAAACCGATCAAGACAGAGTGATAAATGCTAATTATCCGATACAGGTAGAAGTATATAATGCAGAGAGTTTTACAGAAATAGACACGGCAAAACATACAAATAGTGTAAAGAACGACAATAAAGTTAGACTCAACATAAGAACAGAACACCTTAACAAAGAAGAAAAAGCTAAAATTTTAGAACTTTGTAAACAATATAGAACCCTATTTTATAACGACGGGGACCAATTGTCAGTAACAAAAGGAACAAAGCATAATATTATACTATCAGACGAACAACCCATATTCGTAAGACCATTTAGGTACTCTATAAAGGAAAACTTAGAGATCAAGAAGCAAGTTTTCGAATTATAAGATCAAGGTATAATCAGAAATAGTCGCTCACCATGGAGTGCACCCGTTTGGTTGGTACCCAAGAAAAGCGACGCCTCTGGACAAAGGAAATGGAGGTTAGTCGTAGATTTCAGAAAATTGAATGAAAAAACAATTAAGGACAAATACCCATTACCATTAATTGACGAAGTACTGGATTCGCTAGGAAAAGCAAATTATTTCTCTACATTGGACTTAAAAAGCGGGTACCTTCAAATCGAAATGAACCCAAAACACATAGAGAAAACAGCTTTCACGGCAGTAGGAGGGCATTTTGAATTCTTGAGAATGCCATTTGGGTTGACAAATGCCCCCGCAACATTCCAAAGGTTCATTAACAACTTGTTAGGGGATATAGTAGGAAAATATTGTTTAGTGTATATGGACGACATCATAATATACTCGGCGTCGCTCCAACAACACATTCAAGATCTAAAGGTTGTATTCAAAAAACTAAAAATGTCTAATTTAAAAATCCAGCAAGACAAGTCAGAGTTCTTAAGAAAAGAGATAGACTTTTTGGGACATATCGTTACGCCAGAAGGCATAAAACCGAACCCCAAAAAGATAGAAGCCGTAAAGAAATTCCCATTACCCACGACAAGAACACACATAAAATCATTTATCGGACTCCTAAACTACTATAGAAAATTTATTAAGGATTTAGCTAAAATAACAAAACCACTGACGAAGCAACTAAAAGGAAAGAAAACCGTCGAGATATCAGAAGACTATAAAAACGCATTCGAACATGCAAAAACACTACTTTGCAACGACCCAATCTTAACATATCCGAATTACGAACAACCATTCATTCTAACTACAGATGCAAGCAATTATGCACTAGTTGCAGTATTATCACAAGGGCAAGTGGGGAAGGACAGACCAGTAGCTTACGCTAGTAGAACATTGAACGATACGGAAACTAACTATTCAGCGTCTGAAAAGGAAATGCTAGCAATAGTATGGGCAGTCAAACACTTTAGGCAATATTTATACGGGACAAGGTTTACGGTATACACAGATCATCAGCCACTCATCTACATCTACATTAACAACTGCAAAAATAACCCAAAATTAGTAAGATGGCGATTACAGTTAGCCGAGTATGAGTACGACATCGTATATAAAAAAGGAAAGCTTAACACGAATGCTGACGCATTAAGTAGAATGCAACCGGAAATATTCATGGCAGATACAGAATCGACAACAGCAATAAATGGAGAAACAGCACAAAGTGCAGAGGACACAAGCAACATACAAACCACGGAAAAACCTATGAATGATTTTAAAACTCAAGTGGTATTGAAGGTAGGAGAAAGAACAAATAGAACAGTAGAGATCCCATTTAAGTCAAAAACTCGGACAACGTTTACAGACAAAGAATTCACTGAAGACAAAATTATTAGGATTTTAAAAGAAATCTTGAAACCTGGACGAACTACAGCGGTTATGGCAAGTAACGACATTTTTAAAATAATACAAGAAACGTACAAAACTTATTTTTCGAAACAAAAATACACAATCATAAGAACAACTATATTACTAAATGAAATTTACGAACAGAAAGACCTAGAAACGTTGATAATCCAAGACCATAGGAATAACAATCACAGGGGAATAGACTAAACGACGCTACATTTGAAAAGACTCTATTACTTCCCATGCATGAAACAGACTATATCCAGAATAATTAATGATTGGGACATATGTCACACAATGAAATATGATCGCAACCCACAAAAATTTAAATTTCAGTTACCAGAAATCCCAGCACTTCCGTTAGATATTGTTCACATCGATTTGTATTTCATCAATAATAAAACCATGCTAACGATAATAGACAAATTTTCCAAATTTGCTGCCGCATATACCGTAGGGATTCGATTAATATCACGAAACAGATCAAAACTTTTATTTGTAATTTCGGAACACCCAGAAAAATCATCTGCGACCAAGGTGCGGAGTTTAACTCTATTCTCTTTAAAGACTTCTGTAAGCAATTCAGCATTGACTTACATTTCACATCATTCCAACAATCGAGTAGCAATTCAACAGTAGAACGGTTACACTCAACGCTTACAGAAACCTATAGGATTATTTACAAAGTCAGGAAAGACCACAAGTTAGATTGCGAACATGACGAAATTATGGCAGAAACATTAATAACATACAACAATGCCATACATTCCGCGACAAAATTAACGCCATATGAATTATTCACAGGAAGGACACACATTTTTAATAGAACGATCGAATATTCAGACGAACATGATTATTTACAAAAACTTAACGAATTTAAAACAAAATTATACACCCAAGTACAGACAGAAATGACAGCAAAGACAAAAGAAAGAATATAGAAACTAAAGATAACACCAAGATTTTCAAAACACATAGTTAGAGCAGATCACGGAATAACTTTTGAATCAAAGAAAGGACAAAAAGTCCATAAAGAAAAAATAAAAAGGAAAATTAAAGATAGGCAAACAGTTTAGTAAGTCGAAACAAAAATTATTGTTAATTATTATTATTGTACTCAATTTCCATAAATTACACGAAAAGAGAACACACAACACGAGTATATTACATATATATATATGTATATAAGGACTAGTATATAAGCACTACTATACTAATGTTAATAATAATAGCTATTCTTAGTACGAACACCTAATTATAAGTACACTAGCTACACCGCAATTCGTTCCACCATGCGTTTCATCTCGCTTGCTGTCACTTCATTCTAGGAGGGGAGGAGTTACCACTTCGGGTATACCCCATTGCACTCTGGACAGCAGCAACACTGATTACAATGGGATAGACATTCAACGTCACAGAAAAGGCGTCTTTCGCGGAAACACGGAGCAGAACAGCAACATTACACATACACGCACACATTCACACACACATTCACACACATATACATACACACATCCACACACACATACATACACACATGCATACACACATACATACACACATACATATACATATATGCATAAGAGCTGTCTACGAACAGCATACATACATATAATGAAGCGTATATATATGCCAATAAAGATCATTCCTATTGTGATGTTCATCAAGAGTAGACGTGTTTTCTTTAAATAGTTTCGCAGACAAGATATGTCTCCAATTAAAATATTGTTACCCTTTACCCTGCGCACATACCTCTTTTTCTTTTTATACCCTTCGACCATTGAAAATGGTCAAAAAAGGGTATACTAACTTTGTGCAAATGTATGTAACAGGCAGAAGGAGGAGTGGTAGACCTCACAAAGTATATATATATATTCTTGCTCAGGATCACTAGCCAAATCGATTAAGCCATGTCTGTCTGTCTGTCCGTATGTCCGGATGTCTGGCTATCTAGATGCCTGGATGACCAACATAACGTCAAAATTCCAACCCGATCGGACAACAAACACAGAAGTTATTAAACAAAAATCATGTTCGCTTTGATTTTGCTCATGTAGGAAAGAAAAGGAAAGAGAATGCGAGCGCGTAGCGCCATCTGTTATTCTTCTCTTCTTTTCACACGCATTTTTTGCATTCAAACGCACACACACACATACACACATTTGTGCTTGACCAATAAAATGATACACGCATATACAAATTATAAGAAGGGTTGGCCGGCGGTTAACGCGCGCGGCTCTTACTAATCAGGTGTCAGGCGGAGCCGTGACAATGAAAGATTAGGAGTTTACTTTTTATGTTTTATTACACCGAGCCAAGCGGAGCTGTAGCGTCGGAGACAAAATAAGAACTGAATATAAAATACAAGAATTCAACTTAGGAGCTAGCATGAAAACGAAACACATTGTTGCGATCTCATATTCGTAGCGACCACGCAAATCTGCAGTGTCTGCCGGGTACGTATCGACATCCGGCATAATGCTTACGTTGCAGTATGCCGATGTTGTCGTATTTCATGCGCCCGTGGGAGCGACGTTTGCTTTAGTTAACTAACCCCCCCCTTAAGACGGAGGCCGCCCTCGGCCGACCTTAACTCAGCAATCGCCACGTTCAGTTGTCTTGCGGACCTCTTGGCCTTCCAGGCGCGCCAGCCCACAATGGCAACACATAACAGGAGGCTACATGATGCTGCTACGGTCAGTGCCACTCGCTGGGGTCGTTCGGCGTTGAATTCTTCTCTGAACCTCCGGATTGTCTCTAAGTTACCTTCATTTAGGCGATGAAGGTACGGGAGACTGAGCACGCTTTGGTGGGAGGTGATGTTCAGCAGAGGGAATTTTGCTACCCCCGGCACTCTGTTCTGGATCCCGTTCTGGTTGACGTACAGGGTTCCGTTAATGACGGCACGTCGGGCGAAGGTAACAAGATGCGTACCATGCACCCAGATTTCAGAGCCGTTGTCCACTTGTACCTTGGCGGCCCTGTCGTTGATGATGACGATCCCCTCATCTACATAGGTGATGGGGTCCAGGCTGCTGGGTTGTATTTCGCAGTGCGCCTCGCCGCCTGCATGGAGTTCTTTCGCACAAGAGCCGCCTGATGATAGCTGGCAGAAGGTGGCGCTGGTTGATGCGGTGCAAGCTTTGACAGTGTTGATCTCGTTGTCGCATTCTGCGATAACGCCATCATCATGGCTCCTTCGTGACTGACGGGGAAAATAGTAATTTTCTTACAGGCGAACTTAATTACCGGAAATTTAATGATAAAGTGTAATGCGTTATTGGACTGCAGAACCTTTACGGACGATACGGACATGAGGTCCCCTATGGGGGTGTTGGTGGGCTCCTCTAGCCAAACTGAACTCAAATCTGCGTGATCAAGAATATTTGGGCTAACAATGTTCATTTTTGCAAGTGTTACGGCCAACATTAAATTTTGAAGCTCCATCATGAGCATTCTATTTCTCGCGAGCAACGTTTCATACAAATGACCGGAGTCAATTTGCGACTCTTTTGCTGCTTTGAGGATTAAGTTGACGGTGGCAGTTAATTTATTAATTTGACTCTGGATTTTTGTATTGATTTCTATCTGCCTATTGTTCGCGTCTATCAATCGCGCCTCTACGACCCTACTGTTTTGCAAATCGCTGGCATCAGGTGTACCGGCTACAACCTTTAGTATGGAGCCCAGGAAGTCCAAGCTTCTGGCCACTCGATGGTGCGCGCCCAGCGCATCCAGCAAGTCCCGGAGGTGTGCTGAATCTACATTCAGCAAATTTCTCATGTGTGACTGCGGGAAGTGGCTAAGCAGACCGGCCGTCTCCTCTACTACACGTGCGTACTCCGAAAGATTCGCGGAGTGCCTCACGTAGGCGAAACTCTCCCACACCAAGATCTGGCCATCGACTATGGGAATGTATTTGGCGCGCGAATAATCGGTGATGTGAGCCGATGCCAATGATAGAGACACGAGAAGGATAAGATAGGTCCTGTGGGTGAAAGTTTAAATGGTTGATTTTTCTATTTTGTAGACAAGGGGAACCCAACACCAATAATAATAAAAATGCTTAAGAATATAATGTGCGCGGATGGCGCTACGCTTAGGTCTATTAAAAATTACGCCAAGTGGCTAGAAAAAATTTAAAATTAAGCGAAACACTGACCACGCTGCTGAGCGCGTCATTTTAAATTTTCCTTGTGGACCACCCTCCCCTCAATAAGGACCGTGGTCCCCATGTCCGCTTCTACAGCTCTTTCTTCGCACAACGGCGTGAGCTTGTTGCCGAGTCTTCGGTTGGATTTCACCAACACTTTCTCGCCAACATCGAATGTCCTATTCTGCCGCGAGGCGTTTTCTCTGGCCCTCAGCGCGGTCTGAGCCTTCTGGATCCTATTGCGGATCTCTCGCTGTGGCTCATCGGGGTGTGTTAGGACGATGTCAGCCGGTCTCCTGTCGATGACCGAGTGAATCGACTTATTATACTGGGTAGTGGCCAACATTATTATTTCGACCGTATCACTCAAGCCCTTGTCTATCTTTATGCATCTGGCTAGCTCCAGCAACGTGCTATGGAAACGCTCCACCTGCCCGTTGGAGGTGCTGTGCAGTGGTGGTGCGTTTGTAACGCTTACACCAAAGTTGTTACACAGCATGGACACGATTGTGTGCGACTTCAACGACGGTTCGTTGTCGCAATAAATGTTCTTTGCCCTTGGGAAAAAGTTCATGAGCTGAAGCAGCGCTGGCTTCAGGTCTTCAATAGTTCTCGAGGCGATTGGTTGTACGACGGCAAATTTAGAAAACTTGTCGACGCAAGTGAGGAAAAACTTTTTGTCGGTAGAGAAAATGTCGATGTGCAACATTTCCCCTGTGTGTGACGGTATTGGCGTTTCACCGAGTTCTTGTTTTCTCGGGTGCCTGTCGTACTTTGCCCTTGCACAAGTCCTGCAATTCTGCACGATCTCGTTGGCCAGCTTGGCCATTTTGGGGAAATAGTATTCCGACAATACCTGCTTTACATTTTCTTGCGCTGCTCTGTGCGTCCTATTATGTTCAGCAGTTAAGATTTCCCTTCTTTCTTCGATTCTGAGTACGTCCACGACACGGTTCCTGCAATGCCAGAACTTTGTGGCTGGGAACCTCCGGACTATCTCATCTTGTATCATTGCGAGCGTGTGCAAATCGCAATGGAAGGCGTTTACGGCCCTTGGGACGATTATGTCTGCCAGTTCGTCTAATAAAGACCCCCTGCAGACGAAGTTCACCGTGTGGCGCCTTTTATTCCCGAATAAAATAAAGGTATTTTTGGACGGGAAACGTGCTTCTTCCAGTATTATCTGGTTCTGGAAGCAGTTCAATGGCTTGTCTGTTGACTCGATTGTGTGGGTGAGAGACACCTCACTGTGAATCGTTGCTGCGCAAGATTCGGGCTCTTCTTGTTCCAGCACATTAAGCTGTTGCCTGGACAAGGCGTCCGCTACCAGGTTCTCTTTACTAGGCTTGTAAAATAGACGAGCATTGAACTCGTCTATGCGGGCCTTCCACCTCTTAATTTTTGCGTTCGGGTTTGATTCCGACACAGAAAGTGTTAACGGCTGATGGTCAGTGAAGATATTTATATCTTTCACTCCATACAAGTAATGCCGCAGTTTAGCCAGGGCCCAAACGATGGCCAATAACTCACGCTCGTTAGTCGCGTAGTTGGCTTCACTGTCTTTAAGAGTTCTTGAAATCATTGTTATAGGGCGGCCCTCTTGAGACAACACCGCACCTATACCATGGGCTGAAGCATCTGTCGTTAGATCAAATGGCTTCTTATAGTCCGGGTAGCTGAGCATGACATCTTCTGATGCCAATATATTGCGCAGCTTTTGGAACGCCTCTCGCTGGGACTCAGAGAAATGCACCTGAATGTTCCTCGATCTATGCCTACTAACTGTTCCATTTTCGCCCTTTAATATGTTTGAAATGGGCCTTGCTATAGCAGCGAAGTCTCTGATGAAGCACCTATAGTAGCTCGCGAGGCCCAGAAACGATCTGACTTCGAATACCGTCTTAGGCTCTGGAAATTCTTTTATGGCCTTTACCTTTTCTGGGTCCGTTGTTGCACCGTTACTGGTGACAATGAACCCGAGAAAGCTCACGCTTTTCTTAAAAAAACGCGATTTCTCGATCGATACTCTCATGTTAGCTTCTTCTAAGCTCTTTAACACCCACTCTACATGTTTGATGTGAGCCTCCTCGTCTAGCGAGAAGATGATCACATCGTCAACATAAACATAGCAAAATTTGCCTATTTGCTCCCGTAGGATGTCATCGATCGTTCTTTGGAAGATGCCGGCGGCGTTCCTGAGGCCGAATGGCAATCTCTTAAACTCATACTTTCCTCCGTTTACCGAGAAAGAAGTTTTTTCACGATCGCGCTCCGCTAGTACGACTTGATGGTATCCTGATTTAAGATCCAGTGTCGAAAAATAGCGTGCTTTGCCCAAATTGCCTAATATTATTGATATATTTGGCATGGGGTATTTATCGGGAATGGTGTGCTCGTTAAGCTTGCGAAAGTCTATCACCAAGCGCTTCTTGCGGTTTCCCGCATCATCGGTGCCCTTTTTATCAACTACCCATATGGGGTTGTTGTAGGGGGATGCGTTATATCGTTTCTTAGAAGATCTTGGATCTCCTTATTAACGAAGTCAGCTACGCCCATGGGATATGGGTACAGCTTGGCATAGATGGGCTCTTCGCTCAACGTTCTGATGGTGGCAACCACCGAAGTATTATATGGCAGAGCCTCGTTTGGGTCTGCAAAGGCCTTTTTTCTGGCCTTTAATAATTTCCGAAAAGTCTCCCGCACTGAAGCGGGTGCATCTGAGCAATCCACATCGGTGAAATTGACATCAGTGCATTTGTGGAAGGAGATTTTCTCAACCTCCGTACCCCATTTGAGCTGACCGGAGGCCAAACAGAGTGACGCCCCAGCCTGAGCTAACAAATCGAGACCGATTATCCCATCGACGGTTGACAAGTCTGGTAAAATGAAAAATGTTGCTTTCACGTCGAACAACGAAACAAAGCATTTTTGTGTGACGGTGGTTGAGCCATGGATGGAATGCAATGTGAATTGCGAGTTAACCGGACAGACGCCACGCAACCCCTTGTGTGGTCTGATGTAATTCTTGGACGTGCCGGTATCAATAAGGAAGCTCATATCCTGCCCTACTACTCTTCGTCTAATGACGGGTAGCAGGGATTTTCCCCTAAAAAATTGAGGGCGTCAGAATCACTCTCGGCATCGTCCTCGATCTGCGCCACAGCGCCGTTGGCGGCTTCGGCGTACGAGGTCTGCCCCTGCCCAGCATCTTGGGTTACATGATTCACCCTTTGTTGCTTGCCCTTTCCGTTAGAGCGATCGGACATGGCCGACCGCTTGCTGACGCCAGCGGAGGCCTGGGTGGGCTGTCTAAATTTTGACAGCGAAGGGTCTACCTCCATTGGTTCTGGAGCACTGGCGCGAATTTGCTGCTCGGCATTTCGCTGGCCGGATTGGCCTTGCTGCTTGTTCTGCCTACTAAAATGTGGGTTCTTTGACCCGCTTGCCTGTGCTTCTTGTTGGGGTGGCTTGACCCGCTGTTGGGTACTGGCCTTGTGTTCTTTTTCCTCAATGCTTCTCGCGAAGTTGGCAGCGAACGCATATCTTTCATGGTTCGATTCCACCTCTTGCGCGAGCGCCAGAGCTGACGGCAAGTCCCTTAGCTTTGCTGAGAACAGCACATCTGTGAGACTACGCTTGAGTCCCGAAACAAACACACGTAGTGCATCTTCGCGGAACTTTTCGCAGAGGCCCTTTGCTAGGACCGGCTCGTATGACATGTTGACTTTATTAGTCAACAATGTAAGCTTTTTGCCGACTTCATCATAGTATTGCAGCAGAGACATGTTGCCTTGCCTCAGCGTGGCCAGCTCTTGCTCAATTACGTGAACTGGACGTTTGTCGCTGTACGTGAAGTCGAGGCGACTTATAATCGCGTCGAAGTTAAGAACTGTGCCGAAAGAGGCTAGAACAACGTCCGCGGCCCCCCTAATTTTGTTTCTTATAATAATGACCGCCTGATAATGGCGTGAACTGCCGTCGTACGGCCTAAAAATGCGATAGGCTGCGAGAGCCGCCTGTCTCCATGAAACATACGATTCATGTGCGCCTGCAAACTTGGGCAAGCATTTGACGGCATCTAATGGCTCGTCGCAGCGGATATCATTTCTTATCTCTATGGGTGCATAAGCTTGCACCTCTGGTGGCGTAATATGCGCTGCGGCCAGCTGCTGGGACATTGCGTTGACTTTGTCAAGCAAGACCTTATTTGCAGCGGCTTGCTCAGCTAAGGCAGCGGTGACGGCTGCCTGTATTACGAATTTCAACTGGTCTGGGTCCATGACGCTGTCTGTAGGACGAGGTGAAGGTGGGGGTGAGGGTGTGCGTCTTGGCACTGAACAGCGAATGCGATGGTCGTCGCAATCAGAGTCAGAATCACTACACTTTCGGCGAGTGGTTCTATAGAAAAGGAAGGGTGAAGTCATATGCCTCTAATGTAAACAACGAAAACTCGAACACAACGCTTGAGGACGGAGGCAACAAAGTTGCGAAATTCCACAGATCGTATTACGTTGAACGACCAAACAAAACGAACAAGAAGGCAGACGGAAAAAAAAAAAATTTGTGCGCGCATGCATTTGATGCGCCGCTTTTAGTAATTATTCAACAAATGTTTATATATTTTTGCTGCCAATAGTTTTCCGTCAACTTAATCCTTTACTAGTTTCACGATTGTTAAAACTATTTGTTATTTAATTTCATTTAAGAAAAGACACTTGCAAAAATGTGTTTATATGCTTATTTTTTGTTTCGCAGGTTTAAGTGCAGTTTTAAAAAAGGTGCCCACTTACATTTTTTGGTGTTGTGTTGTGTTCTAAACTGAAGTTGGTTTCTGTTTTTGTACACTGCTTGTCTCTGCCTCCCGCGCTGCCGTCTCCGCTGTCCAGATAGCTTGCGCGCTAATCTGGCGATAAGTCGCTGCCCGAAGAGCACCCGCGGCTTCGGTGTGACGTGAAATTAAGTTTGCGCTATAGCGCACCTCAGCCAACTGCACTCAAGAGGCGAGGTTAATGGCGTTGTAGCTGTGCTGCCTGTGTTGACGTAGGTCAGCAGCAGCCACTTGTTAAATAGTTCTGTTGTTAACAACAGTGGTCACAAGCACTTGTTTTGTTGCTACAGCCCTGTTAATGTGGCTGAGTCTGATTAACTTGTAGTTAGGTTTTAGATTTTTAGAATTTATTTTAGTTTGTTTTGCACTTGTTTTTGTTGCTACAGCCCTGTTGACGTGGCTGCGTTTGATTAACTTGTAGTTCGATTTTTTTAGTTTGTTTTGCACTTTTTTTGTGTCCGTGGGTAATGACTAACGCACTGTCAAATACCACTGGTTGGGCGCCAATTATAAGAAGGGTTGGCCGGCGGTTAACGCGCGCGGCTCTTACTAATCAGGTGTCAGGCGGAGCCGTGACAATGAAAGATTAGGAGTTTACTTTTTATGTTTTATTACACCGAGCCAAGCGGAGCTGTAGCGTCGGAGACAAAATAAGAACTGAATATAAAATACAAGAATTCAACTTAGGAGCTAGCATGAAAACGAAACACATTGTTGCGATCTCTTATTCGTAGCGGCCACGCAAATCTGCAGTGTCTGCCGGCTACGTATCGACATCCATCATCATACAAAACTTTTTATTTGCATAGAATGGTAACATAATTAGCTCAGAATGCAACTTTGCCGATTAATCATTAGTTGAGGCGGTGGCTTAGCGGTTAGAGTGGCGGACAGCGGTCCAGCGTGTGTGAGTTCGAATCCCATGCGCGTCCGGCTGGTGAAACTTTTTATTTTAATTCCTTTTTATTTTGGTTATTTTTTATTCTTATAAGCTTAAATGAAAACTACAGTTATTTAATTAAATATCAATAAAAATAGTTTTCAAAAATTAAATCTCATGTTTTTTTTTGCAATATTTAAGACAATCAATAAGTTACGAATGTTAGAGCGGGACGCCGATACATGCATGTCTGCATTTGACAATTTACGTTTCGGCGTCCCGCTCTAACACACATCAATTGCCGTATTCGGCGTATGTACGCAACTGTCAGATTTGTGCAACATTCGGCAAAGTTTAAAAAGTGTTCTAATTAAATATGTTGCGTACCAAAAAGTTTAAAAAGTATTGTTTGTTAAGCTTTAAAATTATTTAATAGAAAAGAAAGAAAACCAGTCGAACGCTACAGTCAGGTGCTGACTGTAGAAGGCCATGGATTATCATGGTAGACCTTATATCATTTACTTTGCGTTATATGAAAATTTTGCATTATTTGGATTATTATTAAGCATTTAAAAATATAAATTTTATATCTTTATTATTTTATTCGAACGACACGCACAAATTCAATTGCAGGCAGAAGAAGATGAACGCATAAACAATGCAAAAGCGAATTATAAGCAATAGGTAGGGCGAGAGGGCAATAAGTTTATGTATGCATTTTTGGTTATGTCAAACAGTAGTGGCGACCGCGGACGTTGTACAGTAGCCTAGTGGAGTGTGTGCCGGGTTAAAAGACCAATTATGTTAACAGTGTTCGGGTTCGATTGCTGCCGCGGTGAATGTGTGGCATGTATTTTCGTCTTTCTTTTCCTTTTAATAATTTAAAAGCTTAACAAACAATAATTTTTTAATTTTTTGGTACGCAACGTATTTAAATAGAACACTTTTATAAATGTTGCCAAATGTTGCACAAATCTGACTGTTGCGTATGTGTGCCGAATACGGCAATTGATGTGTGTTAGAGCGGGACGCCGAAACGTAAATGTGCAAATGCAAACATGCAAATTAACCAACTCGCGAACGCGTGATGGAAAAAAATTTATTTTTTGCAGGAAGAAACTTCCGTATTTATTGAATGCCAAAATAGGACTGAAGTTACAGATATATTCTTAAGCTAAAGTAACGTCAAAGCTTCCGTCTCGTGGTGAAATTAGGATTTGTTTACAATGGAGCGTGGAGACGCAGATCGTGAGAGCGTTGTTTATGATACGCTCTTGATCGAGAATTTGGTTGACACTTGAAGAGTTCTAATTCAGATGGTGACCAAGTGGTCAATATTTACGTTATTGAACTGCGCAGTTTATTAACTGCCTCTTGGAAAAGATTGTTTGCTTAGCGAAAAGCGCTTAGCGAAAGTGCTGACAAATTCGGGTATTGTTTATGTTTTTAAGATACTGGCGCAAGAAGATAGTGCTAGAGCAAAATATGGGTTCCAAAGTGGCTATGAAAACTGTTTACAATTTCCATATTCAATACAGAGGGACCGAGGGTGATAACTCCCCCCTTTCTAAAGATGAATCGTCCCCGATTCTAAGGGGTATCTGTAAGTTGGTCAATTTTTTCATTGAGTGATTTCAAAGCGTTTAGGTCAGCTTCAGGTATCTGATTTGTGTTACGTTTAGTAACTAAATTTTGTTTTATGAAGTTTCCAATATTTGGACATAGATTTGGGAATAAATTTTTTAGAAGCTTTAACGTAAAAAATACAATAATAATTAAAATTATTACTAATGTTATTTGAACGTGGTTGTTTTTTAGGGGTACTATAATAGGTGATAATATGTTGGTATTTTCAAATGTAAGTTCGCTATTGTTGCTTTGTAGATATTCGGATATTAAAAAGTTAGTGAATCTATTGTTTTCAATATAATTTAACAATTTTTGTTTGGTATTGGTATAAGTTTTGTTATTTATGTCGACAATGGTTTCAAAGGTAATTACATAAATTCCTGCAATTAAAGTATGGTTTACATAGTTCATTCCGGTCACTAAAATAGCGCCATCTGTTATTATTTCTATTTGTCTGTTTTTTTCTTTTATTTTCTTACATCTTGTGAATTCTTTATTGAGTAGGTTTACAAAACAATTTTTAGTATTTCGTAATTGTGCAAAATTACTATATATTTCTTTTTTATAAATTTGGATGGAATGAAAAGTATTGTTACATTTAGCTACTTTATCTTCAATTAATAATTTTCCATCTTGTTGAGATATAGCCTTAGCGTGATATAGGTTGCAGTTATTGTTTACAATAGGGTATTTAATATAGAAAATGATTAAACCTTTATATGAAACAATTGAAAAGATGGAAACATCTATCAAATCTATTAATGTTATGTTAAATTTTTCGTTTGTAAAAATATTTGCCACATCGTGGTCATTCAGGATATTGGAGTATAAAATTTTGGCTTTTGAAAAAGTAATTGCATCTCGCAATGTTTGTAGATCTTTTGACAGCAGTTGTAATCGGTATTTTTAAGTAAAAATATTTATTTTTATTTTGTATTGTATTTTTTAAAAAAAAATGGTACCAAGTTCATTTATGCTTCTTTTTATCCTTTTGTGTGGTGTAAGTTGTACTAAAAGGGAGGTAGCTAGTTTCAATTGCAAGTAAAAATCCCAATCAGTGCTAATATTATTATCCTTTACGTATTTTACTTCTTCGTCAATAATACTTTTATAAAAACTCAAATTAGTTACGTGGTATAGTTCCCCGTATGTTTCGTATAAAAATATATTATTTGTGTCTTCGATTAAAACGTAATCTTCTTTAGAGTAATTTATAATGTTAGAAGCGGCTGAGCCCAGTAATATATATATGAATAATAAAATATTCATGCTAAAGCACAAAAAAAAGAAACGTAATAAAAATGATTAAAACTTAATATTATCTTTGTGAATAATACGATCTTTTTTATTAATTATTACTTTATTTTTTAAATCTTCTTTTACTGTTTGCTTTTTATATCTTGGCTGGAGTTTATTACGTTCACCATGTTTTTTCTCGTAAATGACATCTCCTACTTGATAAGTTTTAGGTGTTCTGTTCAAATTATGATACTCTACCATTTTTGTTTGGACTGTTTTTTAATCTTTCTGGTAAATGTGAATGATCTAACTTGTTAAACAAAATATCATAAGGTTTTTGCTGTGTGGACGACTGAATTGATTGATTGTATTCTTTAACTGCGCGATAAATAATCTCGTTATAGTCTAATAATTGGTATTCTTCTTGAATACATCGAGCAATTTCTATTATAGTTGAATGAACTCTTTCTACTTGTCCGTTAGTTAAACTGTGTCTGGGGTCTGCGTAATATATTGTTAAACCGGCACGTGTCAATGTAGATTTGAATTGAGCAGAAGAAAAACTAGGTTCATTGTCCATCATTATTGATTTAGCAAAAGGGAAAGGTTGGATTAATTCTAAAATTTTAGACTCCATGTTTGATTTGTTTTTTATTTCCTTGATTACTAAATATTTTGAATATGCATCTATGCAAGTAAGGAATGTCAATTTCTGAGCATAAAAAATGTCAATGTGAAGTTGTTCACCTTCTTTATTTGGAATGGGTGCCTCAGATATCGGGATCTGTTTGGGGTGTCTATTGTATTTATTTTTGTTACATATTTCGCAATTTCGAATATGTTGTTTAAGTTGTTCATAAAGTTTGGGCCAATAATAATATTTTAAGATTTGTTTAAGGTTTTCATCAAAACCTCTATGAGCGCGAACATGCGTTTCCTCTATTATGATTTCCTGATCGTTTTTATTTGTAATGTCAAGAATAAACTTTTTCGTATATAAAAATTTGTTAGTAAATGTATTTTTTAGAGGGGTTTGGATTTCAAATAGATCTTCTGGTGTGCAGTGAATTCCTGTAACGAAATTAGGTCGAAGGAATTCTTTTAGTATTGTTATTAAATTCTCTACAGTGTCATACTCTATTATATGCCTGGTTTTGTTAAATACTTCAATTTTTTCATGAATGGTAAATCTGTTTTTTGAAATAAGTAATTGTTGCTTAAACTGGTTCAATGGCTTATTGGTCTCATTTATTACTTGTTCGTAACTGCTTTCAGCGGAATGGATAGTTTCATTATCAGATGAGTTGTCTGATATATGATCAAGGTTAGTGATATTGTTTATTTCAACCCTGGATAAGGCATCTGCAACCACATTAGTTTTTCCGGGCTTGTAAAATATTTTAGGAGAATACTCTTCGATAAAAGCATGCCATCTTTTCATTTTTGAATTGGGGTTTCGTGCAGAAACTGCAAAAGAAAGTGGTTGGTGATCTGTGTGGATCTCTAAATTAGTTACTCCATACAAATAATTTCTAAGATTTTTCAATGCCCATACTATGGCATACAATTCTCTTTCGTTTGTGGCATAATTTTGTTCTGTGCTGTTAAGAGTTTTTGAAATAAAAGTAATTGGTTTATTATCTTGCGAGAGTACAGCGCCTACAGCTATGTCTGACGCGTCAGTAGTAAGTGTAAACTTCTTCGAATAATCTGGTTGGGTTAATTCGATCTGCGAAATTAAATGTGATTTTAAATTCTCGAAGGCTGACGTGCTTTCTGCATCCAATTCTATTTTTATTTTTTTAGACATATGCTTAGACACCCTGCCATCATGACCTTGTAATAATTTAGTTAGGGGTTTAGCTATGGAAGCGTAATTTTGAACAAATTTTCTGTAATATCCGGTTAAACCTAGAAAACCACGCAACTCTCTAATGTTGCTGGGAGGTGGATAATCAACGATGGTTTTAATCTTTTGTGGGTCAGTTTTTATGATTTTGTATGACACTAAGTATCCTAAGAATTCAGTTTCCTTCCTGAAAAACTTGGATTTTTCTAAAGAAATTTTCATGTTTGCTTTAAAAAGTATTTCTATGATCTCTTGTAGATCATATAAATGTTGTTCTGCTGTTTCAGAAAAGACGATTATATCGTCAATATAAATGTGACAAGTCTTTCCGATTTTTTCGCGTAAAATGTTGTCCATCGCTCTTTGGAATATTCGGGGGGCATTGGCTAAGACAAAGGGTAACCTAAGGAATTCAAATTTACCATTATTAATGGAAAATGCCGTTTTTTCTATGTCTTCTTCTTTCATTAGGATCTGATGAAATCCTGACTCTAAGTCAATTGTTGAAAAGTATCGCGCTTTACCCAGATTAGATAATATTACTGACGGGTCTGGCATTGGATATCTATCGGGAACTGTGTTTTCATTAATTTTCTTGTAATCGATAACTAATCGATTTTTTCTACTACCATCTTCATTATAACCTTTTTTTCCTACAACCCATACTGGGGAATTGTATGGACTTTTGCTAGGTCGTATAATGTTTTCGTGTAGCATCCTATTTACTTCCTGGTTAACAAAGTTGTTAACTGAATGAGGATAAGGATACTGTTTACTGTAAATAGCATTATCATTCAATGTTCTTATCTCGCCTTTAATATCTGTTCTAAAAGGCAGGCACGTTTGAATTTGAGAATGCTTTGAAAATATTTCTTGCACCACTTGTTGTTCAAGATCATTTAATTCCTCCGTGACATTCACAGAGTGGTTAACTTTGCATAATTCAGAAGAATTGGTAACAGAGGATACTGACTCCTTACGGCGTCTGCTCTTTTTAACCTTCCTCCTTCGTTTTGGTTTACTAACGATTTCATTATCGTCTGTAAATAGGCAATCAGCGTCAGTCATTGACGATGATTCATAAGAGTCGGACATTTGAAATAAGGATAACATTTCTCCATTATTCCCTTTTTGTGAGTCCAGAAAATTGGCGATGTTCAGATCTATCTCTGAACACTGTAGATTACCAACTGTATCTTCAGCTGGGGTTTCGTAATTAATTCTTTCTATTTTATCTGCATAAGCAAGCGTCTCTTTAGATAGGTCAATAACGGCATTTATTCCCTTTAGTAGGTTATAGCCGACCAATAGATCCGCATCTAATTTTTGGAGTTCGTAAAATCTTTGGCGTTTACCAAATATTGTGATATTATGAAAATGAGTTATCAAACTATAACCATTTACTGTTTTTATTCTTTTCTTAATAACTAGTTTTTTAGTTTTCTGTCTGTTCGGAAGATGTAGGGGAGTTCTCCCCCTCTTCCTCTAAAAAATGTTCCTCATTTAGGTTATTAATACGCATTGTCTTTTGTGGTTGCTGTTGGGTCGAAGGCGGGGGATACTCGCGCTTCAAAGGTTGAGAATTATGCTGGTTACGATTATATTGGGGTTTATTTTGCATTTGGATGGACTTATCGATGTCCATCGGAACTGGTGGGGGCTGCACTGTGTTTTGGTCCGGAGCAAAAACATTTCTAATTGCTTGTTGATTATTATTCGAATTTTGGTTAACTTGATTGAGACGTAAATTATTATTATGATTATAGTTATTTGGGTTATCGGGTTTTTTCTGCTGATTTTTGTTATTATTGTTATTGTTCTGTTGAGAACGTGTAAAATAATTATAAGCGAAATATGCTCTTTGATTGTTTGCTTCAAGCTCTTGAGCTTTTGCTAGAGCATTGGGTAAGTTTTCAGGTTTTAAAGAGAATAGAATTTCTGATAAAGAACCATTCAGACCTGTGATAAAGATACGCAACGCGTTATCCCTGTTTCTATTATTCATTTCTGTGATGACGCTTGCTTTATCGCCATACGTCATTATTGTTTTGTTTATTAGCAAGGTAAGTTTCTTGTTAACCAAGTTATAATATTCTAGAACCGTCATGTTACCCTGTCTAAGTACACTTAGTTCCTGTTCTATTATATAAATCGGACGCCTGTCGCTATAGGCGAAATCCAATCTAGCTAAAATAGCTTCAAAGTTTAATACGGTACCATGATTTGTTAACGTATCATTAGCTTTCCCTGTTATTTTGTTTCTCAAAATTGTCAAAGCACCTACGTACTTTCTGCTACCATCCTTATACATTCTCATGGCGCAGCATGCTGCTTCACGCCAACTAACATAATTTGAATAACTACCTGCGAATTCGGGTATAGACTTAATAAAATCAAATGATTCATCGCATCTGATTGAGTCATTTACTTGTGTGGGTTGGTATTCTTGAACTGTAGTTGAACTGGTATTAATTTGTAGTTTTAATGCTGCAATTTCTTCAGATAAGGCTTTGGTTTTATTTGCGATAAGTTCAGCGATTAAATCTGCTGTCAAAGTCTGATTATGAGCCATTTTTAAGTTTTGAAAGTTACTTATAAGATCCTCCAGTTTTTAAAATTTAGTTATAATAATTTAACAATAAAGAAATGTACTGATGAAGCTCACATGAATGATGTTCCTTCTTAAGCCGGGCGTTGTTTGTTCCTGGTTTTGGGGTCTTCACCTTTACACTTGGGACTTCCTTCTTAAATGTTGGGGGTCTTCCTTCTACACTTGGGAGTCTTCCTTCTTTAATCGTTGTTGTTTAAATTCTGGTATTTTTTTTTAGTGTTTGTTGTTTTGCAGTTCTTTGCAGTTATTAGTGCCGTGTACCAAAATTGTTTTTTGTCAATTTGGTATCATCAGCGCACTGTATTTTGTTATATTTGTATTTCACTTTGAAGTTCCCTTTTATTTATTTCAGGTCTTCTTTAGTTTGTTTGTTCACAACACTGTTTTTATAGTTTTACACTTTGAGGCTCCCTTTTATTTCTTTCGGGTCCCCGTTATGTGTAAGCACAGTTACAACTTAATGTTGTAGAAAATGTTTGTGTGAGTTCCTAACGGCTTTTTAGAATCTTCGCCGTTTTTGGTTCAATAATTCGGATAAAGTTCACTCGCGACACTTTGATATTGTGGGGTTTAATATCTTTCGTGTAGTTAATGTTAAAAACTTAACAAACTTAACGCGAGCCCCACGTACTGGGCGCCAATTAACCAACTCGCGAACGCGTGATGGAAAAAAATTTATTTTTTGCAGGAAGAAACTTCCGTATTTATTGAATGCCAAAATAGGACTGAAGTTACAGATATATTCTTAAGCTAAAGTAACGTCAAAGCTTCCGTCTCGTGGTGAAATTAGGATTTGTTTACAATGGAGCGTGGAGACGCAGATCGTGAGAGCGTTGTTTATGATACGCTCTTGATCGAGAATTTGGTTGACACTTGAAGAGTTCTAATTCAGATGGTGACCAAGTGGTCAATATTTACGTTATTGAACTGCGCAGTTTATTAACTGCCTCTTGGAAAAGATTGTTTGCTTAGCGAAAAGCGCTTAGCGAAAGTGCTGACAAATTCGGGTATTGTTTATGTTTTTAAGATACTGGCGCAAGAAGATAGTGCTAGAGCAAAATATGGGTTCCAAAGTGGCTATGAAAACTGTTTACAATTTCCATATTGAATACAGAGGGACCGAGGGTGATAACTTGCATGTATCGGCGTCCCGCTCTAACTTTCGTAACATATTGATTGTCATAAATATCGCATAAAATATGAAATTTAATTTTTGAAAACTATTTTTATTGGTATTTAATTAAATAACTGTAGTTTTCATTTAAGATTATAAGAATAAAAAAATAACCAAAAAAAAGTAATTAAAATAAAAAGTTTCGCCAGCCGGCCGCGCATGGGATTCGAACTCATGCACGCAAGACCGCTGTCCGCCACTCTAACCACTAAGCCACCGCCTCACTTTTATTTCGATCGGCAAAGTTGCATTCTGAGCTAATTCTGTTACCATTCTATGCAAATAAAAAGTTTTGTTAAATGTGCCCGACGCTAGATTCGAACTTCGGTATGATGCGTAAATTGGGTCTTGATATGCGCATAAGTATACGTTCAAATTGAGAATAATTCGGATCATATCTCCCTTATTTTTAGTCCGATTTAAATGAAATTTTCAGAAAACACCCGGTGTATATTGTGTATATTAAATCGTTACTACTAATTTACAGAGGCGGGAAGGGGCGTGGCCAAATTTCAAAAAAACTTTGAAACACTGCAACATACATGGATGTTGTCACAAAATTCGAATACTCTAGCTCTTATAGTTTCTGAGATCCAGGTGTTCATACAGACGGACAGACGGACAGACGGACAGACGGACAGACAGACAGACATCAATCGACTCGGCTGTTGATACTGATTCAGAATATATAAAGTTTATGGGGTCGGAGATGCCTCCTTCTGCCTGTTACGCACAAACTCGTTCCGACAAACACAATAGACCATGAATTTTTTTAAAATCCATGGCCTAAAAAGGAAAACATGTCACACATTGATCGCGGCAGCATTCGATCTCGAACACTGTCAACATCATTGGTCTTCGAATCCGGCACACACTCCACTAAGCTACTACACAAATTCCGCTGCCGCCACTACTGTTTCACAAAAGCAAAAATGCATACATAAATTTATTGCTCTCTTGCCCTACCTAATGCTTATAATTCTTGTCTATTCGCTTTTGTATTGTTTATGCGTTCTTCTTCTTCTATCCGTCAATTAAATTTGTGCGTGTCGTTCGAATAAAAAAATAAGAATATAAAGTTTATATTTTTAAATGCTTAATAATAATCCAAATAATGCAAAATTTTCATTATAAATAACGGAAAATAAATAATACACGGTATACTATAATAATCCATGGCCTTCTACGGTCAGCACCTGACTGTAGCGTTCGACTGGTTTTATCTGTAACAGTAAGTGTCCCCTATATTGGAAGTATTAATTTGCTTCAAAAAATCCTGCCTTTAAGAGGTGACGGCCGCCCAGCCAAACATTTCGTGTTGGCTATGTGATAACGTAGTACACACGAAGTGTGCCGGTTTTTCTGGCCCGACGGCTGATGCCGTAGCCAAGCGCAGTGGGTCGTGTTATTGCTGCGATATGTGTGGAAAGCAAAATTTGTTCGTTTATGCGGCAAACAAAGATTGGATTTCGGGAACTGCCCGGAAGTTTTCGCACACTATCCGACCAGTTCTCAGCGCTCGATTCTTCGTTCAATAACGTTAAGTTATTGAACTAATCCCCGAATCGAAAAAAATCGACGGCATGGAGGGGCCAATTATCACCACCCAGCTCCCTATAATTGACCAGCCAGATACGCCAATGACACAGGCGTTAATGTCGTTCACCAATCCCCCGATGGTAACGATATCTGCGGCTAAATCAATTTCGATTCCCGAAAATGTCATTGAGTGTATGCAACCATTGACGCCTAAATGTTCCGTTATGTCCGCTGTGGTTTCGTTGCCCGTGCCACAGGAAATAGTGTTACCCAAGGCGTGTTCAAGTTCTGGTTTACCAGGAGAGAACCTCTGCTCTGGAAATATACCTGAGGCGCCTAAAAAGATTATAGGTGTTCCACAAAAGAAACAAATTTTTGTGTCTAGGCTTGCCCCTGATCTCACATCAAATGATGTTAAAGCTTTTATTCAAGCTTAAATTCAAGCCGTTGATGTAAAAGTGGAAACATTTAAGTTTTCTTGTGAGATGGACATATCTTCCTTCAAAATAAGTGCCCCAAATGAAACTCTTAGGCATTATATGTTCGGCTCAATTTTGGCCGGAACATGTAATGGTCAAAGAGTTTGAGGAAAAAGAAAAATCGCCTACCGATTAAACTTCCTTTGCCCTCTCTAGCAACAGCCCAAATAAAATCATACAAAACCAGTCGAACGCTACAGTCAGGTGCTGACTGTAGAAGGCCATGGATTATCATGGTAGACCTTATATCATTTACTTTGCGTTATATGAAAATTTTGCATTATTTGGATTATTATTAAGCATTTAAAAATATAAATTTTATATCTTTATTATTTTATTCGAACGACACGCACAAATTCAATTGCAGGCAGAAGAAGATGAACGCATAAACAATGCAAAAGCGAAAAAACAAGAATTTTAAGCATTAGGTAGGGCGAGAGGGCAATAAGTTTACGTATACATTTTTGCTTATGTCAAACAGTATTGGCGGCCGCGGAAGTTGTACAGTAGCCTAGTGGAGTGTGTGCCGGATTCAAAGACCATGTTTTTTTCGTCTTTCTTTTCCTTTCAATAATTTAAAAGCTTAACAATAATATTTTAATTTTTTGGTAGGCAACATACATATTTAATTAGAACACTTTTATAAACTTTGCCGAATGTTACACAAATCTGACAGTTGCGTACATACGCCGAATACGGCAATTGATGTGTGTTAGAGAGAAATATAAATGTGCAAATGCAGACATGCATGTATCGACGTCCCGCTCTAACTTTCGTAACATATTGTTTGTCTTAATATCGCAAATATATGAAATTTAATTTTTGAAAACTATTTTTATTGTTATTTAATTAAATAACTGTAGTTTTCCTTTTAGCTTATAAGAATAAAAAAAAAAACCAAAAAAAAGCAATTAAAATGAAAAGTTGCACCTTCCTTCCCCCCCGCGTACGGGACTCGAACTCACGCACGCACACACAAAATCTTTTAGGACCACCGTCCGCCACTATAACCACTCAGCCAATGCCTCGTTTTTAGTTCAATCGGCAAAGTTGCATTATGATCCAATTCTGTTACCATTCTATGCATATAAAAAGTTTTGTTAAATGCTGTGTGCCCAACGCTAGATTCGAACTTCGGTATGATGCGTAAATTGGGTCTTAATATGCGCATAAGTATACGTTCAAATTGAGTTTAATTCGGATCATATCTCACTTATTTTTAGTCCGATTTAAATGAAATTTTCAGAAAACATCCGTGGAAAGGTATATGTCGAGTGAGATGTACAACTTTTGTTGTTGGGTCTATATTGTGTATATAAAATCGTTATTACTGATTTACAGAGGCGGGAAGGGGCGTGGCAGAATTTCAAAAAAACTTTGAAACACCTGGATATACACGAATGTTGTCACAAAATTTTATGGCTCTAGCTCTTATAATTGCTGAGATCCAGGCGTTCATACAGACGGACAGACGGACGGACGAACAGACGGACAGACAGACATGGCTCAATCGACTCGGCTGTTGGTACTGATTCAGAATATATATAGTTTATGGGGTCGGAGATGCCTCCTTCTGCCTGTTACGCACAAACTCGTTCCGACAAACACAGTAGACCATGAATTTTTTTAAAATCCATGGCCTAAGAATTTTTTTAAAATCCATGGCCTAAATATGGCGAGCGAGCGTAATAAACTTCAGCCAGGATATAAGAAGCAAACAGTGAAAGAAAATTTACAAAATAAAGTAATAATTAATAAAAATATTAAGTTTTAACCAATTTATTTAATATTTTTTTTAATGTTTTAGCATGAATATTTTATTATTCATATATGTATATATATTGCATAAGCTCAACAATTAAACTCAACGCTGCACATACAATCTTGCGCATGCATAAGTTCTTAAAAGTAAGTAATATGAAATTTGAAACGCTCAAGCAATGCAATAAAGTGCATGATTGTTGTGTAACGATATCATTTTTCTTGTATGCACCCAAAACATGTTTTTTTTTATACTCTGCTTTTGTTTATTGAATCTTCTTGTATAAGAACTAACAATAAGTTAAAAAAAAAAAAAAAATAACTCTAAGAAGTATTTTTTTCTTAGAAGTTGTATTATTTTTCCAACTGTTCTATGATTAAAATTTCTTCGCTGGGTTTGTAGGTCCTTTCGCCGGAGACGCGAACGGCTGCTGAGCTGGATAAGACCTCTCGCTAGGTGGTTGGGGTGCGAATAAAGCTTGCTATGGTATTTTTCCTTAAGTTCCGTAATTGCATTGATATCTGATGGGATATTTAAGTCTCTATGGGTGTTTTCATTCCGAACGTACCACGGTGCCTCAGTGATGGTTCACAGAATCTTTGATTGTGCTCGCTGTATGATGTCAATATTGCTGTTAGTGGAATTGTCCAATAACTGTGAGCCATAGGTCCAGATAGATTTCAATATAGAATTGTAGAGTAAGACCTTGTGATCTAGGCTGAGCGGAGAACCAGAGTTGGTGAGCCAGTGTAACTTGTTTGAGTTTAAGTTGAGGTTTTTTTTTTTTGTTTAGTTTAAACGTCATATGCATTTGCATTTTTGCTCGTTTACTTGTATTCGCCAGTCAGAGAGCCACTTCTCAATGCCGATGAGGTGCAATGCCAGCTATGCTTGTGCTTGGATAAGGGACCTTGAACGGTTAAGGATAACTGTATCGTCGGCAAATGTGGATACCGTTAGCGAATATTTGAAGCGATGTTGGATGTATAGATGAGGTATAAGGTTGGCCCAAGAACGCTGCCTTGGGGGACTCCAGCCTCAATTATATGATCAGTGGCAGTGGCAGTGTTGCACCGCACTGCAAACTTTCTGTCATAGAGGTTAGACTTTAGTAGTTTGTGTGTGCCTTCGGGTAGGGCTGTTTTAATTTTAAACATCAGGCCGTCGAGCCAGACTCTGTCGAATGGTTGGGATACGTCTAAAAATACTGCTCTACAGTATTCGCGATTTTCAAATGCACCACCATTGTTCACCACTATTGCATATTACAGCTTCGTTATTTTCAAATTTCGTGTGGTGACCGTATTTGCTGCTTTGGAACATACAGACGTCTCTCATTGTTATTTTCCGATTTTCAGTATGCAAAGTCACAGTTCCTACACCAGGCGACTCAATAGATTTATCTGCAGCTAACATGATCGTGGTATTATTTTCACTAATATTTGAAAATTTAGTTTTGTCACAACACTTGTGTGAAGTAGCGCCACAGTCAAGGCACCACAAATTTTTTCTGTGCTTAACAACACTGCTATGCATTAAAAAAATTGATTGTTCGTTCTCTTTTTATACCCTTCGACCATTGAAAATGGTCAAAAAAGGGTATACTAACTTTGTGCAAATGTATGTAACTGGCAGAAGGAGGCGTGGGAGACCCCACAAAGTGCATATATTCTTGCTTAGGATCACAAGCCAAGTCGATTAAGCCATGTCTGTCTGTCTGTAGGGATGTCTGGATGTCTGTTTTTCCGGATGTCTGGATGTGCAGATGAACACACAGATCTCATCTATTATAAAAGCTAGAGACACGAAATTTGGCATGAAGGTTTTTGTTTATCCGGGACAGGTGAAGTTTATTTCAAATGTTGGGTGCCACGCCCCCCGCCCACGCAAATCAATAATTTACTCTTTTAAGCTGATTTGCGAGCGACATATAAAAGATACAACATTCTGAGTAAGACCATACCTTAGCTAATTATAATACCAACATAACGTCAAAATTCCAATCTGATCGGACAACAAACACAGAAGGTTTTAAACAAAAACCATGTTCGCTTTGATTTTGTATACAGACCAGCAAGCTGTGACGCCATTGCAATGCTCATGTAGGAAAGAAAAGGAAAGAGAATGCGAGCGCGTAGCGCCATCTGTTGTTCTTCTCTTCTTTTCTATGCACACGCATTTTTTGCATTCAAACGCACACACACACACACATACATACATTTGTGCTTGCCCAATACAATGATACACGCATATACACGTATTCATACACAGACGCATACAAAGGCTTACATTACGATATTTCTATTAAGTAGAAGTATTGTACAATTATTGACTCTACGTTTCAAAAAGGTCGAAGGGTATTCCACTGTCGCGTGCCGCTCGACTGTTGCTCTTGTTCTTTTTTCTCTTCTTTTTTTTTTAGGCAATATATTTTAAAAAAATGCATGGTTTTTGTGTTTGTCAAAACGCAAATCTGCGTAACAGACAGAAGGAGGCTTCTCCGACCCCATACAGTATATATATTTTGAATCAGTATCAAGAGCCGAGTCGATTAAGCCACGTCTGTCTGTCTGTCTGTCCGTCTTTCTGTCTGTATGAACACCTGAAACTCAGAAACTATACGAGCGAGAGTCTTCAAATTTTATGATAACATCCGTGTATCTTGCAGTGTTTCAAAGTGTGGAAGCTTAAATATACAAGTAGTACACTCGATGTTTTTAGCACTTCCTCTTTATTTGACACACTCAACAAGAATGCCCCTTAATGTTATATTTACATAGGTTTAACATAAGCTTAACATTGGTTTTACAAACGCTTAACATAGTCATCGTGTTATATAAGTATCGATATATTAGTGTGACCCTCTACCAGCCCACTACAATTCGGCCCCTGATCCTGGTTTCTCATACGCTAAACATCTATGTTGTAACAATTTCTTCATATTTATGGTAAACTTATCGAATAACAGTTATTTGGTATGAATTTTCTTTTTTCGTTTTCCTATCCAAGGTCTTATGTTTTGAGCACTCCATACACCCTGGTATGGATTTCGTTTATATCTTCCTTTAGCAAGAACCTGTCATTACGAAGTATTTTAGCAATTACGTACGGGCCCTTGTTCTTTGGCATCAACTTCCTAGCAACTCTCGCAGTACTATCAAAATTTTTCACCATTACGTAGTCTCCTTTACTATATTCCCTAGGCTTTTTCTTTGTTTTATCATAGTATGTTTCGTTATACGCCTGTGCACAGTGGTCGGCTTTGCACGGGAGAACGGCCATAAATACTTCTAGTTCAAATAGAAGTAAGCGCTTGATCCCCAAGCTTAAAACTTTTTGACAGAAGCTTTGCCATGACTTTAGCTACCCTTAGTTTAAAAATATTTTTGTAACCTGAGTCTTAATTTTGCGATAAAAAAAAAGTTCAAAAAACATATAGAAACATATATCGCATGACCCGATCATGAGCCCCCAATTTTTTTTTGCACCTTAAAAATCTTTCCAGTTTTTTGAGGTTAAATCAAAACTTAGACGTCTAGTGTAAGTTTTGACTTCGGATTCGGGCTAAGAAGGCCAAAATACATATTAAAACATATATCGCTTGCCCTGATCAGGGCATTTTTTAATTTGGGGGATATAAAAGGGGTTTTCAGTTTTTTGAGGTTATGTCGAAGTCCAGACGTGATGGCGAAATTTTGACGGATTCTGATTCAGCTACACAAAATAGGTACATATAACTGCATATGCTGCATACCCAGATCATGAAACTTTTATTTTTTTTGTGGGCCTGTGTTATTATTTAACATTATGCGGATATAAATTTTATACGGTTTTCAAACAACTTGCGCAAATTGAATTGACGAACGGAAAAAGAAAAAAGCGTAGTCAATGCAAAAGAGAATTAACAAGTGGCGAAAGACAGAGCGGCGGCTTTGCGTGGTTTATTTTTAGGTTTTTATGACGCAATATAATAAATAGTGTTGCTGCATATGGTTTCTCACTTCTCAGTTTTTTTTGTTGGTACATGACAGAAACTCCAAATGTAAGTGTATATAGTACATACAAGTTAATTACTTGCAAGATGCAAAGTAAAACAAGACAAACACGACAAACAATGGACGACGAAACACATATATAAATTTATGATAGTCTATCAAAATACATAAAACTTCTTGAAGACTTGCCTAAGATCTGCAAGGCATTTTAAAATGAGGCACACATTTTTTTAGGAGCGCTTTGAATCCTTCCTTCTCTACACACCGCACTGGCATGTTATCTTTGCAAATTATAAAGATGATTGCGTCAATAATTTCTTTAGTCTTATACCCATCATCTTAAATGAAAGTAAAGATACTTTTTTGTTTTTAAAATACACACAGGTTTTAAACACACTTACCTTTAAACGCCCAGCAATCTTAAACGACTCGGCTATGGTGAGGACATTTTCGAAGTTTGTAGACGGCTGTAGCGGCGCCTGAAGAAACATCTTTTTGAAAACAGCTAGAAGTATGCAGCAGTTTTTTTATTATTCCAGTATCCCAAAGTAGATTCAATTTCATTGAGTTCGCCTTTGCTGTCACGTGTGATAAATAAAATTTTTATTTTATTTTCTCGGTTTTGGTAATTTGCGATTTTCAAGCCTATTTTTAATTGTGCACCTGCACAATATCTCTTTTTAGCCACTGCACAGCGGTGGTGACTCGCAGTAACGGTACTTACAATAGATAGCTCAACCGCAACGGCGCTTTGTACGCCCCTCGCCCTGCGCTTTGCGCAAGGGAGAAATTGTTGTTACAATGGAGACTAAAACATCAAGCCTCACTAGTGAAAAACTAGTTGAGATGAGAAGCCCTGCAGAAATTCGATCATTAATTACAAAGAACTCATCTTTATCAAGAGATATCTTACCGCTTCAAGCAGTGTGCTCTACTTCTATGGCAACACCTAGCAGTACAACACCAATGTTACCTGCTCCATCTCCACGACCCAAGCTAACTGTTCTACTACCAACTCCTACAATGTAGCAAGTTCTAATTCGTCCCCAATAATGTCTCTCGGAATACCAACGATTCCTGAAACTGCACCTCTTATCAATCAAATGGGCGATGGTATAAATAAGTGTCCGTTCCAGATCCAATCAGGCAGAAAACGTAAAGGAATCTTTAATACTGTTGAAGCAGAACAGAAAACTAAGAAGCAGGCTTCTCAGCCACAGAAGTCAACACCCTCCTCGTCCTTGCTCAGTAATAACCGATTTGCGGCATTAGCTGAAGAAAAAGATAAAATAATGGAAGAAGACCTTACTGAAAATTTTCCTGATGAAGTAGAAACTACTCCAGCTGCCGATATTAGAAGCAGGCTGTCTCTAAATACGGTCTATAAGCCTCCAGCTATTAGTGTTCCAAACATCAGCAACACCCACTCACTGGAACAGGCCTTGAATTCGTCTGCAGTTGCAAATAATTACACCATAAGAACCTCGAAATTCGGCGTGTCACGTATTTACACAACCAACTCTGATGCTTTCCGCGCTGTGGTTAGGAAATTATCTTCCCTTAATTGCAAGTTTTGGCATCACCAACTTAAAGAGGACAAACCCTTCAGAGTTGTACTAAAGGGAATGCACGCAAGTGTACCAAAGGCACAAATTGAGAAAGCTTTTGCTGACCTCGGTTACAAAGTTCTCAATATATATTGTTCGAGAAAAGGAGACTGGCATAACGAGGATATTTGTGATACTGATGACGAAACGAATTTCAATCATAAGTCCAGGCAAAATATATTCTTTGTTAACTTAAAACAAGCTCCAAAAATTTCAGAAGTTTTAAAGGTAACGCAACTTGGTAGACAAGAGTCACCATAGAACGAGCGCGTCGCAGGAACGAAATGCTACAATGCCTGAGATGCCAGATTTTTGGGCACTCCAAAAACTATTGCCTCCAGGACCCAGTCTGCGGCAAGTGTGCTGCACAAGCGTCAATTATTTGTGTATTAACTGCGGTGGCGATCATGCTTCAACGGAGAAAGTCTGCCCCGTCAGAATGGAAAAATTTAAGAAGCTCAAGCCAAACCCAAGGCTCCCTACCTTCGTTGCTAGTGGCAATTCCGTCAGTACTAAAAAAGGTGACACATTTTCTCGTGGGTTCATTCCGCATGAGGCTATCAGAAGCACTACCTTTTACGCTGCAATCTCCGGAAGATTTAGGCCTTGGCAAAAAGTTCCAATTGCTAGAAAATGCTATTAGAGATATTAACTCGAGAATGGACAAAATGTTCAAACTTATTGAGGAGACTGTGGAATCCAACAAGGCATTTCGTGAACTGGTTCAGGTTCTCATTTCACGGACTTCCAAATGACTCAACCTATAATTAGAATCGGATTGTGGAATGCTCGTGGACTAGCTAGGATCTCTGAGGAACTTCGATATTTTCTAAGCATGCCAAAAATTGATATCATGTTTGCCACGGAAACACATGTGAGGGAAGGACAGCGCATCTTCTTACCTGGTTACACAAGCTACCATGCCGTCCACCCCAGTGGAAACAGTAGAGGAGGTGCCACTGTCATCGTGCGCTCCGCCTTAATTCATTGTCCCCTGCCTCCAATCTCAGCCTACAACATGCAAATAGCGAGTGTGCAACTGGAAACTTCAGAAGGATCGGTTTCATTAGCATCTGTGTATCTTCCACCCAGGGAGCGTTTGATAAAAGCTGATGTTAAGTCTCTTTTTGAACGCTTGGCGGAGATTACAATGCCAAACACAGCTGGTGGGGTAACACTAGAGCCTGCTCAAGAGGCATACTCATACAAGAAGTAGTCGCAAATAGCCATTACCAAATTTTGGTAACAGGAGAGCCAACATTTAACTCCTCAAACACGCTGATAGCCCCCCGCACTGGATTTCTTTGTAACCAAGGGCTACTCCATTTTAGAGATTTACCATCCGTACTCTGCACGATCTATCTTCAGATCACATCCCTTTGCTAGCTGATCTATATGCTAATCCGGTGAACAAACCCCAACGCCCCAGTGTACTTTCCCGTGGTACTAATGTCGAGGTTTTTTTCTGAACTGATCGACCTAAGCATAGAAATTCAAGGACCAGAAGGTATTGACAATGCAATAAACATATTTATGGAAAACCTTAAACAAATAGCAGCTCATGCTGCTCCAAGTTTTCCACAAAACGTGCAAGCTTTTACACAGCGTCTACCCTCTGTGATAATTGACCTCCTGCGCCTAAAAAGACATGTCAGAAGGGAACTCGCCAGAACTGGAGATGCCCGTATCCAGAGGATTTACAGAAGGTTATGTAATCGTCTACACAAAGTTCTGACCCTCAGTAAACAGCACCAAATAGACGACCTATTGGAGAACTTGGACCCAGATGCTATCTCCTCCAAATACTCGCTATGGAGAATCACAAAAAGGTTTAAGTTCCAGGCTTCTCAGAAATCTGCTATAAGATGTGCTTCTGGTGGTTGGTATCGTACTTCACAGGAAAAAGCGGAAGAATTTGCAAGCAACTTAGAGCAACGATTCACGCCGCACGCATTTGCCGATGCAAATCATTGCCAACAGGTTGCGGAATCTCTTGAAACGCCATTTCAAATGGTACTACCAGCGGATCCTGTAACCCTTGACGAAGTAAAATAAATCGTTGCTATGCTGAAGCCAAAAAAAGCTCCGGGTCATGACCTTCTTGACAACAGAACTATACGAATCTTGCCAGATCAAGCTTTACGGTTTCTGGTTATCATTTTTAACAGCGTTCTTTATGAAGGTTACTTCCCTAAAGTCTGGAAGTCTGCTAATATAATTCTAATACTGAAACCTGCTGCCTTCTCTTGGCAAAATTATGGAAAGGTTGATCCTCAACAGACTGAGGGATGTCGAGGCTGCAGAAAGGGCGATCCCTGACTTCTAATTCGGATTTCGGACTCAACATGGCACGCCTGAACAACTCCAGAGTTGTAAATTTTGCGCTTGAAGCCCTTGAAATGAAAGAGTATGCGGTTGCAGCTTTCTTGGATATCCAACAAGCTTTTGACAGAGTGCGGCATCAGGGACTTTTATACAAGGCAAAACAAATCTTAACACCACAACTATTCCAGATTGTAAACAGCTATTTGTTAGGACGTTCTGTGTAACGACAGATGGATTTAAATCGTCCGTTCAAGTCATACAAGCGGGAGTTCCTCAAGGAAGTGTGCTTGGCCCCACTTTGTACTATATTTTCACCGCGGACATGCCCACCCAGACAGCAGTCACTGGTTTAGTCCGGGAAGATGTGCTGATCGCGACATATGCTGATGACACCGCGATTCCTACAAAAAGCTCCAGTATCAGCGAGGCGTCAGGAGCTCTGCAGGAGTACCTGGATGCATTTCAGAACTGGGCAGATATGTGGAACGTGTGTATTAATGCTGACAAATGTGCAAATGTTACATTTACTAACCGGATAAGCAGTTGCCTTCCTGCTTCTCTTAAAGGAAGGGTGATTGACCATAAATCCTCATACAAATACCTTGGAGTGATTCTCGATAGAAGCTTAACCTTCGGAAGGCATGTTACGGCGGTACAGCACTCTTTTAAGAAAAAGGTTTCTCAGATGTCATGGCTAATTGCTGCTTCCAACAAACTCTCACTCTCTAACAAGATTAGAATTTATAAAAGTATTTTAGCGCCTGGTCTATTTTACGCTATACAAGTGTATGGAATCGCTGCCAAAACGCACCTTAAGGAAGATCACAGGTGCTCCTTGGTATATGAGGACAAGAGATATTGAACGTGACTTGAATGTGCCAAAAATTGGAGACAAAATGCTGGTGATAGCGAAAAAGTATAACGAGCGACTACAATCTCATCAAAATACCCTAGCCAAGCGACTTAGCATGGCCGCTGAGAGTTATGCCAGTCAAAGAAACAGAAAGAGAAGAAGACTAAAACGACACCACCCTCAAGAACTAGTTGAACGGCACTTGACTTAACAGAGTTCCTTGTAAATATATAATACTCCATAAGCATTCCACCTCCCTAATACACTTACCATTTAATCTTTGTAAATACCACAGAACTTAATAACCGTTTAATACTTACAGATTAGGTTAAGTTGCCCAAATGGGTAATACAAGTAGTGTCCTAGTCCAATAAAATATTAATATTTTTGTTTAAAAAAAAAAAAAAAAAAAAACAAGAGCAACAGTCGAGCGGCACGCGACAGTGGAATACCCTTCGACCTTTTTGAAACGTAAAGAGTCAATAATTGTACAATACTTCTACTTAATAGAAATATCGTAACGTAAGCCTTTATATGCGTGTATATGCGTGTATCATTTCATTGGTCAAGCACAGATGTATGTATATGTGTGTGTGCGTTCGAATGCAAAAAAAAATGTGCATAGAAAAGAAGAGAAGAAAAACAGATGGCGCTACGCGCTCGCATTCTCTTTCCTTTTCTTTCCTACAAGAGCATTGCAATGACGTCACAGCTTGCTGGTCTGTATACAAAATCAAAGCGAACAAGGTTTTTGTTTAATAACTTCTGTATTTGTTGTCCGATCGGATTAGAATTTTGACGTTGTGTTAGTATTATAATTAGCTAAGTATAGTCTTACTCAGTCTTACTTATATGGCGCTCGCAAATCAGCTAAGAAGATGAAATTATTGATTTGCGTGGGCGGGGGGCGTGGCACCCAACATTTGAAATAAACTTTACCTGTCCCGGATAAACAGAAACCTTCATTCCAAATTTGGTGTCTCTATCTTTTATAATAGCTGAGATCTGTGTGTTCATCTGGACATCCAGACAGCCAGACAGCCAGACATCCAGACATCCGGGCAGACAGACAGACGTGGCTTAATCGACTTGGCTAGTGATCCTGAGCAAGAATATATATACTATGTGGGGTCTCCCACGCCTCCTTCTGCCTGTTACATACATTTCCACAAAGTTAGTATACCCTTTTTTGACCATTTTCAATGGTCGAAGGGTATAAAAAGTATCCGAAAGTAGGCAACAGTTTTTTTTTTTTTTTTTGGATCGCAAGCTATTGCATTGGATAAGAGGTTGTGAGATCAGATAAAAGCTTGGCTCTGCAGTGCAGAAAAAGTTCAGTTTAGCTTTTAGAACCAAGCCAGAGCTGGTTTAGAAATAAATAAACATTATTTAATTAAGTAGAAATTATAGGGAAAAACGATTTTTGCGCAGCTCAAGTTCTAAAAGAAAAGATAATTTTTTTGAGGAAATATTATGCATGGGCAGTCACCAAAATAACAAATATTAATAATATTCTACCAGCATGCCACATTTTTCCAGGATTCGGAAGATCGATCTTTCGTCGATGGAAGTAACCAGCGGTGAGTTCGTTCCATACACACTTTATTATTTTTATTCGTATTGATTCGTAAAAAACTACATGAGCTACCAAATAAAACATATTTTTTTAATGAATTTAAAAAAACACATGAGCTACCAAATTAAAATATTTTTATATATGAATTTGTCGTAAAGCAAAGAAAAATGAAAAGACATAATCAGTGAAAAGATAATTTTTATAAAGCTCTTTCTTGCTCTGTTCAAAGCTCAGAACCATATGGCTAGCAACTAGCATTTTATATTGATTAAGTTTTTATTATATTCCTACTCTAGCATGCTACGATATTCTTTTAGTAATTTTTCATAATTTTTTTTGGATATACGCACGAACATTTGTGAATTTGTGAATTAATTAATGAAATATCTACACGTTACAAATACATATACATCTCCTTACTCTCCCTACTTCTGGCTCCCAATTTTAGAGTTTTTTAGGTGTTTCCGCTGTTCCATAGCCCTACTCTGATGGACGATTCCTTGTACTCCTACACTGCAGCGAATCTAGGATGATAATGTCGTTCAGCTAAGTTAGTAGCAATTGAACTCATGCTGATGATTCCGCGGTTGTAGGGGACAAAGGGGTCACCAGAGTTATGCTCCCAGGTGGGTGACCATAGGTAGGGTGGGCACAAGCGACCACAACAACACCTGTGGCTTCGCGTTTGCCATTATGTTTTGTTCGTTTTCCGATATTCAATTCTGTCTCTTCTACCTTTGAATCGATTATAAAGCTCTTCCGGTTCTTTTTACTAGCTTTCTTAATGTCGCAGCACGTTAACTCTATTCTTGATAATAATAAGTTAGTGTAGCGGGAAAACGATCTGGCCAAGTAAAACCACCACCCCCAAAGCCGACGAGCTAGAGCCGGAAACTAAAACGTGCCACGCAAGCTCAGATCGTCAAAAAAAACCCTATACCGTTGCACGTTACACAGCTAAGAATAACAAGAGCAACAGTCGAGCGGGACGCGACAGTGGGATACCCTTTGACCTTTTATTACATGTTAAGAGCCCATAATTGTACGATACTACTACTTAATAGAAATATCGTAACGTAAGCCTTTACATGCGTGTTTATATGAATACGTGTACCTTCTGCTCAAATATAAACGAGACTTTATCCATAACTCGACAAGGACATATGGCCATACTTTTTTTTGCTTAGGTTGGCAGGACTGTTATATGTTTACATGTCAAATTTGAGCGCGATCTGTCGCACAGTTTTTTTTTTTTACGGCACTATAAACAAGTCAACCTCGAGTGCGTTTTTCGAATTTTACTATAGACATTAACGTTGAGCAAAGAGTTTGTTTGCAAATTTTGTTATTCCAATGGAATAAGTGCGACGGACGCAATGAAAATGTTGCAGAAGACATATGGGGAGTCTTGCCTATCACGTGCACGTATTTTTGATTGGCATAAGTCGTTCCCGCAACGTCAATAAACGAAGAAAACGTCGAAAAAGTAAAGAAAATTGTGTTGGAAAATCGTCGTGTGACTGAAAGAGAGATAGCTAGTGAGCTCAACATATCAAATGGATCAGCTCATAGCATTATTCACGATATTTTGGGCATGAGACGTGTGTCTGCTGGACTTGTTCCAAAAATTGCTCATACGTCTCGTCTGTGACATTTTTCTTTTCCCTAAACTCAAATTGCCGCTTCTTGGAAAGCATTTTCAGTCGATTGAAGTCATAAAAGAGAATTCGAAGAAGGAACTGAAAGCCATACCTAAAGTGGTGTACCAGAAGTATTATGAAGATTGGAAAAAACGTGGCATATGTGTATCGCCTCTAATGGTGACTATTTTGAAGGGAATAAAATAGATATTGAAGAATAACACAGCCCCACAAAAAAAAAAAGTGTCATGATCTGGGTATGCGGCATATGCAGTTATATGGATTTTGGGTCGCTGATTCCGAATCCGGCGTCAGAATTTCGCCATCACGTCTGGATTTTGACATAACCTCAAAAAACTGAAAAACCTTTAAATATCCCCTAAAAGATATAGAATTCTGATCTGGGCATGCGATATACGTTTTAATATGTATTTTGGCCTTCTTAGCCCGAATCCGAAGTCAAAATTTAAACTAGACGTCTAAGTTTCGATTTAACCTCAAAAAACGCAAAAAATTGTTGGAGCCCCATAAAATAATGGGGGGTCATGATCGAGTCATGCGGTATATGTTTCTATATGTTTTTCGACCTTCCAAATCCGAATCTGTAGTCAAAACGTGCCTATCACGTCGGAATTTCATTCTAACCTAAAAAATTTTTCAAAAACTTTCGAAATTTTAAAAATATTTTTAATTTTAGATTAGGGTATCTTTGAATATGATATAAAAAAATTTTCCCGTTGATACAAGTCCTTTTGACCGTTATTTTATCACATTTTTAAACAGGTTTATATGAGTAATGATTTTTTACTTTAAAACTTTAATTTAGTAATTAAAAAACAAAAAATGAAAACGTGACTGTACATAATTGACCAAATGCCATAATCCGTAATTAAAAAATTTCAAAATTTTGAAAGTTTTTCAAAAATTTTTTAGGTTAGGTTGAACTTCCGACGTGATAGGCACGTTTTGACTTCAGATTCGGATTTGGAAGGTCGAAAAACATATAGAAACATATACCGCATGACTCGATCATGACCCCCCATTATTTTATGGGGCTCCAACAATTTTTTGCGTTTTTTGAGGTTAAATCGAAACTTAGACGTCTAGTTTAAATTTTGACTTCGGATTCGGGCTAAGAAGGCCAAAATACATATTAAAACGTATATCGCATGCCCAGATCAGAATTCTATATCTTTTAGGGGATATTTAAAGGTTTTTCAGTTTTTTGAGGTTATGTCGAAATCCAGACGTGATGGCGAAATTCTGACGCCGGATTCGGAATCAGCGACCCAAAATCCATATAACTGCATATGCCGCATACCCAGATCATGACACTTTTTTTTTTGTGGGGCTGTGTAATCAAAGCGAACAACGTTTTTTATTTAATAACGTCTGTGTTTGCTGTCCGATCGGATTGAAACTTTGACGTTATGTTGGTATTACAATTAGCAAAGTTTGCTTTTACTAAGAATGTTGTATATTTTATATGTCGATCACAAATCAGCTTAAAAGATTAAATTTAAAATAAACTTCATTTGCGCCAGGTAAACAGAAACATTCATACCAAATTTGGTCTCTGTAGTTTTTATAATAGCTGAGATCTGTGTGTTCATCTGGACATCTGGACATCCGGACACCCGGGACATCCGGACAGACATTGCTTTTCAATGGTCGAAGGGTATAAAAATAAAAAGACTTTACAGTTCAAGTAAGAACAATGACTTTATAAGCTTTAATCCAATTTGCAACTGATTACCGTAAGCTGTCCCCAACAAGCTGTGGGTCTTGGCTGTGAGCTGCGGTGCCCTTGGTGGCAGAGAATCGAAGTCGGCTTCGCTGTTTCCCATAGGCCACGACATCGGCTGATATTATGTTGGTCGAATTGTTATAGTATATTTGGAACCACATGCATTGGTAGGAACGGAAGCGATTACCAAACAGATTCTTAGAATTCTGCTTTGTAGCTCGGCGCGTGAGTTACCAACCGTGGCTTGCAGGGTAGCAATATTTTAATTAGAGACATATCTTTTCTGCGAAACTGTTTAAAGAAAACACGTCTACTCTCGATGGACATTACAATAGTAATGAATTTTTATTGGCATATGCATATGCTTCATTATATGTATGTATGGTGTTCGCAGACACCTCTTATATATATATATGTATATGTATGTGTGTATGTATTTTTTTTTTTTTTTTTTATACATAATCGGAGGAAACTATTAAAAAATCTTCGTAAGATACCACCTAGATGGCATGCACGATTCATAGCCCTACTGGTAATACAGATAGGGTTACGCCTACGTACTAAAAAGAAAAACCTCCTTACGCTCGACAGTCCTTAAAGCGCTCACCGGAACTGCCAGTTAAGGTAATACTTCGGTGAGCAGGATGTGATGTCAGGTCGCACTCCCACTTAGAATGCGTAGCATAAAGCGCGCTCCTTGGCGAGTATTAGTTATTCTTAACTCATTAACTCATTAACTCTTTAACTCTTTAGTCGCCTTTTACGACAAGCCGAGCTCGCTGAGGTGGAATTCTAACCCCATCACCACACAGGGTTTAAGCTCCTAACTTATTAACTACCTATTTACCTAGCTGATCTGTTCAGCTCCTCGTCGGCTCGAACCCTCTTCATCATTTTAATGATGATGCCATGCCCCAGCTCCCATGCGGCTTTGTTCGCCAACATGGCAAAGAGCAGGGCCCTAGGGCTGAGCGGCACTCCAGACAGAGATCCTAGCTGTTCTCTCTCCAGTGAGAAACGGGAACAATGCATAAGGACATGTTCCGCTGTTCAGCAGCGTCGGTGCAGTAAAGGCACTGGGCTGAGTCTACATGGCGAAACCGAAATAGGTAGGCCCGGAAACAGCCGTGGTCGGTGAGGAACTGGGTCAGGTGGTAGTCCACTACTTTGTGTTGGCACTCTGCCCATTCCGCTAGTACTGGGATGAGCTGGTAGGTCCATCGCCCCAGGTGCGACGCTTGCCATTTAGCTTGCCACTCTCTCATCAACCACTATTGGGACTCAACCCGAGGAACGCCATCTCGGATTAAGCCCAGTGCCTTGATCTCCAGTTCTATAGGCGGCATGCCTGCCAGAGCAAGTGATGCGTCTTCGGATATGGTCCTAAATCTTTTAATGAGCCTTAGGGCCATAGTCCGCATCACCGATCGAGCGCCTTTAAGGTATGACTCTTATAGGTGGCTTTGCTCCAAATAGGAGCAGTTTAAAGAAAAGTGGCTTTTGCCACCGCCACTAGCAGCTTGCGAGCCGGCATCCTGGGATCACCTACGTTGGGCATGAGTCTAGCCAGGGAAGCAGATGTTATCCCAGCCTTCCTACTCGCATATATCGCGTGATCCTTAAAGGAGAGCTTGTGGTCTATAAGAAAACCCAGGTACTTTAGTGATCTCGCTGAGGTCACCTGAAAACCATTAACGGTGACCTGCAGGGTCTCCACGGATTTCCTGCTGCTCAACAGGACAGCCTCAGTTTTGTGAGCCGCAATTTTGCAGGCCGACCTTTCCCAACCAGCCGATAGTTGAGCTTATCGTCGTGTTGCATTTTACCTGTAGCTCTGACAGTGTCTTGGCGACCGCTGTTATTGCCACATCATCTGCAAAGCAGTGCAATTCTGCTCCTAATGGTTTGCTGATGCCCAAGATCCCATTGTACATGACGTTCCACAGGATCGGACCAAGTACCGATCCTTGGGGAACACCTGACGAAATTCGGTAGCTTCTCGGGCCGGCTTCCGTGTCGAACCAAAGGACACGGTCCCTGAAGTAACTACCTACAGCGATCCTCAGATACTCTGGGATGCCCATGTTGTGCATAGCCCCTAAGATCGTGGACCATCTTGCAGTGTAAAAGGCGTTTTTGACGTCCAGCGTGACGATAGCGCAGTACTCCTTCCTACCGCCAAGCCATCTGTCACCGTCGAGAGCGTTTTTACCGATGTCTACAACAGCCGAGAGGGCATCAAGGGTACTTTTCCCCGAAAGCCGTTCTGCTGTCTACTCAGGCCGTTGGGGCTCTCTGTTATTACTTCTATGCGAGCGTACAGGATACGCTCGAATAGCTTACCTACTATATCCATCAGACTTAGTGGGCGGAAGTTGCATGCACCATGTGCTTGCCTCTTACCATTCGGCAATAACACCAGTTTTTGGCTTGGGAAAGACCCCGTCAATGAGACACTGCTGGAAAGTGTCCCTGAAGATTTCGGGTCTGGCCAGCGCCACAGTCTTAATCACTGCTCCCGGAATCTCATCCAGGCCAGAAACTTTGTTAGCCTTTATGCGCCTAGCTGCCTCGACTACTTCCCTTACTGAAACGCAAGGGAAGGGAGACGCAGGGGAATTTTCTGGTGGCTGCCATAGCGTGGTCTGCACTGGGAACAGCTGCGCCACGATATTGGCCATCTCAGTTGGCTCCGATGGAACACCCTTCCTTTTCCTTAACTTATTGCTAACGAGTTTGTAGGCGAGTCCCCAGGGATCATTGTCTACACTATCTAGCAGGTCCTTGAAAGAGCGCGCTTTGGCAGCCGATATTCCTATTTTGAACTCTGCTCGCTTGGCCTTGTAGACCAGAAGATGTTCTGCGTGGCTAGGGCCTCCTCTGGTTCGTTGCGCAAGTCTCTTAGTCCCGTGGCATTCCTGCCGAAGCTGGTGTAAGGAGTCGTTACACCAGTGGACAGGACTCTTGCGCTTTACCTTGCTTTTCCTAGGCATCGTAGCATCGCAAGTTGATACCAGTAGCTTCATAAGATCAGCCGCCATTGTTTCCGCACGACTGCTTGAGATTGATAGAGACTCGATTTGATATGCCAGCATATCATTATCGACCTTTCTAGCATCCCAACCTTGACCGAGTGTCTTCCTACTCTGCAAACTGCGCACCGTTCCCATTGGACGCACGCAAAAGGTAATCAGAGCATGGTCGCTCAGCGTTACCTCATCGGAGACCATCCAGTTTGCGTTGGCTACTAAGCCTCTGCTGACGAAGGTGACATCAATGTACGATGTACCCCTGTCGTTGTTGAATGTCGGTAGTACCAGGTCTACCAGGAACATGGCGTCGGTCACAGTTCGCCCTCTGGAGTTGGAGACACGGCTGCCTCATTCGGTCGCCCAGGCATTGAAGTCTCCTGCAATGATCGTCGGCCTGCGCCCTCTCGCGTGGCTTACGAGAATATCGATCATCTCTTCAAATTGGTCAGGGCTGTCGCTAGTGTATGTGTGTGTGTATGTGTAACATTGCTGTTCTGCTCCGTGTTTCCGCGAAAGAATCCTTTTCTGTGACGTTGAATGTCGATCCCATTGTAATCAGTGTTGCTGCTGTCCATAGTGCAATGGGGTACACCCGAAGTGGTAACTCCTCCCCTCCTAGAATAAAGTGACAGCCAGCGAGATGAAACGCATGGCGGAACGAATTGCGGTGTAGCTAGTGTACTTATAATTAGGTGTTCGTACTAAGAATAATTACACAGCCCCACAAAAAAAAAAAGTTTCATGATCTGGGTATGCGGCATATGCAGTTATATGTATTTTGGGTCGCTGATTCCGAATCCGGCATCAGAAATTCTCCACCACGTCTGGATTTCGACACAACCTCAAAAAACTGAAAAACCTTTAAATATCTCCAAAAAGATATAGAATCCTGATCTGGGCATGCTTTAACATGTATTTTGACCTTCTAAGGCCGAATCCGAAGTCAAAACTTACACTAGACGTCTATATTTCGACTTAACCTCAAAAACAAAAACTTAACCACAAAAACACGAACAAATTTTTAGGCGACAAAAAATAATGGGTGGTCATGATCGGGTAGTGCGATATATGTTTCTATATGTTTTTCGACCTTCCAAATGGCGTTAAGTCAAGTCAGTTTTACATTTACAGTCACGTTTTCATTTTTTTGTTTTTTATTTACTTAATTAAAGTTTTGAAGTAAAAAATCATTTATTTATTTATTTATTTGACAGAGGGAGTCTCCCAGCAGAGAAGACGCGAGGCACTGCGACCAGAATGGTCTTTTGTGCCTATAATGCTCTCCCTATCTTGACAAAAGCCGCTCTGCTTCCCTGATGAAGCCTAGCAGGTCTTTCGTCGAGGAACGGACAATTTGCTCGGGAACTGCGATTTCCACGTGCAAATGTTTCCTCCTACTCCAAACCAAGGCTGGACAGTCACACAGTATGTGTTTGGTAGTTTCGTCGTCCTCTTTACAGAGCCTGCATTCTGCCTCAGAGGATAGACGCATTTTTGTTAGGTGATAGTTCACCAGATGGTGGCCACTGAGGTAGCCAACAAGGAGATAGAGATCTCTCCTGGGGAGTGAGTCTGTTCTGCGTCTTACCGAGGGATTTGTATGCTCTCTAGCCTGCCTCATCCCTGGTTGGAAGAACCAATAGCGTTCGATCAACCTATCTGCCCATGTTTTCACCAGGGATGAGATGGTTGACCACCCCACGCCGCAGAAGGGTTCGGGGCCAAGCATAGGGGCTGATGACCCCGCCCTCGCTAGCTCATCCGCTAGCTCGTTGCCCTGGAACCCAGAGTGTCCAGGTACCCAAAGGAGGGTAACTTTGTTTCTGTTGGACAGCCTCTGGAGGCAGTTCCAACAGTCAGCCACCATGCGTGAACTTACTCTGTTTGAGGAGAGGGCTAGTATGGCAGCTTGGCTGTCCGAGAAGATATAAATGTTCGCTTCTCTCATCCCCTTCTCAAGGATAAGACGGCAGCAGAACTCGATGGCATGAACCTCGGATTGAAAGGCCGTGGCCCACTTGCCCATGTACCACTTGGGACCATGTATCCCGGCTTCAACCCCCTGATCAGTTTTTGACCCGTCGGTATACCAGTGTATGCCGTGAGGGTCGCTGATGGGGTTGCCAGGAATATCTTTGATAAATCTAGCATGCCCTGATTCGGTAGCTAGAAGCCCAGATTGGAGCTTGATTCTAAGAAGACTCATAGCAGCGACTTCTTTTATTTGGGTGTGCAGCGGAGTTAGGTTCAAGATTGACTCCATTGCTGCTGTGGGACAGGTGCGAAATTTATTGCATTTGTTGATGGCAGTGACCTGCGTCACCTTTGGCCACCACACAATTGCAGCGTAGGTGACGATGGGTCTAACCATCATCTCAAATATTAACCGGATGTTACAGGATTTGAGACCCTAGGTTCTACCAAAGAATCTTCTGCATGCCCACATGGCATGAGTTGCCTTTGATAGAGTATTGTTTAGGTGGGAATACCAGTTTAGTCTTTTGTCAAAGGTTACCCCTAGATACTTAACTTACCTGGAAAGACCCACAGGGGAGCCGCCAATGTTAAATTGACCTATGTCAATAGAATAGCGCTTAGTGAAGGGAACAATAATTGCCTTTTGGGGATTGATGCTGAGACCTACATCTTCGCACCATCTGCCAACCGTGTTCAGAGCAGATTGCATTAGCTCTGTCAAATGTTGGCAAATTTCCCGTTCACTATTAGAGCCAGGTCGTCCGCGTAGCCAATTGCTTCCACGCCCTGTTCTGCGAGAATGATTAGTAGTTCATCAACTACTAGAGACCAGAGTAGGGGGGATAAGACCCCCCCCCCCCTGGTGACATCCTTTAACCGCACTGATAAAAGCAGTCGTGGTGTCCAAGGTAGAGGAAATGATCCGGTGTTTGAGCATAGCCTCAATCCACTGGATTAGGGGACGGGCAATATTTCTGCGCTCTAGCGCAGCAGAAATAGAGCCGTAGGCGGTATTATCAAAAGCACCCTCTAAATCAAGAAAAGAGCACAGAGCAATATTCTTGGATGCGAGGGCTTCTTCGATTTTACCTACTAATTTGTGGGGGGCGACCTCCGTCGACTAAAAAGATTGTAGGTGTTCCACAAAAGAAACAGATTTTTGTTTCTAGGCTTGCCCCTGAACTCACATCAAATGATGTTTAAGCTTATATTCAAGCTAAAACCCAAGCCGTCGATGTGAAAGTGGAAAAGTTTAAGTTTTCTTATGAGAGGGACATATCTTCCTTCAAAATAAGTGCCCCAAACGAACTCTTAGGCATTATATGTTCGGCTCAATTTTGGCCGGCACATGTAATGGTTAAAGAGTTTGAAGCAAGGAAAAAGAAAAATCGCCCACCGATTAAAATTCTACTCCTGAAGTTACTTTTTATTTTGGTGCATGTATGGAAAATGTTGAAAAACTGTGTAATCGTGTACGCTGCTTTAGAAAAGCAGATTTTAACTTATTGAATGGGATGATTTCCCAATTTGATTGGTCAGAATTGTATTCGTCTACTGATATTTTAGTAGCGACCAATATTTTTTTATCAAACTTCCTCGAGTAAGCCGCCATTGTTTACAAGAGAGTTGTCAAGGTTAAAAAATTTAAAGTCAAAATTATTTAAAAAATATAAAAGTAATAGCTCATCTTCAGACTTTTCCCGCTAGTTAAGCGCGCGGTCAGATTTTACTGTCTTGAACGCGAAATGTTATAAGAACTATTTAACACGTTGTAAGGCTCAGTTTATTCAGAACCCCAAACAGTTTTATAGGGCAGCAAGTCTGATGCAAGCAATTATAGAGGTATCTCTAAATTGTCGGCTATACCCAAACTTTTCGAGAATGTTATAACTCCTCACTTGCAACATTTCTGTAGATCCGTTATCTCACCTTTTCAACACGGATTCATTAAAAGTCGTTCTACTACGACAAACTTGCTTGACCTGACATCCTTCGTGGTAAAAGGATTTCAGGAAAATCTTTAAACTGATGTTATTTAAACTGATTTCAGTAAAGGTTTTGACTCAGTGAATCATTCCCTTCTGGCACATAAGCTTGACCTTCTAGGTTTTTCACCAAAACTACTTAGTTGGATTGTAAGCTATCTGGCTGACAGAACTCAAAGAGTCCTCTTTAAAACCACCCTTTCAAACCCAATTCATACCACATCTGGTGTTCCTCAAGGGAGTCATCTTGGTCCCCTACTTTTTACGCTTTTCATTAATGACCTTCCCTTGGTCATATGTAACTCCCGTACTCTTATGTATGCGGATGATGTAAAGCTTTGCTACCAATTTAAAGACGACCACTGTCACTCAAACTTACAAACCGACCTAAATAGTTTCAATTCTTGGTGTTGTGCCAATTTTTTAAACCTGAACAGCTCTAAATGAAAGCTGATGACATTCTCTCCAGCCAGTCCGAAGTTTGCTTCTTATACTCTTTGTGGTTGTGCCTTGGAAAGAATCGAACTAGTTGATGATCTGAGGGTCCGTTTGGACCGAAAACTAAAGTTTACAAGTCATATTACTAATATGGTCAATAAAGCCATGGGTGTCCTAGGCTTTATCAAGATCCTTTATCGACGATCCTTATATTACAAAGAACCTTTACGTTTCACTTGTTCGTCCCATTCTCGAAAATGGTTTATGCGTATGGTGTCCCCAGTACACTATTCATAAGGAACGCATCGAATCTGTACAAAAGAACTTCTTACTTTTTGCCTTACGCGGCCTTAACTGGGATGAAAATTTGAGACTGCCTTCCTATAATAGTAGACTTCTATTACTAAATCTGCGTTCCCTAACTAACCGCAGAACCATGCTATGGGTCTTATTTATTAACAACCTTATGCAAGGTGACATTGACAGTGAGGCCTTGTTGAGGCAGCTACACTTCTCTGTTCCTTGCAGAAGAACTCGCTATTTCCTTCCACTAACACTTCCTTATTGTAGATCGAACTATGCACTGCATGATCCTTTCAGGGCATTATGTTCGGACTACAATAAGCTCCAACACATCATAGCTAGCACAAACACTATCGCTGCTATGAAGTCCTTAATTCTCGCCTGTCTAGTACGTAATTAGTAATTTGTATTTGAATCTTCCTCGATTTTCTATTCTATGTTTTTTCTTTTTTTCCCCTACTTACATGCCGCGTTCTATCGCCTCGTCTTTTTTATTTTATTTTTTTTTTCCACATCGCGTTAATTTTTACTCGCGTTTCTATTCGCGTTTCTACCGCGTTTCCGTGTCGTCCGTTATGCGACGGTGCCTCTCGGTCGGTCAGGCGGGAGGTGGACTTCGTTTGGGTTCCGCGCGCAACAAGCATCGGCTTGGTGTCGTTGGACCACTTGCTAATACAGTCATTGTATTCAACGTCCAATTTAAAAAAAAAAAATAAAAAAAAAAAAATAAGTTTTCTGCAGAGAGCACCGTATGTGCAGGTCGATGAGCCTTTCCGCTGTCTTAAGCAGGAAGGAGGTGAGACTGATCGGCCGATTTGGGAATGAATACCACATTGACTCTCCTCGAAGAGACGGGTATGTATCCCCAAGTGAGACTAGCTCTAAACAGGCCGACCAGCGGATCGAGAATATGATCCAGGCTGTTTTGTAGAAGGGCTAGGAAGATTTGATCGCCCCTGGGGCTTTGAAAGGAGCGAAGGAATCCATTTGACTATTTGACCTTTTCAGGGTCGAAGATGGTTCCCGATAAACTGGAACCCCGTGAGTCCGGTGACGTAGTGACGTCATCTTGACTTAATAGATCTGGGTTCGCCACCGAACCTGGGAAGTGGACTTGAAGCAGAAGATCAAGTGCTTCCCTGCCATCTTGGGTGAAAGAGCCGTCTGCTCTTTTAAGAAGCCCTATACCATTAGACGACCCTTTAGCTAATACTTTGTGCAGTCTCGCTGCCTCCGGTAGCGATTCAATGCTACCACAGTAGCTGCGCCACGTATCGTGTTTGGCACGTCTAATGTTTTTATTATAATTAGTTAGGGCGTCCCTATAGACGTCCCAGCTGACACGGTTAGCTTTGGCCCTATTGAAGAGACTTCTAACCTTCCTTCTTTGTACGGATAGTTCCTCGTTCCACCATGGAACTTTACGGTTGACCTTTAGGGTCTTCCGAACAGAGCTGTCCTCGAAAGATGTAATAAGCACATCTTGAAGCAGGTTGGCAGCAAGTTCTATCTCACTGATAGAATTTGGGTTGCTGATCAACAAATCTGCTTTAAAAGCCAGAGAGGCTTTAAAAAGATCCCAATTGGTCTTTTTGGGACAGAAGGAGTTCTGACGGATCTCGACTTGGCCAGGTAGGTCGAACCTGATGTGCTGATGGTCCGACAAGGTAGCTTCGTCTGTGACCCGCCAGTTTACCAGTGAACTCCCAATAGAGTTACTGACTAGGGTAAGGTCCAAAACCTCCTCCCTAATGGCATTGATGAATGTTGGCTTACACCCTATGTTAGCAACATCTAATTGACAATACAATAGATATTCTAAAAGGGACTCACCACGTTTGTTGACGTCGCTGCTTCCCCAGATCGTGTGATGAGCGTTGGCATCACAGCCGATCACGAGCGGCTTATTGTGTAAGCGGCAGAACTCCACCAGCCGCTGAACCTCTGTGGGGGGAACATCATCCACGTCGCCCGGGAAGTAGGCAGAGGCGATCACAACTTCCCGGACAGCCTCAGCTGTGGCTACCTCAATAGCCGTTGCCACCAGGTCTCTGTGGATGAAATTTGATAAAGGGAAGTGTCTCACATTGTTATTAACAACAATAGCAGTGCGAGGGGCACCCCCCATGTGGTCATATATTAACTTACATGATCCGCATGATAGTCCACGGATGTGGCCACCGATCAACCATGGCTCTTGGACGAGAGCCAGGTTGGTTGCTTCTTTGCAGACGACCCTGCACAGGGTGGCAGACGCTCCTCTGGCGTGGTGCAGGTTCGCCCGGAGCATCTTAATGGCGCTCGTCATCCTCCTTAAGGGCCTTTTTAACAAGGCCACCTGCCTGCATGCCCAGATTAGGATTCTATATCTTTTGGGAGATATTTAAAGGTTTTTCAGTTTTTTGAGGTTATGTCGAAATCCAGACGTGATGAAGAATTTCTGATGCCGGATTCGGAATCAGCGACCCAAAATACATATAACTGCATATGCCGCATACCCAGATCATGAAACTTTTTTTTTTGTGGGGCTGTGTTATTATTATTAACATTAGTATAGTAGTCCTTATATATATAAATGTAATATACTCGTGTTGTGTGTTCTGTTTTCGTGTAATTTATGGAAATTAAGTACAATAAGTGTGTGACTTATAGCTATTTGTTCATGTTCATTTGTTTGTACTTATTGTTATCTTTTTGTTTCGACTTATGTTACTAAACTGTTTGCCTATCTCTAATTTTCCTTTTTATTTATTCTTTATGGACTTTTTGTCCTTTCTTTGATTCAAAAGTTATGCCGTGATCTGCTCTAACTACGAGGGTCGTTTGATAAGTCCGTGACTTTTTGAATAAAATATATTTTTTTCGTCAAAGAAGCGTTTTATTTCTCAACATAATCTCCTTTTAGCTCTATACATTTAGTCCAGCGTTTTTCCAATTTTTTTATTCCTTTCAAATAATAGGTTTTCTCAAGGCCCTCAAAATAGTCGTTTGTTTCTGTGATGACCCGAATCTCTTACCGCCGAGCCATTTCTTCATGTTTGGAAACAAAAAATAGTCACAGGGGGCTAAATCTGGAGAATATGCTGGATGGGGTAGCAGTTCGTAGCCCAATTTATGAAATTTTGCCATGCTGACACGAAATTCACTTTTTTCCATTTTCGTTAAAATTCACGAGATCGTCTGCTTTCAATGCCTATAAAACGCAAACCAAAAAACGCAGCTTTCTCAAAATTTTACAGTCAGCTGTTAATCGATAACTGCTGACAGGAGCAGTGTTGTATTTAGAGCAGGTGCGCGGCAAATACAAAAAGTCACGGACTTATCAAACGACCCTCGTATGTGTTTTGAAAATCTTGGTGTTATCCTATTTCTTCGGTTCTCTTTTCTAAATACTATGTCTTCTGCTGTTAACGGTATTGGGTCTGTTCTTATTCCATTTAGTTTCTGTATTCTTTCTTTTGCCTTTGCTGTCATTTCTGTCTGTACTTGGGTGTATAATTTTGTTTTAAATTCGTTAAGTTTTTGTAAATAATCATGTTTGTCTGAATATTCGATCGTTCTATTAAAAATGTGTGTCTTTCCTGTAAATAATTTATATGGCGTTAATTTTGTCGCGGAATGTATGGCATTGTTGTATGTTATCTGCCATAATTTCGTCATGTTCGCATTTTAACTTCTGGTCTTTCCTGACTTTGTAAATAATCCTATAGGTTTCTTTAAGCGTTGAGTGTAACCGTTCTACTGTTGAATTGCTACTCGATTGTTGGAATGATGTGAAATGTAAGTCAATGCTGAATTGCTCAAAGAATTCTTTAAAGAGAATAGAGTTAAACTCCGCACCTTGGTCGCAGATGATTTTTCTGGGTATTCCGAAATTACAAATGAAAGTTTTGATCTGTTTTGTGATATTAATCGAATCCCTACTTGAAATTGTGTATGCGGGAGCAAATTTGGAAAATTTGTCTATTATCGTTAGCATGGGTTTATTATTGATGAAATACAGATAGATGTGAACAATATCTAACGGAAGTGCTGGGATTTCTGGTAACTGAAATTTCAATTTTTGTGGGTTGCGATCATATTTCATTGTGTTACATATGTCGCAATCATTAATTATTCTGGATATAGTCTGTTTCATGCATGGGAAGTAATAGTCTCTTTTCAAATGTAGCGTCGTTTCGCCTATTCCCCTGTGATTGTTATTCCTATGGTCTTGGATTATCAACGTTTCTAGGTCTTTCTGTTCGTAAATTTCATTTACTTATATAGTTGTTCTTATGATTGTGTATTTTTGTTCCAAAAAATAAGTTTTGTACGTTTCTTATATTATCTTAAAAATGTCGTTATTTGCCATAACCGCTGTAGTTCATCCAGGTTTCAAGATTTCGTTTAAAATCCTAATAATTTTGTCCTCAGTGAATTCTTTGTCTGTAAACGTTGTCCGAGTTTTTCACTCAAATGGGATCTCTACCGTTCTATTTGTTCTTTCTCCTACCTCCAATACCACTTGAGCTTTAAAATCATTCATAGGTTTATGGAGATCTGGCAACCCTTAAATTTGCCAATCACAATTTTTTTAATTTTTATTTGCATAGATATCGATATCCTTGTATTCATCGCTAATTCTTCCCTCTTGTCATCGCTATCTGTCAAGCACAGACACTCGTGCCGCCTTGTGACTATTTAAACTTTATATTAAATCTAAATAAATCTTAAGTATTAATAAACATCCATTTCATTTGGTCTACACAAACATCTAACAAAACTATTATACACCACAATTGGTGACCCTCGACTCTCAAACACACACACCAAGTCCATCAAATTCGCACATCAACATAATTTCATCTTAATTTTCTGACACAATCAGAATTTACACGTGTTTCATCATACTCAGCACACACAACATTCTTATAAGATGCAGAACGATAGTTTTGCTGACGCACAAAATAATTCAGAACCAAGTGGATCAAATCTAAACACAATTACTAGACAGATGCCGTTTCCATAACTTCACACAATCATTTGATAAGTCCGTGACTTTTTGAATAAAATATATTTTTTTCGTCAAAGAAGCGTTTTATTTCTCAACATAATCTCCTTTTAGCTCTATACATTTAGTCCAGCGTTTTTCCAATTTTTTTATTCCTTCCAAATAATAGGTTTTCTCAAGGCCCTCAAAATAGTCGTTTGTTTCTGTGATGACCCGAATCTCTTACCGCCGAGCCATTTCTTCATGTTTGGAAACAAAAAATAGTCACAGGGGGCTAAATCTGGAGAATATGCTGGATGGGGTAGCAGTTCGTAGCCCAATTTATGAAATTTTGCCATGCTGACACGAAATTCACTTTTTTCCATTTTCGTTAAAATTCACGAGATCGTCTGCTTTCAATGCCTATAAAACGCAAACCAAAAAACGCAGCTTTCTCAAAATTTTACAGTCAGCTGTTAATCGATAACTGCTGACAGGAGCAGTGTTGTATTTAGAGCAGGTGCGCGGCAAATACAAAAAGTCACGGACTTATCAAACGACCCTCGTAGAAATGTTTTTCACCAAATTGGAAAACTGGTTTCTATTGCAAGGCATCGGTTCTCGGAAAGAACATGAGAAGTACGCAGCAGTCATAGCGTACGCAGATCCTTAATATTTGGAGCAAGTCCACGATCTTGTCCAAAACGAACCGGAAATGAATCCATACACCACACTTAAGAAGGCTATACTAGACAAATTCGCAAAATCGGCAATGGTTCGTCTTGAAAAGCTCGCATCTGGTATACAACTCGGTGATGGACGCCCAAGTCATTTACTCAGTCAGCTACAACAGACTAATGCCACCAACGACGAATCAGTTGTCCGTCGCTACTGGATCAAGCGCCTTCCACCTCAAGCTCGTGCCGTCATTGTAAGAATACTCGAAAGTGCCCCGGATACAACACTATCTCAACCTTCAACAGCCGCAGACGCTCTCATGGACTCACTCACTTTTACATCGAGTGACAACATTTCAGCTATATCACGTAACAACACCAACAATCCAAATTCTGCAGACGATCGTTTCAGCAACATAGAAAAACGTTTGGATGGTCAAGAAAAATTATTTCAGCAAATCAACAGCAAGCTCGGACAAATTTTAAGCAACAACAATAATCGACGCTCTCTCAGCAATAGTCGATTCCAAAGCAATAGTCGCAGCAACACTTCACAGCCCAACAACAACAACAAAAATTGTTGGTATCACACCAAGTATGCTCATTGAACACCAATTCAAAAAACTAAGTCCAGCTGTCGAAGATCATAAAGGCAACTTCGATAGTCAGTCCGATATAGCCTTACCACACACATAAAAACATCGGATAACAATAAACAGCATTTCCACATACAACCGACTCTTTATTCTGGATTCAAAAACAGGAAAAAATTTTCTTATTGACACAGGAGCAGACGTATCCGTTATACCAGTTTCAACTATAAACAAACGCATCGCATCATCCAACGAAAATCCTCTTTTCGCAGCGAATGGCAGTATAATCGAATCTTTGGTACAACACGTTTAACCTTGGATTTAGGATTACGTCGTCCATTTGCATGGTACTTTATCATCGTTTATGTCCGTACACCAATCATCGGATCGGATTTCTTACAGCACTACAACCTGCTTGTTGATATTAAACGTCAAAAATTGATTGACGCTCAAACGTTGCTAGCACGTAATGTTATTTGCAGCCTTCAATCTTCATCAGCAATTAAAACATTCAACACAGCATGCAAGTTTTCCAAACTTTTGGAGGAATTCAAAACTATCACTCAATTGGATCATACAACAACTAAACCAACCACTTCTGATGTCACACACTGCATTGACACCAAAGGAGCACCCACATTTTCAAAACCTCGTCGTCTTACTCCTGATAAGCTGACAGCAGCAAAGTCAGAGTTTGAATATCTTCTAAAAATCGGTGTTTGTCGTCATTCAAAGAGCCCATATGTATCACCCTTACACATGGTCCGTAACGCAACAGGCGAATGGCGGCCATGTGGCGACTATAGAGCTCTCAATGCACAAACGATTCCTGATCGGTTCCCTCTGCCGCACATTCAGGATTGCACACATATTTGCTATGGTAAGAAAATATTTTCCAAAATTGAGCTCAATCGTGCATATCACCAGATTCCAATTGAACCACGTGACATTCCAAAAACGGCTATAACTACCCCTTTTGGCTTATACGAATTCACACATGGACGTCGCCCTCAGAGATCTCGACTTCGTTTTCGTATATGTAGATGACATCGCCGTAGCATCAAGTAACGCTGAACAACATGAAGTTCATCTTCGCCAAGTTTTTGAACGACTTCAACGTTACCACCTCACAATAAACGCAAGGAAATGTGCCTTCGGACAAAATTCCATCCAGTTTTTAGGACATCATGTCGACTCTCATGGCATCAAACCCTTGCCAGACAAAGTCAAAGCAATTGTTGATTTTCCATTACCCAAAGTTGTAAAGGAACTTCGACGCTTTCTGGCAATGATCAACTTCTACAGACGATTCCAGCCCAAAGCACTGGAACATCAAGCCCCGTTCTTGCACTTAATTCCAGGAAATAAGAAGAACAATTCTTCTCCAATCAACTGGACAGACGAAAACATACAACATTTCCAACAGTGCAAGCATTCTCTCGCAACGGCAACCCTTCTGGTTCACCCATCTCCAGATGCAACACTTTCGCTAAGTACAGATGCTAGTGATACAGCAGTCGGAGCAGTTCTTCACCAAATCGTGAATAATGAATACCAGCCAATGGGATTTTTCAGCGTAAAGCTAACAGACGCTCAGCGCAAATACAGCACGTATGATCGCGAACTTCTTGCCATCTATCTCAGCATCAAACATTTTCGCTACATGTTAGAAGGCAAATCATTTCATGTCCGCACTGATCACAAACCGCTCATATACGTCTTCACTCAAAGGCCGGATAAGGCATCACCCAGACAACTCCGCCAATTGGACTTCATTGGTCAATTCACAACAACCATCTTACACGTCGCTGGAGTCGAGAACACGACAGCAGACACATTGTCTCGCATAGCAGCAATCGAAAGCAATATTATCGACTACGAGCAAATAGCCTCAGCACAAAGAAATTGCCCAGAGCTTAAACAACTTTTGGAAGACAACAACACAACACTGCAACTCAAATCTGTTAATCTACCACATTCAGAAACATCAATCTTATGTGATTTTTCTACTCCTACAGCTCGACCATTTATTCCAAAGCCACTCAGAAAGAAAATCATCTGCAAACTTCACAATATCGCTCATGGAGGCATTAGATCTACAATGAAGATCATCAAACAACGTTTTATATGGCCTTCGATGCACAAGGAAATCGCCAGTTTCGTCAAACATTGCATTCCTCGTCAACGATACAAAGTAACTTGTCATGTTCATTCACCACTTCAACACTATGAATTGACAGCACATCGTTTCGAGCACATAAATTTGGACTTGATTGGACCTTTACCCCAATCTGGCCCATTTAGATACTGTCTCACAATCATAGACCGCTACACTCGGTGGCCCGAAGCTGCTCCAATTGAAGACATGCAAGCAGAGACAGTAGCCGCAGCTCTCATTAACGTCTGGGTATCCCGTTTTGGAGTACCTGCCCGTATCACCACTGATCAAGGCAGACAATTCGAATCAATACTTTTCAACGAATTGTCACGGCTTCTCGGCATCAATCATATACGTACTACTGCATATCACCCGCAAGCTAATGGAATCATTGAACGCTGGCATCGTACTCTTAAGACAGCCATAATGTGTCAAAACAGAATTGACTGGCCAAGCAAACTACCAATCATATTGTTAGGATTACGATCAGCATTCAAACCTGACATACAAACTACAGCAGCACAGCTTCTCTATGGATCAACACTACGACTTCCAGGACAATTTCTTCATATGGAAAAAAATGTTTTACCGCAAACTGAGTTTGTAAAACATCTCGCTGAAATGATGAACGACATTCGCCCTACACAAACAGCCCATCACGACACTTCAAAGCCATTTGTATTTAAACAGCTAAACGAAGCAACTCATGTTTTTATACGAAACGATACAGTGCGAGGATCATTGCAGCCGCCTTACGATGGACCTTATGAAGTTAAATCAAAACATAACAAATTCTACAATATACTCATCAACGGTCGAAATTCCACGGTATCAATCGATCGGCTCAAACCAGCATAAAATAACCAATACAGACACACCATCTATACACATGGATCAACCGCCAAATCAAAACAAGTCATCTCTACGTCATCAGACATCTAGACCACGGCGCACTATTAGACTTCCTGTTCGATTCACAACTTGAAGTCTAGGAGGGAGTACTATGGAGATCTGGCAACCCTTAAATTTGCCAATCACAATTATTTCAATTTTTATTTGAATAGAAATCGATATCCTTGTACGAGCCCCAACCACTATTAATTCGAACAGCATGTGATTTTTGCAGTGTGCAATGTTCAACACACGATAGTTTCAATACTTCTACAGAAAGCGTATGTCAATTTGTTTTTTCTTCTTTTCTTTTCTTCTTCCCAGATGGTCATTTTTTTCTTATCTCTGAAGTCTACGTTTTGAATAAAGTACTCATATTTTTGTTGTTGTTGGAAATACAAGAAATATTTTTTTATCATCGTAAAGAGAACAAAATTCTCTTTTAGAAAAAACAAATTGACATACGCTTTCTGTAGAAGTATTGAAACTATCGTGTGTTGAACATTGCACACTGCAAAAATCACATGTTGTTCGAATTAATAGTGGTTGGGGCTCGTATTCATCGCTAATTCTTACCTCTTGTCATCGCTATCTGTCAAGCACAGACACACGTGCCGCCTTGTGACTATTTAAACTTTTTATTGAATTTAAATAAATCTTAAGTATTAATAAACATCTATTTCATTTGATCTACACAAACATCTAACAAAACTATTGTTCACCACAGGTTTTCCGTGGTTTGTATGTTGCTTGTGCAGAGGACTTTGTGCTGTTTCCATTTGTTGCTGTTGTCGATTCTGTATCTGCCATGAATATTTCCGGTTGCATTCTACTTAATGCGTCAGCATTCATGTTAAACTTTCCTTTTTTATACACGATGTCGTCGATGTAATCGCCTTCTTATTAATTTTGGGTTATTTTTGCTGTTGTTAATGTAGATGAGTGGCTGATGATCTGTGTATACCGTAAACCTTGTTCCGTATTAATATTGCCTAAAGTGTTTGACTGCCCATACTATTGCTAGCATTTCCTTTTCAGACGCTGAATAGTTAGTTTCCGTATCGTTCAATGTTTTACTAGCGTTAGCTACTGGTCTGTCTTTGCCCACTTGCCCTTGTGATAATACTGCACCTAGTGCATACATAACTGCTTGCATCTGCAGTTAGAATGAATGGTTGTTCATAATTCGGATATGATTGGGTCGTTGCAAAGTAGTGTTTTTGCATGTTCGAATGCGTTTTTATAGTCTTCTGATATCTCGACGGTTTTCTTTCCTCTTAGTTGCTTCGTCAGTGGTTTTGTTATTTTAGCTAAATCCTTAATAAATTTTCTATAGTAGCTTAGGAGTCCGATAAAAGATTTTATGTGTGTTCTTGTCGTGGGTAATGGGAATTTCTTTACGGCCTCTATCTTTTTGGGGTTCGGTTTTATGCCTTCTGGCGTAACGATATGTCCCAAACAATCTATCTCTTTTCTTAAGAACTCTGACTTGTCTTGCTGCATTTTAAATTAGACATTTTGAGTTTTTTGAACACAACCTTTAGATCTTTAATGTGTCGCTCGGTAGAGAAGATGTCGATGTGCAATATGTGACCGGGGTATTCTATAATAGGAGTTATTTGAAGTTTGGGATTTGGGGGGTGTCTGTCGTATTTAACTTCTTTGCAAACTTTATATTACTTGACTAAGTGTATAATTTTTTGTTTCATTCTTGGAAAGTAATATGTTAGGTGTCTGCTAGTTAATTTTGATTTTCTAGAGCGTTTCGATGAGCTCTCCTATGTTTTGAAGAATTCTTTCCTTTTTGTTCTTCCTGTTCTCAAGTCTTCTACCTTGGACTGGGCGAATCGAGTTTTGATTCCTTTAAAATGACTTCTATAGATTGACTGTATTTTCCCATTAAATCTTCAGTCGAGTGGATACCGTAATTACGGAAGGGTTGGGATAATTTTTTAGGTCTGTTATTATTTCGTTTGTAGTGTACTCGAGTCGGTATATTTCGTGTCTATAGAATGTAGGAAATGGGATGGTGAACTTGTAATCGTATTTACCTGATTTGTAAAAGAATATTTGATTTGAAAACATTTCTCAAAAACATTTATTGGGGCTTCGACGCTAAAGATTAAGTCATGGGTAGAACTTTTGGCGCTATGTTGAAAAGAGGCAACAGAGTTAATCTGCTACAAAGGTATTCTTGACAGAGCGTCTGCAATAACATTTTCATTTCCCGGTTTATAGAATATTTCATAATCATATTCCTTTAGATAAGCCTTCTGAAAATTCTCTAAGATTTTTTAGAGAAATCGAAACGATTAATATTACTTTAAATAAAAGGACGCGGAGTTCGGCTTCAATATTTTTAATTTCAAAGTGTGTAGGTGGCGTCAGTGCACAAACGAAACTAAAACTATTTTAACAAGCGAGAGTGGGCCACAGTCCGACCACACTACCCGAATTCGCCGTCGGCATTTGCCGATCGTCTTGTCTTAAGAGCTTAACACACTTCATGTGTTCTCTTACATACTAGCTTAATTATTTATGTTATTTTGATGACTTCCAATATTCCGGCCCCGTTGAAGAGCTCCGCTATTTAACAATTCGGGAGCAGTGCCAGCTTGTGAATTGGGCGCCTCATTGCGCCTGCTGGTGTTTTTAATTCCACTACCCGAACCTTGTCGTCCACCCCTGAGACTATGCGCGTTAAGCGCCCGATGATCCATCGTTGCGGGGGTGTGTTGTCGTCGTGCACCATAACGACCGCCCCTTCCGCCAGATTGGCCTCGCCTTTGGTCCACTGTGTTCGCTGCTCCAGACTGAGCAGGTAGTCTCTGGACCACTTGCGTCAGAAGTGCAGTCTGAGCGCCGACAACTGCTACCACCGCTTCAAGTACTCGGGTCCTGGCTTGTTGCTCGACTCTTCTGGTCCTAATCCTTGAGGCAGCGCAAGCAAAGGCTGCCCGATGAGTAGGTGCCCCGGTGTGATCAGCAGTGGTCTGGAGTTGAGCAACGCTTCGACGTCTACCAGATGCGTGCTCAACTCGTCCGGCGTTAGGTTCGCATTGCCCGCTCCTCGCACCAGCCTGTGCATAGCGGCCTTCACCGCTGCTTCCCACACTCCCCCGAAGTGCGGTGCTCGAGGGGAAATAATTTCCAATGCACCCCTCGCTCCGCTGCGTAACCGATCAGTCGCTCCTTGCTCTCCAGGAATGCCGTCTGCAGCTCCTTCAGAACGTTGCTCGCTCCCACGAAGTTCGTCGCATTGTCGCTGAACATCGTCTCGGGTAGTCCGCGCCTCCCAATGAACCTTTTAAAGACATTCAAAAAAGAATCATTGGATAGCGTGACAAGTTCCAAGTGAACTGCTTTTGAAAACGGCAACATACGTTTTTACAGGGGTCTCCCACTGCTCCTATAGCTGACTTAAAATGGCCCAAAAAAAGTCTACACGAGATACTCTAAAAGGGCGGCCTTCTCGGTCGGCTGGCAAATTTCCTATTATTTGCCCCAATAATTTTGGCTTTACCTAAAGCAGTGTACGCAGTTTCTCACAACTGCAGTACATAAACTACGTGCATTCACCACCCAAATTTACTGCCTTAACAACCCAACTAGCACCTTTGCACCTGCATGGTAGTGCCTAAGATGAAAGTCTTTGACAAAGAGTTACGCAAAGGCAGAATCCTTTGTCAGTAAAAAGGGGAACTTAGCCTCATATGAGAGAGGGCCATGTACCAAACGAACTCCTACCCGAATGAGTTCAAATTTCAGGCCATTATTTTCAAATTTGTCCACGAAAGGATTTAGCGATTGAAACATAGGTGCTAAGACTGCTGATTTTTCCATCAATTTCAATTCTTTTCTAAATGTACTTCTTTGTTCTCCGCCGATTAATTTAAAGAATGAAATTTTCCTTTCTAATGCCGATACGACAAGGAAATCTGTTCTGAGCCGTTTGAAACAAAAGCGAAGTATATATGCAACTATTCGAAATAATTTAGAAAATTTGGAGTGACGATCTATCAACTCCACAAGCCAATTATGCGGAACTTCCGCTAGTGTGCCAACCGTCACATCTTTTTTATCTTCCGAAGTTTTCAGGATTGACGCTATCTGGAACTGATGAAGTTGTGGCCATTGGTCCTTTTCTTCCATCAAAAAACTTGGCCCTTTAAACCACAACGAGTTTCCAATTTCGTTTATGTCAGTTCCTCTAGATACCAGATCAGCAGGGTTGGCGTCTGTTGGAACATGACGCCAAACAACACCATTTGACAACTCTTGGATTTCAGCAACTCTGTTTGACACAAATGTTCCCAACGTCCCAGACTCACGCTCAGGGTAACCTGTGAATCTAACCAGAAATTCACTCTTTCTATATTGAATTTTGCCATGGTTGGAGAGATTTGATGCCACAGCTTGGCCAGCAAAAGTGCTGCACATAGCTCTAGTCAAGGTATGGTTTTGACATTAAGTGGAGCTGCCCTAGACTTTGCCATAAGTAACGTAATGCCAATGTCTTGATTGTTGGCAGTTCGTACATATATGCAACATCCATATGCATAACTGAAGGCGTCTGCAAAACCATGAATTTGAACTTGGTCATAGACTGAAAAACACACATATCGAGGAATATGGATCTTATGCAAATCTCGCAATGTCATGATAAACTTATGCCATGCTGTGTGAAGACTCATAGGAATGGTCTCATCCCAATCTATCTTGAGCCTCCACAACTCCTGTAATAAAATTTTGGCCTCTGTTATAATAGGACACAGCAAACCGAGTCAAACAAACGAGAAGCTATGGACAACATATTACGTTTTGTTGGTTTTAGCGATGCGAAACTATATACCACAAGATGGTATTTAAAAATATCCTCTTGAGGTTCCCAACGCATTCCAAGAGTTTTCACTGCACTCTGTTCCTCAATTTTGAGAGTAACTTCTTCGCTAGAGTCAGTGTTAGAAACCTGAATGCTGTGATTGGATGCCCACTTTGTAATGGCCCGCGCTGATCATTGCGTCCCATTATTGGTTTTTTTTTTAAATCAATAACGTAAATACCTTCGGCTTTTTGTAGTCAAAGGTAAAGCAGTGCAAATTGTCTGCTAAAGCCAATTACAAACAGTCCAAATTGTGTGCTAAAGCCAGTTATGCAGTTCACTTGCAAGCAGTGCAATTATCAATATTGCATTCACCTGTATGATAAGTGCCTACTTCGAGGCACATTTGAAAGCACTTAAAGCTCTTTGATCTATCAGCTGGAGGTCCTATCACAGCCAACTTCACCTACTCCGAATACTTCCAAGAAAAAGCCATCTGTTCTTGGAATTTGGCGCTATTTAAGATCCACACTCGTCGGTAGTCGACCTTTTTAGTATTATTAAAGTCGCACGGATGGTCGTCATGTAAACTGATTGAAACAACTGCATCAGTTGGGGGAAAAAAAAGAAAACGATGAAAATATTCAAATTCAAGTGCGAGGGTGCACACGAGTGTCATCGTGCATTGGAGGATTCCCAGAAAGGCACTCCAAATTGGCCGAAAAATTCTGCTGGAGGCAGATCCGTGAACTCCGGAAAAGATTAACCTTTGCTCTGGTCAAAGGTAATTTTTCCAGAAGCCCGAGTTATATTTTTTTTAAAGGTACGTTAGTAACCTCCCGTAGATTCTATACTAAAGTCCATTTATTTCTCGTTGACAGGGTGTGTATTTGGCACCCAAAGCCGATATACGGCATCACTGCCTTATTGGCAGACTCTGCCGTCACATCGTATACAGCTAGAAACAGCGATCCCTGGGCTCTGTCATTGCCATGCAGCCACTTAGCTGGCCGACACAGCGCTCAGGGCGATCCTATAGGCAGCGTTTAAAAAACTGCCGTAAGTTTCATTTCACATGATTTTGCTTCTGCTTCTGCTTCTGAAAAATCAGAAGTCGCAGTCAAAGCATAAGTAAAAATCACGCAGCGACGAATATCAAAAATCAGCAGCAGTCGCCGTTTTTCGTTTTTTCGCTTTCTGCTTTGCGGTTGCTTTTGATCGTGGACGTAAGTCGCTGCTGCAGCTACCGACGACTTTCGGAAGTCGTCAGCAGTCGCAGCAGCATAAATCGGCGCTTTCGACTGTTTGCTGCTTTTGATTTTCGTTGCTATTGCTGCCGATCAACAGTCGCAGCAGCATAAATTGGCGCCTTCGACTGTTTGCTGCTTTTGATTTTTGGTTGCTATTGCTTCTGACCAACAGTCGCAGCAGCGTAAGTCGGTGCTTCCGACTTTTTGCTACTTTGATTTTTGCTGCCGAGCAGCATAAGGCGACAGACGCATGAGGCGACAAATTCATTCAGTAGCCGCGACTTGTATTTAATTACGAATGACTAAATTGTTGGGAAATTACTTATAGCGTACTTCTTGTACTTTTTTTTTTTTTTTTGACTTTCTTTTTGTGTAATGCTTATGAAATAATAAAACTAATCAGTTTTAAAAAAATTATGGAAACAAAATTAGCAAAAATAAAAACATAATAGTATATGAATTTTTAGAATGATACAGGTTTTAACTATAATTTTACTTATTTTATAAACCACTAAGAGTAAGTTCTTCGTTTTCAAAAAGTGGCAAAGTATCAATGGCCATGTCCAAAAAGGTGGGATTTAATTTAACGAGCAATATGTTCTCAAGAACATCCTGGCTTAATCGATTGCGGTAGTCGGTAAGCACCAGCCTCAGAGTGGAGAATGCTCGTTCAATCGACACCTGTTATAAAATAAGAAACTATCTAAGAAGAAACCTAAATTATTTATGCCATTTTTATTTACCTGAGTTGGCGGTACGGCATAACAAACGTTACTAACTGCGTATAACTCCTGGTCAGTATACTGCTTTCCTTTCCAGTAAGATAGCACGTCTGTGTCAAATCTTTGATATGCAAGTTGTAGATTTTCAATTTTTGTGTACACGTCTATTGAACTATTTACTTTTGATTGAACGCCTTGCGATAAATAGGCCTCTAACATTTCGTCTTCTTCGTTATAAATGAAGTTGTCTATTTGATTAAAGCTGGAGTTGGGAGTTGAACACATATTGCCAGTAGGGTTCAGACTATATAGTCTGTCCCAAATTGATTTTAAATGATTTATTGCGTCGGTTTTTTGTTGCGGAGACAATATATGTTGAAAGCGGGGATCCAAAAACAAGCATGAAACTACAAATTTATTATTTAACAATGTTTTTGTTCGTGTTTCTATTGAATTTAAAATTTTATTTCCAATAGTTTTTGTTAAATTGTGACTTGAATCATTGACTATTTTTTCGGTCGATATTTTTAGTTTAAGCCATTGGGCGTAAAAATTGCCATAATGTAGTTGCTCCTCTTGGAATCTGTGTATAGATTTTTGCAAGGGACTAAAAACATTACAATATGTTTCAATAAAATCCGAAAACAAGGCATCTACATCAAAATTCTCTTCATCCGTTCTGTTTTTAAGTGACTCAATTTTACTTAAAATATCTTTCGCTTCCAACAAGTTTTTTAACATTATGTACGTGGATCCCCATCTTGTTGGACAGTCTAATTGTGGCACTTTTAATTTTTTAAGCTCAAATATTTCGCGATATCCATTCGATGGTTTTCTAATATATTTATTCATATTCCTACAGTTAAGTAGGTTTTTAATTATGTCCAATGATTTAATTACATCGAGGGCAACCAACTGTGCTGTGTGTGCAGCACAACGACAAACTTCAATAATTCCTATTACAACTTTGGGAATTTTTTCTATTAACTCTATTTTATCTAAATAATCGTCGTTGGTGCACTCGTAATCATTCTCTTCATTGTTTTGTTCAGACACAAATGACAAAATATTAGTTGCCTTAAGCATATTTGCGCCGTTGTCAGAAGTAATGGATACGATTTGATTTAAGCTTATATTATATTTATTAAGCACTTTTATCACTTCGGTTGCAAGATTTTTGGCTCCACTTGATCCTGCACCTTTCAACTCAATCATTCCTAAAATAATAGATTTTATTTGAGCCGAATTTATATACTGTGCACTTATTCCAAAAATATTTCTGGACATACGCGTTGCACTGTCTATTTTCAAAGATAATAACGTATTTTTAAGTTCAGCTGTTATATGTGTTCTTATATTATTTGCCACTATTTCCAATGTATTTTTACAGTTTACTGCGTTTAATTTCATCATTTTTCCTTCAGCTGTTTTTAGACCTTCACAAATTGGATCAAGTATGTTTCTCATATTTTGTGAATTTAAAACATTGAAGGGAATGCTATCTTCGGTTACCAATCCTATATATGATCTTATTAGTTGTTTTTTATTTACTTCAATTTTTATTTTTTTTTCTTATTATTTTAGAACAAGAACTTGTTGATGAAGTTTCAAGGTTTTCTAAACTAATCACATTAACATCAATTTTGTGTTGTTTTTGTAAATGTGCTTTTAAATTTGATATTCTATTATTTTTGAGAGAGCTTTTACATATATTACATACAGCTAAGCCCTCGACTGCCTTATTTTCAAAATATTTCCAAACTTCACTTGGTGCCATGGTTAGCAGAAATATGTACGTGTGAATCAAGCAGCAAACGTTTTACAAGTAAAATTAATATGACGAAATAAACGCTGCGACGGCTGCGGATGACTTCCAAGAATTTGTCGCCTCATGCGTCTGTCGCCTTATGCTGCTCGGCAGCAAAAATCAAAGTAGCAAAAAGTCGGAAGCACCGACTTACGTTGCTGCGACTGTTGGTCAGAAGCAATAGCAACCAAAAATTAAAAGCAGCAAACAGTCGAAGGCGCCAATTTATGCTGCTGCGACTGTTGATCGGCAGCAATAGCAACGAAAATCAAAAGCAGCAAACAGTCGAAAGCGCCGATTTATACTGCTGCGACTGCTGACGACTTCCGAAAGTCGTCGGTAGCTACAGCAGCGACTTACGTCCATGATCAAAAGCAACAGCAAAGCAGAAAGCGAAAAAACGAAAAACGGCGACTGCTGCTGATTTTTGATATTCGTCGCTGCGTGATTTTTACTTATGCTTTGACTGCGACTTCTGATTTTCGCAGAAGCAGCAGCAGAAGCAATTGTTCACTTTCTGATATCGCTCGCAGCAGAAGCAGTGAAAAGCAAAAATATTGCGACTTCTGCTAATTCGACTGCAGCTTTTCAAACACTGCCTATAGGATTCTGCCGGTGTGACAAAACCTCTGGCCGGGGTTACATAACCTCTGACCCGGCGTGTCATCACCGTGACATAACCTCTGACCCGGCGTGTTATAACCGGGGTTACATAACCTCTGACCCGGCGTGTCATAACCGTGACATAACCTCTTGCCGGCGTGGCATAACCTAGTCACTGCCTTGCCTTATTGTTTTTGCTGCTTTGAGGTGCACTGCGCCGTTGGAATTGTCAGTCCTGTATGTGGGCTGAATTGATCTTCGCTACAACAATTTGTCTGGAATAATCTGCGTCAACGTGCGCAGCCGCTGCGCTGTCTTCAACGGCCACCTTGCCACTTGGAGCTAGGAGCCGAACAGATCGAGGAGCTAGCTTGTGTTTTTTTTTTGTTGCCTATTAGTGAAGCAACACACATTTTTGATTTGTATAAATTAATTTAACGAAAAAAAAAAATTGCAAACAGACCGTTATGTAACCTAAAATTGCTGAGTGTGCGATAGGGCAAGAATTATCTATAGTTCCAAATAGCTAAAATAAAAAATAAAAGAACCGTATAAATCGAAAGAAAAGCACCATGATAAATTAAAAGTTTGCTAAAAGATTGAAAGAAAAAAAAAACATTGTATAAGAGAATTTAAAAAATGACATATATATTTAGCTTTTGTTAATACCATCTGATCTGCATCATCATCACCACGCTGGAAGGCCTTTCAACGCTGGAAACACATTTGTGAGTACCCCCAAACATCGTGCTTGTCCCTAGGCTAGAATATTTGTGATGTTCGTTAAATTCTCTTAGCCACTGAGCAACTGCTCAAGCAAACAAATTACAAAAAAAAAAAAAAAAAAACAGCCAAAAACACAGAACAACATACAACAAAGAAAGCAAACCAAACTATACAAAAACAAATAGCAATCAGATGTCAATTAAAAATGCCTAAGTCATTTACACATATTCCAACACTTTAAAAACTTAAAAAAAAAAAAAACACTCTTAAAACCACTCAACAAAAATACAAATTGTCTCAAAAAATGAATAGGAATACATCTTTCACGGAAGAGTCATTAAAGAAAAAAAAAAAATATATATAAATATATATATATATAAAAATATATATATATTTATTATAAATATATTTATTTATTATATATTTATTTATATATATAAGTTAACACCAGCTAACCGCTTCCCTTGCCCCTCACACCGCACAACTGGTGTCGGGGCTGAACGGGTCATTGATCTGCGCGTTGCGCGTTTCCTGCCTCGTCGCCGCTGCTGCGTCAGCGCATCAGCGTCAGCACAGCTACTCCACGATGTCAGCCAAAAGCCGATAACCGCCGCATCAGCCGAATATGGACAACAATGTTGACCGAACGCGGCAGCGGAGTCACGTTGCGCTTGGTCAGCACTTATGCGGCTGGCTGAGGCCTCAACGGCTCACAACCGAGGAGCGGACGGGCACTCTTTAGAGACCAGCAGAATCAACCACAAGCAATTCTTATATTTGTTAGAATAAGTCAAGAATAATAAATTGTTCAAATCTACATTCGTCGTGTGTTCTACTTTGATGGAATTGATAACTAGGTAATATCGCACCTAGTGGCGGCCTCGGGGTTTTCCCCCTGTGCCGGCACTTAACTGGCGCCCGAGCAGGGACCGGCGATGTCCGGTTGAATAACTACGGTCGAAATTACTGTGCATTAAAATAAAAACGATAATGAAAAAAATTGAAAATTGAAAAAATTGTGAAAGATTTAAAAAAAAAAAAAAAAAAAAAAAACACATGAAGTGGAGATAACAATAAATTAGATCAATGTTCAAAAAAAAAGAAAATAAGTGCTGCGTTGCTGCGTGAACCGCGAATGAAGTGATCAACAAATAAGAAAGCAATTACCCGCTGCCGGGGGAACTACGCCAATCCCGGGGCGCATAATATTGCATAAACTTGTGAAAAAACAGAAGGTGTGCAACCTGTGTTGTGTGCACTAAAGTATGATGTAAAATAGTAAAACAACGACCCGCCACCGGAGGACGCCTCGTCGTCCATGCCGAGCGCAAACGTTGTACGACACCTATAACTTAACAAACACAATCGACCCACTGCGGCGGTACGGCACACTTGCTAATTCGCGGGTGCAAAAGATTGTGTGCAGTCAACCAATAATATGCAAAACCACTGCGGCAGTCGATCTGCGAGTGGGAAATGAAAGTAATATGAGCGCCCAGCGCGATAAGGTGGTGAGTGGCAGCCTGTTGGATACGTTAAGTGGTGTGGAATGCACCCAAAAAAACCGCCCAACAAGTTGTGTGGCGACCGTACCTTAGTAGGCAAACAGCCAAAAGGGATACTACGGAACCACCGCGCCCAGTGCCGAAATAAATTGAGGTGATCAATAAGATGCACGCACGCAACAGTAAATTATTACAAAATGAACAGCACATAGAATAAGCAAAACACACGTGATCGAAAAAAAAAAACACTGTAAAATACAATATAAACACACGCACAGCTGATTTGACCGCAATTGAAAAAATTATAATACCATTTTCTTTGTACAACCAACTAAATCACCTTTTTCTGTTTATAACTAGAATCCTCTTATTGTAAGGGTGCATCTCATAACAAAACCAACCGATAAACGACAGTCAAGGGTGAGTGAAATATTTCATTTATTTTTGCCATTTGCTAGATAACAATTGTGAGACAAAAAGGGCGAAGTTCTTGCCAGCCAAAGCCATTGTCGTCTATTACCTCCTACCTCTTACCTCTTGCCTCTCTTACCTTAAACACTTCCTGAACCTTTTTTAACTCGAACCAAAGTTTACAATGGAAGAGACCTTGCGAATTCTTGGGGAGTCACTTAATGCCCTGACCAATGCGGTAACGGGCATTAAGGAGGACTTGAAAAAGAATAACGACAGGTTGGCTGCCTTAGAACAAGACCGTGGGCATGCCGACACAATGGTCGACCAATCACAACCCTTGGTGCGCGCGCGCACCGAATACGAGTTGAAGGAGATATCGGTTCTTCCTGACTGCGTCAAAGAACTGCATGTGTTCGATGGCCAGCAGGAAGCGTACCTGTCTTGGGTGAACAGAGCGCAGTCCATATTGACCGATTATGAGTTGGTAAAGACCAGACCCTTGTATAGAGCTATAGTGTTGCACATTAGGCAGAAGATAAGGGGACGGGCCGATATGGCCTTAGCGGCCTATGGCGTTCAGGATGACGACTGGGAGGACATTAAGCGCACCTTAGCTCTACACTACGCGGACAAAAGAGACATACGTACGCTAGAACGCGAACTAGGTGAAATGTCTCAAGGCTCTAGGAGTCTGGACAGTTTCTATATGGACGTCAATAGCCACCTTTCACTAATCTTGAACAACCTGAAAGCCGGTAACTACCCTCGCGAAGCAGTCAAAGCATTGACTGAGACCTACAGAGACAAGGCTTTGGATGTTTTCATCCAGGGAGTGGGAGGTGACTGCTCCAAGCATTTACTTGTCCGTGGCCTCAAAAACCTACCGGAAGCGTACTCCTTCTGTATTGGGTTACAGAATGTAAGATCAAAGACCTCCACACCTCAGTTCTACCAACCGTCAGGCTCCCCACGATTTGCGGGCCCATTCCAGCAACAGGCCAGGGGACCGTTCCGACCCCCTTTTTCTCCGGGTTCGGGTAGGTTTTCACAGAACTCCTATAGAAGCCAGGGGCCTAGACAGGCCATTAAACTAGAATCTAACCAGTCGGGCCAATCTTATCAATCAGGTTACAACGGTCGCCAAGGAGGAGACTCCGGTACCAAAAGAGCGTCCGAGGGCGCAAACCCATTCCGAAAGGCACAAAGATTGTACCACGTAGAATTGGCACCACTTCCGCCAACCCCAACAACTAGTGAGGGTAACCAAGCCCTCTCACATGAGGTATACTACGCTGACGCGTCTCAAGTTGTCGCGGAAGCCAATGACTACCCTCCACAGGAGGTAGCAGAAGGAGTCACAGACTCCCCACAGAACCTCGAAACCCAGGAGGAGGCGAATTTTATGACCAACGCCTCTCCAGTGTACCGTACCTAGAATACGCGATGAAGGGGGGAGAGAGGCTAAAGTTTTTGATCGACACTGGGGCGAACAAAAACTTTATTAGCCACAGGCTTGCAGCCGGCTGTACCACGGTCCACAAACCCTTCTCGGTACAGTCCGCTGGAGGTAACATTACGATAACACATCGCCTAGTTGGTAAATTTTTCGAGCCACTGGGGAATGACTTAGACATTACCTTCTTCGTTCTTCCAAATTTACAGTCTTTCGATGGTATCATCGGAGATGATACTCTCAAGGATTTGAAGGCCATAATAGATAGAAAAAACAATTGTTTAACAATAACCCCAGGTATTAAAATCCCTCTTTTGGCCAGAGCTTCATTAAACGTTAACTCGTTGCTCGCCGCCGAACACCCAGACGGCACGCAAGAAACCTTGAATTCTCTTCTCGAAGAGTTCTACCACATTTTTGAGCCCCCTTCACCTGGAATGTCCGTGGAGACGGCCGTCAAAGCTGAAATCCGCACCAACACGCAAGACCCGATCTATACCAAAAGTTACCCATACCCAGTCAACATGCGCGGCGAGGTCGAACGCCAAATTGACGAATTATTGCAGAGCGGTATAATTCGACCTTCCAATAGCCCTTACAATTCCCCTATCTGGGTAGTTCCAAAAAAACCTAAACCAAACGGGGAAAAACAATATCGCATGGTGGTCGATTTCAAACGGTTAAACGCCGTCACCATATCCGATACCTACCCCATCCCAGACATAAACGCCACGCTAGCCAGTCTGGGCAATGCCAAATATTTCACCACCTTGGATTTGACTTCTGGTTTCCACCAAATCCATATGAAGGATAGCGACATCCCCAAAACAGCTTTCTCCACTTTGAATGGAAAGTACGAGTTCCTCCGTCTACCGTTCGGTTTGAAGAATGCACCTGCAATCTTCCAAAGAATGATAGACGATGTTTTGCGTGAACATATTGGCAAGGTGTGCTATGTTTATATTGACGACATCATCGTCTTCAGTGGAGACTATGATACACACTGGAAGAATCTCCGATTAATATTTGCAAGCTTGTCAAAAGCAAACCTCCAGGTAAACCTCGAAAAGTCGCATTTCCTGGACACGCAAGTAGAATTTTTGGGATACGTCGTCACGGCTGATGGCATTAAGGCAGATCCGAAGAAAGTCAAAGCGATCGGCGAAATGCCACCACCAACTTGTGTTAAAGAATTAAAGAGATTTCTAGGCATGACCTCATACTACAGGAAGTTCATCCAGGACTACGCGAAAGTAGCGAAGCCTCTCACGAACTTGACGCGCGGACTGTATGCTAATATTAAATCCTCGCAATCAAGCAAGGTTCCAATTACGCTGGACGAAACGGCTATGCACTCCTTTAAGGATCTAAAGTCAATCTTATCCTCTTCTGAGATACTGGCGTTTCCATGTTTCACTAAGCCATTCCACTTGACGACAGACGCTTCTAACTATGCCATCGGAGCTGTCCTTTCACAAGACGACCATGGTAAAGATAGGCCGTTAGCGTACATTTCCCGATCACTAAACAAAACAGAGGAAAATTACGCTACTGTTGAAAAAGAAATGCTCGCTATAGTTTGGGCATTGGACAACCTTCGGGCTTACCTATATGGTGCCGGTATCATTAGGGTATACACTGACCACCAACCCCTCACATTTGCTTTGGGCAACAGAAATTTCAATACAAAACTGAAACGCTGGAAAGCTCGTATAGAAGAATATAACTGTGAACTCATTTACAAACCTGGGAAATCTAATGTTGTGGCTGATGCGCTTTCACGCATTCCGCCTCAGATTAACCAGTTGGGTACTGATTCGAAGGCAAACCCAGACGATGATATGCAGTCTTTGGATACTGCCCATAGCGCTTCTCATGACAGTTCAAAATTGATTCCCCACGTTGAATCTCCGATCAACGTCTTCAAGAATCAACTTATTTTCGACACAACCAGGTCAGAGTATTTATGCGAATACCCGCACCCAGGTTATACTCGCCATTTGATTCCTCTTAACGATGGATCACTCGCTGAATTAACTGACTCTTTACAGTCGTATCTGCGACCCGTAATAATTAACGGCGTCAAAATTCCAGAAGAGCTTTTGCAACTTTTCCAATCCGTCTGCTTAGCGAGTTTTCTTCTATTCAAAATTCGCATAACGCAGCGTCTGGTGGCGGACGTGGCCGATGCAGAAGAAATCTGCGAAATAATCGAGAAAGAACACCGAAGAGCACACAGGGGCCCTTCGGAGATTCGCCTCCAACTTTTGGAAAGATATTATTTCCCGCGGATGTCCAGTACGATCCGCCTGCAAACTTCCTCTTGCCACTGTTGCAAACTCTTCAAATATGACAGACATCCTAATAGGCCTAACTTACAACCCACACCTATCCCGAACTATCCGTGTGAAATACTTCACATCGATATTTTCATGCTCGAAAAAAGGCTATATCTAAGCTGCATTGATAAATTCAGCAAGTTTGCCAAACTTTTCCATCTGCAGTCGAAAGCATCCGTGCATCTGCGGGAAACCCTGGTGGAAGCTCTCCATTACTTCACTGCCCCTAAAGTTTTGGTTTCAGATAACGAGCGAGGGCTACTGTGCCCAACAGTGCTCAATTATCTCCGGTCTCTGGACATTAACCTTTATTATGCTCCAACCCAGAAGAGTGAAGTAAATGGACAAGTCGAGCGATTCCACTCTACGTTCCTAGAGATTTATCGTTGCCTTAAAACTGAGCTCCCCACCTTCAAACCCGTCGAACTGGTTCCGATAGCGGTGGACCGTTATAACACCTCCGTCCATTCAGTAACGAATCGGAAACCAGCTGATATTTTCTTCGACCGCTCGTCGAGAATAAACTATCAGGGTTTGACAGATTTCCGGCAACAGACCTTAGAGGATATAAGGGGTTTGATCGAACACAAACAAACTAGGACCAACATGGCTCGAAATAAAGCCAGAAATGAGCCCAAATCCTATGAACCGGGGGACGAAGTTTTTGTTGCTAATAAGCAAATAAAAACGAAGGAAAAACCGAGGTTCAGAGCCGAAAGAGTACAGGAGGATAACAAGGTAACGATTAGAACCAGATCAGGGAAAACTTTCCACAAAACTGATCTGAGGAATTGAGGCATGGCTTGGGCTGATAAGAATATAAAGCAAAATTAACTTCAAAATAAATTTATTAAACAGGCGATGGCAATTTGATGAGATATTCCACTTATCATAAAAACTATCAAATACAAAACACCCATAAAAATAAATTAAGAATACAAAAAAACAAAAAAACACAAAAAAATAATAAAAAATTACAAACATATAGAAATAAAATACAAATAAATACACAAAATGTACCCTTTACCCATTTACACACACAATATGTAGCCTAAGACCAACTTGAGAACGATCAATTATTTACAAATTGTCTTTTTGTAAGCTTGATTCCTGCGTGCGTTGTGAGTCCCGCCCACGTATATAAGTATGAGGGACCGGTGATCCCCTTGCAACACGGCGAAGTATGGAGGACCAACGGCGTCTTCAAACTAGCGCATCTCGTCGATCTTACAAAGATGAACAGATTGGCCGAAGAGATCGCACAGGAAACAGCTGCCTTGGCGGACAGAAAAGCCGAAGCTTTGGTCAACTACTACCTAACACGGCCATAGAGGGAATCAACAGGCTTTCCGGACGAGCGTTCCCGTTCATTGGATTGGCTGGGGTCGGCTTGGAAATGGATAGCCGGATCCCCAGATGCTGCGGACTGGAACGCTGTTTTAGCTGCGCAAGGGAGGGCATCGAGGAACAATGACCAGCAGCTGAGAATAAATGCACGTCTGTTTGACGCGACTCACGAATCCATCGAACAATTAAACAACGTCATAGCAAAAGTGAATGCGGTGGACAGCGATTTGTACACCACTACGACGGTGTTACACAAATCGATGATCTTGTCCAACCAGATTTCCGAGGTCGTCAGAGCTTGCCAGCTGGCGAAAAATAGCATAGTCGACTCAAATTTGCTGGACCATGGCGAGATTGAAACCATACTGAGGGAAGTGGATAACTTGCCATACAGGAATGCGATCGAGGCCATTGAATTTTCTCGGCCAACTATCGTAACAAATGGAACGCTATTACTTTACATACTGGCGTTTCCAAAGGTAGCGGCTGAAAAGTACCGCCTTATGCACCTATATGCGACGATACGCGAGGGAAGGCAGATCATACTGGACCACCATAAGTTAGCTGCTAGCTCGAGCGAAACTTATGCGGTCCTGGGTGATTGCCTTTCCATGGGCAATACCTCTGTTTGCCGGGAAGAGGAGCTTCAGAAATTAAAAGAGGATAGTTGCATCCCCCGACTGCTGAAGGGCGGTCACGCCAAGTGCTCTTATCAATGGAGCAATCAACGAGTGGTCCAACAAGTCGACGATGGAATACTGTACCTAACCAACTTCAACGGAACTCTGGAGACGACTACGAAAAACTACAATCTGATCGGCTCCTTCATCATCCAATTCGACAACGAGACGATAACGGTCGACGGCCAAAATTATTCCAGTTACTCGATCAGTCATCTAATGGCGATGCCGGCCGTATTGAGCCACATAACGGCCAACAACCTTCAACTTTCCCTGGAATATGTCCACGACGTGAGCATACGAAATCTGGAGAGGATGTCCAACGTGACCGGAGAACTACTAGCTTCTTTCCTCACCGAGGCGGCACTCGCTATCTGTATACGAGTACTATCCGGATTTTATTTTCTATGGAAGAAGCTGACGTCCCCCAAGGGCATGCCCAATGTCCGCGACATCGCCGCGAACTTAGAAGCGTTGGGCCAAGCCGAACAGGGCAAGGTCCATTGATCTGCGGGACGCAGATCTTGAGGCGGGGAGGAGTTAACACCAGCTAACCGCTTCCCTTGCCCCTCACACCGCACAACTGGTGTCGGGGCTGAACGGGTCATTGATCTGCGCGTTGCGCGTTTCCTGCCTCGTCGCCGCTGCTGCGTCAGCGCATCAGCGTCAGCACAGCTACTACACGATGTCAGCCAAAAGCCGATAACCGCCGCATCAGCCGAATATGGACAACAATGTTGACCGAACGCGGCAGCGGAGTCACGTTGCGCTTGGTCAGCACTTATGCGGCTGGCTGAGGCCTCAACGGCTCACAACCGAGGAGCGGACGGGCACTCTTTAGAGACCAGCAGAATCAACCACAAGCAATTCTTATATTTGTTAGAATAAGTCAAGAATAATAAATTGTTCAAATCTACATTCGTCGTGTGTTCTACTTTGATGGAATTGATAACTAGGTAATATCGCACCTAGTGGCGGCCTCGGGGTTTTCCCCCTGTGCCGGCACTTAACTTATATATATATATATATATATATATATATATAAATATATTTATATATATATATAATTACGAATTCAGACCGAGGGTTAATTAAAAAAAAACACAAGTTGGTTTTTGTAATAATCAACGTTGCATGAACAATCTCTTAGAAGATTTGATCTACAAGGATTGTTTAGTCTATTTAGATGATATTATTATTTACTCCACTTCATTGGAAGAACATATAACATCACTAAAAAGGGTATTTGATAAGCTTCGATCAGCCAATCTAAAGTTGCAACTTGATAAATGTGAATTTCTGAAGAAAGAAACAGAATTTCTCGGTCACATTATCACAACAGATGGCATCAAACCAAACCCCAATAAGATAAAAGCAATTGTCAACTTTCCTATTCCTAAAACCACAAAAGGAATAAAGTCTTTTCTTGGACTCTGCGGATTCTACCGTAAGTTCATCCCTAATTTTCCAAAGATAGCAAAACCCATGACAATAAGGCTAAAGAAAGGAGCAACAATCAATATAAACGATAGTGATTACGTGTCCGCTTTTGAGAAACTTAAGGTACTCATCACGTCCGATCCCATTTTGATATACCCTAATTTTGAAAAGAAATTCTCACTAACCACAGATGCGAGTAATATAGCTATAGGTGCTGTATTATCCCAAGAACATAGACCTATTTGTTACGCAAGTAGAACTTTAAACGAGCATGAACTCAACTATTCGGCAATAGAAAAGGAACTATTAGCCATAGTTTGGGCAACAAAATATTTTAGGTCCTACTTATTCGGAAGAAAATTCGATATATTAAGCGATCATAGGCCACTTGTCTGGTTAAACAACATGAAAGATCCTAATATGAAACTGCAAAGATGGAAGATAAAACTCAATGAATATGATTACAACATTCAGTTTCTACCTGGTAAAGAAAATCACGTAGCTGATGCCCTATCCAGAGTTCAGATCCAAGAAAACTTCCTAGGTGAGGAAAATACAGTTTCCCTTTCCACAGCAGCCACTGTGCATAGTGCACAAGAAGACAGCCAAAGTCACATCCCCATAACTGAAAGACCTCTTAATTATTACAACAGACAGCTAGAATTTATACGAGATAGTTTCGATGATGTCCAAGTAATAAAATATTTTCATAAAACAAGAATAAAAATCAGTTACAAAGAAATGACAGATACCCTTGCCAAAGAATTAATTAAGGAATATCTCTGCACTAAAAAAAGTGTTATCTATTTCCAAAATGCTTATGTCCAAATAATAAGTCCAAATAACCTCACTAAAACAATGAGAACCAGCGGTAAATTGATAGATCTTCAAACATACGCCCAGTTTAAAGAGATCATTCTTAAAACGCATAAAGAATTATTACACCCTGGAATAGAGAAACTTATTCTTCAGTTCAAAGAACACTATTACTATCCCGACTATCAGAAACTTATTCAAAACATTATAAATGAATGCGAAATTTGTAATATAGCCAAAACCGAACATAGAAATACTAAACTAACCTTCAAAACAACCCCAGAAACCTTCAACCCCAGAGACATGGATAAACAGTTTCTATCATGTATTGACATTTATTCTAAATACGCCTCCCTGATAGAAGTAAACAGTAGAGATTGGCTTGAAACCAAAAGAGCTATTTTACGCATATTTAACGATATGGGCAAACCCATAGAGATAAAAGTCGACAAAGACTCCGCTTTCATGTGCACTGCACTCAAACTCTGGCTAGATTCAGAGGGAGTAACTCTCAACATTACGACAAGCAAAAATGGAATTTCTGACATTGAGAGATTTCATAAAACTGTCAACGAAAAATTAAGAATTATAATGAGTGAAAACGAACCCGAAAATCAATTTACAAAATTCGAAAAAATACTTTACGTATATAATCATAAAACAAAACATAATACAACGGGTCGAACACCAGCAGATATCTTTATTTTCGCAGGAACACCTGCCTATAACACTCAACAGAACAAAATAGATAAAATCGACAAGCTAAATGAAAATAGAACAGACTTCGGTATAGACACCAACTTCAGAGAAGCCCCTCTGGTGAAATCAAAGACAACCAACCCTTATAGAAAAACAGGAAATATAAGGCAGATAGATAACAAGCATTTCGAGGAAACAAACAGAGGCAGAAAAATAATCCACTATAAGTCTAAATTCAAAAAGAAAAAGAAAACTAATAAAAGTAAATACGATAATGATAATTCCAGGCTTACTCCCGAGCATGATCCTCATGATATACCTCCTAACAACGGTTAACGCACAAAATTTAGAATTATCTCCTATCCAAGCTAAAAATGGCTATCTAATATTCCAAACCGGATCAATAGACCTACCCATAAATTATGAATACCATTATCTATCCGTTAATCTAACCAAGACCGAAATCATTTACGAAGAACTAATTAAGCAAGCTCAATTTTTTGAGAATTTACAGCAAATTAAGTACCTAATAGAAAAACTCAATAGGGAAATGAATGGTATAAGAATCGCTAAACGCAGCAAACGTGGTCTTGCTAATTTTATGGGAACAATTTATAAGTATTTGTTTGGCACCTTAGACCAAGAACATAAAGAAGAGTTGCAACAACAAATAGGCAATATTTCCAAAAACAACATACAGATAAGTGAGCTTAATCATGTAATAGACGCAATCAGTAAAGGAATAGAAGCAACAAATCATCTAAACCACCTCCGCGAACAAGAGCAAATGTTGGCTTTAGTAATTTTTAACCTACAGCAATTCACAGAATACATAGAAGACATAGAGCTTGGTCTACAACTAACACGTTTAGGTATCTTCAACCCCAAACTCCTAAGACACGATTCATTAACTCACGTAAATTCCGAAAAACTCCTTAGTATCAAAACTTCTGCATGGCTCAAGTCTGACACTAATGAAATCTTGATAATTTCCCAAATTCCAAGAGAAATAATTAAAACCCCAATCTTTGAAATAGTACCATATCCAGACAAACAAAACAATATACTAACAGAAACTATTCATGATAAATACTTTTCACATAACAACCAAACCTATAAAGCAGGCTCCTAAAGCTTAGTCATAAACAAATGTATAACGGGTATATTAAATCAAATAGCAACGCAATGTAGATACAGCAAAACACACTCTGACTTTGAAATCCAGTACGTTGAACCAAATATAATTACAACTTGGAACCTTCCCAAGACAATCTTAAACCAGAATTGTATTAATAGAGAAATCACAATAGAAGGCAACAATATGATTAAAGCGTCCAATTGCTCTGTTCAGTTAGAAGAAATATTAATCACTAATACAATGCTAGATTACACTCAGACCATTTATGTAAACAACAACGTAACTAAATTAGAACCACTAGAGTATATCCAAGCAAAAGAAATAATCGAACAGCACGCTCAGACAAATAATGTTTTTCAAATAATAATAATCACAGCACTAGCCATAATAATTGTACTTGCCCTAATGTATTTCATTAACAAATATAAAACCATACCCCAGAGGCTAATTGTAAAATTTAGAAATTCAAATCCAGAGAATGAAACCATTGTAAAACCAGAAGTTGAAAATGTTGTACCAACAGTAGATACCCCGGTATTGTACCCTAGAATAAGCGCCTGAGGGCAGGCTTTTTTCTTAAGGATGGGGAAGTAACATATCCATTCTACACTACACCCACACTACACCTACACCACACAAAACTCAAGCTGTAAACAAAACTCCCCTTCCACACACATAATTGTAAACAAAACTCCCCCAATTACTCTAAGCATAAACATGTAAAATTATACCACTGTACCACAGAATAATTACCCTAAGCATAAAACATGTAAAACTACCATTGTACAACAGAACAAAAGCCCTTCGATTAACCTCGGTCGTCGTTCACATAAAAGTCCGTTCTCACAAATATCATAAAATCGGCGACATAAACAATTGTCCCCCAAAGTCCGCGACATAAACAATTGTCCCCCAAAAAATTCGGAGACGATAATAATCGTCCCCTAGGCTACTCGAATTCGATCTTCGATCATTTAGCGTCGACCACTTGGCGGGCCAAGTAATAAAAACAAATTATCCGAATCGCCTCTCACGCACTCGTCTCAGGATTCTCCAGTTACCACTATTTTTCGAGAATCTCTCTCTCCTCACAAGAACCAGAGTTTACAAACTCAAACTCTCTTAAATCTTCGCTCTTTGGCTAAGCCAAATTGCCTATAAAAACTCAAACGCGCCTCCAAGCGCTAGTTCAATACTGAGTACACTATCGTCCGCGATAGCACTGCCTAACTTCGATGTTAGAGGTATATTATCCCAACCCCGAGATAATCTAAAGGCTTCAGTTGAATAAAAAGTGTTAATTAATATTACAAAAACCAACTTGTGTTTTTTTTTAATTAACCCTCGGTCTGAATTCGTAATTATATATATATATAAATATATTTATATAAATATATTTATATTTATTTATACATGTTTATGCTTAGAGTAATTGGGGGAGTTTTGTTTACAATTATGTGTGTGGAAGGGGAGTTGTGTTTACAGCTTGAGTTTTGTGTGGTGTAGGTGTAGTGTGGGTGTAGTGTAGAATGGATATGTTACTTCCCCATCCTTAAGAAAAAGCCTGCCCTCAGGCGCTTATTCTAGGGTACAATACCGGGGTATCTACTGTTGGTACAACATTTTCAACTTCTGGTTTTACAATGGTTTCATTCTCTGGATTTGAATTTCTAAATTTTACAATTAGCCTCTGGGGTATGGTTTTATATTTGTTAATGAAATACATTAGGGCAAGTACAATTATTATGGCTAGTGCTGTGATTATTATTATTTGAAAAACATTATTTGTCTGAGCGTGCTGTTCGATTATTTCTTTTGCTTGGATATACTCTAGTGGTTCTAATTTAGTTACGTTGTTGTTTACATAAATGGTCTGAGTGTAATCTAGCATTGTATTAGTGATTAATATTTCTTCTAACTGAACAGAGCAATTGGACGCTTTAATCATATTGTTGCCTTCTATTGTGATTTCTCTATTAATACAATTCTGGTTTAAGATTGTCTTGGGAAGGTTCCAAGTTGTAATTATATTTGGTTCAACGTACTTGATTTCAAAGTCAGAGTGTGTTTTGCTGTATCTACATTGCGTTGCTATTTGATTTAATATACCCGTTATACATTTGTTTATGACTAAGCTTTAGGAGCCTGCTTTATAGGTTTGGTTGTTATGTGAAAAGTATTTATCATGAATAGTTTCTGTTAGTATATTGTTTTGTTTGTCTGGATATGGTACTATTTCAAAGATTGGGGTTTTAATTATTTCTCTTGGAATTTGGGAAATTATCAAGATTTCATTAGTGTCAGACTTGAGCCATGCAGAAGTTTTGATACTAAGGAGTTTTTCGGAATTTACGTGAGTTAATGAATCGTGTCTTAGGAGTTTGGGGTTGAAGATACCTAAACGTGTTAGTTGTAGACCAAGCTCTATGTCTTCTATGTATTCTGTGAATTGCTGTAGGTTAAAAATTACTAAAGCCAACATTTGCTCTTGTTCGCGGAGGTGGTTTAGATGATTTGTTGCTTCTATTCCTTTACTGATTGCGTCTATTACATGATTAAGCTCACTTATCTGTATGTTGTTTTTGGAAATATTGCCTATTTGTTGTTGCAACTCTTCTTTATGTTCTTGGTCTAAGGTGCCAAACAAATACTTATAAATTGTTCCCATAAAATTAGCAAGACCACGTTTGCTGCGTTTAGCGATTCTTATACCATTCATTTCCCTATTGAGTTTTTCTATTAGGTACTTAATTTGCTGTAAATTCTCAAAAAATTGAGCTTGCTTAATTAGTTCTTCGTAAATAATTTCGGTCTTGGTTAGATTAACGGATAGATAATGGTATTCATAATTTATGGGTAGGTCTATTGATCCGGTTTGAAATATTAAATAGCCATTTTTAGCTTGGATAGGAGTTACTTCTTAGTTTTGTGCGTTAACCGTTGTTAAGAGGTATATCATGAGGATCATGCTCGGGAGTAAGCCTGGAATTATCATTATCGTATTTACTTTTATTAGTTTTCTTTTTCTTTTTGAATTTAGACTTATAGTGGATTATTTTTCTGCCTCTGTTTGTTTCCTCGAAATGCTTGTTATCTATCTGCCTTATATTTCCTGTTTTTCTATAAGGGTTGGTTGTCTTTGATTTCACCAGAGGGGCTTCTCTGAAGTTGGTGTCTATACCGAAGTCTGTTCTATTTTCATTTAGCTTGTCGATTTTATCTATTTTGTTCTGTTGAGTGTTATAGGCAGGTGTTCCTGCGAAAATAAAGATATCTGCTGGTGTTCGACCCGTTGTATTATGTTTTGTTTTATGATTATATACGTAAAGTATTTTTTCGAATTTTGTAAATTGATTTTCGGGTTCGTTTTCACTCATTATAATTCTTAATTTTTCGTTGACAGTTTTATGAAATTTCTCAATGTCAGAAATTCCATTTTTGCTTGTCGTAATGTTGAGAGTTACTCCCTCTGAATCTAGCCAGAGTTTGAGTGCAGTGCACATGAAAGCGGAGTCTTTGTCGACTTTTATCTCTATGGGTTTGCCCATATCGTTAAATATGCGTAAAATAGCTCTTTTGGTTTCAAGCCAATCTCTACTGTTTACTTCTATCAGGGAGGCGTATTTAGAATAAATGTCAATACATGATAGAAACTGTTTATCCATGTCTCTGGGGTTGAAGGTTTCTGGGGTTGTTTTGAAGGTTAGTTTAGTATTTCTATGTTCGGTTTTGGCTATATTACAAATTTCGCATTCATTTATAATGTTTTGAATAAGTTTCTGATAGTCGGGATAGTAATAGTGTTCTTTGAACTGAAGAATAAGTTTCTCTATTCCAGGGTGTAATAATTCTTTATGCGTTTTAAGAATGATCTCTTTAAACTGGGCGTATGTTTGAAGATCTATCAATTTACCGCTGGTTCTCATTGTTTTAGTGAGGTTATTTGGACTTATTATTTGGACATAAGCATTTTGGAAATAGATAACACTTTTTTTAGTGCAGAGATATTCCTTAATTAATTCTTTGGCAAGGGTATCTGTCATTTCTTTGTAATTGATTTTTATTCTTGTTTTATGAAAATATTTTATTACTTGGACATCATCGAAACTATCTCGTATAAATTCTAGCTGTCTGTTGTAATAATTAAGAGGTCTTTCAGTTATGGGGATGTGACTTTGGCTGTCTTCTTGTGCACTATGCACAGTGGCTGCTGTGGAAAGGGAAACTGTATTTTCCTCACCTAGGAAGTTTTCTTGGATCTGAACTCTGGATAGGGCATCAGCTACGTGATTTTCTTTACCAGGTAGATACTGAATGTTGTAATCATATTCATTGAGTTTTATCTTCCATCTTTGCAGTTTCATATTAGGATCTTTCATGTTGTTTAACCAGACAAGTGGCCTATGATCGCTTAATATGTCGAATTTTCTTCCGAATAAGTAGGACCTAAAATATTTTGTTGCCCAAACTATGGCTAATAGTTCCTTTTCTATTGCCGAATAGTTGAGTTCATGCTCGTTTAAAGTTCTACTTGCGTAACAAATAGGTCTATGTTCTTGGGATAATACAGCACCTATAGCTATATTACTCGCATCTGTGGTTAGTGAGAATTTCTTTTCAAAATTAGGGTATATCAAAATGGGATCGGACGTGATGAGTACCTTAAGTTTCTCAAAAGCGGACACGTAATCACTATCGTTTATATTGATTGTTGCTCCTTTCTTTAGCCTTATTGTCATGGGTTTTGCTATCTTTGGAAAATTAGGGATGAACTTACGGTAGAATCCGCAGAGTCCAAGAAAAGACTTTATTCCTTTTGTGGTTTTAGGAATAGGAAAGTTGACAATTGCTTTTATCTTATTGGGGTTTGGTTTGATGCCATCTGTTGTGATAATGTGACCGAGAAATTCTGTTTCTTTCTTCAGAAATTCACATTTATCAAGTTGCAACTTTAGATTGGCTGATCGAAGCTTATCAAATACCCTTTTTAGTGATGTTATATGTTCTTCCAATGAAGTGGAGTAAATAATAATATCATCTAAATAGACTAAACAATCCTTGTAGATCAAATCTTCTAAGAGATTGTTCATGCAACGTTGAAAGGTTGCTGGTGCATTTTTTAGACCAAAGGGCATACGAGTATATTCGTAATCTCCATGTTTTGTCGAAAATGCTGCCTTGGGAATTGATTGTGGGTCCATTTGGGTTTGATGGAAACCCTTAGCTAGATCGATAGTTGTGAAATATTGACAACGTCCGAGTTTGTCTAATATTTCATCCATTAGTGGAATGGGGAATTTGTCATCAATGGTTATTTCATTGAGACTGCGATAGTCTATGACTAATCGGAATTTTGCTTTGCCAGAAGCGTCACCTTTTTTTGGGACAATCCAAATTGGAGAACAATAAGGAGACTTAGATTTTCTAATTATCTTTTGTTCAATCATTTCGTTAATTTGTCTGTTGACTTCTAGGTCGAAAGCTTGGGGATACTTGTAAGGTTTTTTGTAGATAGGGTCTTCGTGTTGTGTGTGAATAGAGTGTTTAATCGTACTCGTGAAGGTCAAATTTTCACCTTCTTTGTACTGAATATCACTATATTCAAGCAAGACATGCAAAATTTGCTCCCTTTCCTCTGCATTTAAATGTTCTAATCTAAATACATTGGACTCTCTTAACTCGTCGTCTAAGGCGTAGTTAGAGGAGGTTGCTAGAAGGCCTTCTTCTATGTAAGGGGTGTTTTGAGGGTTTTCCTCGTTTTTAGAAGACTTGGGACACTCATTGGTGGTCTTGGACTCTTCTGATTTAGATAACTTGGGGCACTCATTGGTAACCTTGGACTTATCTAATTTTAAGTGGGGTTTCCGCTTAAATTTTCGGAGAGTTTTCTCCTTAGTTGAGGTGTTCAGAGGGGTTTCCTCTGCTTTAGATGATTTAGGGCACTCATTGGTAGCCTTTGAGTCATCTGTTTGGATGTGGTCGTACCACATTCTGAAAGGATAGCCATTTATGATGACTGTTTGAGTTGAATAATCGATTTGAGCAGAAAAGTTATGAATATAGAAGGTTTGCTTGTTAGGGCAAAGTTTACTTGGGTGAAATGAAACATTTTGGTTCAAAACTATGATGCCATTTATAGTATGGACTTTTACTTTGGAGGTTTTAATAGGAAAATTAAAGAAGTTTTGCTTCATGATGTTAATAGACGAACCGGTGTCTATTAAACATTTGAGGGTGATGTTATTTAATTTAATTTTTAAGAACGGGCTTCCTCTTCTTCTGAGTCGCTTTCCGATGTCGAGGCTGGTTGAAGAAAATTTTTACCTGTGTCCATTTTATACTGGCCACTGGTGCTTTCTCTTTGCCGTTTGACTGGAGGGTTTGGTGCACTATTATTTTGCTGTTGATGATTTAAGGGGTTCTGGGCTCTACCATGGCTTAATTTCTGTTTGAACTCATTCATAACTTGCGAATTAGCTTCAGCAGGCTTAGAATGGGTGTTTTGGTTCGGTTTGCTTGCATTATGCATGGCATTGTTTGAGAAATTTTGATAGTTTCCCTTATTCTTTGAAATTTGTGGTGAATTTGTATTTGAGTTAGAATTGTTCTGTGGTTTTGTTTTATCATTGAAGACCGTTTCGTAAACGCCTTCTTGCTGTGCTACCTGTTTAAGTTTGGACACAGTTGTTATATCGTGCCTAGCTAGGGTCATAAACAATCTATCGGGTAATTTCCTCATTATAACGTCTTTGACCGTGTTATTCATAGCATTTGTGTATAATATCGTGTTGCTAACATTGTTTTCTAACATTAACTTATTGGAAATAATAAATGACTTAGTCTCTAGGTCTTCTACGAACTTACGGATACTTCCAGCGCAGGGGGTATTATAAAGGCGGCGAAGTAGTTCCTCACATGGTGTTTGCGTCTTATACTCGCTGATAAGAGCATTCATCAGGTCCGGCCAAGTCCTAGCTCCAGATAATTGCGATACTCTCTGAGCGTCTCCTGCCAACTGCATTTCGATTGCGCTGAAGCACACATGTTGTTGCCTGGTGTCCGTCGTTGGGTATAGTTGTAGTATGAATTCAATCCTTCGGATGAAGGCACTGAGCTCCTGGGTACTGCCACTGAATGTAGGCACTTGTCTTATTTGACCCAAGGCCTGACTCAAGTGTGTTTCCGACAGTAGTTTAACTTGTTCCGTTGACATCGTCATCATTTAATGTTATATTTTTGAAGTTTGTTGCGGTGATAGAGTTTTTTGATTTTTTTTTTTTTTTGCACTTTTGTTGTAGTGATAGAGTTAGTTGATAGGGTTTTTTGTTTTTACACTTTTATGGTTCGTTTGCAGTGAGTTGACTCGTATATGTCAACTACCGACTCACGTGGTTCTTTGGCGGATTCTAAGTCTTCGTCGTATTACGATTCGCGTTCACTATAGCGCCGATTCGCGTGGTCTAATCTCTTTAAAGGATAAGTCTTGGTCGTACAAGACCCCTTTGTCACTAGATTAGTTTTTTGGAACGAGTCGCACGATTTTTACTTGAGAATCCTACCGGCTGCGCTAATTACGAATTCAGACCGAGGGTTAATTAAAAAAAAACACAAGTTGGTTTTTGTAATATTAATTAACACTTTTTATTCAATTCTATCAAAAAGAACTGAAGCCTTTAGATTATCTCGGGGTTGGGATAATATACCTCTAACATCGAAGTTAGGCAGTGCTATCGCGGAGGATAGCGTACTCAGTATTGAACTAGCGCTTGGAGGCGCGTTTGAGTTTTTATAGGCAGTTTGGCTTAGCCAAAGAGCGGAGATTTAAGAGAGTTTGAGTTTGTAAACTCTTGTTCTCGTGAGGAGAGAGAGATTCCCGAAAAATAGTGGTAACTGGAGAATCCTGAGACGAGTGCGTGAGAGGCGATTCGGATAATTTGTTTTTATTACTTGGCGCGCCAAGTGGTCGACGCTAAACGATCGAAGATCGAATTCGAGTAGCCTAGGGGACAATTGTTATTGTCTCCGAATTTTTGGGGGACAATTGTTTATGTCGCGGACTTTGGGGGACAATTGTTTATGTCGCCGATTTTATGATATTTGTGAGAACGGACTTTTATGTGAACGACGACCGAGGTTAATCGAAGGGCTTTTGTTCTGTTGTACAATGGTATAGTTTTACATGTTTTATGCTTAGGGTAATTATTCTGTGGTACAGTGGTATAACTTTACATGTTTATGCTTAGAGTAATTGGGGGAGTTTTGTTTACAATTATGTGTGTGGAAGGGGAGTTGTGTTTACAGCTTGAGTTTTGTGTGGTGTAGGTGTAGTGTGGGTGTAGTGTAGAATGGATATGTTATAATATATATAAAATAAAAGAAATGTTTAAAAACAATTACAAACAGCTAGTTACAAATCTAAATGAGTATAAAACTTATGCCAATGTTTATTGAATATTCAATTGCCTAAGTAGAAAAACATTTTCGTATAAAAATTAAATATAAATGGTTAGCAACGATTAAACACAAATTTAAAAAAGAAAAACGAAACAAAAAAAACAAAAAACACAATCAAAGAAAAAGTGAATAATGATTAGATTTAAGTCAAATTAAAACGATATCGATAATGAAATATATAACCAAGTTGTTAGCCTCCTTGAGCAACAAAATTTAAAAGCACAAGTTACATAATCTGCGTAACAACATTTATAGAACATATAATCAGCAACAAAACAAACAAACTTACAAGATCAAATTAAAACAAAAATAATGTATGGTCAGACCAATAACTAAATTGAAAGATAAAAACTATGGAATTATAAGAACCATAAACAACATATTTGTTAAGAAAAATATTAAGTTCAAAAAGTGAACGTTATTACTTATGGATATAAGAAAATAGTATTATTGTGGAATACCAGCTCCTTTTGAATAGGAATAAATTATGAATTTCAGTATCACAAAGATGATGCGCCAAATTAATTTGATTCTTCCTGGATAGACATGGCAACATAAACTAGTAGTCGTCCGTTTCTTTTGGGTATCTTCGGATACATAATTTTTATGAAGATTATGGTAGGGTGGGTAGAGACCGCGAGTGTCGATTAACATCTCAGACCTCGCCAAACATTTATATTGTAGCAGTCCTGTTAAGTTATTTGCCTCCTTGTACATTTTAGTATTCTAGCCCCAATTCTTTTCTTTGTGTATGTTTGGTGAAGTTCATCTTCACTTGTAGTTTCAGCAGGAATCCTTAAAAATTTAAAAGGTATGTAGATGTGGTTGTTGGAAGGTAGAAAGAACCCCCCTAAGCCCAAGAGCTAAGGCACCAATAGGATTCCGTCCGCTTCCATCCGCAATCCGAATGTATGCGTGTAAGTCGTCAGTGTATTTGCAGTCTTCTTGGCCACAATTGCACTGGGCATCACGACCCAGACATCTCGCGAGGCACATCGAACGCTACATATACTTTTTGGCGCCCAACGTGTGGGGCAGCTTATTGCAAAAATAAAGGATAACAACAACTAATCCTAAACTTCATTTTGTCCATTGTTTTATGGAAGTCCTTCTTGAGTTTAACGTCGAGTTTATGAGAGATTGCTGCTGTAGGCAGATTGTTGTAGGCAGGGTTCCTGTTCGACTGTCACAAGAAATTTTAAAACTTGTGTACACAGAACACAAAGTAACTAAATGCCTTCTCTCTAATGTGAATATATAAAGGAAATGTTAGTTTCAGGAGGGCAAACAAATGAAGAAACATAGGAAGCACCCCAAGTTTTGTGAATATTTTCATTGCACTTTTCGAGTCATACCTGTTGAAGTAATCAAGATAGACAAGGTCTGACTACCGCAGGATATGACAGTTATATATAAATTAGCTATATCAGGCCTACGATTCTGATTTATTCTTTATCAGATAACAGACGAGAACCTGAATAGACGATTAAAGTCAGAATAAAGGAGAATATCAAGGTTTATATTTATTATAGAAATTGTATTCTCCGTTCACAAAACAACTGCTCGTTTTTCTTCGTTTTGAGAATAACCTTATTCAGGAGTAAGAAGGTGATGATGGTAGATTTTAGTAAAATAGTTTTGTAGAATACTGCGCATTCGGCTCAGCATAGATGCCAGTGCTCGATTGTTCTGCTGAAAGGTACTATTTTCTAATTATTACATTTGAAAGGTTGTGAGTATTCAATTTAGCTAACTCGTTCAGGAACTCGCTTAGGTGCTGCATGGCCTTGCGTGCCGAACAGGACACTAAAACGAATACTAAAAATCTGCGTAATTAACATCATTTTAAGTTTAGTTTCCATAGACCGGATAGTTAAAACTTTTCTTACAAGGACTGCATGCTTTATAAATAATACCGACTATTATTTTTTTGTTGCCAATACGTCTTATCCAGGAATTATTTATATGAATAAATACGAGGGTCGTTTGATAAGTCCGTGACTTTTTGTATTTGCCGCGCACCTGCGCTGAAGCACACATGTTGTTGCCTGGTGTCCGTCGTTGGGTATAGTTGTAGTATGAATTCAATCCTTCGGATGAAGGCACTGAGCTCCTGGGTACTGCCACTGAATGTAGGCACTTGTCTTATTTGACCCAAGGCCTGACTCAAGTGTGTTTCCGACAGTAGTTTAACTTGTTCCGTTGACATCGTCATCATTTAATGTTATATTTTTGAAGTTTGTTGCGGTGATAGAGTTTTTTGATTTTTTTTTTTTTGCACTTTTGTTGTAGTGATAGAGTTAGTTGATAGGGTTTTTTGTTTTTACACTTTTATGGTTCGTTTGCAGTGAGTTGACTCGTATATGTCAACTACCGACTCACGTGGTTCTTTGGCGGATTCTAAGTCTTCGTCGTATTACGATTCGCGTTCACTATAGCGCCGATTCGCGTGGTCTAATCTCTTTAAAGGATAAGTCTTGGTCGTACAAGACCCCTTTGTCACTAGATTAGTTTTTGGAACGAGTCGCACGATTTTTACTTGAGAATCCTACCGGCTGCGCCAATTACGAATTCAGACCGAGGGTTAATTAAAAAAAAACACAAGTTGGTTTTTGTAATATTAATTAACACTTTTTATTCAATTCTATCAAAAAGAACTGAAGCCTTTAGATTATCTCGGGGTTGGGATAATATACCTCTAACATCGAAGTTAGGCAGTGCTATCGCGGAGGATAGCGTACTCAGTATTGAACTAGCGCTTGGAGGCGCGTTTGAGTTTTTATAGGCAGTTTGGCTTAGCCAAAGAGCGGAGATTTAAGAGAGTTTGAGTTTGTAAACTCTTGTTCTCGTGAGGAGAGAGAGATTCCCGAAAAATAGTGGTAACTGGAGAATCCTGAGACGAGTGCGTGAGAGGCGATTCGGATAATTTGTTTTTATTACTTGGCGCGCCAAGTGGTCGACGCTAAACGATCGAAGATCGAATTCGAGTAGCCTAGGGGACAATTGTTATTGTCTCCGAATTTTTGGGGGACAATTGTTTATGTCGCGGACTTTGGGGGACAATTGTTTATGTCGCCGATTTTATGATATTTGTGAGAACGGACTTTTATGTGAACGACGACCGAGGTTAATCGAAGGGCTTTTGTTCTGTTGTACAATGGTATAGTTTTACATGTTTTATGCTTAGGGTAATTATTCTGTGGTACAGTGGTATAACTTTACATGTTTATGCTTAGAGTAATTGGGGGAGTTTTGTTTACAATTATGTGTGTGGAAGGGGAGTTGTGTTTACAGCTTGAGTTTTGTGTGGTGTAGGTGTAGTGTGGGTGTAGTGTAGAATGGATATGTTATAATATATATAAAATAAAAGAAATGTTTAAAAACAATTACAAACAGCTAGTTACAAATCTAAATGAGTATAAAACTTATGCCAATGTTTATTGAATATTCAATTGCCTAAGTAGAAAAACATTTTCGTATAAAAATTAAATATAAATGGTTAGCAACGATTAAACACAAATTTAAAAAAGAAAAACGAAACAAAAAAACAAAAAACACAATCAAAGAAAAAAGTGAATAATGATTAGATTTAAGTCAAATTAAAACGATATCGATAATGAAATATATAACCAAGTTGTTAGCCTCCTTGAGCAACAAAATTTAAAAGCACAAGTTACATAATCTGCGTAACAACATTTATAGAACATATAATCAGCAACAAAACAAACAAACTTACAAGATCAAATTAAAACAAAAATAATGTATGGTCAGACCAATAACTAAATTGAAAGATAAAAACTATGGAATTATAAGAACCATAAACAACATATTTGTTAAGAAAAATATTAAGTTCAAAAAGTGAACGTTATTACTTATGGATATAAGAAAATAGTATTATTGTGGAATACCAGCTCCTTTTGAATAGGAATAAATTATGAATTTCAGTATCACAAAGATGATGCGCCAAATTAATTTGATTCTTCCTGGATAGACATGGCAACATAAACTAGTAGTCGTCCGTTTCTTTTGGGTATCTTCGGATACATAATTTTTATGAAGATTATGGTAGGGTGGGTAGAGACCGCGAGTGTCGATTAACATCTCAGACCTCGCCAAACATTTATATTGTAGCAGTCCTGTTAAGTTATTTGCCTCCTTGTACATTTTAGTATTCTAGCCCCAATTCTTTTCTTTGTGTATGTTTGGTGAAGTTCATCTTCACTTGTAGTTTCAGCAGGAATCCTTAAAAATTTAAAAGGTATGTAGATGTGGTTGTTGGAAGGTAGAAAGAACCCCCTAAGCCCAAGAGCTAAGGCACCAATAGGATTCCGTCCGCTTCCATCCGCAATCCGAATGTATGCGTGTAAGTCGTCAGTGTATTTGCAGTCTTCTTGGCCACAATTGCACTGGGCATCACGACCCAGACATCTCGCGAGGCACATCGAACGCTACATATACTTTTTTGGCGCCCAACGTGTGGGGCAGCTTATTGCAAAAATAAAGGATAACAACAACTAATCCTAAACTTCATTTTGTCCATTGTTTTATGGAAGTCCTTCTTGAGTTTAACGTCGAGTTTATGAGAGATTGCTGCTGTAGGCAGATTGTTGTAGGCAGGGTTCCTGTTCGACTGTCACAAGAAATTTTAAAACTTGTGTACACAGAACACAAAGTAACTAAATGCCTTCTCTCTAATGTGAATATATAAAGGAAATGTTAGTTTCAGGAGGGCAAACAAATGAAGAAACATAGGAAGCACCCCAAGTTTTGTGAATATTTTCATTGCACTTTTCGAGTCATACCTGTTGAAGTAATCAAGATAGACAAGGTCTGACTACCGCAGGATATGACAGTTATATATAAATTAGCTATATCAGGCCTACGATTCTGATTTATTCTTTATCAGATAACAGACGAGAACCTGAATAGACGATTAAAGTCAGAATAAAGGAGAATATCAAGGTTTATATTTATTATAGAAATTGTATTCTCCGTTCACAAAACAACTGCTCGTTTTTCTTCGTTTTGAGAATAACCTTATTCAGGAGTAAGAAGGTGATGATGGTAAATTTTAGTAAAATAGTTTTGTAGAATACTGCGCATTCGGCTCAGCGTAGATGCCAGTACTCAATTATTCTGCTGAAAGTTACTATTTTCTAATTATTACATTTGAAAGGTTGTGAGTATTCAATTTAGCTAACTCGTTCAGGAACTCGCTTATGTGCTGCATGGCCTTGCGTGCCGAACAGGACACTAAAACGAATACTAAAAATCTGCGTAATTAACATCATTTTAAGTTTAGTTTCCATAGACCGGATAGTTAAAACTTTTCTTACAAGGACTGCATGCTTTATAAATAATACCGACTATTATTTTTTTGTTGCCAATACGTCTTATCCAGGAATTATTTATATGAATAAATACGAGGGTCGTTTGATAAGTCCGTGACTTTTTGTATTTGCCGCGCACCTGCTCTAAATACAACACTGCTCCTGTCAGCAGTTATCGATTAACAGCTGACTGTAAAATTTTGAGAAAGCTGCGTTTTTTGGTTTGCGTTTTATAGGCATTGAAAGCAGACGATCTCGTGAATTTTAACGAAAATGGAAAAAAGTGAATTTCGTGTGCTAATTAAGCATTATTTTTTGCGTAAAAAATCCATCACCGAAACCAAGGAAAGACTTGATAAATATTATGGGGACTCTGCACCATCAATTTCAATGGTTAAGAAATGGTTTACTGAGTTCCGTTGTGGTCGTACCAGTACAAGTGATGCCGAACGTTCAGGTCGCCCAAAAGAGGTCGTCATGCCAGAAATCGTCGACAAAATCCATGGAATGATATTGGATGATCGGAGAATGAAAGTGCGTGAGGTAGCTGAGGCTGTAGGCATCTCAACTGAACGGGTACATCACATTTTACATGAATATTTGGACATGAAAAAGCTTTCCGCGCGATGGGTGCCGCGATTGCTCACACACCGACCATAAGCGCAACCGTGTGACCATTTCAAAGGAGTGTTTGGCGATGTTCAACCGCAATCCAAACGAATTTTTGCGCCGTTTCGTTACCGTAGACGAAACATGGATCCACCACACCACACCAGAGACCAAAGAACAATCAAGACAGTGGGTTTCTCCGGGTGAACGTGCACCAAAGAAGCCAAGGTGGGTCTGTGGGCCAACAAGGTCATGGCCACAGTTTTTTGGGATGCACAAGGTATCATTCACATCGATTACCTTGAAAAGGGTAAAACGATCACCGGCGAATATTATTCAGAGCTTTTGGACAGATTCGATATTGATTTGAAGCAGAAACGACCGCATTTGGCGAAAAAAAAAGTGCTGTTCCATCAGGACAATGCACGGGTGCACACGTGTGTAGTCAGCATGGCAAAATTTCATAAATTGGGCTACGAACTGCTACCCCATCCAGCATATTCTCCAGATTTAGCCCCCTGTGACTATTTTTTGTTTCCAAACATGAAGAAATGGCTCGGCGGTAAGAGATTCGGGTCAAATGAAGAGGTCATCACAGAAACAAACGACTATTTTGAGGGCCTTGAGAAAACCTATTATTTGGAAGGAATAAAAAAATTGGAAAAACGCTGGACTAAATGTATAGAGCTAAAAGGAGATTATGTTGAGAAATAAAACGCTTCTTTGACGAAAAAAATATATTTTATTCAAAAAGTCACGGACTTATCATACGACCCTCGTACTTTACAAAATGCCAGTCATTAATACCCCTCCTCATGCCTCATCGGCAAGAGCAGACAATTTTTGTGCGCTATGAGCAACAGTTATGGATAACACCCATCCTTGTTATTTACTTTCATGTAAACATGTGTTCCATAAGAACTGCATAGATGCATGGTTGACCGAAAGTTCTGAATGTTTTACATGCAGAATTGGAATTAATAGAGAGGAGCTTCGAGTTGTGGTAGGAAATTGTTCTCCAGGTAGACCTCAGCCAGTTCCTTCGAACTCTAAAGCTGTGCCGGCTGCTCGTGGTATGACCACCCGAAACCTTGCCAAAGCCATGGCGATCACGGAGCACCAAAATACAATTCGACACCTAGAACCTCCATTGGAGAATCCAATTGGAGCAAATTCGTCAGCATTAGACGCTAGCCAAAGCACCAATCAAGGTGAAGCTATTCCTGAGAGACCTGTTAGAGGCAGGCCAACCCGATCCTCTAGACCCATTCGTCCTACAAATAACCGTCGTAGCCAGCCTGTTGACTACAATATTATTCAAGGAATGATTGAGCAAACGGTCACAAGGGTAATGTCATCGTTGGCAATTAATGTACAACCTCAGCAACTTGAACCGCCAGTTACTTCCGTTCTAAGGGAAACTCCCGCATCAAATGCATCTTCCTTGCAGTCTCGGCAGACAGTCGTCATTTGTTCATTTTGATGGATCCGTTGAAGGATTGGGAGTAGAGGAGTTTATTTATCGAGTCATTTCACTCCCCAGTGGAACGTTAGACAGTGATTTTTCAGTTATGTGCAGGCATATTCACGTTTTGTTCACGGGTAAAGCTCGATCATGGTACTGGATACCATAAGCAGGTTGATCAAATTGGTTGGACCAAAATGTGTGCATCCCTGCGTCAACAGTACCAAGACTACCGTTCCGACTTTATGAGCATGGAGCTGATTCGAGCCCGTAAACAAAAGACAGGTGAACCATTTTCGTCCTTTTATGAGGCAGTTGCAACCTTGATCGACAAGGCCTCCATTCGAGTGGAAGATGCAGAGTTAGTTGAGATCTTAAAAAGTAATCTTCTACCAGAAACTCGTCAGAAACTGCTATTTCAACCAGTTCATTCGGTAGGTCACTTACGTCGGTTAGTGCAAATGAGTGAAAATCTGGCATATGAAATCAGCTGCCGTTATGCATCTAAGCCGAATGTACCTGCAGCTCGTCGACAAGTTTGCGCTGTAGAACAAGAAAATTCAGAGATAGAAGACAACTTACAGGAAGAAGCCGAGATCCACGCTTTGCAATCTTCTCACGGAAAATTCAAATGCTGGAATTGTGAAGAAGTAGGGCATGTTTGGGAAAACTGTTTAGCCGCACGTCGCATCTTTTGCTACGGCTGCGGGTAGCCAAATATTTATAAGCCGCAATGCCAAAATTGCCTAAGCAAGAAATCGGAAAACCGACGGGAGTCCCCCAACACCATAAATCAAAAGATAGATCAGGTTGAGGATAACGTTTCTACACCTATCCCTTCCTCTATTTCAGTGCAGGCAGAATCACATTATCAAAATGTAAGAAATCGTATTTTTAATAATAGTGAAAATAAACCTAGTAAACATACATTAAGACTTAAGAATTACTATGCTGAAATTAAAGCAAATCGAAATATGCAAATGTCTTCAATTTTTAATTGCTCTAAGGATCTGCGTAGTTATGCTGAAGTATCCTTTTTAGAGTTTACAGAGCAAGGCTTGTTGGACACCGGTGCAAATATAAGCTGCCTAGGTGCTGAGCTGGCGCTACAAGATTTTTCTCATAATCCCCATTATAAACCTCAAAGATCCAGTGCGAAAACTGTGGGTGGAGAAACTCAGCCCATTATAGGTGTGCTTAATATTGAAATGTGTTACAAAGGTGTCAAACGCTTTATTAAGTTGTATATTATTCCGAGCATTAAGCAAAGATTGATATTAGGCCTTGACTTTTGGAAAACTTTCGAACTTGCTCCTCATATTATCAGTTCGTTAGAGTCATCAGTTGTGCAAGAAGAACCAACAGTAGAAAATGCATATCCCTTGACCCCTTGTCAGATTCAGCAATTAGCTGTTATTAAAGATCTGTTCCCGAAAGTATCGGAAACACTAGGGCGTACCACGCTAATTGAGCACCACATTGACGTGGGTAACACGAAGCCCTGTAAACAGCGATATTATCCTGTCAGTCCGGCCGTAGAGAAACTGCTCTATCAAGAAATTGATCGGATGCTGAGCTTGGACGTAATTGAACCTTCGTCAAGTCCTTGGAGTTCTCCCATGCGGATTGTTGTAAAACCAAATAAAGTACGTCTTTGTTTGGATGCTCGTAAACTGAACGACGCCACTAAAAAGGACGCCTATCCTTTACCAAGCATCGATGGTATATTTGCTCGACTACCTAAAGCGAACATCATTTCTAAATTGGATCTTAAAGATGCCTACTGGCAAATTAAGCTTAGTGACGAATCTAAACCATTAACTGCATTTACCGTTCCTGGCCGTCCTTTATACCAATTTAAAGTGATGCCCTTTGGGTTGTGCAACGCGCCGTCAACTATGTGTCGATTAATGGATCAGATCATACCGTCTGAGCTTCGCTATTGTGTCTTCGGTTATTTGGATGATCTGTGTGTTGTGTCCGAAGATTTTGCAACTCATCTTGCAATTTTAGTAAGACTTGCAGAACAATTTCGAAAAGCTAATTTGACCCTCAATTTAGCTAAAAGTTCATTCTGTGTGACTAGCATTACATATTTAGGCTGTCATTGGTAGCGGTGGCATTTGCACTGACCCTGCTAAAGTGTCTTGTATTAAAAATTGGCCTCCGCCAAAGAACTTAAAGCAGATTCGTGGATTTTTAGGCGTTTGTGGATGGTACCGTCGGTTCATTCCTCACTTCTCGGATCTAACTTGTCCAATTACGGATTTGTTAACCAAGAAAAGGAAATTTACCTGGACGCAGGAAGCCCAAGAAGCGATGGACAAACTGAAACAAGTTTTAACATCTGCTCCGATTCTCACAAATCCCGATTTCAGCAAAAAGTTCTACTTACATTGCGATGCTAGCGACTTCGGGATAGGTGCAGTTTTAGTGCAGCTGGCAGACGACCAATCAGAAATGCCGATTGCGTATATATCAAAAAAGTTAAGCAGAGCTCAGCGAATTTTGGCTATTGAGAAATTCCGGTGTTATTTGGAATTGCAAGAATTTGAGGTTGTTACCGATCATTCTAGCCTTCTCTGGCTGATGCGACAGCAAAACGTTGCCGGTAGACTTGCACGATGGATCTTTCGGTTACAACAGTTTAAGTTTACGTTTTCGCATAGAAAAGGAAAAGATCATGTGGTAGCAGACGCTTTGTCCAGACTTCATGATGCCGAGATTGCTGAGTTAGACATGAGTCCTGTGATTGATCTGCAATCAGAGGCGTTTTCTGAAGAGTCATATGTTGCTTTAAAGACCAAATATAAGGCAAACCAGTCTAAGTTTCCAGATATTAAGTTGGTGGATAACTTTTTATATATCCGCACAGAACATGCTGAGGGAGACGAGGCACAGAAAAAACTTTCCTGGAAATTATGGGTCCCCGAAAGTCTTCGCACCGATATTCTTAGGCAAGCCTATGATAGTCTTACTTCCGCTCATTCTGGGATGCAAAAGGCAATAGAAAAATTGCGTCGTCATCTTTTCTGGCCAGGTCTATCCAAAGATGCTCGAGATTATATTCGTTCGTGTGAGGTGTGTAAGCAGAACAAAGCACCGAACTATAGTCTACGTCCACCTATGGGAGCGCATGTACCTTCTTGTCGACCTTTTCAAAGACTATATATTGATCTTCTAGGACCATATCCTAGGAGTAAACAAGGTCATGTGGGCTTACTGATTGTGCTAGACCATTTTAGCAAGTTTCACTGGTTGCAGCCTCTAAAAAAATGTACTTCATTTGCCATAAAAGAGTATCTGCTGAATAATATATTTCATTGTTTTGGAGTTCCAGAAATTATCGTTAGTGATAATGGCAGCCAATTTAAGGCTGCCGATTTCAATGCCTTCTTGACAGAACTCGGCATTAAACATGTTTATACCGCCCTTTACTCACCGCAGAGTAATGCGGCAGAGCGAGTTAATCGATCATTATTGGCTGCTGTTCGATCATATTTAAAACATGATCAACGCGAATGGCATATGTACCTCACTAGCATTTCATGCTCTCTGAGATCGTCACTACATCAATCGCTAGGATGTTCACCTTATCGGGCCCTGTTTGGCCAGGATATGATTACTCACGGATCCGACTACAAGCTGCTAAAAGAGTTGTCGTTGCTTGAGGAGCCAATCGTACCCATATCCAGATCAGATAATTTAGCACTGTTACGAAAAGACATACAAGCTAATATCCGTCGCGCTTATGACCGCAACGTAGCTCAGTATAATTTGCGAGCGAAGCCGGTCAATTTCAAGGAAGGACAGGAAGTTTATTGTCGTAGCTTTGCCCAAAGCAAATTTTCGCAAAATTTTAATGCCAAACTAGGTCCTCAATTTGTAAAGTGTCGCATTCGAACAAAGCTAGGAAATTGTTATTATAAGCTGGAGAGTTTACAAGGGAAAGAAATTGGTACATTTCATGCTAAGGATATACGCAGCTAATTCCCGCTAATATTTCATCAAAAGAAGAAATATTATCGGGTGGTGTAATGGCCCGCGCTGATCATTTCGTCCCATTATTGGTTTTTTTTTTTAAGCCAATGGTAAAGAAGTGCAAATTGTCTGCTTAAGCTAGTTACGTAGTTCACCTTGCAAGCAGTGCAAATTGTGTGCTAAAGCCAGTTATGCAGTTCACTTGCAAGCAGTGCAATTATCAATATTGCATTCACCTGTATGATAAGTGCCTACTTCGAGGCACATTTGAAAGCACTTAAAGCTTTTTGATCTATCAGCTGGAGTTCCTATCACAGCCAACTTCACCTACTCCGAATACTTCCAAGAAAAAGCCATCTGTTCTTGGAATTTGGCGCTATTTAAGATCCACACTCGTCGGTAGTCGACCTTTTTAGTATTATTAAAGTCGCACGGATGGGCGTCATGTAAACTGATTGACACAACTGCATCAGTTGGAAAAAAAAAACGAAGAAAATATTCAAAGTGCAAGTGCGAGGGTGCACACGAGTGTCATCGTGCATTTGAGGATTCCCAGAAAGGCACTCCAAATTGGCCCAAAAATTCTGCTGGAGGCAGATCCGTGAACTCCGGAAAAGATTAACCTTTGCTCTGGTCAAAGGTAATTTTTCCAGAAGCCCGAGTTATATTTTTTTTAAAGGTACGTTAGTAACCTCCCGTAGGTTCTATACTAAAGTCCATTTATTTCTCGTTGACAGGGTGTGCATTTGGCACCCAAAGCCGATATACGGCATCACTGCCTTATTGGCAGACTCTGCCGTCACACCGTATACGGCTAGAAACAGCGATCCCTGGGCTCTGTCATTGCCGTGCAGCCACTTAGCTGGCCGACACAGCGCTCAGGGCGATCCTGTAGGATTCTGCCGGTGTGACATAACCTCTGGCCGGGGTTACATAACCTCTGACCCGGCGTGTTCTACCTCTGACGCGGCGTGTCATAACCGTGACATAACCTCTTGCCGGCGTGGCATAACCTAGTCACCGCCTTGCCTTATTGTTTTTGCTGCTTTGAGCTGCACTGCGCCGTTGGAATTGTCAGTCCTGCATGTGGGCTAAATTGATCTTCGCTACAACAATTTGTCTGGAATAATCTGCGTCAACGTGCGCAGCCGCTGCGCTGTCTTCAACGGCCACCTTGCCACTTGGAGCTAGGAGCCGAACAGATCGAGGAGCTAGCTTGTGTTTTTTTTTTGTTGCCTATTAGTGAAGCAACAAACACATTTTTGATTTGTATAAATTAATTAAATGAAAAAAAATGCAAACAGACAGTTATGTAACCTAAAATTGTTGAGTGTGCGATTAGGCAAGAATTATCTATTGTTCTAAATAGCTAAAAAAAGAACCGTATAAATATAAAGAAAAGCCCCATGATAAATTAAAAGTTTGCTAAAAGATTGAAAGAAAAAAAACATTGTATAAGAGAATTTAAGAAATAACATATATATTTAGCTTTTGTTAATACCATCTGATCTGCATCATCATCACCACGCTGGAAGGCCTTTCAACGCTGGAAACACATTTGTGAGTACTCCCAAACATCGTGCTTGTCCCTAGGCTAGAATATTTGTGATGTTCGTTAAATTCTCTTAACCACTGAGCAACTGCTCAAGCAAACAAATTACAAAAAAAAAAAAAACAACCAAAAACACAGAACAACATACAACAAAGAAAGCAAACCAAACTATACAAAAACAAATAGCAATCAGATGTCAATTAAAAATGCCTAAGTCATTTACACATATTCCAACACTTTAAAAACTTTAAAAAAAAAAAACACTTTAAAACCACTCAACAAAAATACATATTGTCTCAAAAAATGGCATAGAATAGGAATACATCTTTCACGGAAGAGTCATTAAAAAAAAAAAAATAAATATATATATATATATGTATAAAAAAAAAAATGTTTAAAACAATTACAAACAGCTAGTTACAAATCTAAATGAGTATAAAACTTATGCTAATGTTTATTGAATATTGAATTGCCTAGGTAGAAAAACATTTTCGTATAAAAATTAAATATAAATGGTTAGCAACAATTAAACACAAATTTAAAAAAAAAAAACTAAACAAAAAAAAAATACAATCAAAGAAAAAATGAATAATGATTAGATTTAAGTCAAATTAAAACGATATCGATAATGAAATATATAACCAAGTTGTTAGCCTCCTTGAGCAACAAAATTTAAAAGCACAAGTTACATAATCTGCGTAACAACATTTATAAAACATTTAATCAGCAACAAAACAAACAAACTTACAAGATCAAATTAAAACAAAAATAATGTATGGTCAGACCAATAACTAAATTGAAAGATAAAAACTATGAAATTATTAGAACCAAAAACAACATATTTGTTAAGAAAAATATTAAGTTCAAAAAGTGAACGTTATTACTTATGGATATAAGAAAATAGTATGATTGTGGAATACCAGCTCCTTTTGAATAGGAATAAATTATGAATTTCAGTATCACAAAGATGATGTGCCAAATTAATTTGATTCTTCCTGGATAGACATGGCAACATAAACTAGTAGTCGTCCGTTTCTTTTGGGTATCTTCGGATACATAATTTTTATGAAGATTATGGTAGGATGGGTAGAGACCGCGAGTGTCGATTAACATCTCAGACCTCGCCAAACATTTATATTGCAGCAGTCCTGTTAAGTTATTTGCCTCCTTGTACATTTTAGTATTCTAGCCCCAATTCTTTTCTTTGTGTATGTGAAGTTCATCTTCACTTGTAGTTTCAGCAGGAATCCTTAAAAATTTAAAAGGTATGTAGATGTGGTTGTTGGAAGGTAGCAAGAGCCCCCCAAGCCCAAGAGCTAAGAAACCAATAGGATTCCGTCCGCTTCCATCCGCAATCCAAATGTATGCGTGTAAGTCGTCAGTGTATTTGCAGTCTTCTTGGCCACAATTGCACTGGGCATCACGACCCAGACATCTCGCGAGGCACATCGAACGCTACAACTTGGCTAGTGGAAAACCTCCTGACTCCAATATTTCACGAACTTCCTTGTACATTATGTTTAATTCTTTTACACTGTCTGCCCCAGCCAGCATATCATCTACTTAAAAACACTTTTTGATCACATCTGATTCGATAGGATGTGATTGTGCATGTACTTGTATGTCGGCAAGCTCAAACAGGCAGCGTATTGCCAGAAATGGTGCGGATGATGTACCATATGTAACGGTATTCAACTTGTATGCCTGTATATTTTGTGAAGTGTTTTCTCTCCACAAAATCAGCTGGAACTTTCTGTATTCTTCAGAGACATTTATCTGCCTGTACATTTGGGAAATGTCAGCAGTCACGGCATATTTATTTAATCGAAAATTGATCAAAGTTGAATACAGCTCCCTCTGAATTGTTGGCCCTACCATTAGTGTTTCATTAAGTAAAACAGCTGTTTTGCTAGAAGCTCTTCACGAAGCTTGGTAGAGGTACTTTCAGGTCTAAGAACGCATTGATGAGGAACAAAGTAATGCTGTTCTAGAGGAGCAGACTTCAGAATGGACATGTGTCCTAAGTCGAGATATTCTTAATATAATGCTAGTATGTACGATATATGTTAATAAAGGATGTTGCCGTTTGTTTATTTTAGTGTTAATATTATTCATGCAAGCAGGTTAGTACTATCAATATAAAGAAATGCAACGCAAGGCTTTTTGTATGTATTGTTTTCAATGTTACTTTGTTGTTGGGGTTAGTTGCTCATATGTGCTCATATGTTTAAATGCAGGTACAAATATATCGATGTGTGTAGAAGCAATGACGTACACACGTATATACATATGCAAGTACACCGCTTGCATGCAATATTCAAAGAGTAAGTATCAAAATTTGAGCTGCCTAGTACATGCGATTATGTACTTGTCGCAGATCATTTGAATTTAACGACATTTTTAGCAATTGCGTCTTTCTGCTTGGCACGCGCCATGCAGGCGCCTTTTCTATTCTTTTAATGCGCGGCAGACAACCGTTAGAGTTTCTGCCGAACGTAGTCTGGTCGCGGGTATGAGCGGGGGGGGATGTAGAAGTCTGCACGAAAACGAGAAGCATACAGACAAATGCAGTGTGCATTAGTATTGGTGTTGTTATTGCATGTAGAGTTAAGAACTACGCATAATTCTGATTTTGTGAAAAGAGAATTGGGTCAGTCAGTTTTCGATCATTACGCATGACAGACATGCCTCGCTCACGCGTCAGAAAACGTTACGCAGACAACGAGAGTACATTTTGTCTGAAAACCAACTGGAAGGCAGCGCTCTTGTGATGACCCTCAGCAAATCACTGGAAGGAAGCGCGTCTCATTGGCTATCACAAACTTGCTTTCCTGGTATATCATGGACACAGTTCCGAGAATTGTTTCTGCAACATTTTGCGGGAACAGAAACATTAGCGGCAGCAGTTATGAATCTGGTAAATGGACGCCCCGCGGAAGGCGAGTGCCTTTCGTTATATGGGAGCCGAATGGTTACTTCGCTTATGGCCAAATGGAAACCGCTGAATCGCAGTGTCCATTACACTGGAGTTTTCACTTCCGACATCAACACTCGGAACGAGCTGCATCAAGAACTGAAGGCCTATTCATTTGACGCCAAACCGAGCCACGTTTCAAACGATGGTACTTCAGAGCCGCCAGGAAAACGAGCTAAGCCCCAATTCAAGTGTCACAACTGCGGAAAGCCTGGTCGCAAAAAGGCGGACTGTCGATCAAAAACAATGGCAGTGCACGTCCAGCAACCCGGCAAGCAACCTTTAGGGAAAGACCGGTCTACTTTGACTTGTTTCAATTGCGGAAAAGCTGGACACATCTCTACAGTATGTCCTGATCGTCAGGAGCGTTCGTCGTCTTCCAAAAACAACATTTTAAAAGATGTCAACATCTGTACCATTTTTGAACCTGTAGGAACGTTTTCGCAATCTGGTGAGTCGTTCCAATTTTGTTTTGATTCTGGAGCTGAGTGTTCACTCATCAAGGAGGCTACTTCGCTGAGACTATCTGGATCCAGAATGGGCAACGTGGTTATTTTAAGGGGACTTGGTAGCAATACTATTTGTAGCACCGTACAGATATTGGCCAATGTTTTGATTTGTGAACGTTCATATGAAATATTGTTTCATGTAGTGTTAGACAATTACATTAAGTATGACGCTCTGATTGGTCGAGATATTTTGAGCCAGGGAGTCGGTGTGACAATAACATCAAAATCTCTTACTATGTTTAATGAAAAATCTATATTGGCTGTTGAAGTTTCCGAAAAGAATCCTGATTTGGCTAGTGTTGACACCGATCTGCATGGATCAGATAGAGACCAATTGTTGTCAATAATACAAGAATATTCAGGGTCATTCATAAATGGAATTCCCCAAAGCCGTGTGACTACGGGACAGTTAGAAATTCGTTTGATCGATTAAAATAAGACGGTTCAAAGGCGCCCATATAGGTTGAGTGTAGAGGAAAAGGAAAAAGTTCGGAATTTAATTCAACAGCTGTTGGAATCAAACATTATTAGACCCAGTTCCTCCCCCTTTGTTACTTGTTAGAAAAAAAAAATGATACTGACCGCCTCTGCGTGGATTATAGAGCTAAACGCAAATACCGTTTCTGACAAATACCCTTTGCCGCCAATTTCTGATCAAATAGCTAGGCTGAGTGGTGTTAGGTTTTTCAGCTGTATAGACATGGCAAGCGGACTTCACCAGATCCCTATTCACCCGAATTCAGTCGAGCGTTTGTCACCCCAGAAGGCCAGTACGAATATTTGACTATGCCATTCGGGCTTAAAAACGCACCTTCCGTATTCCAAAGAGCTATTAATCGTGCCTTAGGTGATCTTACCCATTCATATGCCATTGTTTATATGGATGACGTAATGATAATTGCACGTACAAAAGAAGCTTTTGAAAGATTGCGAATAGTATTGCAAACACTTACGCATGCTGGATTTTCTTTTAATATTACAAAATGTTCCTTTCTTAAGTCTTGTGTTGAATATTTGGGCTTCGAGGTAAAGGCAGGTGAGATCCGACCGAATCCCAGGAAAATTCGAGCCCTTTTGAGTTTGCCACCCCCGCAGTCCGTCACTCAGTTGAGACAATTTATTGGGCTAGTCTCATATTTTCGACAATTTGTACCCAAGTTTTCACAACTGATGAAACCTCTTTACGGCCTTACTTCAAAGAGCAAGTCATTTTTGTGGGAATTGGAGCATGAGCAAATACGGCAAAAATTAATATATCTATTTTAACTAATGAACCCGTCCTTACTATATTCGACCCACAATTTTCTATCGAGCGCCACACAGACGCGAGTTCTGTTGGCTATGGCGCTATTTTGCTGCACCGAATTGAACAGAAGCCTCGAGTTATCGAATATTTTAGCAAGATGACATCTTCAGCAGAATCACGTTACCATTCATATGAACTGGAGACACTTGCTGTCTACAATTCTATAAAACACTTTCGCCATTACTTGCATGGACGTCATTTTGTTGTGTTTACTGATTGCAATTCGCTTAAAGCCTCTCGTACAAAGGTAGAACTGACTCCTAGAGTTCATAGGTGGTGGTCGTCCTTGCAATCTTTCGAATTTGATATTCAGTATAGACCAGGTGAGCGTATGGCTCATGTTGACTTTCTGTCTCGGAATCCGGGTCGAAAAACATATCAATCTGACAGAAATATCCGACAACTGGTTATTTGCTGAACAGCAAAGAGACGAAGAAACTTCTTCTATTATCTCTAAATTGCGTAATGATGAATTACCCGAGGATTTGGCCAAAACTTACGAAATACGGTCTGGAACTCTATACCGAAAAGTTCAAAGAAATGGAAAGACTCGATGTCTGCCCATAATCCCAAAGCAGTTTCGGTGGTCCGCTGTCAACAACGTACACGAGTCAATTATGCATCTCGGGTGGGAGAAAACTCTTGAGATAATGTACGAGTTCTATTGGTTCGATAAAATGTCTAAATACGTTCGCCAATTTGTGGGCAACTGTATCACTTGTAGATTGTCAAAACCTCCGTCTGGCAAAATACAATCCGAGCTCCATCCCATTCCTAAAATCGACATCCCGTGGCATTCGGTTCATGTGGATATTACAGGTAAACTTAGCGGAAAAAGCGACCAGAAGGAGTATATAATTGTGTTGATAAACGCGTTTACCAAATTTGTCTACCTCTCTCATACTACAAGTATGAAGTTAGACACTGATAGTTGCATTAAGGCAGTGAGATCTGTTATATCGTTATTCGGTGTCCCCTCCCGACTTATCGCTGATCAAGGTCGTAGTTTTGCTAGTTCAGCATTCCGTGATTTCTGCTCAGCACAGAAAATGGATTTACATTTAATTGCCACAAATGCTAGTCCGGCCAATGGCCAAGTGGAGCGAGTCCTGAGTACTCTAAAGTCCATGCTGACCGCAGTTGAAACTGGCCCAGGATCTTGGCAGGATTCTTTAGATGAGATTCAGCTGGCTCTTAATTGCACACCCAACAGAGTTACTAAAATCAGTCCATTAGAGATACTTATTGGCAAAGAAGCAATGTCATTTGGTCTTAGACCTGTTGTAAATGAAGAAAATATTGTCGATGTTGGCTCAGTTAGAGAAATGGCAAAACATAACATGGAAAAGAATGCCAAAATTGATAAAGCTAGATTCGATAAAAATAAAGCTACTGTTGTAAGATAAAAGGTAGGAGACCATGTTTTACTTAAAAATGAGGATTGTCATCAGACCATATAAACTTAAAGCATCTGCGATGTATGCCTGAGAAGAGGATTACCACAGTGTTTGAAGATGAAAGCGCAGAAGACGCCAGTGATCGAGCCAGTGAGGGCTGTGATCTTGAGAATGACTAAGAATTTGTAAACCTCCGGACCTATTCCAAATGCGACTTTCTCTACCATATGGGTGCCCGAGTTATGTGGTTCGCTATTTTGTTGCAGTTAAGTTTAAATTTGGTAACGGTTGGTGGTGTGAGTTAGTTGGCCGGCTTATAGACTGCGTCAACTGGGTGCCACGTATGTTGGCCGGATAAACGAGTTATGGTAATCCAGATCTCATGGCTTAAATGTAATAAATGAAATGTTTTAATTATTTGTATTGGTTTGCTTTAAAGTTATAAAGATTGAAGAATAACTTTATATTTGGAGAATGCGCGGCAGACAACCGTTAGAGTTTATGCCGAACGTAGTCTGGTCGCGAGTATGAGCGGGGGGAAGTAGAAGTCTGCACGAAAACGAGAAGCATACAGAAAAATGCAGTGTGCATTAGTATTGGTGTATGCGGACTGGAATAAGTCTCCAAAATGTGTTGGTATTGCATGTAGAGTTAAGAACTACGCATAATTCTGATTTTGTGAAAAGAGAATTGGGTCAGTCAGTTTTCGATCATTACGCATAACAGACATGCCTCGCTCACGCTTCAGAAAACGTTGCGCAGACAACGAGAGTAGTGAATAAGAAGAAGAAGGGCTTCCTGATAACTTTTCGACATACTCATATATTTATGTCGACAATATCGTCGTTTCAAGAAAAGCAACAAGAATTGCTCAATTGCTCAATTTTGATACTAAATACCTGTAGGCTGTCTAGGGAATCTATAGACATAGAGCGACGACTGGCTTCCATTTAATTTTCCAACGTTGACGACTTCCTTGGCGCACACCTCAGTCCAGCAAAACGTTCACTTTTTTTTATTTTATTTTCACACACGACGCGCGAAGCTAACTACTGCCGGTATAATTTTATTACATATTACCGAATCTCGAGTCCCTGCTCGGGCGCCAATGAAAATTCTCTAAGATTTTTTAGAGAAATCGAAACGATAAATATTACTTTAAATAAAAGGACGCGGAGTTCGGCTTCAATATTTTTAATTTCAAAGTGTGTAGTTGGCTGCAGTGCACAAACGAAACTGAGTTCTATTTTAACAAGCGAGAGTGGACCACACTCCCCGAATTCGCCGTCGGCATTTGCCGATCGTCTTGTCTTAAGAGCTTAACACACTCCATGTGTTCTCTTACATGCTAGCTTAATTACTTATGTTATTTTGATGAGCTCCAACACCTTCCATCTCTTGACTCTGGCATTTCCATTCCAGCTACTCAGAGAATGTGTTAAAGGTTGATGATCTGTAAAGATCTTTACCTTTGCTTTACCGTACAGGTCATTTTTGAGGGCCTTGAGGGCCCAAATTATGACTAGCATCTCTTTCTCGCTGGTTTTCTTCGGCTTTGGAAAGTGTTCTAGAGAGAAATGATATAGGGTGATTGTCTTCCGACCGATCGCGAAATTTGAAGCATCAGTAGTTAAATGGTATTTATTTATTTTTTATTATTTTTCGTCGAGGAACGGACAATGTGCTCGGGAACTGCGATTTCCAGGTGAAGATGTTTCCTCCTAATCCATACCCAGGCTGGACAATCACACAGTGTGTGTTTGGTGGTTTCGTCGTCCTCTTTATAGAGCCTGCATTCTGCATCCGAGAACAGGGAGGTGATAGTTCACCAAATGGTGGCCACTAAGGTAGCCAACAGGGAGATAGAGATCTCTCCTAGACAGTGAATTTGTTCTTCTTTTAACCGAGGGATTTGTAAGATCTTTAGCCTGCCTCAGCCCTGATTGGAAGAACCAATAGCGTTCGGTCAACCTATCTGCCCAGGTTTTCACAAGGGATGACATGGTTGACCACCCCACACCGCAGAATGGTTCGGGGCCATGCAGAGGTGCTGATGACCCTGCCCTCGTTGATAACTTTATTTCTATTGGACAGCCTCTGGAAGCAGTTCCAACAGTCAGCCACCATACGTGAACCTACTCTTTGTAAGGAGATAAATATTCGCTCCTCTGATCCCCTTCTGAAGGATAAGACGGCAGCAGAACTCGATGGCATGAACCTCGGATTGAAAAACCGTGGGCCACTTGCCCATGGCAATCCAGGTTTTGGAGTTGGGACTATGTATCCCGTCTCCAACCCCCTGATCAGTCTTTGACCCGTCGGTATACCAGTGTATGCCGTGAGGGTCACTGATGGGGTTGCCAGCATCCCAGTCCTTCCGGCCTGGGATGAGGGTTCTGAATTTAGCACCAAAGAGGAGTTCCTTGGTCATAAAATCTGATTTAGTGCAGATGTCTAAGCCAGGAATATCATTGATTAGTCTAGCATGCCCTGATTCGGTAGCTAGAAGCCCAGATTGGAGCTTGATTCTAAGAAGGCTCATGGCAGCTACTTCTTTTATTTGAGTGTGCAGCGGAGTTAGGTTCAAGATTGACTCCGTTGCTGCTGTGGGACAGGTGCGAAGTGCACCTGTCAGAGAAAGGCAAAGCAGCCTATGCAATTTATTGCATTTGTTGATGGCAGTGACCTGCGTCACCTTTGGCCACCTCACAATTGCAGCGTAGGTGACGATGGGTCTTACCATCATTTCAAATAACCACCGGATGGTACAAGATTTGAAACCCCACTTTCTACCAAAGATTCTTCTACAGGACCACATGGCATGAGTTGCCTTTGATAGGGTGTTGTTTAGGTGGGAATTCCAGTTTAGTCTTTTATCAACAGTTACCCCTAGAGCCGCCAATGTACAATTGACCTATGTCAACGGAATAGCGATAATTGCCTTTTGAGGATTGATGCTGAGACCTACAGCTCCGCACCATCTGCTAATCGTGTTGAGAGCAGATTGCATCAGCTCTGTCATGATGTTGGCAAATTTCCCGTTCACTATTAGAGCCATGTCGTCAGCGTAGCCAATTGCTTCCACGACCTGTTCTGCAAGAATGCTTAGTAGTTCATCAACTGCAAGAGACCAGAGTAGAGGGGCTTTCTAAAGCAGAAAGGAGGTGAGAGTGATCGGCCGATATGATTTAGGCTGGTCAGGGGGACGGTTCCCCTGTTTGGGAATGAATACCCCATTGACTCTCCTCCAAGAGATGGGTATGTATCCGCAAGTGAGACTAGCTCTAAAAAGGCCAACCAACGGATCGAGAATGTGATCCAGGCTGTTTTGTAGAAGGGTTGGAAAGATTTGATCGCCCCCTGCGGCTTTGAAGGGAGCAAAGGAGTCTACAGCCCATTTGACCTTTTCAGGTTCGAAGATGGTTCCTGATTCACTGGATCCACGTGGGTCCGAATGACATGGTGACTTCATTGTGACTTGAGAGATCTGGGTTCGCCACAGAACCTGGGAAGTGGACTTGAAGTAGAAGGTCAAGTGCTTCCCTGCGATCTTGAGTGAAAGAGCCGTCTGCTCTTTTAAGAAGCCCTATACCATTACACGACCCTTTAGCTAATACTTTGTGCATGTGCAATGCTACCACAGTAGCTACTTAGTTAGAGCGTCCTTATAGACGTCCCAACTGACGCGGTTAGATTTGGCCCTATTGAATAGGCTTCTAACCTTCCTTCTTTGTAAAGAAAGTTCCTCGTTCCACCACGGTTGACTTTTAAGGTCTTCCGAACAGAACTGTCCTCGAAGGATGGGATTAGCACATCTTGAAGCAGGTTGGCAGCAAGTTCTAACTCACTGATAGAATTTGGGTTGCTGATCAACAAGTCTGCTTTAAAAGCCACGGAGGCTTTGAAAAGTTCCCAATTGGTCTTTTTGGGACAGAAGGAGCTCTGACGGATCTCGACTTGGCCAGGAAGGTCGAACCTGAAGTGCTGATGGTCCGACAAGGTGGCTTCGTCTGTGACCCGCCGGTTCACCAGCGAACTCACAATACAGTTACTGACTAGGGTAAGGTCCAAAACATCTTTCCTAGTCCTGATGGACTTGGATGTGCAGCTCCCCTGACCCATTCGGCACTGCTGCTGTCCTCGCACACAAGGAGCAGCCATTCGTTTCGGGGTATGCAACCCTCGAAACCTGGACCGACTTCCCATGTGGAGGGCAGCCCCAATCGCCTTAAGGATGCTGTCTTGCACCGTAGCCATATGCTCCGGTGTAAGAGGTTTGGTAGGCTCAGCCGAAGTGAAGCCCAATTGCACTCTGGTTGCCACTTGGGTGAAGAATGGCTTTATGGACTCCACATGTGTCTTTTTGGACTTCTTTGACACTTGGGGTTCGGGGAGTGTGTCGTCACAGCGCGTCCGCTTGGCCTTGGTGTCCGCGGGGGCGCAGTGGCGATTGCAAGAGCCTGCTCGACCCCTTCGCGAGTGCAGCTTTGAAGAGGTTCTCCTCACGGGTCTTCATTTTGACAAAGGCGTTCCCCGAGTCCAGTCGCAGAGTCTGGATTTGGGAGCCTGCTTCCGTGTGGCCTGACCTCTGAGAGGCCACAGAAGCATCATCAGCAAAGCTGATCAGATCACCTTCAGCTTCAGCGTCGGAGGACATCACCTCGACGGTCTGCTGCATGACTGAGCAGTTGTTGGACGAGAAGGCAGCACTAGCGAACTCAGTGTCCAAGGGAGTTCGTGGATTGTCCGAGTCCCCCGGAGTACCAGGGTCGAGACCCGTGGTATTGGGGGTGGAAGCCAGCAGCCCAATGGCTGCAGTGCTGGTGTTGGGGTCGGCCGTGAAGGCTTCACCCTGGGTTGATGCGTTCAAAGCCGCATCAGGCTTGTTAAGAAAGTTATGCAGATCCATAAAAGTTGATCCCACGAGTAAACGGGAAGTGAAGGTCACCCACGACATAGCCCGCTTACCGTGGGAGGTCTAAATGAAACTGGAGGGCGACAGGTATCCAGAGTCCGCATACTAGAGACCGGGCTACCCCCCGGCCATGCATCCATTAGCGTATGCTGTTCCGTTGGGATTGGGGTGATTTATAGATTCGCGATCTTTGCCCGACTACAATTAGTCAGCACCGCTGGCAGAGACATGACCGTGCTAGGGGCCTGCTTCCAGCCGCCCTCACTTGGAGAGTATAGCCGCACTTCCGTCAATAGGAGCAAGGATGGCACGTACCCCAGCCAAAACTGTGTTTACATTTAGTTCCCCTTGCTGTCTCTGACGGCTGACGGCCGGTACTCCTTATTAAAATCTGGGTAACGGAGAATTATTGCTTTTGACACTACGCTACTTTTACGGTTGTTAAGTGTGCGAAAATCTATAACCAGAATTATTGCTTTTGACACTACGCTACTTTTACGGTTGTTAAGTGTGCGATAATCTATAACCAAGCGATATGGATTTTCGCCTGTAGCGTGTTCCTTTTTAAATACAATCAACACTGGTGAATTGTACGGGGACCTAGATGGTCGAATTATATTGGATGAGTGCAAAAGTTCGTGCCCGATTTCAAGTGCAAACTAAAATTGAAATTTGTTAAAGAAAGCCCTTTTATTAATCAATTATGTATTCGCCATCATGTTCGGCAATCCACTCCCAACTTTCATCCAATTTACGGATGCCTGTTTCATGGAAATCGCGCGGTTTCTCGTTGAAAAAGGTGTCAAGGTGGTTTTTGACGTCTTCCACATTTTTGAATTTTTTTCCATTCAAATTGTTCTGCAGCGATCGAAACAAGCTATTACTCTCTTTCTTATCTATCCTAATTCTTTGAGCGCATCTAAGCATCTCTCACGCTTTGCCGCTCTCTCTACTGCACTTCTTTGAGCGCGCCTAAGCATCTCTCACGCTTTGCCGCAGTAGAGAGCACTGCAGTAGAGAGCACTGTTGTTCCTTATCGTTTTTGCTCTCTCTGCTCTCTGCCTTTTGCGCGCGCTTATTTTTTTTTTCTTGCGCACATACCTCTTTTTCTTGTTTTTGTTTTGTTTTCTTTGCGGCTGTTTTTATTTGTTACAGTAGGTGTCCCCTATAATGGACGCTTTGATTTGTTTTAAAAAATCCTGCCTTAAGGAGGTTACGGCTGCCCAGCCAAGTATTTCGTGTTGGCTATGTGATAACGTAGTACACGCGAAGTGTGCCGGTTTTTCTGGCCCGACGGCTGATGCCGTAGCCAAGCGCACTGGGTTGCGTTATTGCTGCGATATGTGTAGGGAAGTGGAGGGCGAAATTTGTTCGTTTATGCGGCAAACAAAGATTGGATTTCGGGAACTGCCCGGAAGTTTTCGCATACTATCCGACCAGTTCTCAGCGCTCGATTCTTCGTTCAATAACGTTAAGTTATTGAGCGAATCCCCAAAGCGAAAAAAATCCACCCGCATAGAGGAGCCTGTTATCGCAACCCAGCTCCCTATAATTGACCAGCCACGTACGCCAATGACACAGCCGTTAATGTCGTTCACCAATCCCCCGATGCTAACGAGATCAGCGGCTAAATCAATTTCGATTCCCGAAAATGTCATTGAGTGTATGCAACCAGTGACGCCAAAATGTTCCGTTATGTCCGCTGTGGTCTCGTTGCCCGTGCCACAGAAAATAGTGAGGAACGTCATAAGACCAAACTAGATCCTAAGTTTAAAGATCCATTTGTAGTGGCCGAAGTATTACCAGGAGATCGATATAAACTTAAAGCATTAAATAATAACCGAACTTATAAATATACTCATGAATCTCTGCGATGTATGCCTGAGAAGAGTGTTTGAAGATGAAAGCGCAGAAGACGCCAGTGATCAAGCCAGTGAGGGCTGTGATCTTGAGAATGACTAAGAATTTGTAAACCTCCGGACCTATTCCAAATGCGACTTTCTCTACCACATGGGTGCCCGAGTTATGTGGTTCGCCATTTTGTTGCAGTTAAGTTTAAATTTGGTAACGGTTGGTGGTGTGATTTAGTTGGCCGGCTTATAGACTGCGTCAACTGGGTGCCACGTATGTTGGCCGGATTGTCGAGTTATGAGCTGTGAGCTGGGTTAACAGAAGATGGACTGGCCGGTTTGAAAAACTGTGTGCTAGTAGAAAAATGTATTGAAAATCAAGAACTTTAACGATTTATGTGTGAAGAAGATAAAATTATGATTGATTGATTGAAAGTTGATGGTAATCCAGATCTCATGGCTTAAATATAATAAATGAAATGTTTTATTTTTTTGTATTGGTTTGCTTTAAAGTAATAAAGAATGAAAAATAACTTTATATTTTGAGAAAAAAAAAGAAAGAGAATAAGTCTTTGAAAGATTCTGTTTAATTTTTGTTCGAAAAAAAAAAGTTTATAATAAATTAATAACGATGATCGATATTAAGGGATTTTTAACACACGAGGACGTGTGATAGGTCTGGAAGGACGTGTCGCAGATCATTTAAATTTAACGACATTTTTAGCAATTGCGTGTTTCTGCTTGGCACGCGCCATGCAGGCGCCTTTTCTATTCTTTTAATGCGAGGCAGACAACCGTTAGAGTTTCTGCCGAACGTAGTCTGGTCGCGGGTATGAGCGGGGGGAAGTAGAAGTCTGCACGAAAACGAGAAGCATACAGACAAATGCAGTGTGCATTAGTATCGGTGTATGCGGACTGGAATAAGTTTCCAAAATGTGTTGGTATTGCATGTAGAGTTAAGAACTACGTATAATTCTGATTTTGTGAAAAGAGAATTGGGTCAGTCAGTTTTCGATCATAACAGACATGCCTCGCTCACGCGTCAGAAAACGTTGCGCAGACAACGAGAGTAATGAAGAAGAAGAAGGGCTTCCTGATAACTCTTCGACATACTCATATATTTATGTCGACAATATCGTCGTTTCAAGCAACAAGAATTGCTCAATTTTTGATACTAAATACCTGTAGGCTGTCTAGGGAATCTATAGACATAGAGCGACGACTGGCTTCCATTTAATTTTCCAACGTTGACGACTTCCTTGGCGCACACCTCAGTCCAGCAAAACGTTCACTTTTTTTTATTTTATTTTCACACACGACGCGCGAAGCCAACTACTGCCGGTATAATTTTATTAAATATTACCGAATCTCGAGTCCCTGCTCGGGCGCCAATGAAAATTCTCTAAGATTTTTTAGAGAAATCGAAACGATAAATATTACTTTAAATAAAAGGACGCGGAGTTCGGCTTCAATATTTTTAATTTCAAAGTGTGTAGTTGGCTGCAGTGCACAAACGAAACTGAGTTCTATTTTAACAAGCGAGAGTGGACCACACTCCCCGAATTCGCCGTCGGCATTTGCCGATCGTCTTGTCTTAAGAGCTTAACACACTCCATGTGTTCTCTTACATGCTAGCTTAATTACTTATGTTATTTTGATGAGCTCCAACACCTTCCATCTCTTGACTCTGGCATTTCCATTCCAGCTACTCAGAGAATGTGTTAAAGGTTGATGATCTGTAAAGATCTTTACCTTTGCTTTACCGTACAGGTCATTTTTGAGGGCCTTGAGGGCCCAAATTATGACTAGCATCTCTTTCTCGCTGGTTTTCTTCGGCTTTGGAAAGTGTTCTAGAGAGAAATGATATAGGGTGATTGTCTTCCGACCGATCGCGAAATTTGAAGCATCAGTAGTTAAATGGTATTTATTTATTTTTTATTATTTTTCGTCGAGGAACGGACAATGTGCTCGGGAACTGCGATTTCCAGGTGAAGATGTTTCCTCCTAATCCATACCCAGGCTGGACAATCACACAGTGTGTGTTTGGTGGTTTCGTCGTCCTCTTTATAGAGCCTGCATTCTGCATCCGAGAACAGGGAGGTGATAGTTCACCAAATGGTGGCCACTAAGGTAGCCAACAGGGAGATAGAGATCTCTCCTAGACAGTGAATTTGTTCTTCTTTTAACCGAGGGATTTGTAAGATCTTTAGCCTGCCTCAGCCCTGATTGGAAGAACCAATAGCGTTCGGTCAACCTATCTGCCCAGGTTTTCACAAGGGATGACATGGTTGACCACCCCACACCGCAGAATGGTTCGGGGCCATGCAGAGGTGCTGATGACCCTGCCCTCGTTGATAACTTTATTTCTATTGGACAGCCTCTGGAAGCAGTTCCAACAGTCAGCCACCATACGTGAACCTACTCTTTGTAAGGAGATAAATATTCGCTCCTCTGATCCCCTTCTGAAGGATAAGACGGCAGCAGAACTCGATGGCATGAACCTCGGATTGAAAAACCGTGGGCCACTTGCCCATGGCAATCCAGGTTTTGGAGTTGGGACTATGTATCCCGTCTCCAACCCCCTGATCAGTCTTTGACCCGTCGGTATACCAGTGTATGCCGTGAGGGTCACTGATGGGGTTGCCAGCATCCCAGTCCTTCCGGCCTGGGATGAGGGTTCTGAATTTAGCACCAAAGAGGAGTTCCTTGGTCATAAAATCTGATTTAGTGCAGATGTCTAAGCCAGGAATATCATTGATTAGTCTAGCATGCCCTGATTCGGTAGCTAGAAGCCCAGATTGGAGCTTGATTCTAAGAAGGCTCATGGCAGCTACTTCTTTTATTTGAGTGTGCAGCGGAGTTAGGTTCAAGATTGACTCCGTTGCTGCTGTGGGACAGGTGCGAAGTGCACCTGTCAGAGAAAGGCAAAGCAGCCTATGCAATTTATTGCATTTGTTGATGGCAGTGACCTGCGTCACCTTTGGCCACCTCACAATTGCAGCGTAGGTGACGATGGGTCTTACCATCATTTCAAATAACCACCGGATGGTACAAGATTTGAAACCCCACTTTCTACCAAAGATTCTTCTACAGGCCCACATGGCATGAGTTGCCTTTGATAGGGTGTTGTTTAGGTGGGAATTCCAGTTTAGTCTTTTATCAACAGTTACCCCTAGAGCCGCCAATGTACAATTGACCTATGTCAACGGAATAGCGATAATTGCCTTTTGAGGATTGATGCTGAGACCTACAGCTCCGCACCATCTGCTAATCGTGTTGAGAGCAGATTGCATCAGCTCTGTCATGATGTTGGCAAATTTCCCGTTCACTATTAGAGCCATGTCGTCAGCGTAGCCAATTGCTTCCACGACCTGTTCTGCAAGAATGCTTAGTAGTTCATCAACTGCAAGAGACCAGAGTAGAGGGGCTTTCTAAAGCAGAAAGGAGGTGAGAGTGATCGGCCGATATGATTTAGGCTGGTCAGGGGGACGGTTCCCCTGTTTGGGAATGAATACCCCATTGACTCTCCTCCAAGAGATGGGTATGTATCCGCAAGTGAGACTAGCTCTAAAAAGGCCAACCAACGGATCGAGAATGTGATCCAGGCTGTTTTGTAGAAGGGTTGGAAAGATTTGATCGCCCCCTGCGGCTTTGAAGGGAGCAAAGGAGTCTACAGCCCATTTGACCTTTTCAGGTTCGAAGATGGTTCCTGATTCACTGGATCCACGTGGGTCCGAATGACATGGTGACTTCATTGTGACTTGAGAGATCTGGGTTCGCCACAGAACCTGGGAAGTGGACTTGAAGTAGAAGGTCAAGTGCTTCCCTGCGATCTTGAGTGAAAGAGCCGTCTGCTCTTTTAAGAAGCCCTATACCATTACACGACCCTTTAGCTAATACTTTGTGCATGTGCAATGCTACCACAGTAGCTACTTAGTTAGAGCGTCCTTATAGACGTCCCAACTGACGCGGTTAGATTTGGCCCTATTGAATAGGCTTCTAACCTTCCTTCTTTGTAAAGAAAGTTCCTCGTTCCACCACGGTTGACTTTTAAGGTCTTCCGAACAGAACTGTCCTCGAAGGATGGGATTAGCACATCTTGAAGCAGGTTGGCAGCAAGTTCTAACTCACTGATAGAATTTGGGTTGCTGATCAACAAGTCTGCTTTAAAAGCCACGGAGGCTTTGAAAAGTTCCCAATTGGTCTTTTTGGGACAGAAGGAGCTCTGACGGATCTCGACTTGGCCAGGAAGGTCGAACCTGAAGTGCTGATGGTCCGACAAGGTGGCTTCGTCTGTGACCCGCCGGTTCACCAGCGAACTCACAATACAGTTACTGACTAGGGTAAGGTCCAAAACATCTTTCCTAGTCCTGATGGACTTGGATGTGCAGCTCCCCTGACCCATTCGGCACTGCTGCTGTCCTCGCACACAAGGAGCAGCCATTCGTTTCGGGGTATGCAACCCTCGAAACCTGGACCGACTTCCCATGTGGAGGGCAGCCCCAATCGCCTTAAGGATGCTGTCTTGCACCGTAGCCATATGCTCCGGTGTAAGAGGTTTGGTAGGCTCAGCCGAAGTGAAGCCCAATTGCACTCTGCTTGCCACTTGGGTGAAGAATGGCTTTATGGACTCCACATGTGTCTTTTTGGACTTCTTTGACACTTGGGGTTCGGGGAGTGTGTCGTCACAGCGCGTCCGCTTGGCCTTGGTGTCCGCGGGGGCGCAGTGGCGATTGCAAAGAGCCTGCTCGACCCCTTCGCGAGTGCAGCTTTGAAGAGGTTCTCCTCACGGGTCTTCATTTTGACAAAGGCGTTCCCCGAGTCCAGTCGCAGAGTCTGGATTTGGGAGCCTGCTTCCGTGTGGCCTGACCTCTGAGAGGCCACAGAAGCATCATCAGCAAAGCTGATCAGATCACCTTCAGCTTCAGCGTCGGAGGACATCACCTCGACGGTCTGCTGCATGACTGAGCAGTTGTTGGACGAGAAGGCAGCACTAGCGAACTCAGTGTCCAAGGGAGTTCGTGGATTGTCCGAGTCCCCCGGAGTACCAGGGTCGAGACCCGTGGTATTGGGGGTGGAAGCCAGTAGCCCAATGGCTGCAGTGCTGGTGTTGGGGTCGGCCGTGAAGGCTTCACCCTGGGTTGATGCGTTCAAAGCCGCATCAGGCTTGTTGAGAAAGTTATGCAGATCCATAAAAGTTGATCCCACGAGTAAACGGGAAGTGAAGGTCACCCATACATAGCCCGCTTACCGTGGGAGGTCTAAATGAAACTGGAGGGCGACAGGTATCCAGAGTCCGCATACTAGAGACCGGGCTACCCCCCGGCCATGCATCCATTAGCGTATGCTGTTCCGTTGGGATTGGGGTGATTTATAGATTCACGATCTTTGCCCGACTACAATTAATCAGCACCGCTGGCAGAGACATGACCGTGCTAGGGGCCTGCTTCCAGCCGCCCTCACTTGGAGAGTATAGCCGCACTTCCGTCAGTAGGAGCAAGGATGGCACGTACCCCAGCCAAAACTGTGTTTACATTTAGTTCCCCTTGCTGTCTCTGACGGCTGACGGCCGGTACTCCTTATTAAAATCTGGGTAACGGAGAATTATTGCTTTTGACACTACGCTACTTTTACGGTTGTTAAGTGTGCGAAAATCTATAACCAGAATTATTGCTTTTGACACTACGCTACTTTTACGGTTGTTAAGTGTGCGATAATCTATAACCAAGCGATATGGATTTTCGCCTGTAGCGTGTTCCTTCTTAAATACAATCAACACTGGTGAATTGTACGGGGACCTAGATGGTCGAATTATATTGGATGAGTGCAAAAGTTCGTGCCCGATTTCAAGTGCAAACTAAAATTGAAATTTGTTAAAGAAAGCCCTTTTATTAATCAATTATGTATTCGCCATCATGTTCGGCAATCCACTCCCAACTTTCATCCAATTTACGGATGCCTGTTTCATGGAAATCGCGCGGTTTCTCGTTGAAAAAGGTGTCAAGGTGGTTTTTGACGTCTTCCACATTTTTGAATTTTTTTCCATTCAAATTGTTCTGCAGCGATCGAAACAAGCTATTACTCTCTTTCTTATCTATCCTAATTCTTTGAGCGCATCTAAGCATCTCTCACGCTTTGCCGCTCTCTCTACTGCACTTCTTTGAGCGCGCCTAAGCATCTCTCACGCTTTGCCGCAGTAGAGAGCACTGCAGTAGAGAGCACTGTTGTTGCTTGATCGTTTTTGCTCTCTCTGCTCTCTGCCTTTTGCGCGCGCTTATTTTTTTTTTCTTGCGCACATACCTCTTTTTCTTGTTTTTGTTTTGTTTTCTTTGCGGCTGTTTTTATTTGTTACAGTAGGTGTCCCCTATAATGGACGCTTTGATTTGTTTTAAAAAATCCTGCCTTAAGGAGGTTACGGCTGCCCAGCCAAGTATTTCGTGTTGGCTATGTGATAACGTAGTACACGCGAAGTGTGCCGGTTTTTCTGGCCCGACGGCTGATGCCGTAGCCAAGCGCACTGGGTTGCGTTATTGCTGCGATATGTGTAGGGAAGTGGAGGGCGAAATTTGTTCGTTTATGCGGCAAACAAAGATTGGATTTCGGGAACTGCCCGGAAGTTTTCGCACACTATCCGACCAGTTCTCAGCGCTCGATTCTTCGTTCAATAACGTTAACAACACGTAAGAAAAGTTCTCCCTCTGATGCTGGTTTCATTAAAAGTCGTATGCGGCGAAGTTTAAAAGCGTCGGCATCATTTACTGCGTCACAAGCACGTTCAAAATCCGTTAACCATTTTTTTGCATCACATGACTCAGCTCCTGCAAATGGAACAACACTGCGTACAATATCCCGCGTATCACCACCAGCACTGCCAAGACTTTGTGAAAGCTCGGCCAACAATTTCTTCTTCTGAGCAATTCTTATAGCAGCGTCTAGTTCTTATTCTTCCTTATCAAAAACCTGCGACGTAATTTCTTCCATTTTGCAATTGTTCACCACTGTTGCGTCCAAATCTGATTCAGAAGTATCCATAAGATTATGCAGATTATGTTTTGATGCAATTACTGATAATTGCCTGAAGGTTGCTTTGGTCGGAAAGTCTATTTTATTCGCAGTAAGTAATTTCATCAGCTCTTTTTAGGCCATGGATTTTAAAAAAATTCATGGTCTATTGTGTTTGTCGGAACGAGTTTGTGCGTAACAGGCAGAAGGAGGCATCTCCGACCCCATAAACTATATATATTCTGAATCAGTATCAACAGCCGAGTCGATTGATGTCTGTCTGTCTGTCCGTCTGTCCGTCTGTCCGTCTGTCTGTCTGTATGAACACCTGGATCTCAGAAACTATAAGAGCTAGAGTCTTCGAATTTTGTGACAACATCCATGTATGTTGCAGTGTTTCAAAGTTTTTTTGAAATTTGGCCACGCCCTTTCCCGCCTCTGTAAATTAGTAATAACGATTTAATATACACAATATACACCCAACAACAAAAGTTGTACTTCTCACTTGACAAATACCTTTCCACGGGTGTTTTCTGAAAATTTCATTTAAATCGGACTAAAAATAAGGGAGATATGATCCGAATTATTCTCAATTTGAACGTATACTTATGCGCATATCAAGACCCAATTCACGCATCATACCGAAGTTCGAATCTAGCGTCGGGCACATTTAACAAAACTTTTTATTTGCATAGAATGGTAACAGAATTAGCTCAGAATGCAACTTTGCCGATCGAAAGAAAAGTGAGGCGGTGGCTTAGTGGTTAGAGTGGCGGACAGCGGTCCTGCGTGCATGAGTTCGAGTCCCATGCGCGGCCGGCTGGCGAAACTTTTTATTTTAATTACTTTTTTTTTTGGTTATTTTTTATTTATTCTTATAAGCTTAAATGAAAACTACAGTTATTTAATTAAATACCAATAAAAATAGTTTTCAAAAATTAAATTTCATATTTTATGCGATATTTATGACAATCAATATGTTACGAAAGTTAGAGCGGGACGCCGATACATGCATGTTTGCATTTGCACATTTACGTTTCGGCGTCCCGCTCTAACACACATCAATTGCCGTATTCGGCACACATACGCAACAGTCAGATTTGTGCAACATTTGGCAACATTTATAAAAGTGTTCTATTTAAATACGTTGCGTACCAAAAAATTAAAAAATTATTGTTTGTTAAGCTTTTAAATTATTAAAAGGAAAAGAAAGACGAAACTACATGCCACACATTCACCGCGGCAGCAATCGAACCCGAAACCTGTTAACATAATTGGTCTTTAAATCCGGCACACACTCCACTAGGCTACTGTACAACTTCTGCAGCTGTCACTGTTTGACATAAGGAAAAATGCACACATAAACTTATTGCCCTCTCGCCCTACCTAATGCTTATAATTCTTGTTTATTCGGTTTTGCATTGTTTATGCGTTAATCTTCTTCTTCTGCCTGCAATTGAATTTGTGCGTGTCGTTCGAATAAAATAATAAGGATATAAAATTTATATTTTTAAATGCTTAATAATAATCCAAATAATGCAAAGTAAATGATATAAGGTCTACCATGATAATCCATGGCCTTCTACAGTTAGCACCTGACTGTAGCGTTCGACTGGTTTTTTTTATATTTATGTGTTTTCTTTTTTTTTTTTTTTGTTCTTAGATGCTTAATATTGTTTTTTTGTGTTTTTTTTTTTTAAGTTCTTATAAAATTTAAGAATAAATATGTTTGTTTTAAATGTTATTTATTTAATAAAAGAAATTATTTAAAAACATTCTTATGGGTGGCCAACCCTACAAAATATATTAGGAAGTAAACATTTTTAACCTAGCTTTATGGACTATCTGTTTTTTATTTCTATTTCCTACAATTGTAATGTTATCGTTATCTCCTATTTCTCCTACTGTATAGGGTCCTAAATAATTATTTTCCAATTTGTGACCTGTCTCATTCTTAACTAATACTTTATCTCCTATTTTTAACTCAAAATTATTTGTATTCCTATCGTATCTTAGTTTCCTATCGGCTTTTGCCTTTTCTAACATATGTCTAGCTCTTTTATAAGCTATTTCTAATCTAACTTTATCTTCTTTAGAATAGTCATCCATGTTATAAATGGGATCTATTCTGTCTATTTTATTAAAATCTGTGAACTGTCTTTGTAATCTTCCAAATACTAGTTCATATGGACAATATTCGTGAACTACTGATGGTGTTGTGTTGAAACAATAAGTGAAATATTGAATCCATACATCCCAATCAGTTTTGTCAACAGATATGTACGAGCGAACATACTCGTTAAATGTTCTGTGACTTCGTTCTATTGTTCCTAATGTCTGATGATGGTGTGCTGCTGAAGTAATACTCTTTATTTTCATATACTTGCAGAGATCGTTTACGATTTGGTTTTTATATTCTGTTCCCATGTCCGTAATGATTGTTTTCATTCGACCGTATTTCAGAATAAAGTTTTCGAAAATAGCCTTAGCAACTGATTTTGCGCTTTTATTTGGTATGGGTACCGTTACCAAATATTTTGTTAAATCACAAATGATAGTGACAGCATACTCATTTCCATCTTCTGATCTTGGAAGTGGACCAATGGTATCTATCAAAACTATATCAAATGCTGTTGCTGGCGTTTATGTTAAAGTCATTTGCGTTATCGTGTGTTTCAGCGTTTTCGCTTGTTGGCATTTTAAACATTTCTTAACATATTTGCTTATTGCCTTTGTCATTAGTGGCCAGTAATATAAATTTTTTATTTTCTTCAGGGTTCTAGAAATTCCTGAATGACCTCCTTCTGACGGATCGTCATGATATTTAGACAGTATTGCTTGTATTTGAACCATATCATTTTTATCTATCTTAGTCACCTTGTTGAATAGCGCTTTCTTTAAATTCTTTAATATTTCATTGCCCTTTTCTTTAAAATTCTTTATAGTGACAAACTCGAAGATTTGTTCACTTGGTGACAATTGCGTTTGAATGATCTTATTTGTTCTTGCTTCTTCATTAAGTCTTTGAAAAACTGATCTAAATCGATTTTTTCATTCGAATAAAAATTAGTCATATCAAAACGTGTTATAATATTTTTTGCCTCTTTTTAACAAACATTTATGTTTGTCTATTTTGAGAACAACATATTTTCTGGCGTCAATATTATTGACTACCTGATAGATATTGGGCATTTCTTTATTTTCTTTCTTGTTTTCTGGTTCATGCAATTTTTCACCTGCGCAGGTATTTTTCTGTCTTTTTGAAGCTCTCGTTTCGACCTTCATTATTTGTCTATTAATTTGTTTAAGTTCTCCGATAGTTATTCGGGAAAGAGCATTTGCTATATAATTATTTTTCCCCTTGAGATATTCTACCGTAAAATCATATTCTTCAAGATCCAGACGCATTCTGGTTAACTTGGAACTCGGGTTTCTCATCGAAAAAAGATATGACAGTGGCCTATGGTCACTCTGTACTAAGAAATGCCTACCATATATATATGGTCTAAAATGATTTATTGCCCAATGAATAGCTGCTAGTTCTTGCTCTGTAGTGGACTTATTACTTTCGCCTTTTGTAAAGGTTCTTGAAGCGTATGCCACTGGTAGCTGTTGACCGTTATGGTCCTGAGATAGTACCGCTCCACATGCCTGTTTACTGGCATCTGTGGTTATGCAAAATTGTTTGCTGAGATCTGGGTACTGAAGAAGTGTTGGTTTCATTAAATCCCTTTTAACATACTCGAATGCTTCGTTGCATTCGCTTGTCCATTCAAATGGAACGTTCTTTTTGCAAAGCCTCGTTAAGTGGCGTGATTTCTCTAAGAAATTTTTAATAAATCTTCTGTAATAACTGCAAAATGCTACGAATATTCTAGATTCGACTGCATTAGTTGGTTGTGGGTAGTTTTTAATTACCTCGTATTTAGAGTCATCTGGTAATATAGCTTTATCAGTATATTTATGACCTAAATATGTAACCTCTTTCATAAAGAAAGTGCATTTTTCTGGATGTAGCTTTAAATTATGTTGGCTACATAATTTGAAAACGTCGGTTAAATTCTTAAGCATATGCTTTTCAGAACAACCTATGACTACTAAATCATCCATATACAGAAATGCTTGCGAAGGCTGTAAGCCTGTGAATGCAAGTGTCATCATTCTTTGAAATGAATTAGGAGCTATTTTTAAACCAAATGGTAGTCGCGTGTAGCGATAAGCACCTGTTGAAGTTGAGATTGATGTTATGTTTCTGGACTTTTCGTCTAATTTGCCTTTGAATTTCTGGCTTTTGACTTTCTGGCATTCTATAATTCTTAATGTATACAGGGGTTTTATCATTCAATCTCAACTTTTGCCTATAGAAATTATTAGCTGATATGGTTTCTGTTTCGAGACCAAAAATATCGCTATATTCGGTGCATAATTTAGTTAGATCGTTTTTATATAACGATGAAAATTTAAGAAGTTTTAATACTTCTGAAGTTCTATGTATTTACTTGTATTTGCATTGTAAACATCATAATCGTCTAATAATTCTCTTTTTATATTTGCGCTGTTTACAATAGCGTCTTTTTCTATTGTAACATATTTATAATGCGAATCAACACGTTCTGAGTGTTTACTAGTACACTTGCTACTATTATACCAGGTTGCAACTCCTGGTTGGGGATTAGAACATAGGTGTTAGTAGACCTTAGGTGAATCTTTCGAATCACTTCGGATCTAGCTGGCAAAACTATTTCATTATCAAATGAGTGTATTATATGAATATTTGTATTCCTGAAATTATTAGGCCTTAGGGTTAACCAATCTTCTTGGTCGTGGAATTCTAAAATACAATTGAATTTCTTTATGAAGTCCAAACCAATTATATCATCTCCTGGATTGAATTGGTACTCATATTTTTTAGCTGAATAAAAATGCTTAAATTGAGATTGATTTTATATAATTTTACTGTTGGCTGTTGCTCAAGGGGGCTGTCGGGTTTGCCGATTGTACATTTCTTAGACTATTATTATTATTATTATTCCTATTGTTTTGGTTTTGGTTTTGGTTACCCCTGTAGTAACCTCCACCTCTGTTATTGTTCTGGTTACCGCCGCGTCCTCTATTTCCTCCGCGGTAACCACCTCGGCTTCTATAATTATTATTGTAATAATTATAATTTCCTCGGGCATTACCTCTGTTTTGGTCATTTCCTCGGTTATTATTTCCTCGAAAGTGTCCTCAATTGTTATAGAATAACACACTATTCGAGTTGCCGGTCATTTCCGTACAGCAGTGTATATATTTTTCAATCACACTATTCATTGTGTTGAAATTTCCTGCTTCTAGTATGGTCTTGAGCTTATCGTGCTCACAGTTCTTTGTCATTGCAGAGATCGCTTCTTTTGTAGCGAATTTATCTGCATTATTAGAATCTAGACCTTCATCTATGTAGGCTGCCTCAAGCGACCTACGTAGGTTTTCTATTTCTGTTGTGTATTGCGCTGCAGTTTTGCCACGCTGTTGTGTATTAAGCAATTTAGCTTTAATGACATCAGGCGATTCGCCTTTAACTGATGCCTTTAATACACTTATTATACCGATAATGGTCTTTTCATTTTCAACTTTGTATGATAAAGGACCAATTACACAGCCCCACAAAAAAAAATAGTTTCATGATGTTGGTATGCGGCCTATGCAGTTATATGTATTTTGGGTCGCTGATTCCGAATCCGGCATCAGAAATTCTCCATCACGTCTGGATTTCGACATAACCTCAAAAAACTGAAAAACCTTTAAATATCTGCCAAAAGATATAGAATCCTGATCTGGGCATGCTATATAAGCTTTAACATGTATTTTGACCTTCTAAGGCCGAATCCGAAGTCAAAACTTACACTAGACGTCTATATTTCGACTTAACCTCAAACAACACGAAAAAGTTTTTACGCCACAAAAAATAATGAATAAAAATAAAAATAAAATTTTTCGACCTTCCAAATCCGAATCTAAAGTCAAAACTTGCCTTTCACGTCGGAATTTTAACCTAACCTAAAAAATTTTTGAAAAACTTCCAAAATTTTGAAATTTTTTAATCATGGATTATGGCATTTAGTCAATTATGTACAGTCACGTTTTCATTTTTTGTTTTTTATTTACTTAATTAAAGTTTTGAAGTAAATAATCATTACTCATATGAATCTTTTCAAAAATGTGATAAAATAACGGTCAAAAGGACTTGTATCAACGGGAAAACTTTTTTATATCATATTCAAATATACCCTAATCTAATATTGAAAACAATTTAGATATTTCGAAAGTTTTTGAAAAATTTTTTAGGTTAGGTTGAATTTTGGACGTGATAGGCACGTTTTGACTTCAGATTCGAATTTGGATGGTCAATAAACATATATAAACATATATCGCACTACCCGATCATGACCACCCACTATTTTTTGGCGCCTTAAACTTTTTTCGAGTTTTTTGAGGTTAAGTCAAAATATAGATGTCTAGTGTAAGTTTTGACTTCGGAGTCGGCCTTAGAAGGTCAAAATACATGTTAAAGCATATATAGCATGCCCAGATCAGGATTCTATATCTTTTGGGAGATATTTAAGGGCTTTTCAGTTTTTTGAGGTTATGTCGAAATCCAGACGTGATATAGAATTTCTGATGCCGGATTCGGAATCAGCGACCCAAAGTACATATAACTGCATATGCCGCATACCCAGATCATGAAACTTTTTTTTGTTTTTTTGGGGCTGTGTTATCTTTGTCTTGATTACCTCTACTGCTAGCACCTCCTGATCTCCTTTTGTGAGATCTGTTAAACGGAGAGCAGTGAGGAATCGATTTAGATTCACTTTCTTGCCGTCAAACTCAGGTATTGTGGACGAAATTTGTCGCACATATTCTCTTGACGTAGCGGCAGAGTCTGTCATTGTGATTCGTTTTTGTGTAATACTTGAACTGGAACTTGTATCGGAGTTTTCTTCTTCTGACAATTCAGGTAATGTTATTACCGCTGGAATTGAAAGATCGTGAAGATCCTCTTCTTTAATGTCCAATTCAAAGTCTCCTATGCTTTCTATTTCTTGGTTTAGTTTAGAGACTACAGGCGTGTTAAAAATACTGGGTATAGTCACTTTCAAATTATGTCTGATTTTGACGTTTAATAAGTTCTCGCGGAACTTATTTAGAAACTTCACTGCCTGTGTTAAATGACTTGTCGTTAGTCGTTCTTTTTCTGAGTGAATTAATTAGCGTGCTTCATTAAAGCATTCTACCAATATCTGTGCATGCTTATTAAGAGTGCTCTGTCGCACTTCTCTATTTTGAGTAATGCACTTGTACGACTTGTCAAAATTAACTTTGATTTCTTTAAGTTCTTTTCTTATTTCTTGCTAGTCCATTTATGTATTATAAATTTATCTGTGCAAGAGAACTTTGTAAATCGTTGTCTCTCCTAAAAAGATATTATCTTCAATTACCTGTTGTATTTTGACATACGGTAAAATCGATAATACCTTTGCCTTTTCAAGTTTCGAACAATGAAACAGGGGACTTGTATACAAGTCGAACGTATCTATGTATTCTGCCTCGAATTCGTGTACACTTATAAATGTACGAAATTTACTTAAGATCTGAATTGATCTTAGTATAAATAGAGGCTCCTTTCTTAAAGTTTCCTCGACAACATCTTCCATAAAAATAATAGAAATTTTTTGTGTTTTGTATTTCTTTAAAGAAAAGAAGAAAAGGTTCTTTATTGAGCTTATAGCATTTTTTAAGATTTACTTAAACGTCTGGGTTTATGACGTTTTCAAAATGCAATCTGACGTCATCGTCGAGTTGAGCTATTTCTCGCAGTTCTTCTGCATTTATAGTGAGCCAACAATAGGCAGTAAATCTAACCGATATGAAAATGCGTGAGTAAAAACGCCCTAAAATGGTTGCGTAAATACTGACATACTTATATATGTCTATAATCATATTTAAATCAGTATTTGAGATACATATATATTCGTTATTTATTGACTGTATTCAGTCGTTGTATTTAGATTTTCGGGACTCTCTTCAGAATCTTCGTTATCTCTGTCGTTGGTAGATATTATTGAACGTTGGCGCATTTGCTCATCCAAAAATTTTTCAATATCATACCAAACGCTATCTTCTATAATACCTAAACATTCTCCTATCATTTGTTCTATAGTATCCATTTTATATCCTTATATATATTTTGTATTGTATTTTTTTCGTTTATTTATGTATATAAAAATTTTTTTTAGCTTATTTATTCTTGTAACTTATATGGTTTTTAACAATATTTTGTTCTCTTTTTTTATACCCTTCGACCATTGAAAATGGTCAAAAAAGGGTATACTAACTTTGTGCAAATGTATGTAACAGGTAAAAGGAGGCGTGGGAGACCCCACAAAGTATATATATTCTTGCTCAGGATCACTAGCCAAGTCGATTAAGCCATGTCTGTCTGTCTGTCCGGATGTCTGGATGTCTGGATGTCTGGATGTCCGGATGAACACAGAGATCTCAGCTATTATAAAAGCTAGAGACACCAAATTTGGCATGAAGGTTTTTGTTTATCCGGGACAGGTGAAGTTTATTTCAAATGTTGGGTGCCACGCCCCCCGCCCACGCAAATCAATAATTTACTCTTTTAAGCTGATTTGCGAGCGACATATAAAATATACAACATTCTGAGTAAGACTATACTTAGCTAATTATAATACCAACATAACGTCAAAATTCCAATCCGATCGGACAACAAACACAGAAGTTATTAAACAAAAACCTTGTTCGCTTTGATTTTGTATACAGACCAGCAAGCTGTGACGTCATTGCAATGCTCATGTAGGAAAGAAAGGGAAAGAGAATGCGAGTGCGTAGCGCCATCTGTTGTTCTTCTCTTCTTTTCTATGCACAGGCATTTTTTGCATTCAAACGCACACACACACATACATACATTTGTGTTTGACCAATACAATGATACACGCATATACACGTATTCATACACAGACGCATATAAAGGCTTACGTTACGATATTTCTATTAAGTAGAAGTATTGTACAATTATTGACTCTTTACGTTTCAAAAAGGTCGAAGGGTATCCCACTGTTGCTCTTGTTTTATTTAATCTAGATCGTTGGCTCTGCTCTCAAATTTCTTTTATAAACATTTATTGTGGAGCTTTTATATTTTAATGAGCGCAGTTACGATCATAATTGTGGCAATTATGCCAAAGATCAGAGTGATCCAGTCTAAATTATAAGTTCCTACCTCTACTTTATTTATTACATTTGCAGTAGAATCTACTGCCTTAGCATCAATTAGACCCATATCGGGCACAATGCTTAACTTATATTTTTGTTTGTTATTTCTATCTAATTCCCTATCGCTACCTATAACAATCTATAAAGTAGATTTTGTTACCTATAGTCGACATACGAGGGTCGTTTGATAAGTCCGTGACTTTTTGTATTTGCCGCGCACCTGCTCTAAATACAACACTGCTCCTGTCAGCAGTTATCGATTAACAGCTGACTGTAATTTTGAGAAAGCTGCGTTTTTTGGTTTGCGTTTTATAGGCATTGAAAGCAGACGATCTCGTGAATTTTAACGAAAATGGAAAAAAGTGAATTTCGTGTGCTAATTAAGCATTATTTTTTGCGTAAAAAATCCATCACCGAAACCAAGGAAAGACTTGATAAATATTATGGGGACTCTGCACCATCAATTTCAATGGTTAAGAAATGGTTTACTGAGTTCCGTTGTGGTCGTACCAGTACAAGTGATGCCGAACGTTCAGGTCGCCCAAAAGAGGTCGTCATGCCAGAAATCGTCGACAAAATCCATGGAATGATATTGGATGATCGGAGAATGAAAGTGCGTGAGGTAGCTGAGGCTGTAGGCATCTCAACTGAACGGGTACATCACATTTTACATGAATATTTGGACATGAAAAAGCTTTCCGCGCGATGGGTGCCGCGATTGCTCACACACGACCATAAGCGCAACCGTGTGACCATTTCAAAGGAGTGTTTGGCGATGTTCAACCGCAATCCAAACGAATTTTTGCGCCGTTTCGTTACCGTAGACGAAACATGGATCCACCACACCACACCAGAGACCAAAGAACAATCAAGACAGTGGGTTTCTCGGGGTGAACGTGCACCAAAGAAGGCCAAGGTGGGTCTGTCGGCCAACAAGGTCATGGCCACAGTTTTTTGGGATGCACAAGGTATCATTCACATCGATTACCTTGAAAAGGGTAAAACGATCACCGGCGAATATTATTCAGAGCTTTTGGACAGATTCGATATTGATTTGAAGCAGAAACGACCGCATTTGGCGAAAAAAAGTGCTGTTCCATCAGGACAATGCACGGGTGCACACGTGTGTAGTCAGCATGGCAAAATTTCATAAATTGGGCTACGAACTGCTACCCCATCCAGCATATTCTCCAGATTTAGCCCCTGTGACTATTTTTTGTTTCCAAACATGAAGAAATGGCTCGGCGGTAAGAGATTCGGGTCAAATGAAGAGGTCATCACAGAAACAAACGACTATTTTGAGGGCCTTGAGAAAACCTATTATTTGGAAGGAATAAAAAAATTGGAAAAACGCTGGACTAAATGTATAGAGCTAAAAGGAGATTATGTTGAGAAATAAAACGCTTCTTTGACGAAAAAAATATATTTTATTCAAAAAGTCACGGACTTATCAAACGACCCTCGTACATATGTCTTCCTCCCTATAGTGCGTTTGGCTATACAGGCCAAACTCTAACCGGGCAAAGAAGTTTTCGCTCGATTTTACAATATGTTTACAGTTTTAAAATCTTAATATAATATTATATATTTTAGTTGTGCGTTCTTTGTAACGCTGTCGGTTCCTCTTTACTGGCTCAGCTTGGAACACTGGCGGTGCCGGTGCTGGCTGCACAGGCTGTTTAGTGTTGTTGGTGTTCAATTCTTTCCATCGTTGCCGTAGTGTGCGGATTGCGCACCACGTTTTCCTCTGCTAGTCCAGCGTTGACGTAGTGTGCGGAATGCGCACCACGTTTTCCTGTGTCAGCTGGTCGTCGCCGGTGTTGGCACGCTGTCACTCCCTCGCTGCTTCACTTCTTGTTGATAGGGTTCCCCGGGTTAATACAGTGTTTGCAAGTATGCTCGCAAAACGGACTGTATAGGGGACCCTCGCAATCGTCGGGGCACCTTTTGTCGAAGTGTGGGAGGCAGATTTTCTGCGGTGGTGGAATTGTTTCTTTAGTTATCACTTTTATATTATTATCTGAGTGAGCGGTGGTGTGGAACTTTTTTTCTTTTAAAAAATTGGTGAGGTGGTCCAGCTCTGTTTGCAGTTTCTAAACTGTCGACCACGGGGGCGCTGGGGTTTTAGTGAGTAATAGCCACTTTAAGTGCGCTATTCTTTTGTTCACATTTTTCTGTACTCCGCCCCTATTTTTGCCCATCACACTCACACACTCTACTCACTCAGATTTTCTTTTGTGATCCACCGCAGTTTTCTTAAGGCTCCTGCCTCACGGTCGCCATATAATATCTTGGGATATCTCCAGTTGCGTTATTTTCACAAATTAATACACTAGGTAGTTTTCACCATGTAACAGTAGTATTCCGTATATTATAACACAGGATTGTTTTTGTGTCAGTGGGGCAATTGTCCCTTTTATTTAATATTAAATGGAGCAGGGATGGCCCCGCTTCATTTGGATTCAAAATTGAGAGTGTTCTTAACCTACATACAAAAGCTATCTTAGAATAAGTCATTGGAGCTGCGCTGCCCGCGTAGCCGGCAGCGCTTCGACGCTTATATGTATATCTTATGTATATGAATTGTCGCCAAGAGACGACGTTGGAGGAGGCGGAGTGTCATATGCACACATAGTACGCGATCAGCGCATACCCAGCGTGAGAATGCTGACTATGCAATTATGCATGTTAGGCTCCAAGTGGATGCTCATATTACACATGCACTTGGGCCGGATTGTTTATGTAAACATTGCAACAAAGTGCAACAATGTATGAATGTATATTCAATGTGCATATCAATAAAATAACGTAATATTATGGAGTTATCTTCTTTTTTTTTATTTATTTTTTGTTTGTTTGTTTTTTTTTTTTTATTTGTTTTTTTTTTATTTTATAAATCTTAAAAAATTTTATATAATTATATATATTTTTTTTAATTTTTAGGCCATGGATTTTAAAAAAATTCATGGTCTATTGTGTTTGTCGGAACGAGTTTGTGCGTAACTGGCAGAAGGAGGCATCTCCGACCCCATAAACTATATATATTCTGAATCAGTATCAACAGCCGAGTCGATTGATGTCTGTCTGTCTGTCCGTCTGTCCGTCTGTCCGTCTGTCTGTCTGTATGAACACCTGGATCTCAGAAACTATAAGAGCTAGAGTCTTCGAATTTTGTGACAACATCCATGTATGTTGCAGTGTTTCAAAGTTTTTTGAAATTTGGCCACGCCCTTTCCCGCCTCTGTAAATCAGTCATAACGATTTAATATACACAATATACACCCAACAACAAAAGTTGTATATCTGACTTGACAAATACCTTTCCACGGGTGTTTTCTGAAAATTTCATTTAAATCGGACTAAAAATAAAGGAGATATGATCCGAATTAAACTTAATTTGAAAGTATACTTATGCGCATATCAAGACCCAATTTACGCATCATACCGAAGTTCGAATCTAGCGTCGGGCACATTTAACAAAACTTTTTATTTGCATAGAATGGTAACAGAATTAGCTCAGAATGCAACTTTGCCGATCGAAAGAAAAGTGAGGCGGTGGCTTAGTGGTTAGAGTGGCGGACAGCGGTCCTGCGTGCATGAGTTCGAGTCCCATGCGCGGCCGGCTGGCGAAACTTTTTATTTTAATTACTTTTTTTTTTGGTTATTTTTTATTTATTCTTATAAGCTTAAATGAAAACTACAGTTATTTAATTAAATACCAATAAAAATAGTTTTCAAAAATTAAATTTCATATTTTATGCGATATTTATGACAATCAATATGTTACGAAAGTTAGAGCGGGACGCCGATACATGCATGTTTGCATTTGCACATTTACGTTTCGGCGTCCCGCTCTAACACACATCAATTGCCGTATTCGGCACACATACGCAACAGTCAGATTTGTGCAACATTTGGCAACATTTATAAAAGTGTTCTATTTAAATACGTTGCGTACCAAAAAATTAAAAAATTATTGTTTGTTAAGCTTTTAAATTATTAAAAGGAAAAGAAAGACGAAACTACATGCCACACATTCACCGCGGCAGCAATCGAACCCGAAACCTGTTAACATAATTGGTCTTTAAATCCGGCACACACTCCACTAGGCTACTGTACAACTTCTGCAGCTGTCACTGTTTGACATAAGGAAAAATGCACACATAAACTTATTGCCCTCTCGCCCTACCTAATGCTTATAATTCTTGTTTATTCGGTTTTGCATTGTTTATGCGTTAATCTTCTTCTTCTGCCTGCAATTGAATTTGTGCGTGTCGTTCGAATAAAATAATAAGGATATAAAATTTATATTTTTAAATGCTTAATAATAATCCAAATAATGCAAAGTAAATGATATAAGGTCTACCATGATAATCCATGGCCTTCTACAGTTAGCACCTGACTGTAGCGTTCGACTGGTTTTATTTATATTTATGTGTTTTCTTTTTTTTTTTTTTTGTTCTTAGATGCTTAATATTGTTTTTTTTGTGTTTTTTTTTTTAAGTTCTTATAAAATTTAAGAATAAATATGTTTGTTTTAAATGTATGAATATATGTCTATGTAGATATCTGTGCATATAACACTAGACACTGGCTAGACACAGGCTAGACACAGGCAAAACATTGGCTAGACACAGGCTAGACACAGGCTAGACACAGGCTAGACACAGGCTAGACACAGGTTAGACACAGGCTAGACACAGGCTAGATACAGGCTAGGCACTGGCTAGACACAGGCACACACTAGAAACAGGCTAGACACAGGGTAGACACTGGGTAGACGCAGGCTAGACACAGGCTAGACAGAGGCTAGACACAGAGGCTAGACAGGGCATAGACACAGGCTAGACACAGGCTAGTGGCAGGCTAGACACAGGCTAGACACAGGCTAGACACAGAATAGAAAGAGGTTAGACACAGGCTAGACACAGGCTAGACACAGGCTAGACACAGGCTAGACACATGCTAGACACAGGCTAGACACAGGCAAGAAACATGCTAGACACAGGCAAGACACAGGCTAGACACAGGGTAGACCCAGGCTAGTCACAGGCTAGACACAGGCTAGACACAGGATAGAAACAGGCTAGACACAGGCTAGATAGAGGCTAGACACAGGCTAGACACAGGCTAGACAGAGGCTAGACAAAACACTGGCTAGACACAGGCTAGACACAGGCTAGACACAGGATAGACAGAGGCTAGATACAGGTTAGACACTGGCTAGATACAGGTTAGACACAGGCTAGACAGAGGCTAGACACAGGCTAGACACAGGCTAGACACAGGCAAGACACATACTAGACACAGGCAAGACACAGGCTAGACCCAGGCTAGACCCAGGCAAAAAACAGGCTAGACAGAGGCTAGACACAGGCTAGATACAGGATAGACGCAGGCTAGGCACAGGCTAGACACAGGCTAGACACAAGCTAGACACAGGCTAGACTCAGGCTAGACACAGTATAGACACATGCAAATCACAGGATAAACACAGGATAGACACAGGCTAGACACAGGCTAGACACAGGCTTGACGCAGGCTAGACACAGGCTAGACACAAGCTAGACACAGGCTAGACACAAGCTAGACACAGGCTAGACACAGGCTAGACACAGGCTAGACACAAGCTAGACACAGGGTGGATACAGGGTAGACACAGGCAAGATACAGGCTAGACACTAGCTAGACACAGGCTAGACACAAGGTAGACACAGTATAGACACTGGCAAGTCACATACTAGATACAGGAAAGACACCGGCAAGACACTGGCTAGACACAGGCAAGACACAGGCAAGACACTGGCTAGACACAGGCTAGACACAGGCTAGACACAGGCTAGACACAGGCTAGACACAAGCTAGACACAGGCTAGACAGAGGCGAGACACAGGCTAGAATGAGGCTAGACACAGGCAAGACACAGGCTAGACACAAGGTAGACTCAGGCTAGACTCAGGCTAGACACAGTATAGACACTGGCAAGTCACATACTAGATACAGGCAAGACACTGGCTGGACACAGGCTAGACACAGGCTAGACACAGGCTAGACACAAGCTAGACACAGGCTAGACAGAGGCGAGACACAGGCTAGAATGAGGCTAGACACAGGCAAGACACAGGCTAGACACAAGGTAGACTCAGGCTAGACTCAGGCAAGACACAGGCTATACACAGGCTAGACACAGGCAAGACACAGGCTAGACACAGGCTAGATACAGGCAAGACACAGGCTATACACAGGCTAGACACAGGCAAGACACAAACTGGACCCAAGCTAGACACTGACAAGACACAGGCTAGACACAGGCTAGGCACAGGCTCAACACAGGCTAGAAACAGGCTAGGCACAGGCTAGACAAAGACTAGACACAGGCTAGACAGAGGCTAGACACAGGCTAGACACAGGCTAGACACAGGCTAGACACAGGCTAGACACAGGCTAGACACAGCCTTGACACAGGCTAGACACAGGCTAGACACAGGCTAGACACAGGCTAGACACAAGGTAAACACAAGGTAGACACAGGCTAGACTCAGGCTAGACACAGGCTAGACACAGGCTAGACACAGGCTAGACACAGGCTAGACACAAGCTAGATACAGGATAGACACAGGCTAGACACAGGCTAGACACAGGCTAGACATAAGCTAGACACAGGCTAGACACAGGCTAGACACAGGCTAGACACAGGCTAGACACAGGCTAGACACAGGCTAGACACAGGCTAGACACAGGCTAGACACAGGCTAGACACAGGCTAGACACAGGCTAGACACAGGCTAGACACAGGTTAGACACAGGCTAGACACAGGCTAGACACAAGCTAGACACAGGCTGGATACAGGCTAGACACAGGCAAGACACAGGCTAGACACAAGCTAGACACAGGCAAGACACAGGCTAGACACAGGCTAGACCTAGGCTAGACACAGGCTAAACACAGGCTAGAAGGAGGATAGACACAGGCTAGGCACAGGCAAGACACAGGCAAGACACTGGCTAGACACAGGCTAGACACAGGCTAGACACAGGCTAGACACAGGCTAGACACAGGCTAGACACAGGCTAGACACAGGCTAGACAAAGCCTAGACACAGGCTAGACACAGGCTAGACACAGGCTAGACACAAGGTAAACACAAGTTGGACACAGGCTAGACACAGGCTAGACACAGGCTAGACACAGGCTAGACACAAGCTAGACACAAGCTAGATACAGGATAGACACAGGCTAGACACAGGCTAGACACAAGCTAGACACAGGCTAGATACAGGCTAGACACAGGCTAGACACAAGCTAGACACAAGCTAGATACAGGATAGACACAGGCTAGACACAAACTGGACACAAGCTAGACACAGACAAGACACAGGCTAGACACAGGCTAGACACAGGCAAGACCCAGGCTAGACACAGGCTAGAAAGAGGCTAGAAACCGGCTAGGCACAGGCTCGACACAGGCTAGAAACAGGCTAGGCACAGGCTAGACAAAGACTAGACACAGGCTAGACAGAGGCTAGACACTGGCCAGACTCAGGCTAGACACAGGCTAAGCACAGGCTAGACACAGGCTAGACACAGGCTAGACACAGGCTAGACACAGGCTAGACACAGGCTAGACACAGGCTAGACACAGGCTAGAAAGAGGCAAGAAACCGGCTAGGCACAGGCTCGACACAGGCTAGAAACAGGCTAGGCACAGGCTAGACAAAGACTAGACACAGGCTAGACAGAGGCTAGACACTGGCCAGACTCAGGCTAGACACAGGCTAAGCACAGGCTAGACACAGGCTAGACACAGGCTAGACACAGGCTAGACACAGGCTAGACACAGGCTAGACACAGGCTTGACGCAGGCTAGACACAGGCTAGACACAAGCTAGACACAGGCTAGACACAGGCTAGACACAGGCTAGACACAAGCTAGACACAGGGTGGATACAGGGTAGACACAGGCAAGATACAGGCTAGACACTAGCTAGACACAGGCTAGACACAAGGTAGACACAGTATAGACACTGGCAAGTCACATACTAGATACAGGCAAGACACCGGCAAGACACTGGCTAGACACAGGCAAGACACAGGCAAGACACTGGCTAGACACAGGCTAGACACAGGCTAGACACAGGCTAGACACAAGCTAGACACAGGCTAGACACAAGGTAGACTCAGGCTAGACTCAGGCTAGACACAGTATAGACACTGGCAAGTCACATACTAGATACAGGCAAGACACTGGCTGGACACAGGCTAGACACAGGCTAGACACAGGCTAGACACAAGCTAGACACAGGCTAGACAGAGGCGAGACACAGGCTAGAATGAGGCTAGACACAGGCAAGACACAGGCTAGACACAAGGTAGACTCAGGCTAGACTCAGGCAAGACACAGGCTATACACAGGCTAGACACAGGCAAGACACAGGCTAGACAGAGCCTAGTCACAAGCTAGACACAGGCTAGCCACAGGCTAGATACAGGCAAGACACAGGCTATACACAGGCTAGACACAGGCAAGACACAAACTGGACCCAAGCTAGACACTGACAAGACACAGGCTAGACACAGGCTAGGCACAGGCTCAACACAGGCTAGAAACAGGCTAGGCACAGGCTAGACAAAGACTAGACACAGGCTAGACAGAGGCTAGACACAGGCTAGATACAGGCTAGACACAGGCTAGACACAGGCTAGACACAGCCTTGACACAGGCTAGACACAGGCTAGACACAGGCTAGACACAGGCTAGACACAGGCTAGACACAAGGTAAACACAAGGTAGACACAGGGTAGACTCAGGCTAGACACAGGCTAGACACAGGCTAGACACAGGCTAGACACAGGCTAGACACAAGCTAGATACAGGATAGACACAGGCTAGACACAGGCTAGACACAGGCTAGACACAGGCTAGACATAAGCTAGACACAGGCTAGACACAGGCTAGACACAGGCTAGACACAAGCTAGACACAGGCTGGATACAGGCTAGACACAGGCTAGACCTAGGCTAGACACAGGCTAAACACAGGCTAGAAGGAGGATAGACACAGGCTAGGCACAGGCAAGACACAGGCAAGACACTGGCTAGATACAGGATAGACACAGGCTAGACACAGGCTAGACACAAGCTAGACACAGGCTGTATACAGGCTAGACACAGGCTAGACACAGGCTAGACACAGGCTAGACACAGGCTAGACACAAGCTAGATACAGGATAGACACAGGCTAGACACAGGCTAGACACAGGCTAGACACAGGTTAGACACAGGCTAGACACAGGCTAGACACAAGCTAGACACAGGCTGGATACAGGCTAGACACAGGCAAGACACAGGCTAGACACAAGCTAGACACAGGCAAGACACAGGCTAGACACAGGCTAGACCTAGGCTAGACACAGGCTAAACACAGGCTAGAAGGAGGATAGACACAGGCTAGGCACAGGCAAGACACAGGCAAGACACTGGCTAGAAACAGGCTAGACACAGGCTAGACACAGGCTAGACACAGGCTAGACACAGGCTAGACACAGGCTAGACACAGGCTAGACACAGGCTAGACTCAGGCTAGACACAGGCTAGACACAGCCTAGACACAGGCTAGACACAGGCTAGACACAGGCTAGACACAAGGTAAACACAAGTTGGACACAGGCTAGACACAGGCTAGACACAGGCTAGACACAGGCTAGACACAAGCTAGACACAAGCTAGATACAGGATAGACACAGGCTAGACACAGGCTAGACACAAGCTAGACACAGGCTAGATACAGGCTAGACACAGGCTATACACAGGCTAGACACAGGCAAGACACAGGCAAGACACAAACTGGACACAAACTGGACACAAGGTAGACACAGACAAGACACAGGCTAGACACAGGCTAGACACAGGCAAGACCCAGGCTAGACACAGGCTAGAAAGAGGCTAGAAACCGGCTAGGCACAGGCTCGACACAGGCTAGAAACAGGCTAGGCACAGGCTAGACAAAGACTAGACACAGGCTAGACAGAGGCTAGACACTGGCCAGACTCAGGCTAGACACAGGCTAAGCACAGGCTAGACACAGGCTAGACACAGGCTAGACACAGGCTAGACACAGGCTAGACACAGGCTAGACACAGGCTAGACACAGGCTAGACACAGGCTAGACACAGGCTAGACACACGCTAGACACAGGCTAGACACAGGCTAGACACAGGCTAGACACAGGCTAGACAGAGCCTAGACACAAGCTGGACACAGGCTAGACACAGGCTAGACTCAGTATAGACACAGGCAAGTCACATACTAGATACAGGCAAGACACAGGCTAGACACAGGGTAGACGCTGGCTAGACACAGGCCAGACATTGGCTAGACACAGGGTAGACGCTGGCTAGACACAGGCTAGACATTGGCTAGACACTGGCTAGACACTGGCTGGACACTGCCTAGACACAGGCTAGACACATGCTAGACACAGGCTACACAGATACTAGACACGGGCTAGACACACTCACAAGGCAGCCTAGACACAGGCTAGAAACAGGCTAGACACAGGCTAGATACAGGCAGGACACAGGCTAGACACAGGCTAGACGCAGGATAGACACAGGCTAGACACAGGCTAGACACATACTAGACACAGGCAAGACAAAGGCTACACCCAGAATAGACCCAGGCTAGACACAGGCGAGAAAGAGGCTAGACACCGGCTAGGCACAGGCTAGACAGAGGCTAGAAACAGGCTAGACACAGTCTAGACAAAGACAAGACACAGGCTAGACAGAGGCTAGACAAAGGCTTGATACAGGCTAGACATTGGCTAGACACTGGCTAGACGCAGGCTAGACACAGGATAGACACAGGCTAGACACAGGCTAGACACAGGCTAGACACAAGCTAGACACAGGCTAGACACAGGCTAGACACAGGGTAGACACAGGCTAGACACAGGATAGACACAGGCTAGACACAGGCTAGACACAGGCTAGACACAGGCTAGACACAAGCTAGACAAAGGCTAGACACAGGCTAGATACAGGCAAGACACAGGCTAAACACAGGCTAGACACAGGCAAGAGACAGGCTAGACAGAGCCTAGTCACAAGCTAGACACAGGCTAGCCACAGGCTAGATACAGGCAAGACACAGGCTATACACAGGCTAGACACAGGCAAGACACAAACTGGACACAAGCTAGACACTGACAAGACACAGGCTAGACACAGGCTATGCACAGGCTCAACACAGGCTAGAAACAGGCTAGGCACAGGCTAGACAAAGACTAGACACAGGCTAGACAGAGGCTAGACACAGGCTAGATACAGGCTAGACACAGGCTAGACACAGGCTAGACACAGGCTAGACACAGGCTAGACACAGCCTTGACACAGGCTAGACACAGGCTAGACACAGGCTAGACACAGGCTAGACACAAGGTAAACACAAGGTAGACACAGGCTAGACTCAGGCTAGACACAGGCTAGACACAGGCTAGACACAAGCTAGATACAGGATAGACACAGGCTAGACACAGGCTAGACATAAGCTAGACACAGGCTAGACACAGGCTAGACACAGGCTAGACACAGGCTAGACACAGGCTAGACACAGGCTAGACACAGGCTAGACACAGGCTAGACACAGGCTAGACACAGGCTAGACACAGGTTAGACACAGGCTAGACACAGGCTAGACACAAGCTAGACACAGGCTGGATACAGGCTAGACACAGGCAAGACACAGGCTAGACACAAGCTAGACACAGGCAAGACACAGGCTAGACACAGGCTAGACCCAGGCTAGACACAGGCTAAACACAGGCTAGAAGGAGGCTAGACACAGGCTAGGCACAGGCAAGACACAGGCAAGACACTGGCTAGACACACGCTAGACACAGGCTAGACACAGGCTAGACACAGGCTAGACACAGGCTAGACACAGGCTAGACGCAGGCTAGACACAGGCTAGACAAAGACTAGACACAGGCTAGACAGAGGCTAGACACTGGCCAGACTCAGGCTAGACACAGGCTAAGCACAGGCTAGACACAGGCTAGACACAGGCTAGACACAGGCTAGACACAGGCTAGACACAGGCTAGACACAGGCTAGACACAGGCTAGACACAGGCTAGACACAGGATAGGCACAGGCTCGACACAGGCTAGAAACAGGCTAGGCACAGGCTAGACAAAGACTAGACACAGGCTAGACAGAGGCTAGACACTGGCCAGACTCAGGCTAGACACAGGCTAAGCACAGGCTAGACACAGGCTAGACACAGGCTAGACACAGGCTAGACACAGGCTAGACACAGGCTAGACACAGGCTAGACACAGGCTAGACACAGGGTAGACACACGCTAGACACAGGCTAGACACAGGCTAGACACAGGCTAGACACAGGCTAGACAGAGCCTAGACACAAGCTAGACACAGGCTAGACACAGGCTAGACTCAGTATAGACACAGGCAAGTCACATACTAGATACAGGCAAGACACAGGCTAGACACAGGGTAGACGCTGGCTAGACACAGGCCAGACATTGGCTAGACACAGGGTAGACGCTGGCTAGACACAGGCTAGACATTGGCTAGACACTGGCTAGACACTGGCTGGACACTGCCTAGACACAGGCTAGACACATGCTAGACACAGGCTACACAGATACTAGACACGGGCTAGACACAGGCACAAGGCAGCCTAGACACAGGCTAGAAACAGGCTAGACACAGGCTAGATACAGGCAGGACACAGGCTAGACACAGGCTAGACGCAGGATAGACACAGGCTAGACACAGGCTAGACACATACTAGACACAGGCAAGACAAAGGCTACACCCAGAATAGACCCAGGCTAGACACAGGCGAGAAAGAGGCTAGACACCGGCTAGGCACAGGCTAGACAGAGGCTAGAAACAGGCTAGACACAGGCTAGACAAAGACAAGACACAGGCTAGACAGAGGCTAGACAAGGGCTTGATACAGGCTAGACATTGACTAGACACTGGCTAGACGCAGGCTAGACACAGGATAGACACAGGCTAGACACAGGCTAGACACAGGCTAGACACAAGCTAGACACAGGCTAGACACAGGCTAGACACAGGGTAGACACAGGCTAGACACAGGATAGACACAGGCTAGACACAGGCTAGACACAGGCTAGACACAAGCTAGACAAAGGCTAGACACAGGCTAGATACAGGCAAGACACAGGCTATACACAGGCTAGACACAGGCAAGACACAGGCTAGACAGAGCCTAGTCACAAGCTAGACACAGGCTAGCCACAGGCTAGATACAGGCAAGACACAGGCTATACACAGGCTAGACACAGGCAAGACACAAACTGGACACAAGCTAGACACTGACAAGACACAGGCTAGACACAGGCTAGGCACAGGCTCAACACAGGCTAGAAACAGGCTAGGCACAGGCTAGACAAAGACTAGACACAGGCTAGACAGAGGCTAGACACAGGCTAGATACAGGCTAGACACAGGCTAGACACAGGCTAGACACAGCCTTGACACAGGCTAGACACAGGCTAGACACAGGCTAGACACAGGCTAGACACAAGGTAAACACAAGGTAGACACAGGCTAGACTCAGGCTAGACACAGGCTAGACACAGGCTAGACACAGGCTAGACACAGGCTAGACACAAGCTAGATACAGGATAGACACAGGCTAGACACAGGCTAGACACAGGCTAGACATAAGCTAGACACAGGCTAGACACAGGCTAGACACAGGCTAGACACAGGCTAGACACAGGCTAGACACAGGCTAGACACAGGCTAGACACAGGCTAGACACAGGCTAGACACAGGCTAGACACAGGTTAGACACAGGCGAGACACAGGCTAGACACAAGCTAGACACAGGCTGGATACAGGCTAGACACAGGCAAGACACAGGCTAGACACAAGCTAGACACAGGCAAGACACAGGCTAGACACAGGCTAGACCTAGGCTAGACACAGGCTAAACACAGGCTAGAAGGAGGCTAGACACAGGCTAGGCACAGGCAAGACACAGGCAAGACACTGGCTAGACACACGCTAGACACAGGCTAGACACAGGCTAGACACAGGCTAGACACAGGCTAGACACAGGCAAAACGCAGGCTAGACACAAGCTAGACACAGGCTAGACACAGTATAGACACAGGCAAGTCACATACTAGACACAGGCAACACACAAGCAAGACACAGGCTAGACACAGGCAAGACACAGGCAAGACACTGGCAAGACACTGGCTAGACACAGGCAAGACACAGGCAAGACACTGGCAAGACACTGGCTAGACACAGGCTAGACACAGGCTAGACACAGGCTAGACACAGGCTAGACACAGGCTAGGCACAGGCTAGACACAAGGTATACACAAGGTAGACACAGGCTAGACTCAGGCTAGACACAGGCTAGACACAGGCTAGACACAGGCTAGACACAGGCTAGACACAGGCTAGACACAGGCTAGACACAGGCTAGACACAGGCTAGACACAGGCTAGACACAGGTTAGACACAGGCTAGACACAGGCTAGACACAGGCTAGACACAGGCTAGACACAGGCTAGACACAGGCTAGACATGAGATAGACACAGGCTAGACACAGGCTAGACACAGGCTAGACACAGGCTAGACACAAGGTAAACACAAGTTGGACACAGGCTAGACACAGGCTAGACACAGGCTAGACACAGCCTAGACACAGGCTAGACACAGGCTAGACACAGGCTAGGCACAGGCTAGACACAGGCTAGACACAGCCTAGACACAGGCTAGACACAGGCTAGACACAGGCTAGGCACAGGCTAGACACAAGGTATACACAAGGTAGACACAGGCTAGACTCAGGCTAGACACAGGCTAGACACAGGCTAGACACAGGCTAGACACAGGCTAGACACAGGCTAGACACAGGCTAGACACAGGTTAGACACAGGCTAGACACAGGCTAGACACAGGCTAGACACAGGCTAGACACAGGCTAGACACAGGCTAGACATGAGATAGACACAGGCTAGACACAAGGTAGACACAGTATAGACACTGGCAAGTCACATACTAGATACAGGAAAGACACCGGCAAGACACTGGCTAGACACAGGCAAGACACAGGCAAGACACTGGCTAGACACAGGCTAGACACAGGCTAGACACAGGCTAGACACAAGCTAGACACAGGCTAGACAGAGGCGAGACACAGGCTAGAATGAGGCTAGACACAGGCAAGACACAGGCTAGACACAAGGTAGACTCAGGCTAGACTCAGGCTAGACACAGTATAGACACTGGCAAGTCACATACTAGATACAGGCAAGACACTGGCTAGACACAGGCTAGACACAGGCTAGACACAGGCTAGACACAAGCTAGATACAGGCTAGACAGAGGCGAGACACAGGCTAGAATGAGGCTAGACACAGGCAAGACACAGGCTAGACACAAGGTAGACTCAGGCTAGACTCAGGCTAGACTCAGGCTAGACACAGGCTAGATACAGGCAAGACACCGGCAAGAAACTGGCTAGACACAGGCATGACACAGGCAAGATGCTGGCTAGACACAGGCTAGACACAGGCTAGACACAGGCTAGACACAGGCTAGACACAGGCTAGACACAGGCTAGACACAGGCTAGACACAAGGTAAACACAAGGTAGACACAGGCTAGACACAGGCAAGACACAAACTGGACACAAGCTAGACACAGACAAGACACAGGCTAGACACAGGCAAGACCCAGGCTAGACACCGGCTAGAAAGAGGCTAGAAACCGGCTAGGCACAGGCTCGACACAGGCTAGAAACAGGCTAGGCACAGGCTAGACAAAGACTAGACACAGGCTAGACAGAGGCTAGACACAGGCTAGATACATGCTAGACATCGGCTAGACACTGGCTAGACACTGGCAAGACTCAGGCTAGACACAGGCGAAGCACAGGCTAGACACAGGCTAGACACAGGCTAGACACAGGCTAGACAGAGCCTAGATACAAGCTAGACACAGGCTAGACACAGGCTAGACTTAGTATAGACACAGGCAAGTCACATACTAGATACAGGCAAGACACAGGCATGACACTGGCTAGACACAGGCAAGACACAGGTGAGACACTGGTTAGACACAGGCTAGACACAGGCTTGACGCAGGCTAGACACAGGCTAGACACAAGCTAGACACAGGCTAGACACTGGCTAGACACAGGCTAGACACAAGCTAGACACAAGCTAGACACAGGGTAAATACTGGGTAGACACAGGCAAGATACAGGCTAGACACAAGCTAGACACAGGCTAGACACAAGGTAGACACAGTATAGACACTGGCAAGTCACATACTAGATACAGGCAAGACACCGGCAAGACACTGGCTAGACACAGACAAGACACAGGCAAGACACTGGCTAGACACAGGCTAGACACAGGCTAGACACAGGCTAGACACAAGCTAGACACAGGCTAGACAGAGGCGAGACACAGGCTAGAAAGAGGCAAGACACAGGCTAGACACAGGCAAGACACAGGCAAGACACTGGCAAGACACTGGCTAGACACAGGCTAGACGCAGGCTAGACACAGGCTAGACACAGGCTAGACACAGGCTAGACACAAGCTAGACACAGGCTAGACACAGGCTAGACACAGGCTAGACACAGGCTAGACACAGGCTAGACACAGGCTAGACACAGGCTAGACACAGGCTAGACACAGGCTAGACACAGGCTAGACACAGGATAGACACAGGCTAGACACAGGCTAGACACAGGCTAGACACAGGCTAGACACAGGCTAGACACAGGCTAGACACAAGGTAGACTCAGGCTAGACTCAGGTTAGACACAGGCTAGATACAGGCTTGACACAGGCTAGACACAGGCTAGAGACAGGCTAGACACAGGCTAGACACAGGCTAGACATAGGATAGGCATAGGCAAGACACATACTAGACACAGCCTAGACACAGGCTAGAAAGAGGCTAGACACAGGATAGACACAGGCAAGTCACATACTAGACACAGGCAAGACACAGGCAAGACACTGGCTAGACACAAGCTAGACACAGTCTAGACACAAGCTAGACACAGGCTAGACACAGGCTAGAAAGAGGCTAGACACAAGCTAGACACAGGCTAGACAAATACTAGACACAGGCAAGACACAGGCTAGACACAGGCTAGACACAGGCTAGACACAAGCTAGACACAAGCTAGACACAGGCTAGACACAGGCTAGACACGGGCTAGACACAAGCTAGACACAAGCTAGACACAGGCTAGACACAGGCTAGACACAGGCTAGAAAGAGACTAGACACAGGCTAGACACAGGCTAGACACAAGGTAGACTCAGGCTAGACTCAGGTTAGACACAGGCTAGATACAGGCTTGACACAGGCTAGACACAGGCTAGACACAGGCTAGACACAGGCTAGACACAGGCTAGACACAGGATAGACACAGGCAGGACACAGGCTAGACACAATCTATACACAGGCAAGACAAATACTAGACACAGGCAAGACACAGGCTAGACACAGGCTAGACACAGGCTAGACACAGGATAGACACAGGCAAGTCACATACTAGACACAGGCTAGACACAAGCTAGACACAGGCTAGACACAGGCTAGACACAGGCTAGAAAGAGGCTAGACACAGGCTAGACACAGGCTAGATACAGGCTAGACACAGGCTAGACACAAGGTAGACTCAGGCTAGACTCAGGTTAGACACAAGCTAGATACAGGCTTGACACAGGCTAGACACAAGCTAGACACAGGCTAGACACAGGATAGGCACAGGCAAGACACATACTAGACGAAGGCTAGACACAGGCAAGAAAGATGCTAGATACAGGCAAGACACAGGCTAGACACAGGCAAGACACAGGCAAGACACAGGCAAGACACAGGCAAGACACAGGCTAGACACAGGATAGACACAGGCTAGACACAGGCTAGATACAAGCTAGACACAGGCTTGACACAGGCTAGACACAGGCAAGACACAAGCTAGACACAGGCTAGACACAAGCTAGACACAGGCCAGACACAGGCTAGACACAGGCTAGAAAGAGGCTAGACACAAGCTAGACACAGGCTAGACAAATACTAGACACAGGCAAGACACAGGCAAGACACAGGCTAGAGACAGGCTAGACACAGGCTAGACACAGGCTAGACACAGGCTAGACACAGGCTAGACACAGGCTAGACACAGGCTAGACACAGGCTAGACACAAGCTAGACACAAGCTAGACACAGGCTAGACACAGGCTAGACACAGGCTAGACACAGGCTAGACACAAGCTAGACACAGGCTAGACACAGGCTAGACACAGGCTAGACACAGGCTAAACACAGGCTAGACACAAGCTAGACACAGGCTAGACACAGGCTAGACACAAGCTAGAAAGAGGCTAGAAAGACGCTAGACACAGGCTAGACACAGGCTAGACACAGGCTAGACACAGGCTAGACACAAGGTAGACTCAGGCTAGACTCAGGTTAGACACAAGCTAGATACAGGCTTGACACAGGCTAGACACAGGCTAGACACAGGCTAGACACAGGCTAGACACAGGATAGACACAGGCAAGACAAATACTAAACACAGGCAAGACACAGGCTAGACACAGGCTAGACACAGGCTAGACACAGGCTAGACACAGGCTAGACACAGGATAGACACAGGCAAGTCACATACTAGACACAGGCAAGGCACAGGCAAGACACTGGCTAGACACAGGCAAGACACAGGCAAGACACAGGCTAGACACAGGATAGACACAGGCTAGACACAGACTAGAAACAAGCTAGAAACAAGCTAGACACAGGCTTGACACAGGCTAGACACAGGCAAGACACAAGCTAGACACAGGCTAGACACAGGCTAGACACAGGCTAGACACAAGCTAGACACAGGCTGGATACAGGCTAGACACAGGCAACACACAGGCTAGACACAAGCTAGACACAGGCTAGACAAATACTAGACACAGGCAAGACACAGGCTAGACACAGGCTAGACACAGGCTAGACACAGGCTAGACACAGGCTAGACACAGGAAAGACATAAGGTAGACACAAGGTAGACACAGGCTAGGCACAGGCTAGACACAGGCTAGACACAGGGTAGATACAAGCTAGACACAGGGTTGACACAGGCTAGACACAGGCAAGACACAAGCTAGACACAGGCTAGACAGAAGCTAGACACAGGCTAGACACAGGCTAGACACAGGCTAGAAAGAGGCTAGAAAGAGGCTAGACACAAGCTAGACACAGGCTAGACAAATACTAGACACAGGCAAGACACAGGCTAGACACAGGCTAAACACAGGCTAGACACAGGCTAGACACAGGCTAGACACAGGCTAGACACAGGCTAGACACAGGCTAGACACAAGCTAGACACAAGCTAGACACAGGCTAGACACAGGCTAGACACAGGCTAGACACAAGCTAGACATAAGCAAGACACAGGCTAGACACAGGCTAGAAAGAGACTAGACACAGGCTAGACACAGGCTAGACACAGGCTAGACACAAGGTATACTCAGGCTAGACTCAGGTTAGACACAGGCTAGATACAGGCTTGACACAGGCTAGACACAGGCTAGACACAGGCTAGACACCGGCTAGACACAGGCTAGACACAGTATAGACACAGGCAAGACACAGGCTAGACACAATCTATACACAGGCAAGACAAATACTAGACACAGGCAAGACACAGGCTAGACACAGGCTAGACACAGGCTAGACACAGGCTAGACACAGGCTAGACACAGGATAGACACAGGCAAGTCACATACTAGACACAGGCAAGACAAAGGCTAGACACAGGCTAGCCACAGGCTAGACACAGGATAGACACAGTATAGACACAGGCTAGACACAGGCTAGGCAGAAGCTAGACAAAGGCTAGACACAGGCAAGACACAGGCTAGACACAGGCTAGAAAGAGACTAGACACAGGCTAGACACAGGCTAGACACAAGGTAGACTCAGGCTAGACTCAGGTTAGACACAGGCTAGATACAGGCTTGACACAGGCTAGACACAGGCTAGACACAGGCTAGACACCGGCTAGACACAGGCTAGACACAGTATAGACACAGGCAAGACACAGGCTAGACACAATCTATACACAGGCAAGACAAATACTAGACACAGGCAAGACACTGGCTAGACACAGGCAAGACACAGGCAAGACACAGGCTAGACACAGGATAGACACAGGCTAGACACAGGCTAGATACAAGCTAGACACAGGCTTGACACAGGCTAGACACAGGCAAGACACAAGCTAGACACAGGCTAGACACAGGCTAGACACAGGCAAGACACAGGCTAGACACAAGCTAGACACAGGCTGGACAAATACCAGACACAGCCAAGACACAGGCTAGACACAGGCTAGACACAGGCTAGACACAGGCTAGACACAGGCTAGAAACAGGCTAGACACAGGCTAGACACAGGCTAGACACAGGCTAGACACAGGCTCGACACAGGAAAGACATAAGGTAGACACAAGGTAGACACAGGCTAGGCACAGGCTAGACACAGGCTAGACACAGGCTAGACACAGGCTAGACACAGGAAAGACATAAGGTAGACTCAAGGTAGACACAGGTTAGGCACAGGCTAGACACAAGCTAGACACAGGCTAGACACAGGATAGACACAGTATAGACACAGGCTAGACACAGGCTAGACACAAGCTAGACACAGGCTAGACACAGGCTAGACACAAGCTAGACACATGCTAGACACAAGGTAGACTCAGGCTAGACTCAGGATAGACACAGGCTAGATACAGGCTAGACACACGCTAGACACAGGGTAGACACAGTATAGACACAGACTAGACACAGGCTAGACACAAGCTAAACACAGGCTAGACACATACTAGACACAGGCAAGACAAAGGCTAGACACAGGCTAGCCACAGGCTAGACACAGGATAGACACAGTATAGACACAGGCTAGACACAGGCTAGGCACAAGCTAGACAAAGGCTAGACACAGGCAAGACACAGGCTAGACACAGGCTAGACACAAGCTAGACACAGGCTGGACAAATACTAGACACAGGCAAGACACAGGCTAGACACAGGCTAGACACAGGCTAGACACAGGCTAGACACAGGCTAGACACAGGCTAGACACAGGCTAGACACAGGCTAGACACAGGCTAGACACAGGCTAGACACAGGCTCGACACAGGAAAGACATAAGGTAGACACAAGGTAGACACAGGCTAGGCACAGGCTAGACACAGGCTAGACACAGGAAAGACATAAGGTAGACTCAAGGTAGACACAGGCTAGGCACAGGCTAGACACAAGCTAGACACAGGCTAGACACAGGATAGACACAGTATAGACACAGGCTAGACACACGCTAGACACAAGCTAGACACAGGCTAGACACAGGCTAGACACAAGCTAGACACATGCTAGACACAAGGTAGACTCAGGCTAGACTCAGGTTAGACACAGGCTAGATACAGGCTAGACACACGCTAGACACAGGGTAGACACAGTATAGACACAGACTAGACACAGGCTAGACACAAGCTAAACACAGGCTAGACACATACTAGACACAGGCAAGACAAAGGCTAGACACAGGCTAGCCACAGGCTAGACACAGGATAGACACAGTATAGACACAGGCTAGACACAGGCTAGGCAGAAGCTAGACAAAGGCTAGACACAGGCAAGACACAGGCTAGACACAGGCTAGACACAGGCTAGAAAGAGGCTAGACACAAGCTAGACACAGGCTAGACACAGGCTAGACACAGGCTAGACACAGGCTAGACACAGGCTAGAAACAGGCTAGACACAGGCTAGACACAGTATAGACACAGGCAAGTCACACACTAGACACAGGCAAGACACAGGCAAGACACTGGCTAGACACAGGCAAGACACAGGCTAGAAAGAGGCTAGACACAGGCTAGGCACAGGCTAGACACAGGTTAGACACAGGAAAGACACATACTAGACACAGTCAAGACAAAAGCTAGACAGAGGCAAGACTCAGGCTAGACACAGGCTAGAGAAAGGCTAAACACATGATAGAAACAGGCTAGACACAGGCTAGACACAGGCTAGACACAAGCTAGACACAGGCTAGACACAAGCTAGACACAGGCTAGACACAGGCTAGACACAGGCTAGACACAAGCTAGACACAGGCTAGACACAGGCTAGACACAGGCTAGACACAGGCTAAACACAGGCTAGACACAAGCTAGACACAGGCTAGACACAGGCTAGACACAAGCTAGAAAGAGGCTAGACACAGGCTAGACACAGGCTAAACACAGGCTAGACACAAGCTAGACACAGGCTAGACACAGGCTAGACACAAGCTAGAAAGAGGCTAGAAAGACGCTAGACACAGGCTAGACACAGGCTAGACACAGGCTAGACACAGGCTAGACACAAGGTAGACTCAGGCTAGACTCAGGTTAGACACAAGCTAGATACAGGCTTGACACAGGCTAGACACAGGCTAGACACAGGCTAGACACAGGCTAGACACAGGATAGACACAGGCAAGACAAATACTAAACGCAGGCAAGACACAGGCTAGACACAGGCTAGACACAGGCTAGACACAGGCTAGACACAGGATAGACACAGGCAAGTCACATACTAGACACAGGCAAGGCACAGGCAAGACACTGGCTAGACACAGGCAAGACACAGGCAAGACACAGGCTAGACACAGGATAGACACAGGCTAGACACAGACTAGAAACAAGCTAGAAACAAGCTAGACACAGGCTTGACACAGGCTAGACACAGGCAAGACACAAGCTAGACACAGGCTAGACACAGGCTAGACACAGGCTAGACACAAGCTAGACACAGGCTAGACACAGGCTAGACACAGGCAACACACAGGCTAGACACAAGCTAGACACAGGCTAGACAAATACTAGACACAGGCAAGACACAGGCTAGACACAGGCTAGACACAGGCTAGACACAGGCTAGACACAGGCTAGACACAGGAAAGACATAAGGTAGACACAAGGTAGACACAGGCTAGGCACAGGCTAGACACAGGCTAGACACAGGGTAGATACAAGCTAGACACAGGGTTGACACAGGCTAGACACAGGCAAGACACAAGCTAGACACAGGCTAGACAGAAGCTAGACACAGGCTAGACACAGGCTAGACACAGGCTAGAAAGAGGCTAGACACAAGCTAGACACAGGCTAGACAAATACTAGACACAGGCAAGACACAGGCTAGACACAGGCTAAACACAGGCTAGACACAGGCTAGACACAGGCTAGACACAGGCTAGACACAGGCTAGACACAGGCTAGACACAAGCTAGACACAAGCTAGACACAGGCTAGACACAGGCTAGACACAGGCTAGACACAAGCTAGACATAAGCAAGACACAGGCTAGACACAGGCTAGAAAGAGACTAGACACAGGCTAGACACAGGCTAGACACAAGGTATACTCAGGCTAGACTCAGGTTAGACACAGGCTAGATACAGGCTTGACACAGGCTAGACACAGTATAGACACAGGCAAGACACAGGCTAGACACAATCTATACACAGGCAAGACAAATACTAGACACAGGCAAGACACAGGCTAGACACAGGCTAGACACAGGCTAGACACAGGCTAGACACAGGCTAGACACAGGATAGACACAGGCAAGTCACATACTAGACACAGGCAAGACAAAGGCTAGACACAGGCTAGCCACAGGCTAGACACAGGATAGACACAGTATAGACACAGGCTAGACACAGGCTAGGCAGAAGCTAGACAAAGGCTAGACACAGGCAAGACACAGGCTAGACACAGGCTAGAAAGAGACTAGACACAGGCTAGACACAGGCTAGACACAAGGTAGACTCAGGCTAGACTCAGGTTAGACACAGGCTAGATACAGGCTTGACACAGGCTAGACACAGGCTAGACACAGGCTAGACATTGGCTAGACACAGGCTAGACACAGTATAGACACAGGCAAGACACAGGCTAGACACAATCTATACACAGGCAAGACAAATACTAGACACAGGCAAGACACTGGCTAGACACAGGCAAGACACAGGCAAGACACAGGCTAGACACAGGATAGACACAGGCTAGACACAGGCTAGATACAAGCTAGACACAGGCTTGACACAGGCTAGACACAGGCAAGACACAAGCTAGACACAGGCTAGACACAGGCTAGACACAGGCAAGACACAGGCTAGACACAAGCTAGACACAGGCTGGACAAATACCAGACACAGCCAAGACACAGGCTAGACACAGGCTAGACACAGGCTAGACACAGGCTAGACACAGGCTAGAAACAGGCTAGACACAGGCTAGACACAGGCTAGACACAGGCTAGACACAGGCTCGACACAGGAAAGACATAAGGTAGACACAAGGTAGACACAGGCTAGGCACAGGCTAGACACAGGCTAGACACAGGCTAGACACAGGCTAGACACAGGAAAGACATAAGGTAGACTCAAGGTAGACACAGGTTAGGCACAGGCTAGACACAAGCTAGACACAGGCTAGACACAGGATAGACACAGTATAGACACAGGCTAGACACAGGCTAGACACAAGCTAGACACAGGCTAGACACAGGCTAGACACAAGCTAGACACATGCTAGACACAAGGTAGACTCAGGCTAGACTCAGGTTAGACACAGGCTAGATACAGGCTAGACACAAGCTAGACACAGGGTAGACACAGTATAGACACAGACTAGACACAGGCTAGACACAAGCTAAACACAGGCTAGACACATACTAGACACAGGCAAGACAAAGGCTAGACACAGGCTAGCCACAGGCTAGACACAGGATAGACACAGTATAGACACAGGCTAGACACAGGCTAGGCACAAGCTAGACAAAGGCTAGACACAGGCAAGACACAGGCTAGACACAGGCTAGACACAAGCTAGACACAGGCTGGACAAATACTAGACACAGGCAAGACACAGGCTAGACACAGGCTAGACACAGGCTAGACACAGGCTAGACACACAGGCTAGACACAGGCTAGACACAGGCTAGACACAGGCTAGACACAGGCTAGACACAGGCTAGACACAGGCTAGACACAGGCTCGACACAGGAAAGACATAAGGTAGACACAAGGTAGACACAGGCTAGGCACAGGCTAGACACAGGCTAGACACAGGGAAAGACATAAGGTAGACTCAAGGTAGACACAGGCTAGGCACAGGCTAGACACAAGCTAGACACAGGCTAGACACAGGATAGACACAGTATAGACACAGGCTAGACACACGCTAGACACAAGCTAGACACAGGCTAGACACAGGCTAGACACAAGCTAGACACATGCTAGACACAAGGTAGACTCAGGCTAGACTCAGGTTAGACACAGGCTAGATACAGGCTAGACACACGCTAGACACAGGGTAGACACAGTATAGACACAGACTAGACACAGGCTAGACACAAGCTAAACACAGGCTAGACACATACTAGACACAGGCAAGACAAAGGCTAGACACAGGCTAGCCACAGGCTAGACACAGGATAGACACAGTATAGACACAGGCTAGACACAGGCTAGGCAGAAGCTAGACAAAGGCTAGACACAGGCAAGACACAGGCTAGACACAGGCTAGACACAGGCTAGAAAGAGGCTAGACACAAGCTAGACACAGGCTAGACACAGGCTAGACACAGGCTAGACAAAGGCTAGACACAGGCTAGAAACAGGCTAGACACAGGCTAGACACAGTATAGACACAGGCAAGTCACACACTAGACACAGGCAAGACACAGGCAAGACACTGGCTAGACACAGGCAAGACACAGGCTAGAAAGAGGCTAGACACAGGCTAGGCACAGGCTAGACACAGGTTAGACACAGGAAAGACACATACTAGACACAGTCAAGACAAAAGCTAGACAGAGGCAAGACTCAGGCTAGACACAGGCTAGAGAAAGGCTAAACACATGATAGAAACAGGCTAGACACAGGCTAGACACAGGCTAGACACAAGCTAGACACAGGCTAGACACAAGCTAGACACAGGCTAGACACAGGCTGGACACAGGCTAGACACAGGCTAGACACTGGCTAGACACAAGCTAGACACAGGGTGGATACAGGCTAGACACAGGCAAGACACAGGCTAGACACAAGCTAGACACAGACTAGACACAGTATAGACACAGGCAAGTCACATTCTAGACACAGGCAACACACAGGCAAGACACAGGCAAAACACTGGCAAGACACTGGCTAGACACAGACTAGACACAGGCTAGACACAGGCTAGACACAAGCTAGACACAAGCTAGACACAGGCTAGACACAGGCTAGACACAGGCTAGACACAGGCTAGGCACAGGCTAGACACAGGCTAGACACAGGCTAGACACAGGCTCGACACAAGGTAAACACAAGGTAGACACAGGCTAGACTCAGGCTAGGCACAGGCTAGACACATGCTAGACACAGGCTAGACAGAGGCTAGACACAGGCTAGACACAGGCTAGACACAGGCTAGACACAGGCTAGACACAGGCTAGACACAGGATAGACACAGGCTAGACACAGGATAGACACAGGCTAGACACAAGCTAGACACAGGCTAGACACAAGCTAGACACAGGCTAGACAAATACTAGACACAGGCAAGACACAGGCTAGACACAGGCTTGACCTAGGCTAGACACAGGCTAGACACAGGCTAGAAAGAGGGTAGACACAGGCTAGGCACAGGCAAGACACAGGCAAGACACTGGCTAGACACAGGCTAGACACAGGCTAGACAGAGGCTAGACACAAGCTAGACACAGGCTAGACACAGGCTAGACACAGGCTAGACACAGGCTAGACACAGGCTAGACACAGGCTAGACACAAGGTAGACACAGGCTAGACTCAGGCTAGACACAGGCTAGACACAGGCTAGACACAGGCTAGACACAGGCAAGACACAGGCTAGACACAGGGTAGATATAAGCTAGACACAGGCTAGACACAGGCTAGACACAGGCTAGACACAGGCTGGATACAGGCTAGACACAAGCAAGACACAGGCTAGACACAGGCTAGACAAATAATAGACACAGGCAAGACACAGGCTAGACACAGGCTAGACCTAGGCTAGACACAGGCTAGACACATGCTAGAAAGAGGCTAGACACAGGCTAGGCACAGGCAAGACACAGGAAAGACACTGGCTAGACACAGGATAGACACAGGCTAGACAGAGGCTAGACACAAGCTAGACACAGGCTAGACACAGGCTAGACACAGGCTAGACACAGGCTAGACACAGGCTAGACACAGGCTAGACACAAGCTAGACACAGGCTAGACACAAGCTAGACACAGGCTAGAGACAGGCTAGACACATACTAGACACAGGCAAGACACATACTAGACACAGGCTAGACACATGCTAGAAAGAGGCTAGACACAGGCAAGACACAGGCAAGACACAGGCTAGAAAGAGGCTAGACACAGGCTAGGCACAGGCTAGACACAGGTAAGACACAGGTAAGACACAGGAAAGACACATACTAGACACAGTCAAGACAAAGGCTAGACAGAGGCAAGACTCAGGCTAGACACAGGCTAGACACAGGCTAAACACGTGATAGAAACAGGCTAGACACAGGCTAGACACAGGCTAGACATAAGCTAGACACAGGCTAGACACAGGCTAGATACAAGCTAGACACAGGGTGGATACAGGCTAGACACAGGCAAGTCACATACTAGACACAGGCAACACACAGGCAAGACACAGGCAAGACACAGGCAAGACACTGGCAAGACACTGGCTAGACACAGTCTAGACACAGGCTAGACACAGGCTAGACACAAGCTAGACACAGGCTAGACACAGGCTAGACACAGGCTAGACACAGGCTAGACACAGGCTAGACACAGGCTAGACACAGGCTAGACACAGGCTAGACACAGGCTAGACACAGGCTAGACACAGGCTAGACTCAGGCTAGACACAGGCTAGACACAGTATAGACACAAGGTAGACACAGGCTAGATTCAGGCTAGACACAGGCTAGACACAGGCTAGACACAGGCTAGGCACAGGGTAGACACAGGCTAGGCACAGGTTTGACACAGGCTAGAAACAGGCTAGGCACAGGCTAGACAAAGACTAGCCACAGGCTAGACAGAGGCTAGACACAGGCTAGATACAGGCTAGACATCGGCTAGACACTGGCTAGACACTGGCTAGACTCAGGCTAGACACAGGCTAGACACAGGCTAGACACAGGCTAGACACAGTATAGACACAGGCAAGTCACACACTAGACACAGGCAACACACAGGCAAGACACAGGCAAGACACAGGCAAGACACAGGCAAGACACTGGCAAGACACTGGCTAGACACTGGCTAGACACTGGCTAGACTCAGGCTAGACACAGGCTAGACACAAGCTAGACACAGGCTAGACACAGGCTAGACACAGTATAGACACAGGCAAGTCACACACTAGACACAGGCAACACACAGGCAAGACACAGGCAAGACACAGGCAAGACACTGGCAAGACACTGGCCAGACACAGGCTAGACACAGGCTAGACACAGGCTAGACACAAGCTAGACACAGGCTAGACACAGGCTAGACACAGGCTAGACACAGGCTAGACACAGGCTAGACACAGGATAGACACAGGCTAGACACAGGATAGACACAGGCTAGACACAAGCTAGACACAGGATAGACACAGGCTAGACAAAGGCTTGACCTAGGCTAGACCTAGGCTAGACACAGGCTAGACACAGGCTAGAAAGAGGCTAGACACAGGCTAGGCACAGGCAAGACACAGGCAAGACACTGGCTAGACACAGGCTAGACACAGGCTAGACACAGGCTAGACAGAGGCTAGACACAAGCTAGACACAGGCTAGACACAGGCTAGACACAGGCTAGACACAGGCTAGACACAGGCTAGACACAGGCTAGACACAGGCTAGACACAAGGTAGACACAGGCTAGACACAGGCCAGACTCAGGCTAGACACAGGCTAGACACAGGCTAGACACAGGCTAGACACAGGCTAGACACAGGCTAGACACAGGCTAGACACAGGCTAGACACAGGCTAGACACAGTATAGACACAGGCAAGTCACACACTAGACACAGGCAACACACAGGCAAGACACAGGCAACACACAGGCAAGACACAGGCAAGACACAGGCAAGACACTGGCAAGACACTGGCTAGACACAGGCTAGACACAGGCTAGACACAGGCTAGACACAAGCTAGACACAGGCTAGACACAGGCTAGACACAGGCTAGACACTGGCTAGACTCAGGCTAGACACAGGCTAGACACAGGCTAGATACAGGCTAGACACAGGCTAGACACAGGATAGACACAGGCTAGACACAGGATAGACACAGGCTAGACACAGGCTTGACCTAGGCTAGACACAGGCTACACACAGGCTAGAAAGAGGCAAGACACAGGCTAGGTACAGGCAAGACACAGGCAAGACACTGGCTAGACACAGGCTAGACACAGGCTAGACAGAGGCTAGACACAAGCTAGACACAGGCTAGACACAGGCTAGACACAGGCTAGACACAGGCTAGACACAGGCTAAACACAGGCTAGACACAGGCTAGACACAAGGTAGACACAGGCTAGACTCAGGCTAGACACAGGCTAGACACAGGCTAGACACAGGCTAGACACAGGCAAGACACAGGCTAGACACAGGCTAGATATAAGCTAGACACAGGCAAGACACAGGCTAGACACAGGCTAGACACAGGCTGGATACAGGCTAGACACAAGCAAGACACAGGCTAGACACAAGTTAGACACAAGCTAGACAAATACTAGACACAGGCAAGACACAGGCTAGACACAGGCTAGACCTAGGCTAGACACAGGCTGGACACAGGCTAGAAAGAGGCTAGACACAGGCTAGGCACAGGCAAGACACAGGCAAGACACTGGCTAGACACAGGCTAAACACAGGCTAGACAGAGGCTAGACATAGGCTAGACACAAGCTAGACACAGGCTAGACACAGGCTAGACACAGGCTAGACACAAGCTAGACACAGGCTAGACACAGGCTAGACACAGGATAGGCACAGGCAAGACACATACTAGACACAGGCTAGACACAGGCTAGAAAGAGGCTAGACACAGGCAAGAAAGAAGCTAGACACAGGCTAGGCACATGCTAGACACAGGTTAGACACAGGAAAGACACAGGTTAGACACAGGAAAGACACATACTAGACACAGTCAAGACAAAGGCTAGACAGAGGCAAGACTCAGGCTAGACACAGGCTAAACACATGATAGAAACAGGCTAGACACAGGCTAGACATAAGCTAGACACAGGATAGACACAAGCTAGACACAGGCTAGAGACAGGCTACACAAAGACTAGACACAGGCTAAACACAGGCTAGACACAGGCTAGACGCAGGCTAGACACAGGCTAGACACAGGCTAGACAGAGGCTAGACACAAGCTAGACACAAGCTAGACACAGGCTAGACACAGGCTAGACACAGGCTAGACACAGGCTAGACACAGGCTAGACACAGGCTAGACACAGGCTAGACACAGTATAGACACAGGCAAGTCACACACTAGACACAGGCAAGACACAGGCAAGACACTGGCTAGACACAGGCAAGACACAGGCTAGAAAGAGGCTAGAAAGAGGCTAGACACAGGCTAGGCACAGGCTAGACACAGGTTAGACACAGGAAAGACACATACTAGACACAGTCCAGACAAAGGATAGACAGAGGCAAGACTCAGGCTAGACACAGGCTAGACACAGGCTTAACACATGATAGAAACAGGCTAGACACAGGCTAGACACAGGCTAAACACATGATAGAAACAGGCTAGACACAAGCTAGACACAGGCTAGACACAAGCTAGACACAGGCTAGACACAGGCTAGACACAGGCTAGACACAGGCTAGACACAAGCTAGACACAGGCTAGACACAGGCTAGACACAGGATAGACACATTCTAGACACAGGCTAGACACAAGGTAGACACAAGGTAGACACAGGCTAGACTCAGGCTAGACATAGGCTAGACACATGCTAGACAGAGGCTAGACACAGGCTAGACACAGGATAGACACAGGCTAGACACAGGATAGACACAGGCTAGACACAGGCTTGACCTAGGCTAGACACAGGCTAGACACAGGCTGGGCACTGGCAAGACACAGGCAAGACACTGGCTAGACACAGGCTAGACACAGGCTAGACAGAGGCTAGACACAAGCTAGACACAAGCTAGACACAGGCTAGACACAGGCTAGACACAGGCTAGACACAGGCTAGACACAGGCTAGACACAGGCTAGACACAGGCTAGACACAGGCTAGACACATGCAAGACACAGGCTAGACACAAGCTAGATATAAGCTAGACACAGGCTAGACACAGGCTAGACACAGGCAAGACACAGGCTAGACACAGGCTAGACACAGGCTGGATACAGGCTAGACACAGGCTAGAAACAGGCTAGACACAGGCTAGGCACAGGCAAGACACAGGCAAGACACTGGCTAGACACAGGCTAGACACAGGCTAGACAGAGGCTAGACACAAGGCTAGACACAGGCTAGACACAGGCTAGACACAGGCTAGACACAGGCTAGACACAGGCTAGACACAGGCTAGACACAGGCTAGACACAAGCTAGACACAGGCTAGACACAAGCAAGACACAGGCTAGACACAGGAAAGACACATACTAGACACAGGCTAGACACAGGCTAGAAAGAGGCTAGACACAGGCAAGACACAAGCTAGAAAGAGGCTAGACACAGGCTAGGCACAGGCTAGACACAGGTTAGACACAGGAAAGACACATACTAGACACAGTCAAGACAAAGGCTAGACAGAGGCAAGACTCAGGCTAGACACAGGCTATACACAGGCTAAACACATGATAGAAACAGGCTAGACACAGGCTAGACACAGGCTAGACATAAGCTAGACACAGGCTAGACACAAGCTAGACACAGGCTAGACACAGGCTAGACACATGCTAGACACAAGCTAGACACAGGCTAGACACAGGCAAGACACAGGCTAGACACAAGCTAGACACAGACTAGACACAGTATAGACACAGGCAAGTCACATACTAGACACAGGCAACACACAGGCAAGACACAGGCAAGACACAGGCAAGACACAGGCAAGACACTGGCTAGACACAGGCTAGACACAGGCTAGACACAGGCTAGACACAAGCTAGACACAGGCTAGACACAGGCTAGACACAGGCTAGACACAAGATAGACACAAGGTAGACACAGGTTAGACTCAGGCTAGACAGAGGCTAGACACAGGCTAGACACAGGCTAGACACAGGCTAGACAGAGGCTAGACACAGGCTAGACACAGGCTAGACACAGGCTAGACACAGGCTAGACACAGGCTAGACACAGGCTAGACACAGGCTAGACACAGGATAGACACAGGCTAGACACAAGCAAAACACAGGCTAGACACAAGCTAGACACAGGCTAGACAAATACTAGACACAGGCAAGACACAGGCTAGACACAGGCTAGACCTAGGCTAGACACAGGCTAGACACAGGCTAGACACAGGCTAGACACAGGCTAGACACAAGCAAGACACAGGCTAGACACAGGCAAGACACAGGCAAGACACTGGCTAGACACAGGCTAGACACAGGCTAGACAGAGGCTAGACACAGGCTAGACACAGGCTAGACACAGGATAGACACAGGCAAGCCACATACTAGACACAGGCAAGACACAGGCAAGACACTAGATAGACACAGGATAGACACAGGCTAGACAGAGGCTAGACACAAGCTAGACACGGGCTAGACACAGGCTAGACACAGGCTAGACACAAGCAAACCGCTAGCTAGACATTGGCTAGACACAGGCTAGACACAGGCTAGACACACGCTAGACACAGGCAAGACACAGGCTAGAAAGAGGCTAGACACAGGCTAGGCACAGGCTAGACACAGGTTAGACACAGGAAAGGCACAGGTTAGACACAGGAAAGACACATACTAGACACAGGCTAGACACAGGCTAGACACAAGGTAGACACAGGCTAGACACAGGCAAGACACAGGCTAGACACAGGCTAGATATAAGCTAGACAAAAGCTAGACACAGGCTAGACACAGGCTAGACACAGGCAAGACAAGGGCTAGAAAGAGGCTAGACACAGGCTAGGCACAGGCTAGACACAGGTTAGACACAGGAAAGGCACAGGTTAGACACAGGAAAGACACATACTAGACACAGTCAAGACAAAGGCTAGACAGAGGCAAGACTCAGGCTAGACACAGGCTAAACACATGATAGACACAGGCTAGACATAAGCTAGACACAGGCTACACACAAGCTAGACACAGGCTAGACACAGGCTAGACACAGGCTAGACACAGGCTAGACACAGGCTAGACACAAGCTAGACACAGGCTAGACACAGGCAAGACACAGGCTAGACACAAGCTAGACACAGACTAGACACAGTATAGACACAGGCAAGTCACATACTAGACACAGGCAACACACAGGCAAGACACAGGCAAGACACAGGCAAGACACTGGCAAGACACTGGCTAGACACAGGCTAGACACAGGCTAGACACAGTCTAGACACAAGCTAGACACAGGCTAGACACAGGCTAGACACAGGCTAGACACAAGATAGACACAAGGAAAGACACAGGCTAGACTCAGGCTAGACAGAGGCTAGACACAGGCTAGACACAGGCTAGACACAGGCTAGACAGAGGCTAGACACAGGCTAGACACAGGCTAGACACAGGCTAGACACAGGCTAGACACAGGATAGACACAGGCTAGACACAGGCTAGACACAGGCTAGACACAGGCTAGACACAGGATAGACACAGGCTAGACACAGGATAGACACAGGCTAGACACAAGCAAAACACAGGCTAGACACAAGCTAGACACAGGCTAGACAAATACTAGACACAAGCTAGACACAGGCTAGACACAGGCTAGACACAGGCTAGACACATGCTAGACACAAGCTAGACACAGGCTAGACACAGGCAAGACACAGGCTAGACACAAGCTAAACACAGACTAGACACAGTATAGACACAGGCAAGTCACATACTAGACACAGGCAACACACAGGCAAGACACAGGCAAGACACTGGCAAGACACAGGCTAGACACAGGCTAGACACAGGCTAGACACAGGCTAGACACAGGCTAGACACAGGCTAGACACAGGCTAGACACAAGATATACACAAGGTAGACACAGGCTAGACTCAGGCTAGACAGAGGCTAGACACAGGCTAGACAGAGGCTAGACACAGGCTAGACACAGGCTAGACACAGGCTAGACACAGGCTAGACACAGGATAGACACAGGCTAGACACAGGATAGACACAGGCTAGACACAAGCAAAACACAGGCTAGACACAAGCTAGACACAGGCTAGACAAAAACTAGACACAGGCAAGACACAGGCTAGACATAGGCTAGACCTAGGCTAGACACAGGCTAGACAGAGGCTAGACACAAGCAAGACACAGGCTAGACAGAGGATAGACACAGGCTAGACACAAGCAAAACACAGGCTAGACACAAGCTAGACACAGGCTAGACAAATACTAGACACAGGCAAGACACAGGCTAGACACAGGCTAGACCTAGGCTAGACACAGGCTAGACACAGGCTAGAAAGAGGCTAGACACAGGCTAGGCACAGGCAAGACACAGGCAAGACACTGGCTAGACACAGGCTAGACACAGGCTAGACAGAGGCTAGACACAAGCTAGACACAGGCTAGACACAGGCTAGACACAGGCTAGACACAGGCTAGACACAGGCTAGACACAGGATAGACACAGGCTAGACACAGGATAGACACAGGCTAGACACAAGCAAAACACAGGCTAGACACAAGCTAGACACAAGGTAGACACAGGCTAGACACAGGCAAGACACAGGCTAGACACAGGCTAGATATAAGCTAGACACAGGCTAGACACAGGCTAGACACAGGCTAGACACAGGCTAGACACAGGCTAGACACAGGCTAGACACAGGCTAGGCACAAGCTAGACACAGGTTAGACACAGGCTAGACACAGGCTAGACACAGGAAAGACACATACTAGACACAGTCAAGACAAAGGCTAGACACAGGCTAGACACAGGCTAGACACAGGCTAGACAGAGGCTAGACACAGGCTAGACACAGGCTTGACACAGGCTAGACACAGGCTAGACACAGGCTAGACACAGGATAGACACAGGCTAGACACAGGATAGACACAGGCTAGACACAAGCAAAACACAGGCTAGACAAAAACTAGACACAGGCAAGACACAGGCTAGACACAGGCTAGACCTAGGCTAGACACAGGCTAGACACAGGCTAGACACAAGCAAGACACAGGCTAGACACAGGATAGACACAGGCTAGACACAAGCAAAACACAGGCTAGACACAAGCTAGACACAGGCAAGACAAATACTAGACACAGGCAAGACACAGGCTAGACACAAGGCTAGACACAGGCTAGACACAGGCTAGACACAGGCTAGACACAGGCTAGACACAGGCTAGACACAGGCTAGACACAGGCTAGACACAGGCTAGACACAGGCTAGAAAGAGGCTAGACACAGGCAAGACACAAGCTAGAAAGAGGCTAGACACAGGCTAGGCACAGGCTAGACACAGGTTATACACAGGAAAGACACATACTAGACACAGTCAAGACAAAGGCTAGACAGAGGCAAGACTCAGGCTAGACACAGGCTATACACAGGCTAAACACATGATAGAAACAGGCTAGACACAGGCTAGACACAGGCTAGACATAAGCTAGACACAGGCTAGACACAAGCTAGACACAGGCTAGACACAGGCTAGACACATGCTAGACACAAGCTAGACACAGGCTAGACACAGGCAAGACACAGGCTAGACACAAGCTAGACACAGACTAGACACAGTATAGACACAGGCAAGTCACATACTAGACACAGGCAACACACAGGCAAGACACAGGCAAGACACAGGCAAGACACAGGCAAGACACTGGCTAGACACAGGCTAGACACAGGCTAGACACAGGCTAGACACAAGCTAGACACAGGCTAGACACAGGCTAGACACAGGCTAGACACAAGATAGACACAAGGTAGACACAGGCTAGACTCAGGCTAGACAGAGGCTAGACACAGGCTAGACACAGGCTAGACACAGGCTAGACAGAGGCTAGACACAGGCTAGACACAGGCTAGACACAGGCTAGACACAGGCTAGACACAGGCTAGACACAGGCTAGACACAGGCTAGACACAGGATAGACACAGGCTAGACACAAGCAAAACACAGGCTAGACACAAGCTAGACACAGGCTAGACAAATACTAGACACAGGCAAGACACAGGCTAGACACAGGCTAGACCTAGGCTAGACACAGGCTAGACACAGGCTAGACACAGGCTAGACACAGGCTAGACACAAGCAAGACACAGGCTAGACACAGGCAAGACACAGGCAAGACACTGGCTAGACACAGGCTAGACACAGGCTAGACAGAGGCTAGACACAGGCTAGACACAGGCTGGACACAGGATAGACACAGGCAAGCCACATACTAGACACAGGCAAGACACAGGCAAGACACTAGATAGACACAGGATAGACACAGGCTAGACAGAGGCTAGACACAAGCTAGACACGGGCTAGACACAGGCTAGACACAGGCTAGACACAAGCAAACCGCTAGCTAGACATTGGCTAGACACAGGCTAGACACAGGCTAGACACACGCTAGACACAGGCAAGACACAGGCTAGAAAGAGGCTAGACACAGGCTAGGCACAGGCTAGACACAGGTTAGACACAGGAAAGGCACAGGTTAGACACAGGAAAGACACATACTAGACACAGGCTAGACACAGGCTAGACACAAGGTAGACACAGGCTAGACACAGGCAAGACACAGGCTAGACACAGGCTAGATATAAGCTAGACAAAAGCTAGACACAGGCTAGACACAGGCTAGACACAGGCAAGACAAGGGCTAGAAAGAGGCTAGACACAGGCTAGGCACAGGCTAGACACAGGTTAGACACAGGAAAGGCACAGGTTAGACACAGGAAAGACACATACTAGACACAGTCAAGACAAAGGCTAGACAGAGGCAAGACTCAGGCTAGACACAGGCTAAACACATGATAGACACAGGCTAGACATAAGCTAGACACAGGCTAGACACAGGCAAGACACAGGCTAGACACAAGCTAGACACAGACTAGACACAGTATAGACACAGGCAAGTCACATACTAGACACAGGCAACACACAGGCAAGACACAGGCAAGACACAGGCAAGACACTGGCAAGACACTGGCTAGACACAGGCTAGACACAGGCTAGACACAGTCTAGACACAAGCTAGACACAGGCTAGACACAGGCTAGACACAGGCTAGACACAAGATAGACACAAGGAAAGACACAGGCTAGACTCAGGCTAGACAGAGGCTAGACACAGGCTAGACACAGGCTAGACACAGGCTAGACAGAGGCTAGACACAGGCTAGACACAGGCTAGACACAGGCTAGACACAGGCTAGACACAGGATAGACACAGGCTAGACACAGGCTAGACACAGGCTAGACACAGGCTAGACACAGGCTAGACACAGGATAGACACAGGCTAGACACAGGATAGACACAGGCTAGACACAAGCAAAACACAGGCTAGACACAAGCTAGACACAGGCTAGACAAATACTAGACACAAGCTAGACACAGGCTAGACACAGGCTAGACACAGGCTAGACACAGGCTAGACACAAGCTAGACACAGGCTAGACACAGGCAAGACACAGGCTAGACACAAGCTAAACACAGACTAGACACAGTATAGACACAGGCAAGTCACATACTAGACACAGGCAACACACAGGCAAGACACAGGCAAGACACTGGCAAGACACAGGCTAGACACAGGCTAGACACAGGCTAGACACAGGCTAGACACAGGCTAGACACAGGCTAGACACAGGCTAGACACAGGCTAGACACAAGATATACACAAGGTAGACACAGGCTAGACTCAGGCTAGACAGAGGCTAGACACAGGCTAGACAGAGGCTAGACACAGGCTAGACACAGGCTAGACACAGGCTAGACACAGGCTAGACACAGGCTAGACACAGGCTAGACACAGGATAGACACAGGCTAGACACAGGATAGACACAGGCTAGACACAAGCAAAACACAGGCTAGACACAAGCTAGACACAGGCTAGACAAAAACTAGACACAGGCAAGACACAGGCTAGACATAGGCTAGACCTAGGCTAGACACAGGCTAGACAGAGGCTAGACACAAGCAAGACACAGGCTAGACAGAGGATAGACACAGGCTAGACACAAGCAAAACACAGGCTAGACACAAGCTAGACACAGGCTAGACAAATACTAGACACAGGCAAGACACAGGCTAGACACAGGCTAGACCTAGGCTAGACACAGGCTAGACACAGGCTAGAAAGAGGCTAGACACAGGCTAGGCACAGGCAAGACACAGGCAAGACACTGGCTAGACACAGGCTAGACACAGGCTAGACAGAGGCTAGACACAAGCTAGACACAGGCTAGACACAGGCTAGACACAGGCTAGACACAGGCTAGACACAGGCTAGACACAGGATAGACACAGGCTAGACACAGGATAGACACAGGCTAGACACAAGCAAAACACAGGCTAGACACAAGCTAGACACAAGGTAGACACAGGCTAGACACAGGCAAGACACAGGCTAGACACAGGCTAGATATAAGCTAGACACAGGCTAGACACAGGCTAGACACAGGCTAGACACAGGCAAGACACAGGCTAGAAAGAGGCTAGACACAGGCTAGGCACAGGCTAGACACAGGTTAGACACAGGATAGACACAGGTTAGACACAGGAAAGACACATACTAGACACAGTCAAGACAAAGGCTAGACACAGGCTAGACACAGGCTAGACACAGGCTAGACAGAGGCTAGACACAGGCTAGACACAGGCTTGACACAGGCTAGACACAGGCTAGACACAGGCTAGACACAGGCTAGACACAGGATAGACACAGGCTAGACACAGGATAGACACAGGCTAGACACAAGCAAAACACAGGCTAGACAAAAACTAGACACAGGCAAGACACAGGCTAGACACAGGCTAGACCTAGGCTAGACACAGGCTAGACACAGGCTAGACACAAGCAAGACACAGGCTAGACACAGGATAGACACAGGCTAGACACAAGCAAAACACAGGCTAGACACAAGCTAGACACAGGCAAGACAAATACTAGACACAGGCAAGACACAGGCTAGACACAGGCTAGAAAGAGGCTAGACACAGGCTAGGCACAGGCAAGACACAGGCAAGACACTGGCTAGACACAGGCTAGACACAGGCTAGACAGAGGCTAGACACAAGCTAGACACAGGCTAGACACAGGCTAGACACAGGCTAGACACAGGCTAGACACAGGCTAGACACAGGCTAGACACAGGCTAGACACAGGCTAGACACAGGCTAGACACAGGCTAGACACAGGCTAGACACAGGCTAGACACAGGCTAGACACAAGGTAGACACAGGCTAGACACAGGCAAGACACAGACTAGACACAGGCTAGATATAAGCTAGACACAGGCTAGACACAGGCTAGACACAGGCTAGACACAGGCAAGACACAGGCTAGACACAGGCTAGACACAGGCTAGGCACAGGCTAGACACAGGTTAGACACAGGATAGACACAGGTTAGACACAGGAAAGACACATACTAGACACAGTCAAGACAAAGGCTAGACAGAGGCAAGACTCAGGCTAGACACAGGCTAGACACAGGCTAAACACATGATAGAAACAGGCTAGACACAGGCTAGACACTGGCTAGACACTGGCTAGACATAAACTAGACACAGGCTAAACACAAGCTAGACACAGGCTAGACACAGGCTAGACACAGGCTAGACAAAGACTAGACACAGGCTAAACACAGGCTAGACACAGGCTAGACACAGGCTAGACACAGGCTAGACACAGGCTAGACACAGGCTAGACAGAGGCTAGACACAAGCTAGACACAGGCTATACACAGGCTAGACACAGGCAAGACACTGGCTAGACACAAGCAAGACACAGGCTAGAAAGAGGCTAGACACAGGCTAGGCACAGGCTAGACAGAGGTTAGACACAGGAAAGACACATACTAGACACAGGCTAGACACAGGCTAGACACAGGCTAGACACAGGCTAGACACAGGATAGACACAGGCTAGACACAGGCTAGACACAAGGTAGACACAAGGTAGACACAGGCTAGACTCAGGCTAGACACAGGCTAGACACATGCTAGACACATGCTAGACACAGGCTAGACAGAGGCTAGACACAGGCTAGACACAGGCTAGACACAGGATAGACACAGGCGAGACACAGGATAGACACAGGCTAGACACAGGCTTGACCTAGGCTAGACACAGGCTAGACACAGGCTAGGCACTGGCAAGACACAGGCAAGACACTGGCTAGACACAGGCTAGACACAGGCTAGACAGAGGCTAGATACAAGCTAGACACAGGCTAGACACAGGCTAGACACAGGCTAGACAGAGGCTAGATACAAGCTAGACACAGGCTAGACACAGGCTAGACACAGGCTAGACACAGGCTAGACACAGGCTAGACACAGGCTAGACACAGGCTAGACACAGGCAAGACACAGGCTAGACACAGGCTAGATATAAGCTAGACACAGGCTAGACACAGGCTAGACACAGGCAAGACACAGGCTAGACACAGGCTAGACACAGGCTGGTTACAGGCTGGTTACAGGCTAGACACAGGCTAGACACAAGCTAGACACAGGCTAGACACAGGCTGGACACAGGCTAGACACAAGCAAGACACAGGCTAGACACAGGCAAGACACAGGCTAGACACAAGCTAGACACAGACTAGACACAGTATAGACACAGGCAAGTCACATACTAGACACAGGCAACACACAGGCAAGACACAGGCAAGACACAGGCAAGACACTGGCAAGACACTGGCTAGACACAGGCTAGACACAGGCTAGACACAGGCTAGACACAAGCTAGACACAGGCTAGACACAGGCTAGACATAGGCTAGACACAAGATAGACACAAGGTAGACACAGGCTAGACTCAGGCTAGACACAGGCTAGACACAAGCAAGACACAGGCGAGACACAGGCAAGACACTGGCTAGACACAGGCTAGACACAGGCTAGACACAAGATAGACACAAGGTAGACACAGGCTAGACTCAGGCTAGACACAGGCTAGACACAGGCTAGACACAGGCAAGACACAGGCTAGACACAGGCTAGACACAGGCTAGACACAGGCTAGACACAGGCTAGACACAGGCTAGACCTAGGCTAGACACAGGCTAGACACAGGCTAGAAAGAGGCTAGACACAGGCTAGGCACAGGCGAGACACAGGCAAGACACTGGCTAGACACAGGCTAGACACATGCTAGACAGAGGCTAGACACAGGCTAGACACAGGCTAGACACAGGCTAGACACAGACTAGCCACAGGCTAGACACAGGCTAGACACAGGCTAGACACAGGCAAGACACAGGCTAGACTCTGGCTAGATATAAGCTAGACACAGGCTAGACACAGGCTAGACACAGGCAATACACAGGCTAGACACAGGCTGGATACAGGCTAGACACAAGCAAGACACAGGCTAGACACAAGCTAGACACAGGATAGACAAATACTAGACACAGGCAAGACATAGGCTAGAAAGAGGCTAGACACAGGCTAGACACAGGCTAGACACAGGCTAAAAAGAGGCTAGACACAGGCTAGGCACAGGCAAGACACAGGCAACACACAGGCAAGACACTGGCTAGACACAGGCTAGACACAGGCTAGACAGAGGCTAGACACAAGCTAGACACAGGCTAGACACAGGCTAGACACCGGCTAGACACAGGCTAGACACAGGCTAGACACAAGGTAGACACAGGCTAGACTCAGGCTAGACACAGGCTAGACAGAGCCTAGACACAAGCTAGACACAGGCTAGACACAGGCTAGACACAGGCTAGACACAGGCTAGACACAGGCTAGACACAGGCTAGACACAGGCAAGACACTGGCTAGACACAGGCTAGACACAGGCTACACACAAGCTAGACACAGGCTAGACACAGGCTAGACACAGGCTAGACACAAGATAGACACAAGGTAGACACAGGCTAGACTCAGGCTAGACACAGGCTAGACACAGGCTAGACACAGGCTAGACACAGGCTAGACAGAGGCTAGACACTGGCTAGACCCAGGCTAGACACAGGCTAGACACAGGCTAGACACAGGATAGACACAGGCTAGACACAGGATAGACACAGGCTAGACACAAGCAAGACACAAGCTAGACACAGGCTAGACAAATACTAGAAACAGGCAAGACACAGGCTAGACACAGGCTAGACACAGGCTAGACACAGGCTAGACACAGGCTAGACACAGGCTAGACCCTAGGCTAGACACAGGCTAGACACGGGCTAGAAAGAGGCTAGACACAGGCTAGGCACAGGCGAGACACAGGCAAGACACTGGCTAGACACAGGCTAGACACATGCTAGACAGAGGCTAGACACAGGCTAGACACAGGCTAGACACAAGCTAGACACAGACTAGCCACAGGCTAGACACAGGCTAGACACAGGCTAGACACAGGCAAGACACAGGCTAGACACTGGCTAGATATAAGCTAGACACAGGCTAGACACAGGCTAGACACAGGCTATACACAGGCTATACACAGGCTGGATACAGGCTAGACACAAGCAAGACACAGGCTAGACACAAGCTAGACACAGGATAGACAAATACTAGACACAGGCAAGACATAGGCTAGAAAGAGGCTAGACACAGGCTAGACACAGGCTAGACACAGGCTAAAAAGAGGCTAGACACAGGCTAGGCACAGGCAAGCCACAGGCAACACACAGGCAAGACACTGGCTAGACACAGGCTAGACACAGGCTAGACAGAGGCTAGACACAAGCTAGACACAGGCTAGACACAGGCTAGACACCGGCTAGACACAGGCTAGACACAGGCTAGACACAAGGTAGACACAGGCTAGACTCAGGCTAGACACAGGCTAGACACTGGCTAGACACAGGCTAGACAGAGGCTAGACACAGGCTAGACACAGGCTAGACACAGGCTAGACACAGGCTAGACACATGCTAGACACAGGATAGACACAGGCTAGACACAGGATAGACACAGGCTAGACACAAGCAAGACACAGGCTAGACACAAGCTAGACACAGGCTAGACAAATACTAGACACAGGCAAGACACAGGCTAGACACAGGCTAGACCTAGGCTAGACACAGGCTAGACACAGGCTAGACACAGGCTAGAAAGAGGCTAGACACAGGCTAGGCACAGGCAAGAAACAGGCTAGACACAGGCTAGACACAGGCTAGACACAGGCTAGACACAGGCTTCACACAGGCTAGACACAGGCAAGACACAGGCTAGACACAGGCTAGATATAAGCTAGACACAGGCTAGACACAGGCTAGACACAGGCTGGATACAGGCTAGACACAAGCAAGACAAAGGCTAGACACAAGCTAGACACAGGCTAGACAAATACTAAACACAGGCAAGACACAGGCTAGACACAGGCTAGACCTAGGCTAGACACAGGCTAAACACAGGCTAGAAAGAGGCTAGACACAGGCTAGGCACAGGCAAGACACAGGCTAGATACAGGCTAGACACAGGCTAGACACAGGCTAGACACAAGCTAGACACAGGCTACACACAGGCTAGACACAGGCAAGACACAGCCAAGACACATACTACACACAGTCAAGACAAAGGCTAGACAGAGGCAAGACTCAGGCTAGACACAGGCTAGACACAGGCTAAACACATGATAGAAAGAGGCTAAACACAGGCAAGACACAGGCTAGAAAGAGGCTAGACACAGGCTAGGCACAGGCTAGACACAGGTTAGACACAGGAAAGACACATACTAGACACAGTCAAGACAAAGGCTAGACAGAGGCAAGACTCAGGCTAGACACAGGCTAAACACATGATAGAAACAGGCTAGACACAGGCTAGACACAGGCTAGACACAGGCTAGACACAAGCTAGACACAGGCTAGACACAAGCTAGACACAGGCTAGACACAGGCTAGACACAGGCTAGACACAGGCTAGACACAGGCTAGACACAAGCTAGACACAGGGTGGATGCAGGCTAGACACAAGCTAGACACAGGCAGACAAAGGCTAGACACAGGCTAGACACAGGCTAGACACAGGATAGACACAGGCTAGACACAGGCTAGACACAGGCTAGACACAGGCTAGACACAGGCTAGACACAAGGTAGACACAAGGTAGACACAGGCTAGACTCAGGCTAGACACAGGCTAGACACAGGCTAGACACAGGCTAGACAGAGGCTTGACACAGGCTAGACACAGGCTAGACACAGGCTAGACACAGGCTAGACACAGGCTAGACACAGGCTAGACACAGGCTAGACACAGGCTAGACACAGGCTAGACACAAGGTAGACACAAGGTAGGCACAGGCTAGACTCAGGCTAGACACAGGCTAGACACAGGATAGACACAGGCTAGACAGAGGCTAGACACAGGCTAGACACAGGCTAGACACAGGCTACAGAAGCTAGACACAGGATAGACACAGGCTAGACACAGGCTAGACACAAGATAGACACAAGGTAGACACAGGCTAGACTCAGGCTAGACACAGGCTAGACACAGGCTAGACACAGGCAAGACACAGGCTAGACACAGGCTAGACACAGGCTAGACACAGGCTAGACACAGGCTAGACACAAGCAAGACACAGGCGAGACACAGGCAAGACACTGGCTAGACACAGGCTAGACACAGGCTAGACACAAGATAGACACAAGGTAGACACAGGCTAGACTCAGGCTAGACACAGGCTAGACACAAGCAAGACACAGGCGAGACACAGGCAAGACACTGGCTAGACACAGGCTAGACACAGGCTAGACACAAGATAGACACAAGGTAGACACAGGCTAGACTCAGGCTAGACACAGGCTAGACACAGGCTAGACACAGGCAAGACACAGGCTAGACACAGGCTAGACACAGGCTAGACACAGGCTAGACACAGGCTAGACACAGGCTAGACCTAGGCTAGACACAGGCTAGACACAGGCTAGAAAGAGGCTAGACACAGGCTAGGCACAGGCGAGACACAGGCAAGACACTGGCTAGACACAGGCTAGACACATGCTAGACAGAGGCTAGACACAGGCTAGACACAGGCTAGACACAGGCTAGACACAGACTAGCCACAGGCTAGACACAGGCTAGACACAGGCTAGACACAGGCAAGACACAGGCTAGACTCTGGCTAGATATAAGCTAGACACAGGCTAGACACAGGCTAGACACAGGCAATACACAGGCTAGACACAGGCTGGATACAGGCTAGACACAAGCAAGACACAGGCTAGACACAAGCTAGACACAGGATAGACAAATACTAGACACAGGCAAGACATAGGCTAGAAAGAGGCTAGACACAGGCTAGACACAGGCTAGACACAGGCTAAAAAGAGGCTAGACACAGGCTAGGCACAGGCAAGACACAGGCAACACACAGGCAAGGCACTGGCTAGACACAGGCTAGACACAGGCTAGACAGAGGCTAGACACAAGCTAGACACAGGCTAGACACAGGCTAGACACCGGCTAGACACAGGCTAGACACAGGCTAGACACAAGGTAGACACAGGCTAGACTCAGGCTAGACACAGGCTAGACAGAGCCTAGACACAAGCTAGACACAGGCTAGACACAGGCTAGACACAGGCTAGACACAGGCTAGACACAGGCTAGACACAGGCTAGACACAGGCAAGACACTGGCTAGACACAGGCTAGACACAGGCTACACACAAGCTAGACACAGGCTAGACACAGGCTAGACACAGGCTAGACACAAGATAGACACAAGGTAGACACAGGCTAGACTCAGGCTAGACACAGGCTAGACACAGGCTAGACACAGGCTAGACACAGGCTAGACAGAGGCTAGACACTGGCTAGACCCAGGCTAGACACAGGCTAGACACAGGCTAGACACAGGATAGACACAGGCTAGACACAGGATAGACACAGGCTAGACACAAGCAAGACACAAGCTAGACACAGGCTAGACAAATACTAGAAACAGGCAAGACACAGGCTAGACACAGGCTAGACACAGGCTAGACACAGGCTAGACACAGGCTAGACACAGGCTAGACCTAGGCTAGACACAGGCTAGACACGGGCTAGAAAGAGGCTAGACACAGGCTAGGCACAGGCGAGACACAGGCAAGACACTGGCTAGACACAGGCTAGACACATGCTAGACAGAGGCTAGACACAGGCTAGACACAGGCTAGACACAAGCTAGACACAGACTAGCCACAGGCTAGACACAGGCTAGACACAGGCTAGACACAGGCAAGACACAGGCTAGACACTGGCTAGATATAAGCTAGACACAGGCTAGACACAGGCTAGACACAGGCTATACACAGGCTATACACAGGCTGGATACAGGCTAGACACAAGCAAGACACAGGCTAGACACAAGCTAGACACAGGATAGACAAATACTAGACACAGGCAAGACATAGGCTAGAAAGAGGCTAGACACAGGCTAGACACAGGCTAGACACAGGCTAAAAAGAGGCTAGACACAGGCTAGGCACAGGCAAGCCACAGGCAACACACAGGCAAGACACTGGCTAGACACAGGCTAGACACAGGCTAGACAGAGGCTAGACACAAGCTAGACACAGGCTAGACACAGGCTAGACACCGGCTAGACACAGGCTAGACACAGGCTAGACACAAGGTAGACACAGGCTAGACTCAGGCTAGACACAGGCTAGACACTGGCTAGACACAGGCTAGACAGAGGCTAGACACAGGCTAGACACAGGCTAGACACAGGCTAGACACAGGCTAGACACATGCTAGACACAGGATAGACACAGGCTAGACACAGGATAGACACAGGCTAGACACAAGCAAGACACAGGCTAGACACAAGCTAGACACAGGCTAGACAAATACTAGACACAGGCAAGACACAGGCTAGACACAGGCTAGACCTAGGCTAGACACAGGCTAGACACAGGCTAGACACAGGCTAGAAAGAGGCTAGACACAGGCTAGGCACAGGCAAGAAACAGGCTAGACACAGGCTAGACACAGGCTAGACACAGGCTAGACACAGGCTTCACACAGGCTAGACACAGGCAAGACACAGGCTAGACACAGGCTAGATATAAGCTAGACACAGGCTAGACACAGGCTAGACACAGGCTGGATACAGGCTAGACACAAGCAAGACAAAGGCTAGACACAAGCTAGACACAGGCTAGACAAATACTAAACACAGGCAAGACACAGGCTAGACACAGGCTAGACCTAGGCTAGACACAGGCTAAACACAGGCTAGAAAGAGGCTAGACACAGGCTAGGCACAGGCAAGACACAGGCTAGATACAGGCTAGACACAGGCTAGACACAGGCTAGACACAAGCTAGACACAGGCTACACACAGGCTAGACACAGGCAAGACACAGCCAAGACACATACTACACACAGTCAAGACAAAGGCTAGACAGAGGCAAGACTCAGGCTAGACACAGGCTAGACACAGGCTAAACACATGATAGAAAGAGGCTAAACACAGGCAAGACACAGGCTAGAAAGAGGCTAGACACAGGCTAGGCACAGGCTAGACACAGGTTAGACACAGGAAAGACACATACTAGACACAGTCAAGACAAAGGCTAGACAGAGGCAAGACTCAGGCTAGACACAGGCTAAACACATGATAGAAACAGGCTAGACACAGGCTAGACACAGGCTAGACACAGGCTAGACACAAGCTAGACACAGGCTAGACACAAGCTAGACACAGGCTAGACACAGGCTAGACACAGGCTAGACACAGGCTAGACACAGGCTAGACACAAGCTAGACACAGGGTGGATGCAGGCTAGACACAAGCTAGACACAGGCAGACAAAGGCTAGACACAGGCTAGACACAGGCTAGACACAGGATAGACACAGGCTAGACACAGGCTAGACACAGGCTAGACACAGGCTAGACACAGGCTAGACACAAGGTAGACACAAGGTAGACACAGGCTAGACTCAGGCTAGACACAGGCTAGACACAGGCTAGACACAGGCTAGACAGAGGCTTGACACAGGCTAGACACAGGCTAGACACAGGCTAGACACAGGCTAGACACAGGCTAGACACAGGCTAGACACAGGCTAGACACAGGCTAGACACAGGCTAGACACAGGCTAGACACAGGCTAGACACAAGGTAGACACAAGGTAGGCACAGGCTAGACTCAGGCTAGACACAGGCTAGACACAGGATAGACACAGGCTAGACAGAGGCTAGACACAGGCTAGACACAGGCTAGACACAGGCTACAGAAGCTAGACACAGGATAGACACAGGCTAGACACAGGATAGACACAGGCTAGACACGAGCAAGACACAGGCTAGACACAAGCTAGACACAGGCTAGACAAATACTAGACACAGGCAAGACACAGGCTAGACACAGGCTAGACCTAGGCTAGACGCAGGCTAGACACAGACTAGAAAGAGGCTAGACACAGGCTAGGCACAGGCAAGACACAGGCAAGACACTGGCTAGACACAGGCTAGACACAGGCTAGACAGAGGCTAGACACAAGCTAGACACAGGCTAGACACAGGCTAGACACCGGCTAGACACAGGCTAGACACAGGCTAGACACAGGCTAGACACAAGGTAGACAGAGGCTAGACTCAGGCTAGACACAGGCTAGACACAGTATAGACACAGGCAACACACAGGCAAGACACAGGTAAGACACAGGCAAGACACTGGCAAGACACTGGCTAGACACAGGCAAGACACAGGCTAGACACAGGCTAGACACAAGCTAGACACAGGCTAGACAAAGGCTAGACACAGGCTAGACACAGGCTAGACACAGACTAGACACAGGATAGACACAGGCTAGACACAAGCAAGACACAGGCTAGACACAAGCTAGACACAGGCTAGACAAAAACTAGACACAGGCAAGACACAGGCTAGACACAGGGTAGACCTAGGCTAGACGCAGGCTAGACACAGACTAGAAAGAGGCTAGACACAGGCTAGGCACAGGCAAGACACATGCAAGACACTGGCTAGACACAGGCTAGACACAGGCTAGACAGAGGAGAGACACAAGCTAGGCACAGGCTAGACACAGGCTAGACACCGGCTAGACACAGGCTAGACACAGGCTAGACACAGGCTGGACACAAGGTAGACAGAGGCTAGACTCAGGCTAGACACAGGCTAGACACAGGCTAGACACAGGCTAGACACAGGCAAGACACAGGCTTGACACAGGCTAGATATAAGCTAGACACATTCTAGACACAGGCTAGACACAGGCTAGACACAGGCTAGACACAGACTAGACACAGGATAGACACAGGCTAGACACAAGCAAGACACAGGCTAGACACAAGCTAGACACAGGCTAGGCACAAGCTAGACACAGGCTAGACAAATACTAAACACAGGCAAGACACAAGCTAGACACAGGCTAGACCTAGGCTAGACACAGGCTAGACACAGGCTAGAAAGAGGCTAGACACAGGCTAGAAAGAGGCTAGACACAGGCTAGGCACAGGCAAGACACAGGCAAGACACTGGCTAGACACAGGCTAGACACAGGCTAGACACAGGCTAGAGAGAGGCAAGACACAGGCAAGACACTGGCTAGACACAGGCTAGACACAGGCTAGACAGAGGCTAGACACAAGCTAGACACAGGCTAGACACAGGCTAGACACAGGCTAGACACAGGCTAGACACAGGCTAGACACAGGCTAGACACAGGCTAGACACAGGCTAGACACAAGGTAGGCACAGGCTAGACTCAGGCTAGACACAGGCTAGACACAGGCTAGACACAGGCTAGACATAGGCTAGACACAGGCTAGACACAAGCTACACAAGCTAGACACAGGATAGACACAGGCTAGACACAGGATAGACACAGGCTAGACACAATCAAGACACAGGCTAGACACAAGCTAGACACAGGCTAGACAAATACTAGACACAGGCTAGACACTAGCTAGACACAGGCTAGACAAATACTAGACACAGGCAAGACACAGGCTAGACACAGGCTAGACTTAGGCTAGGCACAGGCTAGACACAGGCTAGAAAGAGGCTAGACACAGGCTAGGCACAGGCAAGACACAGGCAAGACACTGGCTAGACACAGGATAGACACAGGCTAGACACAGGCTAGGCACAGGCAAGACACAGGCAAGACACTGGCTAGACACAGGATAGACACAGGCTAGACACAAGCAAGACACAGGCTAGACACAAGCTAGACACAAGCTAGACACAGGCTAGACACAGGCTAGAGACAAGGTAGACACAAGGTAGACACAAGCTAGACACAGGCTAGACACAGGCTAGAGACAAGGTAGACACAAGGTAGACACAAGCTAGACACAGGCTAGACACAGGCTAGAGACAAGGTAGACACAAGTTAGACACAGGCTAGACTCAGGCTAGACACAGGCTAGACACAGGCTAGACACAGGCTAGACACAGGCTAGACACAGGCTAGACACAGGCTAGACAGAGGCTAGACAGAGGCTAGACACAGGCTAGACACAGGCTAGACACAGGCTAGACACAGGCTAGACACAGGCTAGACACAGGATAGAAAGAGGCTAGACACAGGCTAGGCACAGGCAAGACACAGGCAAGACACTGGCTAGACACAGGATAGACACAGGCTAGACACAAGCAAGACACAGGCTAGACACAAGCTAGACACAAGCTAGACACAGGCTAGAGACAAGGTAGACACAAGGTAGACACAAGCTAGACACAGGCTAGACACAGGCTAGAGACAAGGTAGACACAAGGTAGACACAGGCTAGACTCAGGCTAGACACAGGCTAGACACAGGCTAGACACAGGCTAGACACAGGCTAGACACAGGCTAGACACAGGCTAGACAGAGGCTAGACACAGGCTAGACACAGGCTAGACACAGGCTAGACACAGGCTAGACACAGGCTAGACACAGGATAGACACAGGCTAGACACAGGCTAGACACAGGCTAGAGACAAGCAAGACACAGGCTAGACACAAGCTAGACACAGGCTAGACAAATACTAGACACAGGCAAGACACAGGCTAGACACAAGCTAGACCTAGGCTAGACTTAGGCTAGACACAGGCTAGAAAGAGGCTAGACACAGGCTAGGCACAGGCAAGACACAGGCAAGACACTGGCTAGACACAGGATAGACACAGGCTAGACACAGGCTAGACAGAGGCTAGACACAAGCTAGACACAGGCTAGACACAGGCTAGACACAGGCTAGACACAGGCTAGACACAGGCTAGACACAGGCTAGACACAAGCAAGACACAGGCTAGACACAAGCTAGACACAGGCTAGACACAGGCTAGACACAAGGTAGACACAGGCTAGACACAGGCTAGACACAGGCTAGACACAGGCAAGACACAGGCTAGACACAGGCTAGACACAGGCTAGACACAGGCTAGAGACAAGCAAGACACAGGCTAGACACAAGCTAGACACAGGCTAGACAAATACTAGACACAGGCAAGACACAGGCTAGACACAGGCTAGACCTAGGCTAGGCACAGGCTAGACACAGGCTAGAAAGAGGCTAGACACAGGCTAGGCACAGGCAAGACACAGGCAAGACACTGGCTAGACTCAGGATAGACACAGGCTAGACACAAGCAAGACACAGGCTAGACACAAGCTAGACACAGGCTAGACACAGGCTAGACACAGGCTAGACACAGGCTAGAAACAGGCTAGACACAGGCTAGACACAAGCTAGACACAGGCTAGACACAGGCTAGACACAGGCCAGACACAGGCTAGACACAGGCTAGACACAGGCTAGGCACAGGCAAGACACAGGCTAGACACAGGCTAGACACAGGCTAGACACAGGCTAGACACAGGCTAGACACAAGCTAGACACAGGCTAGACAGGCTAGATAGGCACAGGCTAGATAGGCACAGGCAAGACACATACTAGACACAGTCAAGACAAAAAAAAAAAAAAAAAAAAACCATCTCTTCCCCGTGAACGGACGTGTTTTTTTCTGCGCTTCGATATTTTCGCGTTTTTATTAAAAACAACCGGTGTTTTATAAAACTTTTATTTTAATACGGATCTTCTTTTGATAACCCGTTCACGACGCGTGTGCATGCCTTTCAAATTAGTCAAACTAATCTTTGTTTGCTAATTTTATATTTTTTGTGCATTGGTTCTGCTCCTCTGGTACTTTGTTTACATCTTTACTCTTTTCGGTAAGCAACGTTGTTGTTAGTGGCTCACCGCTATTACTCTCTTTCTTATCTATCCTAATTCTTTGAGCGCGCCTAAGCATCTCTCACGCTTTGCCGCTCTCTGTACTGCACTGTTGTTGCTTGATCGTTTTTGCTCTCTCTGCTCTCTGCCTTTGCGCGCTAATTTCTTTTTCTTGCGCACATACCTCTTTTCTTGTTTTTGTTTTGTTTTCTTTGAGGCTGTTTTTATTTGTTACAGTAGGTGTCCCCAATAATGGACTGGTGGTTTGATTTGTTTTAAAAAATCCTGCCTTAAGGAGGTGACGGCTGCCCAGCCAAGCATTTCGTGTTGGCTATGTGATAACGTAGTACACGCGAAGTGTGCCGGTTTTTCTGGCCCGACGGCTGATGCCGTAGCCAAGCGCACTGGGTTGCGTTATTGCTGCGATATGTGTAGGGAAGTGGAGGGCGAAATTTGTTCGTTTATGCGGCAAACAAAGATAGGATTTAGGGAACTGCTTGGAAGTTTTCGCACACTATCCGACCAGTTCTCAGCGCTAGATTCATGTTTCAATAACTGTTTGTGGTGGCGGCCTTGTAGAAACTTCCTTCGTAGTGGGGATCGTGACGTGGGGCTGAAATAGCTGTGGGTGAGAAACCGACGCGAAAACAAGTCGAAATAAAAGAAACAAATCGGGGCGCGTGGCGTTCACTTCACTTTATATTTCAATACTGGCTGGTTTACATAAATTTATGTATTTTAATCCTAACTTAACATAACTTGATCTTTGGATAAAAGAGCGCGAGAGCCCTTAGTGACTCTCGCACTGTTTACGCCAATATGCTGCCTACTTTTAGGCGGCGGGTTTCGGCGTAAACATCCCGCCCCCCTTGCAATACTATTGCAAATGTGAGGGTGGAGACGGGATCTTTCGAGTGCCACTGGAGGGCTAGCGGACTATGTCTTGAAGACACCGGAAAGTACCCAGCCAAACAGAGTGTTCTGGGCCAACGGCAGTCCACCGTGGGAAGGAACAAGCCCTGGGAGTAGTACGTCGCCATAGACGTCGGCCCCCAGAACAATGGAGACTCTGGTTGGCACATGGCACCGATTGTCCGCCAGCGTAATGCCTGGATAGGCGTTTTGGAGCTCCTTGCCGACATTCTGTGCCGGCGTTCTAATTTGAACCTCTTCCATCTTCAGAGCCACTGTTAGGGCCAACTCTGGCGACGCCCTTGACCTGAACAAGGCACGGCAAAACCCGTCTTCGGCGGAAAGGCCAAAGGCCTTTGCCAATGAGGTGGGCATGCGGCTATATGGACTGCAAGCGTCCAACAGCACGCGCACCTCGAAGGTCTTGCCGGCCACGTCCAGGTTGACTATGGCCGTCGGCAGCATGCTGACTGCCATAGAGGGGATGTCGCCAGGGACTCCGAAGGTGGGAGAGGCGGCGCTGGTGTTGTAGGCGTCTGCTTCTCGGGCTGGGTGGTGATAGGGAGGTGGAGAAGCGTATGGTGGCCCTCGCCGCATGTGCGACAGGTGCCACCACTGCGGCATGAACCCTTTGAATGTTCATGGGCAAGGCAGTTCGGGCAGTATTTGTTAATCAAAACTGCCCGAAGACGCTTCTCCGCAGCCAGACGCAGGAAACGTTGGCACTTCTTCAACGCATGGACTCCTCTGCAGACGCGGCATCTAAAGGAGTTCACTCCTTTGGGCTTGGCCGGTGTGTGTGCCGTGCGTGGTGCCATCTCACTTATCTGGAAAGGAGAAGGTGGATACAAGATATATATATTATATATGTATATATATATGTATATAATATATATAAATTGGAGGTATATATATAACTTATATATATATATAACATTGGAGGACGGACTGGAGGCGTTGAAAACAACGCGAACTTTCGTAGTGGTGCTCTCAGGTTTGAAATCAGCATAATGAGGGAGATAAAAATTGCTGCAGTCGTTGCTTGGGGAGACTGGCCTCATGTGACCCAAATCTAAATACTCCTGAATGATGGAGTCGTACTGCTCTTTTAAAGGAAAGTTTCTCTTTAAACGACATTCGTTTCTGAGAAACTGAGCGAGTGCGATGGACCTTGAATGTCCTAGTTCAAATGTTTCAGGGTTTTTAAAGGGGAGTGTAACGACATACCTGCCCTCATTGGTTCTGGAAGTGGTGCGAAGAAAGTTGTTTTCGCACACTGAGTCAGAAACTTTTACTAGCTTAGCTGGTAGATCTTCCACAACCCAAAACTTGGTGAGAAGATCATCAAGCCTTTGTTCGGTGCTGATCTTAATCCTCGTCGTAAAGGACGAGACGGTCGAGGGATTCGACTTGGCTACTGGTCCAGTGAGGACCCAGCCGAATATGGTCTCTTGACCGAGCAGAGTTCCACATACTTTGGATACAGAGCCACTCTTGAAAATAGATGGTAGTATGTCGGCTCCTAAGAGCACGTCTATTTGAGAGCTCTGGTGGAAATGCGGATCAGCAAGTCGGAGGTTTGGCAGGTCCTTTAGAAGATCCTTGGAAATTGGATAGGATGGAAGGTTACCTGCCAATTGGGGGAGAACAAAGGCTGCAGTTTCTAGTCGTATCCTGGGAGTGATCGGGGAACCAATCTGAAAGTGGCACAACTTTTGTGGATTGGCTGAGATGGCTTGATTTAAGCCAGCTACTTGGACTTGCACGGCTTGATAGGAGGGCTTTATTATGTTAAACATCCGTTCGGAGATGAACGTAGCCTCTGATCCTGGATCGATCAGTGCACGTGCCTTATAAGTCATGCCCAAATGGCAAATATTTATAAGCGCAGTGCCGAGAAGAACACCTTGCGTGTTCGCCGTGAAGTAATTTTGAATATGCGTCGTTGAAGGAGTGGACTATATATTCGAAGATTGGGGAGTTGGTGCAGAATCTGCTGAAGAGGGCGCAGTAGGAGGGGTGCCACGATGCAGGAGTGTATTGTGGCGACCCTTGCACGTAAAACAATTATGTTGACTCGTGCAATCTTTAAGGATGTGTCCTCTTGCGAAGCAGTTCAGACACAACTTCTGCTGTTTGATGAAATTGGACCTTTCATCAACAGTCATTTGGAGAAAGCGCGGACACAGACGTATAGGATGGTTCTCCTTTGAGCAAAGTTTGCAGGTTTGTGGTTTGCCTACAACCTTTGTCTCAAAGGAGTTGACCTTCCTCGTAGAAGGCTCCTTTCGAGCAGGTTTGGAATTAGTCTGCGCGCTTGTACTGGGTTGTACGTCCTCTATCGCTTCCAATGTGCGATAGCGCTCTGAAAGGAAATCTGACATTTCCTTCCACGACGGAATTTCAGCCTTATTTTGTACTGACTGCTCCCAAAGTGATAACGTCAGCCTTGGGAGTTTAGACGAGCACAGAAAGATTAAAAGGCAATCCCAATTCTTAGTGCTGATTTGGGAGTGGTCTAGAGCCGTTAAGCAACTTTGTATTGTGCTTTGAAGTATTTGGATGGCGGCTCCAGACTCCTGAGAGACTGACGGAAGGTTGAAGAGGATTTTAAGTTGGCTGTTAACTAACAGCCTCTTATTTTCAAACCTATCCGTCAAGTTCTTCCAAGCAGAAGAGAAACCCTCATTCGTGAGAGGAGATTTGGACACGATTGCCTTTGCTTCGCCACTGGTCTTTGCATTTAAATGAAACAATTTCTCGATCTGACTTAGGCCGGGATCGGAAATGTAGACCGCTGTGAACAGATCACGGAAGGTTGGCCATTTAAGGTAGTCACCGCTGAAAACTTCAGCATCGAACGGTGGTGACCGGTAGCTTCGTGGCTGGAAGGCCATTTGTGGTGCTGCAGGTGCTGGAGGGGGAGCCGTTGCGGTCTCTATACTCTCATTTAGTTGAGAGGCAAGTTCCTCGTATATGGAATAGCAGTGGTCATACCTGGCCTGCATGGCGATCTTGTCCTCAGCATTCGTCTCCGTTTGAGACAATGCGTTGGAACAGAGCTCATATTTAAGCTCTACGGCAGTCCATATAGAACGAAGCTGCTCAAGACGCACTCTGTGAGTGTGAAGTGAGGCTGTAGGAGAATTTTGAATCCTAGCTTCGAACTGCGTGAGCTTATCAGAAGCATTAATGAACTCTTGGAGTGCCATTTTTATTGCCAGTGAAATTTGATGACCAACTGAACGAGTGATTGGAGGAGTGTGCACCGAAATTTTTGGCACCTGAGTGACCTTAGATGTGGCCGGAGTTGAAACTTTCCGTATAGTGGCTGGAGAAGGTGTTCGACCAAGAAGGGAACTTGGAAGAGAGTTGGAGCGTCTATGCGTAGTCGTGGGTACAATAAGGTGTTTCTTGGTGTCTTTACCACTATCAATTGGCATAACAAGCTTTCAAAAAAGCGAAAAAAAATGCAATTGATGCTGATGACGGAGCCAGAAACGTGAAACAGAAGAGCGTAGGAAGTCGGACGAGCAGAATTTCTTGTTTTAACAATAAACAAGAATGTTCTACAAATAGAACGGAACTTTATCGAAACTATTGAGCGAGGAATTCGTTGATAAGTTACAAAGCAACACGTTGTTTTTTTTTTGGGAAAAATTGCAAAAAAAGATAATATAATATATATAATATAAATATTATTTTATAATTATCGATATATTTTATTGAGAGATAATAATTATCGAAACAATTATTATACTCAGCGTGAAATTCTGAGAAAGGGAAACGCAAAATAATTTATATAAAAAATAGTAAATTATAATGTAAAAAATAAATAAATAAATAATTATTTATTATTAGGAGATATTTTCTCAGACGGAGGAAAATATATTCGATAATTTTTGCAATGTTGCAGCGCTTTGTAATACCACAACACAGTGCACAATGAGACGATAAAATAAAAAATAAGTGATTTTAAAAGTCACGGTTGCCCACTAAGTGATATTTAATATTTGAGCTAGTGCAGCCCTGGAACGATAACACTGAGTGAATGAAACGAAGTGGTGGTCGGTCGATTGTGATCGAACTGCGATCACTAAGTCGAACTGCGATCACTATGGCTGAGAAAGGTAAACAATGAATAATTTATTTGCATAAATGCAATAAATTTCGTGTGTTGAGTTTTCCCTTTATTTTTTAAAAACAAATAAAAATGTGTGTATGGTGTATGTAATAAAATACTTATATGTACATTTATTTAATAATACGACTATGTGTCTTGTTGTGCCGGTGCAGCCGAAATATTGCTGCCGGTCAAAATTTATTGATATTTAATAAATGAAGCAAAAAAAGTGGAAGTCGAGTGTTATCTTTATTTATTAAATTGGGACGTACAATTGCCCCTTGAGGTTGGGACCTTGGCAACGTAGTATAATGGGCAACGTAAGTATGTGACAAGTATATGTACATACGACTTTTATTTGGAGATTGTATGTACCTTGGTTCAAAAAAGGGGTAGGAGAAGGTACATACATATATGTGGCAGAGGCTTGCAAATACAAGTATGATGGATACGACTGTGTGTAATTTGTCTTTACATACGTATATATGTATGGACAATTTTGAAAGATGGCAGTCGTCTGTAAGTATGTATGTGCTTACAAATGCAGCACATATGTACATACAGAGATGCCGGTCGCTAATTGCGAGGTTAGAACGAAAAGGAGAAGAGATCTCTCTTTTCGCACAGGAAAAATTACACACAGCCCTCTGCCGTATAAGATAAGTAAAAAATGTTTAGTACTTATCTGGGATCCTGAAAAGATGCCGTCTTCGTTTGGTTCGAGCGGAGAGGGGGATGATAATCCAGCGACGCAAAGTCCAACGCAGAAATAGATATATGATCCGGCTCGAAGGACCAATGTTTGTGGTGGCGGCCTTGTAGAAACTTCCTTCGTAGTGGGGATCGTGACGTGGGGCTGAAATAGCTGTGGGTGAGAAACCGACGCGAAAACAAGTCGAAATAAAAGAAACAAATCGGGGCGCGTGGCGTTCACTTCACTTTATATTTCAATACTGGCTGGTTTACATAAATTTATGTATTTTAATCCTAACTTAACATAACTTGATCTTTGGATAAAAGAGCGCGAGAGCCCTTAGTGACTCTCGCACTGTTTACGCCAATATGCTGCCTACTTTTAGGCGGCGGGTTTCGGCGTAAACAATAACCTTAAGTTATTGAACGAATCCCCAAAGCGAAAAAAATCCACCCGCATAGAGGAGCCTGTTATCGCCACCCAGCTCCCTATAATTGACCAGCCAGGTACGCCAATGGCACAGCCGTTAATGTCGTTCACCAATCCCCCGATGGTAACGAGATCAGCGGCTAAATCAATTTCGATTCCCGAAAATGTCATTGAGTGTATGCAACCAGTGACGCCAAAATGTTCCGTTATGTCAGCTGTGGTCTCGTTGCCCGTGCCACAGAAAATAGTGTTACCTAAGGCGTGTTCAAGTTCTGGTTTACCAGAAGAGAACCTCTGCTCTGGAATTATACCTGAGGCGCCTAAAAAGATTGTAGGTGTTCCACAAAAGAAACAGATTTTTGTTTCTAGGCTTGCCCCTAAACTCACATCAAATGATGTTAAAGCTTATATTCAAGCTAAAATCCAAGCCGTCGACGTAAAAGTGGAAAAGTTTAAGTTTTCTTATGAGAGGGACATATCTTCCTTCAAAATAAGTGCCCCAAACGAACTCTTAGGCATTATATGTTCGGCTCAATTTTGGCCGGAACATGTAATGGTTAAGGAGTTTGAAGCAAGGAAAAAGAAAAATCGCCCACCGATTAAACTTCCTTTGCCTCCTCTAGCAGCAGCCCAAATAAAATCAAATAAAAAAAACTAACAAGCTTCTTAACTCTTTCATATCAAAATGTTAGAGGTCTCTGTACTAAAATTTCAACTTTATACTTAAACAGTCTTTCTTTTTCTTCCCAAATTGTTGTGTTTACTGAGACTTGGTTAAAGCCGGAGATCCTGAACTCCGAAGTCTTTCCAAATAAGTACACAACCTACAGGTGTGATCGACCTGACCGACGTGGTGGTGGAGTTCTAATTGCAGTTGATTCCACCATCAACTCGGAACTCTTAGAACCGGAGATTCAATTTGGCATTGAATTACTCTGTGTAAAATTGCACTTTCCCGGTTTTTTTCATTATATAACCTGTTCCTATATTCCGCCGTCGTCGGAATTATCAGTCTATTTGCAACATTTGTCTGCAATACAGACCATATTTAATCTGTTATCAGACAGAGATCAATTTTTAGTCCTGGGTGACTTCAATATCCCCGATTGTAATTGGACAACAAGTGCTGATTCAAATTCTCTTCTGCCGGCAGCACGGCAACACGACCTTTTTGACGGTCTGTTTGACATGTCATTGTCTCAGGTCAATCAAGTCTTAAACAGTAGTAACAGATCGTTAGACTTATGCTTTGTCTCGGATCCATCTAGAGTGAGTTTAAACAAGACACAACCACTTTCTCTTCCTGAAGATCCTTACCATCCCACTCTTGAAGTTACTTTTGATTTTGGTGCTTGTATGGATAATGATGAAAAACTGTGTAATCGTGTACGCTGCTTTAGAAAAGCAGATTTTAACTTATTGAATGGGATGATTTCCCAATTTGATTGGTCAGAATTGTATTCGTCTACTGATATTTTAGTAGCGACCAATATTTTTTATAACACAATTAACTACTTTTTAGATATTTGTGTTCCGTGTTTTTATCCAACTTCCTCGAGTAAGCCGCCATGGTTTACAAGAGAGTTGTCACGGTTAATAAATTTAAAGTCAAACTTATTTAAAAAATATAAAAGTAATAGCTCATCTTCAGCCTTTTCTCGCTACGTAAGCGCGCGGTCAGATTTTACTGTCTTGAACGCGAAATGTTTATTCAGAACCCCGAACAGTTTTATAGTTTCGTTAACATGAAGCGTAAGTCTACCGCATTTCCAACAAAATTAACGTTTGAAAATGCTAGTGCAGATACCGACCAAGCCATGGCCGATATGTTTGCAAAGTTTTTTCAAACGACTTATTCTCCCTCTACACAGAAAACTCACTTTTATCCATACAACATTCCAAGTTCAAATGGTATCTTCTCTCCCTTTTTAAACGAAAGTTCATTGGTAAGAATCTCTCTTTAGTGAAGCCAGTTTTCTCACCAGGCCCGGACGGTGTTCCTGCTTGCATACTTCGATTCTGTGCTATCTCCTTAAGTAAGCCATTGCTCAAACTATTTTCGCTGTCTTTAGAAACTTCAGTCTTTCCTTCCATTTGGAAGGAATCTTTTATTATTCCCTTGCTTAAAAAGGGCAGCAAGTCTGATGCAAGCAATTTTAGAGGTATCTCTAAATTGTCGGCTATACCCAAACTTTTCGAGAATGTTATAACTCCTCACTTGCAACATTTCTGTAGATCCGTTATCTCACCTTTTCAACACGGATTCATTAAAAGTCGTTCTACTACGACAAACTTGCTTGAGCTGACATCCTTCGTGGTAAAAGGATTTCAGGAAAATCTTCAAACTGATGTCATTTATACTGATTTCAGTAAAGCTTTTGACTCAGTGAATCATTCCCTTCTGGCACATAAACTTGACCTTCTAGGTTTTTCACCAAAACTACTTAGTTGGATTGTAAGCTATCTGGCTGACAGAACTCAAAGAGTCCTCTTTAAAACCACCCTTTCAAACCCAATTCATGCCACATCTGGTGTTCCTCAAGGGAGTCATCTTGGTCCCCTACTTTTTACGCTTTTCATTAATGACCTTCCCTTGGTCATATGTAACTCCCGTACTCTTATGTATGCGGATGATGTAAAGCTTTGCTACCAATTTAAAGACGACCACTGTCACTCAAACCTACAAACCGACCTAAATAGTTTTAATTCTTGGTGTTGTGCCAATTTTTTAAACCTGAACAGCTCTAAATGCAAGCTGATGACATTCTCTCGAGCAAGGCCGAAGTTTGCTTCCTATACTCTTGGTGGTTGTGCCTTGGAAAGAACCACCCTAGTTGATGATCTGGGGGTCCGTCTGGACCGAAAACTAAAGTTTTCCAATCATATAACTAATATGGTCTAAGGAATTCGACGATCCTTATATTACAAAGACCCTTTACGTTGCACTTGTTCGTCCCATTCTCGAATACGGTTCATGCGTATGGTGTCCCCAGTACACTATTCATAAGGAACGCATCGAATCTGTACAGAAAAATTTCTTACTTTTTGCTTTACGCGGCCTTAACTGGGATGAAAATTTGAGACTGCCTTCCTATAATAGTAGACTTCTGTTACTAAATCTGCCTTCCCTAACTAACCGCAGAACCATGCTAGGGGTCTTCTTTATTAACAACCTTATGCAAGGTGACATTGACAGTGAGGCCTTGTTAAGGCAGCTACACTTCTCTGTTCCTTGCAGAAGAACTCGCTATTTCCTTCCACTAACACTTCCTTATGGTAGATCGAACTATGCACTGCATGATCCTTTCAGGGCATTATGTTCGGACTACAATAAGCTCCAACACATCATAGCTAGCACTAACACTATCGCTGCTATGAAGTCCTTAATTCTTGCCTATCTAGTACGTAATTAGTAATTAGTATTTGAATCTTCCTCGATTTTCTATTCTATGTTTTTTTTCCCTACTTGCATGCCGCGTTCTATCGCCCCGTCTTTTTTATTTTATTTTATTTTTTTTCCACATCGCGTCAGTTTTTACTCGCGTTTCTATTCGCTTTACTACTGCGTTTCCGTGTCGTCCGTTATGCGACGGTGCCTCTCGGTCGGTCAGGCGGGAGGTGGACTTCGTTTGGGTTCCGCGCGCAACAAGCATCGGCTTGGTGTCGTTGAACCACTTGCTAATACAGTCATTGTATTCAACGTCCAATTAAAAAAGAAAAGAAAAAAAGAAAAGACTCAGGCTAGACACAGGCTAGACACAGGCTAAACACATGATAGAAAGAGGCTAGACACAGGCTAGACACAGGCTAGACCTAGGCTAGACACAGGCTAGACACAGGCTAGAAAGAGGCTAGACACAGGCTAGGCACAGGCAAGACACAGGCAAGACACTAGCTAGACACTGGCTAGACACAGGCTAGACACAGGCTAGACAGAGGCTAGACACAAGCTAGACACAGGCTAGACACAGGCTAGACACAGGCTAGACACAAGCAAGATACAGGCTAGACACAAGCTAGACACAGGCTAGACACAGGCTAGACACAAGGTAGACACAGGCTAGACACAGGCTAGACACAGGCTAGACACAGGCAAGACACAGGCTAGACACAGGCTAGACACAGGCTAGACACAGGCTAGACACAAGCAAGACACAGGCTAGACACAAGCTAGACACAGGCTAGACAAATACTAGACACAGGCAAGACACAGGCTAGACACAGGCTAGACCTAGGCTGGGCACAGGCTAGACACAGGCTAGAAAGAGGCTAGACACAGGCTAGGCACAGGCAAGACACAGGCAAGACACTGGCTAGACACAGGATAGACACAGGCTAGACACAAGCAAGACACAGGCTAGACAAAAGCTAGACACAGGCTAGACACAGGCTAGACACAGGCTAGACACAGGCTAGACTCAGGCTAGACACAGGCTAGACACAGGCTAGACACAGGCTAGACACAGGATAGACACAGGCAAGACACAGGATAGACACAGGCTAGACACAAGCAAGACACAGGCTAGACACAAGCTAGACACAGGCTAGACAAATACTAGACACAGGCAAGACACAGGCTAGACACAGGCTAGACACAGGCTCGACACAGGCTAGACACAGGCTAGACACAGGCTAGAAAGAGGCAAGACACAGGCTAGGCACAGGCAAGACACAGGCAAGACACTGGCTAGACACAGGCTAGACACAGGCTAAAAAGAGGCTAGACACAAGCTAGACACAGGCTAGACACAGGCTAGACACAGGCTAGACACAGGCTAGACACAGGCTAGACACAAGGTAGACACAGGCTAGACACAAGGTAGACACAGGCTAGACACAGGCTAGACACAGGCTAGACACAGGCTAGACACAGGCTAGACACAGGCAGGACACAGGCTAGACACAGGCTAGATATAAGCTAGACACAGGCTAGACACAGGCTGGATACAGGCTAGACAAAAGCAAGACACAGGCTAGACACAAGCTAGACACAGGCTAGACAAATACTAGACACAGGCAAGACACAGGCTAGACACAGGCTAGACCTAGGCTAGACACAGGCTAGAAAGAGGCTAGACACAGGCTAGACACAGGTTAGACACAGGCAAGTCACTGGCTAGACACAGGCTAGACACAGGCTAGACAGAGGCTAGACAGAGGCTAGACACAAGCTAGACACAGGCTAGACACAGGCTAGACACAGGCTAGACACAGGCTAGACACAGGCTAGACACAAGCTAGACACAGGCTAGACACAGGCTAGATACAGGCTAGACACAAGGTAGACACAAGGAAGACACAGGCTAGACTGAGGCTAGACACAGGCTAGACACAGGCTAGACACAGGCTAGACACAGGCTAGACACAGACTAGACACAGGCTAGACACAGGCTAGACACAGGCTAGACACAGGCTAGACACAGGCTAGACACAGGCTAGACACAGGCTAGGCACAGGCAAGACACAGGCAAGACACTGGCTAGACACAGGCTAGACACAGGCTAGACAGAGGCTAGACACAGGCTAGACACAGGCTAGACACAGGCTAGACACAGGCTAGACACAGGCTAGACACAGGCTAGACACAGGCTAGACACAGGCTAGACACAGGCTAGACACAGGCTAGACACAGGCTAGACACAGGCTAGACACAGGCTAGAAACAGGCTAGACACAGGCTAGACACAGGCTAGACACAGGCTAGACACAGGCTAGACACAGGCTAGACACAGGCTAGACACAGGCTAGACACAAGCAAGACACAGGCTAGACACAAGCTAGACACAGGCTAGACAAATACTAGACACAGGCAAGACACAGGCTAGACACAGGCTAGACCTAGGCTAGACACAGGCTAGACACAGGCTAGACACAGGCTAGACACAGGCTAGGCACAGCCAAGACACAGGCAAGACACTGGCTAGACACAGGCTAGACACAGGCTAGACAGAGGCTAGACACAAGCTAGACACAGGCTAGACACAGGCTAGACACAGGCTAGACACAGGCTAGACACAGGCTAGAAACAGGCTAGACACAGGCTAGACACAAGCTTGGTACAGGCTAGACACAGGCTAGACACAGGCCAGACACAGGCTAGACACAGGCTAGACAGAGGCTAGACACAGGCTAGACTCAGGCTAGACACAGGCTAGACACAGGCTAGACACAGGCTAGACACAGGCTAGACACAGGATAGACACAGGCTAGACACAGGATAGACACAGGCTAGACACAAGCAAGACACAGGCTAGACACAGGCTAGACACAGGCTAGACAAATACTAGACACAGGCAAGACACAGGCTAGACACAGGCTAGACCTAGGCTAGACACAGGCTAGACACAGGCTAGAAAGAGGCTAGACACAGGCTAGGCACAGGCAAGACACAGGCAAGACACTGGCTAGACACAAGCTAGACACAGGCTAGACAGAGGCTAGACACAAGCTAGACACAGGCTAGACACAGGCTAGACACAGGCTAAACACAGGCTAGACACAGGCTAGACAAATACTAGACACAGGATAGACACAGGCTAGACACAGGCTAGACCCAGCCTAGACACAAGCAAGACACAGGGTGGATACAGGCTAGACACAGGCAAGATACAGGCTAGACACAAGCTAGACACAGACTAGACACAGTATAGACACAGGCAAGTCACATACTAGACACAGGCAACACACAGGCAAGACACAGGCAAGACACAGGCAAGACACTGGCAAGACACAGGCTAGACACAGGCTAGACAGAGGCTAGACACAAGCTAGACACAGGCTAGACACAGGCTAGACACAGGCTAGACACAGGCTAGACACAGGCTAGACACAGGCTAGACACAAGGTAGACACAAGGTAGACACAGGCTAGACTAAGGCTAGACACAGGCTAGACACAGGCTAGACACAGGCTAGACACAGGCTAGACAGAGGCTAAACACAGGCTAGACACAGGCTAGACACAGGCTAGACACAGGCTAGACACAGGATAGACACAGGCTAGACACAGGCTAGACACAGGCTAGACACAAGCTAGACACGGGCTAGACACAGGCTAGACACAGCCTAGACACAGGCTAGACACAAGCTAGACACAGGCTAGACACAGGCTAGACACAGGCTAGACGCAGGCTGGATACATGCTAGACACAGGCTAGGCACAGGCAAGACACAAGATAGACACAGGCTAGGCACAGGCAAGACACAGGCAAGACACTGGCTAGACACAGGCTAGACACAGGCTAGACACAGGCTAGACACAGGCTAGACAGAGGCTAGACACAAGCTAGACACAGGCTAGACACAGTATAGACACAGGAAAGTCACAAACTAGACACAGTCAAGACAAAGGCTAGACAGAGGCAAGACCCAGGCTAGACACAGGCTAAACACATGATAGAAACAGGCTAGACACAGGCTAGACACAAGCTAGACACAGGCTAGACACAAGCAAGACACAGGCTAGACACAGGCTAGACACAGGCTAGACACAAGCTAGACACAGGGTGGATACAGGCTAGACACAGGCAAGACACAGGCTAGACACAAGCTAGACACAGGCTAGACACAGTATAGACACAGGCTAGACAGAGGCTAGACACAGGCTAGACACAGGCTAGACACAGGCTAGACATAGGCTAGACACAGGCTAGACACAGGCTAGACACAGGCTAGACACAGGCTAGACACAGGCTAGACACAGGCTAGACACAGGCTAGACACAGGCTAGACACAGGCTAGACACAGGCTAGACACAGGCTAGACACAGGCTAGACACAGGCTAGACACAGGCTAGACACAGGCTAGACACAGGCTAGACACAGGCTAGACACAGGCTAGACACAGGCTAGACACAAGCAAGACACAGGCTAGACACAGGCTAGATATAAGCTAGACACAAGCTAGACACAGGCTGGATACAGGCTAGACACAAGCAAGACACAGGCTAGACACAAGCTAGACACAGGCTAGACAAATACTAGACACAGGCAAGACACAGGCTAGACACAGGCTAGACCTAGGCTAGACACAGGCTAGAAAGAGGCTAGACACAAGCTAGACACAGGCTAGACACAGGCTAGACACAGGCTAGACACAGGCTAGACACAGGCTAGACACAGGCTAGACACAGGCTAGACACAGGCTAGACACAATGTAGACACAAGGTAGACACAGGCTTGACTAAGGCTAGACACAGGCTAGACACAGGCTAGACACAAGCTAGACACAGACTAGACACAGTATAGACACAGGCAAGTCACATACTAGACACAGGCAACACACAGGCAAGACACAGGCAAGACACTGGCAAGACACAGGCTAGACACAGGCTAGACAGAGGCTAGACACAAGCTAGACACAGGCTAGACACAGGCTAGACACAGGCTAGACACAGGCTAGACACAGGCTAGACACAGGCTAGACACAATGTAGACACAAGGTAGACACAGGCTAGACTAAGGCTAGACACAGGCTAGACACAGGCTAGACACAGGCTAGACACAGGCTAGACAGAGGCTAGACACAGGCTAGACACAGGCTAGACACAGGCTAGACACAGGGTAGACACAGGATAGACACAGGCTAGACACAGGATAGATACAGGCTAGACACAAGCAAGACTCAGGCTAGACACAAGCTAGACACAGGCTAGACAAATACTAGACACAGGCAAGACACAGGCTAGACACAGGCTAGACCTAGGCTAGACACAGGCTAGACACAGGCTAGAAAGAGGCTAGACACAGGCTAGGCACAGGCAAGACACAGGCAAGACACTGGCTAGACACAGGCTAGACACAGGCTAGACACAGGCTAGACAGAGGCTAGACACAAGCTAGACACAGGCTAGACACAGTATAGACACAGGAAAGTCACAAACTAGACACAGGCAAGACACAGGCAAGACACTGGCTAGACACAGGCAAGACACAGGCAAGACACTGGTTAGACACAGGCTAGACACAGGCTAGACACAGGCTAGACACATGCTAGACACAGGCTAGACACAGGCTAGAAAGAGGCTAGACACAGGCTAGGCACAGGCTAGACACAGGTTAGACACAGGAAAGACACATACTAGACACAGTCAAGACAAAGGCTAGACAGAGGCAAGACCCAGGCTAGACACAGGCTAAACACATGATAGAAACAGGCTAGACACAGGCTAGACACAAGCTAGACACAGGCTAGACACAAGCTAGACACAGGCTAGACACAGGCTAGACACAGGCTAGACACAAGCTAGACACAGGGTGGATACAGGCTAGACACAGGCAAGACACAGGCTAGACACAAGCTAGACACAGGCTAGACACAGTATAGACACAGGCAAGTCACATACTAGACACAGGCAACACACAGGCAAGACACAGGCAAGTCACATACTAGACACAGGCAACACACAGGCAAGACACAAGCTAGACACAGGCTAGACACAGTATAGACACAGGCAAGTCACATACTAGACACAGGCAACACACAGGCAAGACACAGGCAAGTCACATACTAGACACAGGCAACACACAGGCAAGACACAGGCAAGACACAGGCAAGACACAGACAAGACACAGGCAAGACACTGGCTAGACACAGGCTAGACACAGGCTAGACACAAGGTAGACACAAGGTAGACACAGGCTAGACATAAGCTAGACACAGGCTAGACACAGGCTAGACACAGGCTAGACACAGGCTGGATACAGGCTACACACTGGCTGGATACAGGCTAGACACAGGCAAGACACAGGCAAGACACAGGCTAGATACAAGCTAGACACAGGTTAGACAAATTCTAGACACAGGCAAAACACAGGCTAGACACAGGCTAGACCTAGGCTAGACACAGGCTAGACACAGGCTAGAAAGAGGCTAGACACAGGCTAGGCACAGGCAAGACACAGGCAAGACACTGGCTAGACACAGGCTAGACACCGGCTAGACAGAGGCTAGACACAAGCTAAACACAGGCTAGACACAGGCTAGACACAGGCTAGACACAGGCTAGACACAGGCTAGACACAAGCTAGACACAGGCTAGACACAGGATAGGCACAGGCAAGACACATACTAAACACAGGCTAGACACAGTCTAGAAAGAGGCTAGTCACAGGCTAGGCACAGGCTAGACACAAGCTGGACACAAGCTAGACACAGGCTAGACTCAGGCTAGACGCAGTATAGACACATGCAAGTCACAGGCTAAACACAGGATAGACACAGGCTAGACACAGGCTAGACACAGGCTAGACATAAGCTAGACACAGGCTAGGCACAGGCTAGACACAGGCTAGACACAGGCTGGACACAAGCTAGACACAGGGTGCATACAGGCTAGACAAAGGCAAGATACAGGCTAGACACAAGCTAGACACAGGCTAGACACAGGCTAGACACAGTATAGACACTGGCAAGTCACATACTAGACACAGACAAGACACAGGCAAGACACTGGCAAGACACAGGCAAGACACAGGCAAGACACAGGCAAGACACAGGCAAGACACTGGCTAGACACAGGCTAGACACAAGGTGGACTCAGGCTAGACACAGGCTAGACACAGGCTAGACACAGGCTAGACACAGGCTGGACACAGGCTAGACACAGGCTAGACACAGGCTAGACACAGGCTAGACACAGGCTAGACACAGGCTAGACACAGGCTAGACACAGGCTAGACATAGGCAAGACACATACTAGAAACAGGCAAGACACATACTAGAAACAGGCAAGACACTGGCTAGACACAGGCAAGACACTGGCTAGACACAGGGAAGACACAGGGAAGACACAGGGAAGACACAGGCAAGAAACAGGCTAGACACAGGATAGACACAGGCTAGACACAGGCTAGACTCAGGCTAGACACAAGCTAGACACGGGCTAGACACAGGCTAGACACAGCCTAGACACAGGCTAGACACAAGCTAGACACAGGCTAGACACAGGCTAGACACAGGCTAGACGCAGGCTGGATACATGCTAGACACAGGCAAGACACAGGCTAGACACAAGATAGACACAGTCTAGACACAGGCTAGACACAGTATAGACACAGGCAAGACACAGGCTAGACAAAGGCTAGACCTAAGCTAGACACAGGCTAGACACAGGATAGACACAGGCAAGTCGCATACTAGACACAGGGAAGACACAGGCAAGACACTGGCTGGAAACAGGCAATACACAAGCTAGACACAGGATAGACACAGGCTAGACACAGGCTAGACACAGGCAAGAGACAACCTAGACACAGGCTAGACACAGGCTAGACACAGGCTAGACACAAGCTAGACACAGGCTAGACACAGGCTAGACACAAGCTAGACACTGGCTGGATACAGGCTAGACACAGGTAAGACACAGGCTAGACACAAGCTACACATAGGCAAGACAAATACTAGACACAGGCAAGACACAGGCTAGACACAGGCTAGAGACTAGACACAGGCTAGACACAGGATAGACACAGGATAGACACAGGCAAGTCACATACTAGACACAGGCAAGACACAGGCAAGACACTGGCTAGACACAGGCAAGACACAGGCAAGACAGACTAGACACAGGGTAGACACAGGCTAGACACAGGCTAGACACAGGCTAGATACAAGCTAGACACAGGCTAGACACAAGCTAGACACAGGCTAGACACAGGCTAGACACAGGCTAGACACAGGCTAGACACAAGCTAGACACAGGCTAGACACAGGCTGGATACAGGCTAGACACAGGCAAGACACAGGCTAGACACAAGCTAGACACAGGCTAGACAAATACTAGACACAGGCAAGTCACAGGCTAGACAGGCTAGACCTAGGCTAGACACAGGCTAGACACAGGATAGTCACAGGCAAGTCACATACTAGACACAGGCAAGACACAGGCTAGACCTAGGCTAGACACAAGCAAGACACAGGCTAGAAAGAGGCTAGACACAGGCTAGGCACAGGCTAGACACAGGCTAGACGCAAGCTAGACACAGGCTAGACACAGGCTAGATACAAGCTAGACATAGGCTAGACACAGGCTAGACACAGGCTAGACACAGGATAGGCACAGGCAAGACACATACTAAACACAGGCTAGACACAGGCTAAAAAGAGGCTAGACACAGGCTAGGCACAGGCTAGACACAAGCTAGACACAAGCTAGACACAGGCTAGACTCAGGCTAGACGCAGTATAGACACATGCAAGTCACAGGCTAAACACAGGATAGACACAGGCTAGACACAGGCTAGACACAGGCTAGACACAAGCTAGACACAGGCTAGGCACAGGCTAGACACAGGCTAGACACAGGCTGGACACAAGCTAGACACAGGGTTCATACAGGCTAGACACAGGCAAGATACAGGCTAGACACAAGCTAGACACAGGCTAGACACAGTATAGACACAGGCTAGACACAAGCTAGACACGGGCTAGACACAGGCTAGACACAGCCTAGACACAGGCTAGACACAAGCTAGACACAGGCTAGACACAGGCTAGACACAAGGTGGACTCAGGCTAGACTCAGGCTAGACACAGGCTAGACACAGGCTAGACACAGGCTAGACACAGGCTAGACACAGGCTAGACACAGGCAAGACACATACTAGAAACAGGCAAGACACTGGCTAGACACAGGCAAGACACTGGCTAGACACAGGGAAGACACAGGGAAGACACAGGCAAGAAACAGGCTAGACACAGGATAGACACAGGCTAGACACAGGCTAGACACAGGCTAGACACAAGCTAGACACGGGCTAGACACAGGCTAGACACAGCCTAGACACAGGCTAGACACAAGCTAGACACAGGCTAGACACAGGCTAGACACAGGCTAGACGCAGGCTAGACACAGGCTAGACGCAGGCTGGATACATGCTAGACACAGGCAAGACACAGGCTAGACACAAGATAGACACAGTCTAGACACAGGCTAGACACAGTATAGACACAGGCAAGACACAGGCTAGACAAAGGCTAGACCTAAGCTAGACACAGGCTAGACACAGGATAGACACAGGCAAGTCGCATACTAGACACAGGGAAGACACAGGCAAGACACTGGCTGGAAACAGGCAATACACAAGCTAGACACAGGATAGACACAGGCTAGACACAGGCTAGACACAGGCTAGACACAGGCTTGACACAGGCTAGACACAGGCTAGAGACAACCTAGACACAGGCTAGACACAGGCTAGACACAGGCTAGACACAAGCTAGACACAGGCTAGACACAGGCTAGACACAAGCTAGACACTGGCTGGATACAGGCTAGACACAGGTAAGACACAGGCTAGACACAAGCTATACACAGGCAAGACAAATACTAGACACAGGCAAGACACAGGCTAGAGACTAGACACAGGCTAGACACAGGATAGACACAGGATAGACACAGGCAAGTCACATACTAGACACAGGCAAGACACAGGCAAGACACTGGCTAGACACAGGCAAGACACAGGCAAGACAGACTAGACACAGGGTAGACACAGGCTAGACACAGGCTAGATACAAGCTAGACACAGGCTAGACACAAGCTAGACACAGGCTAGACACAGGCTAGACACAGGCTAGACACAGGCTAGACACAGGCTAGACACAGGCTAGACACAAGCTAGACACAGGCTAGACACAGGCTAGACACAAGCTAGACACAGGCTGGATACAGGCTAGACACAGGGAAGACACAGGCTAGACACAGGCTAGACAAATACTAGACACAGGCAAGACACAGGCTAGACAGGCTAGACCTAGGCTAGACACAGGCTAGACACAGGATAGTCACAGGCAGGTCACATACTAGACACAGGCAAGACACAGGCTAGACCTAGGCTAGACACAAGCAACCCACAGGCTAGAAAGAGGCTAGACACAGGCTAGGCACAGGCTAGACACAGGCTAGAAACAAGCTAGACACAGGCTAGACACAGGCTAGATACAAGCTAGACTTAGGCTAGACACAGGCTAGACACAGGCTAGACATAGGCTAGACACAGGCTAGACACAGGCTAGACACAGGCTAGACACAAGGTAGACACAGGCTAGACACAGGCTAGACACAGGCTAGACACAGGCTAGACACAGGCAAGACACAGGCTAGACACAGGCTAGACACAGGCTAGACAAAGGCTAGACTCAAGCAAGACACAGGCTAGACACAAGCTAGACACAGGCTAGACAAATACTAGACACAGGCAAGACACAGGCTAGACACAGGCTAGACCTAGGCTAGACACAGGCTAGACAGAGGCTAGAAAGAGGCTAGACAGAGGCTAGGCACAGCCAAGACACAGGCAAGACACTGGCTAGACACAGGCTAGACACAGGCTAGACAGAGGCTAGACACAAGCTAGACACAGGCTAGACACAGGCTAGACACAGCCTAGACACAGGCTAGACACAGGCTAGAAACAGGCTAGACACAGGCTAGACACAAGCTTGGTACAGGCTAGACACAGGCTAGACACAGGCCAGACATAGGCTAGACACAGGCTAGACAGAGGCTAGACACAAGCTAGACTCAGGCTAGACACAGGCTAGACACCGGCTAGACACAGGCTAGACACAGGATAGACACAGGCTAGACACAGGATAGACACAGGCTAGACACAAGCAAGACACAGGCTAGACACAGGCTAGACACAGGCTAGACACAGGCTAGAAACAAGGTAGACACAGGCTAGACTCAGGCTAGACACAGGCTAGACACAGGCTAGACACAGGCTAGACACAGGCTAGACACAGGATAGACACAGGCTAGACATATACTAGACACAGGCAAGACACAGGCTAGACACAGGCTAGACCTAGGCTAGACACACGCTAGAAAGAGGCAAGACACAGGCTAGGCACAGGAAAGACACAGGCAAGACACTAGCTAGACACTGGCTAGACAGAGGCTAGACACAAGCTAGACACAGGCTAGACACAGGCTAGACACAGGCTAGACACAGGCTAGAAACAAGGTAGACACAGGCTAGACTCAGGCTAGACACAGGCTAGACACAGGCTAGACACAGGCTAGACACAGGATAGACACAGGCTAGACATATACTAGACACAAGCAAGACACAGGCTAGACACAGGCTAGACCTAGGCTAGACACAGGCTAGACACAGGCTAGAAAGAGGCTAGACACAGGCTAGGCACAGGCAAGACACAGGCAAGACACTGGCTAGACACAGGCTAGACACAGGCTAGACAGAGGCTAGACACAAGTTAGACACAGGCTAGACACAGGCTAGACACAGGCTAGACACAGGCTAGACACAGGCTAGACACAGGCTAGACACAGGCTAGACACAGGCTAGACACAGGCTAGACACAAGCTAGACACAGGCTAGACACAGGCTAGACAAATACTAGACACAGGATAGACACAGGCTAGACACAAGCAAGACACAGGCTAGACACAAGCTAGACACAGGCAAGACACAGGCTAGACAAAGGCTAGACACAGGCTAGACCTAGGCTAGACACAGGAAAGACACATACTAGACACAGTCAAGACAAAGGCTAGACAGAGGTAAGACTCAGGCTAGACACAGGCTAGACACAGGCTTAACACATGATAGAAACAGGCTAGACACAGGCTAGACACAGGCTAGACACAAGCTAGACACAGGCTAGACACAAGCTAGACACAGGCAAGACACAGGCTAGACACAGGCTAGACCCAGCCTAGACACAAGCAAGACACAGGGTGGATACAGGCTAGACACAGGCAAGACACAGGCTAGACACAAGCTAGACACAGACTAGACACAGTATAGACACAGGCAAGTCACATACTAGACACAGGCAACACACAGGCAAGACACAGGCAAGACACTGGCAAGACACAGGCTAGACCTAGGCTAGACACAGGCTAGACACAGGCTAGGCACAGGCAAGACACAGGCCAGACACTGGCTAGACACAGGCTAGGCACAGGCAAGGCACAGGCATGGCACTGGCAAGACACAGGCAAGACACAGGCAAGACAGACTAGACACAGGGTAGACACAGGCTAGACACAGGCTAGATACAAGCTAGACACAGGCTAGACACAAGCTAGACACAGGCTAGACACAGGCTAGACACAGGCTAGACACAGGCTAGACACAGGCTAGACACAGGCTAGACACAAGCTAGACACAGGCTAGACACAGGCTAGACACAAGCTAGACACAGGCTGGATACAGGCTAGACACAGGGAAGACACAGGCTAGACACAGGCTAGACAAATACTAGACACAGGCAAGACACAGGCTAGACAGGCTAGACCTAGGCTAGACACAGGCTAGACACAGGATAGTCACAGGCAAGTCACATACTAGACACAGGCAAGACACAGGCTAGACCTAGGCTAGACACAAGCAACCCACAGGCTAGAAAGAGGCTAGACACAGGCTAGGCACAGGCTAGACACAGGCTAGAAACAAGCTAGACACAGGCTAGACACAGGCTAGATACAAGCTAGACTTAGGCTAGACACAGGCTAGACACAGGCTAGACATAGGCTAGACACAGGCTAGACACAGGCTAGACACAGGCTAGACACAAGGTAGACACAGGCTAGACACAGGCTAGACACAGGCTAGACACAGGCTAGACACAGGCAAGACACAGGCTAGACACAGGCTAGACACAGGCTAGACACAGGCTAGACTCAAGCAAGACACAGGCTAGACACAAGCTAGACACAGGCTAGACAAATACTAGACACAGGCAAGACACAGGCTAGACACAGGCTAGACCTAGGCTAGACACAGGCTAGACAGAGGCTAGAAAGAGGCTAGACAGAGGCTAGGCACAGCCAAGACACAGGCAAGACACTGGCTAGACACAGGCTAGACACAGGCTAGACAGAGGCTAGACACAAGCTAGACACAGGCTAGACACAGGCTAGACACAGCCTAGACACAGGCTAGACACAGGCTAGAAACAGGCTAGACACAGGCTAGACACAAGCTTGGTACAGGCTAGACACAGGCTAGACACAGGCCAGACATAGGCTAGACACAGGCTAGACAGAGGCTAGACACAAGCTAGACTCAGGCTAGACACAGGCTAGACACCGGCTAGACACAGGCTAGACACAGGCTAGACACAGGATAGACACAGGCTAGACACAGGATAGACACAGGCTAGACACAAGCAAGACACAGGCTAGACACAGGCTAGACACAGGCTAGACACAGGCTAGAAACAAGGTAGACACAGGCTAGACTCAGGCTAGACACAGGCTAGACACAGGCTAGACACAGGCTAGACACAGGATAGACACAGGCTAGACATATACTAGACACAGGCAAGACACAGGCTAGACACAGGCTAGACCTAGGCTAGACACACGCTAGAAAGAGGCAAGACACAGGCTAGGCACAGGAAAGACACAGGCAAGACACTAGCTAGACACAGGCTAGACAGAGGCTAGACACAAGCTAGACACAGGCTAGACACAGGCTAGACACAGGCTAGACACAGGCTAGAAACAAGGTAGACACAGGCTAGACTCAGGCTAGACACAGGCTAGACACAGGCTAGACACAGGCTAGACACAGGATAGACACAGGCTAGACATATACTAGACACAAGCAAGACACAGGCTAGACACAGGCTAGACCTAGGCTAGACACAGGCTAGACACAGGCTAGAAAGAGGCTAGACACAGGCTAGGCACAGGCAAGACACAGGCAAGACACTGGCTAGACACAGGCTAGACACAGGCTAGACAGAGGCTAGACACAAGTTAGACACAGGCTAGACACAGGCTAGACACAGGCTAGACACAGGCTAGACACAGGCTAGACACAGGCTGGACACAGGCTAGACACAGGCTAGACACAGGCTAGACACAGGCTAGACACAAGCTAGACACAGGCTAGACACAGGCTAGACAAATACTAGACACAGGATAGACACAGGCTAGACACAAGCAAGACACAGGCTAGACACAAGCTAGACACAGGCAAGACACAGGCTAGACAAAGGCTAGACACAGGCTAGACCTAGGCTAGACACAGGAAAGACACATACTAGACACAGTCAAGACAAAGGCTAGACAGAGGTAAGACTCAGACTAGACACAGGCTAGACACAGGCTTAACACATGATAGAAACAGGCTAGACACAGGCTAGACACAGGCTAGACACAAGCTAGACACAGGCTAGACACAAGCTAGACACAGGCAAGACACAGGCTAGACACAGGCTAGACCCAGCCTAGACACAAGCAAGACACAGGGTGGATACAGGCTAGACACAGGCAAGACACAGGCTAGACACAAGCTAGACACAGACTAGACACAGTATAGACACAGGCAAGTCACATACTAGACACAGGCAACACACAGGCAAGACACAGGCAAGACACTGGCAAGACACAGGCTAGACCTAGGCTAGACACAGGCTAGACACAGGCTAGGCACAGGCAAGACACAGGCCAGACACTGGCTAGACACAGGCTAGGCACAGGCAAGGCACAGGCATGGCACTGGCAAGACACTGGCTAGACACAGGCTAGACACAGGCTAGACAGAGGCTAGACAGAGGCTAGACACAAGCTAGACACAGGCTAGACACAGGCTAGACACAGGCTAGACACAGGCTAGACACAGGCTAGACACAGGCTAGACACAGGCTAGACACAAGGTAGACACAAGGTAGACACAGGCTAGACTAAGGCTAGACACAGGCTAGACACAGGCTAGACACAGGCTAGACAGAGGCTACACACGCTAGACACAGGCTAGACACAGGCTAGACAGAGGATAGACACAGGCTAGACACAGGATAGACACAGGCTAGACACAAGCAAGACTCAGGCTAAACACAAGCTAGACACAGGCTAGACAAATACTAGACACAGGCAAGACACAGGCTAGACACAGGCTAGACCTAGGCTAGACACAGGCTAGACACAGGCTAGAAAGAGGCTAGACACAGGCTAGGCACAGGCAAGACACAGGCAAGACACTGGCTAGACACAGGATAGACACAGGCTAGACACAGGCTAGACACAGGCTAGACAGAGGCTAGACACAAGCTAGACACAGGCTAGACACATACTAGACACAGGCAAGTCACAAACTAGACACAGGCAAGACACAGGCAAGACGCTGGCTAGACACAGGCTAAACACATGATAGAAACAGGCTAGACAAATGCTAGACACAGGCTAGACACAAGCTAGACACAGGCTAGACACAAGCTAGACACAGGCTAGACACAGGCTAGACACAGGCTAGACACAGGCTAGACACAGGCTAGACACAGGCTAGACCCAGCCTAGACACAAGCTAGACAAAGACTAGACACAGTATAGACACAGGCAAGTCACATACTAGACACTGGCAACACACAGGCAAGACACAGGCAAGACACAGGCAAGACACTGGTAAGACACAGGCTAGACCTAGGCTAGACACAGGCTAGACACAGGCTAGGCACTGGCAAGACACAGGCAAGACACTGGCTAGACACAGGCTAGGCACAGGCAAGACACAGGCAAGACACTGGCTAGACACTGGCTAGACACAGGCTAGACAGAGGCTAGACACAAGCTAGACACAAGCTAGACACAGGCTAGACACAGGCTAGACACAGGCTAGACACAGGCTAGACACAGGCTAGACACAGGCTAGACACAAGGTAGACACAAGGTAGACACAGGCTAGACTAAGGCTAGACACAGGCTAGACACAGGCTAGACACAGGCTAGACAGAGGCTAGACACACGCTAGACACAGGCTAGACACAGGATAGACACAGGATAGACACAGGCTAGACACAAGCAAGACTCAGGCTAGACACAAGCTAGACACAGGCTAGACAAATACTAGACACAGGCAAGACACAGGCTAGACACAGGCTAGACCTAGGCTAGACACAGGCTAGAAAGAGGCTAGACACAGGCTAGACACAGGCAAGACACAGGCAAGACACTGGCTAGACACAGGCTAGACACAGGCTAGACACATGCTAGACACAGGCTAGACAGAGGCTAGACACAAGCTAGACACAGGCTAGACACAGTATAGACACAGGCAAGTCACAAACTAGACAAAGGCAAGACACAGGCAAGACACTGGCTAGACACAGGCAAGACACAGGCAAGACACTGGTTAGACACAGGCTAGACACAGGCTAGACACAGGCTAGACACAGGCTAGACACATGCTAGACACAGGCTTGACACAGGCTAGAAAGAGGCTAGACACAGGCTAGGCACAGGCTAGACACAGGTTAGACACAGGAAAGACACATACTAGACACAGTCAAGACAAAGGCTAGACAGAGGCAAGACCCAGGCTAGACACAGGCTAAACACATGATAGAAACAGGATAGACACAGGCTAGACACAAGCTAGACACAGGCTAGACACAAGCTAGACACAGGCTAGACACAGGCTAGACACAGGCTAGACACAAGCTAGACACAGGGTGGATACAGGCTAGACACAGGCAAGACACAGGCTAGACACAAGCTGGACACAGGCTAGACACAGTATAGACACAGGCAAGTCACATACTAGACACAGGCAACACACAGGCAAGACACAGGCAAGTCACATACTAGACACAGGCAACACACAGGCAAGACACAGACAAGACAAAGGCAAGACACTGGCTAGACACAGGCTAGACACAGGCTAGACACAGGCTAGACACAAACTAGACACAGGCTGGACACAAGGTAGACACAAGGTAGACACAGGCTAGACATAAGCTAGACACAGTCTAGACACAGGCTAGACACAGGCTAGACACAGGCTGGATACAGGCTAGACACAGGCTGGATACAGGCTAGACACAGGCAAGACACAGGCAAGACACAGGCTAGATACAAGCTAGACACAGGTTAGACAAATTCTAGACACAGGCAAAACACAGGCTAGACACAGGCTAGACCTAGGCTAGACACAGGCTAGACACAGGCTAGAAAGAGGCTAGACACAGGCTAGGCACAAGCAAGACACAGGCTAGACACAGGCTAGAAAGAGGCTAGACACAGGCTAGGCACAAGCAAGACACAGGCAAGACACTGGCTAGACACAGGCTAGACACAGGCTAGACAGAGGCTAGACACAAGCTAGACACAGGCTAGACACAGGCTAGACACAGGCTAGACACAGGCTAGACACAAGCTAGACACAGGGTGGATACAGGCTAGACACAGGCAAGACACAGGCTAGACACAAGCTAGACACAGGCTAGACACAGTATAGACACAGGCAAGTCACATACTAGACACAGGCAACACACAGGCAAGAAACAGGCAAGACACAGAAAAGACACAGGCAAGACACTGGCTAGACACAGGCTAGACACAGGCTAGACACAGGCTAGACACAAGCTAGACACAAACTAGACACAGGCTAGACACAGGCTAGACACAGGCTAGACACAGTCAAGACAAAGGCTAGACAGAGGCAAGACCCAGGCTAGACACAGGCTAAACACATGATAGAAACAGGCTAGACACAGGCTAGACACAAGCTAGACACAGGCTAGACACAAGCTAGACACAGGCTAGACACAGGCTAGACACAGGCTAGACACAAGCTAGACACAGGGTGGATACAGGCTAGACACAGGCAAGACACAGGCTTGACACAAGCTTGACACAGGCTAGACACAGTATAGACACAGGCAAGTCACATACTAGACACAGGCAACACACAGGCAAGACACAGGCAAGACACAGACAAGACACAGGCAAGACACTGGCTAGACACAGGCTAGACACAGGCTAGACACAAGCTAGACACAAGCTAGACACAAACTAGACACAGGCTAGACACAGGCTAGACACAGGCTAGACACAGGCTAGACACAGGCTAGACACAGGCTAGACACAGGCTAGACACAGGCTTGACACAAGGTAGACACAAGGTAGACACAAGGTAGACACAGGCTAGACATAAGCTAGACACAGGCCAGACACAGGCTAGACACAGGCTAGACACAGGCTGGATACAGGCTAGACACAGGCTGGATACAGGCTAGACACAGGCTAGACACAGGCTAGAAAGAGGCTAGACACAGGCTAGGCACAGGCAAGACACAGGCAAGACACTGGCTAGACACTGGCTAGACACAGGCTAGACACAGGCTAGACACAAGCTAGACACAAGCTAGACACAAACTAGACACAGGCTAGACACAGGCTAGACACAGGCTAGACACAGGCTAGACACAGGCTAGACACAGGCTAGACACAGGCTTGACACAAGGTAGACACAAGGTAGACACAAGGTAGACACAGGCTAGACATAAGCTAGACACAGGCCAGACACAGGCTAGACACAGGCTAGACACAGGCTGGATACAGGCTAGACACAGGCTGGATACAGGCTAGACACAGGCAAGACACAGGCAAGAGACAGGCTAGATACAAGCTAGACACAGGTTAGACAAATTCTAGACACAGGCAAAACACAGGCTAGACACAGGCTAGACCTAGGCTAGACACAGGCTAGACACAGGCTAGAAAGAGGCTAGACACAGGCTAGGCACAGGCAAGACACAGGCAAGACACTGGCTAGACACAGGCTAGACACAGGCTAGACAGAGGCTAGACACAAGCTAGACACAGGCTAGACACAGGCTAGACACAGGCTAGACACAGGCTAGACACAGGATAGGCACAGGCAAGACACATACTAAACACAGGCTAGACACAGGCTAGAAAGAGGCTAGACACAGGCTGGGCACAGGCTAGACACAAGCTAGACACAAGCTAGACACAGGCTAGACTCAGGCTAGACGCAGTATAGACACATGCAAGTCACAGGCTAAACACAGGATAGACACAGGCTAGACACAGGCTAGACACAGGCTAGACACAAGCTAGACACAGGCTAGACACAGGCTAGACACAGGCTAGACACAGGCTGGACACAAGCTAGACACAGGGTGCATACAGGCTAGACACAGGCAAGATACAGGCTAGACACAAGCTAGACACAGGCTAGACACAGGCTAGACACAGTATAGACACTGGCAAGTCACATACTAGACACAGACAAGACACAGGCAAGACACTGGCTAGACACAGGTAAGACACAGGCAAGACACTGGCTAGACACAGGCTAGACACAAGGTGGACTCAGGCTAGACTCAGGCTAGACACAGGCTAGACACAGGCTAGACACAGGCTAGACACAGGCTAGACACAGGCTAGACACAGGCTAGACACAGGCAAGACACATACTAGAAACAGGCAAGACACTGGCTAGACACAGGGAAGACACAGGGAAGACACAGGGAAGACACAGGCAAGAAACAGGCTAGACACAGGCTAGACACAGGCTAGACACAGGCTAGACACAGGCTAGACACAAGCTAGACACAGGCTAGACACAGGCTAGACACAGCCTAGACACAGGCTAGACACAAGCTAGACACAGTCTAGACACAGGCTAGACACAGGCTGGATACAGGCTAGACACAGGCAAGACACAGGCAAGACACAGGCTAGATACAAGCTAGACACAGGTTAGACAAATTCTAGACACAGGCAAAACACAGGCTAGACACAGGCTAGACCTAGGCTAGACACAGGCTAGACACAGGCTAGAAAGAGGTTAGACACAGGCTAGGCACAAGCAAGACACAGGCAAGACACTGGCTAGACACAGGCTAGACACAGGCTAGACAGAGGCTAGACACAAGCTAGACACAGGCTAGACACAGGCTAGACACAGGCTAGACACAAGCTAGACACAGGGTGGATACAGGCTAGACACTGGCAAGACACAGGCTAGACACAAGCTAGACACAGGCTAGACACAGTATAGACACAGGCAAGTCACATACTAGACACAGGCAACACACAGGCAAGAAACAGGCAAGACACAGAAAAGACACAGGCAAGACACTGGCTAGACACAGGCTAGACACAGGCTAGACACAGGCTAGACACAGGCTAGACACAAGCTAGACACAAACTAGACACAGGCTAGACACAGGCTAGACACAGGCTAGACACAGGCTAGACACAGGCTAGACACAGTCAAGACAAAGGCTAGACAGAGGCTAGACACAGGCTAGACACAGGCAAGACACATACTAGAAACAGGCAAGACACTGGCTAGACACAGGGAAGACACAGGGAAGACACAGGGAAGACACAGGCAAGAAACAGGCTAGACACAGGATAGACACAGGCTAGACACAGGCTAGACACAGTCTTGACACAGGCTAGACACAGGCTGGATACAGGCTAGACACAGGCAAGACACAGGCAAGACACAGGCTAGATACAAGCTAGACACAGGTTAGACACAGGCTAGACACAGGCTAGACACAGGCTAGACACAGTCAAGACAAAGGCTAGACAGAGGCAAGACCCAGGCTAGACACAGGCTAAACACATGATAGAAACAGGCTAGACACAGGCTAGACACAAGCTAGACACAGGCTAGACACAAGCTAGACACAGGCTAGACACAGGCTAGACACAGGCTAGACACAAGCTAGACACAGGGTGGATACAGGCTAGACACAGGCAAGACACAGGCTTGACACAAGCTTGACACAGGCTAGACACAGTATAGACACAGGCAAGTCACATACTAGACACAGGCAACACACAGGCAAGACACAGGCAAGACACAGACAAGACACAGGCAAGACACTGGCTAGACACAGGCTAGACACAGGCTAGACACAAGCTAGACACAAGCTAGACACAAACTAGACACAGGCTAGACACAGGCTAGACACAGGCTAGACACAGGCTAAACACAGGCTAGACACAGGCTAGACACAGACTAGACACAGGCTAGACACAGGCTAGACACAGGCTAGACACAGGCTAGACACAGGCTTGACACAAGGTAGACACAAGGTAGACACAAGGTAGACACAGGCTAGACATAAGCTAGACACAAGCTAGACACAGGCTAGACTCAGGCTAGACGCAGTATAGACACATGCAAGTCACAGGCTAAACACAGGATAGACACAGGCTAGACACAGGCTAGACACAGGCTAGACACAAGCTAGACACAGGCTAGACACAGGCTAGACACAGGCTAGACACAGGCTGGACACAAGCTAGACACAGGGTGCATACAGGCTAGACACAGGCAAGATACAGGCTAGACACAAGCTAGACACAGGCTAGACACAGGCTAGACACAGTATAGACACTGGCAAGTCACATACTAGACACAGACAAGACACAGGCAAGACACTGGCTAGACACAGGTAAGACACAGGCAAGACACTGGCTAGACACAGGCTAGACACAAGGTGGACTCAGGCTAGACTCAGGCTAGACACAGGCTAGACACAGGCTAGACACAGGCTAGACACAGGCTAGACACAGGCTAGACACAGGCAAGACACATACTAGAAACAGGCAAGACACTGGCTAGACACAGGGAAGACACAGGCTAGACACAGGCTGGATACAGGCTAGACACAGGCAAGACACAGGCAAGACACAGGCTAGATACAAGCTAGACACAGGTTAGACAAATTCTAGACACAGGCAAAACACAGGCTAGACACAGGCTAGACCTAGGCTAGACACAGGCTAGACACAGGCTAGACACAGGCTAGACACAGGCTAGACACAAGCTAGACACAGGCTAGACACAGGCTGGATACAGGCTAGACACAGGCAAGACACAGGCAAGACACAGGCTAGATACAAGCTAGACACAGGTTAGACAAATTCTAGACACAGGCAAAACACAGGCTAGACACAGGCTAGACCTAGGCTAGACACAGGCTAGACACAGGCTAGAAAGAGGCTAGACACAGGCTAGGCACAAGCAAGACACAGGCAAGACACTGGCTAGACACAGGCTAGACACAGGCTAGACAGAGGCTAGACACAAGCTAGACACAGGCTAGACACAGGCTAGACACAGGCTAGACACAAGCTAGACACAGGGTGGATACAGGCTAGACACTGGCAAGACACAGGCTAGACACAAGCTAGACACAGGCTAGACACAGTATAGACACAGGCAAGTCACATACTAGACACAGGCAACACACAGGCAAGAAACAGGCAAGACACAGAAAAGACACAGGCAAGACACTGGCTAGACACAGGCTAGACACAGGCTAGACACAGGCTAGACACAAGCTAGACACAAACTAGACACAGGCTAGACACAGGCTAGACACAGGCTAGACACAGGCTAGACACAGGCTAGACACAGGCTAGACACAGTCAAGACAAAGGCTAGACAGAGGCAAGACCCAGGCTAGACACAGGCTAAACACATGATAGAAACAGGCTAGACACAGGCTAGACACAAGCTAGACACAGGCTAGACACAAGCTAGACACAGGCTAGACACAGGCTAGACACAGGCTAGACACAAGCTAGACACAGGGTGGATACAGGCTAGACACAGGCAAGACACAGGCTTGACACAAGCTTGACACAGGCTAGACACAGTATAGACACAGGCAAGTCACATACTAGACACAGGCAACACACAGGCAAGACACAGGCAAGACACAGACAAGACACAGGCAAGACACTGGCTAGACACAGGCTAGACACAGGCTAGACACAAGCTAGACACAAGCTAGACACAAACTAGACACAGGCTAGACACAGGCTAGACACAGGCTAGACACAGGCTAGACACAGGCTAGACACAGGCTAGACACAGGCTAGACACAGGCTAGACACAGGCTAGACACAGGCTTGACACAAGGTAGACACAAGGTAGACACAAGGTAGACACAGGCTAGACATAAGCTAGACACAGGCCAGACACAGGCTAGACACAGGCTAGACACAGGCTGGATACAGGCTAGACACAGGCTGGATACAGGCTAGACACAGGCTAGACACAGGCAAGAGACAGGCTAAATACAAGCTAGACACAGGTTAGACAAATTCTAGACACAGGCAAAACACAGGCTAGACACAGGCTAGACCTAGGCTAGACACAGGCTAGACACAGGCTAGAAAGAGGCTAGACACAGGCTAGGCACAGGCAAGACACAGGCAAGACACTGGCTAGACACAGGCTAGACACAGGCTAGACAGAGGCTAGACACAAGCTAGACACAGGCTAGACACAGGCTAGACACAGGCTAGACACAGGCTAGACACAGGCTAGACACAGGATAGGCACAGGCAAGACACATACTAAACACAGGCTAGACACAGGCTAGAAAGAGGCTAGACACAGGCTAGGCATAGGCTAGACACAAGCTAGACACAAGCTAGACACAGGCTAGACTCAGGCTAGACGCAGTATAGACACATGCAAGTCACAGGCTAAACACAGGATAGACACAGGCTAGACACAGGCTAGACACAGGCTAGACACAAGCTAGACACAGGCTAGACACAGGCTAGACACAGGCTAGACACAGGCTGGACACAAGCTAGACACAGGGTGCATACAGGCTAGACACAGGCAAGATACAGGCTAGACACAAGCTAGACACAGGCTAGACACAGGCTAGACACAGTATAGACACTGGCAAGTCACATACTAGACACAGACAAGACACAGGCAAGACACTGGCTAGACACAGGCAAGACACAGGCACGACACTGGCTAGACACAGGCTAGACACAAGGTGGACTCAGGCTAGACTCAGGCTAGACACAGGCTAGACACAGGCTAGACACAGGCTAGACACAGGCTAGACACAGGCTAGACACAGGCTAGACACAGGCTAGACACAGGCTAGACACAGGCTAGACACAGGCTAGACACAGGCAAGACACATACTAGAAACAGGCAAGACACTGGCTAGACACAGGGAAGACACAGGGAAGACACAGGCAAGAAACAGGCTAGACACAGGATAGACACAGGCTAGACACAGGCTAGACACAGGCTAGACACAAGCTAGACACGGGCTAGATACAGGCTAGACACAGCCTAGACACAGGCTAGACACAAGCTAGACACAGGCTAGACACAGGCTAGACACAGGCTAGACGCAGGCTGGATACATGCTAGACACAGGCAAGACACAGGCTAGACACAAAATAGACACAGTCTAGACACAGGCTAGACACAGGATAGACACAGGCTAGACACAGGCTAGACACAGCCTAGACACTGCCTAGACACAGGCTAGACACAAGCTAGACACAGGCTAGACAAAGGCTAGACCTAAGCTAGACACAGGCTAGACACAGGCAAGTCACATACTAGACACAGGCAACACACAGGCAAGAAACAGGCAAGACACAGAAAAGACACAGGCAAGACACTGGCTAGACACAGGCTAGACACAGGCTAGACACAGGCTAGACACAAGCTAGACACAAACTAGACACAGGCTAGACACAGGCTAGACACAGGCTAGACACAGTCAAGACAAAGGCTAGACAGAGGCAAGACCCAGGCTAGACACAGGCTAAACACATGATAGAAACAGGCTAGACACAGGCTAGACACAAGCTAGACACAGGCTAGACACAAGCTAGACACAGGCTAGACACAGGCTAGACACAGGCTAGACACAAGCTAGACACAGGGTGGATACAGGCTAGACACAGGCAAGACACAGGCTTGACACAAGCTTGACACAGGCTAGACACAGTATAGATACAGGCAAGTCACATACTAGACACAGGCAACACACAGGCAAGACACAGGCAAGACACAGACAAGACACAGGCAAGAAACTGGCTAGACACAGGCTAGACACAGGCTAGACACAAGCTAGACACAAGCTAGACACAAACTAGACACAGGCTAGACACTGGCTAGACACAGGCTAGACAGAGGCTAGACACAAGCTAGACACAGGCTAGACACAGGCTAGACACAGGCTAGACACAGGCTAGACACAGGCTAGACACAGGATAGGCACAGGCAAGACACATACTAAACACAGGCTAGACACAGGCTAGAAAGAGGCTAGACACAGGCTAGGCACAGGCTAGACACAAGCTAGACACAAGCTAGACACAGGCTAGACTCAGGCTAGACGCAGTATAGACACATGCAAGTCACAGGCTAAACACAGGATAGACACAGGCTAGACACAGGCTAGACACAGGCTAGACACAAGCTAGACACAGGCTAGACACAGGCTAGACACAGGCTAGACACAGGCTGGACACAAGCTAGACACAGGGTGCATACAGGCTAGACACAGGCAAGACACAGGCAAGACACAGGCTAGATACAAGCTAGACACAGGTTAGACAAATTCTAGACACAGGCAAAACACAGGCTAGACACAGGCTAGACCTAGGCTAGACACAGGCTAGACACAGGCTAGAAAGAGGCTAGACACAGGCTAGGCACAAGCAAGACACAGGCAAGACACTGGCTAGACACAGGCTAGACACAGGCTAGACAGAGGCTAGACACAGGCTAGACACAGGCTAGACACAGGCTAGACACAGGCTAGACACAAGCTAGACACAGGGTGGATACAGGCTAGACACTGGCAAGACACAGGCTAGACACAAGCTAGACACAGGCTAGACACAGTATAGACACAGGCAAGTCACATACTAGACACAGGCAACACACAGGCAAGAAACAGGCAAGACACAGAAAAGACACAGGCAAGACACTGGCTAGACACAGGCTAGACACAGGCAAGACACAGGCTAGACACAAGCTAGACACAAACTAGACACAGGCTAGACACAGGCTAGACACAGGCTAGACACAGGCTAGACACAGTCAAGACAAAGGCTAGACAGAGGCAAGACCCAGGCTAGACACAGGCTAAACACATGATAGAAACAGGCTAGACACAGGCTAGACACAAGCTAGACACAGGCTAGACACAAGCTAGACACAGGCTAGACACAGGCTAGACACAGGCTAGACACAAGCTAGACACATGGTGGATACAGGCTAGACACAGGCAAGACACAGGCTTGACACAAGCTTGACACAGGCTAGACACAGTATAGACACAGGCAAGTCACATACTAGACACAGGCAACACACAGGCAAGACACAGGCAAGACACAGACAAGACACAGGCAAGACATTGGCTAGACACAGGCTAGACACAGGCTAGACACAAGCTAGACACAAGCTAGACACAAACTAGACACAGGCTAGACACAGGCTAGACACAGGCTAGACACAGGCTAGACACAGGCTAGACACAGGCTAGACACAGGCTAGACACAGGCTAGACACAGGCTAGACACAGGCTAGACACAGGCTAGACACAGGCTTGACACAAGGTAGACACAAGGTAGACACAAGGTAGACACAGGCTAGACATAAGCTAGACACAGGCCAGACACAGGCTAGACACAGGCTAGACACAGGCTGGATACAGGCTAGACACAGGCTGGATACAGGCTAGACACAGGCAAGACACAGGCAAGAGACAGGCTAAATACAAGCTAGACACAGGTTAGACAAATTCTAGACACAGGCAAAACACAGGCTAGACACAGGCTAGACCTAGGCTAGACACAGGCTAGACACAGGCTAGAAAGAGGCTAGACACAGGCTAGGCACAGGCAAGACACAGGCAAGACACTGGCTAGACACAGGCTAGACACAGGCTAGACAGAGGCTAGACACAAGCTAGACACAGGCTAGACACAGGCTAGACACAGGCTAGACACAGGCTAGACACAGGATAGGCACAGGCAAGACACATACTAAACACAGGCTAGACACAGGCTAGAAAGAGGATAGACACAGGCTAGGCACAGGCTAGACACAAGCTAGACACAAGCTAGACACAGGCTAGACTCAGGCTAGACGCAGTATAGACACATGCAAGTCACAGGCTAAACACAGGATAGACACAGGCTAGACACAGGCTAGACACAGGCTAGACACAAGCTAGACACAGGCTAGACACAGGCTAGACACAGGCTAGACACAGGCTGGACACAAGCTAGACACAGGCTAGACACAGGCTAGACACAGGCTAGACACAGGCTTGACACAAGGTAGACACAAGGTAGACACAAGGTAGACACAGGCTAGACATAAGCTAGACACAGGCCAGACACAGGCTAGACACAGGCTAGACACAGGCTAGACACAAGCTAGACACAGGCTAGACACAGGCTAGACACAGGCTAGACACAGGCTGGACACAAGCTAGACACAGGGTGCATACAGGCTAGACACAGGCAAGATACAGGCTAGACACAAGCTAGACACAGGCTAGACACAGGCTAGACACAGTATAGACACTGGCAAGTCACATACTAGACACAGACAAGACACAGGCAAGACACTGGCTAGACACAGGCAAGACACAGGCAAGACACTGGCTAGACACAGGCTAGACACAAGGTGGACTCAGGCTAGACTCAGGCTAGACACAGGCTAGACACAGGCTAGACACAGGCTAGACACAGGCTAGACACAGGCTAGACACAGGCTAGACACAGGCTAGACACAGGCAAGACACATACTAGAAACAGGCAAGACACTGGCTAGACACAGGGAAGACACAGGGAAGACACAGGCAAGAAACAGGCTAGACACAGGATAGACACAGGCTAGACACAGGCTAGACACAGGCTAGACACAAGCTAGACACGGGCTAGATACAGGCTAGACACAGCCTAGACACAGGCTAGACACAAGCTAGACACAGGCTAGACACAGGCTAGACACAGGCTAGACGCAGGCTGGATACATGCTAGACACAGGCAAGACACAGGCTAGACACTAAATAGACACAGTCTAGATACAGGCTAGACACAGGATAGACACAGGCTAGACACAGGCTAGACACAGCCTAGACACTGCCTAGACACAGGCTAGACACAAGCTAGACACAGGCTAGACAAAGGCTAGACCTAAGCTAGACACAGGCTAGACACAGGCAAGTCACATACTAGACACAGGCAACACACAGGCAAGAAACAGGCAAGACACAGAAAAGACACAGGCAAGACACTGGCTAGACACAGGCTAGACACAGGCTAGACACAGGCTAGACACAAGCTAGACACAAACTAGACACAGGCTAGACACAGGCTAGACACAGGCTAGACACAGTCAAGACAAAGGCTAGACAGAGGCAAGACCCAGGCTAGACACAGGCTAAACACATGATAGAAACAGGCTAGACACAGGCTAGACACAAGCTAGACACAGGCTAGACACAAGCTAGACACAGGCTAGACACAGGCTAGACACAGGCTAGACACAAGCTAGACACAGGGTGGATACAGGCTAGACACAGGCAAGACACAGGCTTGACACAAGCTTGACACAGGCTAGACACAGTATAGATACAGGCAAGTCACATACTAGACACAGGCAACACACAGGCAAGACACAGGCAAGACACAGACAAGACACAGGCAAGACACTGGCTAGACACAGGCTAGACACAGGCTAGACACAAGCTAGACACAAGCTAGACACAAACTAGACACAGGCTAGACACTGGCTAGACACAGGCTAGACAGAGGCTAGACACAAGCTAGACACAGGCTAGACACAGGCTAGACACAGGCTAGACACAGGCTAGACACAGGCTAGACACAGGATCGGCACAGGCAAGACACATACTAAACACAGGCTAGACACAGGCTAGAAAGAGGCTAGACACAGGCTAGGCACAGGCTAGACACAAGCTAGACACAAGCTAGACACAGGCTAGACTCAGGCTAGACGCAGTATAGACACATGCAAGTCACAGGCTAAACACAGGATAGACACAGGCTAGACACAGGCTAGACACAGGCTAGACACAAGCTAGACACAGGCTAGACACAGGCTAGACACAGGCTAGACACAGGCTGGACACAAGCTAGACACAGGGTGCATACAGGCTAGACACAGGCAAGATACAGGCTAGACACAAGCTAGACACAGGCTAGACACAGTATAGACACTGGCTAGACACAGGCTAGACACAAGGTGGACTCAGGCTAGACTCAGGCTAGACACAGGCTACACACAGGCTAGACACAGGCTAGACACAGGCTAGACACAGGCTAGACACAGGCTAGACACAGGCAAGACACATACTAGAAACAGGCAAGACACTGGCTAGACACAGGGAAGACACAGGGTAGACACAGACAAGAAACAGGCTAGACACAGGATAGACACAGGCTAGACACAGGCTAGACACAGGCTAGACACAAGCTAGACACGGGCTAGACACAGGCTAGACACAGCCTAGACACAGGCTAGACACAAGCTAGACACAGGCTAGACACAGGCTAGACACAGGCTAGACGCAGGCTGGATACATGCTAGACACAGGCAAGACACAGGCTAGACACAAGATAGACACAGTCTAGACACAGGCTAGACACAGGATAGACACAGGCTAGACACAGGCTAGACACAGCCTAGACACAGCCTAGACACAGGCTAGACACAAGCTAGACACAGGCTAGACACAGGCTAGACACAAGCTAGACACAGGCTAGACACAGGCAAGTCACATACTAGACACAGGCAACACACAGGCAAGAAACAGGCAAGACACAGAAAGGACACAGGCAAGACACTGGCTAGACACAGGCTAGACACAGGCTAGACACAGGCTAGACACAAGCTAGACACAAACTAGACACAGGCTAGACACAGGCTAGACACAGGCTAGACACAGTCAAGACAAAGGCTAGACAGAGGCAAGACCCAGGCTAGACACAGGCTAAACACATGATAGAAACAGGCAAGACACAGGCTAGACACAAGCTAGACACAGGCTAGACACAAGCTAGACACAGGCTAGACACAGGCTAGACACAGGCTAGACACAAGATAGACACAGGGTGGATACAGGCTAGACACAGGCAAGACACAGGCTTGACACAAGCTTGACACAGGCTAGACACAGTATAGATACAGGCAAGTCACATACTAGACCTAGGGAAGACACAGGCAAGACACAGACAAGACACAGGCAAGACACTGGCTAGACACAGGCTAGACACAGGCTAGACACAAGCTAGACACAAGCTAGACACAAACTAGACACAGGCTAGACACAGGCTAGACACAGGCTAGACACAGGCTAGACACAGGCTAGACACAGGCTAGACACAGGCTAGACACAGGCTTGACACAAGGTAGACACAAGCTAGACACTGGCTAGACACAGGCTAGACACAGGCTAGACACAGGCTAGACACAGGCTAGACACAGGCTAGACACAGGCTAGGCACAGGCAAGACACAGGCAAGACACATACTAAACACAGGCTAGACACAGGCTAGAAAGAGGCTAGACACAGGCTAGACACAGGCTAGACACAGGCTAGACACAAGCTAGACACAGGCTAGACACAGGCTAGACACAGGCTAGACACAGGCTGGACACAAGCTAGACACAGGGTGCATACAGGCTAGACACAAGCTAGACACAGGCTAGACACAGGCTAGACACAGGCTAGACACAGTATAGACACTGGCAAGTCACATACTAGACACAGACAAGACACAGGCAAGACACTGGCTAGACACAGGCAAGACACAGGCAAGACACTGGCTAGACACAGGCTAGACACAAGGTGGACTCAGGCTAGACTCAGGCTAGACACAGGCTAGACACAGGCTAGACACAGGCTAGACACAGGCTAGACACAGGCTAGACACAGGCTAGACACAGGCTAGACACAGGCTAGACACAGGCAAGACACATACTAGAAACAGGCAAGACACTGGCTAGACACAGGGAAGACACAGGGAAGACACAGGCAAGAAACAGGCTAGAAACAGGATAGACACAGGCTAGACACAGGCTAGACACAGGCTAGACACAAGCTAGACACGGGCTAGACACAGGCTAGACACAGCCTAGACACAGGCTAGACACAAGCTAGACACAGGCTAGACACAGGCTAGACACAGGCTAGACGCAGGCTGGATACATGCTAGACACAGGCTAGACACAGGCTAGACACAAGATAGACACAGTCTAGACACAGGCTAGACACAGGATAGACACAGGCTAGACACAGGCAAGTCACATACTAGACACAGGCAACACACAGGCAAGAAACAGGCAAGACACAGAAAAGACACAGGCAAGACACTGGCTAGACACAGGCTAGACACAGGCTAGACACAGGCTAGACACAAGCTAGACACAAACTAGACACAGGCTAGACACAGGCTAGACACAGGCTAGACACAGGCTAGACACAGTCAAGACACAGTCAAGACAAAGGCTAGACAGAGGCAAGACCCAGGCTAGACACAGGCTAAACACATGATAGAAACAGGCTAGACACAGGCTAGACACAAGCTAGACACAGGCTAGACACAAGCTAGACACAGGCTAGACACAGGCTAGACACAGGCTAGACACAAGCTAGACACAGGGTGGATACAGGCTAGACACAGGCAAGACACAGGCTTGACACAAGCTTGACACAGGCTAGACACAGTATAGACACAGGCAAGTCACATACTAGACACAGGCAACACACAGGCAAGACACAGGCAAGACACAGACAAGACACAGGCAAGACACTGGCTAGACACAGGCTAGACACAGGCTAGACACAAGCTAGACACAAGCTAGACACAAACTAGACACAGGCTAGACACAGGCTAGACACAGGCTAGACACAGGCTAGACACAGGCTAGACACAGGCTTGACACAAGGTAGACACAAGGTAGACACAAGGTAGACACAGGCTAGACATAAGCTAGACACAGGCCAGACACAGGCTAGACACAGGCTAGACACAGGCTGGATACAGGCTAGACACAGGCTGGATACAGGCTAGACACAGGCAAGACACAGGCAAGAGACAGGCTAGATACAAGCTAGACACAGGTTAGACAAATTCTAGACACAGGCAAAACACAGGCTAGACACAGGCTAGACCTAGGCTAGACACAGGCTAGACACAGGCTAGAAAGAGGCTAGACACAGGCTAGGCACAGGCAAGACACAGGCAAGACACTGGCTAGACACAGGCTAGACACAGCCTAGACAGAGGCTAGACACAAGCTAGACACAGGCTAGACACAGGCTAGACACAGGCTAGACACAGGCTAGACACAGGCTAGACACAGGATAGGCACAGGCAAGACATATACTAAACACAGGCTAGACACAGGCTAGAAAGAGGCTAGACACAGGCTATGCACAGGCTAGACAAAAGCTAGACACAAGCTAGACACAGGCTAGACTCAGGCTAGACGCAGTATAGACACATGAAAGTCACAGGCTAAACACAGGATAGACACAGGCTAGACACAGGCTAGACACAGGCTAGACACAAGCTAGACACAGGCTAGACACAGGCTAGACACAGGCTAGACACAGGCTGGACACAAGCTAGACACAGGGTGCATACAGGCTAGACACAGGCAAGATACAGGCTAGACACAAGCTAGACACAGGCTAGACACAGGCTAGACACAGTATAGGCACTGGCAAGTCACATACTAGACACAGACAAGACACAGGCAAGACACTGGCTTGACACAGGCAAGACACAGGCAAGACACTGGCTAGACACAGGCTAGACACAAGGTGGACTCAGGCTAGACTCAGGCTAGACACAGGCTAGACACAGGCTAGACACAGGCTAGACACAGGCTAGACACAGGCTAGACACAGGCTAGACACAGGCTAGACACAGGCAAGACACATACTAGAAACAGGCAAGACACTGGCTAGACACAGGGAAGACACAGGGAAGACACAGGCAAGAAACAGGCTAGACACAGGCTAGACACAGGCTAGACACAGGCTAGACACAAGCTAGACACGGGCTAGACACAGGCTAGACACAGCCTAGACACAGGCTAGACACAAGCTAGACACAGGCTAGACACAGGCTAGACACAGGCTAGACGCAGGCTGGATACATGCTAGACACAGGCAAGACACAGGCTAGACAAAAGATAGACACAGTCTAGACACAGGCTAGACACAGGATAGACACAGGCTAGACACAGGCTAGACACAGCCTAGACACAGCCTAGACACAGGCTAGACACAAGCTAGACACAGGCTAGACAAAGGCTAGACCTAAGCTAGACACAGGCTAGACACAGGATAGACAAAGGCTAGACCTAAGCTAGACACAGGCTAGACACAGGATAGACACAGGCAAGTCGCATACTAGACACAGGGAAGACACAGGCAAGACACTGGCTGGAAACAGGCAATACACAAGCTAGACACAGGATAGACACAGGCTAGACACAGGCTAAACACAGGCTAGACACAGGTAAGAGACAACCTAGACACAGGCTAGACACAAGCTAGACACAGGGTGGATACAGGCTAGACACAGGCAAGACACAGGCTTGACACAAGCTTGACACAGGCTAGACACAGTATAGACACAGGCAAGTCACATACTAGACACAGGCAACACACAGGCAAGACACAGGCAAGACACAGACAAGACACAGGCAAGACACTGGCTAGACACAGGCTAGACACAGGCTAGACACAAGCTAGACACAAGCTAGACACAAACTAGACACAGGCTAGACACAGGCTAGACACAGGCTAGACACAGGCTAGACACAGGCTAGACACAGGCTAGACACAGGCTAGACACAGGCTTGACACAAGGTAGACACAAGGTAGACACAAGGTAGACACAGGCTAGACATAAGCTAGACACAGGCCAGACACAGGCTAGACACAGGCTAGACACAGGCTGGATACAGGCTAGACACAGGCTGGATACAGGCTAGACACAGGCAAGACACAGGCAAGAGACAGGCTAGATTCAAGCTAGACACAGGTTAGACAAATTCTAGACACAGGCAAAACACAGGCTAGACACAGGCTAGACCTAGGCTAGACACAGGCTAGACACAGGCTTGAAAGAGGCTAGACACAGGCTAGGCACAGGCAAGACACAGGCAAGACACTGGCTAGACACAGGCTAGACAGAGGCTAGACACAAGCTAGACACAGGCTAGACACAGGCTAGACACAGGCTAGACACAGGCTAGACACAGGCTAGACACAGGATAGGCACAGGCAAGACACATACTAAACACAGGCTAGACACAGGCTAGAAAGAGGCTAGACACAGGCTAGGCACAGGCTAGACACAAGCTAGACACAAGCTAGACACAGGCTAGACTCAGGCTAGACGCAGTATAGACACATGCAAGTCACAGGCGAAACACAGGATAGACACAGGCTAGACACAGGCTAGACACAGGCTAGACACAAGCTAGACACAGGCTAGACACAGGCTAGACACAGGCTAGACACAGGCTGGACACAAGCTAGACACAGGGTGCATACAGGCTAGACACAGGCAAGATACAGGCTAGACACAAGCTAGACACAGGCTAGACACAGGCTAGACACAGTATAGACACTGGCAAGTCACATACTAGACACAGACAAGACACAGGCAACACACTGGCTAGACACAGGCAAGACACAGGCAAGACACTGGCTAGACACAGGCTAGACACAAGGTGGACTCAGGCTAGACTCAGGCTAGACACAGGCTAGACACAGGCTAGACACAGGCAAGACACATACTAGAAACAGGCAAGACACTGGCTAGACACAGGGAAGACACAGGGAAGACACAGGCAAGAAACAGGCTAGACACAGGATAGACACAGGCTAGACACAGGCTAGACACAGGCTAGACACAAGCTAGACACGGGCTAGACACAAGCTAGACACAGCCTAGACACAGGCTAGACACAAGCTAGACACAGGCTAGACACAGGCTAGACACAGGCTAGACGCAGGCTGGATACATGCTAGACACTGGCAAGACACAGGCTAGACACAAGATAGACACAGTCTAGACACAGGCTAGACACAGGATAGACACAGGCTAGACACAGGCTAGACACAGCCTAGACACAGCCTAGACACAGGCTAGACACAAGCTACACACAGGCTAGACAAAGGCTAGACCTAAGCTAGACACAGGCTAGACACAGGGAAGACACAGGCAAGACACTGGCTGGAAACAGGCAATACACAAGCTAGACACAGGATAGACACAGGATAGACACAGGCTAAACACAGGCTAGACACAGGCTAGACACAGGTTAGAGACAACCTAGACACAGGCTAGACACAGGCTAGACACAGGCTAGACACAGGCTAGACACAAGCTAGATACAGGCTAGACACAGGCTAGACACAAGCTAGACACAGGCTGGATACAGGCTAGACACAGGTAAGACACAGGCTAGACACAAGCTATACACAGGCAAGACAAATACTAGACACAGGCAAGACACAGGCTAGACACAGGCTAGAGACTAGACACAGGCTAGACTCAGGATAGACACAGGATAGACACAGGCAAGTCACATACTAGACACAGGCAAGACACAGGCAAGACACTGGCTAGACACAGGCAAGACACAGGCAAGACAGGCTAGACACAGGGTAGACACAGGCTAGACACAGGCTAGACACAGGCTAGACACAAGCTAGACACAGGCTAGACACAGGCTAAACACAGGCTAGACACAGGCTAGACACAGGCTAGACACAAGCTAGACACAGGCTAGACACAGGCTAGACACAAGCTAGACACAGGCTGGATACAGGCTAGACACAGGCAAGACACAGGCTAGACACAAGCTAGACACAGGCTAGACAAATACTAGACACAGGCAAGACACAGGCTAGACAGGCTAGACCTAGGCTAGACACAGGCTAGACACAGGATAGTCACAGGCAAGTCACATACTAGACACAGGCAAGACACAGGCTAGACCTAGGCTAGACACAAGAAAGACACAGGCTAGAAAGAGGCTAGACACATGCTAGGCACAGGCTAGACACAGGCTAGACATAAGCTAGACACAGGCTAGACACAGGCTAGATACAAGCTAGACACAGGCTAGACGCAGGTTAGACACAGGCTAGACACAGGCTAGGCACAGGCTAGACACAGGCTAGGCACAGGCAAGACTCAGGATAGACACAGGCTAGACACAGGCTAGAAAGAGGTTAGACACAGGCTAGGCACAGGCTAGACACAGGCTAGACACAGGCTAGACACAGGCTAGACACAGCCTAGACTCAGGCTAGGCACAGGCTAGACTCAGGATAGACACAGGCTAGAAACAGGCTAGACACAGGCTAGACACAAGCTAGACACAGGCTAGACACAGGCTATACCGAGGCGAGACACAGGCTAGAAAGAGGCTAGACACAGGCTAGGCACAGGCTAGACACAAGCTAGACCCAAGCAAGACACAGGCTAGACTCAGGCTAGACGCAGTATAGACACATGCAAGTCACAGGCTAAACACAGGCTAGACACAGGCTAGACACAGGCTAGACACAGGCTAGACACAGGCTAGACACAGGCTAGATACAAGCTAGACACAGGCTAGATACAAGCTAGACACAGGCTAGACACAGGCTAGACACAGCCTAGACTCAGGATAGGCACAGGCAAGACTCAGGATAGGCACAGGCTAGACACAGGCTAGAAAGAGGCTAGACACAGGCTAGGCACAGGCTAGACACAGGCTAGACACAAGCTAGACACAAGCTAGACACAGGCTAGACACAGGCTAGACACAGGCTAGACACAGGCTATACACAAGCTAGACACAGGCTAGACACAGGCTAGACACAGCCTAGACTCAGGCTAGACACAGCCTAGACTCAGGCTAGGCACAGGCAAGACTCAGGATAGACACAGGCTAGACACAGGCTAGAAAGAGGCTAGACACAGGCTAGGCACAGGCTAGACACAGGCTGAGCACAGGCTAGACACAGGCTAGACACAGGCTAGACACAGGCTAGACACAGGCTAGACACAGGATAGACACAGGCTAGACACAGGCTAGACACAGCCTAGACTCAGGCTAGGCACAGGCTAGACTCAGGATAGACACAGGCTAGACACAGGCTAGACACAGGCTAGACACAGGCTAGACACAGGCTAGACACAGGCTAGGCACAGGCTAGACACAGGCTAGACACAGGCTAGACACAGGCTAGACGCAGGCTAAACACAGGCTAGACACAGGCTAGACACAGGCTAGACACAGGCTAGACACAGGCTAGACACAGGCTAGACACAAGCTAGACACAGGCTAGACACAGGCTAGACACAGGCTAGACACAGGCTAGACACAGGCTAGAAAGAGGCTACACACAGGCTAGACACAAGGTGGACTCAGGCTAGACACAGGCTAGACACAGGCTAGACACAGGCTAGACACAGGCTAGACACAGGCTAGACACAGGCTAGACACAGGATAGACACAGGCTAGACAGAGGCTAGACACAAGCTAGACACGGGCTAGACACAGGCTAGACACAGGCTAGACACAGGCTAGACACAAGCTAGACACAGGCTAGACACAGGCTAGACACAAGCTAGACGCAGGCTGGATACAGGCTAGACACAGGCAAGACACAGGCTTGACACAAGCTAGACACAGGCTAGACACAGTATAGACACAGGCAAGACACAAGCTAGACAAAGGCTAGAGACTAGACACAGGCTAGACACAGGATAGACACAGGCAAGTCACATACTAGACACAGGCAAGACACAGGCAAGACACTGGCTAGACACAAGCTAGACACAGGCTAGACAAATACTAGACACAGGCAAGACACAGGCTAGACACAGGCTAGACCTAGGCTAGACACAGGCTAGACACAGGATAGTAACAGGCAAGTCACAAGCTAGACACAGGCTGGATACAGGCTAGACACAGGTAAGACACAAGCTAGACACAGGCTAGAAAAAGGCTAGACACAGGCTAGGCACAGGCTAGACACAGGCTAGACACAGGCTAGACACAGGCTAAACACAGGCTAGACACAGGCTAGACACAGGCTAGACACAAGCTAGACATAGGCTAGACACAGGATAGGCATAGGCAAGACACATACTAGACACAGGCTAGACACAGGCTAGAAAGAGGCTAGACACAGGCTAGGCACAGGCTAGACACAGGCTAGACACAAGCTACACACAGGGTAGACACAGGCTAGATACAAGCTAGACACAGGCTAGACACAGGCTAGACACAGGCTAGGCACAGGCTAGACACAGGCTAGACATAGCCTAGACTCAGGCTAGACACAGGCTAGACATAGCCTAGACTCAGGCTAAGCACAGGCAAGACTCAGGATAGACACAGGCTAGACACAGGCTAGAAAGAGGCTAGACACAGGCTAGATACAAGCTAGACACAGGCTAGACACAGGCTGGACACAGGCTAGACACAGGCTAGACGCAGGCCAAACACAGGCTAGACACAGGCTAGACACAGGCTAGACACAAGCTAGACACAGGCAAGACACAGGCTAGACACAGGCTAGACACAGGCAAGACACAGGCTAGACACAGGCTAGACACAGGCTAGACACAGGCTAGACACAGGCTAGACACAGGCTAGACACAGGCTAGACACAGACTAGACACAGGCTAGACACAGGCTAGACACAGGCTAGACACAAGCTAGACACAGGCTAGACACAGGCTAGAAAGAGGCGAGACACAGGCTAGACACAGGCTAGACACAGGCTAGATACAAGCTAGACACAGGCTAGACACGGGTTAGACACAGGCTAGACACAGGCTAGACACAGGCTAGAAACAGCCTAGACTCAGGCTAGGCACAGGCAAGACTCAGGATAGACACAGGCTAGACACAGGCTAGACACAAGCTAGACACAAGCTAGACACAGGCTAGACTCAGGCTAGACGCAGTATAGACACATGCAAGTCACAGGCTAAACACAGGATACACACAGGCTAGACACAGGCTAGACACAAGCTAGACACAGGCTAGACACAGGCTAGACACAGGCTAGACACAGGCTGGACACAAGCTAGACACAGGGTGGATACCGGCTAGACACAGGCAAGATACAGGCTAGACACAAGCTAGACACAGGCTAGACACAGGCTAGACACAGGCTAGACATAGGCTAGACACAGGCTAGACACAGGCTAGACACAAGCTAGACACGGGCTAGACACAGGCTAGACACAGGCTAGACACAGGCTAGACACAAGCTAGACACAGGCTAGACACAGGCAAGACACAAGCTAGACGCAGGCTGGATACATGCTAGACACAGGCAAGACACAGGCTAGACACAAGCTAGACACAGGCTAGACACAGGCTAGACACAGTATAGACACAGGCAAGACACAGGCTAGACAAAGTCAAGACCTAAGCTAGACACAGGCGAGACACAGGATAGACACAGGCAAGACACTGGCTTGGCACAGGCTAGACACAAGCTAGACACAGGCTAGACACAGGCTAGACACAGGCTGGACACAGGCTAGAGACAACCTAGACACAGGCTAGACACAGGCTAGACACAGGCTAGACACAGGCTAGACACAGGCTAGACACAGGCTAGACACAGGCTAGACACAAGCTAGACACAAGCTATACACAGGCAAGACAAATACTAGACACAGGCAAGACACAGGCTAGACACAGGCTAGAGACTAGACACAGGCTAGGCACAGGATAGACACAGGCAAGTCACATACTAGACACGGGCAAGACACAGGCAAGACACTGGCTAGACACAGGCAAGACACAGGCAAGACAGACTAGACACAGGGTAGACACAGGCTAGACACAGGCTAGATACAAGCTAGACACAGGCTAGACACAGGGTAGACACAGGGTAGACACAGGCTAGACACAGGCTAGACACAGGCTAGACACAGGCAAACAAGCTAGACACAGGCTAGACACAGGCTAGACAGAAGCTAGACACAGGCTGGATACAGGCTAGACACAGGCAAGACACAGGCTAGACATAAGCTAGACACAGGCTAGACAAATACTAGACACAGGCAAGACACAGGCTAGACACAGGCTTGACCTAGGCTAGACACAGGCTAGACACATGATAGTCACAGGCAAGTCACATACTAGACACAGGCAAGACACAGGCTAGACCTAGGCTAGACACAAGCAAGACACAGGCTAGAAAGAGGCTAGACACAGGCTAGGCACAGGCTAGACACGGGCTAGACACAAGCTAGACACAGGCTAGACACAGGCTAGATGCAAGCTAGACACAGGCTAGATGCAAGCTAGACACAGGCTAGACACAGGTTAGACACAGGCTAGACACAGGCTAGACACAGGCTAGACACAGCCTAGACTCAGGCTAGGCACAGGCTAGACACAAGCTAGACACAGGCTAGACATAGGCTAGACACAAGCTAGACACAGGCTGGATACAAGCTAGACACAGGTTAGACACAGGCAAGACTCAGGATAGACACAGGCTAGACACAGGCTAGAAAAAGGCTAGACACAGGCTAGACCTAGGCTAGACACAGGCTAGACACAGGCAAGACACAGGCTAGACACAGGCTAGACACAGGCTAGACACAGGCTAGACACAAGCTAGACACAGGCTAGACACAGGCTTGACACAGATTAGACACAGGCTAGACACAGGCTAGACACAGGCTAGAAAGAGGCTAGACACAGGCTAGATACAAGCTAGACACAGGCTAGATACAAGCTAGACACAGGCTAGACACAGGCTAGACACAGGCTAGACACAGGCTAGACACAGGCTAAACACAGGCTAAACACAGGCTAGACACAGGCTAGACACAAGCTAGACACAGGCAAGACACAGGCTAGACACAGGCTAGACACAGGCAAGACACAGGCTAGACACAGGCTAGACACAGGCTAGACACAGGCTAGACACAGGCTAGACACAGGCTAGACACAGGCTAGACACAGATTAGACACAGGCTAGACACAGGATAGGCATAGGCAAGACACATACTAGACACAGGCTAGACACAGGCTAGAAAGAGGCTAGACACAGGCTAGGCACAGGCTAGACACGAGCTAGACACAGGGTAGACACAGGCTAGATACAAGCTAGACACAGGCTAGACACAGGCTAGACACAGGCTAGGCACAGGCTAGACACAGGCTAGACACAGCCTAGACTCAGGCTTAGCACAGGCAAGACTCAGGATAGACACAGGCTAGACACAGGCTAGATAGAGGCTAGACACAGGCTAGATACAAGCTAGACACAGGCTAGACACAGGCTGGACACAGGCTAGACACAGGCTAGACACAGGCTAAACACAGGCTAGACACAGGCTAGACACAGGCTAGACACAATCTAGACACAGGCAAGACACAGGCTAGACACAAGCTAGACACAGGCAAGACACAGGCTAGACACAGGCTAGACACAGGCAACACACAGGCTAGACACAGGCTAGACACAGGCTACACACAAGCTAGACACAAGCTAGACACAGGCTAGACACAGGCTAGACACAGACTAGACACAGGCAAGACACAGGCTAGACACAGGCTAGACACAGGCTAGAAAGAGGCTAGACACAGTCTAGACACAGGCTAGATACAAGCTAGACACAAGCTAGACACAGGTTAGACACAGGCTAGACACAGGCTAGACACAGCCTAGATTCAGGCTAGGCACAGGCAAGACTCAGGATAGACACAGGCTAGACACAGGCTAGAAAGAGGCTAGACACCGGCTAGGCACATGCTAGACACAGGCTAGACTCAGGATAGACACAGGCTAGACACAGGCTAGACACAGGCTAGACACAAGCTAGACACAAGCTAGACACAGGCTAGACTCAGGCTAGACGCAGTATAGACACATGCAAGTCACAGGGTAAACACAGGATAGACACAGGCTAGACACAGGCTAGACACAAGCTAGACACAGGCTAGACACAGGCTAGACACAGGCTAGACACAGGCTGGACACAAGCTAGACACAGGGTCGATACCGGCTAGACACAGGCAAGATACAGGCTAGACACAAGCTAGACACAGGCTAGACACAGGCTAGACACAGTATAGACACTGGCAAGTCACATACTAGACACAGGCAAGACACAGGCAAGACACTGGCTAGACACAGGCTAGACACAAGGTGGACTCAGGCTAGACTCAGGCTAGACACAGGCTAGACACAGGCTAGACACAGGCTAGACACAGGCAAGACACAGGCTAGACACAGGCTAGACACAGGCTAGACACAGGCAAGACACACAAGGCAGTGGGTAGACACAGGGAAGACACAGGCAAGACACAGGCTAGACACAGGATAGACACAGGCTAGACACAGGCTAGACACAGGCTAGACACAAGCTAGACACGGGGTAGACACAGGCTAGACACAGGCTAGACACAGGCTAGACACAAGCTAGACACAGGCTAGACACAGGCTAGACACAAGCTAGACGCAGGCTGGATACATGCTAGACACAGGCAAGACACAGGCTAGACACAAGCTAGACACAGACTAGACACAGGCTAGACACAGTATAGACACAGGCAAGACACAGGCTAGACAAAGGCAAGACCTAAGCTAGACACAGGCGAGACACAGGATAGACACAGGCAAGTCACATACTCGACACAGGGAAGACACAGGCAAGACACTGGCTAGGCACAGGCTAGACACAAGCTAGACACAGGCTAGACACAGGCTAGACACAGGCTAGACACAGGCTAGACACAGGCTAGACACAGGCTAGAGACAACCTAGACACTGGCTAGACACAGGCTAGACACAGTATAGACACTGGCAAGTCACATACTAGACACAGGCAAGACACAGGCAAGACACTGGCTAGACACAGGCTAGACACAAGGTGGACTCAGGCTAGACTCAGGCTAGACACAGGCTAGACACAGGCTAGACACAGGCTAGACACAGGCAAGACACAGGCTAGACACAGGCTAGACACAGGCTAGACACAGGCAAGACACATACTAGTAACAGGCAAGGCAGTGGGTAGACACAGGGAAGACACAGGCAAGACACAGGCTAGACACAGGATAGACACAGGCTAGACACAGGCTAGACACAGGCTAGACACAAGCTAGACACGGGGTAGACACAGGCTAGACACAGGCTAGACACAGGCTAGACACAAGCTAGACACAGGCTAGACACAGGCTAGACACAAGCTAGACGCAGGCTGGATACATGCTAGACACAGGCAAGACACAGGCTAGACACAAGCTAGACACAGACTAGACACAGGCTAGACACAGTATAGACACAGGCAAGACACAGGCTAGACAAAGGCAAGACCTAAGCTAGACACAGGCGAGACACAGGATAGACACAGGCAAGTCACATACTCGACACAGGGAAGACACAGGCAAGACACTGGCTAGGCACAGGCTAGACACAAGCTAGACACAGGCTAGACACAGGCTAGACACAGGCTAGACACAGGCTAGAGACAACCTAGACACTGGCTAGACACAGGCTAGACACAGGCTAGACACAGGCTAGACACAAGCTAGTCACAGGCTAGACACAGGGTAGACTCAGGCTAGACACAGGCTAGACACAGGCTAGACACAGGTAAGACACAGGCAAGTCACATACTAGACACGGGCAAGACACAGGCAAGACACTGGCTAGACACAGGCAAGACACAGGCAAGACAGACTAGACACAGGGTAGACACAGGCTAGACACAGGCTAGATACAAGCTAGACACAGGCTAGACACAGGGTGGACACAGGCTAGACACAGGCTAGACACAGGATAGACACAGGCAAAACACAGCCGAGACACAAGCTAGACACAGGCTAGACACAGGCTAGACACAAGCTAGACACAGGCTGGATACAGGCTAGACACAGGCAAGACACAGGCTAGACATAAGCTAGACACAGGCTAGACAAATACTAGACACAGGCAAGACACAGGCTAGACACAGGCTAGACCTAGGCTAGACACAGGCTAGACACAGGCTAGACACAGGATAGTCACAGGCAAGTCACATACTAGACACAGGCAAGACACAGGCTAGACCTAGGCTAGACACAAGCAAGACACAGGCTAGAAAGAGGCTAGACACAGGCTAGGCACAGGCTAGATACGGGCTAGACACAAGCTAGACACAGGCTAGACACAGGCTAGATACAAGCTAGACACAGGCTAGACACAGGTTAGACACAGGCTAGACACAGGCTAGACACAGGCTAGACACAGCCTAGACTCAGGCTAGACACAGGCTAGACACAGGATAGTCACAGGCAAGTCACATACTAGACACAGGCAAGACACAGGCTAGACCTAGGCTAGACACAAGCAAGACACAGGCTAGAAAGAGGCTAGACACAGGCTAGACACAGCCTAGACTAAGGCTAGGCACAGGCTAGACACAAGCTAGACACAGGCTAGACACAGGCTAGACACAAGCTAGACACAGGCTGGATACAAGCTAGACACAGGCTAGACACAGGTTAGACACAGGCAAGACTCAGGATAGACACAGGCTAGACACAGGCTAGAAAAAGGCTAGACACAGGCTAGACCTAGGCTAGACACAGGCTAGACACAGGATAGTCACAGGCAAGTCACATACTAGACACAGGCAAGACACAGGATAGACCTAGGCTAGACAAAAGCAAGACACAGGCTAGAAAGAGGCAAGAAAAAGGCTAGACACAGGCTAGGCACAGGCTAGACACAGGATAGACACAGGCTAGACACAGGCTAGAGACAACCTAGACACTGGCTAGACACAGGCTAGACACAGGCTAGACACAGGCTAGACACAAGCTAGTCACAGGCTAGACACAGGGTAGACTCAGGCTAGACACAGGCTAGACACAGGCTAGACACAGGTAAGACACAGGCAAGTCACATACTAGACACGGGCAAGACACAGGCAAGACACTGGCTAGACACAGGCAAGACACAGGCAAGACAGACTAGACACAGGGTAGACACAGGCTAGACACAGGCTAGATACAAGCTGGACACAGGCTAGACACAGGGTGGACACAGGCTAGACAGAGGCTAGACACAGGATAGACACAGGCAAAACACAGCCGAGACACAAGCTAGACACAGGCTAGACACAGGCTAGACACAAGCTAGACACAGGCTGGATACAGGCTAGACACAGGCAAGACACAGGCTAGACATAAGCTAGACACAGGCTAGACAAATACTAGACACAGGCAAGACACAGGCTAGACACAGGCTAGACCTAGGCTAGACACAGGCTAGACACAGGCTAGACACAGGATAGTCACAGGCAAGTCACATACTAGACACAGGCAAGACACAGGCTAGACCTAGGCTAGACACAAGCATGACACAGGCTAGAAAGAGGCTATACACAGGCTAGGCACAGGCTAGATACGGGCTAGACACAAGCTAGACACAGGCTAGACACAGGCTAGATACAAGCTAGACACAGGCTAGACACAGGTTAGACACAGGCTAGACACAGGCTAGACACAGGCTAGACACAGCCTAGACTCAGGCTAGACACAGGCTAGACACAGGATAGTCACAGGCAAGTCACATACTAGACACAGGCAAGACACAGGCTAGACCTAGGCTAGACACAAGCAAGACACAGGCTAGAAAGAGGCTAGACACAGGCTAGACACAGCCTAGACTAAGGCTAGGCACAGGCTAGACACAAGCTAGACACAGGCTAGACACAGGCTAGACACAAGCTAGACACAGGCTGGATACAAGCTAGACACAGGCTAGACACAGGTTAGACACAGGCAAGACTCAGGATAGACACAGGCTAGACACAGGCTAGAAAAAGGCTAGACACAGGCTAGACCTAGGCTAGACACAGGCTAGACACAGGATAGTCACAGGCAAGTCACATACTAGACACAGGCAAGACACAGGATAGACCTAGGCTAGACAAAAGCAAGACACAGGCTAGAAAGAGGCAAGAAAAAGGCTAGACACAGGCTAGGCACAGGCTAGACACAGGATAGACACAGGCTAGACACAGGCTAGACACAGGCTAAACACAGGCTAGACACAGGCTAGACACAGGCTAGACACAAGCTAGACATAGGCTAGACACAGGATAGGCATATGCAAGACACATACTAGACACAGGCTAGACATAGGCTAGAAAGAGGCTAGACACAGGCTAGGCACAGGCTAGACACAGGCTAGACACAAGCTAGACACAGGGTAGACACAGGCTAGATACAAGCTAGACACAGGCTAGACACAGGCTAGACACAGGCTAGACACAGGCTAGGCACAGGCTAGACACAGGCTAGACACAGCCTAGACTCAGGATAGGCACAAGCTAGACACAGGATAGATACAGGCTAGACACAAGCTAGACACAGGCTGGATACAAGCTAGACACAGGCTAGACACAGGCTAGACACAGGCTAGACACAGGCAAGTCTCAGGATAGACACAGGCTAGACACAGGCTAGAAAAAGGCTAGACACAGGCTAGACCTAGGCTAGACACAGGCTAGACACAGGATAGTCACAGGCAAGTCACATACTAGACACAGGCAAGACACAGGATAGACCTAGGCTAGACACAAGCAAGACACAGGCTAGAAAGAGGCAAGAAAAAGGCTAGACACAGGCTAGGCACAGGCTAGACACAGGATAGACACAGGCTAGACACAGGCTAGACACAGGCTAAACACAGGCTAGACACAGGCTAGACATAGGCTAGACACAGGATAGGCATAGGCAAGACACATACTAGACACAGGCTAGACATAGGCTAGAAAGAGGCTAGACACAGGCTAGGCACAGGCTAGACACAGGCTAGACACAAGCTAGACACAGGGTAGACACAGGCTAGATACAAGCTAGACACAGGCTAGACACAGGCTAGGCACAGGCTAGACACAGGCTAGACACAGCCTAGACTCAGGGTAGACACAGGCTAGATACAAGCTAGACACAGGCTAGACACAGGCTAGGCACAGGCTAGACACAGGCTAGACACAGCCTAGACTCAGGATAGGCACAGGCAAGACTCAGGATAGACACAGGCTAGACACAGGCTAGAAAGAGGCTAGACACAGGCTAGATACAAGCTAGACACAGGCTAGATTCAAGCTAGACACAGGCTAGACACAGGCTGGACACAGGCTAGACACAGGCTAGACACAGGCTAGGCACAGGCTAGACACACGCTAGACACAAGCAAGACACAGGCAAGACACAGGCTAGACACAGGCTAGACACAGGCAAGACACAGGCTAGACACAGGCTAGACACAAGCTAGACATAGGCTAGACACAGGATAGGCATAGGCAAGACACATACTAGACACAGGCTAGACACAGGCTAGAAAGAGGCTAGACACAGGCTAGGCACAGGCTAGACACGAGCTAGACACAGGCTAGACACACGCTAGACACAGGCTAGACACACGCTAGACACAAGCAAGACACAGGCAAGACACAGGCTAGACACAGGCTAGACACAGGCAAGACACAAGCTAGACACAGGCTAGAAAGAGGCTACACACAGGCTAGACACAGGGTAGACACAGGCTAGAAAGAGGCTAGACACAGGCTAGGCACAGGCTAGACACAGGCTAGACACAGGCTAGACACAGGCTAGACACAGGCTAGATACAAGCTAGACACAGGCTAGACAAAGGTTAGACACAGGCTAGACACAGGCTAGACACAGGCTAGATACAAGCTAGACACAGGCTAGACACAGGTTAGACACAGGCTAGACACAGCCTAGACTCAGGCTAGGCACAGGCAAGACTCAGGATAGACACAGGCTAGACACAGGCTAGATACAAGCTAGACACAGGCAAGACACAGGCTAGACACAGGCTAGACACAGGCTAGACACAGGCTAGACACAGGCTAGACACAAGCTAGACACAGGCTAAACACTGGCTAGACACAGGCTAGACACAGGCTAGACACAGGCTAGACACAGGCTAGATACAAGCTAGACACAGGCTAGATACAAGCTAGACACAGGCTAGACACAGGTTAGACACAGGCTAGACACAGGCTAGACACAGGCTAGACACAGGCTAGACACAGCCTAGACACAGGCTAGATACAAGCTAGACACAGGCTAGGCACAGGCTAGACACAGGCTAGACACAGGCTAGACACAGGCTAGAAACAGGATAGACACAGGCTAGACACAGGCTAGACAACGCCTAGACTCAGGCTAGGCACAGGCTAGACTCAGGATAGACACAGGCTAGACACAGGCTAGACACAGGCTAGACACAAGCTAGACACAGGCTAGACCGAGGCGAGACACAGGCAAGACACAGGCTAGACACAAGCTAGACACAGGCTAGAAACAGGCTAGACACAGGCTATACACAGGCTAGACACAGGCTAGACACAGGCTAGATACAAGCCAGACACAGGCTAGACACAGGTTAGACACAGGCTAGACACAGGCTAGACACAGGCTAGACACAGCCTAGACTCAGGCTAGGCACAGGCAAGACTCAGGATAGACACAGGCTAGACACAGGCTAGACACAGGCTAGGCACAGGCTAGACACAGGCTAGACACAGGCTAGACACAGGCTAGACACAGGCTAGACACAGGCTAGACACAGGCTAAACACAGGCTAGACACACGCTAGACACAGGCTAGACACAAGCTGGACATAGGCTAGACGCAGGCTGGATATAGGCTAGACACAGGCTAGACACAGGCTAGACACATGCTAGACACAGGATAGACACAGGCTAGACACAGGCTAGACACAGGCTAGACAAATACTAGACACAGGCAAGACACAGGCTAGACACAGGCTAGACCTAGGCTAGACACAGGCTAGACACAGGATAGTCACAGGCAAGTCACAAGCTAGACACAGGCTGGATACAGGCTAGACACAGGTAAGACACAAGCTAGACACAGGCTAGACACAGGCTAGACACAGGCTAGACACAGGCTAGACACAGGCTAGACACAGGCTAGACACAGGCTAGACACAGGCTAGACACAGGCTAGACACAGGCTAGACACAGGCTAGACACAGGCTAGACACAGGCTAGACTCAGGCTAGGCACAGGCAAGACTCAGGATAGACACAGGCTAGACACAGGCTAGATACAAGCTAGACACAGGCAAGACACAGGCTAGACACAGGCTAGACACAGGCTAGACACAGGCTAGACACAAGCTAGACACAGGCTAAACACAGGCTAGACACAGGCTAGACACAGGCTAGACACAGGCTAGACACAGGCTAGACACAGGCTAGACACAGGCTAGACACAGGCTAGACACAGGCTAAACACAGGCTAGACACAGGCTAGACACAGGCTAGGCACAGGCAAGGCACAGGCAAGACTCAGGATAGACACAGGCTAGACACAGGCTAGATACAAGCTAGACACAGGCAAGACACAGGCTAGACACAGGCTAGACACAGGCTAGACACAGGCTAGACACAGGCTAGACACAGGCTAGACACAAGCTAGACACAGGCTAAACACAGGCTAGACACAGGCTAGACACAGGCTAGACACAGGCTAGACACAGGCTAGATACAAGCTAGACACAGGCTAGACACAGGTTAGACACAGGCTAGACACAGGCTAGACACAGGCTGGACACAGCTTAGACTCAGGCTAGGCACAGGCAAGACTCAGGATAGACACAGGCTAGACACAGGCTAGATACAAGCTAGACACAGGCTAGGCACAGGCTAGACACAGGCTAGACACAGGCTAGACACAGGATAGACACAGGCTAGACACAGGCTAGACAACGCCTAGACTCAGGCTAGGCACAGGCTAGACTCAGGATAGACACAGGCTAGACACAGGCTAGACACAGGCTAGACACAAGCTAGACACAGGCTAGACACAGGCTAGACCGAGGCGAGACACAGGCTAGACACAGGCTAGACACAGGCTAGACACAGGCTAGATACAAGCTAGACACAGGCTAGACACAGGTTAGACACAGGCTAGACACAGGCTAGACACAGGCTAGACACAGCCTAGACTCAGGCTAGGCACAGGCAAGACTCAGGATAGACACAGGCTAGACACAGGCTAGATACAAGCTAGACACAGGCAAGAAACAGGCTAGACACAGGCTAGACACAGGCTAGACACAGGCTAGATACAAGCTAGACACAGGCAAGACACAGGCTAGACACAGGCTAGACACAGGCTAGACACAGGCTAGACACAAGCTAGACACAGGCTAAACACAGGCTAGACACAGGCTAGACACAGGCTAGACACAGGCAAGGCACAGGCTAGACACAGGCTAGACACAGGCTAGACACATGCTAGACACAGGCTAGACACAGGCTAGACACAGGCTAGACACAAGCTAGACACAGGCTAGACAAATACTAGACACAGGCAAGACACAGGCTAGACACAGGCTAGACCTACGCTAGACACAGGCTAGACACAGGATAGTCACAGGCAAGTCACAAGCTAGACACAGGCTGGATACAGGCTAGACATAGGTAAGACACAAGCTAGACACAGGCTAGAAAAAGGCTAGACACAGGCTAGGCACAGGCTAGACACAGGCTAGACACAGGCTAGACACAGGCTAGACACAGGCTAGACACAGGCTAAACACAGGCTAGACACAGGATAGACACAGGCTAGACACAAGCTAGACATAGGCTGGACACAGGATAGTCATAGGCAAGACACATACTAGACACAGGCTAGGCACAGGCAAGACTCAGGATAGACACAGGCTAGAAAGAGGCTAGACACAGGCTAGATACAAGCTAGACACAGGCTAGATACAAGCTAGACACAGGCTAGACACAGGCTGGACACAGGCTAGACACAGGCTAGACACAGGCTAAACACAGGCTAGACACAGGCTAGACACACACTAGACACAAGCTAGACACAGGCTGGACACAGGCTAGATACAAGCTAGACACAGGCTAGACACAGGTTAGACACAGGCTAGACACAGGCTAGACACAGGCTAGACACAGCCTAGACTCAGGCTAGGCACAGGCAAGACTCAGGATAGACACAGGCTAGACACAGGCTAGATACAAGCTAGACACAGGCAAGACACAGGCTAGACACAGGCTAGACACAGGCTAGACACAGGCTGAGACACAGGCTAGATACAAGCTAGACACAGGCAAGACACAGGCTAGACACAGGCTAGACACAGGCTAGACACAGGCTAGACACAAGCTAGACACAGGCTAAACACAGGCTAGACACAGGCTAGACACAGGCTAGACACAGGCAAGGCACAGGCTAGACACAGGCTAGACACAGGCTAGACACATGCTAGACACAGGCTAGACACAGGCTAGACACAGGCTAGACACAAGCTAGACACAGGCTAGACAAATACTAGACACAGGCAAGACACAGGCTAGACACAGGCTAGACCTACGCTAGACACAGGCTAGACACAGGATAGTCACAGGCAAGTCACAAGCTAGACACAGGCTGGATACAGGCTAGACACAGGTAAGACACAAGCTAGACACAGGCTAGAAAAAGGCTAGACACAGGCTAGGCACAGGCTAGACACAGGCTAGACACAGGCTAGACACAGGCTAGACACAGGCTAAACACAGGCTAGACACAGGATAGACACAGGCTAGACACAAGCTAGACATAGGCTGGACACAGGATAGTCATAGGCAAGACACATACTAGACACAGGCTAGGCACAGGCAAGACTCAGGATAGACACAGGCTAGAAAGAGGCTAGACACAGGCTAGATACAAGCTAGACACAGGCTAGATACAAGCTAGACACAGGCTAGACACAGGCTGGACACAGGCTAGACACAGGCTAGACACAGGCTAAACACAGGCTAGACACAGGCTAGACACACACTAGACACAAGCTAGACACAGGCTGGACACAGGCTAGACACAGGCTAGACACAGGCTAAACACAGGCTAAACACAGGCTAGACACAGGCTAGACACAGGCTAGACACAGGCTAGACACAGGCTAGACACAGGCTAGACACAGGCTAGACACAGCCTAGACACAGGCTAGACACAGGCTAAACACAGGCTAGACACAGGCTAAACACAGGCTAGACACAGGCTAGACACAGGCTAGGCACAGGCAAGGCACAGGCAAGACTCAGGATAGACACAGGCTAGACACAGGCTAGATACAAGCTAGACACAGGCAAGACACAGGCTAGACACAGGCTAGACACAGGCTAGACACAGGCTAGACACAAGCTAGACACAGGCTAAACACAGGCTAGACACAGGCTAGACACAGGCTAGACACAGGCTAGACACAGGCTAGACACAGGCTAGACACAGGCTAGACACAGGCTAGACACAGGCTAGACACAGGCTAGATACAAGCTAGACACAGGCTAGACACAGGTTAGACACAGGCTAGACACAGGCTAGACACAGGCTGGACACAGCTTAGACTCAGGCTAGGCACAGGCAAGACTCAGGATAGACACAGGCTAGACACAGGCTAGATACAAGCTAGACACAGGCTAGGCACAGGCTAGACACAGGCTAGACACAAGCTAGACACAGGCTAGACACAGGATAGACACAGGCTAGACACAGGCTAGACAACGCCTAGACTCAGGCTAGGCACAGGCTAGACTCAGGATAGACACAGGCTAGACACAGGCTAGACACAGGCTAGACACAAGCTAGACACAGGCTAGACACAGGCTAGACCGAGGCGAGACACAGGCTAGACACAAGCTAGACACAGGCTAGACACAGGCTAGACACAGGCTAGACACAGGCTAGATACAAGCTAGACACAGGCTAGACACAGGTTAGACACAGGCTAGACACAGGCTAGACACAGCCTAGACTCAGGCTAGGCACAGACAAGACTCAGGATAGACACAGGCTAGACACAGGCTAGATACAAGCTAGACACAGGCAAGACACAGGCTAGACACAGGCTAGACACAGGCTAGACACAAGCTAGACACAGGCTAAACACAGGCTTGACACAGGCTAGACACAGGCTAGACACAGGCAAGGCACAGGCTAGACACAGGCTAGACACAGGCTAGACACAGGATAGTCATAGGCAAGACACATACTAGACACAGGCTAGGCACAGGCAAGACTCAGGATAGACACAGGCTAGAAAGAGGCTAGACACAGGCTAGATACAAGCTAGACACAGGCTAGATACAAGCTAGACACAGGCTAGACACAGGCTGGACACAGGCTAGACACAGGCTAGACACAGGCTAAACACAGGCTAGACACAGGCTAGACACACGCTAGACACAAGCTAGACACAGGCTGGACACAGGCTAGACACAGGCTAGACACAGGCTAAACACAGGCTAGACACAGGCTAGACACACGCTAGAAACAAGCTAGACACAGGCAAGACACAGGCTAGACACAGGCAAGAAAGAGGCTAGACACAGGCTAGGCATAGGCCAGACACAGGCTAGACACAGGCTAGACACAGGCTAGACACAGGCTAGACACAGGCTAAACACAGGCTAGACACAGGCTAGACACAGGCTAGACACAAGCTGGACATAGGCTAGACGCAGGCTGGATATAGGCTAGACACAGGCAAGACACAGGCAAGACACAGGCTAGACAAAGGCTAGACACAAGCTGGACATAGGCTAGACGCAGGCTGGATATAGGCTAGACACAGGCAAGACACAGGCAAGACACAGGCTAGACACAGGTAAGACACAGGCAAGACAAATACTAGACACAGGCAAGACACAGGCTAGACACAGGTTAGACACAGGCTAGACACAGGCTAGACACAGGCTAGACACAGCCTAGACTCAGGCTAGGCACAGGCAAGACTCAGGATAGACACAGGCTAGACACAGGCTAGATACAAGCTAGACACAGGCAAGAAACAGGCTAGACACAGGCTAGACACAGGCTAGACACAGGCTAGATACAAGCTAGACACAGGCAAGACACAGGCTAGACACAGGCTAGACACAGGCTAGACACAGGCTAGACACAAGCTAGACACAGGCTAAACACAGGCTAGACACAGGCTAGACACAGGCTAGACACAGGCAAGGCACAGACTAGACACAGGCTAGACACAGGCTAGACACATGCTAGACACAGGCTAGACACAGGCTAGACACAGGCTAGACACAAGCTAGACACAGGCTAGACAAATACTAGACACAGGCAAGACACAGGCTAGACACAGGCTAGACCTACGCTAGACACAGGCTAGACACAGGATAGTCACAGGCAAGTCACAAGCTAGACACAGGCTGGATACAGGCTAGACATAGGTAAGACACAAGCTAGACACAGGCTAGAAAAAGGCTAGACACAGGCTAGGCACAGGCTAGACACAGGCTAGACACAGGCTAGACACAGGCTAGACACAGGCTAGACACAGGCTAAACACAGGCTAGACACAGGATAGACACAGGCTAGACACAAGCTAGACATAGGCTGGACACAGGATAGTCATAGGCAAGACACATACTAGACACAGGCTAGGCACAGGCAAGACTCAGGATAGACACAGGCTAGACACAGGCTAGACACAGGCTAGACACAAGCTAGACACAGGCTAAACACAGGCTAGACACAGGCTAGACACAGGCTAGACACAGGCTAGACACAGGCTAGACACAGGCTAGACACAGGCTAGACACAGGCTAGACACAGGCTAAACACAGGCTAGACACAGGCTAGACACAGGCTAGGCACAGGCAAGGCACAGGCAAGACTCAGGATAGACACAGGCTAGACACAGGCTAGATACAAGCTAGACACAGGCAAGACACAGGCTAGACACAGGCTAGACACAGGCTAGACACAGGCTAGACACAGGCTAGACACAGGCTAGACACAAGCTAGACACAGGCTAAACACAGGCTAGACACAGGCTAGACACAGGCTAGACACAGGCTAGACACAGGCTAGATACAAGCTAGACACAGGCTAGACACAGGTTAGACACAGGCTAGACACAGGCTAGACACAGGCTGGACACAGCTTAGACTCAGGCTAGGCACAGGCAAGACTCAGGATAGACACAGGCTAGACACAGGCTAGATACAAGCTAGACACAGGCTAGGCACAGGCTAGACACAGGCTAGACACAGGCTAGACACAGGATAGACACAGGCTAGACACAGGCTAGACAACGCCTAGACTCAGGCTAGGCACAGGCTAGACTCAGGATAGACACAGGCTAGACACAGGCTAGACACAGGCTAGACACAAGCTAGACACAGGCTAGACACAGGCTAGACCGAGGCGAGACACAGGCTAGACACAGGCTAGACACAGGCTAGACACAGGCTAGATACAAGCTAGACACAGGCTAGACACAGGTTAGACACAGGCTAGACACAGGCTAGACACAGGCTAGACGCAGCCTAGACTCAGGCTAGGCACAGGCAAGACTCAGGATAGACACAGGCTAGACACAGGCTAGATACAAGCTAGACACAGGCAAGAAACAGGCTAGACACAGGCTAGACACAGGCTAGACACAGGCTAGATACAAGCTAGACACAGGCAAGACACAGGCTAGACACAGGCTAGACACAGGCTAGACACAGGCTAGACACAAGCTAGACACAGGCTAAACACAGGCTAGACACAGGCTAGACACAGGCTAGACACAGGCAAGGCACAGGCTAGACACAGGCTAGACACAGGCTAGACACATGCTAGACACAGGCTAGACACAGGCTAGACACAGGCTAGACACAAGCTAGACACAGGCTAGACAAATACTAGACACAGGCAAGACACAGGCTAGACACAGGCTAGACCTACGCTAGACACAGGCTAGACACAGGATAGTCACAGGCAAGTCACAAGCTAGACACAGGCTGGATACAGGCTAGACATAGGTAAGACACAAGCTAGACACAGGCTAGAAAAAGGCTAGACACAGGCTAGGCACAGGCTAGACACAGGCTAGACACAGGCTAGACACAGGCTAGACACAGGCTAGACACAGGCTAAACACAGGCTAGACACAGGATAGACACAGGCTAGACACAAGCTAGACATAGGCTGGACACAGGATAGTCATAGGCAAGACACATACTAGACACAGGCTAGGCACAGGCAAGACTCAGGATAGACACAGGCTAGAAAGAGGCTAGACACAGGCTAGATACAAGCTAGACACAGGCTAGATACAAGCTAGACACAGGCTAGACACAGGCTGGACACAGGCTAGACACAGGCTAGACACAGGCTAAACACAGGCTAGACACAGGCTAGACACACACTAGACACAAGCTAGACACAGGCTGGACACAGGCTAGATACAAGCTAGACACAGGCTAGACACAGGTTAGACACAGGCTAGACACAGGCTAGACACAGGCTAGACACAGCCTAGACTCAGGCTAGGCACAGGCAAGACTCAGGATAGACACAGGCTAGACACAGGCTAGATACAAGCTAGACACAGGCAAGACACAGGCTAGACACAGGCTAGACACAGGCTAGACACAGGCTAGACACAGGCTAGATACAAGCTAGACACAGGCAAGACACAGGCTAGACACAGGCTAGACACAGGCTAGACACAGGCTAGACACAAGCTAGACACAGGCTAAACACAGGCTAGACACAGGCTAGACACAGGCTAGACACAGGCAAGGCACAGGCTAGACACAGGCTAGACACAGGCTAGACACATGCTAGACACAGGCTAGACACAGGCTAGACACAGGCTAGACACAAGCTAGACACAGGCTAGACAAATACTAGACACAGGCAAGACACAGGCTAGACACAGGCTAGACCTACGCTAGACACAGGCTAGACACAGGATAGTCACAGGCAAGTCACAAGCTAGACACAGGCTGGATACAGGCTAGACACAGGTAAGACACAAGCTAGACACAGGCTAGAAAAAGGCTAGACACAGGCTAGGCACAGGCTAGACACAGGCTAGACACAGGCTAGACACAGGCTAGACACAGGCTAAACACAGGCTAGACACAGGATAGACACAGGCTAGACACAAGCTAGACATAGGCTGGACACAGGATAGTCATAGGCAAGACACATACTAGACACAGGCTAGGCACAGGCAAGACTCAGGATAGACACAGGCTAGAAAGAGGCTAGACACAGGCTAGATACAAGCTAGACACAGGCTAGATACAAGCTAGACACAGGCTAGACACAGGCTGGACACAGGCTAGACACAGGCTAGACACAGGCTAAACACAGGCTAGACACAGGCTAGACACACACTAGACACAAGCTAGACACAGGCTGGACACAGGCTAGACACAGGCTAGACACAGGCTAGACACAGGCTAAACACAGGCTAAACACAGGCTAGACACAGGCTAGACACAGGCTAGACACAGGCTAGACACAGGCTAGACACAGGCTAGACACAGGCTAGACACAGCCTAGACACAGGCTAGACACAGGCTAAACACAGGCTAGACACAGGCTAAACACAGGCTAGACACAGGCTAGACACAGGCTAGGCACAGGCAAGGCACAGGCAAGACTCAGGATAGACACAGGCTAGACACAGGCTAGATACAAGCTAGACACAGGCAAGACACAGGCTAGACACAGGCTAGACACAGGCTAGACACAGGCTAGACACAAGCTAGACACAGGCTAAACACAGGCTAGACACAGGCTAGACACAGGCTAGACACAGGCTAGACACAGGCTAGACACAGGCTAGACACAGGCTAGACACAGGCTAGACACAGGCTAGACACAGGCTAGATACAAGCTAGACACAGGCTAGACACAGGTTAGACACAGGCTAGACACAGGCTAGACACAGGCTGGACACAGCTTAGACTCAGGCTAGGCACAGGCAAGACTCAGGATAGACACAGGCTAGACACAGGCTAGATACAAGCTAGACACAGGCTAGGCACAGGCTAGACACAGGCTAGACACAAGCTAGACACAGGCTAGACACAGGATAGACACAGGCTAGACACAGGCTAGACAACGCCTAGACTCAGGCTAGGCACAGGCTAGACTCAGGATAGACACAGGCTAGACACAGGCTAGACACAGGCTAGACACAAAGCTAGACACAGGCTAGACACAGGCTAGACCGAGGCGAGACACAGGCTAGACACAAGCTAGACACAGGCTAGACACAGGCTAGACACAGGCTAGACACAGGCTAGACACAGGCTAGATACAAGCTAGACACAGGCTAGACACAGGTTAGACACAGGCTAGACACAGGCTAGACACAGCCCAGACTCAGGCTAGGCACAGACAAGACTCAGGATAGACACAGGCTAGACACAGGCTAGATACAAGCTAGACACAGGCAAGACACAGGCTAGACACAGGCTAGACACAGGCTAGACACAAGCTAGACACAGGCTAAACACAGGCTTGACACAGGCTAGACACAGGCTAGACACAGGCAAGGCACAGGCTAGACACAGGCTAGACACAGGCTAGACACAGGATAGTCATAGGCAAGACACATACTAGACACAGGCTAGGCACAGGCAAGACTCAGGATAGACACAGGCTAGAAAGAGGCTAGACACAGGCTAGATACAAGCTAGACACAGGCTAGATACAAGCTAGACACAGGCTAGACACAGGCTGGACACAGGCTAGACACAGGCTAGACACAGGCTAAACACAGGCTAGACACAGGCTAGACACACGCTAGACACAAGCTAGACACAGGCTGGACACAGGCTAGACACAGGCTAGACACAGGCTAAACACAGGCTAGACACAGGCTAGACACACGCTAGAAACAAGCTAGACACAGGCAAGACACAGGCTAGACACAGGCAAGAAAGAGGCTAGACACAGGCTAGGCATAGGCCAGACACAAGCTAGACACAGGCTAGACACAGGCTAGACACAGGCTAGACACAGGCTAAACACAGGCTAGACACAGGCTAGACACAGGCTAGACACAAGCTGGACATAGGCTAGACGCAGGCTGGATATAGGCTAGACACAGGCAAGACACAGGCAAGACACAGGCTAGACAAAGGCTAGACACAAGCTGGACATAGGCTAGACGCAGGCTGGATATAGGCTAGACACAGGCAAGACACAGGCAAGACACAGGCTAGACACAGGTAAGACACAGGCAAGACAAATACTAGACACAGGCAAGACACAGGCTAGACACAGGCTAGAGACATACTAGACACAGGCAAGACACAGGCAAGACACTGGCTAGACACAGGCAAGACACAGGCAAGACAGACTAGACACAGGGTAGACACAGGCTAGACACAGGCTAGATACAAGCTAGACACAGGCTAGACACAGGCTAGACACAGGCTATACACAGGCTAGACACAAGCTAGACACAGGCTAGACACAGGCTAGACACAAGCTAGACACAGGCTGGATACAGGCTAGTCACAGGCAAGACACAGGCTAGACACAAGCTAGACACAGGCTAGACAAATACTTGACACAGGCAAGTCACAGGCTAGACACAGGCTAGACCTAGGCTAGACACAGGCTAGACACAGGATAGTCACAGGCAAGTCACAAGCTAGACACAGGCTAGACCTAGGCTAGACACAAGCAAGACACAGGCTAGAAAGAGGCTACACACAGGCTAGACACAAGGTGGACTCAGGCTAGACTCAGGCTAGACACAGGCTAGACACAGGCTAGACACAGGCTAGACACAGGATAGACACAGGCAAGACACAGGCAAGACACTAGATAGACACAGGATAGACACAGGCTAGACAGAGGCTAGACACAAGCTAGACACGGGCTAGACACAGGCTAGACACAGGCTAGACACAAGCAAACCGCTAGCTAGACATTGGCTAGACACAAGCAAGACACAGGCTAGAAAGAGGCTACACACAGGCTAGACACAAGGTGGACTCAGGCTAGACTCAGGCTAGACACAGGCTAGACACAGGATAGACACAGGCTAGACACAGGCTAGACACAAGCTAGACGCAGGCTGGATACAGGCTAGACACAGGCAAGACACAGGCAAGACACAGGCTAGACAAAGGCTAGAGACTAGACACAGGCTAGACACAGGATAGACACAGGCAAGTCACATACTAGACACAGGCAAGACACAGGCAAGACACTGGGTAGACACAGGCAAGACACAGGCTGGATACAGGCTAGACACAGGCAAGACACAGACAAGACACAGGCTAGACACATACTAGACACAGGCTAGACACAGGCTAGAAAGAGGCTACACACAGGCTAGACACAGGGTAGACACAGGCTAGAAGGAGGCTAGACACAGGCTAGGCGCAGCCTAGATACAGGCTAGACACAGGCTAGACACAGGCTAGACAAAGGCTATACACAGGCTAGACACAAGCTAGACACAGGCTAGACACAGGCTAGAAAGAGGCTACACACAGGCTAGACACAGGCTAGACACATACTAGACACAGGCTAGACACAGGCTAGAAAGAGGCTACACACAGGCTAGACACAGGCTAGAACAGGATAGTCACAGGCAAGTCACAAGCTAGACACAGGCTGGATACAGGCTAGACACAGGTAAGACACAAGCTAGACACAGGCTAGAAAAAGGCTAGACACAGGCTAGGCACAGGCTAGACACAGGCTGAATACAGGCTAGACACAAGCAAGACACAGGCTAGACACAAGCTAGACACAGGCTAGACAAATACTAGATACAGGCAAGACACAGGCTAGACACAGGCTAGACCTAGGCTAGACACAGGCTAGACACAGGATAGTCACAGGCAAGTCACAAGCTAGACACAGGCTGGATACAGGCTAGCCACAGGTAAGACACAAGCTAGACACATGCTAGAAAAAGGCTAGACACAGGCTAGGCACAGGCTAGACACAGGCTAGACACATGCTAGAAAAAGGCTTGACACAGTCTAGGCACAGGCTAGACACAGGCTAGACACAGGCTAGACACAGGCTAGACACAGGCTAAGCACAGGCTAGACACAGGCTAGACACAGGCTAGACACAAGCTAGACATAGGCTAGACACAGGATAGGCATAGGCAAGACACATACTAGACACAGGCTAGACATAGGCTAGAAAGAGGCTAGACACAGGCTAGGCACAGGCTAGACACAGGCTGGACACAAGCTAGACACAGGGTAGACACAGGCTAGATACAAGCTAGACACAGGCTAGACACAGGCTAGACACTGGCAAGGCACAGGCTAGACACAGGCTTGACACAGCCTAGACTCAGGATAGGCACAGGCAAGACTCAGGATAGACACAGGCTAGACACAGGCTAGAAAGAGGCTAGACACAGGCTAGATACAAGCTAGACACAGGCTAGATACAAGCTAGACACAGGCTAGACACAGGCTGGACACAGGCTAGACACAGGCTAGACACAGGCTAGACACAGGCTAGACACAGGCTAGACACAGGCTAGACACAGGCTAGACACAGGCTAGACACAGGCTAGACACAGGCTAGACACAGGCTAGACACAGGCTAGACACAGGCTAGATACAAGCTAGACACAGGCTAGACACATGTTAGACACAGGCTAGACACAGGCTAGACACAGGCTAGACACAGCCTAGACTCAGGCTAGGCACAGGCAAGACTCAGGATAGACACAGGCTAGACACAGGCTAGATACAAGCTAGACACAGGCTAGGCACAGGCTAGACACAGGCTAGACACAGGATAGACACAGGCTAGACACAGGCTAGACAACGCCTAGACTCAGGCTAGGCACAGGCTAGACTCAGGATAGACACAGGCTAGACACAGGCTAGACACAGGCTAGACACAAGCTAGACACAGGCTAGACACAGGCTAGACCGAGGCGAGACACAGGCTAGACACAGGCTAGATACAAGCTAGACACAGGCTAGGCACAGGCTAGACACAGGCTAGACACAGGATAGACACAGGCTAGACACAGGCTAGACACAGCCTAGACTCAGGCTAGGCACAGGCAAGACTCAGGATAGACACAGGCTAGACACAGGCTAGATACAAGCTAGACACAGGCAAGACACAGTCTAGACACAGGCTAGACACAGGCTAGACACAGGCTAGACACAAGCTAGACACAGGCTAAACACAGGCTAGACACAGGCTAGACACAGGCTAGACACAGGCTAGACACAGGCTAGACACAGGCTAGACACAGGCTAGACACATGCTAGACACAGGATAGACACAGGCTAGACACAGGCTAGACACAAGCTAGACACAGGCTAGACAAATACTAGACACAGGCAAGACACAGGCTAGACAGAGGCTAGACCTAGGCTAGACACAGGCTAGGCACAGGATAGTCACAGGCAAGTCACAAGCTAGACACAGGCTGGATACAGGCTAGACACAGGTAAGACACAAGCTAGACACAGGCTAGACACAGGCTAGACACAGGCTAGACACAGGCTAGACACAGGCTAAACACAGGCTAGACACAGGCTAGACAAGGGCTAGACACAAGATAGACATAGGCTAGACACAGGATAGGCATAGGCTAGACACAGGATAGGCATAGGCAAGACACATACTAGACACAGGCTAGGCACAGGCAAGACTCAGGATAGACACAGGCTAGAAAGAGGCTAGACACAGGCTAGATACAAGCTAGACACAGGCTAGATACAAGCTAGACACAGGCTAGACACAGGCTGGAAACAGGCCAGAAAAAGGCTAGACAGGGGGCTAAACACAGGCTAGACACAGGCTAGACACAGGCTAGACACAGGCTAGACACAGGCTAGACACAGGCTAGACACAGGCTAGACATAGGCAAGACACAGGCTAGACACAGGCTAGACACAGGCTAGACACAGGCTAGACACAGGCTAGACACAAGCTAGACACAGGCTAGACACAGGCTAGACACAGACTAGACACAGGCTTGACACAGGCTAGACACAGGCTAGACACAAGGCTAGAAAGAGGCTACACACAGGGTAGACACAGGCTAGAAAGAGGCTAGACATAGGCTAGGCATAGGCTAGGCACAGGCTAGACACAGGCTAGACACAGGCTAGACACAGGCTAGACACAGGCTAGACACAGGCTAGACACAGGCTGAACACAGGCTAAACACAGGCTAGACACAGGCTAGACACAGGCTAGACACAAGCTAGACATAGGCTAGACACAGGCTAGACACAGGCTAGACACAGGCTAGAGACAAGGCTAGACACAAGGCTAGACACAGGCTAAAGACAAGGTAGACACAAGGCTAGACACAGGCTAGACTCAGGCTAGACACAGGCTAGACACAGACTAGACACAGGCTAGACACAGGCTAGACACAAGCTAGACACAGGCAAGACAAATATGACACAGGCAAGAGCACAGGCTAGACACAGGCTAGAGACTAGACACAGGCTAGACACAGGCTAGACACAGGCAAGTCACAGGCTAGACACAGGCAAGACACAGGCAAGACACTGGCTAGACACAGGCTAGACACAGGCAAGACAGACTAGACACAGGCTAGACACAGGCTAGACACAGGCTAGACACAAGCTAGACACTGGCTAGACACAGGCTAGACACAGGCTAGACACAGGCTAGACACAGGCTAGACACAGGCTAGACACAGGCTAGACACAGGCTAGACACAGGCTAGACACAGGCTGGATACAGGCTAGACACAGGCTAGACACAGGCTAGACACAGGCTAGACACAGGCTAGACAAATGCTAGACACAGGCTAGACACAGGCTAGACACAGGCTAGACACAGGCTAGACACAGGCTAGAAACAGGCTAGACACAGGCTAGACACAGGCTAGACACAGGCTAGAAACAGGCTAGACACAGGCTAGACACAGGCTAGACACAGGCTAGACACAGGCTAGACACAGGCTAGACACAGGCTAGACACAGGCTAGACACAGGCTAGACACAGGCTAGATACAGGCTAGACACAGGCTAGACACAGGCTAGACACAGGCTAGACACAGGCTAGACACAGGCTAGACACAGGCTAGACACAGGCTAGACACAGGCTGGACACAGGCTAGACACAGGCTAGACACAGGCTAGACACAGGCTAGACACAGGCTAGACACAAGCTAGGCACAGGCTAGACACAGGCTAGACACAGGCTAGACACAGGCTAGACACAGGCTAGACACAGGCTAGACACAGGCTAGACACAGGCTAGACACAGGCTAGACACAGCCTAGACACAGGCTAGACACAGGCTAGACACAGGCTAGACACAGGCTAGACACAGGCTAGACACAGGCTAGACACAGGCTAGACACAGGCTAGACACAGGCTAGACACAGGCTAGACACAGGCTAGACACAGGCTAGACACAGGCTGAACACAGGCTAAACACAGGCTAGACACAGGCTAGACACAGGCTAGACACAGGCTAGACACAGGCTAGACACAGGCTAGACACAGGCTAGACACAGGCACACAAGCTAGACACAGGCTAGACACAGGCTAGACACAGGCTAGACACAGGCTAGACACAGGCTAGACACAGGCTAGACACAGGCTAGACACAGGCTAGACACAGGCTAGACACAGCCTAGACTCAGGCTAGGCACAGGCTAGACACAGGCTAGACACAGGCTAGACACAGGCTAGACACAGGCTAGACACAGGCTAGACACAGGCTAGACACAGGCTAGACACAGGCTAGACACAGGCTAGACACAGGCTAGACACAGGCTAGACTCAGGCTAGGCACAGGCTAGACACAGGCTAGACACAGGCTAGACACAGGCTAGACACAGGCTAGACACAGGCTAGACACACACAGGCTAGACACAGGCTAGACACAGGCTAGACACAGGCTAGACACAGGCTAGACACAGGCTAGACACAGGCTAGGCACAGGCTAGACACAGGCTAGACACAGGCTAGACACAGGCTAGACACAGGCTAGACACAGGCTAGACACAGGCTAGACACAGGCTAGACACAGGCTAGACACAGGCTAGACACAGGCTAGACAGGCTAGGCACAGAGACACAGGCTAGACACAGGCTAGACACAGGCTAGACACAGGCTAGACACAGGCTAGACACAGGCTAGACACAGGCTAGACACAGGCTAGACACAGGCTAGACACAGGCTAGACACAGGCTAGACACAGGCTAGACACAGGCTAGACACAGGCTAGACACTGGGCTAGACACAGGCTAGGCACAGGCTAGGCTAGACACAGGCTAGACACAGGCTAGACACAGGCTAGACACAGGCTGGTGAGGCACACAGGCTAGACACAGGCTAGGCACAGGCTAGGCACAGGCTAGACACAGGCTAGACAGGCTGACACAGGCTAGACACAGGCTAGACACAGGCTAGACACAGGCTAGACACAGGCTAGACACAGGCTGACACAGGCTAGACACAGGCTAGACACAGGCTGAACACAGGCACAGGCACAGACAAGGGCTAGACACAGGCTAGAATAGGCACAGGCTAGGCACAGGCTAGGCACAGACGGCTAGACACTGGCTAGACACAGGCTAGACACAGGCTAGACACAGGCTAGGCACAGGCTAGACACAGGCTAGACACAGGCTGAGACACAGGCTAGACACAGGCTAGACACAGGCTAGACACAGGCTAGACACAGGCTAGACACAGGCTAGACACAGGCTAGACACAGGCTAGACACAGGCTAGACACAGGCTAGACACAGGCTAGACACAGGCTAGACACTGGCTAGACACAGGCTAGACACAGGCTAGACACTGGCTAGACACAGGCTAGACACAGGCTAGAGCACAGGCTAGACACAGGCTAGGCACAGGCTGGGCTGGACACAGGCTAGACACAGGCTAGACACAGGCTAGACACAGGCTAGACACAGGCTAGACACAGGCTAGACACAGGCTAGACAGGCTAGACACAGGCTAGACAGGAACACAGGCTACTAGACACAGGCTAGACACAGGCTAGACACTGGCTAGGCACAGGCTAGACACAGGCTAGACACAGGCTAGACACAGGCTAGGCACTGGGCTAGACACAGGCTAGACACAGGCTAGACACAGGCTAGACACAGGCTGGAACAAGGACACAGGCTAGACACACTGGCTAGACACAGGCTAGACACAGGCTAGACACAGGCTAGACACAGGCTAGACACAGGCTAGACACAGGCTAGACACAGGCTAGACACAGGCTAGGCATGGCTAGACACAGGCTAGACACACAGGCTAGGCACAGGCTAGACACAGGCTAGACACACAGGCTAGACAGGCTAGACACAGGCTGAGACACAGGCTAGACACAGGCGAGACACAGGCTAGACACAGGCTAGACACAGGCTAGACACAGGCTAGGCACTGGCTAGACACAGGCTAGACACAGGCTAGACACAGGCTGGGCACAGGCAGGCTAGACACAGGCTAGACACAGGCTAGACACTGGCTAGGCTAGACACAGGCTAGGCACAGGGCTAGACACTGGCTAGACACAGGCTAGACACAGGCTAGACACTGGCTAGACACAGGCTAGACACAGGCTAGACAGGCGAGGCTAGACACAGGCTAGACACAGGCTAGACACAGGCTAGACACAGGCTAGACACAGGCTAGACACAGGCTAGACACAGGCTAGACACAGGCTAGACAGACAGAGCTAGGCACAGGCTAGACACAGGCTAGACACAGGCTAGACACAGGCTAGACACAGGCTAGACACTGGCTAGACACAGGCTAGACACAGGCTAGACACTGGGCTAGGCACAGGCTAGACACAGGCTAGACACAGGCTAGGCACAGGCTAGACACAGGCTAGGCACAGGCTAGGCACAGGCTAGGCACAGGCTAGACACAGGCTAGACACAGGCTAGACACAGGCTAGACACAGGCTAGACACAGGCTAGACACAGGCTAGACACAGGCTAGACACAGGCTAGACACAGGCTAGACACAGGCTAGACACAGGCTAGACACAGGCTAGACACAGGCTAGACACAGGCTAGACACAGGCTAGACACAGGCTAGACACAGGCTAGACACAGGCTAGACACAGGCTAGACACAGGCTAGACACAGGCTAGACACAGGCTAGACACAGGCTAGACACAGGCTAGACACAGGCTAGACACAGGCTAGACACAGGCTAGACACAGGCTAGACACAGGCTAGACACAGGCTAGACACAGGAGCTAGACACAGGCTAGACACAGGCTAGACACAGGCTAGACACAGGCTAGACACAGGCTAGACACAGGCTAGACACAGGCTAGACACAGGCTAGACACAGGCTAGACACAGGCTAGACACAGGCTAGACACAGGCTAGACACAGGCTAGACACAGGCTAGACACAGGCTAGACACAGGCTAGACACAGGCTAAACACAGGCTAGACACAGGCTAGACCAGGCTAGACACAGGCTAGACACAGGCTAGACACAGGCTAGACACAGGCTAGACACAGGCTAGACACAGGCTAGACACAGGCTAGACAACCCAGGCTAGACACAGGCTAGACACAGGCTAGACACTGGGCTAGACACAGGCTAGACACAGGCTAGACACAGGCTAGACACAGGCTAGACACAGGCTAGACACAGGCTAGACACAGGCTAGACACAGGCTAGACACAGGCTGGATACAGGCTGAGGCTAGACACAGGCTAGGCACAGGCTAGACACAGGCACTAGGCTAGACACAGGCTAGGCACAGGCTAGGCACAGGCTAGACTGAGGCAAGACACAGGCTAGACACAGGCTAGACACAGGCTAGACACTGGGCTAGACACAGGCTAGACACTGGCTAGACACAGGCTAGACACAGGCTAGACACAGGCTAGACACAGGCTAGACACAGGCTAAGACACTGGCTAGACACAGGCTAGACACAGGCTAGACACAGGCTAGACACAGGCTAGACACAGGCTAGACACAGGCTAGACACTGGCTAGACACAGGCTAGACACAGGCTAGGCACAGGCTAGACACAGGCTAGACACAGGCTAGACACAGGCTAGACACAGGCTAGGGCTAGACACAGGCTAGACACAGGCTAGACACAGGCTAGACACAAGGACACAGGCTAGACACAGGCACAGGCTAGACACAGGCTAGACACTGGGCTAGACACAGGCTAGACACAGGCTAGACACAGGCACAGGCTAGACAGCACAGGCTAGACACAGGCTAGACACAGGCTAGACACAGGCTAGACACAGGCTAGACACAGGCTAGACACAGGCTAGACACAGGCTAGACACAGGCTAGACACAGGCTAGACACAGGCTAGACCAGGCTAGACACAGGCTAGACACAGGCTAGAACACTGGGCTAGACACAGGCTAGGCACAGGCTAGACACAGGCTAGACACTGGGCTAGACACAGGCTAGACACAGGCTAGACACAGGCTAGACACAGGCTAGACACAGGCTAGACACAGGCTAGACACAGGCTAGACACAGTCTAGGCACAGGCTAGGCTCAGGCTAGACACAGGCTAGACACAGGCTAGACACAGGCTAGACACTGGCTAGACACAGGCTAGACACAGGCTAGACACAGGCTAGACACAGGCTAGACACAGGCTAGACACAGGCTAGACACTGGCTGAGCACAGGCTAGACACAGGCTAGACACAGGCTAGGCACAGGCTAGACACAGGCTAGACACAGGCTAGACACAGGCTAGGCACAGGCTAGACACAGGCTAGACACAGGCTAGACACAGGCTAGACACAGGCTAGACACAGGCTAGACACAGGCTAGACACAGGCTAGACACAGGCTAGACACAGGCTAGACACTGGGCTAGACACTGGCAAGGCTGGGCTAGACACAGGCTAGACACAGGCTGGGCACTGGGCTAGACACAGGGCTAGACACTGGCTAGACACAGGCTAGGCACAGGCTAGACACAGGCTAGACACTGGCTAGACACTGGGCTAGACACAGGCTAGACACAGGCTAGACACAGGCTAGACACAGGCTAGACACAGGCTAGACACAGGCTAGACACAGGCTAGACACAGGCTAGGCACTGGGCTAGACACTGGGCTAGACACAGGCTGAACACAGGCTAGACACTGGCTAGACACAGGCTAGACACAGGCTAGACACAGGCTAGACACAGGCTAGACACAGGCTAGACACAGGCTAGACACAGGCTAGACACAGGCTAGACACAGGCTAGACACAGGCTAGACACAGGCTAGACTGGGCTAGACACAGGCTAGACACAGGCTAGACACAGGCTAGACACAGGCTAGACACAGGCTAGACACAGGCTAGACACAGGCTAGACACAGGCTAGACACAGGCTAGACACAGGCTAGACACAGGCTAGACACAGGCTAGACACAGGCTAGACACAGGCTAGACACAGGCTAGGCACTGGCTAGACACTGGCTAGCTAGACACAGGCCAGGCTGAGGCTAGACACAGGCTAGACACAGGCTAGACACAAGACACAGGCTAGACACAGGCTAGACACAGGCTAGACACAGGCTAGACACAGGCTAGACACAGGCTAGACACAGGCTAGACACAGGCTAGACACAGGCTAGACACAGGCTAGACACTGGGCTAGACACAGGCTAGACACAGGCTAGACACAGGCTAGACACAGGCTAGACACAGGCTAGACACAGGCTGACACAGGCTAGACACAGGCTAGACACAGGCTAGACACAGGCTAGACCACAGGCTGGACACAGGCTAGACACAGGCTAGACACAGGCTAGACACAGGCTAGACACAGGCTAGGCCTGGGCTAGACACAGGCTAGACACAGGCTAGGCACAGGCTAGACACAGGCTAGACTACAGGCTAGACACAGGCTAGACACAGGCTAGACACTGGCTGGACACAGGCTAGACACAGGCTAGACACAGGCTAGACACAGGCTAGACACAGGCTAGACACAGGCTAGGCACAGGCTAGACACAGGCTAGACACAGGCTAGACACAGGCTAGACACAGGCTAGACACAGGCTAGACACAGGCTGAGCACAGGCTAGACACAGGCTAGACACAGGCTAGACACAGGCTAGACACAGGCTAGACACAGGCTGGACACTAGACACAGGCTAGACACAGGCTAGACACAGGCTAGACACAGGCTAGACTGGGCTAGACACAGGCTGGAGACACTGGCTAGACACAGGCTAGGACACAGGCTAGACACAGGCTAGACACAGGCTAGACACAGGCTAGACACAGGCTAGGCACAGGCTAGACACATGCTAGACACAGGCTAGGCACAGGCTAGGCACAGGCTAGACACAGGCTAGACACTGGGCTAGACACAGGCTAGACACATGGCTAGACACAGGCTAGACACAGGCTAGACACAGGCTAGACACAGGCTAGACACTGGGCTAGCACAGGCTGACTAGACACACAGGCTAGACACAAGTGAACACAGGCTAGACACAGGCTAGACACTAGGCTGGACACAGGCTAGACACAGGCTAGACACAGGCTAGACACAGGCTAGACACAGGCTAGACACAGGCTGAGACACAGGCTAGACACAGGCTAGACACAGGCTAGACACAGGCTAGACACAGGCTAGACACAGGCTAGACTGGGCTAGACACAGGCTGAACTGACAGACACAGGCACACAGGGCTAGACACAGGCACAGGCTAGACACAACACAGGCTAGACACAGGCTAGACACAAGGCTAGACACTAGACACAGGCTGAACCTAGACACAGGCTAGACACAGGCTAGACACAGGCTAGACACAGGCTAGACACAGGCTAGACACAGGCTAGACACAGGCTAGACACAGGCTAAACAGGCTAGACACAGGCTGAACACAGGCTAGACACAGGCTAGACACAGGCTGAACACAGGCTAGACACAGGCTAGACACAGGCTGGGCACAGGCTAGGCACAGGCTAGACACAGGCTAGACACAGGCTAGGCACAGGCTAGACACAGGCTAGACACAGGCTAGACACAGGCTAGGCACAGGCTAGACACAGGCTAGACGAAGGCTAGGCTGGGCTAGGCACAGGCTAGGCACAGGCTAGGCACAGGCTAGACACTGGCCTAGGCACAGGCTAGGCACAGGCTAGACACAGGCTAGGCACAGGCTAGACACAGGCTAGACAGGGCTAGACACAGGCTAGACACAGGCTAGACACTGGCTGGACATGGGCTGAACACAGGCTAGACACAGGCTAGACACAGGCTAGGCACAGGCTGAACACAGGCTAGACTGAACCAGGCTAGACACTGGCTAGACACAGGCTAGACGACAGGCTAGACACAGGCTGGGCAAGGCACAGGCTAGGCACTGGCTAGACACAGGCTAGACACAGGCTAGACACAGGCTGGGCAGGCTGACCAGGCTGAGACACAGGCTAGACACAGGCTAGACACAGGCTAGACACAGGCTAGACACAGGCTAGACACAGGCTAGACACAGGCTAGGCACAGGCTGAACACAGGCTAGGCACAGGCTAGACACAGGCTAAGACACAGGCCTAGACACAGGCTAGGCTAGGCACAGGCTAGGCACAGGCTGGCAGGCTAGACACAGGCTGGCACAGGGGCTAGACACAGGCTAGACACAGGGCTAGGCACAGGCTAGGCACTGGCTGAACACAGGCTAGGCACAGGCTCTAGACACAGGCTAGGCACAGGCTAGACACAGGCTAGGCACAGGCTGACACAGGCTAGACACTGGCTAGGCACAGGCTAGACACAGGCCTGGCACTGGCTAGACACAGGCTAGACTGGGCTGAGCACAGGCTAGACACAGGCTAGACACAGGCTAGACACAGGCTAGACACAGGCTAGACACAGGCTAGACACAGGCTAGACACAGGCTAGACACAGGCTAGACACAGGCTAGACACTAGGCTAGGCACAGGCTAGGCACAGGCTGGACACAGGCTAGACACTGGCACTGCCAGGCTCAGGCTAGACACAGGCTAGACACTGGGCTAGACACAGGCTAGACACAGGCTGGACACAGGCTAGACACAGGCTAGACACAGGCTAGACACAGGCTAGACACAGGCTAGACACAGGCTAGACACAGGCTAGACACAGGCTAGACACAGGCTAGGCACAGGCTAGGCACAGGCTGGACACAGGCTAGACACAGGCTAGACACAGGCTGAACACTGGGGCTAGACACAGGCTAGACACAGGCTAGACACTGGGCTAGACACAGGCTGAACAGGCTAGACACAGGCTAGAACACAGGCTAGACACAGGCTAGACACAGGCTGGCACAGGCTAGACACAGGCTGAACTGGGCTAGACACAGGCACAGGCTAGACACAGGCTAGACACAGGCTAGGCACAGGCTGGGCAGGCTGGACACTGGCTAGACACAGGCTAGGCACTGGCTAGACACTGGCTAGACACAGGCTAGACACAGGCTGCCAGGCAAGGCACAGGCTAGACACAGGCTAGACACAGGCTAGGCACAGGCTAGACACAGGCTAGGCACTGGCTAGGCACAGGCTAGACACAGGCCAGACATTGGCTGAACACAGGCTAGACACTGGCTAGACACAGGCTAGACACAAGGCTAGACACAGGCTAGACACAGGCTAGAAGGCACAGGCTGGACACTGCGGCTAGGCACAGGCTAAAGACACAGGCTAGACACAGGCTAGACACAGGCTAGACACAGGCTAGACACAGGCTAGACACAGGCTAGACACTGGGCTAGACACAGGCTGAACCACAGGCTAGACACTGGCTAGACACAGGCTAGACACAGGCTAGACACAGGCTAGACACAGGCTAGACACAGGCTAGACACACAGCTAGACACAGGCTAGACACAGGCTAGACACAGGCTAGACACAGGCTAGACACAGGCTAGACACAGGCTAGACACAGGCTAGACACAGGCTAGACACAGGCTAGACACAGGCTAGACACTGGGCTAGACACAGGCTAGACACAGGCTAGACACACAGGCTAGACACAGGCTAGACACAGGCTAGACACAGGCTAGACACAGGCTAGACACAGGCTAGACACAGGCTAGACACAGGCTAGACACTGGCTAGACACAGGCTAGACACAGGCTGAACACAGGCTGAGGCACAGGCTAGACACAGGCTAGACACAGGCTAGACACAGGCTAGACACAGGCTAGACACAGGCTGGACACAGGCTAGAGGCTAGACACAGGGCTAGACACAGGCTAGCGGACACAGGCTAGACACAGGCTAGACACAGGCTAGACACAGGCTGCCAGGCTGGACACAGGCTAGACACAGGCTAGACACAGGCTAGACACAGGCTAAGACACAGGCTAGGCACAGGCTAGACACAGGCTAGACACAGGCTAGACACAGGCTGGCCAGACACAGGCTGGCTAGACACAGGCTAGACACTGGGCTAGGCACAGGCTAGACACAGGCTGGGACTGAACAGGCTAGACACAGGCTAGACACAGGCTAGACACAGGCTAGGCACAGGCTAGACACAGGCTAGACACTGGCTAGACACACTGGCTAGACACAGGCTAGACACAGGCTAGACACAGGCTAGACACAGGCTAGACACAGGCTAGACACTGGGCTAGACACGCCAGGCACAGGCTAGACACAGGTGAGACACTGGCTAGACACAGGCTAGACACTGGCTAGGCACAGGCTAGACACAGGCTAGACACAGGCTAAACACAGGCTAGACACAGGCTAGACACAGGCTAGACACAGGCTGGGCTAGACACAGGCTAGACACAGGCTAGACACAGGCTAGACACAGGCTAGACACAGGCTAGACACAGGCTAGACACAGGCTAGGCACAGGCTGGGCACAGGCTAGACACAGGCTAGACACAGGCTGAGCACAGGCTAGACACAGGGCTAGGCTGGGCTAGGCACAGGCTAGACACAGGCTAGGCACAGGCTCACTGGGCTGCACAGGCTGGGCACAGGCTAGCTAGGCTAGACACAGGCTAGGCACTGGCCTAGACACAGGCTAGACACAGGCTAGACAGGCTGGACACTGGCTAGACACAGGCTAGACTACAGGCTAGACACAGGCTGAGACACAGGCTAGACACTGGGCTGGACACAGGCTAGACACTGGCTAGACACAGGCTAGACACAGGCTAGACACAGGCTAGGCACAGGCTAGACACAGGCTAGACACAGGCTAGACACAGGCTAGACACAGGCTAGACACAGGCTAGACACAGGCTAGACACAGGCTAGACACAGGCTAGACACAGGCTAGACACAGGCTAGACACAGGCTAGGCACAGGCTGGACACAGGCTAGACACTGGCTAGACACAGGCTAGACACAGGCTAGACACAGGCTAGACACAGGCTAGACACAGGCTAGACACAGGCTAGACACAGGCTAGGCACAGGCTGGACACAGGCTAGACACAGGCTAGGCACAGGCTGAACACAGGCTAGACACAGGCTAGACACAGGCTGAACAGGCTAGAGCACAGGCTAGACACAGGCTAGACACAGGCTAGACACAGGCAGGCTAGACACACAGGCTAGACACAGGCTAGACACAGGCTAGACACAGGCTAGACACAGGCTAGACACAGGCTAGACACAGGCTAGACACAGGCTAGACACAGGCTAGGCACAGGCTAGACACAGGCTAGACACAGGCTAGGCACAGGCTGAGACACAGGGCTAGACACAGGCTAGACACAGGCTAGACACAGGCGAGACACAGGCTAGACACAGGCTAGACACAGGCTAGACACAGGCTAGACACAGGCTAGACACACTGGGCTAGACACAGGCTAGACACAGGCTAGACACAGGCTAGGCACAGGCTAGACACAGGCTAGACACAGGCTAGACACAGGCTAGACACAGGCTAGACACAGGCTAGACACAGGCTAGACACAGGCTAGACACAGGCTAGACACAGGCTAGACACAGGCTAGACACAGGCTGAGACAGGCTAGACACTGGCTAGACACAGGCTGACAGGCTAGACACAGGCTAGACACAGGCTAGACACTGGGCTAGACACAGGCTAGGCACAGGCTAGACACAGGCTAGACACAGGCTAGACACAGGCTGAAGGCACAGGCTAGACACAGGCTAGACACAGGCTAGACACAGGCTAGACACAGGCTAGACACAGGCTAGACACTGGCTAGACTAGACAGGCTAGACACAGGCTAGACACAGGCTAGGCACAGGCTAGGCACAGGCTAGACACAGGCTAGACACAGGCTGAACACAGGCTAGACACAGGCTAGACACAGGCTGAACAGAGGCTAGGCACAGGCTAGACACAGGCTAGACACAGGCTAGGCACAGGCTAGGCACAGGCTAGACACAGGCTAGGCACAGGCTAGACACAGGCTAGACACTGGCTAGGCACAGACAGGCAGGCTAGACTGGGCTAGACACAGGCTAGACACAGGCTGAGACACAGGCTAGACACAGGCTAGAGCACAGGCTAGAACACAGGCTGACCACAGGCTAGACACAGGCTAACAGACACAGGCTAGACACAGGCTACAGACACTGGCTGAACACAGGCTAGACACTGGCTAGGCACAGGCTAGACACAGCACAGGCTGAACTGGGCTAGACACAGGCTAGACATGGGCTAAGCTGGGCTAGACACAGGCTGAGACACAGGCTAGACACAGGCTAGACACAGGCTAGGCTGAGCTAGGCACAGGCTAGACACAGGCTAGACACAGGCTAGGCACATGCCTGGCACAGGCAAGGCACAGGCTAGACACAGGCTGGACACAGGCTAGGCACAGGCTAGGACACAGGCTAGGCACAGGCTGAGGCTGGGCTAGGCACAGGCTAGACACATGCTAGACACAGGCTAGGCACAGGCTAGGCACAGGCTAGGCTTAGGCTAGGCACAGGCTAGCCACAGGCTAGGCACAGGCTAGGCACAGGCTAGGCACAGGCTAGACACAGGCTGAGGCTGGGCTAGACACAGGCTAGACACTGGCTAGGCACACAGGCTAAACACAGGCTGACCTGGAGCTAGACACAGGCTAGACGCACACAGGCTAGACACAGGCTAGACACAGGCTGCCAGGCAACAGGCTAGACACAGGCTAACAGGCTAAGGCTAGACACAGGCTAGACACAGGCTAGACACAGGCAATGGACACAGGCTAGACACTGGGCTAGACACAAGGCTAGACACAGGCTAGACACTGGCTAGGCACAGGCTAGACACAGGCTGAGACACAGGCTAGACACAGGCTAGACACAGGCTAGACACAGGCTAGACACAGGCTAGACACAGGCTAGACACAGGCTAGACACAGGCTAGACGCAGGCTAGACACAGGCTAGACACAGGCTAGACACAGGCTAGACACAGGGGCTAGACACAGGCTAGACACAGGCTAGACACAGGCTAGACACAGGCTAGACACAGGCTAGACACAGGCTAGACACTGGCTAGACACAGGCTAGACACAGGCTAGACACAGGCTAGACACAGGCTAGACCTGGGCTAGACACAGGCTAGACACAGGCAAGGCACAGGCTAGACACAGGCTAGACACAGGCTAGACACAGGCTAGACACAGGCTAGACACAGGCTAGACACTGGGCTAGACACAGGCTAGACACAGGCTAGACACAGGCTAGACACAGGCTAGACACAGGCTAGACACAGGCTAGACACAGGCTAGACACAGGCTAGACACAGGCTAGACACAGGCTAGACACAGGCTAGACACAGGCTAGACACAGGCTAGACACAGGCTAGACACAGGCTAGACACAGGCTAGACACAGGCTAGACACAGGCTAGACACAGGCTAGACACAGGCTAGACACAGGCTAGACACAGGCTAGACACAGGCTAGACACAGGCTGGACACAGGCTAGACACAGGCTAGACACAGGCTAGACACAGGCTAGACACAGGCTAGACACAGGCTAGACACAGGCTAGACACAGGCTAGACACAGGCTAGACACAGGCTAGACACAGGCTAGACACAGGCTAGACACAGGCTAGACACTAGGCTAGACACAGGCTAGACACAGGCTAGACACAGGCTAGACACAGGCTAGACACAGGCTAGACACAGGCTAGACACTGGGCTAGACACAGGCTAGACACAGGCTAGACACAGGCTAGACACAGGCTAGACACAGGCTAGACACAGGCTAGACACAGGCTAGACACAGGCTAGACACAGGCTAGACACAGGCTAGACACAGGCTAGACACAGGCTAGACACAGGCTAGACACAGGCTAGACACTAGGCTAGGCACAGGCTAGACACAGGCTAGACACAGGCTAGACACAGGCTAGACACAGGCTAGACACAGGCTAGACACAGGCTAGACACAGGCTAGACACAGGCTAGACACAGGCTAGACACAGGCTAGACACAGGCTAGACACAGGCTAGACACAGGCTAGACACAGGCTAGACACAGGCTAGACACAGGCTAGACACAGGCTAGACACAGGGCTAGACACAGGCTAGACACAGGCTAGACACAGGCTAGAGCTAGACACAGGCTAGACACAGGCTAGACACAGGCTAGACACAGGCTAGACACAGGCTAGACACAGGCTAGACACAGGGCTAGACACTAGGCTGAGACACAGGCTAGACACAGGCTAGACACAGGCTAGACACAGGCTAGACACAGGCTAGACACAGGCTAGACACAGGCTAGACACAGGCTAGACACAGGCTAGACACAGGCTAGACACAGGCTAGACACAGGCTAGACACAGGCGAGACACAGGCTAGACACAGGCTAGACACAGGCTAGACACAGGCTAGACACAGGCTAGACACAGGCTAGACACAGGCTAGACACAGGCTAGACACAGGCTAGACACAGGCTAGACACAGGCTAGGCACAGGCTAGACACAGGCTAGACACAGGCTAGACACAGGCTAGACACAGGCTAGACACTGGGCTAGACACAGGCTAGACACAGGCTAGACACTGGGCTAGACACAGGCTAGACACAGGCTAGACACAGGCTAGACACAGGCTAGACACAGGCTAGACACAGGCTAGACACAGGCTAGACACAGGCTAGACACAGGCTAGACACAGGCTAGACACAGGCTAGACACAGGCTAGGCACAGGCTAGACACAGGCTAGACACAGGCTAGACACAGGCTAGACACAGGCTAGACACTGAGCTAGACACAGGCTAGACACAGGCTAGACACAGGCTAGACACAGGCTAGACACAGGCTAGACACAGGCTAGACACAGGCTAGACACAGGCTAGACACAGGCTAGACACAGGCTAGACACAGGCTAGACACAGGCTAGACACAGGCTAGACACAGGCTAGACACAGGCTAGACACAGGCTAGACACAGGCTAGACACAGGCTAGACACAGGCTAGACACAGGCTAGACACAGGCTAGACACAGGCTAGACACAGGCTAGACACAGGCTAGGCACAGGCTAGACACAGGCTAGACACAGGCTAGACACAGGCTAGACACAGGCTAGACACAGGCTAGACACAGGCTAGACACAGGCTAGACACGGGCTAGACACAGGCTAGACACAGGCTAGACACAGGCTAGACACAGGCTAGACACAGGCTAGACACAGGCTAGACACAGGCTAGACACAGGCTAGACACAGGCTAGACACAGGCTAGACACAGGCTAGACACAGGCTAGACACAGGCTAGACACAGGCTAGACACAGGCTAGACACAGGCTAGACACAGGCTAGACACAGGCTAGACACAGGCTAGACACAGGCTAGACACAGGCTAGACACAGGCTAGACACAGGCTAGACACAGGCTAGACACTGGGGCTAGACACAGGCTAGACACAGGCTAGACACAGGCTAGACACAGGCTAGACACAGGCTAGACACAGGCTAGACACAGGCTAGACACAGGCTAGACACAGGCTAGACACAGGCTAGACACAGGCTAGACACAGGCTAGACACAGGCTAGAACACAGGCTAGACACAGGCTAGACACAGGCTAGACACAGGCTAGACACAGGCTAGACACAGGCTAGACACAGGCTAGACACAGGCTAGACACAGGCTAGACACAGGCTAGACACAGGCTAGACACAGGCTAGACACAGGCTAGACACAGGCTAGACACAGGCTAGACACAGGCTAGACACAGGCTAGACACAGGCTAGACACAGGCTAGACACAGGCTAGACACAGGCTAGACACAGGCTAGACACAGGCTAGACACAGGCTAGACACAGAGCTAGACACAGGCTAGACACAGGCTAGACACAGGGCTAGACACAGGCTAGACACAGGCTAGACACAGGCTAGACACAGGCTAGACACAGGCTAGACACAGGCTAGACACAGGCTAGACACAGGCTAGACACAGGCTAGACACAGGCTAGACACAGGCTAGACACAGGCTAGACACAGGCTAGACACAGGCTAGACACAGGCTAGACACAGGCTAGACACAGGCTAGACACAGGCTAGACACAGGCTGGACACAGGCTAGACACAGGCTAGACACAGGCTAGACACAGGCTAGACACAGGCTAGACACAGGCTAGACACAGGCTAGACACTGGGCTAGACACAGGCTAGACACAGGCTAGACACAGGCTAGACACAGGCTAGACACTGAGGCTAGACACAGGCTAGACACTAGGGCTAGACACAGGCTAGACACAGGCTAGACACAGGCTAGACACAGGCTAGACACAGGCTAGACACAGGCTAGACACAGGCTAGACACAGGCTAGACACTGGGCTAGACACAGGCTAGACACAGGCTAGACACAGGCTAGACACAGGCTAGACACAGGCTAGACACTGGGCTAGACACAGGCTAGACACAGGCTAGACACAGGCTAGACACAGGCTAGACACAGGCTAGACACAGGCTAGACACAGGCTAGACACAGGCTAGACACAGAGCTAGACACAGGCTAGACACAGGCTAGACACAGGCTAGACACAGGCTAGACACAGGCTAGACACAGGCTAGACACAGGCTAGACACAGGCTAGACACAGGCTAGACACAGGCTAGACACAGGCTAGACACAGGCTAGACACTAGGGCTAGACACAGGCTAGACACAGGCTAGACACAGGCTAGACACTGGCTAGACACAGGCTAGACACAGGCTAGACACAGGCTAGACACAGGCTAGACACAGGCTAGACACAGGCTAGACACAGGCTAGACACTAGGCTAGACACAGGCTAGACACAGGCTAGACACAGGCTAGACACAGGCTAGACACAGGCTAGACACAGGCTAGACACAGGCTAGACACAGGCTAGACACAGGCTAGACACAGGCTAGACACTGGGCTAGACACAGGCTAGACACAGGCTAGACACAGGCTAGACACAGGCTAGACACAGGCTAGACACAGGCTAGACACAGGCTAGACACAGGCTAGACACAGGCTAGACACAGGCTAGACACAGGCTAGACACAGGCTAGACACAGGCTAGACACAGGCTAGACACAGGCTAGACACAGGCTAGACACAGGCTAGACACAGGCTAGACACAGGCTGAGACACAGGCTAGACACAGGCTAGACACAGGCTAGACACAGGCTAGACACAGGCTAGACACTGGCTAGACACAGGCTAGACACAGGCTAGACACAGGCTAGACACAGGCTAGACACAGGCTAGACACAGGCTAGACACTAGGCTAGACACAGGCTAGACACAGGCTAGGCACAGGCTAGACACAGGCTAGACACAGGCTAGACACAGGCTAGACACAGGCTAGACACAGGCTAGACACAGGCTAGACACAGGCTAGACCTGGGCTAGACACAGGCTAGACACAGGCTAGACACAGGCTAGACACAGGCTAGACACAGGCTAGACACAGGCTAGACACAGGCTAGACACAGGCTAGACACAGGCTAGGCACAGGCTAGACACAGGCTAGACACAGGCTAGACACAGGCTAGACACAGGCTAGACACAGGCTAGGCACAGGCTAGACACAGGCTAGACACAGGCTAGACACAGGCTAGACACAGGCTAGACACAGGCTAGACACAGGCTAGACACAGGCTAGACACAGGCTAGACACAGGCTAGACACAGGCTAGACACTAGGGCTAGACACAGGCTAGACACAGGCTAGACACAGGCTAGACACAGGCTAGACACAGGCTAGACACAGGCTAGACACAGGCTAGACACAGGCTAGACACAGGCTAGACACAGGCTAGACACAGGCTAGACACAGGCTAGACACAGAGCTAGACACAGGCTAGACACAGGCTAGACCAGGCTAAACACAGGCTAGACACAGGCTAGACACAGGCTAGACACTAGGGCTAGACACAGGCTAGACACAGGCTAGACACAGGCTAGACACAGGCTAGACACAGGCTAGACACAGGCTAGACACAGGCTAGACACAGGCTAGACACAGGCTAGACACAGGGCTAGACACAGGCTAGACACAGGCTAGACACTGGCTAGACACAGGCTAGACACAGGCTAGACACAGGCTAGACACAGGCTAGACACAGGCTAGACACAGGCTAGACACAGGCTAGACACAGGCTAGACACAGGCTAGACACAGGCTAGACACAGGCTAGACACAGGCTAGACACAGGCTAGACACAGGCTAGACACAGGCTAGACACAGGCTAGACACAGGCTAGACACAGGCTAGACACAGGCTAGACACAGGCTAGACACAGGCTAGACACAGGCTAGACACAGGCTAGACACAGGCTAGACACAGGCTAGACACAGGCTAGACACAGGCTAGACACAGGCTAGACACAGGCTAGACACAGGCTAGACACAGGCTAGACACAGGCTAGACACAGGCTAGACACAGGCTAGACACAGGCTAGACACAGGCTAGACACAGGCTAGACACTGGCTAGACACAGGCTAGACACAGGCTAGACACAGGCTAGACACAGGCTAGACACAGGCTAGACACAGGCTAGACACAGGCTAGGCACAGGCTAGACACAGGCTAGACACAGGCTAGACACAGGCTAGACACAGGCTAGACACAGGCTAGACACAGGCTAGACACAGGCTAGACACAGGCTAGACACAGGCTAGACACTGGCTAGACACAGGCTAGACACAGGCTAGACACAGGCTAGACACAGGCTAGACACAGGCTAGACACAGGGCTGAGACACAGGCTAGACACAGGCTAGACACAGGCTAGACACAGGCTAGACACAGGCTAGACACAGGCTAGACACAGGCTAGACACAGGCTAGACACAGGCTAGACACAGGCTAGACACAGGCTAGACACAGGCTAGACACAGGCTAGACACAGGCTAAGACACAGGCTAGACACAGGCTAGACACAGGCTAGACACAGGCTAGACACAGGCTAGACACAGGCTAGACACAGGCTAGACACAGGCTAGACACAGGCTAGACACAGGCTAGGCACAGGCTAGACACAGGCTAGACACAGGCTGAACACAGGCTAGACACAGGCTAGACACAGGCTAGACACAGGCTAGACACTAGGGCTAGACACAGGCTAGACACAGGCTAGACACAGGCTAGAGCACAGGCTAGACACAGGCTAGACACAGGCTAGACACAGGCTAGACACAGGCTAGACACAGGCTAGACACAGGCTAGACACAGGCTAGACACAGGCTAGACACAGGCTAGACACAGGCTAGACACAGGCTAGACACAGGCTAGACACAGGCTAGACACAGGCTAGACACAGGCTAGACACAGGCTAGACACAGGCTAGACACAGGCTAGACACAGGCTAGACACAGGCTAGACACAGGCTAGACACAGGCTAGACACAGGCTAGACACAGGCTAGACACAGGCTAGACACAGGCTGGACACAGGCTAGACACAGGCTAGACACAGGCTAGACACAGGCTAGACACAGGCTGGACACCGGCTAGACACAGGCTAGACACAGGCTAGACACAGGCTAGACACAGGCTAGACACAGGCTAGACACAGGCTAGACACAGGCTAGACACAGGCTAGACACAGGCTAGACACAGGCTAGACACAGGCTAGACACAGGCTAGACACAGGCTAGACACAGGCTAGACACAGGCTAGACACAGGCTAGACACAGGCTAGACACAGGCTAGACACAGGCTAGACACAGGCTAGACACAGGCTAGACACAGGCTAGACACAGGCTAGACACAGGCTAGACACAGGCTAGACACAGGCTAGACACAGGCTAGACACAGGCTAGACACAGGCTAGACACAGGCTAGACACAGGCTAGACACAGGCTAGACACAGGCTAGACACAGGCTAGACACAGGCTAGACACAGGCTAGACACAGGCTAGACACAGGCTAGACACAGGCTAGACACAGGCTAGACACAGGCTAGACACAGGCTAGACACAGGCTAGACACAGGCTAGACACAGAGCTAGACACAGGCTAGACACAGGCTAGACACAGGCTAGACACAGGCTAGACACAGGCTAGACACAAGCTAGACACAGGCTAGACACAGGCTAGACACAGGCTAGACACAGGCTAGACACAGAGCTAGACACAGGCTAGACACAGGCTAGACACAGGCTAGACACAGGCTAGACACAGGCTAGACACAGGCTAGACACAGGCTAGACACAGGCTAGACACAGGCTAGACACTGAGGCTAGACACAGGCTAGACACAGGCTAGACACAGGCTAGACACAAGCTAGACACAGGCTAGACACAGGCTAGACACAGGCTAGACACAGGCTAGACACAGGCTAGACACAGGCTAGACACAGGCTAGACACAGGCTAGACACAGGCTAGACACAGGCTAGACACAGGCTAGACACAGGCTAGACACAGGCTAGACACAGGCTAGACACAGGCTAGACACTGGCTAGACACAGGCTAGACACAGGCTAGACACAAGCTAGACACAGGCTAGACACAGGCTAGACACAGGCTAGACACAGGCTAGACACAGGCTAGACACAGGCTAGACACAGGCTAGACACAGGCTAGACACAGGCTAGACACAGGCTAGACACAGGCTAGACACAGGCTAGACACAGGCTAGACACAGGCTAGACACAGGCTAGACACAGGCTAGACACAGGCTAGACACAGGCTAGACACAGGCTGGACACCAGGCTAGACACAGGCTAGACACAGGCTAGACACAGGCTAGACACAGGCTAGACACAGGCTAGACACAGGGCTAGACACAGGCTAAACACAGGCTAGACACAGGCTAGACACTAGGCTAGACACAGGCTAGACACAGGCTAGACACAGGCTAGACACAGGCTAGACACAGGCTAGACACAGGCTAGACACTGGCTAGACACAGGCTAGACACAGGCTAGACACAGGCTAGACACTGGAGCTAGACACAGGCTAGACACAGGCTAGACACAGGCTAGACACAGGCTAGACACAGGCTAGACACAGGCTAGGCTAGACACAGGCTAGACACAGGCTAGACACAGGCTAGACACAGGCTAGACACAGGCTAGACACAGGCTAGACACAGGCTAGACACAGGCTAGACACAGGCTAGACACAGGCTAGACACAGGCTAGACACAGAAGTCACAGGCTAGACACAGGCTAGACACAGGCTAGACACAGGCTAGACACAGGCTAGACACAAGCTAGACACAGGCTAGACACAGGCTAGACACAGGCTAGACACAGGCTGGACACAGGCTAGACACAGGGCTAGCAACAGGCTAGACACAGGCTAGACACAGGCTAGACACAGGCTAGACACAGGCTAGACACAGGCTAGACACAGGCTAGACACTGGCTAGACACATGCTAGACACAGACTAGACACAGGCTAGACACAGGCTAGACACAGGCTAGACACAGGCTAGACACAGGCTAGACACAGGCTAGACACAAGGCTAGACTCAGGCTAGACTCAGGCTAGACACAGGCTAGACACAGGCTAGACACAGGCTAGAACACAGGCTAGACACAGGCTAGACACAGGCTAGACACAGGCTAGACACAGGCTAGACACAGACTAGACACAGGCTAGACACAGGCTAGACACAGGCTAGACACAGGCTAGACACAGGCTAGACACAGGCTAGACACAGGCTAGACACAGGCTAGACACAGGCTAGACACAGGCTAGACACAGGCTAGACACAGGCTAGACACAGGCTAGACACAGGCTAGACACAGGCTAGACACAGGCTAGACACAGGCTAGACACAGGCTAGACACAGGCTGGACACAGGCTAGACACAGGCTAGACACAGGCTAGACACAGGCTAGACACAGGCTAGACACAGGCTAGACACAGGCTAGACACAGGCTAGACACAGGCTAGACACAGGCTAGACACAGGCTAGACACAGGCTAGACACAGGCTAGACACAGGCTAGACACAGGCTAGACACAGGCTAGACACAGGCTAGACACAGGCTAGACACAGGCTAGACCTAAGCTAGACACAGGCTAGACACAGGCTAGACACAGGCTAGACACAGGCTAGACACAGGCTAGACACAGGCTAGACACAGGCTGGACACAGGCTAGACACAGGCTAGACACAGGCTGGACACAGGCTAGACACAGGCTAGACACAGGCTAGACACAGGCTAGACACAGGCTAGACACAGGCTAGACACAGGCTAGACACAGGCTGGATACAGGCTAGACACAGGCTAGACACAGGCCTAGACACAGGCTAGACACAGGCTAGACACAGGCTAGACACAGGCTAAGACACAGGCTAGACACAGGCTAGACACAGGCTAGACACAGGCTAGACACAAGCTAGACACAGGCTAGACACTGGCTAGACACAGGCTAGACACAGGCTAGACACAGGCTAGACACAGGCTAGACACAAAGCTAGACACAGGCTAGACACAGGCTAGACACAGGCTAGACACAGGCTAGACACAGGCTAGACACAGGCTAGACACAGGCTAGACACAGGCTAGACACAGGCTAGACACAGGCTAGACACAGGCTAGACACAGGCTAGACACAGGCTAGACACAGGCTAGACACAGGCTAGACACAGGCTAGACACAGGCTGGACACAGGCTAGACACAGGCTGGACACAGGCTAGACACAGGCTAAACACAGGCTAGACACAGGCTAGACACAGGCTAGACACAGGCTAGACACAGGCTAGACACAGGCTAGACACAGGCTAGACACAGGCTAGACACAGGCTAGACACAGGCTAGACACAGGCTAGACACAGGCTAGACACAGGCTAGACACAGGCTAGACACAGGCTAGACACAGGCTAGACACAGGCTAGACACAGGCTAGACACAGGCTAGACACAGGCTAGACACAGGCTAGACACAGGCTAGACACAGGCTAAACACAGGCTAGACACAGGCTAGACACAGGCTAGACACAGGCTAGACACAGGCTAGACACAGGCTAGACACAGGCTAGACACAGGCTAGACACAGGCTAGACACAGGCTAGACACAGGCTAGACACAGGCTAGACACAGGCTAGACACAGTATAGACACAGGCGAAGTCACAGGCTAGACACAGGCTAGACACAGGCTAGACACAGGCTAGACACAGGCTAGACACAGGCTAGACACAGGCTAGACACAGGCTAGACACAGGCTAGACACAGGCTGGACACAGGCTAGACACAGGCTACACACAGGCTAGACACAGGCTAGACACAGGCTAGACACAGGCTAGACACAGGCTAGACACAGGCTAGACACAGGCTAGACACAGGCTAGACACATAGCTAGACACAGGCTAGACACAGGCTAGACACAGGCTAGACACAGGCTGAACAGGCTAGACACAGGCTAGACACAGGCTAGACAGGTAGACACACAGGCTAGGCCTAGACACAGGCTAGACACAGGCTAGACACAGGCTACAGGCTAGACACAGGCTAGACACAGGCTAGACACAGCCTAGACACAGGCTAGGCACAGGCTAGACACAGGCTGAACACAGGCTAGAACAGGCTAGACACAGGCTAGACACAGACTAGCAGACACACGCTAGACACAGACTAGACACAGGCTAGACAGGCTAGACACAGGCTAAACACAGGCTAGACTGGGCAGACACTGGCCAGACACAGGCTGACACAGGCTAGACACGCTAGACACGAGGCTAGACACCAGGCAGGCCTAGACACAGGCTAGACACAGGCTAGACACAGGCTAGACACAGGCTAGACACAGGCTAGACACAAGCTAGGCCACAGGCTAGACACAGGCTAGACACAGGCAAGACACAGGCTAGACACAGGCTAGACACAGGCTAGACACAGGCTAGGCACAGACCAGTCACAGGCAAGACAGGCTAGACACAGGCTAGACACAGGGCTAGACACAGGCAAGACACAGGCTAGACACAGGGCTGAACACGGCTAGACACAGGCTAGACACAGGCTAGACACAGGCTAAACACAGGCTAGACACAGGCTAGACAAGGGCTAGACACAGGCTAGACATAGGCTAGACACAGGCTAACAGTGTGGCATAGGCTAGACACAGGATAGGCACAGGCTAGACACACAAGCTACACAGGCTAGGCACAGGACTCAGGATAGACACAGGCTAGAAAGAGGCTAGACACAGGCTAGATACAAGCTAGACACAGGCTAGATACAAGCTAGACACAGGCTAGACACAGGCTGGAAACAGGCCAGAAAAAGGCTAGACAGGGGCTAAACACAGGCTAGACACAGGCTAGACACACGCTAGACACAAGCTAGACACAGGCAATACACAGGCTAGACACAGGCTAGACATAGGCAAGACACAGGCTAGACACAGGCTAGACACAGGCTAGACACAGGCTAGACACAGGCTAGACACAAGTTAGACACAGGCTAGACACAGGCTAGACACAGACTAGACACAGGCTTGACACAGGCTAGACACAGGCTAGACACAAGCTAGAAAGAGGCTACACACAGGGTAGACACAGGCTAGAAAGAGGCTAGACATAGGCTAGGCATAGGCTAGGCACAGGCTAGACACAGGCTAGACACAGGCTAGACACAGGCTAGACACAGGCTAGACACAGGCTAGACACAGGCTAGACACAGGCTAAACACAGGCTAGACACAGGCTAGACACAGGCTAGACACAAGCTAGACATAGGCTAGACACAGGCTAGACACAGGCTAGACATAGGCTAGAGACAAGGTAGACACAAGGTAGACACAGGCTAAAGACAAGGTAGACACAAGGTAGACACAGGCTAGACTCAGGCTAGACACAGGCTAGACACAGACTAGACACAGGTAAGACACAGGCTAGACACAAGCTATACACAGGCAAGACAAATACTAGACACAGGCAAGACACAGGCTAGACACAGGCTAGAGACTAGACACAGGCTAGACACAGGATAGACACAGGCAAGTCACATACTAGACACAGGCAAGACACAGGCAAGACACTGGCTAGACACAGGCAAGACACAGGCAAGACAGACTAGACACAGGGTAGACACAGGCTAGACACAGGCTAGATACAAGCTAGACACTGGCTAGACACAGGCTAGACACAGGCTAGACACAGGCTAGACACAGGCTAGACACAAGCTAGACACAGGCTAGACACAGGCTAGACACAAGCTAGACACAGGCTGGATACAGGCTAGACACAGGATAGACACAGGCTAGACACAAGCTAGACACAGGCTAGACAAATACTAGACACAGGCAAGACACAGGCTAGACACAGGCTAGACACAGGCTATACACAGGCTAGAAAGAGGCTACACACAGGCTAGACACAGGGTAGACACAGGCTAGAAAGAGGCTAGACACAGGCTAGGCACAGGCTAGACACAGGCTAGACACAGGCTAGACACAGACTAGACACAGGCTAGACACAGGCTAGACACAGGCTAGACACAGGCTAGATACAAGCTAGACACAGACTAGACACAGGTTAGACACAGGCTAGACACAGGCTAGACACAGGTTAGACACATGCTAGACACAGGCTAAACACAGGCTAGACATAGGCTAGACACAGGCTAGACCGAGGCGAGACACAGGCTAGACACAGGCTAGACACAAGCTAGACACAGGCTAGACACAGGCTAGACACAGGCTAGACACAGGCTACATACAAGCTAGACACAGGCTAGACACAGGTTAGACACAGGCTAGACACAGGCTAGACACAGGCTAGACACAGCCTAGACTCAGGCTAGGCACAGGCAAGACTCAGGATAGACACAGGCTAGACACAGGCTAGATACAAGCTAGACACAGGCAAGACACAGGCTAGACACAGGCTAGACACAGGCTAGACACAGGCTAGACACAAGCTAGACACAGGCTAAACACAGGCTAAATACAGGCTAGACACAGGCTAGACACAGGCTAGACACAGGCTAGACACAGGCTAGACACAGGCTAGACACAGGCTAGACACAGGCTAGACACAGGCTAGACACAGGCTAGACACAGGCTAGACACAGGCTAGATACAAGCTAGACACAGGCTAGACACATGTTAGACACAGGCTAGACACAGGCTAGACACAGGCTAGACACAGCCTAGACTCAGGCTAGGCACAGGCAAGACTCAGGATAGACACAGGCTAGACACAGGCTAGATACAAGCTAGACACAGGCTAGGCACAGGCTAGACACAGGCTAGACACAGGATAGACACAGGCTAGAGACAGGCTAGACAACGCCTAGACTCAGGCTAGGCACAGGCTAGACTCAGGATAGACACAGGCTAGACACAGGCTAGACACAGGCTAGACACAAGCTAGACACAGGCTAGACACAGGCTAGACCGAGGCGAGACACAGGCTAGACACAGGCTAGACACAGGCTAGACACAGGATAGACACAGGCTAGATACAAGCTAGACACAGGCTAGACACAGGTTAGACACAGGCTAGACACAGGCTAGACACAGCCTAGACTCAGGCTAGGCACAGGCAAGACTCAGGATAGACACAGGCTAGACACAGGCTAGATACAAGCTAGACACAGGCAAGACACAGTCTAGACACAGGCTAGACACAGGCTAGACACAGGCTAGACACAAGCTAGACACAGGCTAAACACAGGCTAGACACAGGCTAGACACAGGCTAGACACAGGCTAGACACAGGCTAGACACAGGCTAGACACATGCTAGACACAGGATAGACACAGGCTAGACACAGGCTAGACACAAGCTAGACACAGGCTAGACAAATACTAGACACAGGCAAGACACAGGCTAGACAGAGGCTAGACCTAGGCTAGACACAGGCTAGGCACAGGATAGTCACAGGCAAGTCACAAGCTAGACACAGGCTGGATACAGGCTAGACACAGGTAAGACACAAGCTAGACACAGGCTAGACACAGGCTAGACACAGGCTAGACACAGGCTAGACACAGGCTAAACACAGGCTAGACACAGGCTAGACAAGGGCTAGACACAAGCTAGACATAGGCTAGACACAGGATAGGCATAGGCTAGACACAGGATAGGCATAGGCAAGACACATACTAGACACAGGCTAGGCACAGGCAAGACTCAGGATAGACACAGGCTAGAAAGAGGCTAGACACAGGCTAGATACAAGCTAGACACAGGCTAGATACAAGCTAGACACAGGCTAGACACAGGCTGGAAACAGGCCAGAAAAAGGCTAGACAGGGGCTAAACACAGGCTAGACACAGGCTAGACACACGCTAGACACAAGCTAGACACAGGCAATACACAGGCTAGACACAGGCTAGACATAGGCAAGACATAGGCTAGACACAGGCTAGACACAGGCTAGACACAGGCTAGACACAGGCTAGACACAGGCTAGACACAAGTTAGACACAGGCTAGACACAGGCTAGACACAGACTAGACACAGGCTTGACACAGGCTAGACACAGGCTAGACACAAGCTAGAAAGAGGCTACACACAGGGTAGACACAGGCTAGAAAGAGGCTAGACATAGGCTAGGCATAGGCTAGGCACAGGCTAGACACAGGCTAGACACAGGCTAGACACAGGCTAGACACAGGCTAGACACAGGCTAGACACAGGCTAGACACAGGCTAGACACAGGCTAAACACAGGCTAGACACAGGCTAGACACAGGCTAGACACAGGCTAGACACAAGCTAGACATAGGCTAGACACAGGCTAGACACAGGCTAGACACAGGCTAGAGACAAGGTAGACACAAGGTAGACACAGGCTAAAGACAAGGTAGACACAAGGTAGACACAGGCTAGACTCAGGCTAGACACAGGCTAGACACAGACTAGACACAGGTAAGACACAGGCTAGACACAAGCTATACACAGGCAAGACAAATACTAGACACAGGCAAGACACAGGCTAGACACAGGCTAGAGACTAGACACAGGCTAGACACAGGATAGACACAGGCAAGTCACATACTAGACACAGGCAAGACACAGGCAAGACACTGGCTAGACACAGGCAAGACACAGGCAAGACAGACTAGACACAGGGTAGACACAGGCTAGACACAGGCTAGATACAAGCTAGACACTGGCTAGACACAGGCTAGACACAGGCTAGACACAGGCTAGACACAGGCTAGACACAAGCTAGACACAGGCTAGACACAGGCTAGACACAAGCTAGACACAGGCTGGATACAGGCTAGACACAGGAAAGACACAGGCTAGACACAAGCTAGACACAGGCTAGACAAATACTAGACACAGGCTAGACAAATACTAGACACAGGCAAGACACAGGCTAGACACAGGCTAGAGACTAGACACAGGCTAGACACAGGATAGACACAGGCAAGTCACATACTAGACACAGGCTAGACACAAGCTAGACACAGGCTAGACACAGGCTAGACACAAGCTAGACACAGGCTAGACACAGGCTAGACACAGACTAGACACAGCCTTGACACAGGCTAGACACAGGCTAGACACAGGCTAGACACAGGCTAGACACAGGCTAGACACAGGCTAGACACAGGCTAGACACAGGCTAGACACAGGCTAGACACAGGCTAGACACAGGCTAGACACAGGCTAGACACAGGCTAGACACAGGCTAGACACAGGCTAGATACAAGCTAGACACAGGCTAGACACAGGTTAGACACAGGCTAGACACAGGCTAAACACAGGCTAGACACAGGCTAGACACAGGCTAGACACAGGCTAGACACAGGCTAGACACAGGCTAGACACAAGCTAGACACAGGCTAGACACAGGCTAGACACAGGATAGACACAGGCTAGATACAAGCTAGACACAGGCTAGACACAGGTTAGACACAGGCTAGAAAGAGGCTAGACATAGGCTAGGCATAGGCTAGGCACAGGCTAGACACAGGCTAGACACAGGCTAGACACAGGCTAGACACAGGCTAGACATAGGCTAGACACAGGCTAGACACAAGCTAGACACAGGCTAGACACAGGCTAGACACAGGATAGACACAGGCTAGAAACAAGCTAGACACAGGCTAGACACAGGTTAGACACAGGCTAGACACAGGCTAGACACAGCCTAGAATCAGGCTAGGCACAGGCAAGACTCAGGATAGACACAGGCTAGACACAGGCTAGATACAAGCTAGACACAGGCAAGACACAGTCTAGACACAGGCTAGACACAGGCTAGACACAGGCTAGACACAAGCTAGACACAGGCTAAACACAGGCTAGACACAGGCTAGACACAGGCTAGACACAGGCTAGGCACAGGCTAGACACAGGCTAGATACATGCTAGACACAGGCTAGACACAGGCTAGACACAGGCTAGACACAAGCTAGACACAGGCTAGACAAATACTAGACACAGGCAAGACACAGGCTAGACACAGGCTAGACCTAGGCTAGACACAGGCTAGGCACAGGCTAGACACAAGCTAGACACAGGCTAAACACAGGCAAGTCACAAGCTAGACACAGGCTGGATACAGGCTAGACACAGGTAAGACACAAGTTAGACACAGGCTAGACACAGGCTAGACACAGGCTAGACACAGGCTAGACACAGGCTAGACACAGGCTAGACACAGGCTGAACACAGGCTAGACACAGGCTAGACACAGGCTAGACACAAGCTAGACACAGGCAAGACACAGTCTAGACACAGGCTAGACACAGGCTAGACACAGGCTAGACACAAGCTAGACACAGGCTAAACACAGGCAAGTCACAAGCTACACACAGGCTGGACACAGGCTAGACACAGGTAAGACACAAGCTAGACACAGGCTAGACACAGGCTAGACACAGGCTAGACACAGGCTAGACACAGGCTAGACACAGGCTAGACACAGGCTAAACACAGGCTAGACACAGGCTAGACACAGGCTGACACAAGCTAGACATAGGCTAGACACAGGATAGGCATAGGCTAGACACAGGATACAGGCAAGCACATACTAGACACAGGCTAGGCACAGGCTAGACACAGCTAGACACAGGCTAAACACAGGCAAGTCAAACTAGACACGGCTGGATACAGGCTAGACACAGGTAAGACACAAGTTAGACACAGGCTAGACACAGGCTAGACACAGGCTAGACACAGGCTAGACACAGGCTAGACACAGGCTAGACACAGGCTGAACACAGGCTAGACACAGGCTAGACACAGGCTAGACACAAGCTAGACACAGGCAAGACACAGTCTAGACACAGGCTAGACACAGGCTAGACACAGGCTAGACACAAGCTAGACACAGGCTAAACACAGGCAAGTCACAAGCTACACACAGGCTGGATACAGGCTAGACACAGGTAAGACACAAGCTAGACACAGGCTAGACACAGGCTAGACACAGGCTAGACACAGGCTAGACACAGGCTAGACACAGGCTAGACACAGGCTAAACACAGGCTAGACACAGGCTAGACACAGGCTAGACACAAGCTAGACATAGGCTAGACACAGGATAGGCATAGGCTAGACACAGGATAGGCATAGGCAAGACACATACTAGACACAGGCTAGGCACAGGCTAGACACAGGCTAGACACAGGATAGACACAGGCTAGACACAGGCTAGACAACGCCTAGACTCAGGCTAGGCACAGGCTAGACTCAGGATAGACACAGGCTAGACACAGGCTAGACACAGGCTAGACACAAGCTAGACACAGGCTAAACACAGGCTAGACACAGGCTAGACACAGGCTAGACACAGGCTAGGCACAGGCTAGACACAGGCTAGACACAGGCTAGACACATGCTAGACACAGGATAGACACAGGCTAGACACAGGCTAGACACAAGCTAGACACAGTCTAGACAAATACTAGACACAGGCAAGACACAGGCTAGACACAGGCTAGACCTAGGCTAGACACAGGCTAGGCACAGGCTAGATACAAGCTAGACACAGGCAAGACACAGTCTAGACACAGGCTAGACACAGGCTAGACACAGGCAAGACACAAGCTAGACACAGGCTAAACACAGGCAAGTCACAAGCTAGACACAGGCTGGATACAGGCTAGACACAGGTAAGACACAAGCTAGACACAGGCTAGACACAGGCTAGACACAGGCTAGACACAGGCTAGACACAGGCTAGACACAGGCTAAACACAGGCTAGACACAGGCTAGACACAGGCTAGACACAAGCTAGACATAGGCTAGACACAGGATAGGCATAGGCTAGACACAGGATAGGCATAGGCAAGACACATACTAGACACAGGCTAGGCACAGGCAAGACTCAGGATAGACACAGGCTAGAAAGAGGCTAGACACAGGCTAGATACAAGCTAGACACAGGCTAGATACAAGCTAGACACAGGCTAGACACAGGCTGGACACACGCTTGACACAAGCTAGACACAGGCAATACACAGGCTAGACACAGGCTAGACATAGGCAAGACACAGGCTAGACACAGGCTAGACACAGGCTAGACACAGGCTAGACACAGACTAGACACAAGCTAGACACAGGCTAGACACAGGCTAGACACAGACTAGACACAGGCTTGACACAGCCTAGACTCAGGCTAGACACAAGCTAGAAAGAGGCTACACACAGGGTAGACACAGGCTAAACACAGGCTAGACACAGGCTAGACACAGGCTAGACACAAGCTAGACACAGGCTAGACACAGGCTAGACACAGGCTAGACACAGGCTAGGCACAGGCTAGACACAGGCTAGACACAGGATAGACACAGGCTAGACACAGGCTAGACACAGGCTAGACACAGGCTAGACAACGCCTAGACTCAGGCTAGGCACAGGCTAGACTCAGGATAGACACAGGCTAGACACAGGCTAGACACAGGCTAGACACAAGCTAGACACAGGCTAGACACAGGCTAGACCGAGGCGAGACACAGGCTAGACACAGGCTAGACACAGGCTAGACACAGGATAGACACAGGCTAGATACAAGCTAGACACAGGCTAGACACAGGTTAGACACAGGCTAGACACAGGCTAGACACAGCCTAGACTCAGGCTAGGCACAGGCAAGACTCAGGATAGACACAGGCTAGACACAGGCTAGATACAAGCTAGACACAGGCAAGACACAGTCTAGACACAGGCTAGACACAGGCTAGACACAGGCTAGACACAAGCTAGACACAGGCTAAACACAGGCTAGACACAGGCTAGACACAGGCTAGACACAGGCTAGACACAGGCTAGACACAGGCTAGACACAGGCTAGACACATGCTAGACACAGGATAGACACAGGCTAGACACAGGCTAGACACAAGCTAGACACAGGCTAGACAAATACTAGACACAGGCAAGACACAGGCTAGACAGAGGCTAGACACAGGCTAGACACAAGCTAGACACAGGCTAGACACAGGCTAGACACAGGCTAGACACAGGCTAGACACAGGCTAGACACAGGCTAAACACAGGCTAGACACAGGCTAGACAAGGGCTAGACACAAACTAGACATAGGCTAGACACAGGATAGGCATAGGCTAGACACAGGATAGGCATAGGCAAGACACATACTAGACACAGGCTAGACACAGGCTAGACACAAGCTAGACACAGGCTAAACACAGGCTAGACACAGGCTAGACACAGGCTAGACACAGGCTAGGCACAGGCTAGACACAGGCTAGACACAGGCTAGACACATGCTAGACACAGGATAGACACAGGCTAGACACAGGCTAGACACAAGCTAGACACAGGCTAGACAAATACTAGACACAGGCAAGACACAGGCTAGACACAGGCTAGACCTAGGCTAGACACAGGCTAGGCACAGGATAGTCACAGGCAAGTCACAAGCTAGACACAGGCTGGATACAGGCTAGACACAGGTAAGACACAAGCTAGACACAGGCTAGACACAGGCTAGACACAGGCTAGACACAGGCTAGACACAGGCTAGACACAGGCTAAACACAGGCTAGACACAGGCTAGACACAGGCTAGACACAAGCTAGACATAGGCTAGACACAGGATAGGCATAGGCTAGACACAGGATAGGCATAGGCAAGACACATACTAGACACAGGCTAGGCACAGGCAAGACTCAGGATAGACACAGGCTAGAAAGAGGCTAGACACAGGCTAGATACAAGCTAGACACAGGCTAGATACAAGCTAGACACAGGCTAGACACAGGCTGGACACACGCTTGACACAAGCTAGACACAGGCAATACACAGGCTAGACACAGGCTAGACATAGGCAAGACACAGGCTAGACACAGGCTAGACACAGGCTAGACACAGGCTAGACACAGGCTAGACACAAGCTAGACACAGGCTAGACACAGGCTAGACACAGACTAGACACAGGCTTGACACAGCCTAGACTCAGGCTAGACACAAGCTAGAAAGAGGCTACACACAGGGTAGACACAGGCTAGAAAGAGGCTAGACATAGGCTAGGCATAGGCTAGGCACAGGCTAGACACAGGCTAGACACAGGCTAGACACAGGCTAGACACAGGCTAGACACAGGCTAGACACAGGCTAGACACAGGCTAGACACAGGCTAGACACAGGCTAAACACAGGCTAGACACAGGCTAGACACAGGCTAGACACAAGCTAGACATAGGCTAGACACAGGCTAGACACAGGCTAGACACAGGCTAGAGACAAGGTAGACACAAGGTAGACACAGGCTAGACTCAGGCTAGACACAGGCTAGACACAAGCTAGACACAGGCTAGACACAGGCTAGAGACAAGGTAGACACAAGGTAGACACAGGCTAGAGACAAGGTAGACACAAGGTAGACACAGGCTAGACTCAGGCTAGACACAGGCTAGACACAGACTAGACACAGGTAAGACACAGGCTAGACACAAGCTATACACAGGCAAAACAAATACTAGACACAGGCAAGACACAGGCTAGACACAGGCTAGACACAGGATAGTCACAGGCAAGTCACATACTAGACACAGGCAAGACACAGGCTAGACCTAGGCAAGACACAAGCAAGACACAGGCTAGAAAGAGGCTACTTACAGGCTAGACACAAGGTGGACTCAGGCTAGACTCAGGCTAGACACAGGCTAGACACAGGCTAGACACAGGATAGACACAGGCAAGCCACATAGTAGACACAGGCAAGACACAGGCAAGACACTGGCTAGACACAGGATAGACACAGGCTAGACAGAGGCTAGACACAAGCTAGACACGGGCTAGACACAGGCTAGACACAGGATAGACACAGGCAAGACACAGGCTAGACACAAGCAAACCGCTAGCTAGACATTGGCTAGACACAGGCTAGACACAGGCTAGACACAGGCTAGACACAGGCTAGACACAGGCTAGAGACTAGACACAGGCTAGACACAGGATAGACACAGGCAAGTCACATACTAGACACAGGCAAGACACAGGCAAGACACTGGCTAGACACAGGCAAGACACAGGCAAGGCAGACTAGACACAGGATAGACACAGGCTAGACACAGGCTAGATACAAGCTAGACAAAGGCTTGACACAGGCTAGACACAGGCTAGACTCAGGCTAGACACAGGCTAGACACAGGCTAGACACAAACTAGACACAGGCTAGACACAGGCTAGACACAAGCTAGACACAGGCTGGATACTGGCTAGACACAGGCAAACACAGACTAGACACAGGCTAGACACAGGCTAGAAAGAGGCTACACACAGGCTAGAAAGAGGCTACACACAGGCTAGACACAGGGTAGACACAGGCTAGAAAGAGGCTAGACACAGGCTAGGCACAGGCAAGACACAGGCTAGACACAGGCTAGACACAGGCTAGACACAGGCTAGACACAGGCTAGACACAGGCTAGACACAGGTAAGACACAAGCTAGACACAGGCTAGACACAGGCTAGACACAGGCTAGACACAGGCTAGACACAGGCTAGACACAGGCTAAACACAGGCTAGACACAGGCTAGACACAGGCTAGACACAAGCTAGACATAGGCTAGACACAGGATAGGCATAGGCTAGACACAGGCTAGACACAGGATAGTCACAGGCAGGTCACAAGCTAGACACAGGCTGGATACAGGCTAGACACAGGTAAGACACAAGCTAGACACAGGCTAGAAAAAGGCTAGACACATACTAGACACAGGCTAGACATAGGCTAGAAAGAGGCTAGACACAGGCTAGGCACAGGCTAGACACAGGCTAGACACAAGCTAGACACAGGGTAGACACAGGCTAGATACAAGCTAGACACAGGCTAGACACAGGCTAGACACAGGCTAGACCGAGGCGAGACACAGGCTAGACACAGGCTAGGCACAAGCTAGACACAGGCTAGACAAATCCTAGACACAGGCAAGACACAGGCTAGACACAGGCTAGACCTAGGCTAGACACAGGCTAGACACAGGATAGTCACAGGCAGGTCACAAGCTAGACACAGGCTGGATACAGGCTAGACACAGGGTAGACACAGGCTAGAAAGAGGCTAGACACAGGCTAGGCACAGGCTAGACACAGGCTAGACACAGGCTAGACACAGGCTAGACACAGGCTAGACACAGGCTAGACACAGGCTAGACACAAGCTAGACACAGGCTAGACACAGGCTAGACCGAGGCGAGACACAGGCTAGACACAGGCTAGGCACAAGCTAGACACAGGCTAGACAAATCCTAGACACAGGCAAGACACAGGCTAGACACAGGCTAGACCTAGGCTAGACACAGGCTAGACACAGGATAGTCACAGGCAGGTCACAAGCTAGACACAGGCTGGATACAGGCTAGACACAGGTAAGACACAAGCTAGACACAGGCTAGAAAAAGGCTAGACACAGGCTAGGCACAGGCTAGACACAGGCTATACACAGTCTAGACACAGGCTAAACACAGGCTAGACACAGGCTAGACACAGGCTAGACACAAGCTAGACACAGGCTAGACACAGGATAGGCATAGGCAAGACACATACTAGACACAGGCTAGACATAGGCTAGAAAGAGGCTAGACACAGGCTAGGCACAGGCTAGACACAGGCTAGACACAAGCTAGACACAGGGTAGACACAGGCTAGATACAAGCTAGACACAGGCTAGACACAGGCTAGACACAGGCTAGGCACAGGCTAGACACAGGCTAGACACAGCCTAGACTCAGGCTAGGCACAGGCAAGACTAAGGATAGACACAGGCTAGACACAGGCTAGAAAGAGGCTAGACACAGGCTAGATACAAGCTTGACACAGGCTAGACACAGGCTGGACACAGGCTAGACACAGGCTAGACACAGGCTAAACACAGGCTAGACACAGGCTAGACACACGCTAGACACAAGCTAGACACAGGCAAGACACAGGCTAGACACAGGCTAGACACAGGCAAGACACAAGCTAGACACAGGCTAGACACAGGCTAGACACAGGCTAGACACAGGCTAGACACAGGCTAGACACAGGCTAGACACAGACTAGACACAGGCTAGACACAGGCTAGACACAGGCTAGACACAGGCTCGACACAGGCTAGACACAGGCTAGACACAGGCTAGAAAGAGGCTACACACAGGCTAGACACAGGCTAGAAAGAGGCTAGACACAGGCTAGGCACAGGCTAGACACAGGCTAGACACAGGCTAGACACAGGCTAGACACAGGCTAGATACAAGCTAGACACAGGCTAGACACAGGTTAGACACAGGCTAGACACAGGCTAGACACAGGCTAGACACAGGCTAGACACAGGCTAGACACAGGCTAGACACAGGCTAGACACAGGCTAGACCGAGGCGAGACACAGGCTAGACACAAGCTAGACACAGGCTAGACACAGGCTAGACACAGGCTAGACACAGGCTAGACACAGGCTAGATACAAACTAGACACAGGATAGACACAGGTTAGACACAGGCTAGACACAGGCTAGATACAAGCTAGACACAGGCTAGACACAGGTTAGACACAGGCTAGACACAGGCTAGACACAGGCTAGACACAGCCTAGACTCAGGCTAGGCACAGGCAAGACTCAGGATAGACACAGGCTAGACACAGGCTAGATACAAGCTAGACACAGGCTAGACACAGGCTAGACACAGGCTAGACACAGGCTAGACACAGGCTAGACACAAGCTAGACACAGGCTAAACACAGGCTAGACACAGGCTAGACACAGGCTAGACACAGGCTAGACACAGGCTAAACACAGGCTAGACACAGGCTAGATACAAGCTAGACACAGGCTAGACACAGGTTAGACACAGGCTAGACACAGGCTAGACACAGGCTAGACACAGCCTAGACTCAGGCTAGGCACAGGCAAGACTCAGGATAGACACAGGCTAGACACAGGCTAGATACAAGCTAGACACAGGCAAGACACAGGCTAGACACAGGCTAGACACAGGCTAGACACAGGCTAGACACAGGCTAGACACAAGCTAGACACAGGCTAAACACAGGCTAGACACAAGCTAGACACATGCTAGACACAGGCTAGACACAGGATAGACACAGGCTAGACACAGGCTAGACACAGGCTAGACACAGGCTAGACACAGGATAGACACATGCTAGACACATGCTAGACACAGGCTAGACACAGCCTAGACTCAGGCTAGGCACAGGCTAGACTCAGGATGAACACAGGCTAGACACAGGCTAGATACAAGCTAGACACAGGCAAGACACAGGCTAGACACAGGCTAGACACAGGCTAGACACAGGCTAGACACAAGCTAGACACAGGCTAAACACAGGCTAGAAAAGGCTAGACACAGGCTAGGCACAGGCTAGACACAGGCTACACACATGCTGGACACAGGCTAGACACAGGCTAGACACAGGCTAAACACAGGCTAGACACAGGCTAGACACAGGCTAGACACAAGCTAGACATAGGCTAGACACAGGATAGGCATAGGCAAGACATATACTAGACACAGGCTAGGCACAGGCAAGACTCAGGATAGACACAGGCTAGACACAGGCTAGAAAGAGGCCAGACACAGGCTAGATACAAGCTAGACACAGGCTAGACACAGGCTGGACACAGGCTAGACACAGCCTAGACTCAGGCTAGGCACAGGCAAGACTCAGGATAGACATAGGCTAGACACAGGCTAGATACAAGCTAGACACAGGCTAGGCACAGGCTAGACACAGGCTAGACACAGGATAGACACAGGCTAGACACAGGCTAGACACAGCCTTGACTCAGGCTAGGTACAGGCTAGACTCAGGATAGACACAGGCTATACACAGGCTAGACACAGGCTAGACACAGGCTAGACACAGGCTAGACACAGGCTAGACACAGGCTAAACACAGGCTAGACACAGGCTAGACACAGTCTAGACACAGGCTAGGCACGGGCTAGACACAGGCTAGACACAGGCTAGACACATGCTAGACACAGGATAGACACAGGCTAGACACAAGCTAGACACAGGCTAGACAAATACTAGAGACAGGCAAGACACAGGCTAGACACAGGCTAGACCTAGGCTAGACACAGGCTAGACACACGCTAGACACAAGCTAGACACAGGCAAGACACAGGCTAGACACAGGCTAGACACAGGCAAGACACAAGCTAGACACAGGCTAGACACAGGCTAGACACAAGCTAGACACAGGCTAGACACAGGCTAGACACAGACTAGACACAGGCTAGACACAGGCTAGATACAGGCTAGACACAGGCTAGACACAGGCTAGACACAGGCTAGACACAGGCTAGACACATGCTAGACACATGCTAGACACAGGCTAGACACAGCCTAGACTCAGGCTAGGCACAGGCTAGACTCAGGATAGACACAGGCTAGACACAGGCTAGATACAAGCTAGACACAGGCTAGACACAAGCTAGACACAGGCTAAACACAGGCTAGAAAAAGGCTAGACACAGGCTAGGCACAGGCTAGACACAGGCTACACACATGCTGGACACAGGCTAGACACAGGCTAGACACAGGCTAAACACAGGCTGGACACAGGCTAGACACAGGCTAGACACAAGCTAGACACAGGATAGGCATAGGCAAGACATATACTAGACACAGGCTAGGCACAGGCAAGACTCAGGATAGACACAGGCTAGACACAGGCTAGAAAGAGGCTAGACACAGGCTAGATACAAGCTAGACACAGGCTAGACACAGGCTGGACACAGGCTAGACACAGGCTAGACACAGGCTAAACACAGGCTAGACACAGGCTAGACACACGCTAGACACAAGCTAGACACAGGCAAGACACAGGCTAGACACAGGCTAGACACAGGCAAGACACAAGCTAGACACAGGCTAGACACAGGCTAGACACAGGCTAGACACAAGCTAGACACAGGCTAGACACAGGCTAGACACAGACTAGACACAGGCTAGACACAGGCTAGACACAGGCTAGACACAGGCTAGACACAGGCTAGACACAGGCTAGACACAGGCTAGAAAGAGGCTACACACAGGCTAGACACAGGCTAGAAAGAGGCTAGACACAGGCTAGGCACAGGCTAGACACAGGCTAGACACAGGCTAGACACAGGCTAGACACAGGCTAGATACAAGCTAGACACAGGCTAGACACAGGTTAGACACAGGCTAGACACAGGCTAGACACAGGCTAGACACAGGCTAGACACAGGCTAGACACAAGCTAGACACAGGCTAGACACAGGCTAGACCGAGGCGAGACACAGGCTAGACACAAGCTAGACACAGGCTAGACACAGGCTAGACACAGGCTAGACACAGGCTAGACACAGGCTAGATACAAACTAGACACAGGATAGACACAGGTTAGACACAGGCTAGACACAGGCTAGACACAGGCTAGACACAGGCTAGACACAGCCTAGACTCAGGCTAGGCAGAGGCAAGATTCAGGATAGACACAGGCTAGACACAGGCTAGATACAAGCTAGACACAGGCTAGACACAGGCTAGACACAGGCTAGACACAGGCTAGACACAGGCTAGACACAAGCTAGACACAGGCTAAACACAGGCTAGACACAGGCTAGACACAGGCTAGACACAGGCTAGACACAGGCTAAACACAGGCTAGACACAGGCTAGATACAAGCTAGACACAGGCTAGACACAGGTTAGACACAGGCTAGACACAGGCTAGACACAGGCTAGACACAGCCTAGACTCAGGCTAGGCACAGGCAAGACTCAGGATAGACACAGGCTAGACACAGGCTAGATACAAGCTAGACACAGGCAAGACACAGGCTAGACACAGGCTAGACACAGGCTAGACACAGGCTAGACACAGGCTAGACACAAGCTAGACACAGGCTAAACACAGGCTAGACACAAGCTAGACACATGCTAGACACAGGCTAGACACAGGATAGACACAGGCTAGACACAGGCTAGACACAGGCTAGACACAGGCTAGACACAGGATAGACACATGCTAGACACATGCTAGACACAGGCTAGACACAGCCTAGACTCAGGCTAGGCACAGGCTAGACTCAGGATAGACACAGGCTAGACACAGGCTAGATACAAGCTAGACACAGGCAAGACACAGGCTAGACACAGGCTAGACACAGGCTAGACACAGGCTAGACACAAGCTAGACACAGGCTAAACACAGGCTAGAAAAAGGCTAGACACAGGCTAGGCACAGGCTAGACACAGGCTACACACATGCTGGACACAGGCTAGACACAGGCTAGACACAGGCTAAACACAGGCTAGACACAGGCTAGACACAGGCTAGACACAAGCTAGACATAGGCTAGACACAGGATAGGCATAGGCAAGACATATACTAGACACAGGCTAGGCACAGGCAAGACTCAGGATAGACACAGGCTAGACACAGGCTAGAAAGAGGCCAGACACAGGCTCGATACAAGCTAGACACAGGCTAGACACAGGCTGGACACAGGCTAGACACAGCCTAGACTCAGGCTAGGCACAGGCAAGACTCAGGATAGACATAGGCTAGACACAGGCTAGATACAAGCTAGACACAGGCTAGGCACAGGCTAGACACAGGCTAGACACAGGATAGACACAGGCTAGACACAGGCTAGACACAGGCTAGACACAGCCTTGACTCAGGCTAGGTACAGGCTAGACTCAGGATAGACACAGGCTATACACAGGCTAGACACAGGCTAGACACAGGCTAGACACAGGCTAGACACAGGCTAGACACAGGCTAAACACAGGCTAGACACAGGCTAGACACAGTCTAGACACAGGCTAGGCACGGGCTAGACACAGGCTAGACACAGGCTAGACACATGCTAGACACAGGATAGACACAGGCTAGACACAAGCTAGACACAGGCTAGACAAATACTAGAGACAGGCAAGACACAGGCTAGACACAGGCTAGACCTAGGCTAGACACAGGCTAGACACACGCTAGACACAAGCTAGACACAGGCAAGACACAGGCTAGACACAGGCTAGACACAGGCAAGACACAAGCTAGACACAGGCTAGACACAGGCTAGACACAGGCTAGACACAAGCTAGACACAGGCTAGACACAGGCTAGACACAGACTAGACACAGGCTAGACACAGGCTAGACACAGGCTAGACACAGGCTAGACACAGGCTAGACACAGGCTAGACACAGGCTAGACACATGCTAGACACATGCTAGACACAGGCTAGACACAGCCTAGACTCAGGCTAGGCACAGGCTAGACTCAGGATAGACACAGGCTAGACACAGGCTAGATACAAGCTAGACACAGGCTAGACACAAGCTAGACACAGGCTAAACACAGGCTAGAAAAAGGCTAGACACAGGCTAGGCACAGGCTAGACACAGGCTACACACATGCTGGACACAGGCTAGACACAGGCTAGACACAGGCTAAACACAGGCTAGACACAGGCTAGACACAGGCTAGACACAAGCTAGACACAGGATAGGCATAGGCAAGACATATACTAGACACAGGCTAGGCACAGGCAAGACTCAGGATAGACACAGGCTAGACACAGGCTAGAAAGAGGACAGACACAGGCTAGATACAAGCTAGACACAGGCTAGACACAGGCTGGACACAGGCTAGACACAGCCTAGACTCAGGCTAGGCACAGGCAAGACTCAGGATAGACACAGGCTAGACACAGGCTAGATACAAGCTAGACACAGGCTAGGCACAGGCTAGACACAGGCTAGACACAGGATAGACACAGGCTAGACACAGGCTAGACACAGCCTAGACTCAGGCTAGGTACAGGCTAGACTCAGGATAGACACAGGCTAGACACAGGCTAGACACAGGCTAGACACAGGCTAGACACAGGCTAGACACAGGCTAAACACAGGCTAGACACAGGCTAGACACAGGCTAGACACAGGCTAGGCACGGGCTAGACACAGGCTAGACACAGGCTAGACACATGCTAGACACAGGATAGACACAGGCTAGACACAAGCTAGACACAGGCTAGACAAATACTAGAGACAGGCAAGACACAGGCTAGACACAGGCTAGACCTAGGCTAGACACAGGCTAGACACACGCTAGACACAAGCTAGACACAGGCAAGACACAGGCTAGACACAGGCTAGACACAGGCTAGACACAGGCTAGACACAGGCTAGACACAGGCTAGACACAGGCTAGACACAAGCTAGACACAGGCTAGACACAGGCTAGACACAGACTAGACACAGGCTAGACACAGGCTAGACACAAGCTAGACACAGGCTCGACACAGGCTAGACACAGGCTAGACACAGGCTAGACACAGGCTAGAAAGAGGCTACACACAGGCTAGACACAGGCTAGAAAAGGCTAGACACAGGCTAGGCACAGGCTAGACACAGGCTAGACACAGGCTAGACACAGGCTACACACAGGCTAGATACAAGCTAGACACAGGCTAGACACAGGTTAGACACAGGCTAGACACAGGCTAGACACAGGCTAGACACAGGCTAGATACAGGCTAGACGCAAGCTAGACACAGGCTAGACACAGGCTAGACCGAGGCGAGACACAGGCTAGACACAAGCTAGACACAGGCTAGACACAGGCTAGACACAGGCTAGACACAGGCTAGACACAGGCTAAATACAAACTAGACACAGGCTAGACACAGGTTAGACACAGGCTAGACACAGGCTAGACACAGGCTAGACACAGGCTAGACACAGCCTAGACTCAGGCTAGGCAGAGGCAAGACTCAGGATAGACACAGGCTAGACACAGGCTAGATACAAGCTAGACACAGGCTAGACACAGGCTAGACACAGGCTAGACACAGGCTAGACACAGGCTAGACACAAGCTAGACACAGGCTAAACACAGGCTAGACACAGGCTAGACACAGGCTAGACACAGGCTAGACACAGGCTAAACACAGGCTAGACACAGGCTAGATACAAGCTAGACACAGGCTAGACACAGGTTAGACACAGGCTAGACACAGGCTAGACACAGGCTAGACACAGCCTAGACTCAGGCTAGGCACAGGCAAGACTCAGGATAGACACAGGCTAGACACAGGCTAGATACAAGCTAGACACAGGCAAGACACAGGCTAGACACAGGCTAGACACAGGCTAGACACAGGCTAGACACAAGCTAGACACAGGCTAAAAACAGGCTAGACACAGGCTAGACACAGGCTAGGCACGGGCTAGACACAGGCTAGACACAGGCTAGACACATGCTAGACACAGGATAGACACAGGCTAGACACAAGCTAGACACAGGCTAGACAAATACTAGAGACAGGCAAGACACAGGCTAGACACAGGCTAGACCTAGGCTAGACACAGGCTAGACACAGGATAGTCACAGGCAAGTCACAAGCTAGACACAGGCTGGATACAGGCTAGACACAGGTAAGACACAAGTTAGACACAGGCTAGAAAAAGGCTAGACACAGGCTAGGCGCAGGCTAGAAAAAGGCTAGACACAGGCTAGGCACAGGCTAGACACAGGCTAGACACAGGCTAGACACAGGCTAGACGCAGGCTAAACACAGGCTAGACACAGGCTAGACACAGGCTAGATACAAGCTAGACACAGGCTAGACACAGCCTAGACTCAGGCTAGGCACAGGCAAGACTCAGGATAGACACAGGCTAGACACAGGCTAGATACAAGCTAGACACAGGCAAGACACAGGCTAGCCACAGGCTAGACACAGGCTAGACACAGGATAGACACAGGCTAGACACAGGCTAGACACAGGCTAGACACAGGATAGACACAGGCTAGACACAGGCTAGACACAGGCTAGACACAGGCTAGACACAGGATAGACACATGCTAGACACATGCTAGACACATGCTAGACACAGGCTAGACACAGCCTAGACTCAGGCTAGGCACAGGCTAGACTCAGGATAGAGACAGGCTAGACACAGGCTAGGCACAGGCTAGACTCAGGATAGACACAGGCTAGACACAGGCTAGATACAAGCTAGACACAGGCTAGACACAGGCTAGACACAAGCTAGACACAGGCTAGACACAGGCTAGACACAAGCTAGACACAGGCTAAACACAGGCTAGACACAGGCTAGACCTAGTCTAGACACAGGCTAGACACACGCTAGACACAAGCTAGACACAGGCAAGACACAGGCTAGACACAGGCTAGACACAGGCAAGACACAAGCTAGACACAGGCTAGACACAGGCTAGACACAGGCTAGACACAAGCTAGACACAGGCTAGACACAGGCTAGACACAGACTAGACACAGGCTAGACACAGGCTAGACACAGGCTAGACACAGGCTCGACACAGGCTAGACACAGGCTAGACACAGGCTAGAAAGAGGCTACACACAGGCTAGACACAGGCTAGAAAGAGGTTAGACACAGGCTAGGCACAGGCTAGACACAGGCTAGACACAGGCTAGACACAGGCTAGATACAAGCTAGACACAGGCTAGACACAGGTTAGACACAGGCTAGACACAGGCTAGACACAGGCTAGACACAGGCTAGACACAGGCTAGACACAAGCTAGACACAGGCTAGACACAGGCTAGACACAGGCTAGACACAGGCTAGATACAAACTAGACACAGGCTAGACACAGGTTAGACACAGGCTAGACATAGGCTAGACACAGGCTAGACACAGGCTAGACACAGCCTAGACTCAGGCTAGGCAGAGGCAAGACTCAGGATAGACACAGGCTAGACACAGGCTAGATACAAGCTAGACACAGGCTAGACACAGGCTAGACACAGGCTAGACACAGGCTAGACACAAGCTAGACACAGGCTAAACACAGGCTAGACACAGGCTAGACACAGGCTAGACACAGGCTAGACACAGGCTAAACACAGGCTAGACACAGGCTAGATACAAGCTAGACACAGGCTAGACACAGGTTAGACACAGGCTAGACACAGGCTAGACACAGGCTAGACACAGCCTAGACTCAGGCTAGGCACAGGCAAGACTCAGGATAGACACAGGCTAGACACAGGCTAGATACAAGCTAGACACAGGCAAGACACAGGCTAGACACAGGCTAGACACAGGCTAGACACAGGCTAGACACAGGCTAGACACAAGCTAGACACAGGCTAAACACAGGCTAGACACAGGCTAGACACAGGTTAGACACAGGCTAGGCACGGGCTAGACACAGGCTAGACACAGGCTAGACACATGCTAGACACAGGATAGACACAGGCTAGACACAAGCTAGACACAGGCTAGACAAATACTAGAGACAGGCAAGACACAGGCTAGACACAGGCTAGACCTAGGCTAGACACAGGATAGTCACAGGCAAGTCACAAGCTAGACACAGGCTGGATACAGGCTAGACACAGGTAAGACACAAGTTAGACACAGGCTAGAAAAAGGCTAGACACAGGCTAGGCACAGGCTAGAAAAAGGCTAGACACAGGCTAGGCACAGGCTAGACACAGGCTAGACACAGGCTAGACACAGGCTAGACGCAGGCTAAACACAGGCTAGACACAGGCTAGACACAGGCTAGATACAAGCTAAACACAGGCTAGACACAGCCTAGACTCAGGCTAGGCACAGGCAAGACTCAGGATAGACACAGGCTAGACACAGGCTAGATACAAGCTAGACACAGGCAAGACACAGGCTAGACACAGGCTAGACACAGGCTAGACACAGGATAGACACAGGCTAGACACAGGCTAGACACAGGCTAGACACAGGATAGACACAGGCTAGACACAGGCTAGACACAGGCTAGACACAGGCTAGACACAGGATAGACACATGCTAGACACATGCTAGACACAGGCTAGACACAGCCTAGACTCAGGCTAGGCACAGGCTAGACTCAGGATAGACACAGGCTAGACACAGGCTAGATACAAGCTAGACACAGGCAAGACACAGGCTAGACACAGCCTAGACACAGGCTAGACACAGGCTAGACACAAGCTAGACACAGGCTAAACACAGGCTAGACACAGGCTAGACACAGGCTAGACACAGGCTAGGCACAGGCTAGACACAGGCTAGGCAGACAGGCTAGACACAGGCAAGACACAGGCTAGACACATGCTAGACACAGGATAGACACAGGCTAGACACAGGCTAGACACAAGCTAGACACAGGCTAGACAAATACTAGACATAGGCAAGACACAGGCTAGACACAGGCTAGACCTAGGCTAGACACAGGCTAGACACAGGATAGTCACAGGCAAGTCACAAGCTAGACACAGGCTGGATACAGGCTAGACACAGGTAAGACACAAGCAAGACACAGGCTAGAAAAAGGCTAGACACAGGCTAGGCACAGGCTAGACACAGGCTAGACACATGCTGGACACAGGCTAGACACAGGCTAGACACAGGCTAAACACAGGCTAGACACAGGCTAGACACAGGCTAGACACAAGCTAGACATAGGCTAGACACAGGATAGGCATAGGCAAGACATATACTAGACACAGGCTAGGCACAGGCAAGACTCAGGATAGACACAGGCTAGACACAGGCTAGAAAGAGGCCAGACACAGGCTAGATACAAGCTAGACACAGGCTTGACACAGGCTGGACACTGGCTAGACACAGCCTAGACTCAGGCTAGTCACAGGCAAGACTCAGGATAGACACAGGCTAGACACAGGCTAGATACAAGCTAGACACAGGCTAGGCACAGGCTAGACACAGGCTAGACACAGGATAGACACAGGCTAGACACAGGCTAGACACAGCCTAGACTCAGGCTAGGTACAGGCTAGACTCAGGATAGACACAGGCTAGACACAGGCTAGACACAGGCTAGACACAGGCTAAACACAGGCTAGACACAGGCTAGACACAGGCTAGACACAGGCTAGGCACGGGCTAGACACAGGCTAGACACAGGCTAGACACATGCTAGACACAGGATAGACACAGGCTAGACACAAGCTAGACACAGGCTAGACAAATACTAGAGACAGGCAAGACACAGGCTAGACACAGGCTAGACCTAGGCTAGACACAGGCTAGACACACGCTAGACACAAGCTAGACACAGGCAAGACACAGGCTAGACACAGGCTAGACACAGGCAAGACACAAGCTAGACACAGGCTAGACACAGGCTAGACACAGGCTAGACACAAGCTAGACACAGGCTAGACACAGGCTAGACACAGACTAGACACAGGCTAGACACAGGCTAGACACAGGCTAGACACAGGCTCGACACAGGCTAGACACAGGCTAGACACAGGCTAGAAAGAGGCTACACACAGGCTAGACACAGGCTAGAAAAAGGCTAGACACAGGCTAGGCACAGGCTAGACACAGGCTAGACACAGGCTAGACACAGGCTAGATACAAGCTAGACACAGGCTAGACACAGGTTAGACACAGGCTAGACACAGGCTGGACACAGGCTAGACACAGGCTAGACACAGGCTAGACGCAAGCTAGACACAGGCTAGACACAGGCTAGACCGAGGCGAGACACAGGCTAGACACAAGCTAGACACAGGCTAGACACAGGCTAGACACAGGCTAGACACAGGCTAGACACAGGCTAGACACAGGCTAGATACAAACTAGACACAGGCTAGACACAGGTTAGACACAGGCTAGACACAGGCTAGACACAGGCTAGACACAGGCTAGACACAGCCTAGCTCAGGCTAGGCAGAGGCAAGACTCAGGATAGACACAGGCTAGACACAGGCTAGATACAAGCTAGACACAGGCTAGACACAGGCTAGACACAGGCTAGACACAGGCTAGACACAGGCTAGACACAAGCTAGACACAGGCTAAACACAGGCTAGACACAGGCTAGACACAGGCTAGACACAGGCTAGACACAGGCTAAACACAGGCTAGACACAGGCTAGATACAAGTTAGACACAGGCTAGACACAGGTTAGACACAGGCTAGACACAGGCTAGACACAGGCTAGACACAGCCTAGACTCAGGCTAGGCACAGGCAAGACTCAGGATAGACACAGGCTAGACACAGGCTAGATACAAGCTAGACACAGGCAAGACACAGGCTAGACACAGGCTAGACACAGGCTAGACACAGGCTAGACACAGGCTAGACACAGGCTAGACACAAGCTAGACACAGGCTAAACACAGGCTAGACACAGGCTAGACACAGGCTAGACACAGGCTAGGCACGGGCTAGACACAGGCTAGACACAGGCTAGACACATGCTAGACACAGGATAGACACAGGCTAGACACAAGCTAGACACAGGCTAGACAAATACTAGAGACAGGCAAGACACAGGCTAGACACAGGCTAGACACAGGCTAGACCTAGGCTAGACACAGGCTAGACACAGGATAGTCACAGGCAAGTCACAAGCTAGACTCAGGCTGGATACAGGCTAGACACAGGTAAGACACAAGTTAGACACAGGCTAGAAAAAGGCTAGACACAGGCTAGGCGCAGGCTAGAAAAAGGCTAGACACAGGCTAGGCACAGGCTAGACACAGGCTAGACACAGGCTAGACACAGGCTAGACGCAGGCTAAACACAGGCTAGACACAGGCTAGACACAGGCTAGATACAAGCTAGACACAGGCTAGACACAGCCTAGACTCAGGCTAGGCACAGGCAAGACTCAGGATAGACACAGGCTAGACACAGGCTAGATACAAGCTAGACACAGGCAAGACACAGGCTAGCCACAGGCTAGACACAGGATAGACACAGGCTAGACACAGGCTAGACACAGGCTAGACACAGGCTAGACACAGGATAGACACATGCTAGACACATGCTAGACACAGCCTAGACTCAGGCTAGGCACAGGCTAGACTCAGGATAGACACAGGCTAGACACAGGCTAGGCACAGGCTAGACTCAGGATAGACACAGGCTAGACACAGGCTAGATACAAGCTAGACACAGGCAAGACACAGGCTAGACACAGGCTAGACACAGGCTAGACACAGGCTAGACACAAGCTAGACACAGGCTAAACACAGGCTAGACACAGGCTAGACCTAGGCTAGACACAGGCTAGACACACGCTAGACACAAGCTAGACACAGGCAAGACACAGGCTAGACACAGGCTAGACACAGGCAAGACACAAGCTAGACACAGGCTAGACACAGGCTAGACACAGGCTAGACACAAGCTAGACACAGGCTAGACACAGGCTAGACACAGACTAGACACAGGCTAGACACAGGCTAGACACAGGCTAGACACAGGCTAGAAAGAGGCTACACACAGGCTAGACACAGGCTAGAAAGAGGCTAGACACAGGCTAGGCACAGGCTAGACACAGGCTAGACACAGGCTAGACACAGGCTAGACACAGGCTAGATACAAGCTAGACACAGGCAAGACACAGGCTAGACACAGCCTAGACACAGGCTAGACACAGGCTAGACACAAGCTAGACACAGGCTAAACACAGGCTAGACACAGGCTAGACACAGGCTAGACACAGGCTAGGCACAGGCTAGACACAGGCTAGGCACAGGCTAGACACAGGCAAGACACAGGCTAGACACATGCTAGACACAGGATAGACACAGGCTAGACACAGGCTAGACACAAGCTAGACACAGGCTAGACAAATACTAGACATAGGCAAGACACAGGCTAGACACAGGCTAGACCTAGGCTAGACACAGGCTAGACACAGGATAGTCACAGGCAAGTCACAAGCTAGACACAGGCTGGATACAGGCTAGACACAGGTAAGACACAAGCAAGACACAGGCTAGAAAAAGGCTAGACACAGGCTAGGCACAGGCTAGAACACAGGCTAGACACATGCTGGACACAGGCTAGACACAGGCTAGACACAGGCTAAACACAGGCTAGACACAGGCTAGACACAGGCTAGACACAAGCTAGACATAGGCTAGACACAGGATAGGCATAGGCAAGACATATACTAGACACAGGCTAGGCACAGGCAAGACTCAGGATAGACACAGGCTAGACACAGGCTAGAAAGAGGCCAGACACAGGCTAGATACAAGCTAGACACAGGCTTGACACAGGCTGGACACTGGCTAGACACAGCCTAGACTCAGGCTAGTCACAGGCAAGACTCAGGATAGACACAGGCTAGACACAGGCTAGATACAAGCTAGACACAGGCTAGGCACAGGCTAGACACAGGCTAGACACAGGATAGACACAGGCTAGACACAGGCTAGACACAGCCTAGACTCAGGCTAGGTACAGGCTAGACTCAGGATAGACACAGGCTAGACACAGGCTAGACACAGGCTAGACACAGGCTAAACACAGGCTAGACACAGGCTAGACACAGGCTAGACACAGGCTAGGCACGGGCTAGACACAGGCTAGACACAGGCTAGACACATGCTAGACACAGGATAGACACAGGCTAGACACAAGCTAGACACAGGCTAGACAAATACTAGAGACAGGCAAGACACAGGCTAGACACAGGCTAGACCTAGGCTAGACACAGGCTAGACACACGCTAGACACAAGCTAGACACAGGCAAGACACAGGCTAGACACAGGCTAGACACAGGCAAGACACAAGCTAGACACAGGCTAGACACAGGCTAGACACAGGCTAGACACAAGCTAGACACAGGCTAGACACAGGCTAGACACAGACTAGACACAGGCTAGACACAGGCTAGACACAGGCTAGACACAGGCTCGACACAGGCTAGACACAGGCTAGACACAGGCTAGAAAGAGGCTACACACAGGCTAGACACAGGCTAGAAAAAGGCTAGACACAGGCTAGGCACAGGCTAGACACAGGCTAGACACAGGCTAGACACAGGCTAGATACAAGCTAGACACAGGCTAGACACAGGTTAGACACAGGCTAGACACAGGCTGGACACAGGCTAGACACAGGCTAGACACAGGCTAGACGCAAGCTAGACACAGGCTAGACACAGGCTAGACCGAGGCGAGACACAGGCTAGACACAAGCTAGACACAGGCTAGACACAGGCTAGACACAGGCTAGACACAGGCTAGACACAGGCTAGACACAGGCTAGATACAAACTAGACACAGGCTAGACACAGGTTAGACACAGGCTAGACACAGGCTAGACACAGGCTAGACACAGGCTAGACACAGCCTAGACTCAGGCTAGGCAGAGGCAAGACTCAGGATAGACACAGGCTAGACACAGGCTAGATACAAGCTAGACACAGGCTAGACACAGGCTAGACACAGGCTAGACACAGGCTAGACACAGGCTAGACACAAGCTAGACACAGGCTAAACACAGGCTAGACACAGGCTAGACACAGGCTAGACACAGGCTAGACACAGGCTAAACACAGGCTAGACACAGGCTAGATACAAGTTAGACACAGGCTAGACACAGGTTAGACACAGGCTAGACACAGGCTAGACACAGGCTAGACACAGCCTAGACTCAGGCTAGGCACAGGCAAGACTCCAGGATAGACACAGGCTAGACACAGGCTAGATACAAGCTAGACACAGGCAAGACACAGGCTAGACACAGGCTAGACACAGGCTAGACACAGGCTAGACACAGGCTAGACACAGGCTAGACACAAGCTAGACACAGGCTAAACACAGGCTAGACACAGGCTAGACACAGGCTAGACACAGGCTAGGCACGGGCTAGACACAGGCTAGACACAGGCTAGACACATGCTAGACACAGGATAGACACAGGCTAGACACAAGCTAGACACAGGCTAGACAAATACTAGAGACAGGCAAGACACAGGCTAGACACAGGCTAGACACAGGCTAGACCTAGGCTAGACACAGGCTAGACACAGGATAGTCACAGGCAAGTCACAAGCTAGACTCAGGCTGGATACAGGCTAGACACAGGTAAGACACAAGTTAGACACAGGCTAGAAAAAGGCTAGACACAGGCTAGGCGCAGGCTAGAAAAAGGCTAGACACAGGCTAGGCACAGGCTAGACACAGGCTAGACACAGGCTAGACACAGGCTAGACGCAGGCTAAACACAGGCTAGACACAGGCTAGACACAGGCTAGATACAAGCTAGACACAGGCTAGACACAGCCTAGACTCAGGGTAGGCACAGGCAAGACTCAGGATAGACACAGGCTAGACACAGGCTAGATACAAGCTAGACACAGGCAAGACACAGGCTAGCCACAGGCTAGACACAGGCTAGACACAGGATAGACACAGGCTAGACACAGGCTAGACACAGGCTAGACACAGGATAGACACAGGCTAGACACAGGCTAGACACAGGCTAGACACAGGCTAGACACAGGATAGACACATGCTAGACACATGCTAGACACAGCCTAGACTCAGGCTAGGCACAGGCTAGACTCAGGATAGACACAGGCTAGACACAGGCTAGGCACAGGCTAGACACAGGCTAGACACAGGCTAGACACAGGCTAGACACAAGCTAGACACAGGCAAGACACAGGCTAGACACAGGCTAGACACAGGCTAGACACAGGCTAGACACAGGCTAGACACAGGCTAGACACAGGCTAGACACAGGCTAGACCTAGGCTAGACACAGGCTAGACACAGGCTAGACACAAGCTAGACACAGGCAAGACACAGGCTAGACACAGGCTAGACACAGGCTAGACACAGGCTAGACACAGGCTAGACACAGGCTAGACACAGGCTAGACACAGGCTAGACACAGGCTAGACACAGGCTAGACACAGGCTAGACACAGGCTAGACACAGGCTAGACACAGGCTAGACACAGGCTAGAAAGAGGCTACACACAGGCTAGACACAGGCTAGAAAGAGGCTAGACACAGGCTAGGCACAGGCTAGACACAGGCTAGACACAGGCTAGACACAGGCTAGACACAGGCTAGACACAGGCTAGATACAAGCTAGACACAGGCTAGATACAAGCTAGACACAGGCTAGACACAGGTTAGACACAGGCTAGACACAGGCTAGACACAGGCTAGACACAGGCTAGACACAAGCTAGACACAGGCTAGACACAGGCTAGACCGAGGCGAGACACAGGCTAGACACAAGCTAGACACAGGCTAGACACAGGCTAGACACAGGCTAGACACAGGCTAGATACAAACTAGACACAGGCTAGACACAGGTTAGACACAGGCTAGACATAGGCTAGACACAGGCTAGACACAGGCTAGACACAGCCTAGACTCAGGCTAGGCAGAGGCAAGACTCAGGATAGACACAGGCTAGACACAGGCTAGATACAAGCTAGACACAGGCTAGACACAGGCTAGACACAGGCTAGACACAAGCTAGACACAGGCTAAACACAGGCTAGACACAGGCTAGACACAGGCTAGACACAGGCTAGACACAGGCTAAACACAGGCTAGACACAGGCTAGATACAAGCTAGACACAGGCTAGACACAGGTTAGACACAGGCTAGACACAGGCTAGACACAGGCTAGACACAGCCTAGACTCAGGCTAGGCACAGGCAAGACTCAGGATAGACACAGGCTAGACACAGGCTAGATACAAGCTAGACACAGGCAAGACACAGGCTAGACACAGGCTAGACACAGGCTAGACACAGGTTAGACACAGGCTAGGCACGGGCTAGACACAGGCTAGACACAGGCTAGACACATGCTAGACACAGGCTAGACACAGGTTAGACACAGGCTAGACACAGGCTAGACACAGGCTAGACACAGCCTAGACTCAGGCTAGGCACAGGCAAGACTCAGGATAGACACAGGCTAGACACAGGCTAGATACAAGCTAGACACAGGCAAGACACAGGCTAGACACAGGCTAGACACAGGCTAGACACAGGTTAGACACAGGCTAGGCACGGGCTAGACACAGGCTAGACACAGGCTAGACACATGCTAGACACAGGATAGACACAGGCTAGACACAAGCTAGACACAGGCTAGACAAATACTAGAGACAGGCAAGACACAGGCTAGACACAGGCTAGACCTAGGCTAGACACAGGCTAGACACAGGATAGTCACAGGCAAGTCACAAGCTAGACACAGGCTGGACACAGGATAGACACATGCTAGACACATGCTAGACACAGGCTAGACACAGCCTAGACTCAGGCTAGGCACAGGCTAGACTCAGGATAGACACAGGCTAGACACAGGCTAGATACAAGCTAGACACAGGCAAGACACAGGCTAGACACAGCCTAGACACAGGCTAGACACAGGCTAGACACAGGATAGACACAGGCTAGACACAGGCTAGACACAGCCTAGACTCAGGCTAGGTACAGGCTAGACTCAGGATAGACTCAGGATAGACACATGCTAGACACAGGCTAGACACAGGCTAGACACAGGCTAGACACAGGATAGACACAGGCTAGACACAGGCTAGACACAAGCTAGACACAGGCTAGACAAATACTAGACATAGGCAAGACACAGGCTAGACACAGGCTAGACCTAGGCTAGACACAGGCTAGACACAGGATAGTCACAGGCAAGTCACAAGCTAGACACAGGCTGGATACAGGCTAGACACAGGTAAGACACAAGCAAGACACAGGCTAGAAAAAGGCTAGACACAGGCTAGGCACAGGCTAGACACAGGCTAGACACATGCTGGACACAGGTAAGACACAAGTTAGACACAGGCTAGAAAAAGGCTAGACACAGGCTAGGCACAGGCTAGAAAAAGGCTAGACACAGGCTAGGCACAGGCTAGACACAGGCTAGACACAGGCTAGACACAGGCTAGACGCAGGCTAAACACAGGCTAGACACAGGCTAGACACAGGCTAGATACAAGCTAAACACAGGCTAGACACAGCCTAGACTCAGGCTAGGCACAGGCAAGACTCAGGATAGACACAGGCTAGACACAGGCTAGATACAAGCTAGACACAGGCAAGACACAGGCTAGACACAGGCTAGACACAGGCTAGACACAGGATAGACACAGGCTAGACACAGGCTAGACACAGGCTAGACACAGGATAGACACAGGCTAGACACAGGCTAGACACAGGCTAGACACAGGCTAGACACAGGATAGACACATGCTAGACACATGCTAGACACAGGCTAGACACAGCCTAGACTCAGGCTAGGCACAGGCTAGACTCAGGATAGACACAGGCTAGACACAGGCTAGATACAAGCTAGACACAGGCAAGACACAGGCTAGACACAGCCTAGACACAGGCTAGACACAGGCTAGACACAAGCTAGACACAGGCTAAACACAGGCTAGACACAGGCTAGACACAGGCTAGACACAGGCTAGGCACAGGCTAGACACAGGCTAGGCACAGGCTAGACACAGGCAAGACACAGGCTAGAAACATGCTAGACACAGGATAGACACAGGCTAGACACAGGCTAGACACAAGCTAGACACAGGCTAGACAAATACTAGACATAGGCAAGACACAGGCTAGACACAGGCTAGACCTAGGCTAGACACAGGCTAGACACAGGATAGTCTCAGAGCAAGTCACAAGCTAGACACAGGCTGGATACAGGCTAGACACAGGTAAGACACAAGCAAGACACAGGCTAGAAAAAGGCTAGACACAGGCTAGGCACAGGCTAGACACAGGCTAGACACATGCTGGACACAGGCTAGACACAGGCTAGACACAGGCTAAACACAGGCTAGACACAGGCTAGACACAGGCTAGACACAAGCTAGACATAGGCTAGACACAGGATAGGCATAGGCAAGACATATACTAGACACAGGCTAGGCACAGGCAAGACTCAGGATAGACACAGGCTAGACACAGGCTAGAAAGAGGCCAGACACAGGCTAGATACAAGCTAGACACAGGCTTGACACAGGCTGGACACTGGCTAGACACAGCCTAGACTCAGGCTAGTCACAGGCAAGACTCAGGATAGACACAGGCTAGACACAGGCTAGATACAAGCTAGACACAAGCTAGGCACAGGCTAGACACAGGCTAGACACAGGATAGACACAGGCTAGACACAGGCTAGACACAGCCTAGACTCAGGCTAGGTACAGGCTAGACTCAGGATAGACTCAGGATAGACACAGGCTAGACACAGGCTAGACACAGGCTAGACACAGGCTAGACACAGGCTAGACACAGGCTAAACACAGGCTAGACACAGGCTAGACACAGGCTAGACACAGGCTAGGCACGGGCTAGACACAGGCTAGACACAGGCTAGACACATGCTAGACACAGGATAGACACAGGCTAGACACAAGCTAGACACAGGCTAGACAAATACTAGAGACAGGCAAGACACAGGCTAGACACAGGCTAGACCTAGGATAGACACAGGCTAGACACAGGATAGTCACAGGCAAGTCACAAGCTAGACACAGGCTGGATACAGGCTAGACACAGGTAAGACACAAGTTAGACACAGGCTAGAAAAAGGCTAGACACAGGCTAGGCACAGGCTAGAAAAAGGCTAGACACAGGCTAGGCACAGGCTAGACACAGGCTAGACACAGGCTAGACACAGGCTAGACACAGGCTAGACACAGGCTAGACACAGGCTAGACACAGGCTAGACACAGGCTAGATACAAGCTAGACACAGGCTAGACACAGCCTAGACTCAGGCTAGGCACAGGCAAGACTCAGGATAGACACAGGCTAGACACAGGCTAGATACAAGCTAGACACAGGCAAGACACAGGCTAGACACAGGCTAGACACAGGCTAGACACAGGATAGACACAGGCTAGACACAGGCTAGACACAGGCTAGACACAGGATAGACACAGGCTAGACACAGGCTAGACACAGGCTTGACACAGGCTAGACACAGGATAGACACATGCTAGGCACATGCTAGACACAGGCTAGACACAGCCTAGACTCAGGCTAGGCACAGGCTAGACTCAGGATAGACACAGGCTAGACACAGGTTAGATACAAGCTAGACACAGGCAAGACACAGGCTAGACACAGGCTAGACACAGGCTAGACACAGGCTAGACACAAGCTAGACACAGGCTAAACACAGGCTAGACACAGGCTAGACACAGGCTAGACACAGGCTAGGCACAGGCTAGACACAGGCTAGGCACAGGCTAGACACAGGCAAGACACAGGCTAGACACATGCTAGACACAGGATAGACACAGGCTAGACACAGGCTAGACAAAAGCTAGACACAGGCTAGACAAATACTAGACATAGGCAAGACACAGGCTAGACACAGGCTAGACCTAGGCTAGACACAGGCTAGACACAGGATAGTCACAGGCAAGTCACAAGCTAGACACAGGCTGGATACAGGCTAGACACAGGTAAGACACAAGCAAGACACAGGCTAGAAAAAGGCTAGACACAGGCTAGGCACAGGCTAGACACAGGCTAGACACATGCTGGACACAGGCTAGACACAGGCTAGACACAGGCTAAACACAGGCTAGACACAGGCTAGACACAAGCTAGACATAGGCTAGACACAGGATAGGCATAGGCAAGTTATATACTAGACACAGGCTAGGCACAGGCAAGACTCAGGATAGACACAGGCTAGACACAGGCTAGAAAGAGGCCAGACACAGGCTAGATACAAGCTAGACACAGGCTAGACACAGGCTGGACACAGGCTAGACACAGCCTAGACTCAGGCTAGGCACAGGCAAGACTCAGGATAGACACAGGCTAGACACAGGCTAGATACAAGCTAGACACAGGCTAGGCACAGGCTAGACACAGGCTAGACACAGGATAGACACAGGCTAGACACAGGCTAGACACAGCCTAGACTCAGGCTAGGTACAGGCTAGACTCAGGATAGACACAGGCTAGACACAGGCTAGACACAGGCTAGACACAGGCTAGACACAGGCTAGACACAGGCTAGACACAGGCTAGACACAGGCTAGACACAAGCTAGACACAGGCTAGACACAGGGTAGACCGAGGCGAGACACAGGCTAGACACAGGCTAGACACAAGCTAGACACAGGCTAGACACAGGCTAGACACAGGCTAGATACAAGCTAGACACAGGCTAGACACAGGTTAGACACAGGCTAGACACAGGCTAGACACAGCCTAGACTCAGGCTAGGCACAGGCAAGACTCAGGATAGACACAGGCTAGACACAGGCTAGATACAAGCTAGACACAGGCAAGACACAGGCTAGACACAGGCTGGACACAGGCTAGACACAGGCTAGACACAGGCTAGACACAGGCTAGACACAGGCTAGACACATGCTAGACACAGGATAGACACAGGCTAGACACAGGCTAGACACAAGCTAGACACAGGCTAGACAAATACTAGAGACAGGCAAGACACAGGCTAGGCACAGGCTAGACCTAGGCTAGACACAGGCTAGACCGAGGCTAGACACAGGCTAGACCTAGGCTAGACACAGGCTAGACACAGGATAGTCACAGGCAAGTCACAAGCTAGACACAGGCTGGATACAGGCTAGACACAGGTAAGACACAAGCTAGACACAGGCTAGAAAAAGGCTAGACACAGGCTAGGCACAGGCTAGACACAGGCTAGACACAGGCTAGACACAGGCTAGACGCAGGCTAAACACAGGCTAGACACAGGCTAGACACAGGCTAGATACAAGCTAGACACAGGCTAGACACAGGTTAGACACAGGCTAGACACAGGCTAGACACAGCCTAGACTCAGGCTAGGCACAGGCAAGACTCAGGATAGACACAGGCTAGACACAGGCTAGATACAAGCTAGACACAGGCAAGACACAGGCTAGACACAGGCTAGACACAGGCTAGACACAGGCTAGACACAAGCTAGACACAGGCTAAACACAGGCTAGACACAGGCTAGACACAGGCTAGACACAGGCTAGGCACAGGCTAGACACAGGCTAGACACATGGTAGACACAGGCTAAACACAGGCTAGACACAGGCTAGACACAGGCTAGACACAGGCTAGACACAGGCTAGACACAGGCTAAACACAGGCTAGACACAGGCTAGACACAAGCTAGACACAGGCTAGACACAGGCTAGACACAGGCTAGACACAGGCTAGACACAGGCTGGATACAGGCTAGACACAGGTAAGACACAAGCTAGACACAGGCTAGAAAAAGGCTAGACACAGGCTAGGCACAGGCTAGACACAGGCTAGACACAGGCTAGACACAGGCTAGACACAGGCTAGACACAGGCTAGACACAGGCTAAACACAGGCTAGACACAGGCTAGACACAAGCTAGACATAGGCTAGACATAGGCTAGACACAGGATAGGCATAGGCAAGACACATACTAGACACAGGCTAGGCACAGGCAAGACTCAGGATAGACACAGGCTAGACACAGGCTAGAAAGAGGCTAGACACAGGCTAGATACAAGCTAGACACAATCTAGATACAAGCTAGACACAGCCTAGACACAGGCTGGACACAGGCTAGACACAGGCTAGACACAGGCTAAACACAGGCTAGACACAGGCTAGACACACGCTAGAAACAAGCTAGACACAGGCAAGACACAGGCTAGACACAGGCTAGACACAGGCAAAACACAGGCTAGACACAGGCTAGACACAGGCTAGACACAAGCTAGACACAGGCTAGACACAGGCTAGACACAGACTAGACACAGGCTAGACACAGGCTAGACACAGGCTAGACACAGGCTAGAAAGAGGCTAGACACAGGCTAGACACAGGGTAGACACAGGCTAGAAAGAGGCTAGACACAGGCTAGCCATAGGCTAGACACAGGCTAGACACAGGCTAGGCACAGGCTAGACACAGGCTAGACACAGGCTAGACACAGGCTAGACACAGGCTAAACACAGGCTAGACACAGGCTAGACACAGGCTAGACACAAGCTAGACATAGGCTAGACACAGGATAGGCATAGGCAAGACACATACTAGACACAGGCTAGACACAGGCTAGAAAGAGGCTAGACACAGGCTAGGCACAGGCTAGACACAGGCTAGACACAAGCTAGACACAGGGTAGACACATGCTAGATACAAGCAAGACACAGGCTAGACACAGGCTAGACACAGGCTAGGCACAGGCTAGACACAGGCTAGACACAGGCTAGACACAGGCTAGACACAGGCTAGACACAGGCTTAACACAGGCTAGACACAGGCTAGACACACGCTAGACACAAGCTAGACACAGGCAAGACACAGGCTAGACACAGGCTAGACACAGGCAAGACACAGGCTAGACACAGGCTAGACACAGGCTGGACACAGGCTAGACACAAGCTAGACACAGGCTAGACACAGGCTAGACACAGACTAGACACAGGCTACACACAGGCTAGACACATGCTAGACATAGGCTAGACACAGGATAGGCATAGGCAAGACACATACTCGACACAGGCTAGACACAGGCTAGAAAGAGGCTAGACACAGGCTAGATACAAGCTAGACACAGGCTAGATACAAGCTAGACACAGGCTAGACACAGGCTGGACACAGGCTAGACACAGGCTAGACACAGGCTAAACACAGGCTAGACACAGGCTAGACACACGCTGGACACAAGCTAGACACAGGCAAGACACAGGCTAGACACAGGCTAGACACAGGCAAGACACAGGCTAGACACAGGCTAGACACAGGCTAGACACAGGCTAGACACAAGCTAGACACAGGCTAGACACAGGCTAGACACAGACTAGACACAGGCTACACACAGGCTAGACACATGCTAGACACAGGCTAGAAAGAGGCTACACACAGGCTAGACACAGGCTGGACACAGGCTAGACACAGGCTAGACACAGGCTAGACACAGGCTAGACACAGGCTAGACACAGGCTAGACACAGGCTAGACACAGGCTAGACACAGGCTAGACACAGGATAGCCACAGGCTAGACACAGGCTAGACACAGGCTAGACACAGGCTAGACACAGGCTAGACACAGGCTAGACACAGGCTAGACACAGGCTAGACACAGGCTAGACACAGGCTAGACACAGGCTAGACACAGGCTGGACACAGGCTAGACACAGGCTAGACACAGGCTAGACACAGGCTAGACACAGGCTAGACACAGGCTAGACACAGGCTAGACACAGGCTAGACACAGGCTAGACACAGGCTAGACACAGGCTAGACACAGGCTAGACACAGGCTAGACACAGGCTAGACACAGGCTAGACACAGGCTGGACACAGGCTAGACACAGGCTAGACACAGGCTAGACACAGGCTAGACACAGGCTAGACACATGCTAGACACAGGCTAGACACAGGCTAGACACAGGCTAGACACAGGCTAGACACAGGCTAGACACAGGCTAGACACAGGCAAGACACAGGCTAGGCACAGGCTAGACACAGGCTAGACACAGGCTAGACACAGGCTAGACACAGGCTAGACACAGGCTAGACACAGGCTAGACACAGGCTAGACACAGGCTAGACACAAGCTAGACACAGGCTGGATACAGGCTAGACACAGGCTAGACACAGGCTAGACACAGGCTAGACACAGGCTAGAAACAGGCTAGACACAGGCTAGACACAGGCTAGACACAGGCTAGACACAGGCTAGACACAGGCTAGACACAGGCTAGACACAGGCTAGACACAGGCTAGACACAGGCTAGACACAGGCTAGACACAGGCTAGACACAGGCTAGACACAGGCTAGACACAGGCTAGACACAGGCTAGACTCAGGCTAGGCACAGGCTAGACACAGGATAGACACAGGCTAGACACAGGCTAGATACAAGCTAGACACAGGCTAGACACAGGCTAGACACAGGCTAGACACAGGCTAGACACAGGCTAGACACAGGCTAGACACAGGCTAAACACAGGCTAGACACAGGCTAGACACAGGCTAGACACAGGCTAGACACAGGCTAGACACAGGCTAGACACAGGCTAGACACAGGCTAGACACAGGCTAGACACAGGCTAGACACAGGCTAGACACAGGCTAGACACAGGCTAGACACAAGCTAGAACACAGGCTAGACACAGGCTAGACACAGGCTAGACACAGGCTAGACACAGGCTAGACACAGGCTAGACACAGGCTAGACACAGGCTAGACACAGGCTAGACACAGGCTAGACACAGGCTAGACACACAGGCTAGACACAGGCTAGACACAGGCTAGACACAGGCTAGACACAGGCTAGACACAGGCTAGACACAGGCTAGACACAGGCTAGACACAGGCTAGACACAGGCTAGACACAGGCTAGACACAGGCTAGACACAGGCTAGACACAAGCTAGACACAGGCTAGACACAGGCTAGACACAGGCTAGACACAGGCTAGACACAGGCTAGACACAGGCTAGACACAGGCTAGACACAGGCTAGACACAGGCTAGACACAGGCTAGACACAGGCTAGACACAGGCTAGACACAGGCTAGACACAGGCTAGACACAAGCTAGACACAGGCTAGACACAGGCTGACACAGGCTAGACACAGGCTAGACACAGGCTAGACACAGGCTAGACACAGGCTAGACACAGGCTAGACACAAGCTAGACACAGGCTAGACACAGGCTAGACACAGGCTAGACACAGGCTAGACACAGGCTAGACACAGGCTAGACACAGGCTAGACACAGGCAAGACACAGGCTAGACACAGGCTAGACACAGGCTAGACACAGGCTAGACACAGGCTAGACACAGGCTAGACACAGGCTAGACACAGGCTAGACACAGGCTAGACACAGGCTAGACACAGGCTAGACACAGGCTAGACACAGGGCTAGACACAGGCTAGACACAGGCTAGACACAGGCTAGACACAGGCTAGACACAGGCTAGACACAGGCTAGACACAGGCTAGACACAGGCTAGACACAGGCTAGACACAGGCTAGACACAGGCTAGACACAGGCTAGACACAGGCTAGACACAGGCTAGACACAGGCTAGACACAGGCTAGACACAGGATAGACACAGGCTAGACACAGGCTAGACAGGCTAGACACAGAGACACAGGCTAGACACAGGCTAGACACAGGCTAGACACAGGCTAGACACAGGCTAGACACAGGCTAGACACAGGCTAGACACAGGCTAGACACAGGCTAGACACAGGCTAGACACAGGCTAGACACAGGCTAGACACAGGCTAGACACAGGCTAGACACAGGCTAGACACAGGCTAGACACAGGCTAGACACAGGCTAGACACAGGCTAGACACAGGCTAGACACAAGGCTGGACACAGGCTAGACACAGGCTAGACACAGGCTAGACACAGGCTAGACACAGGCTAGACACAGGCTAGACACAGGCTAGAAAGAGGCTACACACAGGCTAGACACAGGCTAGACACAAGGTGGACTCAGGCTAGACTCAGGCTAGACACAGGCTAGACACAGGCTAGACACAGGCTAGACACAGGCTAGACAAAGGATAGACACAGGCTAGACACAGGCTAGACAGAGGCTAGACACAAGCTAGACACGGGCTAGACACAGGCTAGACACAGGCAATACACAGGCTAGACACAAGCTAGACACAGGCTAGACACAGGCTAGACACAAGCTAGACGCAGTCTGGATACAGGCTAGACACAGGCAAGACACAGGCTTGACACAAGCTAGACACAGGCTAGACACAGTATAGACACAGGCAAGACACAGGCTAGACAAAGGCTAGACTTAAGCTAGACACAGGCTACACACAGGATAGACACAGGCAAGTCACATACTAGACAAAGGGAAGACACAGGCAAGACACTGGCTGGACACAGGCAAGACACAAGCTAGACACAGGATAGACACAGGCTAGACACAGGCTAGACACAGGCTAGAGACAAGCTAGACACTGGCTAGACACAGGCTAGACACAGCCTAGACTCATGCTAGGCACAGGCTAGACTCAGAATAGACACAGGCTAGATACAGGCTAGACACAGGCTAGACACAAGCTAGACACAGGCTAGACACAGGCTAGACCGAGGCGAGACACAGGCTAGACACAGGCTAGACACAAGCTAGACACAGGCTAGATACAAGCTAGACACAGGCTAGACACAGGCTAGAAAGAGGCTAGACACAGGCTAGGCACAGGCTAGACACAGGCTAGACACAGGCTAGACACAGGCTAGACACAGGATAGACACAGGCTAGACACAGGCTAGACACAGCCTAGACTCAGGCTAGGCACAGGCTAGACACAGGCTAGACACAGGCTAGACACAGGCTAGACCGAGGCGAGACACAGGCTAGACACAGGCTAGACACAAGCTAGACACAGGCTAGATACAAGCTAGACACAGGCAAGATACAGGCTAGACACAGGCTAGACACAAGCTAGACACAGGCTAGACACAGGCTAGACACAGGCTAGACACAGGCTAGAAAGAGGGTACACACAGGCTAGACACAGGCTAGACACAAGGTGGACTCAGGCTAGACTCAGGCTAGAAACAGGCTAGACACAGGCTAGACACAGGCTAGACACAGGCTAGACACAGGCTAGACACAGGCTAGAAAGAGGCTACACACAGGCTAGACACAGGCTAGACACAAGGTGGACTCAGGCTAGACTCAGGCTAGACACAGGCTAGACACAGGCTAGACACAGGCTAGACACAGGCTAGACACAGGCTAGACACAGGCTAGACAAAGGATAGACACAGGCTAGACACAGGCTAGACACAGGCTAGAGACATGCTAGACACTGGCTAGACACAGGCTAGACACAGGCTAGACACAGCCTAGACTCATGCTAGGCACAGGCTAGACTCAGAATAGACACAGGCTAGATACAGGCTAGACACAGGCAAGACACAAGCTAGACACAGGCTAGACACAGGCTAGACCGAGGCGAGACACAGGCTAGACACAGGCTAGACACAAGCTAGACACAGGCTAGATACAAGCTAGACACAGGCTAGACACAGGCTAGAAAGAGGCTAGACACAGGCTAGACACAGGCTAGACACAGGCTAGACACAGGCTAGACACAGGCTAGACACAGGATAGACACAGGCTAGACACAGGCTAGACACAGCCTAGACTCAGGGCTAGGCACAGGCTAGACACAGGCTAGACACAGGCTAGACACAGGCTAGACCGAGGCGAGACACAGGCTAGACACAGGCTAGACACAAGCTAGACACAGGCTAGATACAAGCTAGACACAGGCAAGATACAGGCTAGACACAGGCTAGACACGGGCTAGACACAAGCTAGACACAGGCTAGACACAGGCTAGACACAGGCTAGACACAGGCTAGAAAGAGGCTACACACAGGCTAGACACAGGCTAGACACAAGGTGGACTCAGGCTAGACTCAGGCTAGAAACAGGCTAGACACAGGCTAGACACAGGCTAGACACAGGCTAGACACGCTAGACACAGGCTAGAAAGAGGCTACACACAGGCTAGACACAGGCTAGACACAAGGTGGACTCAGGCTAGACTCAGGCTAGACACAGGCTAGACACAGGCTAGACACAGGCTAGACACAGGCTAGACAAAGGATAGACACAGGCTAGACAAAGGATAGACACAGGCTAGACACAGGCTAGACAGAGGCTAGACACAAGCTAGACACGGGCTAGACACAGGCTAGACACAAGCTAGACGCAGTCTGGATACAGGCTAGACACAGGCAAGACACAGGCTTGACACAAGCTAGACACAGGCTAGACACAGTATAGACACAGGCAAGACACAGGCTAGACAAAGGCTAGACTTAAGCTAGACACAGGCTACACACAGGATAGACACAGGCAAGTCACATACTAGACAAAGGGAAGACACAGGCAAGACACTGGCTGGACACAGGCAAGACACAAGCTAGACACAGGATAGACACAGGCTAGACACAGGCTAGACACAGGCTAGAGACAAGCTAGACACTGGCTAGACACAGGCTAGACACAGGCTAGACACAGCCTAGACTCATGCTAGGCACAGGCTAGACTCAGAATAGACACAGGCTAGACACAGGCTAGACACAGGCTAGACACAGGCTAGACACAAGCTAGACACAGGCTAGACACAGGCTAGACCGAGGCGAGACACAGGCTAGACACAGGCTAGAAACAAGCTAGACACAGGCTAGATACAAGCTAGACACAGGCTAGACACAGGCTGGACACAGGCTAGACACAGGCTAGACACAGGCTAAACACAGGCTAGACACAGGCTAGACACAGGCTAGACACAGGCTAGACCGAGGCGAGACACAGGCTAGACACAGGCTAGACACAAGCTAGACACAGGCTAGATACAAGCTAGACACAGGCTAGACACAGGCTGGACACAGGCTAGACACAGTCTAGACACAGGCTAAACACAGGCTAGACACAGGCTAGACACAGGCTAGACACAGGCTAGACACAAGCTAGACATAGGCTAGGCACAGGATAGGCACAGGCAAGACACATACTAGACACAGGCAAGACACAGGCTAGAAAGAGGCTAGACACAGGCTAGGCACAGGCTAGACACAGGCTAGACACAAGCTAGACACAGGCTAGACACAGACTAGATAAAAGCTAGACACAGGCTAGACACAGGTAAGACACAGGCTAGACACAGGCTAGACACAAACTAGACTCAGGCTAGGCACTGGCAAGACTCAGGATAGAAACAGGCTAGACACAGGCTAGAAAGAGGCTAGACACAGGCTAGGCACAGGCTAGACACAGGCTAGACACAGGCTAGACACAGGCTAGACACAGGCTAGACACAGGCTAGACACAGGATAGACACAGGCTAGACACAGGCTAGACACAGCCTAGACTCAGGCTAGGCACAGGATAGACACAGGCTAGACACAGGCTGGACACCTTCTAGACACTAGCTAGACAAATACTAGACACAGGCATGACACAGGCTAGACACAGGCTAGACCTAGGCTAGACACAGGCTAGAAAGAGGCTAGACACAGGCTACGACAGGCTTGACACAGGCTAGACACAGGCAAGACACATACTAGACACAGGCAAGACACAGGCAAGACACTGGCTAGACACAGGCAAGACACAGGCTAGACACAGGCTAGACACAGGATAGACACTGGCTAGACACAGGCTAGACAGAGGCTAGACACAAGCTAGACACGGGCTAGACACAGGCTAGACACAGGCAAGACACATACTAGACACAGGCAAGACACAGGCTAGAAAGAGGCTAGACACAGGCTAGGCACAGGCTAGACACAGGCTAGACACAAGCTAGACACAGGCTAGACACAGACTAGATAAAAGCTAGACACAGGCTAGACACAGGTAAGACACAGGCTAGACACAGGCTAGACACAAACTAGACTCAGGCTAGGCACTGGCAAGACTCAGGATAGATACAGGCTAGACACAGGCTAGACACAGGCTAGACACAGGCTAGACACAGGCTAGACACAGGCTAGACACAGGCTAGACACAGGCTAGACACAGGATAGACACAGGCTAGACACAGGCTAGACACAGCCTAGACTCAGGCTAGGCACAGGATAGACACAGGCTAGACACAGGCTAGACACAGGCTAAACACAGGCTAGACACAAGCTAGACACAGGCTAGACACAGGCTAGACCGAGGCGAGACACAGGCTAGACACAGGCTAGACACAGGCTGGATACAGGCTAGACACAGGCAAGACACAGGCTAGACACAAGCTACACACAGGCTAGACAAATACTAGACACAGGCAAGACACAAGCTAGACACAGGCTAGACACAGTATACACACTGGCAAGTCACATACTAGACACAGGCAAGACACAGGCAAGACACTGGCTAGACACAGGCAAGACACAGGCAAGTCACTGGCTAGACACAGGCTAGACACAGGCTAGACAAAGGCTTGACACAGGCTAGACACAAGCTAGACACAGGCTAGAAACAGGCTAGACACAGGCTAGACACAGGCTTGACACAGGCTAGAAAGAGGCTACACACAGGCTAGACACAGGCTAGACACAAGGTGGACTCAGGCTAGACTCAGGCTAGACACAGGCTAGATACAGGCTAGACACAGGCTAGACACAGGCTAGACACAAGCTAGACACGGGCTAGACACAGGCTAGACACAGGATAGACACAGGCTAGACACAAGCTAGACAGGCTAGACACAGGCTAGACACAGGCTAGACACAGGCTAGACACAAGCTTGACACAGGCTAGACACAGGATAGGCACAGGCAAGACACATACTAGACACAGGCTAGACACAGGCTGGAAAGAGGCTAGACACAAGCTGGACACAGGCTAGACACAGGCTAGACACAGGCTAAACACAGGCTAGACACAGGCTAGACACAGGCTAGACACAGGCTGGACACAGGCTAGACACAAGCTAGACCGAGGCGAGACACAGGCTAGACACAGGCTAGACACAAGCTAGACACAGGCTAGATACAAGCTATACACAGGCTAGACACAGGCTGGACACAGGCTAGACACAGGCTAGACACGGGCTAAACACAGGCTAGACACAGGCTAGACACAGGCTAGACACAGGCTAGACACAAGCTAGACATAGGCTAGACACAGGATAGGCACAGGCAAGACACATACTAGACACAGGCAAGACACAGGCTAGAAAGAGGCTAGACACAGGCTAGGCACAGGCTAGACACAGGCTAGACACAAGCTAGACACAGGCTAGACACAGACTAGATAAAAGCTAGACACAGGCTAGACACAGGTAAGACACAGGCTAGACACAGGCTAGACACAAACTAGACTCAGGCTAGGCACTGGCAAGACTCAGGATAGAAACAGGCTAGACACAGGCTAGAAAGAGGCTAGACACAGGCTAGGCACAGGCTAGACACAGGCTAGACACAGGCTAGACACAGGCTAGACACAGGATAGACACAGGCTAGACACAGGCTAGACACAGCCTAGACTCAGGCTAGGCACAGGATAGACACAGGCTAGACACAGGCTGGACACCTTCTAGACACTAGCTAGACAAATACTAGACACAGGCATGACACAGGCTAGACACAGGCTAGACACAGGCTAGACCTAGGCTAGACACAGGCTAGAAAGAGGCTAGACACAGGCTACGCACAGGCTTGACACAGGCTAGACACAGGCAAGACACATACTAGACACAGGCAAGACACAGGCAAGACACTGGCTAGACACAGGCAAGACACAGGCTAGACACAGGCTAGACACAGGATAGACACAGGCTAGACACAGGCTAGACAGAGGCTAGACACAAGCTAGACACGGGCTAGACACAGGCTAGACACAGGCAAGACACATACTAGACACAGGCAAGACACAGGCTAGAAAGAGGCTAGACACAGGCTAGGCACAGGCTAGACACAGGCTAGACACAAGCTAGACACAGGCTAGACACAGACTAGATAAAAGCTAGACACAGGCTAGACACAGGTAAGACACAGGCTAGACACAGGCTAGACACAAACTAGACTCAGGCTAGGCACTGGCAAGACTCAGGATAGATACAGGCTAGACACAGGCTAGACACAGGCTAGACACAGGCTAGACACAGGCTAGACACAGGCTAGACACAGGCTAGACACAGGCTAGACACAGGCTAGACACAGGATAGACACAGGCTAGACACAGGCTAGACACAGCCTAGACTCAGGCTAGGCACAGGATAGACACAGGCTAGACACAGGCTAGACACAGGCTAGACACAGGCTAGACACAGGCTAGACACAAGCTAGACACAGGCTAGACACAGGCTAGACCGAGGCGAGACACAGGCTAGACACAGGCTAGACACAGGCTGGATACAGGCTAGACACAGGCAAGACACAGGCTAGACACAAGCTACACACAGGCTAGACAAATACTAGACACAGGCAAGACACAAGCTAGACACAGGCTAGACACAGTATAGACACTGGCAAGTCACATACTAGACACAGGCAAGACACAGGCAAGACACTGGCTAGACACAGGCAAGACACAGGCAAGTCACTGGCTAGACACAGGCTAGACACAGGCTAGACACAGGCTTGACACAGGCTAGACACAAGCTAGACACAGGTTAGAAACAGGCTAGACACAGGCTAGACACAGGCTTGACACAGGCTAGAAAGAGGCTACACACAGGCTAGACACAGGCTAGACACAAGGTGGACTCAGGCTAGACTCAGGCTAGACACAGGCTAGATACAGGCTAGACACAGGCTAGACACAGGCTAGACACAAGCTAGACACAGGCTAGACACAGGCTAGACACAGGATAGACACAGGCTAGACACAAGCTAGACAGGCTAGACACAGGCTAGACACAGGCTAGACACAGGCTAGACACAAGCTTGACACAGGCTAGACACAGGATAGGCACAGGCAAGACACATACTAGACACAGGCTAGACACAGGCTGGAAAGAGGCTAGACACAAGCTGGACACAGGCTAGACACAGTCTAGACACAGGCTAAACACAGGCTAGACACAGGCTAGACACAGGCTAGACACAGGCTAGACACAAGCTAGACCGAGGCGAGACACAGGCTAGACACAGGCTAGACACAAGCTAGACACAGGCTAGATACAAGCTAGACACAGGCTAGACACAGGCTGGACACAGGCTAGACACAGGCTAGACACAGGCTTAACACATGCTAGACACAGGCTAGACACAGGCTAGACACAAGCTAGACATAGGCTAGACACAGGATAGGCACAGGCAAGACACATACTAGACACAGGCAAGACACAGGCTAGAAAGAGGCTAGACACAGGCTAGGCACAGGCTAGACACAGGCTAGACACAAGCTAGACACAGGCTAGACACAGACTAGATAAAAGCTAGACACAGGCTAGACACAGGTAAGACACAGGCTAGACACAGGCTAGACACAAACTAGACTCAGGCTAGGCACTGGCAAGACTCAGGATAGACACAGGCTAGACACAGGCTAGAAAGAGGCTAGACACAGGCTAGGCACAGGCTAGACACAGGCTAGACACAGGATAGACACAGGCTAGACACAGGCTAGACACAGCCTAGACTCAGGCTAGGCACAGGATAGACACAGGCTAGACACAGGCTGGACACCTTCTAGACACTAGCTAGACAAATACTAGACACAGGCATGACACAGGCTAGACACAGGCTAGACCTAGGCTAGACACAGGCTAGAAAGAGGCTAGACACAGGCTACGCACAGGCTTGACACAGGCTAGACACAGGCAAGACACATACTAGACACAGGCAAGACACAGGCAAGACACTGGCTAGACACAGGCAAGACACAGGCTAGACACAGGCTAGACACAGGATAGACACAGGCTAGACACAGGCTAGACAGAGGCTAGACACAAGCTAGACACGGGCTAGACACAGGCTAGACACAGGCAAGACACATACTAGACACAGGCAAGACACAGGCTAGAAAGAGGCTAGACACAGGCTAGGCACAGGCTAGACACAGGCTAGACACAAGCTAGACACAGGCTAGACACAGACTAGATAAAAGCTAGACACAGGCTAGACACAGGTTAGACACAGGCTAGACACAGGCTAGACACAGGCTAGACACAGGCTAGACACAAACTAGACTCAGGCTAGGCACTGGCAAGACTCAGGATAGACACAGGCTAGACACAGGCTAGACACAGGCTAGACACAGGCTAGACACAGGCTAGACACAGGCTAGACACAGGCTAGACACAGGCTAGACACAGGCTAGACACAGGATAGACACAGGCTAGACAAAGGCTAGACACAGCCTAGACTCAGGCTAGGCACAGGATAGACACAGGCTAGACACAGGCTAGACACAGGCTAGACACAGGCTAGACACAAGCTAGACACAGGCTAGACACAGGCTAGACCGAGGCGAGACACAGGCTAGACACAGGCTAGACACAGGCTGGATACAGGCTAGACACAGGCAAGACACAGGCTAGACACAAGCTACACACAGGCTAGACAAATACTAGACACAGGCAAGACACAAGCTAGACACAGGCTAGACACAGTATAGACACTGGCAAGTCACATACTAGACACAGGCAAGACACAGGCAAGACACTGGCTAGACACAGGCAAGACACAGGCAAGTCACTGGCTAGACACAGGCTAGACACAGGCTAGACACAGGCTTGACACAGGCTAGACACAAGCTAGACACAGGCTAGAAACAGGCTAGACACAGGCTAGACACAGGCTTGACACAGGCTAGAAAGAGGCTACACACAGGCTAGACACAGGCTAGACACAAGGTGGACTCAGGCTAAACTCAGGCTAGACACAGGCTAGATACAGGCTAGACACAGGCTAGACACAGGCTAGACACAAGCTAGACACGGGCTAGACACAGGCTAGACACAGGATAGACACAGGCTAGACACAAGCTAGACAGGCTAGACACAGGCTAGACACAGGCTAGACACAGGCTAGACACAAGCTTGACACAGGCTAGACACAGGATAGGCACAGGCAAGACACATACTAGACACAGGCTAGACACAGGCTGGAAAGAGGCTAGACACAAGCTAGACACAGGCAAGTCACTGGCTAGACACAGGCTAGACACAGGCTAGACACAGGCTTAACACAGGCTAGACACAAGCTAGACACAGGCTAGAAACAGGCTAGACACACGCTAGACACAGGCTTGACACAGGCTAGACACAGGCTAGACATAAGCTAGACACAGGCTAGACACAGGCTAGACACAGGCTAGACACAAGCTAGACACAGGCTGGATACAGGCTAGACACAGGCAAGACACAGGCTAGACACAGGCTAGACACAAGCTAGACACGGGCTAGACACAGGCTAGACACAGGATAGACACAGGCTAGACACAGGCTAAACACAGGCTAGAAAGAGGCTAGACACAGGCTAGACGCAGGCTGGATACAGGCTAGACACAGGCAAGACACAGGCTAGACACAACCTAGACACGGGCTAGACAAATATTAGACACAGGCAAGACACAGGCTAGACACAGGCTAGACCTAGGCTAGACACAGGCTAGACACAGGATAGACACAGGCAAGTCACATACTAGCACACAGGCAAGACACAGGCAAGACACTGGCTAGACACAGGCAAGACACAAGCTAGACACAGGATAGACACAGGTTAGACACAGGCTAGACACAGGCTAGAGACGAGCTAGACACAGGATAGACACAGGTTAGACACAGGCTAGACACAGGCTAGACACAGGCTAGAGACAAGCTAGACACAGGCTAGACACAGACTAGACACAGACTAGACACAGGCTAGACACAGGCTAGACACAAGCTAGACACAGGCTAGACACAGTCTAGACACAAGATAGACACAGTCTAGACACAAGCTAGACACAGGCTGGATACAGGCTAGACACAGGTAAGACACAGGCTAGACACAAGCTATACACAGGCAAGACAAATACTAGACACAGGCAAGACACAGGCTAGACACAGGCTAGACCTAGGCTAGACACAGGCTAGACACAGGATAGACACAGGCAAGTCACATAAGAGACACAGGCAAGACACAGGCAAGACACTGGCTAGACACAGGCAAGACACAGGCTAGACACAAGCTAGACACAGGCTAGACACAGTCTAGTCACAAGCTAGACACAAGCTAGACACAGGCTGGATACAGGCTAGACACAGGCAAGACACAGGCTAGACACAAGCTAGACACAGGCTAGACAAATACTAGACACAGGCAAGACACAGGGTAGACACAAGCTAGACCTAGGCTAGACACAGGCTAGACACAGGATAGACACAGGCAAGTCACATACTAGACACAGGCAAGACACAGGCTAGACCTAGGCTAGACACAAGCTAGACACAGGCTAGAAAAATGCTAGACACAGGCTAGGCACAGGCTAGACACAGGCTAAACACAGGCTAGACACAGGCTAGGCACAGGCTAGACACAGGCTAGAAAGAGGCTAGACACAAGATAGACATAGGCTAGACACAGGCTAGACGCAGGATAGGCACAGGCAAGACACATACTAGACACAGGCTAGACACAGGCTAGAAAGAGGGTAGACACAGGCTAGGCACAGGCTAGACACAGGCTAGACACAAGCTAGACACAGGCTAGACACAGGCTAGACACAAGCTAGACACAGGCTAGATACAAGCTAGACACAGGCTAGACACAGGCTAGACACAGGCTAGACACAGGCAAGACACAGGCTAGACACAGGCTAGACCTAGGCTAGACACAGGCTAGACACAGGATAGACACAGGCAAGTCACATACTAGACACAGGCAAGGCACAGGCAAGACACTGGCTAGACACAGGCAAGACACAAGCTAGACACAGGATAGACACAGGTTAGACACAGGCTAGACACACGCTAGACACAGGCTAGAGACAAGCTAGACACAGGATAGACACAGGTTAGACACAGGCTAGACACAGGCTAGACACAGGCTAGAGACAAGCTAGACACAGGCTAGACACAGACTAGACACAGACTAGACACAGGCTAGACACAGGCTAGACACAAGCTATACACAGGCAAGACAAATACTAGACACAGGCAAGACACAGGCTGGATACAGGCTAGACACAGGTAAGACACAGGCTAGACACAAGCTATACACAGGCAAGACAAATACTAGACACAGGCAAGACACAGGCTAGACACAGGCTAGACCTAGGTTAGACACAGGCTAGACACAGGATAGACACAGGCAAGTCACATAAGAGACACAGGCAAGACACAGGCAAGACACTGGCTCGACACAGGCTAGACACAAGCTAGACACAGGCTAGACACAGTCTAGTCACAAGCTAGACACAAGCTAGACACAGGCTGGATACAGGCTAGACACAGGCAAGACACAGGCTAGACACAAGCTAGACACAGGCTAGACAAATACTAGACACAGGCAAGACACAGGCAAGACACAAGCTAGACACAGGCTAGACACAGTATAGACACTGGCAAGTCACATACTAGACACAGGCAAGACACAGGCAAGACACTGGCTAGACACAGGCAAGACACAGGCAAGTCACTGGCTAGACACAGGCTAGACACAGGCTTGACACAGGCTTGACACAGGCTAGACACAAGCTAGACACAGGCTAGAAACAGGCTAGACACAGGCTAGACACAGGCTTGACACAGGCTAGAAAGAGGCTACACACAGGCTAGACACAGGCTAGACACAAGGTGGACTCAGGCTAAACTCAGGCTAGACACAGGCTAGATACAGGCTAGACACAGGCTAGACACAGGCTAGACACAAGCTAGACACGGGCTAGACACAGGCTAGACACAGGATAGACACAGGCTAGACACAAGCTAGACAGGCTAGACACAGGCTAGACACAGGCTAGACACAGGCTAGACACAGGCTAGACACAAGCTTGACACAGGCTAGACACAGGATAGGCACAGGCAAGACACATACTAGACACAGGCTAGACACAGGCTGGAAAGAGGCTAGACACAAGCTAGACACAGGCAAGTCACTGGCTAGACACAGGCTAGACACAGGCTAGACACAGGCTTAACACAGGCTAGACACAAGCTAGACACAGGCTAGAAACAGGCTAGACACACGCTAGACACAGGCTTGACACAGGCTAGACACAGGCTAGACATAAGCTAGACACAGGCTAGACACAGGCTAGACACAGGCTAGACACAAGCTAGACACAGGCTGGATACAGGCTAGACACAGGCAAGACACAGGCTAGACACAGGCTAGACACAAGCTAGACACGGGCTAGACACAGGCTAGACACAGGATAGACACAGGCTAGACACAGGCTAAACACAGGCTAGAAAGAGGCTAGACACAGGCTAGACGCAGGCTGGATACAGGCTAGACACAGGCAAGACACAGGCTAGACACAACCTAGACACGGGCTAGACAAATATTAGACACAGGCAAGACACAGGCTAGACACAGGCTAGACCTAGGCTAGACACAGGCTAGACACAGGATAGACACAGGCAAGTCACATACTAGCACACAGGCAAGACACAGGCAAGACACTGGCTAGACACAGGCAAGACACAAGCTAGACACAGGATAGACACAGGTTAGACACAGGCTAGACACAGGCTAGAGACGAGCTAGACACAGGATAGACACAGGTTAGACACAGGCTAGACACAGGCTAGACACAGGCTAGAGACAAGCTAGACACAGGCTAGACACAGACTAGACACAGACTAGACACAGGCTAGACACAGGCTAGACACAAGCTAGACACAGGCTAGACACAGTCTAGACACAAGATAGACACAGTCTAGACACAAGCTAGACACAGGCTGGATACAGGCTAGACACAGGTAAGACACAGGCTAGACACAAGCTATACACAGGCAAGACAAATACTAGACACAGGCAAGACACAGGCTAGACACAGGCTAGACCTAGGCTAGACACAGGCTAGACACAGGATAGACACAGGCAAGTCACATAAGAGACACAGGCAAGACACAGGCAAGACACTGGCTAGACACAGGCAAGACACAGGCTAGACACAAGCTAGACACAGGCTAGACACAGTCTAGTCACAAGCTAGACACAAGCTAGACACAGGCTGGATACAGGCTAGACACAGGCAAGACACAGGCTAGACACAAGCTAGACACAGGCTAGACAAATACTAGACACAGGCAAGACACAGGGTAGACACAAGCTAGACCTAGGCTAGACACAGGCTAGACACAGGATAGACACAGGCAAGTCACATACTAGACACAGGCAAGACACAGGCTAGACCTAGGCTAGACACAAGCTAGACACAGGCTAGAAAAATGCTAGACACAGGCTAGGCACAGGCTAGACACAGGCTAAACACAGGCTAGACACAGGCTAGGCACAGGCTAGACACAGGCTAGAAAGAGGCTAGACACAAGATAGACATAGGCTAGACACAGGCTAGACGCAGGATAGGCACAGGCAAGACACATACTAGACACAGGCTAGACACAGGCTAGAAAGAGGGTAGACACAGGCTAGGCACAGGCTAGACACAGGCTAGACACAAGCTAGACACAGGCTAGACACAGGCTAGACACAAGCTAGACACAGGCTAGATACAAGCTAGACACAGGCTAGACACAGGCTAGACACAGGCTAGACACAGGCAAGACACAGGCTAGACACAGGCTAGACCTAGGCTAGACACAGGCTAGACACAGGATAGACACAGGCAAGTCACATACTAGACACAGGCAAGGCACAGGCAAGACACTGGCTAGACACAGGCAAGACACAAGCTAGACACAGGATAGACACAGGTTAGACACAGGCTAGACACACGCTAGACACAGGCTAGAGACAAGCTAGACACAGGATAGACACAGGTTAGACACAGGCTAGACACAGGCTAGACACAGGCTAGAGACAAGCTAGACACAGGCTAGACACAGACTAGACACAGACTAGACACAGGCTAGACACAGGCTAGACACAAGCTATACACAGGCAAGACAAATACTAGACACAGGCAAGACACAGGCTGGATACAGGCTAGACACAGGTAAGACACAGGCTAGACACAAGCTATACACAGGCAAGACAAATACTAGACACAGGCAAGACACAGGCTAGACACAGGCTAGACCTAGGTTAGACACAGGCTAGACACAGGATAGACACAGGCAAGTCACATAAGAGACACAGGCAAGACACAGGCAAGACACTGGCTCGACACAGGCTAGACACAAGCTAGACACAGGCTAGACACAGTCTAGTCACAAGCTAGACACAAGCTAGACACAGGCTGGATACAGGCTAGACACAGGCAAGACACAGGCTAGACACAAGCTAGACACAGGCTAGACAAATACTAGACACAGGCAAGACACAGGCTAGAAACAGGCTAGACCTAGGCTAGACACAGGCTAGACACAGGATAGACACAGGCAAGTCACATACTAGACACAGGCAAGACACAGGCTAGACCTAGGCTAGACACAAGCTAGACACAGGCTAGAAAAATGCTAGACACAGGCTAGGCACAGGCTAGACACAGGCTAAACACAGGCTAGACACAGGCTAGGCACAGGCTAGACACAGGCTAGAAAGAGGCTAGACACAAGATAGACATAGGCTAGACACAGGCTAGACGCAGGATAGGCACAGGCAAGACACATACTAGACACAGGCTAGACACAGGCTAGAAAGAGGGTAGACACAGGGAAGACAGAGGCAAGACACTGGCTGGACACAGGCAAGACACAAGCTAGACACAGGATTGACACAGGCTAGACACAGGCTAGACACAGGCTAGAGACAAGCTAGACACAGGCTAGACACAGGCTAGAAACAGGCAAGACACAAGCTAGACACAGGCTAGACACAAGCTAGACACAGGCTAAACACAGGCTAGATACAGGCTAGACACAAACTAGACATAGGCTAGACACAGGATAGACACAGGCAAGTCACATACTAGACACAGGCAAGACACAGGCAAGACACTGGCTAGACACAGGCAAGACACAGGCAAGACAGACTAGACACAAGCTAGACACAGGCTAGACACAGGCTAGATACAAGCTAGACACAGGCTAGACACATGCTAGACACAGGCTAGACACAAGCTAGACAAATACTAGACACAGGCAAGACACAGGCTAGACACAGGCTAGACCTAGGCTAGACACAGGCTAGACACAGGCTAGACACATGGTAGTCACAGGCAAGTCACATACTAGACACAGGCAAGAAACAGGCTAGACCTAGGCTAGACACAAGCTAGACACAGGCTAGAAAAAGGCTAGACACAGGCTAGGCACAGGCTAGACACAGGCTGGACACAGGCTAGATACAGGCTAGACACAGGCTAAACACAGGCTAGACACAGGCTAGACAAAGGCTAGACCCAAGCTAGACATAGGCTAGACACAGGATAGGCACAGGCAAGACACATACTAGACACAGGCTAGACACAGGCTAGAAAGAGGCTAGACACAGGCTAGATACAAGCTAGACACAGGCTAGACACAGGCTAGACACAGGATAGACACATGCAAGTCACATACTAGACACAGGGAAGACACAGGCAAGACACTGCCTGGACACAGGCAAGACACAAGCTAGACACAGGATAGACACAGGCTAGACACAGGATAGACACAGGCTAGACACAGGATAGACACAGGCAAGTCACAGGCTAGACACAAGCTAGACACAGGCTAGACACAGGCTAGACACAAGCTAGACACAGGCTGGATACAGGCTAGACACAGGTAAGACACAGGCTAGATACAAGCTATACACAGGCAAGGCAAATACTAGACACAGGCAAGACACAGGCTAGAGACTAGACACAGGCTAGAGACTAGACACAGGCTAGACACAGGATAGACACAGGCAAGTCACATACTAGACACAGGCAAGACACAGGCAAGACACTGGCTAGACACAGGCAAGACACAGGCAAGACAGACTAGACACAGGATTGACACAGGCTAGACACAGGCTAGATACAAGCTAGACACAGGCTAGACACAGTCTAGACACAGGCTGGACACAGGCTAGACACAGGCTAGACACAGGCTAGACACAAGCTAGACACAGGCTATACACAGGCTAGACACAAGCTAGACACAGGCTGAATACAGGCTAGACACAGGCAAGACACAGGCTAGACACAAGCAAGACACAGGCTAGACAAAAACTAGACACAGGCAAGACAAGCTAGACACAGGCTAGACCTAGGTTAGACAGAGGCTAGAAACAGGATAGTCACAGGCAAGTCACATACTAGACACAGGCAAGACACAGGCTAGACCTAGGCTAGACACAAGCTAGACACAGGCTAGAAAAAGGCTAGACACAGGCTAGGCACAGGCTAGACACAGGCTAGGCACAGGCAACACAGGCTAGGCACAGGCTAGACACAGGCTAGACACAGGCTAGACACAGGCTAGACACAGGCTAAACACAGGCTAGACACATACTAGACACAGGCTAGACACAGGCTAGAAAGAGGCTAGATACAGGCTAGACACAGGATAGACACAGGCTAGACACAGGCTAGACAAAGCCTAGACTCAGGCTAGGCACAGGCTAGACTCAGGATAGACACAGGCTAGACACAGGCTAGACACAGGCTAGACACAAGCTAGACACAGGCTAGACACAGGCTAAACACAGGCTAGACGCAGGCTAGACCGAGGCGAGACACAGGCTAGACACAAGCTAGACACAGGCTAGATACAAGCTAGACACAAGCTAGACACAGGCTGGACACAGGCTAGACACAGGCTAGACACAGGCTAAACACAGGCTAGACACAGGCTAGACACAGGCTAGACACAGGCTAGACACAGGCTAGACACAGGCAAGACACAGGCTAGACCGAGGCGAGACACAGGCTAGACACAGGCTAGACACAAGCTAGACACAGGCTAGATACAAGCTAGACACAGGCTAGACACAGGCTGGACACAGGCTACACACAGTCTAGACACAGGGTTAACACAGGCTAGACACTGGCTAGACACAGGCTAGACACAAGCTAGACATAGGCTAGACACAGGATAGGCACAGGCAAGACACATACTAGACACAGGCTAGACACAGGCTAGAAAGAGGCTAGACACAGGCTAGACACAGGCTAGATACAAGCTAGACACAGGCTAGACACAGGTTAGACCGAGGCGAGACACAGGCTAGACACAGGCTAGAGACAAGCTTGACACAGGCTAGATACAAGCTAGACACAGGCTAGACACAGGCTAGATACAGGCTAGACTCAGGCTAGGCACAGGCTAGACTCAGGATAGACACAGGCTAGACACAGGCAAGACACAGGCTAGACACAGGCTAGACCTAGGCTAGACACAGGCTAGACACAGGCTAGACCTAGGCTAGACACAGGCTAGACACAGGATAGACACATACTAGACACAGGCAAGACACAGGCTAGACCTAGGCTAGACACAAGCTAGACACAGGCTAGAAAAATGCTAGACACAGGCTAGGCACAGGCTAGACACAGGCTAAACACAGGCTAGACACATGCTAGGCACAGGCTAGACACAGGCTAGAAAGAGGCTAGACACAAGATAGACATAGGCTAGACACAGGCTAGACGCAGGATAGGCACAGGCAAGACACATACTAGACACAGGCTAGACACAGGCTAGAAAGAGGGTAGACACAGGGAAGACAGAGGCAAGACACTGGCTGGACACAGGCAAGACACAAGCTAGACACAGGATTGACACAGGCTAGACACAGGCTAGACACAGGCTAGAGACAAGCTAGACACAGGCTAGACACAGGCTAGAAACAGGCTAGACACAATCTAGACACAGGCTAGACACAAGCTAGACACAGGCTAAACACAGGCTAGACACAGGCTAGACACAAACTAGACATAGGCTAGACACAGGATAGACACAGGCAAGTCACATACTAGACACAGGCAAGACACAGGCAAGACACTGGCTAGACACAGGCAAGACACAGGCAAGACAGACTAGACACAAGCTAGACACAGGCTAGACCTAGGCTAGACACAGGCTAGACACAGGCTAGACACATGGTAGTCACAGGCAAGTCACAAGCTAGACAAATACTAGACACAGGCAAGACACAGGCTAGACACAGGCTAGACCTAGGCTAGACACAGGCTAGACACAGGCTTGACACATGGTAGTCACAGGCAAGTCACATACTAGACACAGGCAAGAAACAGGCTAGACCTAGGCTAGACACAAGCTAGACACAGGCTAGAAAAAGGCTAGACACAGGCTAAACACAGGCTAGACACAGGCTAGACAAAGGCTAGACCCAAGCTAGACATAGGCTAGACACAGGATAGGCACAGGCAAGACACATACTAGACACAGGCTAGACACAGGCTAGATACAGGCTAGACACAGGCTAAACACAGGCTAGACACAGGCTAGACAAAGGCTAGACCCAAGCTAGACATAGGCTAGACACAGGATAGGCACAGGCAAGACACATACTAGACACAGGCTAGACACAGGCTAGAAAGAGGCTAGACACAGGCTAGATACAAGCTAGACACAGGCTAGACACAGGCTAGACACAGGATAGACACATGCAAGTCACATACTAGACACAGGGAAGACACAGGCAAGACACTGCCTGGACACAGGCAAGACACAAGCTAGACACAGGATAGACACAGGCTAGACACAGGATAGACACAGGCTAGACACAGGCTAGACCCAGGCAAGTCACAGGCTAGACACAAGCTAGACACAGGCTAGACACAGGCTAGACACAAGCTAGACACAGGCTGGATACAGGCTAGACACAGGTAAGACACAGGCTAGATACAAGCTATACACAGGCAAGGCAAATACTAGACACAGGCAAGACACAGGCTAGACACAGGCTAGAGACTAGACACAGGCTAGACACAGGATAGACACAGGCAAGTCACATACTAGACACAGGCAAGACAAGGGCAAGACACTGGCTAGACACAGGCAAGACACAGGCAAGACAGACTAGACACAGGATTGACACAGGCTAGACACAGGCTAGATACAAGCTAGACACAGGCTAGACACAGTCTAGACACAGGCTGGACACAGGCTAGACACAGGCTAGACACAGGCTAGACACAAGCTAGACACAGGCTATACACAGGCTAGACACAAGCTAGACACAGGCTGAATACAGGCTAGACACAGGCAAGACACAGGCTAGACACAAGCAAGACACAGGCTAGACAAAAACTAGACACAGGCAAGACAAGCTAGACACAGGCTAGACCTAGGTTAGACAGAGGCTAGACACAGGATAGTCACAGGCAAGTCACATACTAGACACAGGCAAGACACAGGCTAGACCTAGGCTAGACACAAGCTAGACACAGGCTAGAAAAAGGCTAGACACAGGCTAGGCACAGGCTAGACACAGGCTAGGCACAGGCTAGACACAGGCTAGGCACAGGCTAGACACAGGCTAGACACAGGCTAGACACAGGCTAGACACAGGCTAGACACAGGCTAAACACAGGCTAGACACATACTAGACACAGGCTAGACACAGGCTAGAAAGAGGCTAGATACAGGCTAGACACAGGATAGACACAGGCTAAACACAGGCTAGACAAAGCCTAGACTCAGGCTAGGCACAGGCTAGACTCAGGATAGACACAGGCTAGACACAGGCTAGACACAGGCTAGACACAAGCTAGACACAGGCTAGACACAGGCTAGACACAGGCTAGACGCAGGCTAGACCGAGGCGAGACACAGGCTAGACACAAGCTAGACACAGGCTAGATACAAGCTAGACACAAGCTAGACACAGGCTGGACACAGGCTAGACACAGGCTAGACACAGGCTAAACACAGGCTAGACACAGGCTAGACACAGGCTAGACACAGGCTAGACACAGGCTAGACACAGGCTAGACACAGGCTAGACCGAGGCGAGACACAGGCTAGACACAGGCTAGACACGAGCTAGACACAGGCTAGATACAAGCTAGACACAGGCTAGACACAGGCTGGACACAGGCTACACACAGTCTAGACACAGGGTTAACACAGGCTAGACACTGGCTAGACACAGGCTAGACACAAGCTAGACATAGGCTAGACACAGGATAGGCACAGGCAAGACACATACTAGACACAGGCTAGACACAGGCTAGAAAGAGGCTAGACACAGGCTAGACACAGGCTAGATACAAGCTAGACACAGGCTAGACACAGGTTAGACCGAGGCGAGACACAGGCTAGACACAGGCTAGAGACAAGCTTGACACAGGCTAGATACAAGCTAGACACAGGCTAGACACAGGCTAGATACAGGCTAGACTCAGGCTAGGCACAGGCTAGACTCAGGATAGACACAGGCTAGACACAGGCAAGACACAGGCTAGACACAGGTTAGACACAGGATAGTCACAGGCAAGTCACATATTAGACACAGGCTAGACACAGGCTAGACACAGGCTAAACACAGGCTAGACACAGGCTAGACACAGGCTAGACACTGGCTAGACACAGGCTAGACACAGGCTAGACACAGGCTAGACACAGGCTAGACCGAGGCTAAACACAGGCTAGACACAGGCTAGACACAGGCTAGACACAGGCTAGACACAGGCTAGACACAGGCTAGACACAGGGTTAACACAGGCTAGACACAGGCTGGACACAAACTAGACTCAGGCTAAGCACTGGCAAGACTCAGGATAGACACAGGCAAGACACAGGCTAGACACAGGCTAGACACAGGCTAGACCGAGGCGAGACACAGGCTAGACACAGGCTAGACACTGGCTAGACACAGGCTAGACACAGGCTAGACACAGGCTAGACACAGGCTGGACACAGGCTAGACACAGGCTAAACACAGGGTTAACACAGGCTAGACACGGGCTAGATACAGGCTAGACACAGGCTAGGCACAGGCTAGACACAGGCTAGACACACGCTAGACACAGGCTAGACACAGGCTAGACACAGGATAGACACAGGCTAGACACAGCCTAGACTCAGGCTAGGAACAGGCTAGACTCAAGATAGACAAAGGCTAGACACAGGCAAGACACAGGCTAGACACAAGCTAGACACAGGCTGGACACAGGCTAGACACAGGCTAGACACAGGCTAAACACAGGCTAGACACAGGCTAGACACAGGCTAGACACAGGCTAGACACAGGCTAGACACAGGCTAGACACAGGCTAGACCGAGGCGAGACACAGGCTAGACACAGGCTAGACACGAGCTAGACACAGGCTAGATACAAGCTAGACACAGGCTAGACCTAGGTTAGACAGAGGCTAGACACAGGATAGTCACAGGCAAGTCACATACTAGACACAGGCAAGACACAGGCTAGACCTAGGCTAGACACAAGCTAGACACAGGCTAGAAAAAGGCTAGACACAGGCTAGGCACAGGCTAGACACAGGCTAGGCACAGGCTAGACACAGGCTAGGCACAGGCTAGACACAGGCTAGACACAGGCTAGACACAGGCTAGACACAGGCTAAACACAGGCTAGACACATACTAGACACAGGCTAGACACAGGCTAGAAAGAGGCTAGATACAGGCTAGACACAGGATAGACACAGGCTAAACACAGGCTAGACAAAGCCTAGACTCAGGCTAGGCACAGGCTAGACTCAGGATAGACACAGGCTAGACACAGGCTAGACACAGGCTAGACACAAGCTAGACACAGGCTAGACACAGGCTAGACACAGGCTAGACGCAGGCTAGACCGAGGCGAGACACAGGCTAGACACAAGCTAGACACAGGCTAGATACAAGCTAGACACAAGCTAGACACAGGCTGGACACAGGCTAGACACAGGCTAGACACAGGCTAAACACAGGCTAGACACAGGCTAGACACAGGCTAGACACAGGCTAGACACAGGCTAGACACAGGCTAGACACAGGCTAGACCGAGGCGAGACACAGGCTAGACACAGGCTAGACACAGGCTAGACACAGGCTAGATACAAGCTAGACACAGGCTAGACACAGGCTGGACACAGGCTACACACAGTCTAGACACAGGGTTAACACAGGCTAGACACTGGCTAGACACAGGCTAGACACAAGCTAGACATAGGCTAGACACAGGATAGGCACAGGCAAGACACATACTAGACACAGGCTAGACACAGGCTAGAAAGAGGCTAGACACAGGCTAGACACAGGCTAGATACAAGCTAGACACAGGCTAGACACAGGTTAGACCGAGGCGAGACACAGGCTAGACACAGGCTAGAGACAAGCTTGACACAGGCTAGATACAAGCTAGACACAGGCTAGACACAGGCTAGATACAGGCTAGACTCAGGCTAGGCACAGGCTAGACTCAGGATAGACACAGGCTAGACACAGGCAAGACACAGGCTAGACACAGGTTAGACACAGGATAGTCACAGGCAAGTCACATATTAGACACAGGCTAGACACAGGCTAGACACAGGCTAAACACAGGCTAGACACAGGCTAGACACAGGCTAGACACAGGCTAGACACAGGCTAGACACAGGCTAGACACAGGCTAGACACAGGCTAGACCGAGGCTAAACACAGGCTAGACACAGGCTAGACACAGGCTAGACACAGGCTAGACACAGGCTAGACACAGGCTAGACACAGGGTTAACACAGGCTAGACACAGGCTGGACACAAACTAGACTCAGGCTAAGCACTGGCAAGACTCAGGATAGACACAGGCAAGACACAGGCTAGACACAGGCTAGACACAGGCTAGACCGAGGCGAGACACAGGCTAGACACAGGCTAGACACGAGCTAGACACAGGCTAGATACAAGCTAGACACAGGCTAGACACAGGCTGGACACAGGCTAGACACAGGCTAAACACAGGGTTAACACAGGCTAGACACGGGCTAGATACAGGCTAGACACAGGCTAGGCACAGGCTAGACACAGGCTAGACACACGCTAGACACAGGCTAGACACAGGCTAGACACAGGATAGACACAGGCTAGACACAGCCTAGACTCAGGCTAGGAACAGGCTAGACTCAAGATAGACAAAGGCTAGACACAGGCAAGACACAGGCTAGACACAAGCTAGACACAGGCTAGACACAGGTTAGACCGAGGCGAGACACAGGCTAGACACAGGCTAGAGACAAGCTTGACACAGGCTAGACACAGGCTGGACACAGGCTAGACACTAGCTATACAAATACTAGACACAGGCAAGACACAGGCTAGACACAGGCTAGACCTAGGCTAGACACAGGCTAAACACAGGCTAGAAAGAGGCTAGACACAGGCTGGACACAGGCTAGACACAGGCTAGACACAGGCTAAACACAGGCTAGACACAGGCTAGACACAGGCTAGACACAGGCTAGACCGAGGCGAGACACAGGCTAGACACAGGCTAGACACGAGCTAGACACAGGCTAGATACAAGCTAGACACAGGCTAGACACAGGCTGGACACAGGCTAGACACAGGCTAAACACAGGGTTAACACAGGCTAGACACAGGCTAGATACAGGCTAGACTCAGGCTAGGCACAGGGTAGACTCAGGATAGACACAGGCTAGACCTAGGCTAGACACAAGCTAGACACAGGCTAGAAAAAGGCTAGACACAGGCTAGGCACAGGATAGACACAGGCTAGGCACAGGCTAGACACAGGGTAGACACAGGCTAGACACACGCTAGACACAGGCTAAACACAGGCTAGACACAGGCTAGACACAAGCTAGACATAGGCTAGACACAGGATAGGCACAGGCAAGACACATACTAGACACAGGCTAGACACATGCTAGAAAGAGGCTAGATACAGGCTAGACTCAGGATAGACACAGGCTAGACACAGGCAAGACACAGGCTAGACACAGGCTAGACCTAGGCTAGACACAGGTTAGACACAGGATAGTCACAGGCAAGTCACATATTAGACACAGGCAAGACACAGGCTAGACCTAGGCTAGACACAAGCTAGACACAGGCTAGAAAAAGGCTAGACACAGGCTAGGCACAGGCTAGACACAGGCTAGGCACAGGATAGATACAGGCTAGACACAGGATAGACACAGGCTAGACACAGGCTAGACACAGCCTAGACTCAGGCTAGGCACAGGCTAGACTCAGGATAGACACAGGCTAGACACAGGCTAGACACAGGCTAGACACAGGATAGACACAGGCTAGACACAGCCTAGACTCATGCTAGGCACAGGCTAGACTCAGGATAGACAAAGGCTAGACACAGGCAAGACACAGGCTAGACACAGGCTAGACCTAGGCTAGACACAGGTTAGACACAGGATAGTCACAGGCAAGTCACATACTAGACACAGGCAAGACTCAGGCTAGACCTAGGCTAGACACAAGCTAGACACAGGCTAGAAAAAGGCTAGACACAGGCTAGGCACAGGATAGACACAGGCTAGGCACAGGCTAGACACAGGGTAGACACAGGCTAGACACACGCTAGACACAGGCTAAACACAGGCTAGACACAGGCTAGACACAAGCTAGACATAGGCTAGACACAGGATAGGCACAGGCAAGACACATACTAGACACAGGCTAGACACATGCTAGAAAGAGGCTAGATACAGGCTAGACACAGGATAGACACAGGCTAGACACAGGCTAGACACAGCCTAGACTCCTAGGCACAGGCTAGACACAGGCTAGACACGAGCTAGACACAAGCTAGATAAAAGCTAGACACAGGCTGGACACAGGCTAGACACAGGCTAGACACTGGCAAAACACAGGCTAGACACAAACTAGACTCAGGCTAGGCACTGGCAAGACTCAGGATAGACACAGGCTAGACACAGGCTAGAAAGAGGCTAGACACAGGCTAGGCACAGGCTAGACACAGGCTATTCACAGGCTAGACACAGGCTAGACACAGGATAGACACAGGCTAGACACAGGCTAGACACAGCCTAGACTCAGGCTAGGCACAGGCTAGACTCAAGATAGACACAGGCTAGACACAGGCAAGACACAGGCTAGACACAAGCTAGACACAGGCTAGACACAGGTTAGACCGAGGCGAGACACAGGCTAGAGACAAGCTAGACAGAGGCTAGATACAAGCTAGACACAGGCTAGACACAGGCTGGACACAGGCTAGACACTAGCTAGACAAATACTAGACACAGGCAAGACACAGGCTAGACACAGGCTAGACCTAGGCTAGACACAGGCTAAACACAGGCTAGAAAGAGGCTAGACACAGGCTGGACACAGGCTAGACACAGGCTAGACACAGGCTAAACACAGGCTAGACACAGGCTAGACACAGGCTAGACCGAGGCGAGACACTGGCTAGACACAGGCTAGACACAGGCTGGACACAAGCTAGACACAGGCTAAACACAAGGTTAACACAGGCTAGACACAGGCTAGACACAAACTAGACTAAGGCTAGGCACAGGCTAGACTCAGGATAGACACAGGCTAGACACAGGCTAGACCTAGGCTAGACACAGGTAAGACACAGGATAGTCACAGGCAAGTCACATACTAGACACAGGCAAGACACAGGCTAGACCTAGGCTAGACACAAGCTAGACACAGGATAGACACAGGCTAGACACAGGCTAGACACAGCCTAGACTCAGGCTAGGCACAGGCTAGACTCAGGATAGACACAGGCTAGACACAGGCTAGAAAGAGGCTAGACACAGGCTAGGCACAGGCTAGACACAGTTTAGACACAGGCTACACACAGGCTAGACACAGGCTAGACACAGGATAGACACAGGCTAGACACAGGCTAGACACAGCATAGACACAGGCTAGGCACAGGCTAGACTCAGGATAGACACAGGCTAGACACAGGCAAGACAGAGGCTAGACAAAGGCTAGACCTAGGCTAGACACAGGTTAGACGCAGGATAGTCACAGGCAAGTCACATACTAGACACAGGCAAGACACAGGCTAGACCTAGGTTAGACACAAGCTAGACACAGGCTAGAAAAAGGCTAGACACAGGCTAGGCACAGGCTAGGCACAGGCTAGACACAGGCTAGGCACAGGCTAGACACAGGCTAGACACAGGCTAGACACAGGCTAAGCACAGGCTAGACACAGGCTAGACACAGGCTAGACACAGCCTAGACTCAGGATAGGCACAGGCTAGACTCAGGATAGACACAGGCTAGACACAGGCTAGAAAGAGGCTAGACACAGGCTAGGCACAGGCTAAACACAGTTTAGACACAGGCTAGACACAGGCTAGACACAGGCTAGACACAGGATAGACACAGGCTAGACACAGCCTAGACTCAGGCTAGGCACAGGCTAGACTCAGGATAGACACAGGCTAGACACAGGCTAGACACAGGCTAGACACAAGCTAGACACAGGCTAGACACAGGCTAGACCGAGGCGAGACACAGGCTAGACACAGGCTAGACACAAGCTAGACACAGGCTAGATACAAGCTAGACACAGGCTAGACACAGGCCGGACACAGGCTAGACACAGGCTAGACACAGGCTAAACACAGGCTAGACAAAGGCTAGACACAGGCTAGACACAGTCTAGACACAGGCTAGACCGAGGCGAGATACAGGCTAGACACAGGCTAGACACGAAATAGACACGAGCTAGATACAAGCTAGACACAGGCTAGACACAGGCTGGACACAGGCTAGACACAGGCTAGACACAGGGTTACCACAGGCTAGACACTGGCTAGACACAGGCTAGACACAAGCTAGACATAGGCTAGACACAGGATAGGCACAGGCAAGACACATACTAGACACAGGCTAGACACAGGCTAGAAAGAGGCTAGACACAGGCTAGACACAGGCTAGACACAGGCTAGATACAAGCAAGACACAGGCTAGACACAGGCTGGACACAGGCTAGACACAGGCTAGACACAGGCTAAACACAGGCTAGACACAGGCTAGACACAGGCTAGACACAGGCTAGACACAGGCTAGACACAGGCTAGACACAGGCTAGACACAGGCTAGACACAGGCTAGACACAGGCTAGACCGAGGCGAGACACAGGCTAGACACAGGCTAGACACAGGGTTAACACAGGCTAGACACAGGCTAGACACAAACTAGACTCAGGCTTGGCACTGGCAAGACTCAGGATAGACACAGGCTAGACACAGGCTAGAAAGAGGCTAGACACAGGCTATTCACAGGCTAGACACAGGCTAGACACAAGCTAGACACAGGCTAGACACAGGTTAGACCGAGGCGAGACACAGGCTAGACACAGGCTAGAGACAAGCTAGACACAGGCTAGATACAAGCTAGACACAGGCTAGACACAGGCTGGACACAGGCTAGACACTAGCTAAACAAATACTAGACACAGGCAAGACACAGGCTAGACACAGGCTAGACCTAGGCTAGACACAGGCTAAACACAGGCTAGAAAGAGGCTAGACACAGGCTGAACACAGGCTAGACATAGGCTAGACACAGGCTAAACACAGGCTAGACACAGGCTAGACACAGGCTAGACACAGGCTAGACACAGGCTAGACACAGGCTAGACAGAGGCGAGACACAGGCTAGACACAGGTTAGACCGAGGCGAGACACAGTCTAGACACAGGCTAGACAGAAGCTAGACACAGGCTAGATACAAGCTAGACAAAGGCTAGACACAGGCTGAACACAGGCTAGACACTAGCTAGACAAATACTAAACACAGGCAAGACACAGGCTAGACACAGGCTAGACACAGGCTAGACCTAGGCTAGACACAGGCTAAACACAGGCTAGAAAGAGGCTAGACTCAGGCTAGGCACAGGCTTGACACAGGCTAGACACAGGATAGACACAGGCTAGACACAGGCTAGACACAGGCTAGACACAGGCTAGACCTAGGCTAGCCACAGGCTAGACACAGGCTAGAAAGAGGCTAGACACAGGCTAGGCACAGGCAAGACACAGGCAAGACACTGGCTAGACACAGGCTAGACACAGGCTAGACAGAGGCTAGACACAAGCTAGACACAGGCTAGACACAGGCTAGACACAGGCTAGACACAGGCTGGATACAGGCTAGACACAGGCAAGACACAGGCTAGACACAAGCTAGACACAGGCTAGACAAATACTAGACACAGGCAAGACACAAGCTAGACACAGGCTAGACACAGTATAGACACTGGCAAGTCACATACTAGACACAGGCAAGACACAGGCTAGACCTAGGCTAGACACAAGCTAGACACAGGCTAGAAAAATGCTAGACACAGGATAGGCACAGGCTAGACACTGGCTAAACACAGGCTAGACACAGGCTAGGCACAGGCTAGACACAGGCTAGACAAAGGCTAGACACAGGCTAGACACAAGCTAGACATAGGCTAGACACAGGCTAGACACAGAATAGGCACAGGCAAGACACATACTAGACACAGGCTAGACACAGGCTAGAAAGAGGGTAGACACAGGCTAGGCACAGGCTAGACACAGGCCAGACACATGCTAGAAACAGGCTAGATACAGGCTAGACACAAGCTAGACACAGGCTAGATACAAGCTAGACACAGGCTAGACACAGGCTAGACACAAGCTAGACACAGCCTAGATTCAGGCTAGGCACAGGCAAAACTTAGGATAGACACAGGCTAGACACAGGCTAGAAAGAGGCTACCACAGGCTAGGCACAGGCTAGACACAGGCTAGACACAGGCTAGGCACAGGCTAGACACAGGCTAGACACTGGCTAGACACAGGCAAGACACAGGCAAGACAGTGGCTAGACACAGGCTAGACACAGGCTAGACACAGGCTAGACACAGGCTAGACACAAGCTAGACACAGGCTAGACACAGGCTAGACACAGGCTTGACACATGCTAGACACAGGCTAGAAAGAGGCTACACACAGGCTAGACACAGGCTAGACACAAGGTGGACTCAGGCTAGACTCAGGCTAGACACAGGCTAGACACAGGCTAGACACAGGCTAGACACAGGCTAGACACAGGCTAGACACAGGCTAGACACAGGCTAGACACAGGCTAGACACAGGCTAGACACAGGCAAGACACAGGCTTGACACAGGCTTGACACAGGATAGACACAGGCAAGTCACATACTAGACACAGGCAAGACACTGGCTAGACACAGGCAAGACACAGGCAAGACACAGGCTAGACACAGGATAGACACAGGCTAGACACAGGCTAGACACAGGCTAGACACAAGCTAGACACGGGCTAGACACAGGCTAGACACAGGCTAGACACAGGCTAGACATAAGCTAGACACAAGCTAGACACGGGCTAGACACAAGCTAGACGCAGGCTGGATACAGGCTAGACACAGGCTAGACCTAAGCTAGACACAGGCTAGACACAGGATAGACACAGGCAAGTCACATACTAGACACAGAGAAGACAGAGGCAAGACACTGGCTGGACACAGGCAAGACACAAGCTAGACACAGGATAGACACAGGCTAGACACAGGCTAGACACAGGCTAGAGACAAGCTAGACACAGGCTAGACACAGGCTAGAAACAGGCTAGACACAAGCTAGACACAGGCTGGACACAAGCTAGACACAGGCTAAACACAGGCTAGACACAGGCTAGACACAGGCTAGACACAAGCTAGACATAGGCTAGACACAGGCAAGTCACATACTAGACACAGGCAAGACACAGGCAAGACACTGGCTAGACACAGGCAAGACACAGGCAAGACAGACTAGACACAAGCTAGACACAGACTAGACACAGGCTAGATACAAGCTAGACACAGGCTAGACACATGCTAGACACAGGCTAGACACAAGCTAGACAAATACTAGACACAAGCAAGACACAGGCTAGACACAGGCTAGACCTAGGCTAGACACAAGCTAGACACAGGCTAGAAAAAGGCTAGACACAGGCTAGGCACAGGCTAGACACAGGCTAGACACAGGCTAGACACAGGCTAGACACAGGCTAGACAAAGGCTAGACCCAAGCTAGACATAGGCTAGACACAGGATAGGCACAGGCAAGACACATAATAGACACAGGCTAGAAAGAGGCTAGGTACAGGCTAGACACAGGCTAGACACAAGCTAGACACAGGCTAGACACAGGCTAGATACAAGCTAGACACAGGCTAGACACAGGCTAGACACAGGATAGACACAGGCAAGTCACATACTAGACACAGGGAAGACACAGGCAAGACACTGGCTGGACACATGCAAGACACAAGCTAGACACAGGATAGACAAGGCTAGACACCGGATAGACACAGGCAAGTCACAGGCTAGACACAAGCTAGACACGGGCTAGACACAGGCTAGACACAGGCTAGACACAGGCTAGACATAAGCTAGACACAGGCTAGACACGGGCTAGACACAAGCTAGACGCAGGCTGGATACAGGCTAGACACAGGCTAGACCTAAGCTAGACACAGGCTAGACACAGGATAGACACAGGCAAGTCACATACTAGACACAGAGAAGACAGAGGCAAGACACTGGCTGGACACAGGCAAGACACAAGCTAGACACAGGATAGACACAGGCTAGACACAGGCTAGACACAGGCTAGAGACAAGCTAGACACAGGCTAGACACAGGCTAGAAACAGGCTAGACACAAGCTAGACACAGGCTGGACACAAGCTAGACACAGGCTAAACACAGGCTAGACACAGGCTAGACACAGGCTAGACACAAGCTAGACATAGGCTAGACACAGGATAGACACAGGCAAGTCACATACTAGACACAGGCAAGACACAGGCAAGACACTGGCTAGACACAGGCAAGACACAGGCAAGACAGACTAGACACAAGCTAGACACAGACTAGACACAGGCTAGATACAAGCTAGACACAGGCCAGACACATGCTAGACACAGGCTAGACACAAGCTAGACAAATACTAGACACAAGCAAGACACAGGCTAGACACAGGCTAGACCTAGGCTAGACACAAGCTAGACACAGGCTAGAAAAAGGCTAGACACAGGCTAGGCACAGGCTAGACACAGGCTAGACACAGGCTAGACACAGGCTAGACACAGGCTAGACAAAGGCTAGACCCAAGCTAGACATAGGCTAGACACAGGATAGGCACAGGCAAGACACATAATAGACACAGGCTAGACACAGGCTAGAAAGAGGCTAGGTACAGGCTAGACACAGGCTAGACACAAGCTAGACACAGGCTAGACACAGGCTAGATACAAGCTAGACACAGGCTAGACACAGGCTAGACACAGGATAGACACAGGCAAGTCACATACTAGACACAGGGAAGACACAGGCAAGACACTGGCTGGACACAGGCAAGACACAAGCTAGACACAGGATAGACACAGGCTAGACACCGGATAGACACAGGCAAGTCACAGGCTAGACACAAGCTAGACACAGGCTAGACACAGGATAGACACAAGCTAGACACAGGCTGGATACAGGCTAGACACAGGTAAGACACAGGCTAGACACAAGCTATACACAGGCAAGGCAAATACTAGACACAGGCAAGACACAGGATAGACACAGGCAAGTCACATACTAGACACAAGCAAGACACAGGCAAGACACTGGCTAGACACAGGCAAGGTACAGGCAAGACAGACTAGACACAGGATTGACACAGGCTAGACACAGGCTAGATACAAGCTAGACACAGGCTAGACACAGGCTAGACACAGGCTAGAAACAGGCCAGACACAGGCTAGACACAGGCTAGACACAGGCTAGACACAAGCTAGACACAGGCTATACACAGGCTAGACACAAGCAAGACACAGGCTGGATACAGACTAGACACAGGCAAGACACAGGCTAGACACAAGCTAGACACAGGCTAGACAAATACTAGACACAGGCAAGACACAGGCTAGACACAGGCTAGACCTAGGCTAGACACAGGCTAGACACAGGATAGTCACAGGCAAGTCACATACTAGACACAGGCAAGACACAGGCTAGACCTAGGCTAGACACAAGCTAAACACAGGCTAGAAAAAGGATAGACACAGGCTAGGCACAGGATAGACACAGGCTAGGCACGGGCTAGACACAGGTTTGACACAGGCTAGACACAGGCTAGACACAGGCTAGACACAGGCTAAACACAGGCTAGACACAGGCTAGACACAAGCTAGACATAGGCTAGACACAGGATAGGCACAGGCAAGACACATACTAGACACAGGCTAGACACAGGCTAGAAAGAGGCTAGACACAGGCTAGACACAGGAAAGACACAGGCTAGACACAGGCTAGACACAGCCTAGACTCAGGCTAGGCACAGGCTAGACTCAGGATAGACACAGGCTAGACACAGGCTAGACACAGGCTAGACACAGGCTAGACCGAGGCGAGACACAGGCTAGACACAGGCTAGACACAAGCTAGACACAGGCTAGATACAAGCTAGACACAGGCTAGACACAGGCTGGACACACGCTAGACACAGGCTAGACACAGGCTAAACACAGGCTAGACACAGGCTAGACACAGGCTAGACACAGGCTAGACACAGGCTAGACACAGGCTAGACACAGGCTAGACAGAGGCGAGACACAGGCTAGACAGAGGCTAGACACGAGCTAGACACAGGCTAGATACAAGCTAGACACAGCCTAGACACAGGCTGGACACAGGGTAGACACAGGCTAGACACAGGGTTAACACAGGCTAGACACTGGCTAGACACAGGCTAGACACAAGCTAGACATAGGCTAGACACAGGATAGACACAAGCTAGACATAGGCTAGACACAGGATAGGAACAGGCAAGACACATACTAGACACCGGCTAGACACAGGCTAGAAAGAGGCTAGACACAGGCTAGACAGAAGGCTGGATACAAGCTAGACACAGGCTAGACACAGGCTGGACACAGGCTAGACACAGGCTAGACACAGGCTAAACACAGGCTAGACACAGGCTAGACACAGGCTAGACACAGGCTAGACACAGGCTAGACCGAGGCGAGACACAAGCTAGACACAGGCTAGACACGAGCTAGACACAGGCTAGATACAAGCTAGACACAGGCAAGACACAGGCTGGACACAGGCTAGACACAGGCTAGACACAGGGTTAACACAGGCTAGACACAGGCTAGACACAAACTAGACTCAGGCTAGGCACTGGCAAGACTCAGGATAGACACAGGCTAGACACAGGCTAGAAAGAGGCTAGACACAGGCTAGGCACAGGCTAGACACAGGCTAGACACAGGCTAGACACAGGCTAGACACAGGCTAGACACAGGCTAGACACAGGCTAGACACAGGCTAGACACAGGATAGACACAGGCTAGACACAGCCTAGACTCAGGCTAGGGACAGGCTAGACTCAAGATAGACACAGGCTAGACACAGGCAAGAGACAGGCTAGACACAAGCTAGACACAGGCTAGACACAGGTTAGACCGAGGCGAGACACAGGCTAGACACAGGCTAGAGACAAGCTAGACACAGGCTAGATACAAGCTAGACACAGGCTAGACACAGGCTGGACACAGGCTAGACACTAGCTAGACAAATACTAGACACAGGCAAGACACAGGCAAGACACAGGCTAGACCTAGGCTAGACACAGGCTAAACACAGGCTAGAAAGAGGCTAGACACAAGCTAGACACAGGCTAGACACAGGCTAGACACAGGCTAAACACAGGCTAGACACAGGCTAGACACAGGCTAGACACAGGCTAGACACAGGCTAGACACAGGCTAGACCGAGGCGAGACACAGGCTAGACACAGGCGAGACACGAGCTAGACACAGGCTAGATACAAGCTAGACACAGGCTAGACACAGGCTGGACACAGGCTAGACACAGGCTAAACACAGGGTTAACACAGGCTAGACACAGGCTAGACACAAACTAGACTCAGGCTAGGCACTGGCAAGACTTATGATAGACACAGGCTAGACACAGGCTAGAAAGAGGCTAGACACAGGCTAGGCACAGGCTAAACACAGTTTCGACACAGGCTAGACACAGGATAGACACAGGCTAGGCACAGGCTAGACACAGCCTAGACTCAGGCTAGGCACAGGCTAGACTCAGGATAGACACAGGCTAGACACAGGCAAGACACAGGCTAGAAACAAGCTAGACACAGGCTAGACACAGGTTAGACCGAGGCGAGACACAGGCTAGACACAGGCTAGACACAAGCTAGACACAGGCTAGACACAGGCTAGACACAGGCTAGACCTAGGCTAGACACAGGCTAGACACAGGCTAGAAAGAGGCTAGACACAGGCTAGGCACAGGCAAGACACAGGCAAGACACTGGCTAGACACAGGCTAGACACAGGCTAGACAGAGGCTAGACACAAGCTAGACACAGGCTATACACAGGCTAGACACAGGCTAGACACAGGCTAGACACAGGCAAGACACAGGCTTGACACAGGCTTGACACAGGATAGACACAGGCAAGTCACATACTAGACACAGGCAAGACACTGGCTAGACACAGGCAAGACACAGGCAAGACACAGGCTAGACACAGGATAGACACAGGCTAGACACAGGCTAGACACAGGCTAGACACAAGCTAGACACGGGCTAGACACAGGCTAGACACAGGCTAGACACAGGCTAGACATAAGCTAGACACAGGCTAGACACGGGCTAGACACAAGCTAGACGCAGGCTGGATACAGGCTAGACACAGGCTAGACCTAAGCTAGACACAGGCTAGACACAGGATAGACACAGGCAAGTCACATACTAGACACAGAGAAGACAGAGGCAAGACACTGGCTGGACACAGGCAAGACACAAGCTAGACACAGGATAGACACAGGCTAGACACAGGCTAGACACAGGCTAGAGACAAGCTAGACACAGGCTAGACACAGGCTAGAAACAGGCTAGACACAAGCTAGACACAGGCTAGACACAAGCTAGACACAGGCTAAACACAGGCTAGACACAGGCTAGACACAGGCTAGACACAGGCTAGACACAAGCTAGACATAGGCTAGACACAGGATAGACACAGGCAAGTCACATACTAGACACAGGCAAGACACAGGCAAGACACTGGCTAGACACAGGCAAGACACAGGCAAGACAGACTAGACACAAGCTAGACACAGACTAGACACAGGCTAGATACAAGCTAGACACAGGCTAGACACATGCTAGACACAGGCTAGACACAAGCTAGACAAATACTAGACACAAGCAAGACACAGGCTAGACACAGGCTAGACCTAGGCTAGACACAAGCTAGACACAGGCTAGAAAAAGGCTAGACACAGGCTAGGCACAGGCTAGACACAGGCTAGACACAGGCTAGACACAGGCTAGACACAGGCTAGACACAGGCTAGACAAAGGCTAGACCCAAGCTAGACATAGGCTAGACACAGGATAGGCACAGGCTAGACACCGGATAGACACAGGCAAGTCACAGGCTAGACACAAGCTAGACACAGGCTAGACACAGGATAGACACAAGCTAGACACAGGCTGGATACAGGCTAGACACAGGTAAGACACAGGCTAGACACAGGATAGACACAGGCAAGTCACATACTAGACACAGGGAAGACACAGGCAAGACACTGGCTGGACACAGGCAAGACACAAGCTAGACACTGGCTGGACACAGGCAAGACACAAGCTAGACACAGGCTAGACACAGGCTAGATACAAGCTAGACACAGGCTAGACACAGGCTAGACACAGGATAGACACAGGCAAGTCACATACTAGACACAGGGAAGACACAGGCAAGACACTGGCTGGACACAGGCAAGACACAAGCTAGACACAGGATAGACACAGGCTAGACACCGGATAGACACAGGCAAGTCACAGGCTAGACACAAGCTAGACACAGGCTAGACACAGGATAGACACAAGCTAGACACAGGCTGGATACAGGCTAGACACAGGTAAGACACAGGCTAGACACAAGCTAGACACAGGATAGACACAGGCAAGTCACATACTAGACACAGGGAAGACACAGGCAAGACACTGGCTGGACACAGGCAAGACACAAGCTAGACACAGGATAGACACAGGCTAGACACCGGATAGACACAGGCAAGTCACAGGCTAGACACAAGCTAGACACAGGCTAGACACAGGATAGACACAAGCTAGACACAGGCTGGATACAGGCTAGACACAGGTAAGACACAGGCTAGACACAAGCTATACACAGGCAAGGCAAATATTAGACACAGGCAAGACACAGGATAGACACCGGCAAGTCACATACTAGACACAAGCAAGACACAGGCAAGACACTGGCTAGACATAGGCAAGGTACAGGCAAGACAGACTAGACACAGGATTGACACAGGCTAGACACAGGCTAGATACAAGCTAGACACAGGCTAGACACAGGCTAGACACAGGCTAGACACAGGCTAGACACAGGCTAGACACAGGCTAGACACAAGCTAGACACAAGCTAGACACAGGCTATACACAGGCTAGACACAAGCAAGACACAGGCTGGATACAGGCTAGACACAGGCAAGACACAGGCTAGACACAAGCTAGACACAGGCTAGACAAATACTAGACACAGGCAAGACACAGGCTAGACACAGGCTAGACCTAGGCTAGACACAGGCTAGACACAGGATAGTCACAGGCAAGTCACATACTAGACACAGGCAAGACACAGGCTAGACCTAGGCTAGACACAAGCTAAACACAGGCTAGAAAAAGGATAGACACAGGCTAGGCACAGGCTAGACACAGGCTAGGCACGGGCTAGACACAGGCTTGACACAGGCTAGACACAGGCTAGACACAGGCTAGACACAGGCTAAACACAGGCTAGACACAGGCTAGACACAAGCTAGACATAGGCTAGACACAGGATAGGCACAGGCAAGACACATACTAGACACAGGCTAGACACAGGCTAGAAAGAGGCTAGACACAGGCTAGACACAGGAAAGACACAGGCTAGACACAGGCTAGACACAGCCTAGACTCAGGCTAGGCACAGGCTAGACTCAGGATAGACACAGGCTAGACACAGGCTAGACACAGGCTAGACACAAGCTAGACACAGGCTAGACACAGGCTAGACCGAGGCGAGACACAGGCTAGACACAAGCTAGACACAGGCTAGATACAAGCTAGACACAGGCTAGACACAGGCTGGACACACGCTAGACACAGGCTAGACACAGGCTAAACACAAGCTAGACACAGGCTAGACACAGGCTAGACACAGGCTAGACACAGGCTAGACACAGGCTAGACACAGGCTAGACCGAGGCGAGACACAGGCTAGACACAGGCTAGACACAGGCTAGACACAGGCTAGACACAGGCTAGACACAGGCTAGACACAGGCTAGACACAAGCTAGACATAGGCTAGACACAGGATAGACACAAGCTAGACATAGGCTAGACACAGGATAGGCACAGGCAAGGCACATACTAGACACCGGCTAGACACAGGCTAGAAAGAGGCTAGACACAGGCTAGACACAGGCTGGATACAAGCTAGACACAGGCTAGACACAGGCTGGACACAGGCTAGACACAGGCTAGACACAGGCTAAACAAAGGCTAGACACAGGCTAGACACAGGCTAGACACAGGCTAGACACAGGCTAGACCGAGGCGAGACACAGGCTAGACACAGGCTAGACACGAGCTAGACACAGGCTAGATACAAGCTAGACACAGGCAAGACACAGGCTGGACACAGGCTAGACACAGGCTAGACACAGGGTTAACACAGGCTAGACACAGGCTAGACACAAACTAGACTCAGGCTAGGCACTGGCAAGACTCAGGATAGACACAGGCTAGACACAGGCTAGAAAGAGGCTAGACACAGGCTAGGCACAGGCTAGACACAGGCTAGACACAGGCTAGACACAGGCTAGACACAGGCTGAGACACAGGCTAGACACAGGCTAGACACAGGATAGACACAGGCTAGACACAGGCTAGACACAGGCTAGACACAGGCTAGACACAGGCTAGACACAGGCTAGACACAGGCTAGACACAGGCTAGACACAGGCTAGACACAGGCTAGACACAGGTTAGACCGAGGCAGAGACACAGGCTAGACACAGGCTAGACACAGGCTAGACACAGGCTAGATACAAGCTAGACACAGGCTAGACACAGGCTGGACACAGGCTAGACACTAGCTAGACAAATACTAGACACAGGCAAGACACAGGCAAGACACAGGCTAGACCTAGGCTAGACACAGGCTAAACACAGGCTAGAAAGAGGCTAGACACAAGCTGGACACAGGCTAGACACAGGCTAGACACAGGCTAAACACAGGCTAGACACAGGCTAGACACAGGCTAGACACAGGCTAGACACAGGCAAGACACTGGCTAGACACAGGCTAGACACAGGCTAGACAGAGGCTAGACACAAGCTAGACACAGGCTAGACACAAGCTAGACACAGGCTAGACACAGGCTGGACACAGGCTAGACACAGGCTAAACACAGGGTTAACACAGGTTAGACACAGGCTAGACAAATACTAGACACAGGCAAGACACAAGCTAGATACAGGCTAGACACAGTATAGACACTGGCAAGTCACATACTAGACACATACAAGACACAGGCAAGACACTGGCTAGACACAGGCAAGACACAGGCAAGTTACTGGCTTGACACAGGCTAGACACAGGCTTGACACAGGCTAGACACAGGCTAGACACAGGCTAGACCGAGGCGAGACACAGGCTAGACACAGGCTAGACACGAGCTAGACACAGGCTAGATACAAGCTAGACACAGGCAAGACACAGGCTGGACACAGGCTAGACACAGGCTAGACACAGGGTTAACACAGGCTAGACACAGGCTAGACACAAACTAGACTCAGGCTAGGCACTGGCAAGACTCAGGATAGACACAGGCTAGACACAGGCTAGAAAGAGGCTAAACACAGGCTAGGCACAGGCTAGACACAGGCTAGACACAGGATAGACACAGGCTAGACACAGGCTAGACACAGGCTAGACACAGGATAGACACAGGCTAGACACAGCCTAGACTCAGGCTAGGGACAGGCTAGACTCAAGATAGACACAGGCTAGACACAGGCAAGAGACAGGCTAGACACAAGCTAGACACAGGCTAGACAAAGGTTAGACCGAGGCGAGACACAGGCTAGACACAGGCTAGAGACAAGCTAGACACAGGCTAGATACAAGCTAGACACAGGCTAGACACAGGCTGGACACAGGCTAGACACTAGCTAGACAAATACTAGACACAGGCAAGACACAGGCAACACACAGGCTAGACCTAGGCTAGACACAGGCTAAACACAGGCTAGAAAGAGGCTAGACACAGGCTGGACACAGGCTAGACACAGGCTAGACACAGGCTAGACACAGGCTAGACACAGGCTAGACACAGGCTAGACACAGGCTAGACACAGGCTAGACACAGGCTAGACCGAGGCGAGACACAGGCTAGACACAGGCGAGACACGAGCTAGACACAGGCTAGATACAAGCTAGACACAGGCTAGACACAGGCTGGATACAGGCTAGACACAGGCTAAACACAAGGTTAACACAGGCTAGACACAGGCTAGACACAAACTAGACTCAGGCTAGGCACTGGCAAGACTTATGATAGACACAGGCTAGACACAGGCTAGAAAGAGGCTAGACACAGGCTAGGCACAGGCTAGACACAGTTTCGACACAGGCTAGACACAGGCTAGACACAGGATAGACACAGGCTAGGCACAGGCTAGACACAGCCTAGACTCAGGCTAGGCAAAGGCTAGACTCAGGCTAGGCACAGGCTAGACACAGGCAAGACACAGGCTAGACACAAGCTAGACACAGGCTAGACACAGGTTAGACCGAGGCGAGACACAGGCTAGACACAGGCTAGACAGAAGCTAGACACAGGCTAGATACAAGCTAGACACAGGCTAGACACAGGCTGGACACAGGCTAGACACTAGCTAGACAAATACTAGACACAGGCAAGACACAGGCTAGAGACAGGCTAGACCTAGGCTAGACACAGGCTAAACACAGGCTAGAAAGAGGCTAGACACAGGCTAGGCACAGGCTTGACACAGGCTAGACACAGGATAGACACAGGCTAGACACAGGCTAGACACAGGCTAGACACAGGCTAGACCTAGGCTAGACACAGGCTAGACACAGGCTAGAAAGAGGCTAGACACAGGCTAGGCACAGGCAAGACACAGGCAAGACACTGGCTAGACACAGGCTAGACACAGGCTAGACAGAGGCTAGACACAAGCTAGACACAGGCTAGACACAGGCTAGACACAGGCTAGACAAAGGCTGGATACAGGCTAGACACAGGCAAGACACAGGCTAGACACAAGCTAGACACAGGCTAGACAAATACTAGACACAGGCAAGACACAAGCTAGATACAGGCTAGATACAGTATAGACACTGGCAAGTCACATACTAGACACATACAAGACACAGGCAAGACACTGGCTAGACACAGGCAAGACACAGGCAAGTTACTGGCTTGACACAGGCTAGACACAGGCTTGACACAGGCTAGACACAAGCTAGACACAGGCTAGACACAGGCTAGACCGAGGCGAGACACAGGCTAGACACAGGCTAGACACAAGCTAGACACAGGCTAGATACAAGCTAGACACAGGCTAGACACAGGCTGGACACACGCTAGACACAGGCTAGACACAGGCTAAACACAAGCTAGACACAGGCTAGACACAGGCTAGACACAGGCTAGACACAGGCTAGACACAGGCTAGACACAGGCTAGACCGAGGCGAGACACAGGCTAGACACCGGCTAGACACAGGCTAGAAAGAGGCTAGACACAGGCTAGACACAGGCTAGACACAGGCTAGACACAAGCTAGACATAGGCTAGACACAGGATAGACACAAGCTAGACATAGGCTAGACACAGGATAGGCACAGGCAAGACACATACTAGACACCGGCTAGACACAGGCTAGAAAGAGGCTAGACACAGGCTAGACACAGGCTGGATACAAGCTAGACACAGGCTAGACACAGGCTGGACACAGGCTAGACACAGGCTAGACACAGGCTAAACAAAGGCTAGACACAGGCTAGACACAGGCTAGACACAGGCTAGACCGAGGCGAGACACAGGCTAGACACAGGCTAGACACGAGCTAGACACAGGCTAGATACAAGCTAGACACAGGCAAGACACAGGCTGGACACAGGCTAGACACAGGCTAGACACAGGGTTAACACAGGCTAGACACAGGCTAGACACAAACTAGACTCAGGCTAGGCACTGGCAAGACTCAGGATAGACACAGGCTAGACACAGGCTAGAAAGAGGCTAGACACAGGCTAGGCACAGGCTAGACACAGGCTAGACACAGGCTAGACACAGGCTAGACACAGGCTAGACACAGGCTAGACACAGGCTAGACACAGGATAGACACAGGCTAGACACAGCCTAGACTCAGGCTAGGGACAGGCTAGACTCAAGATAGACACAGGCTAGACACAGGCAAGAGACAGGCTAGACACAAGCTAGACACAGGCTAGACACAGGTTAGACCGAGGCGAGACACAGGCTAGACACAGGCTAGAGACAAGCTAGACACAGGCTAGATACAAGCTAGACACAGGCTAGACACAGGCTGGACACAGGCTAGACACTAGCTAGACAAATACTAGACACAGGCAAGACACAGGCAAGACACAGGCTAGACCTAGGCTAGACACAGGCTAAACACAGGCTAGAAAGAGGCTAGACACAAGCTGGACACAGGCTAGACACAGGCTAGACACAGGCTAAACACAGGCTAGACACAGGCTAGACACAGGCTAGACACAGGCTAGACACAGGCAAGACACTGGCTAGACACAGGCTAGACACAGGCTAGACAGAGGCTAGACACAAGCTAGACACAGGCTAGACACAAGCTAGACACAGGCTAGACACAGGCTGGACACAGGCTAGACACAGGCTAAACACAGGGTTAACACAGGTTAGACACAGGCTAGACAAATACTAGACACAGGCAAGACACAAGCTAGATACAGGCTAGACACAGTATAGACACTGGCAAGTCACATACTAGACACATACAAGACACAGGCAAGACACTGGCTAGACACAGGCAAGACACAGGCAAGTTACTGGCTTGACACAGGCTAGACACAGGCTTGACACAGGCTAGACACAGGCTTGACACAGGCTAGACACAGGCTAGACACAGGCTAGACCGAGGCGAGACACAGGCTAGACACAGGCTAGACACGAGCTAGACACAGGCTAGATACAAGCTAGACACAGGCAAGACACAGGCTGGACACAGGCTAGACACAGGCTAGACACAGGGTTAACACAGGCTAGACACAGGCTAGACACAAACTAGACTCAGGCTAGGCACTGGCAAGACTCAGGATAGACACAGGCTAGACACAGGCTAGAAAGAGGCTAAACACAGGCTAGGCACAGGCTAGACACAGGCTAGACACAGGATAGACACAGGCTAGACACAGGCTAGAAACAGGCTAGACACAGGATAGACACAGGCTAGACACAGCCTAGACTCAGGCTAGGGACAGGCTAGACTCAAGATAGACACAGGCTAGACACAGGCAAGAGACAGGCTAGACACAAGCTAGACACAGGCTAGACAAAGGTTAGACCGAGGCGAGACACAGGCTAGACACAGGCTAGAGACAAGCTAGACACAGGCTAGATACAAGCTAGACACAGGCTAGACACAGGCTGGACACAGGCTAGACACTAGCTAGACAAATACTAGACACAGGCAAGACACAGGCAACACACAGGCTAGACCTAGGCTAGACACAGGCTAAACACAGGCTAGAAAGAGGCTAGACACAGGCTGGACACAGGCTAGACACAGGCTAGACACAGGCTAAACACAGGCTAGACACAGGCTAGACACAGGCTAGACACAGGCTAGACACAGGCTAGACACAGGCTAGACCGAGGCGAGACACAGGCTAGACACAGGCGAGACACGAGCTAGACACAGGCTAGATACAAGCTAGACACAGGCTAGACACAGGCTGGACACAGGCTAGACACAGGCTAAACACAAGGTTAACACAGGCTAGACACAGGCTAGACACAAACTAGACTCAGGCTAGGCACTGGCAAGACTTATGATAGACACAGGCTAGACACAGGCTAGAAAGAGGCTAGACACAGGCTAGGCACAGGCTAGACACAGTTTCGACACAGGCTAGACACAGGCTAGACACAGGATAGACACAGGCTAGGCACAGGCTAGACACAGCCTAGACTCAGGCTAGGCACAGGCTAGACTCAGGCTAGGCACAGGCTAGACACAGGCAAGACACAGGCTAGACACAAGCTAGACACAGGCTAGACACAGGTTAGACCGAGGCGAGACACAGGCTAGACACAGGCTAGACAGAAGCTAGACACAGGCTAGATACAAGCTAGACACAGGCTAGACACAGGCTGGACACAGGCTAGACACTAGCTAGACAAATACTAGACACAGGCAAGACACAGGCTAGAGACAGGCTAGACCTAGGCTAGACACAGGCTAAACACAGGCTAGAAAGAGGCTAGACACAGGCTAGGCACAGGCTTGACACAGGCTAGACACAGGATAGACACAGGCTAGACACAGGCTAGACACAGGCTAGACACAGGCTAGACCTAGGCTAGACACAGGCTAGACACAGGCTAGAAAGAGGCTAGACACAGGCTAGGCACAGGCAAGACACAGGCAAGACACTGGCTAGACACAGGCTAGACACAGGCTAGACAGAGGCTAGACACAAGCTAGACACAGGCTAGACACAGGCTAGACACAGGCTAGACAAAGGCTGGATACAGGCTAGACACAGGCAAGACACAGGCTAGACACAAGCTAGACACAGGCTAGACAAATACTAGACACAGGCAAGACACAAGCTAGATACAGGCTAGACACAGTATAGACACTGGCAAGTCACATACTAGACACATACAAGACACAGGCAAGACACTGGCTAGACACAGGCAAGACACAGGCAAGTTACTGGCTTGACACAGGCTAGACACAGGCTTGACACAGGCTAGACACAAGCTAGATACAGGCTAGAAACAGGATAGACACAGGCTAGACACAGGCTAGAAAGAGGCTACACACAGGCTAGACACAGGCTAGACACAAGGTGGACTCAGGCTAGACTCAGGCTAGACACAGGCTAGACACAGGCTAGACACAGGCTAGACACTGACTAGACACAGGCAAGACACAGGCAAGACACAGACTAGACACAGGATAGACACAAGCTAGACACAGGCTAGACACAGGCTAGACACAAGCTAGACACAGGCTAGACACAGGCTAGACACAGGCTAGACACAGGCTAGACACAGGCTAGACACAAGCTAGACAGGCTAGACACAGGATAGACACAAGCTTGACGCAGGCTGGATACAGGCTAGACACAGGCAAGACACAGGCTAGACACAAGCTAGACACAGGCTAGACAAATACTAGACACAGGCAAGACACAGGCTAGACACAGGCTAGACACAGGCTAGACACAGGATAGACACAGGCAAGTCACATAATAGACACAGGCAAGACACAGGCAAGACACTGGCTAGACACAGGCAAGACACAGGCTAGATACAAGCTAGACACAAGCTAGACACAAGCTAGACACAGGCTAGACACAGGCTAGACACAGGCTAGACACAAGCTAGACACAAGCTAGACACAGGCTTGACACAAGCTAGATACAGGCTAGACACAGGTTAGACCGAGGCGAGACACAGGCTAGATACAGGCTAGACAGAAGCTAGACACAGGCTAGATACAAGCTAGACACAGGCTAGACACAGGCTGGACACAGGCTAGACACTAGCTAGACAAATACTAGACACAGGCAAGACACAGGCTAGACACAGGCTAGACACAGGCTAGACCTAGGCTAGACACAGGCTAAACACAGGCTAGAAAGAGGCTAGACACAGGCTAGGCACAGGCTTGACACAGGCTAGACACAGGATAGACACAGGCTAGACACAGGCTAGACACAGGCTAGACACAGGCTAGACCTAGGCTAGACACAGGCTAGACACAGGCTAGACACAGGCTAGACACAGGCTGGATACAGGCTAGACACAGGCAAGACACAGGCTAGACACAAGCTAGACACAGGCTAGACAAATACTAGACACAGGCAAGACACAAGCTAGATACAGGCTAGACACAGTATAGACACTGGCAAGTCACATACTAGACACATACAAGACACAGGCAAGACACTGGCTAGACACAGGCAAGACACAGGCAAGTTACTGGCTTGACACAGGCTAGACACAGGCTTGACACAGGCTAGACACAAGCCAGATACAGGCTAGAAACAGGATAGACACAGGCTAGACACAGGCTAGAAAGAGGCTACACACAGGCTAGACACAGGCTAGACACAAGGTGGACTCAGGCTAGACTCAGGCTAGACACAGGCTAGACACAGGCTAGACACAGGCTAGACACTGACTAGACACAGGCAAGACACAGGCAAGACACAGACTAGACACAGGATAGACACAAGCTAGACACAGGCTAGACACAGGCTAGACACAAGCTAGACACGGGCTAGACACAGGCTAGACACAGGCTAGACACAGGCTAGACACAGGCTAGACACAAGCTAGACAGGCTAGACACAGGATAGACACAAGCTTGACGCAGGCTGGATACAGGCTAGACACAGGCAAGACACAGGCTAGACACAAGCTAGACACAGGCTAGACAAATACTAGACACAGGCAAGACACAGGCTAGACACAGGCTAGACACAGGATAGACACAGGCAAGTCACATAATAGACACAGGCAAGACACAGGCAAGACACTGGCTAGACACAGGCAAGACACAGGCTAGATACAAGCTAGACACAAGCTAGACACAAGCTAGACACAGGCTAGACACAGGCTAGACACAGGCTAGACACAAGCTAGACACAAGCTAGACACAGGCTTGACACAAGCTAGATACAGGCTGAATACAGGATAGACACAGGCAAGTCACATACTAGACACAGGCAAGACGCAGGCTAGACACAGGCTAGACACAAGCTAGACACAGGCAAGACACAGGCTAGACACAGGCTAGACACAGGCTAGACACAGGCTAGACACATGCTAGACACAGGCTAGAGACAAGCTAGACACAGGCTAGACACAGGCTAGACACAGGCTAGACACAAGCTAGACACAGGCTAGACACAAGCTAGACACAGGATAGACACAGGCTAGACAAAAGCTAGACACAGGCTGGACACAGGCTAGACACAGGTAAGACACAGGCTGGACACAAGCTATACACAGGCTTGACACAGGATAGACACAGGCAAGACACAGGCTAGACACAAGCTAGACACAAGGTGGACTCAGGCTAGACACAGGCTAGACAAAGGCTAGACACAGGCTAGACACAGGCTAGACACAGGCTAGACACAGGCTAGACACAGGCTAGACACAGGCTAGACACAGGCTAGACACAGGCTAGACACAGGATAGACACAAGCAAGTCACATACTAGACACAGGCAAGACACAGGCTAGACCTAGGCTAGACACAGGCTAGACACAAGCTAGACAGGCTAGACACAGGATAGACACAAGCTTGACGCAGGCTGGATACAGGCTAGACACAGGCAAGACACAGGCTAGGCACAAGCTAGACACAGGCTAGACAAATACTAGACACAGGCAAGACACAGGCTAGACACAGGCTAGACACAGGATAGACACAGGCAAGTCACATAATAGACACAGGCAAGACACAGGCAAGACACTGGCTAGACACAGGCAAGACACAGGCTAGATACAAGCTAGACACAAGCTAGACACAAGCTAGACACAGGCTAGACACAGGCTAGACACAGGCTAGACACAGGCTAGACACAAGCTAGACACAAGCTAGACACAGGCTTGACACAAGCTAGATACAGGCTGAATACAGGCTAGACACAGGCTAGACAAATACTAGACACAGGCAAGACACAGGCTAGACACAGGCTAGACCTAGGCTAGACACAGGCTAGACACAGGATAGACACAGGCAAGTCACATACTAGACACAGGCAAGACACAGGCTAGACCTAGGCTAGACACAAGTTAGACACAGGCTAGACACAGGCTAGGCACAGGCTAGACATAGGCTAGACACAGGCTAGACACAGGCTAGACACAGGCTAGACACAGGCTAGACACAGGCTAGACACAAGCTAGACATAGGCTAGACACAGACTAGACACAGGATAGGCACAGGCAAGACACATACTAGACACAGGCTAGACACAGGCTAGAAAGAGGCTAGACACAGGCTAGGCACAGGCTAGACACAGGCTAGACACAAGCTAGACACAGGCTAGACACAGGCTAGACACAGGCTGGACACAGGCTAGACACAGGCTAAACACAGGGTTAACACAGGCTAGACACAAACTAGACTCAGGCTAGGCACTGGCAAGACTTATGATAGACAAGCTAGACACAGGCTAGACACAGGCAAGACACAGGCTAGACACAAGCTAGACACAGGCTAGACAAATACTAGACACAGGCAAGACACAAGCTAGACACAGGCTAGACACAGTATAGACACTGGCAAGTCACATACTAGACACATACAAGACACAGGCAAGACACTGGCTAGACACAGGGAAGACACAGGCAAGTTACTGGCTTGACACAGGCTAGACACAGGCTAGACACAAGCTAGACACAAGCTAGACACAAGCTAGACACAGGCTAGACACAGGCTAGACACAGGCTAGACACAGGCTAGACACAAGTTAGACACAAGCTAGACACAGGCTTGACACAAGCTAGATACAGGCTGAATACAGGCTAGACACAGGCTAGACAAATACTAGACACAGGCAAGACACAGGCTAGACACAGGCTAGACCTAGGCTAGACACAGGCTAGACACAGGATAGACACAGGCAAGTCACATACTAGACACAGGCAAGACACAGGCTAGACCTAGGCTAGACACAAGTTAGACACAGGCTAGACACAGGCTAGGCACAGGCTAGACATAGGCTAGACACAGGCTAGACACAGGCTAGACACAGGCTAGACACAGGCTAGACACAGGCTAGACACAGGCTAGACACAGGCTAGGCACAGGCTAGACATAGGCTAGACACAGGCTAGACACAGGCTAGACACAGGCTAGACACAGGCTAGACACAGGCTAGACACAGGCTAGACACAGGCAAGACACAGGCTAGACCTAGGCTAGACACAAGTTAGACACAGGCTAGACACAGGCTAGGCACAGGCTAGACACAGGCTAGACACAGGCTAGACACAGGCTAGACACAGGCTAGACACAGGCTAGACACAGGCTAGACACAAGCTAGACATAGGCTAGACACAGACTAGACACAGGATAGGCACAGGCAAGACACATACTAGACACAGGCTAGACACAGGCTAGAAAGAGGCTAGACACAGGCTAGGCACAGGCTAGACACAGGCTAGACACAAGCTAGACACAGGCTAGACACAGGCTAGACACAGGCTAGACACAGGCTAGACACAGGCTAGACACAGGCTAGACACAGGCTAGACACAGGCTAGACACAGGCTAGACACAGGCTAGACACAGGATAGACACAAGCAAGTCACATACTAGACACAGGCAAGACACAGGCTAGACCTAGGCTAGACACAGGCTAGACACAAGCTAGACAGGCTAGACACAGGATAGACACAAGCTTGACGCAGGCTGGATACAGGCTAGACACAGGCAAGACACAGGCTAGGCACAAGCTAGACACAAGCTAGACACAAGCTAGACACAGGCTAGACACAGGCTAGACAAATACTAGACACAGGCAAGACACAGGCTAGACACAGGCTAGACCTAGGCTAGACACAGGCTAGACACAGGATAGACACAGGCAAGTCACATACTAGACACAGGCAAGACACAGGCTAGACCTAGGCTAGACACAAGTTAGACACAGGCTAGACACAGGCTAGGCACAGGCTAGACATAGGCTAGACACAGGCTAGACACAGGCTAGACACAGGCTAGACACAGGCTAGACACAGGCTAGACACAAGCTAGACACAAGCAAGACATAGGCTAGGCACAGACTAGACACAGGATAGGCACAGGCTAGAAAGAGGCTAGACACAGGCTAGGCACAGGCTAGACACAGGCTAGACACAAGCTAGATACAGGCTAGACACAGGCTAGACACAAGCTAGACACAGGCTAGATACAAGCTAGACACAGGCTAGACACAGCCTAGACTCAGGCTAGGCACAGGTAAGACTCAGGATAGACACAGGCTAGACACAGGCTAGAAAGAGGCTAGACACAGGCTAGGCACAGGCTAGACACAGGCTAGACACTGGCTAGACACAGGCAAGACAGTGGCTAGACACAGGCTAGATACAGGCTAGACACAGGCTAGACACAGGCTAGACACAAGCTAGACACAGGCTAGACACAGGCTAGACACAGGCTAGACACAGGCTAGACACATGCTAGACACAGGCTAGAAAGAGGCTACACACTGGCTAGACACAGGCAAGACACAGGCAAGACACAGGCTAGACACAGGATAGACACAGGCTAGACACATGCTAGACACAAGCTAGACACAGGCTAGACACAGGCTAGACACAGGCTAGACACATGCTAGACACAGGCTAGAGACAAGCTAGACACAGGCTAGACACAGGCTAGACACAGGCTAGACACAAGCTAGACACAGGCTAGACACAGGCTAGACAAAAGCTAGACACAGGCTGGATACAGGCTAGACACAGGTAAGACACAGGCTAGACACAAGCTATACACAGGCTTGACACAGGATAGACACAGGCAAGACACAGGCTAGACACAAGCTAGACACAAGGTGGACTCAGGCTAGACACAGGCTAGACAAAGGCTAGACAAAGGCTAGACACAGGCTAGACACAGGCTAGACACAGGCTAGACACAGGCTAGACACAGGCTAGACACAGGCAAGACACAGGCTAGACACGGGCTAGACACAGGCTAGACACAGGCTAGACACAGGCTTGACACAGGATAGACACAGGCAAGTCACTTACTAGACACAGGCAAGACACAGGCTAGACCTAGGCTAGACACAGGCTAGACACAAGCTAGACAGGCTAGACACAGGATAGACACAAGCTTGACGCAGGCTGGATACAGGCTAGACACAGGCAAGACACAGGCTAGACACAAGCTAGACACAGGCTAGACAAATACTAGACACAGGCAAGACACAGGCTAGACACAGGCTAGACACAGGATAGACGCAGGCAAGTCACATAATAGATACAGGCAAGACACAGGCAAGACACTGGCTAGACACAGGCAAGACACAGGCTAGATACAAGCTAGACACAAGCTAGACACAAGCTAGACACAGGCTAGACACAGGCTAGACACAGGCTAGACACAGGCTAGACACAAGCTAGACACAGGCTTGACACAAGCTAGATACAGGCTGAATACAGGCTAGACACAGGCTAGACAAATACTAGACACAGGCAAGACACAGGCTAGACACAGGCTAGACCTAGGCTAGACACAGGCTAGACACAGGATAGACACAGGCAAGTCACATGCTAGACACAGGCAAGACACAGGCTAGACGTAGGCTAGACACAAGTTAGACACAGGCTAGACACAGGCTAGGCACAGACTAGACATAGGCTAGACACAGGCTAGACACAGGCTAGACACAGGCTAGACACAGGCTAGACACAGGCTAGACACAGGCTAGACACAAGCTAGACATAGGCTAGACACAGACTAGACACAGGATAGGCACAGGCTAGACACAGGTAAGACACAGGCTAGACACAAGCTATACACAGGCTTGACACAGGATAGACACAGGCAAGACACAGGCTAGACACAAGCTAGACACAAGGTGGACTCAGGCTAGACACAGGCTAGACAAAGGCTAGACACAGGCTAGACACAGGCTAGACACAGGCTAGACACAGGCTAGACACAGGCTAGACACAAGCTAGTCACAGGCTAGACACAGGCTAGACACAAGCTAGACACAGGCTAGACACGGGCTAGACACAGGCTAGACACAGGCTAGACACAGGCTAGACACAAGCTAGACAGGCTAGACACAGGATAGACACAAGCTTGACGCAGGCTTGATACAGGCTAGACACAGGCAAGACACAGGCTAGACACAAGCTAGACACAGGCTAGACAAATACTAGACACAGGCAAGACACAGGCTAGACACAGGCTAGACACAGGATAGACACAGGCAAGTCACATAATAGACACAGGCAAGACACAGGCAAGACACTGGCTAGACACAGGCAAGACACAGGCTAGAAACAAGCTAGACACAAGCTAGACACAAGCTAGACACAGGCTAGACACAGGCTAGACACAGGCTAGACACAAGCTAGACACAAGCTAGACACAGGCTTGACACAAGCTAGATACAGGCTGAATACAGGCTAGACACAGGCTAGACAAATACTAGACACAGGCAAGACACAGGCTAGACACAGGCTAGACCTAGGCTAGAAAGAGGCTAGACACGGGCTAGGCACAGGCTAGACACAGGCTAGACACTGGCTAGACACAGGCAAGACAGTGGCTAGACACAGGCTAGATACAGGCTAGACACAGGCTAGACACAGGCTAGACACAAGCTAGACACAGGCTAGACACAGGCTAGACACAGGCTAGACACAGGCTAGACACATGCTAGACACAGGCTAGAAAGAGGCTACACACTGGCTAGACACAGGCAAGACACAGGCAAGACACAGGCTAGACACAGGCTAAACACAGGGTTAACACAGGCTAGACACAAACTAGACTCAGGCTAGGCACTGGCAAGACTTATGATAGACACAGGCTAGACACAAGCTAGATACAAGCTAGACACAGGCTAGACACAGGCTGGACACAGGCTAGACACAGGCTAAACACAGGGTTAACACAGGCTAGACACAAACTAGACTCAGGCTAGGCACTGGGAAGACTTATGATAGACAAGCTAGACACAGGCTAGACACAGGCAAGACACAGGCTAGACACAAGCTAGACACAGGCTAGACAAATACTAGACACAGGCAAGACACAAGCTAGACACAGGCTAGACACAGTATAGACACTGGCAAGTCACATACTAGACACATACAAGACACAGGCAAGACACTGGCTAGACACAGGGAAGACACAGGCAAGTTACTGGCTTGACACAGGCTAGACACAGGCTTGACACAGGCTAGACACAAGCTAGATACAGGCTAGAAACAGGATAGACACAGGCTAGACACAGGCTTGACACAGGCTAGAAAGAGGCTACACACAGGCTAGACACAGGCTAGACACAAGGTGGACACAGGCTAGACTCAGGCTAGACACAGGCTAGACACAGGCTAGACACAGGCTAGACACAGGCTAGACACAGGCTAGACACAGGCTAGACACAGGCTAGACACAGGCTAGACACAGGCTTGACACAGGATAGACACAGGCAAGACACATACTAGACACAGGCAAGACACAGGCAAGACACTGACTAGACACAGGCAAGACACAGGCAAGACACAGACTAGACACAGGATAGACACAGGCTAGACACAGGCTAGACACAAGCTAGACACGGGCTAGACACAGGCTAGACACAGGCTAGACACAGGCTAGACACAAGCTAGACAGGCTAGACACAGGATAGACACAAGCTTGACGCAGGCTGGATACAGGCTAGACACAGGCAAGACACAGGTTAGACACAAGCTAGACACAGGCTAGACAAATACTAGACACAGGCAAGACACAGGCTAGACACAGGCTAGACACAGGATAGACACAGGCAAGTCACATAATAGACACAGGCAAGACACAGGCAAGACACTGGCTAGACACAGGCAAGACACAGGCTAGATACAAGCTAGACACAAGCTAGACACAAGCTAGACACAGGCTAGACACAGGCTAGACACAGGCTAGACACAAGCTAGACACAAGCTAGACACAGGCTTGACACAAGCTAGATACAGGCTGAATACAGGCTAGACACAGGCTAGACAAATACTAGACACAGGCAAGACACAGGCTAGACACAGGGTAGACCTAGGCTAGACACAGGCTAGACACAGGATAGACACAGGCAAGTCACATACTAGACACAGGCAAGACACAGGCTAGACCTAGGCTAGACACAAGTTAGACACAGACTAGACACAGGCTAGGCACAGGCTAGACATAGGCTAGACACAGGCTAGACACAGGCTAGACACAGGCTAGACACAGGCTAGACACAGGCTAGACACAAGCTAGACACAAGCTAGACATAGGCTAGACACAGACTAGACAAAGGATAGGCACAGGCAAGACACATACTAGACACAGGCTAGACACAGGCTAGAAAGAGGCTAGACACAGGCTGATACAGGCTAGACACAGGCTAGACACAAGCTAGACACAGGCTAGACACAAGCTAGACAGAAGCTAGACACAGGCTAGATACAAGCTAGACACAGGCTAGACACAGGCTAGACACAGGCTAGACACAGCCTAGACTCAGGCTAAGCACAGGTAAGACTCAGGATAGACACAGGCTAGACACAGGCTAGAAAGAGGCTAGACACAGGCTAGGCACAGGCTAGACACAGGCTAGACACTGGCTAGACACAGGCAAGACAGTGGCTAGACACAGGCTAGATACAGGCTAGACACAGGCTAGACACAGGCTAGACACAAGCTAGACACAGGCTAGACACAGGCTAGACACAGGCTAGACACAGGCTAGACACATGCTAGACACAGGCTAGAAAGAGGCTACACACTGGCTAGACACAGGCAAGACACAGGCAAGACACAGGCTAGACACAGGATAGACACAGGCTAGACACATGCTAGACACAAGCTAGACACAGGCTAGACACAGGCTAGACACAGGCTAGACACATGCTAGACACAGGCTAGAGACAAGCTAGACACAGGCTAGACACAGGCTAGACACAGGCTAGACACAAGCTAGACACAGGCTAGACACAAGCTAGACACAGGATAGACACAGGCTAGACAAAAGCTAGATACAGGCTGGATACAGGCTAGACACAGGTAAGACACAGGCTAGACACAAGCTATACACAGGCTTGACACAGGATAGACACAGGCAAGACACAGGCTAGACACAAGCTAGACACAAGGTGGACTCAGGCTAGACACAGGCTAGACAAAGGCTAGACACAGGCTAGACACAGGCTAGACACAGGCTAGACATAGGCTAGACACAGGCTAGACACAGGCTAGACACAGGCTAGACACAGGCTAGACACAGGCTAGACACAGGCTAGACACAGGCTTGACACAGGATAGACACGGGCAAGTCACATACTAGACACAGGCAAGACACAGGCTAGACCTAGGCTAGACACAGGCTAGACACAAGCTAGACAGGCTAGACACAGGATAGACACAAGCTTGACGCAGGCTGGATACAGGCTAGACACAGGCAAGACACAGGCTAGACACAAGCTAGACACAGGCTAGACAAATACTAGACACAGGCAAGACACAGGCTAGACACAGGCTAGACACAGGATAGACACAGGCAAGTCACATAATAGACACAGGCAAGACACAGGCGAGACACTGGCTAGACACAGGCAAGACACAGGCTAGATACAAGCTAGACACAAGCTAGACACAAGCTAGACACAGGCTAGACACAAGCTAGACACAGGCTAGACACAAGCTAGACACAAGCTAGACACAGGCTTGACACAAGCTAGATACAGGCTGAATACAGGCTAGACACAGGCTAGACAAATACTAGACACAGGCAAGACACAGGCTAGACACAGGCTAGACCTAGGCTAGACACAGGATAGACACAGGCAAGTCACATGCTAGACACAGGCAAGACACAGGCTAGACGTAGGCTAGACACAAGTTAGACACAGGCTAGACACAGGCTAGGCACAGGCTAGACATAGGCTAGACACAGGCTAGACACAGGCTAGACACAGGCTAGACACAGGCTAGACACAGGCTAGACACAAGCTAGACATAGGCTAGACACAGACTAGACACAGGATAGGCACAGGCTAGACACAGGTAAGACACAGGCTAGACACAAGCTATACACAGGCTTGACACAGGATAGACACAGGCAAGACACAGGCTAGACACAAGCTAGACACAAGGTGGACTCAGGCTAGACACAGGCTAGACAAAGGCTAGACACAGGCTAGACACAGGCTAGACACAGGCTAGACACAGGCTAGACACAGGGTAGACACAGGCTAGACACAAGCAAGACACAGGCTAGACACAGGCTAGACACAGGCTAGACACAGGCTAGACACAGGCTAGACACAAGCTAGACACAGGCTAGACACAGGCTAGATACAAGCTAGACACAGGCTAGACACAGGCTAGACACAGGCTAGACACAGGCTAGACACAGGCTAGACACAGGCTAGGCACAGGCTAGACACAGGCTAGACACAAGCTAGACACAAGGTGGACTCAGGCTAGACACAGGCTAGACAAAGGCTAGACACAGGCTAGACACAGGCTAGACACAGGCTAGACACAGGCTAGACACAGTATAGACACAGGCAAGACACAGGCTAGACACAGGCTAGACCTAAGCTAGACACAGGCTAGACACAGGCAAGTCACATACTAGACACAGGGAAGACACAGGCAAGACACTGGCTGGACACAGGCAAGTCACAAGCTAGACACAGGATAGACACAGGCTAGACACAGGCTAGAGACAAGCTAGACACAGGCTAGAAACAGGCTAGACACAGGCTAGACACAAGCTAGACACAGGCTAGACACAGGCTAGACACAAGCTAGACACAAGCTAGACACAGGCTGGATACAGGCTAGACACAGGTAAGACACAGGCCAGACAAAAGCTATACACAGGCAAGACAAATACTAGACACAGGCAAGACACAGGCTAGACACAGGCTAGAGACTAGACACAGGCTAGACACAGGATAGACACAGGCAAGTCACATACTAGACACAGGCAAGACACAGGCAAGACACTGGCTAGACACAGGCAAGACACAGGCAAGACAGACTAGACACAGGATAGATACAGGCTAGACACAGGCAAGACACTGGCTAGACACAGGCTAGACACAGGCTAGACACAGGCTAGACACAGGCTAGACACATGCTAGACACATGCTAGACACAGGCTAGACACAAGCTAGACACAGGCTAGACACAGGCTGGATACAGGCTAGAGACAGGAAAGACACAGGCTAGACACAAACTAGACACAGGCTAGACAAATACTTGACACAGGCTAGAGACTAGACACAGGCTAGACACAGGATAGACACAGGCAAGTCACATACTAGACACAGGCAAGACACAGGCAAGACACTGGCTAGACACAGGCAAGACACAGGCAAGACAGACTAGAGACAGGATAGATACAGGCTAGACACAGGCAAGACACTGGCTAGACACAGGCTAGACACAGGCTAGGCACAGGCTAGACACATGCTAGACACATGCTAGACACAGGCTAGACACAAGCTAGACACAGGCTAGACACAGGCTAGACCTAGGCTAGACACAGGCTAGACACAGGGTAGTCACAGGCAAGTCACATGCTAGACACAGGCAAGACATAGGGTAGACCTAGGCTAGACTCAAGCTAGACACAGGCTAGAAAAGGCTAGACACAGGCTAGGCACAGGCTAGACACAGGCTAGACACTGGCTAGATACAGGCTAAAAACAGGCTAAACACAGGCTAGACACAGGCTAGACACAAGCTAGACATAGGCTAGACACAGGATAGGCACAGGCAAGACACATACTAGACACAGGCTAGAAAGAGGCTAGACACAGGCTAGGCACAGGCTAGACACAGGATAGACACAGGCTAGACACAGGATAGACACAGGCAAGTCACAGGCTAGACACAAGCTAGACACAGGCTAGACACAGGCTAGACACAAGCTAGACACAGGCTGGATACAGGCTAGACACAGGTAAGACACTGGCTAGACACAGGCTAAAAACAGGCTAAACACAGGCTAGACACAGGCTAGACACAGGCTAGACACAAGCTAGACATAGGCTAGACACAGGATAGGCACAGGCAAGACACATACTAGACACAGGCTAGAAAGAGGCTAGACACAGGCTAGGCACAGGCTAGACACAGGCTAGACACAGGCTAGACACAGTCTAGATACAAGCTAGACACAGGCTAGACACAGGCTAGACACAGGCTAGACACACGCTAGACACAGGATAGGCACAGTCAAGACACATACTAGACACAGGCTAGACACAGCCTAGACTCAGGCTAGGCACAAGCTAGACTCAGGATTGACACAGGCTAGACACAAGCTAGACACAGGCTAGACACAGGCTAGATACAAGCTAGACACAGGCTAGACACAGGCTAGACACAGGGTAGACCTAGGCTATACACAAGCTAGACACAGGCTAGAAAAGGCTAGACACAGGCTAGGCACAGGCTAGACACAGGCTAGACACTGGCTAGACACAGGCTAAAAACAGGCTAAACACAGGCTAGACACAGGCTAGACACAGGCTAGACACAAGCTAGACATAGGCTAGACACAGGATAGGCACAGGCAAGACACATACTAGACACAGGCTAGAAAGAGGCTAGACACAGGCTAGGCACTGGCTAGACACAGGCTAGACACAGGCTAGACACAGGCTAGCTACAAGCTAGACACAGGCTAGACACAGGCTAGACACAGGCTAGACACAGGCTAGACACAGGCTAGACACAGGCTAGACACAGGCTAGACACAGGCTAGACACAGGATAGGCACAGGCAAGACACATACTAGACACAGGCTAGACACAGGCTAGAAAGAGGCTAGACACAGGCTAGGCACAGGCTAGACACAGGCTAGACACAAGCTAGACACAGGCTAGACACAGGCTAGATACAAGCTAGACACAGGCTAGACACAGGCTAGACACAGGCTAGACACAGGCTAGACACAGGCTAGACACAGGCTAGACACAGGCTAGACACAGGCTAGACACAGGCTAGACACAGGCTAGACACAGCCTAGACTCAGGCTAGGCACAGGCAAGACTCAGGCTAGGCACAGGCAAGACTCAGGATAGACACAGGCTAGGCACAGGCTAGACACAGGCTAGACACAGGCTAGACAGAGGATTGACACAGGCTAGACACAGGCTAGACACAGCTCAGACTCAGGCTAGGTACAGGTTAGACTTAGGATAGACACAGGCTAGACACACGCTAGACACAGGCTAGACATAAGCTAGACACAGGCTAGACACAGGCTAGACCGAGGCGAGACACAGGCTAGGCACAGGCTAGACACAGGCTAGACACTGGCTAGATACAGGCTAAAAACAGGCTAAACACAGGCTAGACACAGGCTAGACACAAGCTAGACATAGGCTAGACACAGGATAGGCACAGGCAAGACACATACTAGACACAGGCTAGAAAGAGGCTAGACACAGGCTAGGCACAGGCTAGACACAGGATAGACACAGGCTAGACACAGGATAGACACAGGCAAGTCACAGGCTAGACACAAGCTAGACACAGGCTAGACACAGGCTAGACACAAGCTAGACACAGGCTGGATACAGGCTAGACACAGGTAAGACACTGGCTAGACACAGGCTAAAAACAGGCTAGGCACAGGCTAGACACAGGATAGACACAGGCTAGACACAGGATAGACACAGGCAAGTCACAGGCTAGACACAAGCTAGACACAGGCTAGACACAGGCTAGACACAAGCTAGACACAGGCTGGATACAGGCTAGACACAGGTAAGACACTGGCTAGACACAGGCTAAAAACAGGCTAAACACAGGCTAGACACAGGCTAGACACAGGCTAGACACAAGCTAGACATAGGCTAGACACAGGATAGGCACAGGCAAGACACATACTAGACACAGGCTAGAAAGAGGCTAGAAAGAGGCTAGACACAGGCTAGGCACAGGCTAGACACAGGCTAGACACAGGCTAGACACAGTCTAGATACAAGCTAGACACAGGCTAGACACAGGCTAGACACAGGCTAGACACACGCTAGACACAGGATAGGCACAGTCAAGACACATACTAGACACAGGCTAGACACAGCCTAGACTCAGGCTAGGCACAGGCTAGACTCAGGATAGACACAGGCTAGACACAAGCTAGACACAGGCTAGACACAGGCTAGATACAAGCTAGACACAGGCTAGACACAGGCTAGACACAGGGTAGACCTAGGCTATACACAAGCTAGACACAGGCTAGAAAAGGCTAGACACAGGCTAGGCACAGGCTAGACACAGGCTAGACACTGGCTAGACACAGGCTAAAAACAGGCTAAACACAGGCTAGACACAGGCTAGACACAGGCTAGACACAAGCTAGACATAGGCTAGACACAGGATAGGCACAGGCAAGACACATACTAGACACAGGCTAGAAAGAGGCTAGACACAGGCTAGGCACTGGCTAGACACAGGCTAGACACAGGCTAGACACAGGCTAGATACAAGCTAGACACAGGCTAGACACAGGCTAGACACAGGCTAGACACAGGCTAGACACAGGCTAGACACAGGCTAGACACAGGATAGGCACAGGCAAGACACATACTAGACACAGGCTAGACACAGGCTAGAAAGAGGCTAGACACAGGCTAGGCACAGGCTAGACACAGGCTAGACACAAGCTAGACACAGGCTAGACACAGGCTAGACACAGGCTAGACACAGGCTAGACACAGGCTAGACACAGGCTAGACACAGGCTAGACACAGGCTACACACAGGCTAGACACAGCCTAGACTCAGGCTAGGCACAGGCAAGACTCAGGATAGACACAGGCTAGGCACAGGCTAGACACAGGCTAGACACAGGCTAGACAGAGGATTGACACAGGCTAGACACAGGCTAGACACAGCTCAGACTCAGGCTAGGTACAGGTTAGACTTAGGATAGACACAGGCTAGACACACGCTAGACACAGGCTAGACATAAGCTAGACACAGGCTAGACACAGGCTAGACCGAGGCGAGACACAGGCTAGACACAGGCTAGACACAGGCTAGACACAAGCTAGACACAGGCTAGATACAAGCTAGACACAGGCTAGACACAGGCTAGACACAGGCTAGACACAGGCTAGACATAGGCTAGACACAGGCTAGACACAGGCTAGAAAGACGCTAGACGCAGGCTTGGCACAGGCAAGACACAGGCTAGACACAGGCTAGACACAGGCTAGACATAGGCTAGACACAGGCTAGACACAGGATAGGCACAGGCAAGCCACATACTAGACACAGGCTAGACACAGGCTAGAAAGAGGCTAGACACAGGCTAGGCACAGGCTAGACACAGGCTAGACACAAGCTAGACACAGGCTAGACACAGGCTAGACACAAGCTAGACACAGGCTAGACACAGGCTAGACACAGGCTAGACACAGCCTAGACACAGCCTAGACTCAGGCTAGGCACAGGCAAGACTCAGGATAGACACAGGCAAGACTCAGGATAGACACAGGCTAGAAAGAGGCTAGACACAGGCTAGGCACAGGCTAGACACAGGCTAGACACAGGCTAGACACAGGCTAGACACTGGCTAGAAACAGGCAAGACACAGGCAAGACAGTGGCTAGACACAGGCTAGACACAGGCTAGACACAGGCTAGAAAGAGGCTACACACAGGCTAGAAAGAGGCTACACACAGGCTAGACACAGGCTAGACACAAGGTGGACTCAGGCTAGACACAGGCTAGACACAGGCTAGACACAGGCTAGACACAGGCTAGACACAGGCTAGACACAGGCTAGACACAGGCTAGACACAGGCTAGACACAGGCTAGACACAGGCTAGACACAGGCTAGACACAAGCTAGACACAGGATAGACAAAGGCAAGACACATACTAGACACAGGCAAGACACAGGCAAGACACAGGCAAGACACTGACTAGACACAGGCAAGACACAGGCAAGACACAGGCTAGACACAGGATAGACACAGGCTAGACACAGGCTAGACACAGGCTAGACACAGGCAAAACACAGGCTAGACACAGGGTAGACCTAAGCTAGACACAGGCTAGACACAGGATAGACACAGGCAAGTCACATACTAGACACAGGGCAGACACAGGCAAGACACTGGCTGGACACAGGCAAGACACAAGCTAGACACAGGATAGACACAGTCTTGACACAGGCTAGACACAGGCTAGACACAGGCTAGAGACAAGCTAGACACAGGGTAGACACAGGCTAGACACAGGCTAGACACAGGCTAGACACAAGCTAGACACAGGCTAGACACAGGCTAGATACAAGCTAGACACAGGCTAGCCACAGGCTAGACACAGGATAGGCACAGGCAAGACACATACTAGACACAGGCTAGACACAGGCTAGAAAGAGGCTAGACACAGGCTAGGCACAGGCTAGACACAGGCTAGACACAAGCTAGACACAGGCTAGACACAGGCTAGATACAAGCTAGACACAAGCTAGACACAGGCTAGACACAGGCTAGATACAAGCTAGACACAGGCTAGACACAGGCTAGACACAGGCTAGACACAGGCTAGACACAGGCTACACACAGGCTAGACACAGCCTAGACTCAGGCTAGGCACAGGCAAGACTCAGGATAGACACAGGCTAGGCACAGGCTAGACACAGGCTAGACACAGGCTAGACAGAGGATTGACACTGGCTAGACACAGGCTAGACACAGGCTAGACACAGCCTAGACACAGGCTAGGTACAGGTTAGACTCAGGATAGACACAGGCTAGACACACGCTAGACACAGGCTAGACACAAGCTAGACACAGGCTAGATACAGGCTAGACCGAGGCGAGACACAGGCTAGACACAGGCTAGACACAAGCTAGACACAGGCTAGATACAAGCTAGACACAGGCTAGACACAGGCTAGACACAGGCTAGACACAGGCTAGACATAGGCTAGACACAGGCTAGACACAGGCTAGAAAGACGCTAGACGCAGGCTAGGCACAGGCAAGACACAGGCTAGACACAGGCTAGACACAGGCTAGACACAGGCTAGACACAGGCTAGACATAGGCTAGACACAGGCTAGACACAGGATAGGCACAGGCAAGCCACATACTAGACACAGGCTAGACACAGGCTAGAAAGAGGCTAGACACAGGCTAGGCACAGGCTAGACACAGGCTAGACACAAGCTAGACACAGGCTAGACACAGGCTAGATACAAGCTAGACACAGGCTAGATACAAGCTAGACACAGGCTAGACACAGGCTAGGCACAGGCTAGACACAGCCTAGACACAGCCTAGACTCAGGCTAGGCACAGGCAAGAGTCAGGATAGACACAGGCAAGACTCAGGATAGACACAGGCTAGACACAGGCTAGAAAGAGGCTAGACACAGGCTAGGCACAGGCTAGACACAGGCTAGACACAGGCTAGACACTGGCTAGAAACAGGCAAGACACAGGCAAGACAGTGGCTAGACACAGGCTTAACACAGGCTAGACACAGGCTAGACACAGGCTAGACACAGGCTAGACACGAGCTAGACACAGGCTGGACACAAGCTAGACACAGGCTAGACACAGGCTAGACACAGGCTAGACACAGGCTAGAAAGAGGCTACACACAGGCTGGAAAGAGGCTACACAAAGGCTAGACACAGGCTAGACACAGGATAGACACAGGCAAGTCACATACTAGACACAGGGCAGACACAGGCAAGACACTGGCTGGACACAGGCAAGACACAAGCTAGACACAGGATAGACACAGGCTAGACACAGGCTAGACACAGGCTAGACACAGGCTAGAGACAAGCTAGACACAGGGTAGACACAGGCTAGACACAGGCTAGACACAGGCTAGACACAAGCTAGACACAGGCTAGACACAGGCTAGATACAAGCTAGACACAGGCTAGCCACAGGCTAGACACAGGATAGGCACAGGCAAGACACATACTAGACACAGGCTAGACACAGGCTAGAAAGAGGCTAGACACAGGCTAGGCACAGGCTAGACACAGGCTAGACACAAGCTAGACACAGGCTAGACACAGGCTAGATACAAGCTAGACACAGGCTAGACACAGGCTAGACACAGGCTAGACACAGGCTAGACACAGGCTAGACACAGGCTAGACACAGGCTAGACACAGGCTAGACACAGGCTACACACAGGCTAGACACAGCCTAGACTCAGGCTAGGCACAGGCAAGACTCAGGATAGACACAGGCTAGGCACAGGCTAGACACAGGCTAGACACAGGCTAGACAGAGGATTGACACTGGCTAGACACAGGCTAGACACAGGCTAGACACAGCCTAGACACAGGCTAGGTACAGGTTAGACTCAGGATAGACACAGGCTAGACACAGGCTAGACACAGGCTAGACACAAGCTAGACACAGGCTAGACACAGGCTAGACCGAGGCGAGACACAGGCTAGACACAGGCTAGAGACAAGCTAGACACAGGCTAGATACAAGCTAGACACAGGCTAGACACAGGCTAGACACAGGCTAGACACAGGCTAGACATAGGCAAGACACAGGCTAGACACAGGCTAGAAAGACGCTAGACGCAGGCTAGGCACAGGCAAGACACAGGCTAGACACAGGCTAGACACAGGCTAGACACAGGCTAGACACAGGCTAGACATAGGCTAGACACAGGCTAGACACAGGATAGGCACAGGCAAGCCACATACTAGACACAGGCTAGACACAGGCTAGAAAGAGGCTAGACACAGGCTAGGCACAGGCTAGACACAGGCTAAACACAAGCTAGACACAGGCTAGACACAGGCTAGATACAAGCTAGACACAGGCTAGATACAAGCTAGACACAGGCTAGACACAGGCTAGGCACAGGCTAGACACAGCCTAGACACAGCCTAGACTCAGGCTAGGCACAGGCAAGACTCAGGATAGACACAGGCAAGACTCAGGATAGACACAGGCTAGACACAGGCTAGAAAGAGGCTAGACACAGGCTAGGCACAGGCTAGACACAGGCTAGACACTGGCTAGAAACAGGCAAGACACAGGCAAGACAGTGGCTAGACACAGGCTTAACACAGGCTAGACACAGGCTAGACACAGGCTAGACACAGGCTAGACACAGGCTAGACACAGGCTGGACACAAGCTAGACACAGGCTAGACACAGGCTAGACACAGGCTAGACACAGGCTAGAAAGAGCTAGACACAGGCTGGAAAGAGGCTAGACACAGGCTAGACACAGGTAACAAAACTAACAGACACAGGCAAGACACAGGCTAGACACAGGCTAGACACAGGCTAGACACAGGCTAGACACAGGCTAGAACACAGGCTAGACACAGGCTAGACACAGGCTAGACACAGGCTAGACACAGCTAGACACAGGCTAGACACAGGCTAGACACAGGCTAGACACAGGCTAGACACAGGCTAGACACAGGCTAGACACAGGCTAGACACAGGCTAGACACAGGCTAGACACAGGCTAGACACAGGCTAGACACAGGCTAGACACAGGCTAGACACAGGCTAGATACAAGCTAGACACAGGCTAGACACAGGCTAGACACAGGCTAGACACAGGCTAGACACAGGCTAGACACAGGCTAGACACAGGCTAGACACAGGCTAGACACAGGCTAGACACAGGCTAGACACAGGCTAGGCACAGGCAAGACACAGGATAGACACAGGCTAGACACAGGCTAGACACAGGCTAGACACAGGCTAGACACAGGCTAGACACAGGCTAGACACAGGCTAGACACAGGCTAGACACAGGCTAGACTCAGGACAGACACAGGCTAGACACAGGCTAGACACAGGCTAGACACAAGCTAGACACAGGCTAGACACAGGCTAGACACAGGCTAGACACAGGCTAGACACAGGCTAGACACAGGCTAGACACAGGCTAGACACAGGCTAGACACAGGCTAGACACAGGCTAGACACAGGCTAGACACAGGCTAGACACAGGCTAGACACAGGCTAGGCACAGGCAAGACACAGGATAGACACAGGCTAGGCACAGGCTAGACACAGGCTAGACACAGGCTAGACACAGGCTAGACACAGGCTAGACACAGGCTAGGCACAGGCTAGACACAGGCTAGACACAGGCTAGACACAGGCTAGACACAGGCTAGACACAGGCTAGGCACAGGCTAGACACAGGCACTAGACACAGGCCAGACACAGGCTAGAACAATAGCCAGGCAAAAACACAGGCCAGACACAGGCTAGACACAGGCCGGACACAGCCTAGACACAAGCTAGACACAGGCTAGACACAGGCTAGACACAGGCTAGACACAGGCTAGACACAGGCTAGAAAAGGCTAGACACAGGCTAGACACAGGCTAGACACAGGCTAGACACAGGCTAGACACAGGCTAGACACAGGCAAAGACACAGGCCAGACACAGGCTAGACACAGGCTAAGACAGGCTAGACACAGGCTAGACACAGGCTAGACACAGGCTAGACACAGGCTAGACACAGGCTAGACACAGGCTAGACACAGGCTAGACACAGGCTAGACACAGGCTAGACAGAGGCTAGACACAGGCTGGAAGGCTAAGGCTAGACACAGGCTAGACACAGACACAGGCTAGACACAGGCTAGACACAGGCTAGACACAGTCTAGACACAGGCTAGACACAGCAAGACACAGGCTAGACACAGGCTAGACACAGGCTAAACACAGGCTAGACACAGGCTAGACACAGGCTAGACACAGGCTAGACACAGACTAGGCTGGACACAGGCTAGACACAGGCTAGACACAAGCTAGACACAGGCTAGACACAGGCTAGACACAGGCTAGACACAGGCTAGACACAGGCTAGACACAGGCTAGACACAGGCTAGACACAGGCTAGACACAGCAACACAGTGACACAGGCTAGACACAGGCTAGACACAGCCTAGACACAGGCTAGACACAGGCTAGGCACAGCAAGACTCAGGATAGACACAGGCTAGACTCAGGCTAGACACAGGCTAGACACAGGCTAGAAACAGGCTAGACACAGGCTAGGCACAGGCACACACAGGCTGAACAGGCTAGACACTGGCTAGAAACAGGCAAGACACAGGCAAGACAGTGGCTAGACACAGGCTTAACACAGGCTAGACACAGGCTAGACACAGGCTAGACACAGGCTAGACACAGGCTAGACACAGGCTAGACACAGGCTAGACACAGGCTAGACACAGGCTAGAAAGAGGCTACACACAGGCTGGAAAGAGGCTACAAAAAGGCTAGACACAGGCTAGACACAAGGTGGACTCAGGCTAGACACAGGATAGACAAAGGCAAGACACATACTAGACACAGGCAAGACACATACTAGACACAGGCAAGACACAGGCAAGACACAGGCTAGACACAAGCTAGACACGGGCTAGACACAGGCTAGACATAGGCTAGACACAGGCTAAACACAAGCTAGACACAGGATAGACACAGGCTAGACACAAGCTCGACGCAGGCTGGATACAGGCTAGACACAGGCAAGACACAAGCTAGACATAGGCTAGACACAGGCTAGACACAGTATAGACACAGGCAAAACACAGGCTAGACACAGGCTAGACACAAGCTAGACACAGGCTAGACACAGGCTAGATACAAGCTAGACACAGGCTAGATACAAGCTAGACACATGCTAGACACAGGCTAGACACAGCCTAGACACAGCCTAGACTCAGGCTAGGCACAGGCAAGACTCAGGATAGACACAGGCAAGACTCAGGATAGACACAGGCTAGACACAGGCTAGAAAGAGGCTAGACACAGGCTAGGCACAGGCTAGACACAGGCTACACACAGGCTAGACACTGGCTAGAAACAGGCAAGACACAGGCAAGACAGTGGCTAGACACAGGCTTAACACAGGCTAGACACAGGCTAGACACAGGCTAGACACAGGCTAGACACAGGCTGAAAGGCTAGACACAGGCTAGACACAGGCTAGACACAGGCTAGACACAGGCTAGACACAAGGCTAGACACAGGCTAGAAGGCTGAACAGGCTAGACACAGGCTAGACACAGGCTAGACACAGGCTAGACACAGGCTAGACACAGGCTAGACACAGGCTAGACACAGGCTAGACACAGGCTAGACACAAGCTAGACACAGGCTAGACACAGGCTAGACACACTAGACACAGGCTGGATACAGGCTAGACACAGGCAAGACACAAGCTAGACATAGGCTAGACACAAGCTAGACACAAGCTAGACACAGGCTAGACACAGGCTAAACACAGGCTAGACACAGGCTAGACACAAGCTAGACACAGGCTAGACACAGAATAGACACAGGCAAGTCACATACTAGACACAGGGCAGACACAGGCAAGACACTGGCTGGACACAGGCATGACACAATCTAGACACAGGATAGACACAGGCTAGACACAGGCTAGACACAGGCTAGACACAGGCTAGAGACAAGCTAGACACAGGCTAGACACAGGCTAGACACAGGCTAGACACAGGCTAGACACAAGCTAGACACAGGCTAGAAACAGGCTAGACACAAGCTAGACACAGGCTGGACAAGGCTAGACAAGGCTAGACAGAGGCTAGACACAAGCTAGACACAGGCTAGACACAGGCTAGACACAGAATAGGCACAGGCAAGACACATACTAGACACAGGCTAGACACAGGCTAGAAAGAGGCCAGACACAGGCTAGGCACAGGCTAGACACAGGCTAGACACAGGCTAGACACAGGCTAGACACAGGCTAGACACAGGATAGACACAGGCAAGTCACATAATAGACACAGGCAAGACACAGGCAAGACACTGGCTAGACACAGGCAAGACACAGGCTAGATACAAGCTAGACACAAGCTAGACACAAGCTAGACACAGGCTAGACACAGGCTAGGCACAGGCTAGACACAAGCTAGACACAAGCTAGACACAGGCTTGACACAAGCTAGATACAGGCTGAATACAGGCCAGACACAGGCTAGACAAATACTAGACACAGGCAAGACACAGGCTAGACACAGGCTAGACCTAGGCTAGACACAGGCTAGACACAGGATAGACACAGGCAAGTCACATACTAGACACAGGCAAGACACAGGCTAGACCTAGGCTAGACACAAGTTAGACACAGGCTAGACACAGGCTAGGCACAGGCTAGACATAGGCTAGACACAGGCTAGACACAGGCTAGACACAGGCTAGACACAGGCTAGACACAGGCTAGACACAAGCTAGACATAGGCTAGACACAGACTAGACACAGGATAGGCACAGGCAAGACACATACTAGACACAGGCTAGACACAGGCTAGAAAGAGGCTAGACACAGGCTAGGCACAGGCTAGACACAGGCTAGACACAAGCTAGACACAGGCTAGACACAGGCTAGACACAAGCTAGACACAGGCTAGATACAAGCTAGACACAGGCTAGACACAGGCTAGACACAGGCTAGACACAGGCTAGACACAGGCTAGACACAGCCTAGACTCAGGCTAGGCACAGGTAAGACTCGGGATAGACACAGGCTAGACACAGGCTAGAAAGAGGCTAGACACAGGCTAGGCACAGGCTAGACACAGGCTAGACACTGGCTAGACACAGGCAAGACAGTGGCTAGACACAGGCTATATACAGGCTAGACACAGGCTAGACACAGGCTAGACACAAGCTAGACACAGGCTAGACACAGGCTAGACACAGGCTAGACACAGGCTAGACACATGCTAGACACAGGCTAGAAAGAGGCTACACACTGGCTAGACACAGGCAAGACACAGGCAAGACACAGGCTAGACACAGGATAGACACAGGCTAGACACATGCTAGACACAAGCTAGACACAGGCTTGACACAAGCTAGATACAGGCTGAATACAGGCTAGACACAGGCTAGACAAATACTGGACACAGGCAAGACACAGGCTAGACACAGGCTAGACCTAGGCTAGACACAGGCTAGACACAGGATAGACACAGGCAAGTCACATACTAGACACAGGCAAGACACAGGCTAGACACAGGCTAGACACAAGCTAGACACAGGCTAGACACAGGCTAGACACAGGCAAGACACAGGCAAGACACAGGCTAGACACAGGATAGACACAGGCTAGACACATGCTAGACACAAGCTAGACACAGGCTAGACACAGGCTAGACACAGGCTAGACACAGGCTAGACACAGGCTAGGCACATGCTAGACACAGGCTAGAGACAAGCTAGACACAGGCTAGACACAGGCTAGACACAGGCTAGACACAGGCTAGACACAAGCTAGACACAGGCTAGACACAAGCTAGACACAGGATAGACACAGGCTAGACAAAAGCTAGACACAGGCTGGATACAGGCTAGACACAGGTAAGACACAGGCTAGACACAAGCTATACACAGGCTTGACACAGGATAGACACAGGCAAGACACAGGCTAGACACAAGCTAGACACAAGGTGGACTCAGGCTAGACACAGGCTAGACAAAGGCTAGACACAGGCTAGACACAGGCTAGACACAGGCTAGACACAGGCTAGACACAGGCTAGACACAGGCTGAGACACAGGCTAGACACAGGCTAGACACAGGATAGACACAGGCAAGTCACATACTAGACACAGGCAAGACACAGGCTAGACCTAGGCTAGACACAGGCTAGACACAAGCTAGACAGGCTAGACACAGGATAGACACAAGCTTGACGCAGGCTGGATACAGGCTAGACACAGGCAAGACACAGGCTAGACACAAGCTAGACACAGGCTAGACAAATACTAGACACAGGCAAGACACAGGCTAGACACAGGCTAGACACAGGATAGACACAGGCAAGTCACATAATAGACACAGGCAAGACACAGGCAAGACACTGGCTAGACACAGGCAAGACACAGGCTAGATACAAGCTAGACACAAGCTAGACACAAGCTAGACACAGGCTAGACACAGGCTAGACACAGGCTAGACACAAGCTAGACACAAGCTAGACACAGGCTTGACACAAGCTAGATACAGGCTGAATACAGGCTAGACATAGGCTAGACAAATACTAGACACAGGCAAGACACAGGCTAGACACAGGCTAGACCTAGGCTAGACACAGGCTAGACACAGGATAGACACAGGCAAGTCACATACTAGACACAGGCAAGACACAGGCTAGACCTAGGCTAGACACAAGTAAGACACAGGCTAGGCACAGGCTAGGCACAGGCTAGACATAGGCTAGACACAGGCTAGACACAGGCTAGACACAGGCTAGACACAGGCTAGACACAGGCTAGACACAGGCTAGACACAAGCTAGACATAGGCTAGACACAGACTAGACACAGGATAGGCACAGGCAAGACACATACTAGACACAGGCTAGACACAGGCTAGACCTAGGCTAGACACAGGCTAGGCACAGGCTAGACACAGGCTAGACACAAGCTAGACACAGGCTAGACACAGGCTAGACACAAGCTAGACAAAGGCTAGACACAGGCTAGACACAGGCTAGACACAGGCTAGACACAGGCTAAACACAGGCTAGACCGAGGCGAGACACAGGCTAGACACAGGCGAGACACGAGCTAGACACAGGCTAGATACAAGCTAGACACAGGCTAGACACAGGCTGGACACAGGCTAGACACAGGCTAAACACAGGGTTAACACAGGCTAGACACAGGCTAGACACAAACTAGACTCAGGCTAGGCACTGGCAAGACTTATGATAGACACAGGCTAGAAACAAGCTAGATACAAGCTAGACACAGGCTAGACACAGGCTGGACACAGGCTAGACACAGGCTAAACACAGGGTTAACACAGGCTAGACACAGGCTAGACACAAACTAGACTCAGGCTAGGCACTGGGAAGACTTATGATAGACAAGCTAGACACAGGCTAGACACAGGCAAGACACAGGCTAGACACAAGCTAGACACAGGCTAGACAAATACTAGACACAGGCAAGACACAAGCTAGACACAGGCTAGACACAGTATAGACACTGGCAAGTCACATACTAGACACATACAAGACACAGGCAAGACACTGGCTAGACACAGGGAAGACACAGGCAAGTTACTGGCTTGACACAGGCTAGACACAGGCTTGACACAGGCTAGACACAAGCTAGATACAGGCTAGAAACAGGATAGACACAGGCTAGACACAGGCTTGACACAGGCTAGAAAGAAGCTACACACAGGCTAGACACAGGCTAGACACAAGGTGGACACAGGCTAGACTCAGGCTAGACACAGGCTAGACACAGGCTAGACACAGGCTAGACACAGGCTAGACACAGGCTTGCCACAGGATAGACACAGGCAAGACACAGGCAAGACACATACTAGACACAGGCAAGACACAGGCAAGACACTGACTAGACACAGGCAAGACACAGGCAAGACACAGACTAGACACAGGATAGACACAGGCTAGACACAGGCTAGACACAAGCTAGACAGGCTAGACACAGGATAGACACAAGCTTGACGCAGGCTGGATACAGGCTAGACACAGGCAAGACACAGGCTAGACACAAGCTAGACACAGGCTAGACAAATACTAGACACAGGCAAGACACAGGCTAGACACAGGCTAGACACAGGATAGACACAGGCAAGCCACATAATAGACACAGGCAAGACACAGGCAAGACACTGGCTAGACACAGGCAAGACACAGGCTAGATACAAGCTAGACACAAGCTAGACACAAGCTAGACACAGGCAAGACACAGGCTAGACACAGGCTAGACACAAGCTAGACACAAGCTAGACACAGGCTTGACACAAGCTAGATACAGGCTGAATACAGGCTAGACACAGGCTAGACAAATACTAGACACAGGCAAGACACAGGCTAGACACAGGCTAGACCTAGGCTAGACACAGGCTAGACACAGGATAGACACAGGCAAGTCACATACTAGACACAGGCAAGACACAGGCTAGACCTAGGCTAGACACAAGTTAGACACAGGCTAGACACAGGCTAGGCACAGGCTAGACATAGGCTAGACACAGGCTAGACACAGGCTAGACACAGGCTAGACACAGGCTAGACACAGGCTTGACACAAGCTAGACACAAGCTAGACATAGGCTAGACACAGACTAGACACAGGATAGGCACAGGCAAGACACATACTAGACACAGGCTAGACACAGGCTAAAAAGAGGCTAGACACAGGCTAGGCACAGGCTAGACACAGGCTAGACACAAGCTAGACACAGGCTAGACACAGGCTAGACACAAGCTAGACACAGGCTAGATACAAGCTAGGCACAGGCTAGACACAGGCTAGACACAGGCTAGACACAGGCTAGACACAGGCTAGACACAGCCTAGACTCAGGCTAGGCACAGGTAAGACTCAGGATAGACACAGGCTAGAAAGAGGCTAGACACAGGCTAGGCACAGGCTAGACACAGGCTAGACACTGGCTAGACACAGGCAAGACAGTGGCTAAACACAGGCTAGATACAGGCTAGACACAGGCTAGACACAGGCTAGACACAAGCTAGGCACAGGCTAGACAGAGGCTAGACACAGCCTAGACACAGGCTAGACACATGCTAGACACAGGCTAGAAAGAGGCTACACACTGGCTAGACACAGGCAAGACACAGGCAAGACACAGGCTAGACACAGGATAGACACAGGCTAGACACATGCTAGACACAAGCTAGACACAGGCTAGACACAGGCTAGACACAGGCTAGACACATGCTAGACACAGGCTAGAGACAAGCTAGACACAGGCTAGACACAGGCTAAACACAGGCTAGACACAAGCTAGACACAGGCTAGACACAAGCTAGACACAGGATAGACACAGGCTAGACAAAAGCTAGACACAGGCTGGATACAGGCTAGACACAGGTAAGACACAGGCTAGACACAAGCTATACACAGGCTTGACACAGGATAGACACAGGCAAGACACAGGCTAGACACAAGCTAGACACAAGGTGGACTCAGGCTAGACAAAGGCTAGACACAGGCTAGACACAGGCTAGACACAGGCTAGACACAGGCTAGACACAGGCTAGACACAGGCTAGACACAGGCTAGACACAGGCTAGACACAGGCTAGACACAGGCTAGACACAGGCTAGACACAGGCTAGACACAGGCTTGACACAGGATAGACACAGGCAAGTCACATACTAGACACAGGCAAGACACAGGCTAGACCTAGGCTAGACACAGGCTAGACACAAGCTAGACAGGCTAGACACAGGATAGACACAAGCTTGACGCAGGCTGGATACAGGCTAGACACAGGCAAGACACAGGCTAGACACAAGCTAGACACAGGCTAGACAAATACTAGACACAGGCAAGACACAGGCTAGACACAGGCTAGACACAGGATAGACACAGGCAAGTCACATAATAGACACAGGCAAGACACAGGCAAGACACTGGCTAGACACAGGCAAGACACAGGCTAGATACAAGCTAGACACAAGCTAGACACAAGCTAGACACAGGCTAGACACTGGCTAGACACAGGCTAGACACAAGCTAGACACAAGCTAGACACAGGCTTGACACAAGCTAGATACAGGCTGAATACAGGCTAGACACAGGCTAGACAAATACTAGACACAGGCAAGACACAGGCTAGACACAGGCTAGACCTAGGCTAGACACAGGCTAGACACAGCCTAGACTCAGGCTAGGCACAGGTAAGACTCAGGATAGACACAGGCTAGACACAGGCTAGAAAGAGGCTAGACACAGGCTAGGCACAGGCTAGACACAGGCTAGACACAAGCTAGACACAGGCTAGACACAGGCTAGACACAAGCTAGACACAGGCTAGATACAAGCTAGATACAGGCTAGACACAGGCTAGACACAGGCTAGACACAGCCTAGACTCAGGCTAGGCACAGGTAAGACTCAGGATAGACACAGGCTAGACACAGGCTGGAAAGAGGCTAGACACAGGCTAGGCACAGGTAAGACTCAGGATAGACACAGGCTAGACACAGGCTAGAAAGAGGCTAGACACAGGCTAGGCACAGGCTAGACACAGGCTAGACACAAGCTAGACACAGGCTAGACACAGGCTAGACACAAGCTAGACACAGGCTAGATACAAGCTAGACACAGGCTAGACACAGGCTAGACACAGGCTAGACACAGCCTAGACTCAGGCTAGGCACAGGTAAGACTCAGGATAGACACAGGCTAGACACAGGCTAGAAAGAGGCTAGACACAGGCTAGGCACAGGCTAGACACAGGCTAGACACAAGCTAGACACAGGCTAGACACAGGCTAGACACAGGCTAGACACAGGCTAGACACAGCCTAGACTCAGGCTAGGCACAGGTAAGACTCAGGATAGACACAGGCTAGACACAGGCTAGAAAGAGGCTAGACACAGGCTAGGCACAGGCTAGACACAGGCTAGACACTGGCTAGACACAGGCAAGACAGTGGCTAGACACAGGCTAGATACAGGCTAGACACAGGCTAGACACAGGCTAGACACAAGCTAGGCACAGGCTAGACAGAGGCTAGACACAGCCTAGACACAGGCTAGACACATGCTAGACACAGGCTAGAAAGAGGCTACACACTGGCTAGACACAGGCAAGACACAGGCAAGACACAGGCTAGACACAGGATAGACACAGGCTAGACACATGCTAGACACAAGCTAAACACAGGCTAGACACAGGCTAGACACAGGCTAGACACATGCTAGACACAGGCTAGAGACAAGCTAGACACAGGCTAGACACAGGCTAAACACAGGCTAGACACAAGCTAGACACAGGCTAGACACAAGCTAGACACAGGATAGACACAGGCTAGACAAAAGCTAGACACAGGGTGGATACAGGCTAGACACAGGTAAGACACAGGCTAGACACAAGCTATACACAGGCTTGACACAGGATAGACACAGGCAAGACACAGGCTAGACACAAGCTAGACACAAGGTGGACTCAGGCTAGACACAGGCTAGACAAAGGCTAGACACAGGCTAGACACAGGCTAGACACAGGCTAGACACAGGCTAGACACAGGCTAGACACAGGCTAGACACAGGCTAGACACAGGCTAGACACAGGCTAGACACAGGCTAGACACAGGCTAGACACAGGCTAGACACAGGCTAGACACAGGCTTGACACAGGATAGACACAGGCAAGTCACATACTAGACACAGGCAAGACACAGGCTAGACCTAGGCTAGACACAGGCTAGACACAAGCTAGACAGGCTAGACACAGGATAGACACAAGCTTGACGCAGGCTGGATACAGGCTAGACACAGGCAAGACACAGGCTAGACACAAGCTAGACACTGGCTAGACAAATACTAGACACAGGCAAGACACAGTCTAGACACAGGCTAGACACAGGATAGACACAGGCAAGTCACATAATAGACACAGGCAAGACACAGGCAAGACACTGGCTAGACACAGGCAAGACACAGGCTAGATTCAAGCTAGACACAAGCTAGACACAAGCAATACACAGGCTAGACACTGGCTAGACACAGGCTAGACACAAGCTAGACACAAGCTAGACACAGGCTTGACACAAGCTAGATACAGGCTGAATACAGGCTAGACACAGGCTAGACAAATACTAGACACAGGCAAGACAGGCTAGACACAGGCTAGACCTAGGCTAGACACAGGCTAGACACAGGATAGACACAGGCAAGTCACATGCTAGACACAGGCAAGACACAGGCTAGACGTAGGCTAGACACAAGTTAGACACAGGCTAGACACAGGCTAGGCACAGGCTAGACATAGGCTAGACACAGGCTAGACACAGGCTAGACACAGGCTAGACACAGGCTAGACACAAGCTAGACACAGGCTAGACACAGGCTAGACACAAGCTAGACACAGGCTAGATACAAGCTAGACACAGGCTAGACACAGGCTAGACACAGGCTAGACACAGGCTAGACACAGGCTAGACACAGCCTAGACTCAGGCTAGGCACAGGTAAGACTCAGGATAGACTCAGGATAGACACAGGCTAGACACAGGCTAGAAAGAGGCTAGACACAGGCTAGGCACAGGCTAGACACAGGCTAGACACAAGCTAGACACAGGCTAGATACAAGCTAGACACAGGCTAGACACAGGCTAGATACAGGCTAGACACAGGCTAGACACAGGCTAGACACAGCCTAGACTCAGGCTAGGCACAGGTAAGACTCAGGATAGACACAGGCTAGACACAGGCTGGAAAGAGGCTAGACACAGGCTAGGCACAGGTAAGACTCAGGATAGACACAGGCTAGACACAGGCTAGAAAGAGGCTAGACACAGGCTAGGCACAGGCTAGACACAGGCTAGACACAAGCTAGACACAGGCTAGACACAGGCTAGACACAAGCTAGACTCAGGCTAGATACAAGCTAGACACAGGCTAGACACAGGCAAGACACAGGCAAGACACAGGCTAGACACAGGCTAGACACAGGCTAGACACATGCTAGACACAGGCTAGAGACAAGCTAGACACAGGCTAGACACAGGCTAAACACAGGCTAGACACAAGCTAGACACAGGCTAGACACAAGCTAGACACAAGCTAGACACAGGCAAGACACAGGCTAGACACAGGCTAGACACAAGCTAGACACAAGCTAGACACAGGCTTGACACAAGCTAGATACAGGCTGAATACAGGCTAGACACAGGCTAGACAAATACTAGACACAGGCAAGACACAGGCTAGACACAGGCTAGACCTAGGCTAGACACAGGCTAGACACAGGATAGACACAGGCAAGTCACATACTAGACACAGGCAAGACACAGGCTAGACCTAGGCTTGACACAAGTTAGACACAGGCTAGACACAGGCTAGGCACAGGCTAGACATAGGCTAGACACAGGCTAGAAAGAAGCTACACACAGGCTAGACACAGGCTAGACACAAGGTGGACACAGGCTAGACTCAGGCTAGACACAGGCTAGACACAGGCTTGACACAGGCTAGAAAGAAGCTACACACAGGCTAGACACAGGCTAGACACAAGGTGGACACAGGCTAGACTCAGGCTAGACACAGGCTAGACACAGGCTTGACACAGGCTAGACACAAGCTAGATACAGGCTAGAAACAGGATAGACACAGGCTAGACACAGGCTTGACACAGGCTAGAAAGAAGCTACACACAGGCTAGACACAGGCTAGACACAAGGTGGACACAGGCTAGACTCAGGCTAGACACAGGCTAGACACAGGCTAGACACAGGCTAGACACAGGCTAGACACAGGCTTGACACAGGATAGACACAGGCAAGACACAGGCAAGACACATACTAGACACAGGCAAGACACAGGCAAGACACTGACTAGACACAGGCAAGACACAGGCAAGACACAGACTAGACACAGGATAGACACAGGCTAGACACAGGCTAGACACAAGCTAGACAGGCTAGACACAGGATAGACACAAGCTTGACGCAGGCTGGATACAGGCTAGACACAGGCAAGACACAGGCTAGACACAAGCTAGACACAGGCTAGACAAATACTAGAAACAGGCAAGACACAGGCTAGACACAGGCTAGACACAGGATAGACACAGGCAAGTCACATAATAGACACAGGCAAGACACAGGCAAGACACTGGCTAGACACAGGCAAGACACAGGCTAGATACAAGCTAGACACAAGCTAGACACAAGCTAGACACAGGCAAGACACAGGCTAGACACAGGCTAGACACAAGCTAGACACAAGCTAGACACAGGCTTGACACAAGCTAGATACAGGCTGAATACAGGCTAGACACAGGCTAGACAAATACTAGACACAGGCAAGACACAGGCTAGACACAGGCTAGACCTAGGCTAGACACAGGCTAGACACAGGATAGACACAGGCAAGTCACATACTAGACACAGGCAAGACACAGGCTAGACCTAGGCTAGACACAAGTTAGACACAGGCTAGACACAGGCTAGGCACAGGCTAGACATAGGCTAGACACAGGCTAGACACAGGCTAGACACAGGCTAGACACAGGCTAGACACAGGCTTGACACAAGCTAGACACAAGCTAGACATAGGCTAGACACAGACTAGACACAGGATAGGCACAGGCAAGACACATACTAGACACAGGCTAGACACAGGCTAAAAAGAGGCTAGACACAGGCTAGGCACAGGCTAGACACAGGCTAGACACAAGCTAGACACAGGCTAGACACAGGCTAGACACAAGCTAGACACAGGCTAGATACAAGCTAGACACAGGCTAGACACAGGCTAGACACAGGCTAGACACAGGCTAGACACAGGCTAGACACAGGCTAGACACAGCCTAGACTCAGGCTAGGCACAGGTAAGACTCAGGATAGACACAGGCTAGACACAGGCTAGAAAGAGGCTAGACACAGGCTAGGCACAGGCTAGACACAGGCTAGACACTGGCTAGACACAGGCAAGACAGTGGCTAGACACAGGCTAGATACAGGCTAGACACAGGCTAGACACAGGCTAGACACAAGCTAGGCACAGGCTAGACAGAGGCTAGACACAGCCTAGACACAGGCTAGACACATGCTAGACACAGGCTAGAAAGAGGCTACACACTGGCTAGACACAGGCAAGACACAGGCAAGACACAGGCTAGACACAGGATAGACACAGGCTAGACACATGCTAGACACAAGCTAGACACAGGCTAGACACAGGCTAGACACAGGCTAGACACATGCTAGACACAGGTTAGAGACAAGCTAGACACAGGCTAGACACAGGCTAAACACAGGCTAGACACAAGCTAGACACAGGCTAGACACAAGCTAGACACAGGATAGACACAGGCTAGACAAAAGCTAGACACAGGCTGGATACAGGCTAGACACAGGTAAGACACAGGCAAGACACAGGCTAGACACAAGCTAGACACAAGGTGGACTCAGGCTAGACACAGGCTAGACAAAGGCTAGACACAGGCTAGACACAGGCTAGACACAGGCTAGACACAGGCTAGACACAGGCTAGACACAGGCTAGACACAGGCTAGACACAGGCTAGACACAGGCTAGACACAGGCTAGACACAGGCTAGACACAGGCTTGACACAGGATAGACACAGGCAAGTCACATACTAGACACAGGCAAGACACAGGCTAGACCTAGGCTAGACACAGGCTAGACACAAGCTAGACAGGCTAGACACAGGATAGACACAAGCTTGACGCAGGCTGGATACAGGCTAGACACAGGCAAGACACAGGCTAGACACAAGCTAGACACAGGCTAGACAAATACTAGACACAGGCAAGACACAGGCTAGACACAGGCTAGACACAGGATAGACACAGGCAAGTCACATAATAGACACAGGCAAGACACAGGCAAGACACTGGCTAGACACAGGCAAGACACAGGCTAGATACAAGCTAGACACAAGCTAGACACAAGCTAGACACAGGCTAGACACTGGCTAGACACAGGCTAGACACAAGCTAGACACAAGCTAGACACAGGCTTGACACAAGCTAGATACAGGCTGAATACAGGCTAGACACAGGCTAGACAAATACTAGACACAGGCAAGACACAGGCTAGACACAGGCTAGACCTAGGCTAGACACAGGCTAGACACAGGATAGACACAGGCATGTCACATGCTAGACACAGGCAAGACACAGGCTAGACGTAGGCTAGACACAAGTTAGACACAGGCTAGACACAGGCTAGGCACAGGCTAGACATAGGCTAGACACAGGCTAGACACAGGCTAGACACAGGCTAGACACAGGCTAGACACAGGCTAGACACAGGCTAGACACAAGCTAGACACAGGCTAGACACAGGCTAGACACAAGCTAGACACAGGCTAGATACAAGCTAGACACAGGCTAGACACAGGCTAGACACAGGCTAGACACAGGCTAGACACAGGCTAGACACAGCCTAGACTCAGGCTAGGCACAGGTAAGACTCAGGATAGACACAGGCTAGACACAGGCTAGAAAGAGGCTAGACACAGGCTAAGCACAGGCTAGACACAGGCTAGACACAAGCTAGACACAGGCTAGACACAGGCTAGACACAAGCTAGACACAGGCTAGATACAAGCTAGACACAGGCTAGACACAGGCTAGACACAGGCTAGACACAGGCTAGACACAGGCTAGACACAGCCTAGACTCAGGCTAGGCACAGGTAAGACTCAGGATAGACACAGGCTAGACACAGGCTGGAAAGAGGCTAGACACAGGCTAGGCACAGGTAAGACTCAGGATAGACACAGGCTAGACACAGGCTAGAAAGAGGCTAGACACAGGCTAGGCACAGGCTAGACACAGGCTAGACACAAGCTGGACACAGGCTAGACACAGGCTAGACACAAGCTAGACACAGGCTAGATACAAGCTAGACACAGGCTAGACACAGGCAAGACACAGGCAAGACACAGGCTAGACACAGGATAGACACAGGCTAGACACATGCTAGACACAAGCTAGACACAGGCTAGACACAGGCTAGACACAGGCTAGACACATGCTAGACACAGGCTAGAGACAAGCTAGACACAGGCTAGACACAGGCTAAACACAGGCTAGACACAAGCTAGACACAGGCTAGACACAAGCTAGACACAGGATAGACACAGGCTAGACAAAAGCTAGACACAGGCTGGATACAGGCTAGACACAGGTAAGACACAGGCTAGACACAAGCTATACACAGGCTTGACACAGGATAGACACAGGCAAGACACAGGCTAGACACAAGCTAGACACAAGGTGGACTCAGGCTAGACACAGGTTAGACAAAGGCTAGACACAGGCTAGACACAGGCTAGACACAGGCTAGACACAGGCTAGACACAGGCTAGACACAGGCTAGACACAGGCTAGACACAAGCTAGACACAGGCTAGACACAGGCTAGACACAGGCTAGACACAGGCTTGACACAGGATAGACACAGGCAAGTCACATACTAGACACAGGCAAGACACAGGCTAGACCTAGGCTAGACACAGGCTAGACACAAGCTAGACAGGCTAGACACAGGATAGACACAAGCTTGACGCAGGCTGGATACAGGCTAGACACAGGCAAGACACAGGCTAGACACAAGCTAGACACAGGCTAGACAAATACTAGACACAGGCAAGACACAGGCTAGACACAGGCTAGACACAGGATAGACACAGGATAGACACAGGCAAGTCACATAATAGACACAGGCAAGACACAGGCAAGACACTGGCTAGACACAGGCAAGACACAGGCTAGATACAAGCTAGACACAAGCTAGACACAAGCTAGACACAGGCTAGACACTGGCTAGACACAGGCTAGACACAAGCTAGACACAAGCTAGACACAGGCTTGACACAAGCTAGATACAGGCTGAATACAGGCTAGACACAGGCTAGACAAATACTAGACACAGGCAAGACACAGGCTAGACACAGGCTAGACCTAGGCTAGACACAGGCTAGACACAGGATAGACACAGGCAAGTCACATGCTAGACACAGGCAAGACACAGGCTAGACGTAGGCTAGACACAAGTTAGAAACAGGCTAGACACAGGCTAGGCACAGGCTAGACATAGGCTAGACACAGGCTAGACACAGGCTAGACACAGGCTAGACACAGGCTAGACACAGGCTAGACACAAGCTAGACATAGGCTAGACACAGACTAGACACAGGATAGGCACAGGCTAGACACTGGTAAGACACAGGCTAGACACAAGCTATACACAGGCTTGACACAGGATAGACACAGGCAAGACACAGGCTAGACACAAGCTAGACACAGGCTAGACACAGGCTAGACACAGGCTAGACACAGGCTAGACACAGGCTAGACACAGGCTAGACACAAGCTAGACACAGGCTAGACACAGGCTAGACACAGGCTAGACACAGGCTTGACACAGGATAGACACAGGCAAGTCACATACTAGACACAGGCAAGACACAGGCTAGACCTAGGCTAGACACAGGCTAGACACAAGCTAGACAGGCTAGACACAGGATAGATACAAGCTTGACGCAGGCTGGATACAGGCTAGACACAGGCAAGACACAGGCTAGACACAAGCTAGACACAGGCTAGACAAATACTAGACACAGGCAAGACACAGGCTAGACACAGGCTAGACACAGGATAGACACAGGCAAGTCACATAATAGACACAGGCAAGACACAGGCAAGACACTGGCTAGACACAGGCAAGACACAGGCTAGATACAAGCTAGACACAAGCTAGACACAGGCTAGACACAGGCTAGACACAGGCTAGACACAGGCTTGACACAGGATAGACACAGGCAAGTCACATACTAGACACAGGCAAGACACAGGCTAGACCTAGGCTAGACACAGGCTAGACACAAGCTAGACAGGCTAGACACAGGATAGATACAAGCTTGACGCAGGCTGGATACAGGCTAGACACAGGCAAGACACAGGCTAGACACAAGCTAGACACAGGCTAGACAAATACTAGACACAGGCTAGACACAAGCTAGACAGGCTAGACACAGGATAGATACAAGCTTGACGCAGGCTGGATACAGGCTAGACACAGGCAAGACACAGGCTAGACACAAGCTAGACACAGGCTAGACAAATACTAGACACAGGCAAGACACAGGCTAGACACAGGCTAGACACAGGATAGACACAGGCAAGTCACATAATAGACACAGGCAAGACACAGGCAAGACACTGGCTAGACACAGGCTTGACACAGGATAGACACAGGCAAGTCACATACTAGACACAGGCAAGACACAGGCTAGACCTAGGCTAGACACAGGCTAGACACAAGCTAGACAGGCTAGACACAGGATAGATACAAGCTTGACACAGGCTAGACACAGGCTAGACACAGGCTAGACACAGGCTTGACACAGGATAGACACAGGCAAGTCACATACTAGACACAGGCAAGACACAGGCTAGACCTAGGCTAGACACAGGCTAGACACAGGCTAGACACAGGCTAGACACAGGCTAGACACAGGCTAGACACAAGCTAGACACAGGCTAGACACAGGCTAGACACAGGCTAGACACAGGCTTGACACAGGATAGACACAGGCAAGTCACATACTAGACACAGGCAAGACACAGGCTAGACCTAGGCTAGACACAGGCTAGACACAAGCTAGACAGGCTAGACACAGGATAGATACAAGCTTGACGCAGGCTGGATACAGGCTAGACACAGGCAAGACACAGGCTAGACACAAGCTAGACACAGGCTAGACAAATACTAGACACAGGCAAGACACAGGCTAGACACAGGCTAGACACAGGATAGACACAGGCAAGTCACATAATAGACACAGGCAAGACACAGGCAAGACACTGGCTAGACACAGGCAAGACACAGGCTAGATACAAGCTAGACACAAGCTAGACACAAGCTAGACACAGGCTAGACACTGGCTAGACACAGGCTAGACACAAGCTAGACACAAGCTAGACACAGGCTTGACACAAGCTAGATACAGGCTGAATACAGGCTAGACACAGGCTAGACAAATACTAGACACAGGCAAGACACAGGCTAGACACAGGCTAGACCTAGGCTAGACACAGGCTAGACACAGGATAGACACAGGCAAGTCACATGCTAGACACAGGCAAGACACAGGCTAGACGTAGGCTAGACACAAGTTAGAAACAGGCTAGACACAGGCTAGGCACAGGCTAGACATAGGCTAGACACAGGCTAGACACAGGCTAGACACAGGCTAGACACAGGCTAGACACAGGCTAGACACAAGCTAGACATAGGCTAGACACAGACTAGACACAGGATAGGCACAGGCTAGACACTGGTAAGACACAGGCTAGACACAAGCTATACACAGGCTTGACACAGGATAGACACAGGCAAGACACAGGCTAGACACAAGCTAGACACAAGGTGGACTCAGGCTAGACACAGGCTAGACAAAGGCTAGACACAGGCTAGACACAGGCTAGACACAGGCTAGACACAGGCTAGACACAGGCTAGACACAGGCTAGACACAGGCTAGACACAGGCTAGACACAAGCTAGACACAGGCTAGACACAGGCTAGACACAAGCTAGACACAGGCTAGATACAAGCTAGACACAGGCTAGACACAGGCTAGACACAGGCTAGACACAGGCTAGACACAGCCTAGACTCAGGCTAGGCACAGGTAAGACTCAGGATAGACACAGGCTAGACACAGGCTAGAAAGAGGCTAGACACAGGCTAGGCACAGGCTAGACACAGGCTAGACACTGGCTAGACACAGGCAAGACAGTGGCTAGACACAGGCTAGATACAGGCTAGACACAGGCTAGACACAGGCTAGACACAGGCTAGACACAGGCTAGACACAGGCTAAACACAGGCTAGACACAGGCTAGACACATGCTAGACACAGGCTAGAAAGAGGCTACACACTGGCTAGACACAGGCAAGACACAGGCAAGACACAGGCTAGACACAGGATAGACACAGGCTAGACACATGCCAGACACAAGCTAGACACAGGCTAGACACAGGCTAGACACAGGCTAGACACATGCTAGACACAGGCTAGAGACAAGCTAGACACAGGCTAGACACAGGCTAGACACAGGCTAGACACAAGCTAGACACAGGCTAGACACAAGCTAGACACAGGATAGACACAGACTAGACAAAAGCTAGACACAGGCTGGATACAGGCTAGACACAGGTAAGACACAGGCTAGACACAAGCTATACACAGGCTTGACACAGGATAGAAACAGGCAAGACACAGGCTAGACACAAGCTAGACACAAGGTGGACTCAGGCTAGACACAGGCTAGACAAAGGCTAGACACAGGCTAGACACAGGCTAGACACAGGCTAGACACAGGCTAGACACAGGCTAGACACAGGCTAGACACAGGCTAGACACAGGCTAGACACAGGCTAGACACAGGCTAGACACAGGCTAGACACAGGCTAGACACAGGCTAGACACAGGCTAGACACAGGATAGACACAGGCAAGACACATACTAGACACAGGCAAGACACAGGCAAGACACTGGCTAGACACAGGCAAGACACAGGCAAGACAGAGGCTAGACACAGGATAGACTCAGGCTAGACACAGGCTAGACACAAGCTAGACACAGCCTAGACACAGGCAAGACACAGGCAAGACACAGGCTAGACACAGGATAGACACAGGCTAGACACAGGCTAGACACAAGCTAGACACAGGCTAGACACAAGCTAGACACAGGCTAGACACAGGTTAGACACAAGCTAGACGCAGGCTGGATACAGGCTAGACACAGGCAAGACACAGGCTAGACACAAGCTAGACACAGGCTAGACACAGTATAGACACAGGCAAGACACAGGCTAGACACAGGCTAGACCTAAGCTAGACACAGGCTAGACACAGGATAGACACAGGCAAGTCACATACTAGACACAGGGAAGACACAGGCAAGACACTGGCTGGACACAGGCAAGTCACAAGCTAGACACAGGATAGACACAGGCTAGACACAGGCTAGACACAGGCTAGAGACAAGCTAGACACAGGCTAGAAACAGGCTAAACACAGGCTAGACACAAGCTAGACACAGGCTAGACACAGGCTAGACACAAGCTAGACACAGGCTGGATACAGGCTAGACACAGGTAAGACACAGGCCAGACAAAAGCTATACACAGGCAAGACAAATACTAGACACAGGAAAGACACAGGCTAGACACAGGCTAGAGACTAGACACAGGCTAGACACAGGATAGACACAGGCAAGTCACATACTAGACACAGGCAAGACACAGGCAAGACACTGGCTAGACACAGGCAAGACACAGGCAAGACAGACTAGACACAGGATAGATACAGGCTAGACACAGGCAAGACACTGGCTAGACACAGGCTAGACACAGGCTAGACACAGGCTAGACACAGGCTAGACACATGCTAGACACATGCTAGACACAGGCTAGACACAAGCTAGACACAGGCTAGACACAGGCTGGATACAGGCTAGAGACAGGAAAGACACAGGCTAGACACAAACTAGATACAGGCTAGACAAATACTTGACACAGGCTAGAGACTAGACAAAACCACACAGGCTAGACACAGGATAGACACAGGCAAGTCACATACTAGACACAGGCAAGACACAGGCAAGACAGACTAGAGACAGGATAGATACAGGCTAGACACAGGCAAGACACTGGCTAGACACAGGCTAGACACAGGCTAGACACAGGCTAGACACATGCTAGACACATGCTAGACACAGGCTAGACACAAGCTAGACACAGGCTAGACACAGGCTAGACCTAGGCTAGACACAGGCTAGACACAGGGTAGTCACAGGCAAGTCACATGCTAGACACAGGCAAGACACAGGGTAGACCTAGGCTAGACACAAGCTAGACACAGGCTAGAAAAGGCTAGACACAGGCTAGGCACAGGCTAGACACAGGCTAGACACTGGCTAGACACAGGCTAAAAACAGGCTAAACACAGGCTAGACACAGGCTAGACACAGGCTAGACACAAGCTAGACATAGGCTAGACACAGGATAGGCACAGGCAAGACACATACTAGACACAGGCTAGAAAGAGGCTAGACACAGGCTAGGCACAGGCTAGACACAGGATAGACACAGGATAGACACAGGATAGACACAGGCAAGTCACAGGCTAGACACAAGCTAGACACAGGCTAGACACAGGCAAGACACAAGCTAGGCACAGGCTGGATACAGGCTAGACACAGGTAAGACACTGGCTAGACACAGGCTAAAAACAGGCTAAACACAGGCTAGACACAGGCTAGACACAGGCTAGACACAAGCTAGACATAGGCTAGACACAGGATAGGCACAGGCAAGACACATACTAGACACAGGCTAGAAAGAGGCTAGACACAGGCTAGGCACAGGCTAGACACAGGCTAGACACAGGCTAGACACAGGCTAGTCACAGGCTAGACACAAGCTAGACACAGGCTAGATACAAGCTAGACACAGGCTAGACACAGGCAAGACACAGGCAAGACACAGGCTAGACACAGGATAGACACAGGCTAGACACATGCTAGACACAAGCTAGACACAGGCTAGACACAGGCTAGACACAGGCTAGACACATGCTAGACACAGGCTAGAGACAAGCTAGACACAGGCTAGACACAGGCTAAACACAGGCTAGACACAAGCTAGACACAGGCTAGACACAAGCTAGACACAGGATAGACACAGGCTAGACAAAAGCTAGACACAGGCTGGATACAGGCTAGACACAGGTAAGACACAGGCTAGACACAAGCTATACACAGGCTTGACACAGGATAGACACAGGCAAGACACAGGCTAGACACAAGCTAGACACAAGGTGGACTCAGGCTAGACACAGGCTAGACAAAGGCTAGACACAGGCTAGACACAGGCTAGACACAGGCTAGACACAGGCTAGACACAGGCTAGACACAGGCTAGACACAGGCTAGACACAGGCTAGACACAGGCTAGACACAGGCTAGACACAGGCTAGACACAGGCTAGACACAGGCTAGACACAGGCTTGACACAGGATAGACACAGGCAAGTCACATACTAGACACAGGCAAGACACAGGCTAGACCTAGGCTAGACACAGGCTAGACACAAGCTAGACAGGCTAGACACAGGATAGACACAAGCTTGACGCAGGCTGGATACAGGCTAGACACAGGCAAGACACAGGCTAGACACAGGCTAGACACAGGCTAGACACAGGCTAGACACAGGCTAGACACAAGCTAGACACAGGCTAGACACAGGCTAGACACAAGCTAGACACAGGCTAGATACAAGCTAGACACAGGCTAGACACAGGCTAGACACAGGCTAGACACAGGCTAGACACAGGCTAGACACAGCCTAGACTCAGGCTAGGCACAGGTAAGACTCAGGATAGACACAGGCTAGACACAGGCTAGAAAAGAGGCTAGACACAGGCTAGGCACAGGCTAGACACAGGCTAGACACAAGCTAGACACAGGCTAGACACAGGCTAGACACAAGCTAGACACAGGCTAGATACAAGCTAGACACAGGCTAGACACAGGCTAGACACAGGCTAGACACAGGCTAGACACAGCCTAGACTCAGGCTAGGCACAGGTAAGACTCAGGATAGACACAGGCTAGACACATGCTGGAAAGAGGCTAGACACAGGCTAGGCACAGGTAAGACTCAGGATAGACACAGGCTAGACACAGGCTAGAAAGAGGCTAGACACAGGCTAGGCACAGGCTAGACACAGGCTAGACACAAGCTAGACACAGGCTAGACACAGGCTAGACACAAGCTAGACACAGGCTAGATACAAGCTAGACACAGGCTAGACACAGGCAAGACACAGGCAAGACACAGGCTAGACACAGGATAGACACAGGCTAGACACATGCTAGACACAAGCTAGACACAGGCTAGACACAGGCTAGACACAGGCTAGACACATGCTAGACACAGGCTAGAGACAAGCTAGACACAGGCTAGACACAGGCTAAACACAGGCTAGACACAAGCTAGACACAGGCTAGACACAAGCTAGACACAGGATAGACACAGGCTAGACAAAAGCTAGACACAGGCTGGATACAGGCTAGACACAGGTAAGACACAGGCTAGACACAAGCTATACACAGGCTTGACACAGGATAGACACAGGCAAGACACAGGCTAGACACAAGCTAGACACAAGGTGGACTCAGGCTAGACACAGGCTAGACAAAGGCTAGACACAGGCTAGACACAGGCTAGACACAGGCTAGACACAGGCTAGACACAGGCTAGACACAGGCTAGACACAGGCTAGACACAGGCTAGACACAGGCTAGACACAGGCTAGACACAGGCTAGACACAGGCTAGACACAGGCTTGACACAGGATAGACACAGGCAAGTCACATACTAGACACAGGCAAGACACAGGCTAGACCTAGGCTAGACACAGGCTAGACACAAGCTAGACAGGCTAGACACAGGATAGACACAAGCTTGACGCAGGCTGGATACAGGCTAGACACAGGCAAGACACAGGCTAGACACAAGCTAGACACAGGCTAGACAAATACTAGACACAGGCAAGACACAGGCTAGACACAGGCTAGACACAGGATAGACACAGGCAAGTCACATAATAGACACAGGCAAGACACAGGCAAGACACTGGCTAGACACAGGCAAGACACAGGCTAGATACAAGCTAGACACAAGCTAAACACAAGCTTGACACAGGCTAGACACTGGCTAGACACAGGCTAGACACAAGCTAGACACAAGCTAGACACAGGCTTGACACAAGCTAGATACAGGCTGAATACAGGCTAGACACAGGCTAGACAAATACTAGACACAGGCAAGACACAGGCTAGACACAGGCTAGACCTAGGCTAGACACAGGCTAGACACAGGATAGACACAGGGACACAGGCAAGACACAGGCTAGACGTAGGCTAGACACAAGTTAGAAACAGGCTAGACACAGGCTAGGCACAGGCTAGACATAGGCTAGACACAGGCTAGACACAGGCTAGACACAGGCTAGACACAGGCTAGACACAGGCTAGACACAAGCTAGACATAGGCTAGACACAGACTAGACACAGGATAGGCACAGGCTAGACACTGGTAAGACACAGGCTAGACACAAGCTATACACAGGCTTGACACAGGATAGAAACAGGCAAGACACAGGCTAGACACAAGCTAGACACAAGGTGGACTCAGGCTAGACACAGGCTAGACAAAGGCTAGACACAGGCTAGACACAGGCTAGTAACACAGGCTAGACACAGGCTAGACACAGGCTAGACACAGGCTAGACACAAGCTAGACACAGGCTAGACACAGGCTAGACACAAGCTAGACACAGGCTAGATACAAGCTAGACACAGGCTAGACACAGGCTAGACACAGGCTAGACACAGGCTAGACACAGCCTAGACTCAGGCTAGGCACAGGTAAGACTCAGGATAGACACAGGCTAGACACAGGCTAGAAAGAGGCTAGACACAGGCTAGGCACAGGCTAGACACAGGCTAGACACTGGCTAGACACAGGCAAGACAGTGGCTAGACACAGGCTAGATACAGGCTAGACACAGGCTAGACACAGGCTAGACACAAGCTAGACACAGGCTAGACACAGGCTAAACACAGGCTAGACACAGGCTAGACACATGCTAGACACAGGCTAGAAAGAGGCTACACACTGGCTAGACACAGGCAAGACACAGGCAAGACACAGGCTAGACACAGGATAGACACAGGCTAGACACATGCCAGACACAAGCTAGACACAGGCTAGACACAGGCTAGACACAGGCTAGACACATGCTAGACACAGGCTAGAGACAAGCTAGACACAGGCTAGACACAGGCTAGACACAGGCTAGACACAAGCTAGACACAGGCTAGACACAAGCTAGACACAGGATAGACACAGACTAGACAAAAGCTAGACACAGGCTGGATACAGGCTAGACACAGGTAAGACACAGGCTAGACACAAGCTATACACAGGCTTGACACAGGATAGACACAGGCAAGACACAGGCTAGACACAAGCTAGACACAAGGTGGACTCAGGCTAGACACAGGCTAGACACAGGCTAGACACAGGCTAGACACAGGCTAGACACAGGCTAGACACAGGCTAGACACAGGCTAGACACAGGCTAGACACAGGCTAGACACAGGCTAGACACAGGCTAGACACAGGCTTGACACAGGATAAGACACAGGCAAGTCACATACTAGACACAGGCAAGACACAGGCTAGACCTAGGCTAGACACAGGCTAGACACAAGCTAGACAGGCTAGACACAGGATAGACACAAGCTTGACGCAGGCTGGATACAGGCTAGACACAGGCAAGACACAGGCTAGACACAAGCTAGACACAGGCTAGATAAATACTAGACACAGGCAAGACACAGGCTAGACACAGGCTAGACACAGGATAGACACAGGCAAGTCACATAATAGACACAGCCAAGACACAGGCAAGACACTGGCTAGACACAGGCAAGACACAGGCTAGATACAAGCTAGACACAAGCTAGACACAAGCTTGACACAGGCTAGACACTGGCTAGACACAGGCTAGACACAAGCTAGACACAAGCTAGACACAGGCTTGACACAAGCTAGATACAGGCTGAATACAGGCTAGACACAGGCTAGACAAATACTAGACACAGGCAAGACACAGGCTAGACACAGGCTAGACCTAGGCTAGACACAGGCTAGACACAGGATAGACACAGGCAAGACACAGGCTAGACGTAGGCTAGACACAAGTTAGAAACAGGCTAGACACAGGCTAGGCACAGGCTAGACATAGGCTAGACACAGGCTAGACACAGGCTAGACACAGGCTAGACACAGGCTAGACACAGGCTAGACACAAGCTAGACATAGGCTAGACACAGACTAGACACAGGATAGGCACAGGCTAGACACTGGTAAGACACAGGCTAGACACAAGCTATACACAGGCTTGACACAGGATAGACACAGGCAAGACACAGGCTAGACACAAGCTAGACACAAGGTGGACTCAGGCTAGACACAGGCTAGACAAAGGCTAGACACAGGCTAGACACAGGCTAGACACAGGCTAGACACAGGCTAGACAAAGGCTAGACACAGGCTAGACACAGGCTAGACACAAGCTAGACACAGGCTAGACACAGGCTAGACACAAGCTAGACACAGGCTAGATACAAGCAAGACACAGGCTAGACACAGGCTAGACACAGGCTAGACACAGCCTAGACTCAGGCTAGGCACAGGTAAGACTCAGGATAGACACAGGCTAGACACAGGCTAGAAAGAGGCTAGACACAGGCTAGGCACAGGCTAGACACAGGCTAGACACTGGCTAGACACAGGCAAGACAGTGGCTAGACACAGGCTAGATACAGGCCTAGACACAGGCTAGACACAGGCTAGACACAAGCTAGACACAGGCTAGACACAGGCTAAACACAGGCTAGACACAGGCTAGACACATGCTAGACACAGGCTAGAAAGAGGCTACACACTGGCTAGACACAGGCAAGACACAGGCAAGACACAGGCTAGACACAGGATAGACACAGGCTAGACACATGCCAGACACAAGCTAGACACAGGCTAGACACAGGCTAGACACAGGCTAGACACATGCTAGACACAGGCTAGAGACAAGCTAGACACAGGCTAGACACAGGCTAGACACAGGCTAGACACAAGCTAGACACAGGCTAGACACAAGCTAGACACAGGATAGACACAGACTAGACAAAAGCTAGACACAGGCTGGATACAGGCTAGACACAGGTAAGACACAGGCTAGACACAAGCTATACACAGGCTTGACACAGGATAGAAACAGGCAAGACACAGGCTAGACACAAGCTAGACACAAGGTGGACTCAGGCCAGACACAGGCTAGACAAAGGCTTGACACAGGCTAGACACAGGCTAGACACAGGCTAGACACAGGCTAGACACAGGCTAGACACAGGCTAGACACAGGCTAGACACAGGCTAGACACAGGCTAGACACAGGCTAGACACAGGCTAGACACAGGCTAGACACAGGCTAGACACAGGCTAGACACAGGCTAGACACAGGCTTGACACAGGATAGACACAGGCAAGACACATACTAGACACAGGCAAGACACAGGCAAGACACTGGCTAGACACAGGCAAGACACAGGCAAGACAGAGGCTAGACACAGGATAGACTCAGGCTAGACACAGGCTAGACACAAGCTAGACACAGCCTAGACACAGGCAAGACACAGGCAAGACACAGGCTAGACACAGGATAGACACAGGCTAGACACAGGCTAGACACAAGGCTAGACACAGGCTAGACACAAGCTAGACACAGGCTAGACACAGGTTAGACACAAGCTAGACGCAGGCTGGATACAGGCTAGACACAGGCAAGACACAGGCTAGACACAAGCTAGACACAGGCTAGACACAGTATAGACACAGGCAAGACACAGGCTAGACACAGGCTAGACACAGGCTAGACCTAAGCTAGACACAGGCTAGACACAGGATAGACACAGGCAAGTCACATACTAGACACAGGGAAGACACAGGCAAGACACTGGCTGGACACAGGCAAGTCACAAGCTAGACACAGGATAGACACAGGCTAGACACAGGCTAGACACAGGCTAGAGACAAGCTAGACACAGGCTAGAAACAGGCTAAACACAGGCTAGACACAAGCTAGACACAGGCTAGACACAGGCTAGACACAAGCTAGACACAGGCTGGATACAGGCTAGACACAGGTAAGACACAGGCCAGACAAAAGCTATACACAGGCAAGACAAATACTAGACACAGGAAAGACACAGGCTAGACACAGGCTAGAGACTAGACACAGGCTAGACACAGGATAGACACAGGCAAGTCACATACTAGACACAGGCAAGACACAGGCAAGACACTGGCTAGACACAGGCAAGACACAGGCAAGACAGACTAGACACAGGATAGATACAGGCTAGACACAGGCAAGACACTGGCTAGACACAGGCTAGACACAGGCTAGACACAGGCTAGACACAGGCTAGACACATGCTAGACACATGCTAGACACAGGCTAGGCACAAGCTAGACACAGGCTAGACACAGGCTGGATACAGGCTAGAGACAGGAAAGACACAGGCTAGACACAAACTAGACACAGGCTAGACAAATACTTGACACAGGCTAGAGACTAGACACAGGCTAGACAAATACTTGACACAGGCTAGAGACTAGACACAGGCTAGACACAGGATAGACACAGGCAAGTCACATACTAGACACAGGCAAGACACAGGCAAGACAGACTAGAGACAGGATAGATACAGGCTAGACACAGGCAAGACACTGGCTAGACACAGGCTAGACACAGGCTAGACACAGGCTAGACACATGCTAGACACATGCTAGACACAGGCTAGACACAAGCTAGACACAGGCTAGACACAGGCTAGACCTAGGCTAGACACAGGCTAGACACAGGGTAGTCATAGGCAAGTCACATGCTAGACACAGGCAAGACACAGGGTAGACCTAGGCTAGACACAAGCTAGACACAGGCTAGAAAAGGCTAGACACAGGCTAGGCACAGGCTAGACACAGGCTAGACACTGGCTAGACACAGGCTAAAAACAGGCTAAACACAGGCTAGACACAGGCTAGACACAAGCTAGACATAGGCTAGACACAGGATAGGCACAGGCAAGACACATACTAGACACAGGCTAGAAAGAGGCTAGACACAGGCTAGGCACAGGCTAGACACAGGATAGACACAGGCTAGACACAGGATAGACACAGGCAAGTCACAGGCTAGACACAAGCTAGACACAGGCTAGACACAGGCTAGACACAAGCTAGGCACAGGCTGGATACAGGCTAGACACAGGTAAGACACTGGCTAGACACAGGCTAAAAACAGGCTAAACACAGGCTAGACACAGGCTAGACACAGGCTAGACACAAGCTAGACATAGGCTAGACACAGGATAGGCACAGGCAAGACACATACTAGACACAGGCTAGAAAGAGGCTAGACACAGGCTAGGCACAGGCTAGACACAGGCTAGACACAGGCTAGACACAGGCTAGACACAGGCTAGACACAAGCTAGACACAGGCTAGATACAAGCTAGACACAGGCTAGACACAGGCAAGACACAGGCAAGACACAGGCTAGACACAGGATAGACAGACACTAGACACATGCTAGACACAAGCTAGACACAGGCTAGACACAGGCTAGACACAGGCTAGACACATGCTAGACACAGGCTAGAGACAAGCTAGACACAGGCTAGACACAGGCTAAACACAGGCTAGACACAAGCTAGACACAGGCTAGACACAAGCTAGACACAGGATAGACACAGGCTAGACAAAGGCTAGACACAGGCTGGATACAGGCTAGACACAGGTAAGACACAGGCTAGACACAAGCTATACACAGGCTTGACACAGGATAGACACAGGCAAGACACAGGCTAGACACAAGCTAGACACAAGGTGGACTCAGGCTAGACACAGGCTAGACAAAGGCTAGACACAGGCTAGACACAGGCTAGACACAGGCTAGACACAGGCTAGACACAGGCTAGACACAGGCTAGACACAGGCTAGACACAGGCTAGGCACAGGCTAGACACAGGCTAGACACAGGCTAGACACAGGCTAGACACAGGCTTGACACAGGATAGACACAGGCAAGTCACATACTAGACACAGGCAAGACACAGGCTAGACCTAGGCTAGACACAGGCTAGACACAAGCTAGACAGGCTAGACACAGGATAGACACAAGCTTGACGCAGGCTGGATACAGGCTAGACACAGGCAAGACACAGGCTAGACACAAGCTAGACACAGGCTAGACAAATACTAGACACAGGCAAGACACAGGCTAGACACAGGCTAGACACAGGATAGACACAGGCAAGACACATACTAGACACAGGCAAGACACAGGCAAGACACTGGCTAGACACAGGCAAGACACAGGCTAGATACAAGCTAGACACAAGCTAGACACAAGCTAGACACAGGCTAGACACTGGCTAGACACAGGCTAGACACAAGCTAGACACAAGCTAGACACAGGCTTGACACAAGCTAGATACAGGCTGAATACAGGCTAGACACAGGCTAGACAAATACTAGACACAGGCAAGACACAGGCTAGACACAGGCTAGACCTAGGCTAGACACAGGCTAGACACAGGATAGACACAGGCAAGTCACATGCTAGACACAGGCAAGACACAGGCTAGACGTAGGCTAGACACAAGTTAGAAACAGGCTAGACACAGGCTAGACACAGGCTAGACACAGGCTAGACACAGGCTAGACACAGGCTAGACACAGGCTAGACACAGGCAGGCTAGACACAGGCTAGACACAAGCTAGACACAGGCTAGACACAGACTAGACACAGGATAGACACAGGCTAGACACTGGCTAAGACACAGGCTAGACACAAGCTATACACAGGCTTGACACAGGATAGACACAGGCAAGACACAGGCTAGACACAAGCTAGACACAAGGTGGACTCAGGCTAGACACAGGCTAGACACAGGCTAGACACAGGCTAGACACAGGCTAGACACAGGCTAGACACAGGCTAGACACAGGCTAGACACAGGCTAGACACAGGCTAGACACAAGCTAGACACAGGCTAGACACTAGACACAAGCTAGACACAGGCTAGATACAGGCTAGACACAGGCTAGACACAGGCTAGACACAGGCTAGACACAGGCTAGACACAGGCCTAGACTCAGGCTAGACACAGGCTAGAGACTCAGGATAGACACAGGCTAGACACAGGCTAGAACAGGCTAGACACAGGCTAGGCACAGGCTAGACACAGGCTAGACACTGGCTAGACACAGGCAAGACAGTGGCTAGACACAGGCTAGATACAGGCTAGACACAGGCTAGACACAGGCTAGACACAAGCTAGACACAGGCTAGACACAGGCTAAACACAGGCTAGACACAGGCTAGACACATGCTAGACACAGGCTAGAAAGAGGCTACACACTGGCTAGACACAGGCAAGACACAGGCAAGACACAGGCTAGACACAGGATAGACACAGGCTAGACACATGCCAGACACAGGCTAGACACAGGCTAGACACAGGCTAGACACAGGCTAGACACAGGCTAGAGCTAGACACAGGCTAGACACAGGCTAGACACAGGCTAGACACAGGCTAGACACAGACACAGGCAAGACAGACTAGACACAGGCTAGACACAAGGCTAGACACAGGCTAGACACAGGACTGACACAAGCTAGACACAGGCTAGACACAGGCTAGACACAGGTAAGACACAGGCTAGACACAAGCTAGACACAGGCTTGACACAGGATAGACACAGGCAAGACACAGGCTAGACACAGGCTAGACACAAGGTGGACTCAGGCTAGACACAGGCTAGACAAAGGCTAGACACAGGCTAGACACAGGCTAGACACAGGCTAGACACAGGCTAAAAACAGGCTAAACACAGGCTAGACACAGGCTAGACACAGGCTAGACACAGGCTAGACACAGGCTAGACACAGGATAGACACAGGCAAGACACATACTAGACACAGGCTAGAAAGAGGCTAGACACAGGCTAGACACAGGCTAGACACAGGCTAGACACAGGCTAGACACAGGCTAGACACAGGCTAGACACAGGCTAGACACAAGCTAGACACAGGCTAGACACAGGCTAGACACAAGCTAGGCACAGGCTGGACACAGGCTAGACACAGGCTAAGACTCTGGCTAGACACAGGCTAAACACAGGCTAAACACAGGCTAGACACAGGCTAGACACAGGCTAGAGACAAGCTAGACATAGGCTAGACACAGGATAGGCACAGGCAAGACACATACTAGACACAGGCTAGAAAGAGGCTAGACACAGGCTAGACACAGGCTAGACACAGGCTAGACACAGGCTAGACACAGGCTAGACACAGGCTAGACACAGGCTAGACACAGGCTAGACACAGGCTAGACACAGGCTAGACACAGGCTAGACACAGGATAGGCACAGGCAAGACACATACTAGACACAGGCTAGACACAGGCTAGACACAGGCTAGACACAGGCTAGACACAGGCTAGACTCAGGATAGACACAGGCTAGACACAGGCTAGACACAGGCTAGACACAGGCTAGACACAGGCTAGATACAAGCTAGACACAGGCTAGACACAGGCTAGATACAGGGTAGACCTAGGCTAGACACAAGCTAGACACAGGCTAAAAAATGCTAGACACAGGCTAGGCACAGGCTAGACACAGGCTAGACACAGGCTAGACACTGGCTAGACACAGGCTAAATACAGGCTAAACACAGGCTAGACACAGGCTAGACACAGGCTAGACACAAGCTAGACACAGGCTAGACACAGGATAGGCACAGGCTAGACACAGGCTAGACACAGGCTAGACACAAGCTAGACACAGGCTAGATACAGGCTAGACACAAGCTAGACGCAGGCTGGACACAGGCTAGACACAGGCAAGACACAGGCTAGACACAGGCTAGACACAGGCTAGACACAGGCTAGACACAGGATAGGCACAGGCAAGACACATACTAGACACAGGCTAGACACAGGCTAGACACAGGCTAGGCACAGGCTTGACACAGGCTAGACACAAGCTAGACACAGGCTAGACACAGGCTAGATACAAGCTAGACACAGGCTAGACACAGGCTAGACACAGGCTAGACACAGGCTAGACACAGGCTAGACACAGGCTAGACACAGGCTAGACACAGGCTAGACACAGGCTAGACACAGGCTAGACACAGGCTAGACACAGGCTACACACAGGCTAGACACAGCCTAGACTCAGGCTAGGCACAGGCAAGACTCAGGATAGACACAGGCTAGGCACAGGCTAGACACAGGCTAGACAGAGGATTGACACAGGCTAGACACAGGCTAGACACAGCTCAGACTCAGGCTAAGTACAGGTTAGACTTAGGATAGACACAGGCTAGACACACGCTAGACACAGGCTAGACACAAGCTAGACACAGGCTAGACACAGGCTAGACCGAGGCGAGACACAGGCTAGACACAGGCTAGACACAAGCTAGACACAGGCTAGACACAGGCTAGACACAGGCTAGACACAGGCTAGACACAGGCTAGACACAGGCTAGACACAGGCTAGACATAGGCTAGACACAGGCTAGACACAGGCTAGAAAGACGCTAGACGCAGGCTAGGCACAGGCAAGACACAGGCTAGACACAGGCTAGACACAGGCTAGACACAGGCTAGACACAGGCTAGACATAGGCTAGACACAGGCTAGACACAGGATAGGCACAAGCAAGCCACATACTAGACACAGGCTAGACACAGGCTAGAAAGAGGCTAGACACAGGCTAGGCACAGGCTAGACACAGGCTAGACACAAGCTAGACACAGGCTAGACACAGGCTAGACACAAGCTAGACACAGGCTAAATACAAGCTAGACACAGGCTAGACACAGGCTAGACACAGGCTAGACACAGCCTAGACACACCCTACACTCAGGCTAGGCACAGGCAAGACTCAGGATAGACACAGGCAAGACTCAGTATAGACACAGGCTAGACACAGGTTAGAAAGAGGCTAGACACAGGCTAGGCACAGGCTAGACACAGGCTAGACACAGGCTAGACACAGGCTAGACACTGGCTAGAAACAGGCAAGACACAGGCAAGACAGTGGCTAGACACAGGCTAGACACAGGCTAGACACAGGCTAGACACAGGCTAGACACAGGCTAGACACAAGCTAGACACAGGCTAGACACAGGCTAGACACAGGCTAGACACAGGCTAGAAAGAGGCTACACACAGGCTGGAAAGAGGCTACACACAAGCTAGACACAGGCTAGACACAGGCTAGACACAGGCTAGACACAGGCTAGGCACAGGCTAGACACAGGCTAGACACAAGCTAGACACAGGCTAGACACAGGCTAGACACAGGCTAGACACAGGCTAGACACAGGCTAGACACAAGCTAGACACAGGCAAGACTCAGGATAGACACAGGCTAGACACAGGCTAGAAAGAGGCTAGACACAGGCTAGGCACAGGCTAGACACAGGCTAGACACAGGCTAGACACTGGCTAGAAACAGGCAAGACACAGGCAAGACAGTGGCTAGACACAGGCTAGACACAGGCTAGACACAGGCTAGACACAGGCTAGACACAGGCTAGACACAGGCTAGACACAAGCTAGACACAGGCTAGACACAGGCTAGACACAGGCTAGAAAGAGGCTACACACAGGCTAGAAAGAGGCTACACACAGGCTAGACACAGGCTAGACACAAGGTGGACTCTGGCTAGACTCAGGCTAGACACAGGCTAGACACAGGCTAGACACAGGCTAAACACAGGCTAGACACAGGCTAGACACAGGCTAGGCACAGGCTAGACACAGGCTAGACACAAGCTAGACACAGGCTAGACACAGGCTAGACACAAGCTAGACACAGGCTAGACACAGGCTAGACACAGGCTAGACACAGGCTAGACACAAGCTAGACACAGGCTAGACACAGGCTAGACACAGGCTAGACACAGGCTAGACACAGGCTAGGCACAGGCTAGACACAGGCTAGACACAAGCTAGACACAGGCAAGACTCAGGATAGACACAGGCTAGACACAGGCTAGAAAGAGGCTAGACACAGGCTAGGCACAGGCTAGACACAGGCTAGACACAGGCTAGACACTGGCTAGAAACAGGCAAGACACAGGCAAGACAGTGGCTAGACACAGGATAGACACAGGCTAGACACAGGCTAGACACAGGCTAGACACAGGCTAGACACAGGCTAGACACAAGCTAGACACAGGCTAGACACAGGCTAGACACAGGCTAGAAAGAGGCTACACACAGGCTAGAAAGAGGCTACACACAGGCTAGACACAGGCTAGACACAAGGTGGACTCTGGCTAGACTCAGGCTAGACACAGGCTAGACACAGGCTAGACACAGGCTAAACACAGGCTAGACACAGGCTAGACACAGGCTAGACACAGGCTAGGCACAGGCTAGACACAGGCTAGACACAAGCTAGACACAGGCTAGACACAGGCTAGACACAAGCTAGACACAGGCTAGACACAAGCTAGACACAGGCTAGACACAGGCTAGACACAAGCTAGACACAGGCTAGACACAGGCTAGACACAGGCTAGACACAGGCTAGACACAGGCTAGAAAGAGGCTACACACAGGCTAGAAAGAGGCTTCACACAGGCTAGACACAGGCTAGACACAAGGTGGACTCAGGCTAGACTCAGGCTAGACACAGGCTAGACACAGGCTAGACACAGGCTAGACACAGGCTAGACACAGGCTAGACACAAGCTAGACACAGGCTAGACACAGGCTAGACACAGGCTAGACACAGGCTAGAAAGAGGCTACACACAGGCTAGAAAGAGGCTACACACAGGCTAGACACAGGCTAGACACAAGGTGGACTCAGGCTAGACTCAGGCTAGACTCAGGCTAGACACAGGCTAGACACAGGCTAGACACAGGCTAAACACAGGCTAGACACAGGCTAGACACAGGCTAGACACAGGCTAGACACAGGCTAGACACAGGCTAGACACAGGCTAGACACAGGCTAGACACAGGCTAGACACAGGCTAGACACAGGCTAGACACAGGCTAGACACAGGCTAGACACAGGATAGACAAAGGCAAGACACATACTTGACACAGGCAAGACACAGGCAAGACACAGGCAAGACACTGGCTAGACACAGGCAAGACACAGGCAAGACACAGGCTAGACACAGGATAGACACAGGCTAGACACAGGCTAGAATGACGCTAGACGCAGGCTAGGCACAGGCTAGACACAGGCTAGACACAGGCTAGACACAGGCTAGACACAGGCTAGACATAGGCTAGACACAGGCAACACACAGGATAGGCACAGGCAAGCCACATAATAGACACAGGCTAGACACAGGCTAGAAAGAGGCTAGACACAGGCTAGGCACAGGCTAGACACAGGCTAGACACAAGCTAGACACAGGCTAGACACAGGCTAGACACAAGCTAGACACAGGCTAGATACAAGCTAGACACAGGCTAGACACAGGCTAGACACAGCCTAGACACAGCCTAGACTCAGGCTAGGCACAGGCAAGACTCAGGATAGACACAGGCAAGACTCAGGATAGACACAGGCTAGACACAGGTTAGAAAGAGGCTAGACACAGGCTAGGCACAGGCTAGACACAGGCTAGACACAGGCTAGACATTGGCTAGAAACAGGCAAGACACAGGCAAGACAGTGGCTAGACACAGGCTAGACACAGGCTAGACACAGGCTAGACACAGGCTAGACACAGGCTAGACACAAGCTAGACACAGGCTAGACACAGGCTAGACACAGGCTAGACACAGGCTAGACACAGGCTAGAAAGAGGCTACACACAGGCTGGAAAGAGGCTACACACAGGCTAGACACAGGCTAGACACAAGGTGGACTCAGGCTAGACACAGGATAGACAAAGGCAAGACAAATACTAGACACAGGCAAGACACAGGCAAGACACTGGCTAGACACAGGCAAGACACAGGCAAGACACAGGCTAGACACAAGCTAGACACGGGCTAGACACAGGCTAGACATAGGCTAGACACAGGCTAGACACAAGCTAGACACAGGATAGACACAGGCTAGACACAAGCTAGACGCAGGCTGGATACAGGCTAGACACAGGCAAGACACAAGCTAGACATAGGCTAGACACAGGCTAGACACAGTATAGACACAGGCAAAACACAGGCTAGACACAGGCTAGACACAAGCTAGACACAGGCTAGACACAGGATAGACACAGGCAAGTCACATACTAGACACAGGGCAGACACAGGCAAGACACTGGCTGGACACAGGCAAGACACAAGCTGGACACAGGATAGACACAGGCTAGACACAGGCTAGACACAGGCTAGACACAGGCTAGACACAGGCTAGACACAGGCTAGAGACAAGCTAGACACAGGCTAGACACAGGCTAGACACAGGCTAGACACAGGCTAGACACAGGCTAGACACAAGCTAGACACAGGCTAGACACAGGCTAGACACAGGCTAGACACAGGCTAGAAAGAGGCTACACACAGGCTGGAAAGAGGCTACACACAGGCTAGACACAGGCTAGACACAAGGTGGACTCAGGCTAGACACAGGATAGACAAAGGCAAGACAAATACTAGACACAGGCAAGACACAGGCAAGACACAGGATAGACACAGGCTAGACACAGGCTAGACACAGGCTAGACACAGGCTAGACACAGGCTAGACACAGGCTAGAGACAAGCTAGACACAGGCTAGACACAGGCTAGACACAGGCTAGACACAGGCTAGACACAAGCTAGACACAGGCTAGACACAGGCTAGACACAAGCTAGACACAGGCTGGATACAGGCTAGACAGAGGCTAGACACAAGCTAGACACAGGCTAGACACAGGCTAGACACAGAATAGGCACAGGCAAGACACATACTAGACACAGGCTAGACACAGGCTAGAAAGAGGCCAGACACAGGCTAGGCACAGGCTAGACACAGGCTAGACACAGGCTAGACAGAGGCTAGACACAAGCTAGACACAGGCTAGACACAGGCTAGACACAGGCAAGACACAAGCTAGACACAGGCTGGATACAGGCTAGACAGAGGCTAGACACAAAATAGACACAGGCTAGATACAGAATAGGCACAGGCAAGACACATACTAGACACAGGCTAGACACAGGCTAGAAAGAGGCCAGACACAGGCCACACTCAGGCTAGACACAGTATTGACACATGCAAGTCACAGGCTAAACACAGGATAGACACAGGCTAGACACAGGCTAGACACAAGCTAGACACAGGCTAGACACAGGCTAGACACAAGCTAGACACAGGCTAGACACAGGCTAGACACAGGCTAGACACAAGCTAGACACAGTGTGGATACAGGCTAGACTCAGGCAAGATACAGGCTAGACACAAGCTAGACACAGGCTAGACACAGGCTAGACACAGTATAGACACTGGCAACTCACATACTAGACACAGGCAAGACACAGGCAAGACACAAGCTCGACACAGTGTGGATACAGGCTAGACACAAGCTAGACACAGGCTAGACACAGGCTAGACACAGGCTAGACACAAGCTAGACACAGGCTAGACACAGGCTAGACACAGGCTAGACACAGGCTAGAAAGAGGCTACACACAGGCTGGAAAGAGGCTACACACAGGCTAGACACAGGCTAGACACAAGGTGGACTCAGGCTAGACACAGGATAGACAAAGGCAAGACACATACTAGATACAGGCAAGACACAGGCTAGACACAAGCTAGACACGGGCTAGACACAGGCTAGACATAGGCTAGACACAGGCTAGACACAAGCTAGACACAGGTTAGACACAGGCTAGACACAAGCTAGACGCAGGCTGGATACAGGCTAGACACAGGCAAGACACAAGCAAGACATAGGCTAGACACAGGCTAGACACAGTATAGACACAGGCAAAACACAGGCTAGACACAGGCTAGACACAAGCTAGACACAGGCTAGACACAGGATAGACTCAGGCAAGTCACATACTAGACACAGGGCAGACACAGGCAAGACACTGGCTGGACACAGGCAAGACACAAGCTAGACACAGGATAGACACAGGCTAGACACAGGCTAGACACAGGCTAGACACAGGCTAGACACAGGCTAGACACAGACTAGAGACAAGCTAGACACAGGCTAGACACAGGCTAGACACAGGCTAGACACAGGCTAAACACAGGCTAGACACAAGCTAGACACAGGCTAGACACAGGCTAGACACAAGCTAGACACAGGCTGGATACAGGCTAGACAGAGGCTAGACACAAGCTAGACACAGGCTAGACACAGGCTAGACACAGAATAGGCACAGGCAAGACACATACTAGACACAGGCTAGACACAGGCTAGAAAGAGGCCAGACACAGGCTAGGCACAGGCTAGACACAGGCTAGACACAGGCTAGACACAGGCTAGACACAAGCTAGACACAGGCTAGACACAGGCTAGACACAGGCTAGACACAGGCAAGACACAAGCTAGACACAGGCTGGATACAGGCTAGACAGAGGCTAGACACAAAATAGACACAGGCTAGACACAGGCTAGATACAGAATGGGCACAGGCAAGACACATACTAGACACAGGCTAGACACAGGCTAGAAAGAGGCCAGACACAGGCCACACTCAGGCTAGACACAGTATTGACACATGCAAGTCACAGGCTAAACACAGGATAGACACAGGCTAGACACAGGCTAGACACAGGCTAGACACAAGCTAGACACAGGCTAGACACAGGCTAGACACAAGCTAGACACAGGCTAGACACAGGCTAGACACAGGCTAGACACAGGCTAGACACAGGCTAGACACAAGCTAGACACAGTGTGGATACAGGCTAGACTCAGGCAAGATACAGGCTAGACACAAGCTAGACACAGGCTAGACACAGGCTAGACACAGGCTAGACACAGTATAGACACTGGCAACTCACATACTAGACACAGGCAAGACACAGGCAAGACACTGGCTAGACACAAGCTAGACACAAGCTAGACACAGGATAGACACATGCTAGACACAGGCTAGACACAGGCTAGAGACAAGCTAGACACAGGCTAGACATAGGCTAGACACAGGCTAGACACAGGCAAGACACAAGCTAGACACAGGCTAGACACAGGCTAGACAAAAGCTAGACACAGGCTGGATACAGGCTAGACACAGGTAAGACACAGGCTAGACACAAGCTATACCCAGGCAAGACAAATACTAGACACAGGCATGACACAGGCTAGACACAGGCTAGAACTAGGCTGGACACAGGCTAGACACAGGATAGACACAGGCAAGTCACATACTAGACACAGGCAAGATACATTCAAGACACTGGCTAGACACAGACAAGACACAGGCAAGACAGACTAGACACAGGATAGACACAGGCTAGACACAGGCTAGATACAAGCTAGACCTAGGCTTGACACAGGCTAGAAAGAGGCTAGACGCAGGTTCGGCACAGGCAAGACACAGGCAAGACACTGGCTAGACCTAGGCTAGACACAGGCTAGACAGAGGCTAGACACAGGCTAGACAAATACTAGACACAGGCAAGACACATGCTAGACACAGTGTGGATACAGGCTAGACTCAGGCAAGATACAGGCTAGACACAAGCTAGACACAGGCTAGACACAGGATAGACACAGGCAAGTCACATACTAGACACAGGCAAGACACAGGATAGACACAAGACACAGGCAAGACACAGGCTAGACACAGGCAAGACACAGGCAAGACACAGGCTAGACACAGGATAGACACAGGCTAGACACAGGTTAGATATAAGCTAGACACAGGCTAGACACAGGCTAGACACAAGCTAGACACAGGCTAGACACAAGCTAGACACAGGCTAGACACAGGCTAGACACAGGCTAGACACAGGCTAGACACAGGCTAGACACAGGCTAGACACAAGCTAGACACAAGCTAGACATAAGCTAGACACAGGCTAGACACAGGATAGGCACAGTCAAGACACATACTAGACACAGGCTAGACACAGGCTAGAAAAAGGCTAGACACAGGCTAGGCACAGGCTAGGCAAAGGCTAGGCACAGGCTAGACACAGGCTAGACACAAGCTAGACACAGGCCAGACACAGGCTAGGCATAGGTTGGGCACAGGCTAGATACAAGCTAGACACAGGCTAGACACAGGATAGACACAAGACACAGGCAAGACACTGGCTAGACACAGGCAAGACACAGGCAAGACACAGGCTAGACACAGGATAGACACAGGCTAGACACAGGCTAGATACATGCTAGACACAGGCTAGACACAGGCTAGACACAGGCTAGACACAGGCTAGACACAGGCTAGACACAGGCTAGACACAGGCTAGACACAGGCTAGACACAGGCTAGACACAAGCTAGACACAGGCTAGACACAGGCTAGACACAAGCTAGACACAGGCCAGACACGGGCTAGGCACAGGCTAGACACAGGCTAGACACAGGCTAGACACAGGATAGACACAAGACACAGGCAAGACACAGGCTAGACACTGGAAAGACACAGGTTAGACACAGGCTAGTCACATACTAGACACAGGCAAGACACAGGCAAGACACTGGCTAGACACAGGCAAGACACAGGCAAGACACTGGCTAGACACAGGCAAGACACAGGCAAGACACAGGCTAGACACAGGCAAGACACAGGCTAGACACAAGCTATACACAGGCAAGACGAATACTAGACACAGGCAAGACACAGGCTAGACACAGGCTAGACCTAGGCTAGACACAAGCTAGACACAGGATAGACACAGGCAAGTCACACACTAGACACAGGCAAGACACAGGCAAGACACTGGCTAGACACAGGCAAGACACAGGCAAGACACAGGCTAGACACAGGATAGACACAGGCTACACACAGGCTAGATACAAGCTAGACACAGGCTAGACACAGGCTAGACACAAGCTTGACACAGGCTAGACACAAGCTAGACACAGGCTAGACACAAGCTAGACACAGGCTGGATACAGGCTAGACACAGGCAAGACACAGGCTAGACACAAGCTAGACACAGGCTAGACAAATACTAGACACAGGCAAGACACAGGCTAGACACAGGCTAGACCTAGGCTAGACACAGGCTAGACACAGGCTAGACACAGGCAAGTCACATACTAGACACAGGCAAGACACAGGCAAGACACAGGCTAGACCTAGGCTAGTCACAAGCTAGACACAGGCTAGAAAAAGGCTAGACACAGGCTAGGCACAGGCTTGACACAGGCTAGACACAGGCTAGACACATGCTAGACACAAGCTAGACACAGGCTAGACACAGGCTAGACGCAGGATAGGCACAGGCAAGACACATACTAGACACAGGCTAGACACAGGCTAGAAAGAGGCTAGACACAGGCTAGGCACAGGCTAGACACAGGCTAGACACAAGCTAGACACAGGGTAGGCGCTGGCTAGACACAGGCTAGACACAGGCTAGACACATGCTAGACACAGTCTATACACATGCTAGACACAGGCAAGACACAAACTGGACACAAGCTAGACACAGACAAGACACAGGCTAGACACAGGCTAGACACAGGCAAGACCCAGGCTAGACACCGGCTAGAAAGAGGCTAGAAACCGGCTAGGCACAGGCTCGACACAGGCTTGATACAGACTAGACATCGGCTAGACACTGGCTAGACACTGGCTAGACTCAGGCTAGACACAGGCTAAACACAGGCTAGACACAGGCTAGACACAGGCTAGACACAGGCTAGACACAGGCTAGACACAGGCTAGACAGAGGCTAGACACAAGCTAGACACAGGCTAGACAGAGGCTAGACACAAGCTAGACACAGGCTAGACACAGGCTAGACACAGTATAGACACAGGCAAGTCACATACTAGACACAGGCAAGACACAGGCAAGACAGTGGCTAGAAAGAGGCTAGAAACCGGCTAGGCACAGGCTCGACACAGGCTTGATACAGACTAGACATCGGCTAGACACTGGCTAGACACTGGCTAGACTCAGGCTAGACACAGGCTAAACACAGGATAGACACAGGCAAGACACATGCTAGACACAGGCAGGACACAGGCTAGACACAGGGTAGACACAGGATAGACACAGGCTAGACACAGACTAGACACAGGGTAGACACAAGCTAAACACAGGCTAGACACATACTAGACACGGGCAAGACAAAGGCTAGACACAGAATATACCCAGGCTAGACACAGGCGAGAAAGAGGCTAGACACCGGCTAGGCACAGGCTAGACACAGGCTAGAAACAGGCTAGACACAGGCTAGACACAGGCTAGACACAGGCTAGACACAGGATAGACACAGGCTAGACACAGGCTAGACACAGGCTAGACACAGGCTAGAGACAAGATAGACACAGGCTAGACACAAGCTAGACACAAGCTAGACACAGGCTAGACACAGGATAGACACAGGCTAGACACAGGCTAGACACAAGCTAGACAAAGGCTAGACACAGGCAAGACACAGGCTAGACACAAGCTAGACACAGGCTAGACACAAGCTAGACACAGGCTAGACATATGCTAGACACAGACTAGACACAGTCTATACACATGCTAGACACAGGCAAGACACAAACTGGACACAAGCTAGACACAGACAAGACACAGGCTAGACACAGGCTAGACACAGGAAAGACCCAGGCTAGACACCGGCTAGAAAGAGGTTAGAAACCGGCTAGGCACTGGCTAGACTCAGGCTAGACACAGGCTAAACACAGGCTAGACACAGGCTAGACACAGGCTAGACACAGGCTAGACACAGGCTAGACAGAGGCTAGACACAAGCTAGACACAGGCTAGACAGAGGCTAGACACAGGCTAGACACAGGCTAGACAGAGGCTAGACACAAGCTAGACACAGGCTAGACAGAGGCTAGACACAAGCTAGACACAGGCTAGACACAGGCTAGACACAGTATAGACACAGGCAAGTCACATACTTGACACAGGCAAGACACAGGCAAGACAGTGGCTAGACACAGGCAAGTCACATACAAGACACAGGCTAGACACAGGCTAGACACAGGCTAGACACAGGTTATACACATGCTAGATACAGGCAAGACACAAACTGGACACAAGCTAGATACAGACAAGACACAGGCTAGACACAGGCTAGACACAGGCAAGACCCAGGCTAGACACCGGCTAGAAAGAGGCTAGAAACCGGCTAGGCACAGGCTCGACACAGGCTAGAAACAGGCTAGGCACAGGCTAGACAAAGACTAGAAACAGGCTAGACAGAGGCTAGAAACAGGCTAGATACAGACTACACATCTGGTAGACACTGGCTAGACACTGGCTAGACTCAGGCTAGACACAGGCTAAACATAGGCTAGACACAGGCTAGACACAGGCTAGACACAGGCTACACACAGGCTAGACACAGGCTAGACAGAGGCTAGACACAAGCTAGACATAGGCTAGACACAGGCTAGTCACAGGCTAGACACAGACTAGACACAGGCTAGACACAGGTTAGACACAGGAAAGACACATACTAGACACAGTCAAGACAAAGGCTAGACAGAGGCAAGACCCAGGCTAGACACATGCTAAACACAGGATAGACAAAGGCTAGACACAGGCTAGATTTAAGCTAGACACAGGCTAGACACAAGCTAGACACACGCTAGACACAGGCTAGACACAGGCTAGACACAAGCTAGACACAGGGTGGATACAGGCTAGACACAGGCAAGACACAGGCAAGACACAAGCTAGACAAAGGCTATACACAGTATGGGCACAGGCAAGTCACATACTAGACCCAGGCAACACACAGGCAAGACACTGGCAAGACACAGGCTAGACACAGGCTAGACACAGGCTAGACACAGGCTAGGCACAGGCTAGACACAGGCTAGACACAGGCTAGACAGAGGCTAGACACAAGCTAGACACAGGCTAGACACAGGCTAGACACAGGCTAGACACAGGCTAGACACAGGCAAGACACAGGCTAGACACAAGCTAGACACAGGCTAGTCACAAGCTAGACACAGGCAAGACACAGGCAAGACACTGGCTAGACACAGGCAAGACACAGGCAAGACACTGGTTAGACACAGGCTAAACACAGGCTAGAAACAGGCTAGACACAGGCTTGACAGAGGCTAGACACAAGCTAGACACAGGCTAGACATAGGCTAGACACAGGCTAGACACAGGCTAGACACAGTATAGACACAGGCTAGACATAGGCTAGACACAGGCTAGACACAGGCTAGACACAGTATAGACACAGGCAAGTCACATACTAGACACAGGCAAGACACAGGCAAGACACTGGCTAGACACAGGCAAGACACAGGCAAGACACTGGTTAGACACAGGCTAGACACAGGCTAGATTTAAGCTAGACACAGGCTAGACACAAGCTAGACACACGCTAGATACAGGCTAGACACAAACTAGACACAGGGTGGATACAGGCTAGACACAGGCAAGACACAGGCTAGACACAAGCTAGACACAGGCAAGTCACATACTAGACACAGGCAAGACACAGGCAAGACACTGGCAAGACACTGGCTAGACACAGGCTAGACACAGGCTAGACACAGGCTAGACACAGGCTAGACACAGGCTAGACACAGGCTAGACACAGGCTAGACACAGGCTAGACAGAGGCTAGACACAAGCTAGATACAGGCTAGAAACAGGCTAGACACAGGCTAGACACAGGCTAGACACAGTATAGACACAGGCAAGTCACATACTAGACACAGGCAAGACACAGGCAAGACACTGGCTAGGCACAGGCAAGACACAGGCAAGACACTGGATAGACACAGGCTAGACGCAGGCTAGACACAGGCTAGACACAGGCTAGACACATGCTAGACACAGGCTAGACACAGGCTAGAAAGAGGCTAGACACTGGCTAGGCACAGGCTAGACACAGGTTAGACACAGGAAAAACACATACTAGACACAGTCAAGACAAAGGCTAGACAGGGGCAAGACCCAGGCTAGACACAGGCTAGACACAGGCTAGACACAGGCTAAACACAGGATAAACACAGGCTAGACACAGCGTAGACACTGGCTAGAATTAAGCTAGACACAGGCTAGACACAAGCTAGACACAGGCTAGACACAGGCTAGACACAGGCTAGACACAGGCTAGACACAGGCTAAACACAGGCTAGACACAAGCTAGACACAGGGTGGATACAGGCTAGACACAGGCAAGACACAGGCTAGACACAAGCTAGACACAGGCTATACACAGTATAGACACAGGCAAGTCACATACTAGACACAGGCAACACACAGGCAAGACACAGGCTAGACACAGGCAAGACACAGGCAAGACACTGGCAAGACACTGGCTAGACACAGGCTAGACACAGGGTAGATACAGGCTAGACGAAGGTTAGGCACAGGATAGACACAGGTTAGACACAGGAAAGACACATACTAGACACAGTCAAGACACAGGCTAGACACAGGCTAGACACAGGCTAGACACAGGCTAGACACAGGCTAGACACAGGCTAGACACAGTATAGACACAGGCAAGTCACATACTAGACACAGGCAAGACACAGGCAAGACAAGGGCTAGACACAGGCAAGACACAGGCAAGACACAAGCTAGACACAGGCTAGACATATACTAGACACAGGCAAGACACAGGCTAGACACAGGCTAGACACATGCTAGACACAGGCTAGACACAGGCTGGAAAGAGGCTAGACACAGGCTAGGCACAGGCTAGACACAGGTTAGACACAGGAAAGACACATACTAGACACAGTCAAGACAAAGGCTAGACAGAGGCAAGACCCAGGCTAGACACAGGCTAGACACAGGCTAAACACAGGATAGACACAGGCTAGACACAGGCTAGATTTAAGCTAGACACAGGCTAGACACAAGCTAGACACAGGCTAGACACAGGCTAGACACAGGCTAAACACAGGCTAGACACAAGCTAGACACAGGGTGCATACAGGCTAGACACAGGCAAGACACAGGCTAGACACAAGCTAGACACAGGCTATACACAGTATAGACACAGGCAAGTCACATACTAGACACAGGCAACACACAGGCAAGACACAGGCTAGACACAGGCTGGACACAGGCTAGACACTGGCAAGACACTGGATAGACACAGGCTAGACACAGGCTAGACACAGGCTAGACACAGGCTAGACACAGGCTAGACACAGGCTAGACAAGGGCTAGACACAAGCTAGACACAAGGTAGACACAAGGTAGACACAGGCTAGACTCAGGCTAGACACAGGCTAGACACAGGCTAGACACAGGCTAGACACAGGCTAGACACAGGCTAGACACAGGCTAGACACAGGCTAGACACAGGATAGACACAGGCTAGACACAGGCTAGACATAAGCTAGACACAGGCTAGACACAGGCAAGACACAGGCTGGATACAGTCTAGACACAGGCAAGACACAGGCTAGACACAAGCTAGACACAGGCTAGACATATACTAGACACAGGCAAGACACAGGCTAGACACAGGCTAGACCTAGGCTAGACACAGGCTACGCACACTCTAGAAAGAGGCTAGACACAGGCTAGGCACAGGCAAGATACAGGCAAGACACAGGCTAGACACAGGCTAGACAGAGGCTAGACACAAGCTAGACACAGGCTAGACACAGGCTAGACACAAGCTAGACACAGGCTAGACACAGGCTAGACACAGGATGGGCACAGGCAAGACACATACTAGACACAGGCTAGACACAGGCTAGAAAGAGGCTAGACACAGGCTAGGCACAGGCTAGACACAAGCTAGACTCAGGCTAGACACAGTATAGACACATGCAACTCACAGGCTAAACACAGGATAGACACAGGCTAGACACAGGCTAGACACAGGCTAGACACAGGCTAGACACAGGCTAGACACAGGCTAGACACAGGCTAGACAGAGGCTAGACACAAGCTAGACACAGGCTAGACACAGGCTAGACACAGGCTAGACAGAAGCTAGACACAGGGTGGATACAGGCTAGACGCAGGCAAGATACAGGCTAGACACAAGCTAGACACTGTATAGACACTGGCAAGTCACATACTAGACACAGGCAAGACACTGTCTAGACACAGGCAAGACACATACTAGAAACAAGCAAGACAAAGGCTAGACACAGGCAAGACACAGGCAAGACACTGGCTAGACACAGGCAAGACACAGGCAAGACACAGGCTAGACACAAGCTAGACACAGGGTAGACGCTGGCTAGACACAGGCTAGACACAGGCTAGACACAAGCTAGACACAGGCTAAACACAGGCTAGACACTGTATAGACACTGGCAAGTCACATACTAGACACAGGCAAGACACTGTCTAGACACAGGCAAGACACAGGCAAGACACATACTAGACACAGGCAAGACAAAGGCTAGACACAGGCAAGACACAGGCAAGACACTGGCTAGACACAGGCAAGACACAGGCAAGACACAGGCTAGACACAAGCTAGACACAGGGTAGACGCTGGCTAGACACAGGCTAGACACAGGCTAGACATTGGCTAGACACTGGCTAGACACTGGCTGGACACTGGCTAGACACAGGCTAGACACATGCTAGACACAGGCTAGACAGATACTAGACACGGGCTAGACACAGGCACAAGGCAGGCTAGACACAGGCTAGAACCAGGCTAGACACAGGCTAGATACAGGCTAGACACAGGCTAGACACAGGCTACAAACAGGCTAGACACAGGCAAGACACAGGATAGACACAGGCAAGACACATGCTAGACACAGGAAGGACACAGGCTAGACACAGGCTAGACGCAGGCTAGACACAGGCTAGACACAGGCTAGGCACATACCAGACACAGGCAAGACAAAGGCTAGATACAGAATAGACCCAGGCTAGACACAGACGAGAAAGAGGAAACAAGCTAGACACAGGGTGCATACAGGCTAGACACAGGCAAGACACAGGCTAGACACAAGCTAGACACAGGCTATACACAGTATAGACACAGGCAAGTCACATACTAGACACAGGCAACACACAGGCAAGACACAGGCTAGACACAGGCTAGACACAGGCTAGACACTGGCAAGACACTGGATAGACACAGGCTAGACACAGGCTAGACACAGGCTAGACACAGGCTAGACACAGGCTAGACAAGGGCTAGACACAAGCTAGACACAAGGTAGACACAAGGTAGACACAGGCTAGACACAGGCTAGACACAGGCTAGACACAGGCTAGACACAGGCTAGACACAGGCTAGACACAGGATAGACACAGGCTAGACACAGGCTAGACACAGTATAGACACAGGCAAGTCACATACTAGACACAGGCAAGACACAGGCAAGACAAGGGCTAGACACAGGAAAGACACAGGCAAGACACAAGCTAGACACAGGCTAGACATATACTAGACACAGGCAAGACACAGGCTAGACACAGGCTAGACACATGCTAGACACAGGCTAGACACAGGCTAGAAAGAGGCTAGACACAGGCTAGGCACAGGCTAGACACAGGTTAGACACAGGAAAGACACATACTAGACACAGTCAAGACAAAGGCTAGACAGAGGCAAGACCCAGGCTAGACACAGGCTAGACACAGGCTAAACACAGGATAGACACAGGCTAGACACAGGCTAGATTTAAGCTAGACACAGGCTAGACACAAGCTAGACACAGGCTAGACACAGGCTAGACACAGGCTAGACACAGGCTAGACACAGGCTAAACACAGGCTAGACACAAGCTAGACACAGGGTGCATACAGGCTAGACACAGGCAAGACACAGGCTAGACACAAGCTAGACACAGGCTATACACAGTATAGACACAGGCAAGTCACATACTAGACACAGGCAACACACAGGCAAGACACAGGCTAGACACAGGCTAGACACAGGCTAGACACTGGCAAGACACTGGATAGACACAGGCTAGACACAGGCTAGACACAGGCTAGACACAGGCTAGACACAGGCTAGACACAGGCTAGACACAGGCTAGACACAGGCTAGACACAGGCTAGACAAGGGCTAGACACAAGCTAGACACAAGGTAGACACAAGGTAGACACAGGCTAGACTCAGGCTAGACACAGGCTAGACACAGCCTAGACACAGGCTAGACACAGGCTAGACACAGGATTGACACAGGCTAGACACAGGCTAGACATAAGCTAGACACAGGCTAGACACAGGCAAGACACAGGCTGGATACAGTCTAGACACAGGCAAGACACAGGCTAGACACAAGCTAGACACAGGCTAGACATATATTAGACACAGGCAAGACACAGGCTAGACACAGGCTAGACCTAGGGTAGACACAGGCTAGACACAGGCTACGCACACTCTAGAAAGAGGCTAGACACAGGCTAGGCACAGGCAAGATACAGGCAAGACACAGGCTAGACACAGGCTAGACAGAGGCTAGACACAAGCTAGACACAGGCTAGACACAGGCTAGACACAAGCTAGACACAGGCTAGACACAGGCTAGACACAGGATAGGCACAGGCAAGACACATACTAGACACAGGCTAGACACAGGCTAGAAAGAGGCTAGACACAGGCTAGGCACAGGCTAGACACAAGCTAGACTCAGGCTAGACACAGTATAGACACATGCAAGTCACAGGCTAAACACAGGATAGACACAGGCTAGACACAGGCTAGACAGAGGCTAGACACAAGCTAGACACAGGCTAGACACAGGCTAGACACAGGCTAGACACAGGCTAGACAGAAGCTAGACACAGGGTGGATACAGGCTAGACGCAGGCAAGATACGGGCTAGACACAAGCTAGACACAGGGTGGATACAGGCTAGACGCAGGCAAGATACGGGCTAGACACAAGCTAGACACAGGCTAGACACAGGCTAGACTCTGTATAGACACTGGCAAGTCACATACTAGACACAGGCAAGACACTGTCTAGACACAGGCAAGACACAGGCAAGACACATACTAGACACAGGCAAGACAAAGGCTAGACACAGGCAAGACACAGGCAAGACACTGGCTAGACACAGGCAAGACACAGGCAAGACACAGGCTAGACACAAGCTAGACACAGGATAGACGCTGGCTAGACACAGGCTAGACACAGGGTAGACACAAGCTAGACACAGGCTAGACACAGGCTAGACACTGTATAGACACTGGCAAGTCACATACTAGACACAGGCAAGACACTGTCTAGACACAGGCAAGACACAGGCAAGACACATACTAGACACAGGCAAGACAAAGGCTAGACACAGGCAAGACACAGGCAAGCCACTGGCTAGACACAGGCAAGACACAGGCTAGACACAAGCTAGACACAGGGTAGACGCTGGCTAGACACAGGCTAGACACAGGCTAGACATTGGCTAGACACTGGCTAGACACTGGCTGGACACTGGCTAGACACAGGCTAGACACATGCTAGACACAGGCTAGACAGATACTAGACACGGGCTAGACACAGGCACAAGGCAGGCTAGACACAGGCTAGAACCAGGCTAGACACAGGCTAGATACAGGCTAGACACAGGCTAGACACAGGCTACAAACAGGCTAGACACAGGCAAGGCACAGGATAGACACAGGCAAGACACATGCTAGACACAGGAAGGACACAGGCTAGACACAGGCTAGACGCAGGCTAGACAAAGGCTAGACACAGGCTAGACACAGGGTAGACACAGGATAGACACAGGCTAGACACAGACTAGACACAGGCTAGACACAAGCTAAACACAGGCTAGACACAGGCTAGACACATACCAGACACAGGCAAGAAAGAGGCTAGACACCGGCTAGGGACAGGCTAGACACAGGCTAGAAACAGGCTAGACACAGGCTAGAAAGAGGCTAGACACAGGCTAGGCACAGGCTAGACACAGGCTAGACACAAGCTAAACACAGGCTATACACAGGCTAGACACATACTAGACACAGGCAAGACAAAGGCTAGACACAGAATAGACCCAGGGTAGACACAGGCGAGAAAGAGGCTAGACACCGGCTAGGCACAGGCTGGACACACGCTAGACACAGGCTAGACAAAGACAAGACACAGGCTAGACAGAGGCTAGAAACAGGCTGGGCACAGGCTAGACACAGGCTAGACACAGTATAGACACAGGCAAGTCACATACTAGACACAGGCAAGACACAGGAAAGACACTGGCTAGACACAGGCAAGACACAGGCAAGACACAGGCAAGACACTGGTTAGACACAGGCTAGACGCAGGCTAGACACAGGCTAGACACAGGCTAGACACATGCTAGACACAGGCTAGACACAGGCTAGAAAGAGGCTAGACACTGGCTAGGCACAGGCTAGACACAGGTTAGACACAGGAAAGACACATACTAGACACAGTCAAGACAAAGGCTAGACGGGGGCAAGACCCAGGCTAGACACAGGCTAGACACAGGCTAAACACAGGATAAACACAGGATAAACACAGGCTAGACACAGGCTAGACACAGGCTAGATTTAAGCTAGACACAGGCTAGACACAAGCTAGACACAGGCTACACACAGGCTAAACACAGGCTAGACACAGGCTAGACACAGGCTAAACACAGGCTAGACACAAGCTAGACACAGGGTGGATACAGGCTAGACACAGGCAAGACACAGGCTAGACACAAGCTAGACACAGGCTATACACAGTTTAGACACAGGCAAGTCACATACTAGACACAGGCAACACACAGGCAAGACACAGGCTAGACATAGGCAAGACACAGGCAAGACACTGGCAAGACACTGGCTAGACACAGGCTAGACACAGGCTAGAAAGAGGCTAGACGAAGGTTAGGCACAGGCTAGACACAGGTTAGACACAGGAAAGACACATACTAGACACAGTCAAGACACAGGCTAGACACAGGCTAGACACAGGCTAGACACAGTATAGACACAGGCAAGTCACATACTAGACACAGGCAAGACACAGGCAAGACAAGGGCTAGACACAGGCAAGACACAGGCAAGACACAAGCTAGACACAGGCTAGACATATACTAGACACAGGCAAGACACAGGCTAGACACAGGCTAGACACATGCTAGACACAGGCTAGACACAGGCTAGAAAGAGGCTAGACACAGGCTAGGCACAGGCTAGACACAGGTTAGACACAGGAAAGACACATACTAGACACAGTCAAGACAAAGGCTAGACAGAGGCAAGACCCAGGCTAGACACAGGCTAGACACAGGCTAAACACAGGATAGACACAGGCTAGACACAGGCTAGACACAGGCTAGACACAGGCTAGATTTAAGCTAAACACAGGCTAGACACAAGCTAGACACAGGCTAGACACAGGCTAGACACAGGCTAGACACAGGCTAGACACAAGCTAGACACAGGGTGCATACAGGCTAGACACAGGCAAGACATAGGCTAGACAGAAGCTAGACACAGGCTATACACAGTATAGACACAGGTAAGTCACATACTAGACACAGGCAACACACAGGCAAGACACAGGCTAGACACAGGCTAGACACAGGCTAGACACTGGCAAGACACTGGCAAGACACTGGATAGACACAGGCTAGACACAGGCTAGACACAGGCTAGACACAGGCTAGACAGAGGCTAGACACAGGCTAGACAAGGGCTAGACACAAGCTAGACACAAGGTAGACACAGGCTAGACTCAGGCTAGACACAGGCTAGACACAGGCTAGACACAGGCTAGACACAGGCTAGACACAGGCTAGACACAGGATAGACACAGGCTAGACACAGGCTAGACATAAACTAGACACAGGCTAGACACAGGCAAGACACAGGCTGGATACAGTCTAGACACAGGCAAGACACAGGCTAGACACAAGCTAGACACAGGCTAGACATATACTAGACACAGGCAAGACACAGGCTAGACACAGGCTTGACACAGGCTAGACACAGGCTAGACAGAGGCTAGGCACAAGCTAGGCACAGGCTAGACACAAGCTAGACTCAGGCTAGTTACAGTATAGACACATGCAAGTCACAGCCTAAACACAAGATAGACACAGGCTAGACACAGGCTAGACACAGGCTAGACACAAGCTAGACACAGGCTAGACACAGGCTAGACACAGGCTAGACAGAAGCTAGACACAGGGTGGATACAGGCTAGACGCAGGCAAGATACAGGCTAGACACAAGCTAGACACAGGCTAGACACAGGCTAGACACAGGCTAGACACAGGCTAGACACAGGCTAGACACTGTATAGACACTGGCAAGTCACATACTAGACACAGGCAAGACACTGTCTAGACACAGGCATGACACAGGCAAGACACATACTAGACACAGGCAAGACAAAAGCTAGACACAGGCAAGACACGGGCAAGACACTGGCTAGACACAGGCAAGACACAGGCAAGACACAGGCTAGACACAAGCTAGACACAGGGTAGACGCTGGCTAGACACAGGCTAGACACAAACTAGACACAGGCTAGACACAGGCTAGACACTGTATAGACACTGGCAAGACACAGGCAAGACACATACTAGACACAGGCAAGACAAAGGCTAGACACAGGCAAGACACAGGCAAGACACTGGCTAGACACAGGCAAGACACAGGCAAGACACAGGCTAGACACAAGCTAGACACAGGGTAGACGCTGGCTAGACACAGGCTAGACACAGGCTAGACATTGGCTAGACACAGGCTAGACATTGGCTAGACACTGGCTAGACACTGGCTGGACACTGGCTAGACACAGGCTAGACACATGCTAGACACTGGCTAGACAGATACTAGACACAGGCTAGACACAGGCAAAAGGCAGGCTAGACACAAGCTAGAACCAGGCTAGACACAGGCTAGATACAGGCTAGACACAGGCTAAACACAGGCTAGACACAGGCTACAAACAGGCTAGACACAGGCAAGACACAGGATAGACACAGGCAAGACACATGCTAGACACAGGAAGGACACAGGCTAGACACTGGCTAGACACAGGCAAGACACAGGCAAGACACTGGCTAGACACAGGCTAGACACAGGCTAGATACAGGCTAGACACAGGCTAGACACAAGCTAGACACAGGCTAGACACAGGATAGACACAGGCTAGAAAGAGGCTAAACACAGGCTAGACACAAGCTAGACACAGGGTGGATACAGGCTAGACACAGGCAAGACACAGGCTAGACACAAGCTAGACACAGGCTATACACAGTATAGACACAGGCAATTCACATACTAGACACAGGCAACACACAGGCAAGACACAGGCTAGACATAGGCAAGACACAGGCAAGACACTGGCAAGACACTGGCTAGACACAGGCTAGACACAGGCTAGAAAGAGGCTAGACGAAGGTTAGGCACAGGCTAGACACAGGTTAGACACAGGAAAGACACATACTAGACACAGTCAAGACACAGGCTAGACACAGGCTAGACACAGGCTAGACACAGGCTAGACACAGTATAGACACAGGCAAGTCACATACTAGACACAGGCAAGACACAGGCAAGACAAGGGCTAGACACAGGCAAGACACAGGCAAGACACAAGCTAGACACAGGCTAGACATATACTAGACACAGGCAAGACACAGGCTAGACACAGGCTAGACACATGCTAGACACAGGCTAGACACAGGCTAGAAAGAGGCTAGACACAGGCTAGGCACAGGCTAGACACAGGTTAGACACAGGAAAGACACATACTAGACACAGTCAAGACAAAGGCTAGACAGAGGCAAGACCCGGTCTAGACACAGGCTAGACACAGGCTAAACACAGGATAGACACAGGCTAGACACAGGCTAGATTTAAGCTAAACACAGGCTAGACACAAGCTAGACACAGGCTAGACACAGGCTAGACACAGGCTAGACACATGCTAGACACAAGCTAGACACAGGGTGCATACAGGCTAGACACAGGCAAGACACAGGCTAGACACAAGCTAGACACAGGCTATTCACAGTATAGACACAGGCAAGTCACATACTAGACACAGGCAACACACAGGCAAGACACAGGCTAGACACAGGCTAGACACAGGCTAGACACTGGCAAGACACTGGATAGACACAGGCTAGACACAGGCTAGACACAGGCTAGACACAGGCTAGACAGAGGCTAGACACTGGCAAGACACTGGATAGACACAGGCTAGACACAGGCTAGACACAGGCTAGACACAGGCTAGACAGAGGCTAGACACAGGCTAGACAAGGGCTAGACACAAGCTAGACACAAGGTAGACACAAGGTAGACACAGGCTAGACTCAGGCTAGACACAGGCTAGACACAGGCTAGACACAGGCTAGACACAGGCTAGACACAGGCTAGACACAGGCTAGACACAGGCTAGACACAGGATAGACACAGGCTAGACATATACTAGACACAGGCAAGACACAGGCTAGACACAGGCTAGACACAGGCTAGACACAGGCTAGACACAGGCTAGACAGAGGCTAGACACAAGCTAGGCACAGGCTAGACACAAGCTAGACTCAGGCTAGTTACAGTATAGACACATGCAAGTCACAGGCTAAACACAGGATAGACACAGGCTAGACACAGGCTAGACACAGGCTAGACACAAGCTAGACACAGGCTAGACACAGGCTAGACACAGGCTAGACATAAACTAGACACAGGCTAGACACAGGCAAGACACAGGCTGGATACAGTCTAGACACAGGCAAGACACAGGCTAGACACAAGCTAGACACAGGCTAGACATATACTAGACACAGGCAAGACACAGGCTAGACACAGGCTAGACACAGGCTAGACACAGGCTAGACACAGGCTAGACAGAGGCTAGACACAAGCTAGGCACAGGCTAGACACAAGCTAGACTCAGGCTAGTTACAGTATAGACACATGCAAGTCACAGGCTAAACACAGGATAGACACAGGCTAGACACAGGCTAGACACAGGCTAGACACAGGCTAGACACAAGCTAGACACAGGCTAGACACAGGCTAGACACAGGCTAGACAGAAGCTAGACACAGGGTGGCTACAGGCTAGACGCAGGCAAGATACAGGCTAGACACAAGCTAGACACAGGCTAGACACAGGCTAGACACAGGCTAGACACAGGCTAGACACTGTATAGACACTGGCAAGTCACATACTAGACACAGGCAAGACACTGTCTAGACACAGGCATGACACAGGCAAGACACATACTAGACACAGGCAAGACAAAAGCTAGACACAGGCAAGACACGGGCAAGACACTGGCTAGACACAGGCAAGACACAGGCAAGACACAGGCTAGACACAAGCTAGACACAGGGTAGACGCTGGCTAGACACAGGCTAGACACAGGCTAGACACAAACTAGACACAGGCTAGACACAGGCTAGACACTGTATAGACACTGGCAATACACAGGCAAGACACATACTAGACACAGGCAAGACAAAGGCTAGACCTAAGCTAGACAAAAGCTAGACACAGGCTAGAAAAAGCTAGACACAGGCTAGGCACAGGCTAGACACAGGCTAGACACAGGCTAGACATAGGCTAGATACAAGCTAGACTTAGGGTAGACGCTGGCTAGACACAGGCTAGACACAGGCTAGACATTGGCTAGACACTGGCTAGACACTGGCTAGACACTGGCTGGACACTGGCTAGAGACAGGCTAGACACATGCTAGACACAAGCTAGACAGATACTAGACACGGGCTAGACACAGGCACAAGGCAGGCTAGACACAGGCTAGAAACAGGCTAGACACAGGCTAGATACAGGCTAGACACAGGCTAGATACAGGCTAGATACAGGCTAGACACAGGCTAGACACAGGCTAGACACATGCTAGACACAAGCTAGACACAAGCTAGACACAGGGAAGACACAGGCTAGACACAAGCTAGACACAGGATAGACACAGGCAGGACACAGGCTAGACACAGGCTAGACGCAGGCTAGACATTGGCTAGACACAGGGTAGACAGAGACAAGACACAGGCTAGACAGAGGCTAGACAAAGGCTAGATACAGGCTAGACATTGGCTAGACACAGGCTAGACATAGGCTAGGCACAGGCTAGACACAGGATAGACACAGGCTAGACACAGGCTAGACAAAGACAAGACACAGGCTAGACAGAGGCTAGACAAAGGCTAGATACAGGCTAGACATTGGCTAGACACAGGCTAGACACAGGCTAGACACAGGCTAGACACAGGCTAGAAACAGGCTAGACACAGGCTAGACTGAGACAAGACACAGGCTAGACAGAGGCTAGACAAAGGATAGATACAGGCTAGGCATTGGCTAGACACAGGCTAGACACAGGCTAGACACAGGCTAGACACAGGATAGACACAGGCTAGACACAGGCTAGACACAGGCTAGACACAAGCTAGACACAAGGTAGACACAGGCAAGACACAGGCTAGACACAGGCTAGACACAGGTTAGACACAGGCTGGACACAAGCTAGACACAAGCTAGACACAGGCTAGACACAGGCTAGACACAGGCTAGACACAGGCTAGACACAGGCTATACACATGCTAGACACAGGCAAGACACAAACTGGACACAAGCTAGACACAGACAAGACGCATGCTAGATACACGCTAGACACAGGCTAGACACAGGATAGGCACAGGCAAGACACAATCTAGACACAGGCTAGGCACAGGATAGACACAGGCTAGACACATTCTGGATACAGGCTAGACACAGGCAAGACACAGGCTAGACACAGGCTAGACACAAGCTAGACACAGGGTAGACGCTGGCTAGACACAGGCTAGACACAGGCTAGACACAAACTAGACACAGGCTAGACACAGGCTAGACACTGTATAGACACTGGCAAGACACAGGCAAGACACATACTAGACACAGGCAAGACAAAGGCTAGACACAGGCAAGACACAGGCAAGACACTGGCTAGACACAGGCAAGACACAGGCAAGACACAGGCTAGACACAAGCTAGACACAGGGTAGACGCTGGCTAGACACAGGCTAGACACAGGCTAGACATTGGCTAGACACTGGCTAGACATTGGCTAGACACTGGCTAGACACTGGCTGGACACTGGCTAGACACAGGCTAGACACATGCTAGACACAGGCTAGACAGATACTAGACACAGGCTAGACACAGGCACAAGGCAGGCTAGACACAGGCTAGAACCAGGCTAGACACAGGCTAGAACCAGGCTAGACACAGGCTAGATACAGGCTAGACACAGGCAAGACACAGGCTACAAGCAGGCTAGACACAGGCAAGACACAGGATAGACACAGGCAATACACATGCTAGACACAGGAAGGACACAGGCTAGACACAGGCTAGACGCAGGCTAGACACAGGCTAGACACAGGCTAGACACAGGGTAGACACAGGATAGACACAGGCTAGACATAGACTAGACACAGGCTAGACACAAGCTAGACACAGGCCAGAAACCGGCTAGGCACAGGATCGACACCGGCTAGAAACAGGCTAGGCAGGGGCTAGGCAAAGACTAGACACAGGCTAGACAGTGGCTAGACACAGGCTAGATACAGACTAGACATCGGCTAGACACTGGCTAGACACTGGCTAGACTCATGCTAGACACAGGCTAAACACAGGCTAAACACAGGCTAAACACAGGCTAGACACAGGCTAGAAAGAGGCCAGACACAGGCTAGGCACAGGCTAGACAGAGGCTAGACACAAGCTAGACACAGGCTAGACCTAGGCTAGACACAGGCTAGACACAGGCTAGACACAGGCTAGAAAGAGGCTAGACACAGGATAGGCACAGGGAAGACACAGGCAAGACACTGGCTAGACACAGGCTAGACACAGGCTAGACAGAGGCTAGACACAAGCTAGACACAGTATAGACACATGCAAGTCACAGGCTAGACACAGGCAAGACACTGGCTAGACACAGGCAAGACACAGGCAAGACACTGGCTAGACACAGGCTAGACACAGGCTAGACACAGGCTAGACACAGGCTAGACACAAGCTAGACACAGGCTAGACACAGGCTAGACACAGGCTAGACACAGGCTAGACACAGGCTAGACATAGGCTAGAAAGAGGCTTCACACAGGCTAGACACAGGCTAGACACGAGGTAGACTCAGGCTAGACTCAGGCTAGACACAGGCTAGACACAGGCTAGACACAGGCTAGACACAGGCTAGACCTAGGCTAGACACAGGCTAGACACAGGCTAGACACAGGATAGACACAGGCAAGTCACATACTAGACACAGGCAAGACACAGGCTAGACACAGGCAAGACACAGGCTAGACACAGGCTAGATACAGGCTAGACACAGGCTAGACACAAGCTAGACACAGGCTGGACACAGGCTAGACCTAGGCTAGACCTAGGCTAGACACAGGCTAGACACAGGCTAGACACAGGATAGACACAGGCAAGTCACATACTAGACACAGGCAAGACACAGGCTAGACACAGGCAAGACACATGCTAGACACAGGCTAGACACAGGCTAGACACAGGCTAGACACCGGCTAGATACAGGCTAGATACAAGCTAGACTTAGGGTAGACACAGGCTAGACACAGGCTAGACATTGGCTAGACACTGGCTAGACACAGGCTAGACACAGGATAGACACAGGCTAGACACAGGCTAGACAGAGACAAGACACAGGCTAGACAGAGGCTAGACAAAGGCTAGATACAGGCTCGACATTGGCTAGACACAAGCTAGACACAGGATAGACACAGGCAGGACACAGGCTAGACACAGGCTAGACGCAGGCTAGACACAGGCTAGACACAAGCTAGACAGATACTAGACACGGGCTAGACACAGGCACAAGGCAGGCTAGACACAGGCTAGAAACAGGCTAGACACAGGCTAGATACAGGCTAGACACAGGCTAGACACAGGCTAGACACATGCTAGACACAAGCTAGACACAAGCTAGGCACAGGCAAGACACAGGCTAGACACAAGCTAGACACAGGATAGACACAGGCAGGACACAGGCTAGACACAGGCTAGACGCAGGCTAGACACAGGCTAGACACAGGCTAGACACAGGGTAGACAGAGACAAGACACAGGCTAGACAGAGGCTAGACAAAGGCTAGATACAGGCTAGACATTGGCTAGACAGAGACAAGACACAGGCTAGACAGAGGCTAGACAAAGGCTAGATACAGGCTCGACATTGGCTAGACACAGGCTAGACACAGGCTAGACACAGGCTAGACACAGAATAGACCCAGGCTAGACACAGGCGAGAAAGAGGCTAGACACCGCCTAGGCACAGGCTAGACACAGGCTAGAAACAGGCTAGACACAGGCTAGACAGAGACAAGACACAGGCTAGACAGAGGCTAGACAAAGGCTAGATACAGGCTAGACATTGGCTAGACACAGGCTAGACACAGGCTTGACCTAGGCTAGACTCAGGCTAGACACAGGATAGACACAGGCAAGTCACATACTAGACACAGGCAAGAGACAGGCTAGACCTAAGCTAGACACAAGCTAGACACAGGCTAGAAAAAGGCTAGACACAGGCTAGGCACAGGCTAGACACAGGCTAGACACAGGCTAGACATTGGCTAGACACTGGCTAGACACTGGCTAGACACTGGCTGGACACTGGCTAGAGACAGGCTAGACACATGCTAGACACAAGCTAGACAGATACTAGACACGGGCTAGACACAGGCACAAGGCAGGCTAGACACAGGCTAGAAACAGGCTAGACACAGGCTAGATACAGGCTAGACACAGGCTAGACACAAGCTAGACACAAGCTAGACACAAGGAAGACACAGGCTAGACACAAGCTAGACACAGGATAGACACAGGCAGGACACAGGCTAAACACAGGCTAGACGCAGGCTAGACATAGGCTAGACACAGGGTAGACAGAGACAAGACACAGGCTAGACAGAGGCTAGACAAAGGCTAGATACAGGCTAGACATTGGCTAGACACAGGCTAGACACAGGCTAGGCACAGGCTAGACACAGGATAGACACAGGCTAGACACAGGCTAGACAAAGACAAGACACAGGCTAGACAGAGGCTAGACAAAGGCTAGATACAGGCTAGACATTGGCTAGACACAGGCTAGACACAGGTTAGACACAGGCTAGAAACAGGCTAGACACAGGCTAGACTGAGACAAGACACAGGCTAGACAGAGGCTAGACAAAGGATAGATACAGTCTAGGCATTGGCTAGACACAGGCTAGACACAGGCTAGACACAGGCTAGACACAGGCTAGACACAGGCTAGACACAGGCTAGACACATGCTAGACACAGGCTAGACACAGGCTAGAAAGAGGCTAGACACAGGCAAGACACTGGCTAGACACAGGCAAGACACTGGTTAGAAAAAGGCTAGACACAGGCTAGACACAGGCTAGACACAGGCTAGACACAGGCTAGACACATGCTAGACACAGGCTAGACACAGGCTAGAATGAGGCTAGACACAGGCTAGGCACAGGCTAGACACAGGTTAGACACAAGAAAGACACATAAAAGACACAGTAAAGACAAAGGCTAGACAGAGGCAAGACCCAGGCTAGACACAGGCTAGACACAGGCTAAGCACAGGATAGACACAGGCTAGACACAGGCTAGACACAGTATAGACACAGGCAAGTCACATACTAGACACAGGCAAGACACAGGCAAGACACTGGCTAGACACAGGCAAGACACTGGTTAGAAAAAGGATAGACACAGGCTAGACACAGGCTAGACACAGGCTAGACACAGGCTAGACACATGCTAGACAAAGGCTAGACACAGGCTAGAAAGAGGCTAGACACAGGCTTGGCACAGGCTAGACACAGGTTAGACACAGGAAAGACACATAATAGAAACAGTCAAGACAAAGGCTAGACAGAGGCAAGACCCAGGCTAGACACAGGCTAAGCACAGGATAGACACAGGCTAGACACAGGGTAGACACAGGCTAGACACAGGCTAGACACAGGCTAGACACAGGATAGACACAGGCTAGACATAAGCTAGACACAGGCAACACACAGGCAAGACACAAGCTAGACACAGGCTAGACATATACTCGACACAAGCAAGACACAGGCTAGACACAGGCTAGACCTAGGCTAGATAGAGGCTAGACACAGGCTAGAAAGAGGCTAGACACAGGCAAGACACTGGCTAGACACAGGCTAGACATAGGCTAGACAGAGGCTAGACACAAGCTAGACACAGGATAGACACAGGCTAGACACAGGCTAGACACAGGCTAGACACAGGCTAGACACAGGCTAGACACAGGCTAGACACAAGCTAGAAACAGGCTAGACACAGGCTAGACACAGGATAGGCACAGGCAAGACACATACTAGACACAGGCTAGGCACAGGATAGACACAGGCTAGACACATTCTGGATACAGGCTAGACACAGGCAAGACACAGGCAAGACACAGGCTAGACACAGGCTAGACACAAGCTAGACATATACTTGACACAGGCAAGACACAGGCTAGACACAGGCTAGACACAGGCTAGACACAGGCTAGACACAGGCTAGACACAGGCTAGACCTAGGCTAGATACAGGCTAGACACAGGCTAGAAAGAGGCTAGACACAGGCTAGGCACAGGCAAGACACAGGCAAGACACTGGCTAGACACTGGCTGAACACTGGCTAGAGACAGGCTAGACACATGCTAGACACAAGCTAGACAGATACTAGACACGGGCTAGACACAGGCACATGGCAGGCTAGACACAGGCTAGAAACAGGCTAGACACAGGCTAGATACAGGCTAGACACAGGCTAGACACAGGCTAGACACAGGCTAGACACATGCTAGACACAAGCTAGACACAAGCTAGACACAGGAAAGACACAGGCTAGACACAAGCTAGACACAGGATAGACACAGGCAGGACACAGGCTAGACACAGGCTAGACGCAGGCTAGACACAGGCTAGACACAGGCTAGACACAGGGTAGACAGAGACAAGACACAGGCTAGACAGAGGCTAGACAAAGGCTAGATACAGGCTAGACATTGGCTAGATACAGGCTAGACATTGGCTAGACCCAGGCTAGACACAGGCGAGAAAGAGGCTAGACACCGCCTAGGCACAGGCTACACACAGGCTAGAAACAGGCTAGACACAGGCTAGACAGAGACAAGACACAGGCTAGACAGAGACAAGACACAGGCTAGACAGAGGCTAGACAAAGGCTAGATACAGGCTAGACATTGGCTAGACACAGGCTAGACACAGGCTTGACCTAGGCTAGACACAGGCTAGACACAGGATAGACACAGGCAAGTCACATAGAGGCTAGATACAGGCTAGACACAGGCTAGACACAGGCTACAAACAGGCTAGACACAGGCAAGACACAGGATAGACACAAGCAAGACACATGCTAGACACAGGAAGGACACAGGCTAGACACAGGCTAGACGCAGGCTAGACACAGGCTAGACACAGGCTAGACACAGGGTAGACACAGGATAGACACAGGCTAGACATAGACTAGACACAGGCTAGACACAAGCTAGACACAGGCCAGAAACCGGCTAGGCACAGGATCGACACCGGCTAGAAACAGGCTAGGCAGAGGCTAGGCAAAGACTAGACACAGGCTAGACAGTGGCTAGACACAGGCTAGATACAGACTAGACATCGGCTAGACACTGGCTAGACACTGGCTAGACTCATGCTAGACACAGGCTAAACACAGGCTAAACACAGGCTAAACACAGGCTAGACACAGGCTAGAAAGAGGCCAGACACAGGCTAGGCACAGGCTAGACAGAGGCTAGACACAAGCTAGACACAGGCTAGACCTAGGCTAGACACAGGCTAGACACAGGCTAGACACAGGCTAGAAAGAGGCTAGACACAGGCTAGGCACAGGGAAGACCCAGGCAAGACACTGGCTAGACAAAGGCTAGACACAGGCTAGACAGAGGCTAGACACAAGCTAGACACAGTATAGACACATGCAAGTCACAGGCTAGACACAGGCAAGACACTGGCTAGACACAGGCAAGACACAGGCAAGACACTGGCTAGACACAGGCTAGACACAGGCTAGATACAGGCAAGACACAGGCTAGACACAAGCTAGACACAGGCTAGACACAGGCTAGACACAGGCTAGACACAGGCTAGACACAGGCTAGACATAGGCTAGAAAGAGGCTTCACACAGGCTAGACACAGGCTAGACACGAGGTAGACTCAGGCTAGACTCAGGCTAGACACAGGCTAGACACAGGCTAGACACAGGCTAGACACAGGCTAGACACAGGCTAGACACAGGCTAGACACAGGCTTGACACAGGATAGACACAGGCAAGACACATACTAGACACAGGCAAGAAACAGGCAAGACACTGGCTAGACACAGGCTAGACACAGGCTAGATACAGGCTAGACACAGGCTAGACACAAGCTAGACACAGGCTGGACACAGGCTAGACCTAGGCTAGACCTAGGCTAGACACAGGCTAGACACAGGCTAGACACAGGATAGACACAGGCAAGTCACATACTAGACACAGGCAAGACACAGGCTAGACACAGGCTAGAAAAAGGCTAGACACAGGCTAGGCACAGGCTAGACACAGGCTAGACACCGGCTAGATACAGGCTAGATACAAGCTAGACTTAGGGTAGACACAGGCTAGACACAGGCTAGACACAGGCTAGACATTGGCTAGACACTGGCTAGACACTGGCTGGACACTGGCTAGAGACAGGCTAGACACATGCTAGACACAAGCTAGACAGATACTAGACACGGGCTAGACACAGGCACAAGGCAGGCTAGACACAGGCTAGAAACAGGCTAGACACAGGCTAGATACAGGCTAGACACAGGCTAGACACAGGCTAGACACATGCTAGACACAAGCTAGACACAAGCTAGACACAAGCTAGGCACAGGCAAGACACAGGCTAGACACAAGCTAGACACAGGATAGACACAGGCAGGACACAGGCTAGACACAGGCTAGTCGCAGGCTAGACACAGGCTAGACACAGGCTAGACACAGGGTAGACAGAGACAAGACACAGGCTAGACAGAGGCTAGACAAAGGCTAGATACAGGCTAGACATTGGCTAGACACAGGCTAGACACAGGCTAGACACAGGCTAGACACAGGATAGACACAGGCTAGACACAGGCTAGACAGAGACAAGACACAGGCTAGACAGAGGCTAGACAAAGGCTAGATACAGGCTCGACATTGGCTAGACACAGGCTAGACACAGGCTAGACACAGGCTAGACACAGAATAGACCCAGGCTAGACACAGGCGAGAAAGAGGCTAGACACCGCCTAGGCACAGGCTAGACACAGGCTAGAAACAGGCTAGACACAGGCTAGACAGAGACAAGACACAGGCTAGACAGAGGCTAGACAAAGGCTAGATACAGGCTAGACATTGGCTAGACACAGGCTAGACACAGGCTTGACCTAGGCTAGACTCAGGCTAGACACAGGATAGACACAGGCAAGTCACATACTAGACTCAGGCAAGAGACAGGCTAGACCTAAGCTAGACACAAGCTAGACACAGGCTAGAAAAAGGCTAGACACAGGCTAGGCACAGGCTAGACACTGGCTAGACACAGGCTAGACATTGGCTAGACACTGGCTAGACACTGGCTAGACACTGGCTGGACACTGGCTAGAGACAGGCTAGACACATGCTAGACACAAGCTAGACAGATACTAGACACGGGCTAGACACAGGCACAAGGCAGGCTAGACACAGGCTAGAAACAGGCTAGACACAGGCTAGATACAGGCTAGACACAGGCTAGACACAAGCTAGACACAAGCTAGACACAGGGAAGACACAGGCTAGACACAAGCTAGACACAGGATAGACACAGGCAGGACACAGGCTAGACACAGGCTAGACGCAGGCTAGACATAGGCTAGACACAGGGTAGACAGAGACAAGACACAGGCTAGACAGATGCTAGACAAAGGCTAGATACAGGCTAGACATTGGCTAGACACAGGCTAGACACAGGCTAGGCACAGGCTAGACACAGGATAGACACAGGCTAGACACAGGCTAGACAAAGACAAGACACAGGCTAGACAGAGGCTAGACAAAGGCTAGATACAGGCTAGACATTGGCTAGACACAGGCTAGACACAGGTTAGACACAGGCTAGAAACAGGCTAGACACAGGCCAGACTGAGACAAGACACAGGCTAGACAGAGGCTAGACAAAGGATAGATACAGGCTAGGCATTGGCTAGACACAGGCTAGACACAGGCTAGACACAGGATAGACACAGGCTAGACACAGGCTAGACACAGGCTAGACACAAGCTAGACACATGCTAGACACAAGCTAGACAAAGGCTAGACACAAGCTAGACAAAGGCTAGACACAGGCAAGACACAGGCTAGACACAGGCTAGACACAGGCTAGACACAAGCTAGACACAAGCTAGACACAGGCTAGATACAGGCTAGACACAGGCTAGACACAGGCTAGACACAGGCTAGACACAGGCTAGACACAGGCTAGACACAGGCTATACACATGCTAGACACAGGCAAGACACAAACTGGAGACATGCTAGACACAAGCTAGACAAAGGCTAGACACAAGCTAGACAAAGGCTAGACACAGGCAAGACACAGGCTAGACACAGGCTAGACACAGGCTAGACACAGGCTAGACACAAGCTAGACACAAGCTAGACACAGGCTAGATACAGGCTAGACATAGGCTAGACAGAGGCTAGACACAGGCTAGACACAAGCTAGACACAGGCTAGACACAGGCTAGACACAGGATAGGCACAGGCAAGACACAGGCTAGACACAAGATAGACACAGGCTAGACACAGGCTAGACACAGGCTAGACACAGGCAAGACCCAGGCTAGACACCGGCTAGAAAGAATCTAGAATCCGGCTAGGCACAGGCTCGACACAGGCTAGACACAGGCTAGACAGAGGCTAGACACAGGCTAGATACAGACTAGACATCGCCTAGACACTGGCTAGACACTGGCTAGACTCAGGCTAAACACAGGCTAAACACAGGCTAGACACAGGCTAGACACAGGCTAGAGACAGGCTAGACACAGGCTAGACAGAGGCTAGACAGAGGCAAGACACAAGCTAGACACAGGCTAGACACAGGCTAGACACAGTATAGACACAGGCAAGTCACATACTAGACACAGGCAAGACACAGGCAAGACACAGGCAAGACACTGGCTAGACACAGGCAAGACACTGGTTAGAAAAAGGCTAGACACAGGCTAGGCACAGGCTAGACACAGGCTAGACACATGCTAGACACAGGCTGGACACAGGCTAGAAAGAGGCTAGACACAGGCAAGACACTGGCTAGACACAGGCAAGACACTGGTTAGAAAAAGGCTAGACACAGGCTAGACACAGGCTAGACACAGGCTAGACACATGCTAGACACAGGCTAGACACAGGCTAGAAAGAGGCTAGACACAAGCTAGGCACAGGCTAGACACAGGTTAGACACAAGAAAGACACATAAAAGACACTGTCAAGAAAAAGGCTAGACAGAGGCAAGACCCAGGCAAGACACAGGCTAGACACAGGCTAAGCACAGGATAGACACAGGCTAGACACAGGCTAGACACAGGCTAGACACAGGCTAGACACAGTATAGACACAGGCAAGTCACATACTAGACACAGGCAAGACACAGGCAAGACACTGGCTAGGCACAGGCAAGACACTGGTTAGAAAAAGGCTAGACACAGGCTAGACACAGGCTAGACACAGGCTAGACACATGCTAGACACAGGCTAGACACAGGCTAGAAAGAGGCTAGACACAGGCTTGGCACAGGCTAGACACAGGTTAGACACAGGAAAGACACATAATAGAAACAGTCAAGACAAAGGCTAGACAGAGGCAAGACCCAGGCTAGACACAGGCTAAGCACAGGATAGACACAGGCTAGACACAGGGTAGACACAGGCTAGACACAGGCTAGACACAGGATAGACACAGGCTAGACATAAGCTAGACACAGGCAACACACAGGCAAGACACAAGCTAGACACAGGCTAGACATAAACTCGACACAGGCAAGACACAGGCTAGACACAGGCTAGACCTAGGCTAGATAGAGGCTAGACACAGGCTAGAAAGAGGCTAGACACAGGCAAGACACTGGCTAGACACAGGCTAGACATAGGCTAGACAGAGGCTAGACACAAGCTAGACACAGGATAGACACAGGCTAGACACAGGCTAGACACAGGCTAGACACAGGCTAGACACAGGCTAGACACAGGCTAGACACAGGCTAGACACAAGCTAGAAACAGGCTAGACACAGGCTAGACACAGGATAGGCACAGGCAAGACACATACTAGACACAGGCTAGGCACAGGATAGACACAGGCTAGACACATTCTGGATACAGGCTAGACACAGGCAAGACACAGGCTAGACACAGGCTAGACACAAGCTAGACATATACTAGACACAGGCAAGACACAGGCTAGACACAGGCTAGACACAGGCTAGACACAGGCTAGACCTAGGCTAGATACAGGCTAGACACAGGCTAGAAAGAGGCTAGACACAGGCTAGGCACAGGCAAGACACAGGCAAGACACTGGCTAGACACTGGCTGAACACTGGCTAGAGACAGGCTAGACACATGCTAGACACAAGCTAGACAGATACTAGACACGGGCTAGACACAGGCACATGGCAGGCTAGACACAGGCTAGAAACAGGCTAGACACAGGCTAGATACAGGCTAGACACAGGCTAGACACAGGCTAGACACATGCTAGACACAAGCTAGACACAAGCTAGACACAGGAAAGACACAGGCTAGACACAAGCTAGACACAGGATAGACACAGGCAGGACACAGGCTAGACACAGGCTAGACGCAGGCTAGACACAGGCTAGACACAGGCTAGACACAGGGTAGACAGAGACAAGACACAGGCTAGACAGAGGCTAGACAAAGGCTAGATACAGGCTAGACATTGACTAGATACAGGCTAGACATTGGCTAGACCCAGGCTAGACACAGGCGAGAAAGAGGCTAGACACCGCCTAGGCACAGGCTAGACACAGGCTAGAAACAGGCTAGACACAGGCTAGACAGAGACAAGACACAGGCTAGACAGAGACAAGACACAGGCTAGACAGAGGCTAGACAAAGGCTAGATACAGGCTAGACATTGGCTAGACACAGGCTAGACACAGGCTTGACCTAGGCTAGACACAGGCTAGACACAGGATAGACACAGGCAAGTCACATACTAGACACAGGCAAGACACAGGCTAGACCTAAGCTAGACACAAGCTAGACACCGGCTAGAAAAAGGCTAGACACAGGCTAGGCACAGGCTAGACACAAGCTAGACACAGGCTAGACACAGGCTAGACACAGGCTAGATACAAGCTAGACTTAGGGTAGACGCTGGCTAGACACAGGCTAGACATTGGCTAGACACTGGCTAGACACATGCTAGACACAAGCTGGACAGATACTAGACACGGGCTAGACACAGGCACAAGGCAGGCTACACACAGGCTAGAAACAGGCTAGACACAGGCTAGATACAGGCTAGACACAGGCTAGTTACAGGCTAGACACAGGCTAGACACAAGCTAGACACAAGCTAGACACAGGCAAGACACAGGCTAGACAAAAGCTAGACACAGGATAGACACAGGCAGGACACAGGCTAGACACAGGCTAGACGCAGGCTAGACACAGGGTAGACAGAGACAAGACACAGGCTAGACAGAGGCTAGACAAAGGTTAGATACAGGCTAGACATTGGCTAGACACAGGCTAGACACAGGCTAGGCACAGGCTAGACACAGGATAGACACAGGCTAGACACAGGCTAGACAGAGACAAGACACAGGCTAGACAGAGGCTAGACAAAGGCTAGATACAGGCTAGACACTGGCTAGACACAGGCTAGACACAGGCTAGACACAGAATAGACCCAGGCTAGACACAGGCTAGACACAGGATAGACACAGGCTAGACACAGGCTAGACACAGGCTAGACACAAGCTAGACACAGGCTAGACACGGGCTAGACACAGGCTAGACACAGGCTAGACACAGGCTAGACACAGGCTAGACACAGGCTAGACACAGGCTAGACACAGGCTAGACACAGGCTAGACACAGGCTAGACACAGGCTAGACACAAGCTAGACACAGGGTGGATACAGGCTAGACACAGGAAAGACACAGGCTAGACACAGGCTAGAAACAGGCTAGACAAAGGCTGGAACCAGGCGAGACACAGGCTAGACACAGGCTAGACACAGGCAAGACACAGGCTAGACACAAGGTAGACACAGGCTAGACACAGGCTAGACACAGGCAAGTCACATAATAGACACAGGCAACACACAGGCAAGACACAGGCTAGACACAGGCAAGACACAGGCTAGACACAGGCTAGACACAGGCTAGACACAGGCTAGATACAGGCTAGACACAGGCTAGACACAGGCTAGACACAGGATAGACACAGGCTATACACATGCTAGACACAGGCAAGACACAAACTGGACACAAGCTAGACACAGACAAGACACATGCTAGACACACGCTAGACACAGGCAAGACCCAGGCTAGACACCGGCTAGAAAGAATCTAGAATCCGGCTAGGCACAGGCTCGACACAGGCTAGGCACAGGCTAGACAAAGACTAGACACAGGCTAGACAGAGGCTAGACACAGGCTAGATACAGACTAGACATCGCCTAGACACTGGCTAGACTCAGGCTAAACACAGGCTAAACACAGGCTAGACACAGGCTAGACACAGGCTAGACACAGGCTAGACACAGGCTAGACACAGGCTAGACACAGGCTAGACACAGGCTAGACACAGGCTAGACACAGGCTAGACAGAGGCAAGACACAAGCTAGACACAGGCTAGACACAGGCTAGACACTGGCTAGACACAGTATCGACACAGGCTAGACACAGGCTAGACACTGGCTAGACACAAGCTAGAAACAGGCTACACACAGGCTAGACACAGGCTAGACACAGGGTAGACACAGGATAGACACAGGCTAGACACAGACTAGACACAGGCTAGACACAAGCTTAACACAGGCTAGACACAGGCTAGATACATACTAGACACAGGCAAGACAAAGGCTAGACACAGGCAAGACACAGGCAAGACACAGGCTAGACGCAGGCTAGACACAGGCTAGACCCAGGCTAGACACAGGGTAGACACAGGATAGACACAGGCTAGACACAGACTAGACACTGGCTAGACACAGTATAGACACAGTATAGACACATGCACGACACAGGCTAGACACAGGCTAGACACAAGCTAGACACAGGCTAGAAAGAGGCTACACACAGGCTAGACATAAACACAGGCTAGACACAGGCTAGACACAGGCTAGACACAGGCTTGACACAGGCAAGACACATACTAGACACAGGCAAGACACTGGCTAGACACAGGCAAGACACAGGCAAGACACAGGCTAGACGCAGGCTAGACACAGGCTAGACCCAGGCTAGACACAGGGTAGACACAGGATAGACACAGGCTAGACACAGACTAGACACAGGCTAGACACAAGCTTAACACAGGCTAGACACAGGCTAGATACATACAGTATAGACACAGTATAGACACATGCACGACACAGGCTAGACACAGGCTAGACACAAGCTAGACACAGGCTAGAAAGAGGCTACACACAGGCTAGACATAAACACAGGCTAGACACAGGCTAGACACAGGCTAGACACAGGCTTGACACAGGCAAGACACATACTAGACACAGGCTAGACACAGGCTAGACACAGGCTAGACACAGGCTAGACACAGGCTACACACAGGCTAGACACAGGCTAGACACAGGCTAGACACAGGCTAGACACAGGCTAGACACAAGCTAGACACATGGTGGATACAGGCTAGACACAGGAAAGACACAGGCTAGACACAGGCTAGACAAAGGCTGGAACCAGGCGAGACACAGGCTAGACACAGGCTAGACACAGGCAAGACACAGGCTAGACACAAGGTAGACACAGGCTAGACACAGGCTGGACACAGGCAAGTCACATACTAGACACAGGCAACACACAGGCAAGACACAGGCTAGACACAGGCAAGACACAGGCAAGACACTGGCAAGACACTGGCTAGACACAGGCTAGACACAGGCTAGACACAGGCTAGACACAGGCTAGACACAGGTTAGACACAGGCTAGACACAGGCTAGACACAGGCTAGACACAGGCTAGACACAGGCTAGACACAGGCTAGACACAGGCTAGACACAGGCTAGACACAGGCTAGACACAGGCTAGACACAGGCTAGACACAGGCTAGACACAGGCTAGACACAGGCTCGACACAGGCTAGACACAGGCTAGACACAGGCTAGACTCAGGCTAGACTCAGGCTGGACACAGGCTAGACACAGGCTAGACACAGGCTAGACACAGGCTAGACACTGGCTAGACACAGGCTAGACACAGGCTAGACACTGGCTAGACACAGGCTAGACACAGGCTAAACACAGGATAGACACAGGCTAGGCACAGGCTAGACACAGGCTAGACATAAGCTAGACACAGGCTAGACACAGGCTAGACACAGGCTGGATACAGGCTAGACACAGGCAAGACACAGGCTAGACACATGCTAGACACAGGCTTGACATATACTAGACACAGGCAAGACACAGGCTAGACACAGGCTAGACCTAGGCTAGATACAGGCTAGACACAGGCTAGACACAGGCTAGACACAAGCTAGACACAGGCTAGACACAGGATAGGCACAGGCTAGACACAGGCTAGACACAGGCTAGACACAAGCTAGACACAGGCTAGATACAGGCTAGACACAAGCTAGACGCAGGCTGGATACAGGCTAGACACAGGCAAGACGCAGGCTAGACACAGGCTAGACCTAGGCTAGATACAGGCTAGACACAGGCTAGACACAGGCTAGACACAGGCTAGGCACAGGCAAGACACAGGCAAGACACAGGCTAGACACAGGCTAGACACAGGCTAGACACAGGCTAGACACAAGCTAGACACAGGCTAGACACAGGCTAGACACAGGCTAGACACAGGCTAGACACAGGCTAGACACAGGCTAGACACAAGCTAGACACAGGCTAGACTCAGGGTAGACACAGTATAGACACAGGCGAGACACAGGCTAGACACAGGTAAGACACAGGCTAGACACAAGATAGACACAGGCTAGACACAGGCTAGACACAGACTAGAAACAGGCTGGACACAAGCTAGACACAGGCTAGACAGAGGCTAGACACAGGCTAGACACAGGCTAGACACAGGCTAGACACAGGCTAGACACAGGCTAGACACAGGCTAGACACAAGCTAGACACAGGCTAGACACAGGCTAGACACAGGGTAGACACAGACTAGACACAGGCTAGACACAAGCTTAACACAGGCTAGACACAGGCTAGATACATACTAGACACAGGCAAGACAAAGGCTAGACACAGAATAGACCCAGGCTAGACACAGGCGAGAAAGAGGCTAGACACCGCCTAGGCACAGGCTAGACACAGGCTAGAAACAGGCTAGACACAGGCTAGACAAAGACAAGACACAGGCTAGACAGAGGCTAGACAAAGGCTAGATACAGGCTAGACATTGGCTAAACACAGGCTAGACACAGTATAGACACATGCACGACACAGGCTAGACACAGGCTAGACACAGGCTAGACACAGGCTAGAAAGAGGCTACACACAGGCTAGACACAGGCTAGACACAAAGTAGACTCAGGCTAGACTCAGGCTAAACACAGGCTAAACACAGGCTAGACACAGGCTAGACACAGGCTAGACACAGGCTAGACACAAGCTAGACACATGCTAGACACAAGCTAGACAAAGGCTAGACACAAGCTAGACACAGGCTAGACACAGGCTAGACACAGGCTAGACACAGGCTAGACACAGGCTAGACACAGGCTAGACACAGGCTAGACACAGGCTAGAAAAAGGCTAGACACAGGCTAGACACAGGCTCGACACAGGCTAGACACAGGCTAGACACAGGCTAGACTCAGGCTAGACACAGGCTAGACACAGGCTAGACACAGGCTAGACACAGGCTAGACACAGGCTAGACACAAGCTAGACACAGGGTGGATACAGGCTAGACACAGGAAAGACACAGGCTAGACACAGGCTAGACAAAGGCTGGAGCCAGGCGAGACACAGGCTAGACACAGGCAAGACACAGGCTAGACACAAGGTAGACACAGGCTAGACACAGGCTAGACACAGGCAAGTCACATACTAGACACAGGCAACACACAGGCAAGACACAGGCTAGACACAGGCAAGACACAGGCAAGACACTGGCAAGACACTGGCTAGACACAGGCTAGACACAGGCTAGACACAGGCTAGACACAGGCTAGACACAGGCTAGACACAGGCTAGACACAGGCTAGACACAGGCTAGACACAGGCTAGACACAGGCTAGACACAGGCTAGAAAAAGGCTAGACACAGGCTAGACACAGGCTCGACACAGGCTAGACACAGGCTAGACACAGGCTAGACTCAGGCTAGACTCAGGCTGGACACAGGCTAGACACAGGCTAGAAACAGGCTAGACACAGGCTAGACACAGGCTAGACACAGGCTAGACACAGGCTAGACACAGGCTAGAAACAGGCTAGACACAGGCTAGACACAGGCTAGACACAAGCTAGACACAGGCTAAACACAGGCTAGACACAGGCTAGACACAGGCTAGACACAGGCTGGATACAGGCTAGACACAGGCAAGACACAGGCTAGACACATGCTAGACACAGGCTAGACATATACTAGACACAGGCAAGACACAGGCAGACACAGGCTAGACCTAGGCTAGATACAGGCTAGACACAGGCTAGAAAGAGGCTAGACACAAGCTAGGCACAGGCAAGACACAGGCAAGACACTGGCTAGACACAGGCTAGACACAGGCTAGACAGAGGCTAGACACAAGCTAGACACAGGATAGACACAGGCTAGACACAGGCTAGACACAGGCTAGACACAGTCTAGACACAGGCTAGACACAGGCTAGACACAGGCTAGACACAGGCTAGACACAGGCTAGACACAAGCTAGACACAGGGTGGATACAGGCTAGACATAGGAAAGACACAGGCTAGACACAGGCTAGACACAGGCTAGACAAAGGCTGGAACCAGGCGAGACACAGGCTAGACACAGGCTAGACACAGGCTAGACACAGGCAAGACACAGGCTAGACACAAGGTAGACACATGCTAGACACAGGCTAGACACAGGCTAGACACAGGCTAGACACAAGCTAGACACAGGCTAGACACAGGATAGGCACAGGCTAGACACAGGCTAGACACAGGCTAGACACAAGCTAGACACAGGCTAGACACAGGCTAGACTCAGGCTAGACTCAGGCTGGACACAGGCTAGACACAGGCTAGACACAGGCTAGACACAAGCTAGACACAGGCTAGACGCAGGCTGGATACAGGCTAGACACAGGCTCGACACAGGCTAGACACAGGCTAGACACAGGCTAGACTCAGGCTGGACTCAGGCTGGACACAGGCTAGACACAGGCTAGACACAGGCTAGACACAGGCTAGACACAAGCTAGACACAGGCTAGACACAGGCTAGACACAGGCTAGACACATGCTAGACACAGGCTAGACATATACTAGACACAGGCAAGACACAGGCTAGACACAGGCTAGACACATGCTAGACACAGGCTAGACATATACTAGACACAGGCAAGACACAGGCTAGGCACAGGCTAGACACAGGCAAGACACTGGCTAGACACAGGCTAGACACAGGCTAGACACAGGCTAGACACAGGCTAGACACAGGCTAGACACAGGCTAGACACAGGCTAGACACAGGCTAGACACAGGCTAGACACAGGCTCGACACAGGCTAGACACAGGCTAGACACAGGCTAGACTCAGGCTAGACTCAGGCTGGACACAGGCTAGACACAGGCTAGACACAGGCTAGACACAGGCTAGACACAGGCTAGACACAGGCTAGACACAGGCTAGACACAGGCTAGACACAGGCTAGACACAGGCTAAACACAGGATAGACACAGGCTAGACACAGGCTAGACACAGGCTAGACATAAGCTAGACACAGGCTAGACACAGGCTGGATACAGGCTAGACACAGGCAAGACACAGGCTAGACACATGCTAGACACAGGCTAGACATATACTAGACACAGGCAAGACACAGGCTAGACACAGGCTAGACCTAGGCTAGATACAGGCTAGACACAGGCTAGAAAGAGGCTAGACACAGGCTAGGCACAGGCAAGACACAGGCAAGACACTGGCTAGACACAGGCTAGACACAGGCTAGACAGAGGCTAGACACAAGCTAGACACAAGCTAGACACAGGCTAGACACAGGCTAGACACAGGCTAGACACAGGCTAGACACAGGCTAGACACAGGCTAGACACAAGCTAGACACAGGCTAGACACAGGATAGGCACAGGCTAGACACAGGCTAGACACATGCTAGACACAAGCTAGACACAGGCTAGACACAGGCTAGACACAAGCTAGACGCAGGCTGGATACAGGCTAGACACAGGCAAGACACAGGCAGACACAGGCTAGACCTAGGCTAGATACAGGCTAGACACAGGCTAGACACAGGCTAGACACAGGCTAGGCACAGGCAAGACACAGGCAAGACACTGGCTAGACACAGGCTAGACACAAGGTAGACACAGGCTAGACACAGGCTAGACACAGGCTAGACTCAGGGTAGACACAGTATAGACACAGGCGAGACACAGGCTAGACACAGGCTAGACACAAGCTAGACACAGGCTAGATACAAGATAGACACAGGCTAGACACAGGCTAGACACAGGCTAGACACAGACTAGAAACAGGCTGGACACAAGCTAGACACAGGCTGGATAGAGGCTTGACACAGGCAAGATACAGGCTAGACACAAGCTAGACACAGGCTAGACAGAGGCTAGACACAGGCTAGACACAGGCTAGACACAAGCTAGACACAGGCTAGACACAGGGTAGACACAGGCTAGAAAGAGGCTATACACAGGCTAGACACAGGATAGACTAAGGCTAGTCACAAGCTAGACACAGGCTAGACACAAGCTAGACACAGGCTAGATACAAGCTAGACACAGGCTAGACACAGGCTAGACACAGGCTAGACACAGGCTAGACAAAGCCTAGACTCAGGATAGACACAGGCTAGACACAGGCTAGAAAGAGGCTAGACACAGGCTAGGCACAGGCTAGACACAGGCTAGACACAGGCTAGACACAGGCTAGACACAGGCTAGACACAAGGTAGACACAGGCTAGACACAGGCTAGACACAGGCTAGACACAGGCTAGACACAGGCTAGACACAGGCTAGACACAGGCTAGACACAGGCTAGACACAAGCTAGACACAGGCAACACACAGGCAAGACACAGGCTAGACACAGGCAAGACACAGGCAAGACACTGGCAAGACACTGGCTAGACACAGGCTAGACACAGGCTAGACACAGGCTAGACACAGGCTAGACACAGGCTAGACACAGGCTAGACACAGGCTAGACACAGGCTAGACACAGGCTAGACACAGGCTAGACACAGGCTAGACACAGGCTAGACACAGGCTGGACACAGGCTCGACACAGGCTAGACACAGGCTAGACACAGGCTAGACTCAGGCTAGACTCAGGCTGGACACAGGCTAGACACAGGCTAGACACAGGCTAGACACAGGCTAGACACAGGCTAGACACAGGCTAGACACAAGCTAGACACAGGCTAAACACAGGCTAGACACAGGCTAGACACAGGCTAGACACAGGCTAGACACAGGCAAGTCACATATTAGACACAGGCAACACACAGGCAAGACACAGGCAAGACACAGGCAAGACACTGGCAAGACACTGGCTAGACACAGGCTAGACACAGGCTAGACACAGGCTAGACACAGGCTAGACACAGGCTAGACACAGGCTAGACACAGGCTAGACACAGGCTAGACACAGGCTAGACACAGGCTAGACACAGGCTAAACACAGGATAGACACAGGCTAGACACAGGCTAGACACAGGCTAGACATAAGCTAGATACAGGCTAGACACAGGCTGGATACAGGCTAGACACAGGCAAGACACAGGCTAGACACATGCTAGACACAGGCTAGACATATACTAGACACAGGCAAGACACAGGCTAGACACAGGCTAGACCTAGGCTAGATACAGGCTAGACACAGGCTAGAAAGAGGCTAGACACAGGCTAGGCACAGGCAAGACACAGGCAAGACACTGGCTAGACACAGGCTAGACAGAGGCTAGACACAAGCTAGACACAGGCTAGACACAGGCTAGACACAGGCTAGACACAGGCTAGACACAGGCTAGACACAAGCTAGACACAGGCTAGACACAGGATAGGCACAGGCTAGACACAGGCTAGACACAGGCTAGACACAAGCTAGACACAGGCTAGACACAGGCTAGACACAAGCTAGACGCAGGCTGGATACAGGCTAGACACAGGCAAGACACAGGCAGACACAGGCTAGACCTAGGCTAGATACAGGCTAGACACAGGCTAGACACAGGCTAGACACAGGCTAGACACAGGCTAGGCACAGGCAAGACACAGGCAAGACACTGGCTAGACACAGGCTAGACACAAGGTAGACACAGGCTAGACACAGGCTAGACACAGGCTAGACACAGGCTAGACACAAGCTAGACACAGGCTAGACACAGGCTAGACACAGGCTAGACACAGGGTAGACACAGGCTAGACACAGGCTAGACACAAGATAGACACAGGCTAGACTCAGGGTAGACACAGTATAGACACAGGCGAGACACAGGCTAGACACAGGCTAGACACAAGCTAGACACAGGCTCGATACAAGATAGACACAGGCTAGACACAGGCTAGACACAGGCTAGACACAGACTAGAAACAGGCTGGACACAAGCTAGACACAGGCTGGATAGAGGCTTGACACAGGCAAGATACAGGCTAGACACAAGCTAGACACAGGCTAGACAGAGGCTAGACACAGGCTAGACACAGGCTAGACACAAGCTAGACACAGGCTAGACACAGGGTAGACACAGGCTAGAAAGAGGCTATACACAGGCTAGACACAGGATAGACTAAGGCTAGTCACAAGCTAGACACAGGCTAGACACAAGCTAGACACAGGCTAGATACAAGCTAGACACAGGCTAGACACAGGCTAGACACAGGCTAGACACAGGCTAGACAAAGCCTAGACTCAGGATAGACACAGGCTAGACACAGGCTAGAAAGAGGCTAGACACAGGCTAGGCACAGGCTAGACACAGGCTAGACACAGGCTAGACACAGGCTAGACACAGGCTAGACACAGGCTAGACACAAGGTAGACACAGGCTAGACACAGGCTAGACACAGGCTAGACACAGGCTAGACACAGGCTAGACACAGGCTAGACACAAGCTAGACACAGGCAACACACAGGCAAGACACAGGCTAGACACAGGCAAGACACAGGCAAGACACTGGCAAGACACTGGCTAGACACAGGCTAGACACAGGCTAGACACAGGCTAGACACAGGCTAGACACAGGCTAGACACAGGCTAGACACAGGCTAGACACAGGCTAGACACAGGCTAGACACAGGCTGGACACAGGCTCGACACAGGCTAGACACAGGCTAGACACAGGCTAGACTCAGGCTAGACTCAGGCTGGACACAGGCTAGACACATGCTAGACACAGGCTAGACACAGGCTAGACACAGGCTAGACACAGGCTAGACACAGGCTAGACACAGGCTAGACACAGGCTAGACAGAGGCTAGACACAGGCTAGACACAAGCTAGACACAGGCTAAACACAGGCTAGACACAGGCTAGACACAGGCTAGACACAGGCTGGATACAGGCTAGACACAGGCAAAACACAGGCTAGACACATGCTAGACACAGGCTAGACATATACTAGACACAGGCAAGACACAGGCAGACACAGGCTAGACCTAGGCTAGATACAGGCTAGACACAGGCTAGAAAGAGGCTAGACACAGGCTAGGCACAGGCAAGACACAGGCAAGACACTGGCTAGACACAGGCTAGACACAGGCTAGACAGAGGCTAGACACAGGCTAGACACAGGCTAGACACAGGCTAGACAAAGCCTAGACTCAGGATAGACACAGGCTAGACACAGGCTAGAAAGAGGCTAGACACAGGCTAGGCACAGGCTAGACACATTCTAGACACAGGCTAGACACAGGCTAGACACAGGCTAGACACAGGCTAGACACAGGCTAGACACAGGATAGACACAGGCTAGACACAGGCTAGACACAGCCTAGACTCAGGCTAGGCACAGGCTAGACTCAGGCTAGACTCAGGATAGACACAGGCTAGACACAGGCTAGACACAGGCTAGACACAGGCTAGATACAAGCTAGACACAGGCTAGACACAGGCTAGACACTAGCTAGATACAAGCTAGACACAGGCTAGACACAGGCTAGACACTAGCTAGACAAATACTAGACACAGGCAAGACACAGACTAGACACAGGCTAGACCTAGGCTAGACACAGGCTAGACACAGGCTAGAAAGAGGCTAGACAAAGGCTAGACACAGGCAAGACACAGGCAAGACACTGGCAAGACACTGGCTAGACACAGGCTAGACACAGGCTAGACACAGGCTAGACACAGGCTAGACACAGGCTAGACACAGGCTCGACACAGGCTAGACACAGGCTAGACACAGGCTAGACTCAGGCAAGACTCAGGCTGGACACAGGCTAGACACAGGCTAGACACAGGCTAGACACAGGCTAGACACAGGCTAGACACAGGCTAGACACAGGCTAGACACAGGCTAAACACAGGATAGACACAGGCTAGACACAGGCTAGACACAGGCTAGACACAGGCTAGACATAAGCTAGACACAGGCTAGACACAGGCTAGACACAGGCTAGACACAGGCTGGATACAGGCTAGACACAGGCAAGACACAGGCTAGACACATGCTAGACAGAGGCTAGACATATACTAGACACAGGCAAGACACAGGCTAGACACATGCTAGACCTAGGCTAGATACAGGCTAGACACAGGCTAGAAAGAGGCTAGACACAGGCTAGGCACAGGCAAGACACAGGCAAGACACTGGCTAGACACAGGCTAGACACAGGCTAGACAGAGGCTAGACACAAGCTAGACACAGGCTAGACACAGGCTAGACACAGGCTAGACACAGGCTAGACACAGGCTAGACACAGGCTAGACACAAGCTAGACACAGGCTAGACACAGGATAGGCACAGGCTAGACACAGGCTAGACACAGGCTAGACACAAGCTAGACACAGGCTAGACACAGGCTAGACACAAGCTAGACGCAGGCTGGATACAGGCTAGACACAGGCAAGACACAGGCAGACACAGGCTAGACCTAGGCTAGATACAGGCTAGACACAGGCTAGACACAGGCTAGACACAGGCTAGGCACAGGCAAGACACAGGCAAGACACTGGCTAGACACAGGCTAGACACAAGGTAGACACAGGCTAGACACAGGCTAGACACAGGCTAGACACAGGCTAGACACAAGCTAGACACAGGCTAGACACAGGCTAGACACAGGCTAGACACAGGCTAGACACAGGCTAGACACAGGCAAGACACAGGCAGACACAGGCTAGACCTAGGCTAGATACAGGCTAGACACAGGCTAGAAAGAGGCTAGACACAGGCTAGGCACAGGCAAGACACAGGCAAGACACTGGCTAGACACAGGCTAGACACAGGCTAGACAGAGGCTAGACACAAGCTAGACACAGGATAGACACAGGCTAGACACAGGCTAGACACAGGCTAGACACAGGCTAGACACAGTCTAGACACAGGCTAGACACAGGCTAGACACAGGCTAGACACAAGCTAGACACAGGGTGGATACAGGCTAGACATAGGAAAGACACAGGCTAGACACAGGCTAGACAAAGGCTGGAACCAGGCGAGATACAGGCTAGACACAGGCTAGACACAGGCAAGACACAGGCTAGACACAAGGTAGACACAGGCTAGACACAGGCTAGACACAGGCTAGACACAGGCTAGACACAAGCTAGACACAGGCTAGACACAGGATAGGCACAGGCTAGACACAGGCTAGACACAGGCTAGACACAAGCTAGACACAGGCTAGACACAGGCTAGACTCAGGCTAGACTCAGGCTGGACACAGGCTAGACACAGGCTAGACACAGGCTAGACACAAGCTAGACACAGGCTAGACACAGGCTAGACACAAGCTAGACACAGGCTAGACACAGGCTAGACACAGGCTAGACACATGCTAGACACAGGCTAGACATATACTAGACACAGGCAAGACACAGGCTAGACACAGGCTAGACACAGGCAAGTCACATACTAGACACAGGCAACACACAGGCAAGACACAGGCTAGTCACAGGCAAGACACAGGCAAGACACTGGCAAGACACTGGCTAGACACAGGCTAGACACAGGCTAGACACAGGCTAGACACAGGCTAGACACAGGCTAGACACAGGCTAGACACAGGCTAGACACAGGCTAGACACAGGCTAGACACAGGCTAGACACAGGCTAGACACAGGCTCGACACAGGCTAGACACAGGCTAGACACAGGCTAGACTCAGGCTAGACTCAGGCTGGACACAGGCTAGACACAGGCTAGACACAGGCTAGACACAGGCTAGACACAGGCTAGACACAGGCTAGACACAGGCTAGACACAGGCTAGACACAGGCTAGACACAGGCTAAACACAGGATAGACACAGGCTAGACACAGGCTAGACACAGGCTAGACATAAGCTAGACACAGGCTAGACACAGGCTAGACACAGGCTGGATACAGGCTAGACACAGGCAAGACACAGGCTAGACACAGGCTAGACACAGGCTAAACACAGGATAGACACAGGCTAGACACAGGCTAGACACAGGCTAGACATAAGCTAGACACAGGCTAGACACAGGCTAGACACAGGCTGGATACAGGCTAGACACAGGCAAGACACAGGCAAGACACTGGCTAGACACAGGCTAGACACAGGCTACACAGAGGCTAGACACAAGCTAGACACAGGCTAGACACAGGCTAGACACAGGCTAGACACAGGCTAGACACAGGCTAGACACAGGCTAGACACAGGCTAGACACAAGCTAGACACAGGCTAGACACAGGATAGGCACAGGCTAGACACAGGCTAGACACAGGCTAGACACAAGCTAGACACAGGCTAGACAGAGGCTAGACACAAGCTAGACGCAGGCTGGATACAGGCTAGACACAGGCAAGACACAGGCAGACACAGGCTAGACCTAGGCTAGATACAGGCTAGACATAGGCTAGACACAGGCTAGACACAGGCTAGGCACAGGCAAGACACAAGCAAGACACTGGCTAGACACAGGCTAGACACAAGGTAGACACAGGCTAGACACAGGCTAGACACAGGCTAGACATAGGCTAGACACAGGCTAGACACAAGCTAGACACAGGCTAGACACAGGCTAGACACAGGCTAGACACAGGGTAGACACAGGCTAGACACAGGCTAGACACAAGATAGACACAGGCTAGACTCAGGGTAGACACAGTATAGACACAGGCGAGACACAGGCTAGACACAGGCTAGACACAAGCTAGACACAGGCTAGATACAAGATAGACACAGGCTAGACACAGGCTAGACACAGGCTAGACACAGACTAGAAACAGGCTGGACACAAGCTAGACACAGGCTGGATAGAGGCTTGACACAGGCAAGATACAGGCTAGACACAAGCTAGACACAGGCTAGACAGAGGCTAGACACAGGCTAGACACAGGCTAGACACAAGCTAGACACAGGCTAGACACAGGGTAGACACAGGCTAGAAAGAGGCTACACACAGGCTAGACACAGGATAGACTAAGGCTAGTCACAAGCTAGACACAGGCTAGACACAAGCTAGACACAGGCTAGATACAAGCTAGACACAGGCTAGACACAGGCTAGACACAGGCTAGACAAAGCCTAGACTCAGGATAGACACAGGCTAGACACAGGCTAGAAAGAGGCTAGACACAGGCTAGGCACAGGCTAGACACAGGCTAGACACAGGCTAGACACAGGCTAGACACAGGCTAGACACAGGCTAGACACAGGATAGACACAGGCTAGACACAGGCTAGACACTGCCTAGACTCAGGCTAGGCACAGGCTAGACTCAGGCTAGACTCAGGATAGACACAGGCTAGACACAGGCTAGACACAGGCTAGACACAGGCTAGATACAAGCTAGACACAGGCTAGACACAGGCTAGACACTAGCTAGATACAAGCTAGACACAGGCTAGACACAGGCTAGACACTAGCTAGACAAATACTAGACACAGGCAAGACACAGACTAGACACAGGCTAGACCTAGGCTAGACACAGGCTAGACACAGGCAAGACACAGGCAAGACACTGGCAAGACACTGGCTAGACACAGGCTAGACACAGGCTAGACACAGGCTAGACACAGGCTAGACACAGGCTAGACACAGGCTAGACACAGGCTAGACACAGGCTAGACACAGGCTAGACACAGGCTAGATACAAGCTAGACACAGGCTAGACACAGGCTAGACACAGGCTAGACACAGGCTAGACACTAGCTAGATACAAGCTAGACACAGGCTAGACACAGGCTAGACACTAGCTAGACAAATACTAGACACAGGCAAGACACAGACTAGACACAGGCTAGACCTAGGCTAGACAAAGGCTAGACACAGGCAAGACACAGGCAAGACACTGGCAAGACACTGGCTAGACACAGGCTAGACACAAGCTAGACACAGGCTAGACACAGGCTAGACACAGGCTAGACACAGGCTAGACACAGGCTAGACACAGGCTAGACACAGGCTAGACACAGGCTAGACACAGGCTCGACACAGGCTAGACACAGGCTAGACACAGGCTAGACTCAGGCTAGACTCAGGCTGGACACAGGCTAGACACAGGCTAGACACAGGCTAGACACAGGCTAGACACAGGCTAGACACAGGCTAAACACAGGATAGACACAGGCTAGACACAGGCTAGACACAGGCTAGACATAAGCTAGACACAGGCTAGACACAGGCTAGACACAGGCTGAATACAGGCTAGACACAGGCAAGACACAGGCTAGACACATGCTAGACAGAGGCTAGACATATACTAGACACAGGCAAGACACAGGCTAGACACAGGCTAGACCTAGGCTAGATACAGGCTAGACACAGGCTAGAAAGAGGCTAGACACAGGCTAGGCACAGGCAAGACACAGGCAAGACACTGGCTAGACACAGGCTAGACACAGGCTAGACAGAGGCTAGACACAAGCTAGACACAGGCTAGACACAGGCTAGACACAGGCTAGACACAGGCTAGACACAGGCTAGACACAGGCTAGACACAAGCTAGACACAGGCTAGACACAGGATAGGCACAGGCTAGACACAGGCTAGACACAGGCTAGACACAAGCTAGACACAGGCTAGACACAGGCTAGACACAAGCTAGACGCAGGCTGGATACAGGCTAGACACAGGCAAGACACAGGCAGACACAGGCTAGACCTAGGCTAGATACAGGCTAGACACAGGCTAGACACAAGGTAGACACATACTAGACACAGGCTAGACACAGGCTAGACACAGGCTAGACACAAGCTAGACACAGGCTAGACACAGGCTAGACACAAGGTAGACACATACTAGACACAGGCTAGACACAGGCTAGACACAGGCTAGACACAAGCTAGACACAGGCTAGACACAGGCTAGACACAGGCTAGACACAGGGTAGACACAGGCTAGACACAGGCTAGACACAAGCTAGACACAGGCTAGACTCAGGGTAGACACAGTATAGACACAGGCGAGACACAGGCTAGACACAGGCTAGACACAAGCTAGACACAGGCTAGATACAAGATAGACACAGGCTAGACACAGGCTAGACACAGGCTAGACACAGACTAGAAACAGGCTGGACACAAGGTAGACACAGGCAGGATAGAGGCTTGACACAGGCAAGATACAGGCTAGACACAAGCTAGACACAGGCTAGACAGAGGCTAGACACAGGCTAGACACAGGCTAGACACAAGCTAGACACAGGCTAGACACAGGGTAGACACAGGCTAGAAAGAGGCTACACACAGGCTAGACACAGGATAGACTAAGGCTAGTCACAAGCTAGACACAGGCTAGACACAAGCTAGACACAGGCTAGATACAAGCTAGACACAGGCTAGACACAGGCTAGACACAGGCTAGACACAGGCTAGACAAAGCCTAGACTCAGGATAGACACAGGCTAGACACAGGCTAGAAAGAGGCTAGACACAGGCTAGGCACAGGCTAGACACAGGCTAGGCACAGGCTAGACACAGGCTAGACACAGGCTAGACACAGGATAGAGACAGGCTAGACACAGGCTAGACACAGCCTAGACTCAGGCTAGGCACAGGCTAGACTCAGGCTAGACTCAGGATAGACACAGGCTAGACACAGGCTAGACACAGGCTAGACACAGGCTAGATACAAGCTAGACACAGGCTAGACACAGGCTAGACACTAGCTAGATACAAGCTAGACACAGGCTAGACACAGGCTAGACACTAGCTAGACAAATACTAGACACAGGCAAGACACAGACTAGACACAGGCTAGACCTAGGCTAGACACAGGCTAGATACAGGCTAGAAAGAGGCTAGACAAAGGCTAGGCACAGGCTAGACACAGGCTAGACACTGGCTAGACACAGGCTAGACACAGGCTAGACACAGGCTAGACACAGGCTGGACACAGGCTAGACACAGGCTGGACACAGGCTAGACATAGGCTAGACACAGGCTAGACACAGGATAAGCACAGGCAAGACACATACTAGACACAGGCTAGACACAGGCTAGAAAGAGGCTAGACACAGGCTAGACACAGGCTAGACACAGGGTAGGCACAGGCTAGACACAGGATAGACATAGCCTAGACACAGGCTAGATACAGGCTAGACACAGGCTAGCCACAGGCTAGACACAGTCTAGACACAGGCTAGACACAGTCTAGACACAGGCTAGACACAGGCTAGACACATACAAGACACAGGAAAGACAGAGGCTAGACAGAGGCAAGACCTAGGCTGGACACAAGGTAGACACAGGCTAGACACAGGATAGACACAGGCTAGACACAGGCTAGACACAAGCTAGACACAGGCTAGTCACAGGCTAGACACAGGCTAAACACAGGCTAGACACAAGCTAGACACAGGGTCGATACAGGCTAGACACAGGCAAGACACAGGCTAGACACAAGTTAGACACAGGCTGGACACAGGCTAGACAACGTATAGACACAGGCAAGACACAGGCAAGATACTGGCTAGACACAGGCAAGACACAGGCAAGACACAGGCAAGACACAGGATAGACACAGGATAGACACAGGATAGACACAGGCTAGACACAGGCTAGACACAGGCTAGACAAAGGCTAGACACGGGCTAGACACAGGATAGACACAGGCAAGACACATACTAGACACAGGCAAGACACAGGCTAGACCTAGGCTAGACACAAGCTAGACACAGGCTAGAAAAAGGCTAGACACCCGCTAGGCACAGGCTAGACACAGGCTAGACACAGGCTAGACACAGGATAGACACAGGCTAAACACAGGCTAGACACAGGCTAGACACAAGCTAGACACAGGCTAGACACAGGATAGCCACAGGCAAGACACAGGCTAGATACAAGCTAGACACAGGCTAGACACAGGCTAGACACAGGCTAGACACAGCCTAGACTCAGGCTAGACACAGGCTAGAAAGAGGCTAGACACAGGCTAGGCACAGGCTAGACTAAGGCTAGTCACAAGCTAGACACAGGCTAGACACAAGCTAGACACAGGCTAGATACAAGCTAGACACAGGCTAGACAAAGGCAAGACACAGGCTAGACAAAGCCTAGACTCAGGCTAGGCACAGGCTAGACTCAGGATAGACACAGGCTAGACACAGGCTAGAAAGAGGCTAGACACAGGCTAGACACAGGCTAGACACAGGCTAGACACAGGCTAGACACAGGCTAGACACAGGCTAGACACAGGCTAGACACAGGCTAGACACAGGATAGACACAGGCTAGACACAGGCTAGACACAGGCTAGACTCAGGCTAGGCACAGGCTAGACTCAGGCTAGACTCAGGATAGACACAGGCTAGACACAGGCTAGACACAGGCTAGACACAGGCTAGACACAGGCTAGATACAAGCTAGACACAGGCTAGACACAGGCTAGACACTAGCTAGACAAATACTAGACACAGGCAAGACACAGACTAGACACAGGCTAGACCTAGGCTAGACACAGGCTAGACACAGGCTAAAAAGAGGCTAGACAAAGGCTACGCACAGGCTAGACACAGGCTAGATACAGGCTAGACACAGGCTAGACACAGGCTAGACACAGGCTAGACACAGGCTAGACACAGGCTGGACACAGGCTAGACACAGGCTGGACACAGGCTAGACATAGGCTACACACAGGCTAGACACAGGATAAGCACAGGCAAGACACATACTAGACACAGGCTAGACACAGACTAGAAGGAGGCTAGACACAGGCTAGACACAGGGTAGGCACAGGCTAGACACAGGATAGACACAGGCTAGACACAGGCTAGACACAGGCTAGACACAGGCTAGACACAGGCTAGACACAGGCTAGACACAGGCTAGACACAGGCTAGACACAGGCTAGACACAGGCTAGACACAGGCTAGACACAGGCTAGACACAGGCTAGACACAGGATAGACACAGGCTAGACACAGGCTAGACACAGCCTAGACTCAGGCTAGGCACAGGCTAGACTCAGGCTAGACTCAGGATAGACACAGGCTAGACACAGGCTAGACACAGGCTAGACACAGGCTAGATACAAGCTAGACACAGGCTAGACACAGGCTAGACACTAGCTAGACAAATACTAGACACAGGCAAGACACAGACTAGACACAGGCTAGACCTAGGCTAGACACAGGCTAGACACAGGCTAGAAAGAGGCTAGACAAAGGCTAGGCACAGGCTAGACACAGGCTAGACACAGGCTAGACACAGGCTAGACACAGGCTAGACACAGGCTAGACACAGGCTAGACACAGGATAGACACAGGCTAGACACAGGCTAGACACAAGCTAGACACAGGCTAGTCACAGGCTAGACACAGGCTAAACACAGGCTAGACACAAGCTAGACACAGGATGGATACAGGCTAGACACAGGCAAGACACAGGCTAGACACAAGTTAGACACAGGCTGGACACAGGCTAGACAACGTATAGACACAGGCAAGTCACATACTAGACACAGGCAAGACACAGGGAAGACACTGGCTAGACACAGGCAAGACACAGGCAAGACACAGGCAAGACACAGGATAGACACAGGATAGACACAGGATAGACACAGGCTAGACACAGGCTAGACAAAGGCTAGACACAGGCTAGACACAGGATAGACACAGGCAAGACACATACTAGAGACAGGCAAGACACAGGCTAGACCTAGGCTAGACACAAGCTAGACACAGGCTAGAAAAAGGCTAGACACCCGCTAGGCACAGGCTAGACACAGGCTAGACACAGGATAGACACAGGCTAAACACAGGCTAGACACAGGCTAGACACAAGCTAGACACAGGCTAGACACAGGATAGGCACAGGCAAGACACAGGCTAGATACAAGCTAGACACAGGCTAGACACAGGCTAGACACAGGCTAGACACAGGCTAGACACAGGCTAGACACAGGCTAGACACAGCCTAGACTCAGGCTAGGCACAGGCTAGACTCAGGATAGACATAGGCTAGACACAGGCTAGAAAGAGGCTAGACACAGGCTAGGCACAGGCTAGACACAGGCTAGACACAGGCTAGACACAGCCTAGACTCAGGCTAGGCACAGTCTAGACACAGGCTAGACACAGGCTAGTCACAGGCTAGACACAGGCTAAACACAGGCTAGACACAAGCTAGACACAGGGTGGATACAGGCTAGACACACGCAAGACACAGGCTAGACACAAGTTAGACACAGGCTGGACACAGGCTAGACAACGTATACACACAGGCAAGTCACATACTAGACACAGGCAAGACACAGGCAAGACACTGGCTAGACACAGGCAAGACACAGGCAAGACACAGGCAAGACACAGGATAGACACAGGATAGACACAGGATAGACACAGGCTAGACACAGGCTAGACACAGGGTAGGCACAGGCTAGACACAGGATAGACATAGCCTAGACACAGGCTAGACACAGGCTAGACACAGGCTAGACACAGGCTAGCCACAGGCTAGACACAGTCTAGACACAGGCTAGACACAGGCTAGACACAGTCTAGACACAGGCTAGACACAGGCTAGACACATACAAGACACAGGAAAGACAGAGGCTAGACAGAGGCAAGACCTAGGCTGGACACAAGGTAGACACAGGCTAGACACAGGATAGACACAGGCTAGACACAGGCTAGGCACAAGCTAGACACAGGCTAGTCACAGGCTAGACACAGGCTAAACACAGGCTAGACACAAGCTAGACACAGGCTAGACACAGGATAGGCACAGGCAAGACACAGGCTAGATACAAGCTAGACACAGGCTAGACACAGGCTAGACACAGGCTAGACACAGGCTAGACACAGGCTAGACACAGGCTACACACAGCCTAGACTCAGGCTAGGCACAGGCTAGACTCAGGATAGACATAGGCTAGACACAGGCTAGAAAGAGGCTAGACACAGGCTAGGCACAGGCTAGACACAGGCTAGACACAGGCTAGACACAGGCTAGACACAGCCTAGACTCAGGCTAGGCACAGTCTAGACACAGGCTAGACACAGGCTAGTCACAGGCTAGACACAGGCTAAACACAGGCTAGACACAATCTAGACACAGGGTGGATACAGGCTAGACACAGGCAAGACACAGGCTAGACACAAGTTAGACACAGGCTGGACACAAGCTAGACAACGTATAGACACAGGCAAGTCACATACTAGACACAGGCAAGACACAGGCAAGACACTGGCTAGACACAGGCAAGACACAGGCAAGACACAGGCAAGACACAGGATAGACACAGGATAGACACAGGATAGACACAGGCTAGACACAGGCTAGACACAGGCTAGACACAGGCTAGACACAGGATAGACACAGGCAAGACACATACTAGACACAGGCAAGACACAGGCTAGACCTAGGCTAGACACAAGCTAGACACAGGCTAGAAAAAGGCTAGACACCCGCTAGGCACAGGCTAGACACAGGCTAGACACAGGATAGACACAGGCTAAACACAGGCTAGACACAGGCTAGACACAAGCTAGACACAGGCTAGACACAGGATAGGCACAGGCAAGACACAGGCTAGATACAAGCTAGACACAGGCTAGACACAGGCTAGACACAGGCTAGACACAGGCTAGACACAGGCTAGACACAGGCTAGACACAGCCTAGACTCAGGCTAGACACAGGCTAGAAAGAGGCTAGACACAGGCTAGGCACAGGCTAGGCACAGGTTAGACTAAAGCTAGTCACAAGCTAGACACAGGCTAGACACAAGCTAGACACAGGCTAGATACAAGCTAGACACAGGCTAGACACAGGCTAGACACAGGCTAGACACAGGCTAGACAAAGCCTAGACTCAGGCTAGGCACAGGCTAGACTCAGGATAGACACAGGCTAGACACAGGCTAGAAAGAGGCTAGACACAGGCTAGGCACAGGCTAGACACAGGCTAGACACAGGCTAGACACAGGCTAGACACAGGCTAGACACAGGATAGACACAGGCTAGACACAGACTAGACACAGCCTAGACTCAGGCTAGGCACAGGCTAGACTCAGGCTAGACTCAGGATAGACACAGGCTAGACACAGGCTAGACACAGGCTAGACACTAGCTAGACAAATACTAGACACAGGCAAGACACAGACTAGACACAGGCTAGACCTAGGCTAGACACAGGCTAGACACAGGCTAGAAAGAGGCTAGACAAAGGCTAGGCACAGGCTAGACACAGGCTAGACACAGGCTAGACACAGGCTAGACACAGGCTAGACACAGGCTAGACACAGGCTAGACACAGGCTTGACACAGGCTGGACACAGGCTAGACACAGGCTGGACACAGGCTAGACATGGGCTAGACACAGGCTAGACACAGGATAAGCACAGGCAAGACACATACTAGACACAGGCTAGACACAGGCTAGAAAGAGGCTAGACACAGGCTAGACACAGGCTAGACACAGGGTAGGCACAGGCTAGACACAGGATAGACATAGCCTAGACACAGGCTAGACACAGGCTAGACACAGGCTAGACACAGTCTAGACACAGGCTAGACACAGTCTAGACACAGGCTAGACACAGGCTAGACACATACAAGACACAGGAAAGACAGAGGCTAGACAGAGGCAAGACCTAGGCTGGACACAAGGTAGGCACAGGCTAGACACAGGATAGACACAGGCTAGACACAGGCTAGACACAAGCTAGACACAGGCTAGTCACAGGCTAGACACAGGCTAAACACAGGCTAGACACAAGCAAGACACAGGGTGGATACAGGCTAGACACAGGCAAGACACAGGCTAGACACAAGTTAGACACAGGCTGGATACAGGCTAGACAACGTATAGAGACAGGCAAGTCACATACTAGACACAGGCAAGACACAGGCAAGACACTGGCTAGACACAGGCAAGACACAGGCAAGACACAGGCAAGACACAGGATAGACACAGGATAGACACAGGATAGACACAGGCTAGACACAGGCTAGACAAAGGCTAGACACAGGATAGACACAGGCAAGACACATACTAGACACAGGCAAGACACAGGCTAGACACAGGCTAGACCTAGGCTAGACACAAGCTAGACACAGGCTAGAAAAAGGCTAGACACCCGCTAGGCACAGGCTAGACACAGGCTAGACACAGGATAGACACAGGCTAAACACAGGCTAGACACAGGCTAGATGCAAGCTAGACACAGGCTAGACCCAGGATAGGCACAGGCAAGACACAGGCTAGATACAAGCTAGACACAGGCTAGACACAGGCTAGACACAGGCTAGACACAGGCTAGACACAGGCTAGACACAGGCTAGACACAGCCTAGACTCAGGGTTAGCACAGGCTAGACTCAGGATAGACATAGGCTAGACACAGGCTAGAAAGAGGCTAGACACAGGATAGGCACAGGCTAGACACAGGCTAGACACAGCCTAGACTCAGGCTAGGCACAGGCTAGACTCAGGATAGACACATTCTAGACACAGGCTAGACACAGGCTAGACACAAGCTAGATACAAGCTAGACACAGGCTAGACACAGGCTAGACACAGGCTAGACACTAGCTAGACAAAAACTAGAAACAGGCAAGACACAGACTAGACACAGGCTAGACCTAGGCTAGACACAGGCTAGACACAGGCTAGACACAGGCTAGAAAAAAGGCTAGACAAAGGCTAGGCACAGGCTACACACAGGCTAGACACAGGCTAGACACCGGCTAGACACAGGCTAGACACAGGCTGGACACAGGCTAGACACAGGCTGGACACAGGCTAGACATAGGCTAGACACAGGCCAGACACAGGATAAGCACAGGCAAGACACATACTAGACACAGGCTAGACACAGGCTAGCAAGAGGCTAGACACAGGCTAGACACAGGCTAGACACAGGGTAGACACAGGCTAGACACAGGCTAGACACAGGCTATACATAGCCTAGACACAGGATAGACACAGGCTAGACACAGGCTAGCCACAGGCTAGACACAGTCTAGACAAAGGCTAGACACAGGCTAGACACATACAAGACACAGGAAAGACATAGGCTAGACAGAGGCAAGACCCAGGCTGGACACAAGGTAGACACAGGCTAGACACAGGATAGACACAGGCTAGACACAGGCTAGACACAAGCTAGACACAGGCTAGACACAGGCTAGACACAGGCTAAACACAGGCTAGACACAAGCTAGACACAGGGTGGATACAGGCTAGACACAGGCAAGACACAGGCTAGACACAAGCTAGACACAGGCTGGACACAGGCTAGACAAAGTATAGACACAGGCAAGTCACATACTAGACACAGGCAAGACACTGGCTAGACACAGGCAAGACACAGGCAAGACACTGGCTAGACACAGGCTAGACACAGGCTAGACACAAGCTAGACACAGGCTAGACACAAGGTAGACTTAGGCTAGACTCAGGCTAGACACAGGCTAGAACAGGCTAGACACAGGCTAGACACAAGCTAGACACAGGCTAGACAGAGGCTAGACACAGGCTAGACACAGTCTAGACACAGGCTAGACACAGGCTAGACACATCCAAGACACAGGAAAGACAGAGGCTAGACAGAGGCAAGACCCAGGCTAGACACAAGCTAGACACAGGCTAGACACAGGATAGACACAGGCTAGACACAGGCTAGACACAGGCTAGACACAGGCTAGACACAAGCTGGACACAGGCTAGACACAGGCTAGAATGAGGCTAGACTCATGCTAGGCACAGGCTAGACACAGGAAAGACAGAGGCAAGACCCAGGCTAGACACAAGCTAGACAAAGGCTAGACACAGGATAGACACAGGCTAGACACAGGCTAGACACAAGCTGGACACAGGCTAGACACAGGCTAGAATGAGGCTGGACTCATGCTAGGCACAGGCTAGACACAGGATAGACACAGGCTAGACACAGGCTAGACACAGGCTAGACACAAGCTAGACACAGGCTAGACACAGGCTAGACACAGGCGAGACACAGGCTAGACACAGGCTAGACACAGGCTAGACACAGGCTAGACACAAGCTGGACACAGGCTAGAATGAGGCTAGACTCATGCTAGGCACAGGCTAGACACAGGATAGACACAGGCTAGACACAGGCTAGACACAGGCTAGACACAAGCTAGACACAGGCTAGACACAGGATAGACACAGGCTAGACACAGGCTAGACACAAGCTGGACACAGGCTCGACACAGGCTAGACACAGGCTAGACACAGGCTAGAATGAGGCTAGACTCATGCTAGGCACAGGCTAAACACAGGATAGACACAGGCTAGACACAGGCTAGACACAGGCTAGACACAAGCTAGACACAGGCTAGACACAGGCTAGACAAAGGCGAGACACAGGCTAGACGCAGGCTAGACACAGGCTAGACACAGGCTAGACACAAGATGGACACAGGCTAGACACAGGCTAGAATGAGGCTAGACTCATGCTAGGCACAGGCTAGACACAGGATAGACACAGGCTAGACACAGGCTAGACACAGGCTAGACACAAGTTAGACACAGGCTAGACACAGGCTAGACACAGGCTAGACACAGGCTAGAAACAGGCTAGACACAAGCTAGACACAGGCTGGATAGAGGCTTGACACAGGCAAGATACAGGCTAGACACAAGCTAGACACAGGCTAGACACAGGCTAGACACAAGCTAGACACAGGATAGGCACATGCAAAACACATACTAGACACAGGCTAGACACAGGCTAGAAAGAGGCTAGACACAGGCTAGGCACAGTTTAGACAGAAGCTAGACACAGGCTAGACACAGGATAGACACAGGCTAGACACAGGCTAGACACAGGCTAGACACAAGGTTGACACAGGATGGATAGAGGCTAGACACAGGCAAGATACAGGTTAGACACAAGCTAAACACAGGGTAGACAGAGGCTAGACACAGGCTAGACACAGGCTAGATACAGGCTAGACATCGGCTAGACACTGTCTAGACACAGGCTAGACAAAGGCTAGACACAGGCTAGACACAGGCTAGACACAGGCTAGACACAAGCTAGACACAGGCTAGACACAGGCTAGACACAGTGTAGACACAGGCAAGTCACATAATAGACACAGGCAAGACACAGGCAAGACACAGGCAAGACACTGGCTAGACACAGGCTGGACACAGGCTAGACACAGGCTAGACACAGGCTAGACACAGCCTAGACTCAGGCTAGGCACAGGCTAGACTCAGGATAGACACAGGCTAGATACAGGCTAGAAAGAGGCTAGACACAGGCTAGACACAGGCTAGACATAGCCTAGACTCTGGCTGGGCACAGGCTAGACTCAGGATAGACACAGGCTAGACACAGGCTAGACACAAGCTAGATACAAGCTAGACACAGGCTAGACACAGGCTAGACACAGGCTAGACACTAGCTAGACAAATACTAGACACAGGCAAGACACAGACTAGACAAAGGCTAGACCTAGGCTAGACACAGGCAAGACACAGACTAGACAAAGGCTAGACCTAGGCTAGACACATCCTAGACACAGGCTAGACACAAGCTAGACACAGGCTAGACACAGGATAGGCACAGGCAAGACACAGGCTAGGCACAGGCTAGACACAGGCTAGACACAGGCTAGACACAGGCTAGACACATGCTAGACACAAGCTAGACACAGGCTAGACACAGGCTAGACACAGGATAGGAACAGGCAAGACACATACTAGACACAGGCTAGACACAGGCTAGAAAGAGGCTAGACACATGCTAGGCACAGTTAAGACACAAGCTAGACACAGGCTAGACACAGGATAGACACAGGCTAGACACAGCCTAGACACAGGCTAGACGCAGGCTAGACACAAGGTAGACACAGGATGGATAGAGGCTCGACACAGGCAAGATACAGGTTAGACACAAGCTAAACACAGAATAGACAGAGGCTAGACACAGGCTAGACACAGGCTAGACACAAGCTAGACACAGGCTAGACACAGGATAGGCACAGGCAAGACACATACTAGACACAGGCTAGACACAAGCTAGACACAGGCTAGAAAAAGGCTAGACACCGGCTAGGCACAGGCTAGACACAGGCTAGACACAGGCTAGACACAGGCTAGACACAGGCTAGACACAGGCTAAACACAGGCTAGACACAGTGTAGACACAGGCAAGTCATATACTAGACACAGGCAAGACACAGGCAAGACACTGGCTAGACACATGCTAGACACAGGCAAGACACTGGCTAGACACAGGATGGACACAGGCTAGACACAGGCTAGACACAGGCTAGACACAGGCTAGACACAGGCTAGACACAGCCTAGACTCAGGCTAGGCACAGGCTAGACTCAGGATAGACACAGGCTAGATACAGGCTAGAAAGAGGCTAGACACAGGCTAGGCACAGGCTAGACACAGGCTAGACACAGGCTAGACACAGGATAGACATAGGCTAGACATAGCCTAGACTCAGGCTAGGCACAGGCTAGACTCAGGATAGACACAGGCTAGACACAGGCTAGATACAGGCTAGACACAAGCTAGACACAGGCTAGACACAGGCTAGACCCAGGCGAGACACAGGCTAGACACAGGCTAGACACAAGCTAGACACAGGCTTGACACAGGATAGACACAGGCAAGTCACATACTAGACACAGGCAAGACACAGGCAAGACACTGGCTAGACACAGGATACACAGGCTAGACACAGGCTAGACACAGGATAGACACAGGCTAGACACAGGCTAGAAACAAGCTTGACACAAGCTAGACACAGGCTAGACACAGGCTAGACACAGGCTAGACACAGGATAGACACAGGGTAGACACAGGCAAGTCACATGCTAGACACAGGCAAGACACAGGCAAGACACTGGCTAGACACAGGCTAGACACAGGCCAGACACAGGCTAGACACAAGCAAGAGACAGGCTAGACACAGGATAGAAAGAGGCTAGACACAGGCTAGACACAGGCAAGAAACATACTAGACACAGGTAAGACAGAGGCTAGACAGAGGCAAGACCCAGGCTAGAAACAGGCTAGACACACGCTAGACGCAGGCTAGACACAGGCTAGACACAAGCTAGACACAGGCTAGACACAGGCTAGACCCAGGCGAGACACAGGCTAGACACATGCTAGACACAAGCTAGACACAGGCTAGACACAGGATAGACACAGGCTAGACACAGGATATACACAGGCAAGTCACATACTAGACACAGGCAAGACACAGGCAAGACACTGGCTAGACACAGGCTAGACACAGGCCAGACACAGGCTAGACACAGGATAGACACAGGCTAGACACAAGCTAGACACAGGCTAGACACAGGCTAGACCCAGGCGAGACACAGGCTAGACACAGGCTAGACACAAGCTAGACACAGGCTACACACAGGATAGACACAGGCATGTCACATACTAGACACAGGATAGACACAGGCAAGTCACATACTAGACACAGGATAGACACAGGCTAGACACAGGCTAGACACAGGCTAGACACAGGATAGACACAGGCTAGACACAGGCTAGATACAAGCTAGACACAAGCTAGACACAGGCTAGACACAGGCTAGACACAGGATAGACACAGGCAAGTCACATACTAGACACAGGCTTGACCTAGGCTAGACACAAGCTAGACACAGGCTAGAAAAAGGCTAGACACAGGCAAGAAACATACTAGACACAAGTAAGACAGAGGCTAGACAGAGGCAAGACCCAGGCTAGACACAGGCTAGACACAGGCTAGACACAGGATAGACACAGGCTAGACACAGGCTAGACACAGGCTAGACACAAGCTAGACACAGGCTAGACACAAGCTAGACACAGGCTAGACACAGGCTAGACACAGGCTAGACACAGGCTAAACACAGGCTAGACACAAGCTAGACACAGGGTGGATACAGGCTAGACACAGGCAAGACACAGGCTAGACACAAGCTAGACACAGGCTGGACACAGGCTAGACACAAGCTAGACCCAGGCTAGACACAAGCTAGACACAGGCTAGAAAAAGGCTAGACACCGGCTAGGCACAGGCTAGACACAGGCTAGACACAGGATAGACACAGGCTAAACACAGGCTAGACACAGGCTAGACACAAGCTAGACACAGGCTAGACACAGGATAGGCACAGGCAAGACACATACTAGACACAGGCTAGACACAAGCTAGACACAGGCTAGAAAAAGGCTAGACACCGGCTAGGCACAGGCTAGACACAGGCTAGACACAGGATAGACACAGGCTAAACACAGGCTAGACACAGGCTAGACACAAGCTAGACACAGGCTAGACACAGGCTAGACACAGGCTAGACACAGCCTAGACTCAGGCTAGGCACCGGCTAGACTCAGGATAGACACAGGCTAGACACAGGATAGACACAGGCTAAACACAGGCTAGACACAGGCTAGACACAAGCTAGACACAGGCTAGACACAGGATAGGCACAGGCAAGACACATACTAGACACAGGCTAGACACAGGCTAGACACAAGCTAGACACAGGCTAGACACAGGATAGGCACAGGCAAGACACATACTAGACACAGGCTAGACACAAGCTAGACACAGGCTAGAAAAAGGCTAGACACCGGCTAGGCACAGGCTAGACACAGGCTAGACACAGGATAGACACAGGCTAAACACAGGCTAGACACAGGCTAGACACAAGCTAGACACAGGCTAGACACAGGCTAGACACAGGCTAGACACAGCCTAGACTCAGGCTAGGCACCGGCTAGACTCAGGATAGACACAGGCTAGACACAGGATAGACACAGGCTAAACACAGGCTAGACACAGGCTAGACACAAGCTAGACACAGGCTAGACACAGGATAGGCACAGGCAAGACACATACTAGACACAGGCTAGACACAGGCTAGACACAGGCTAGACACAGCCTAGACTCAGGCTAGGCACAGGCTAGACTCAGGATAGACACAGGCTAGACACAGGCTAGACACAGGCTAGACACAAGCTAGACACAGGCTAGACACAGGCTAGACCCAGGCGAGACACAGGCAAGACACAGGCTAGACACAAGCTAGACACAGGCTAGACACAGGATAGACACAGGCAAGTCACATACTAGACACAGGCAAGACACAGGCAAGACACTGGCTAGACACAGGATAGCCACAGGCTAGACACAGGCTAGACATAGGCTAGACACAGGATAGACACAGGCTGGACACAGGCTAGATACAAGCTAGACACAAGCTAGACACAGGCTAGACACAGGATAGACACAGTGTAGACACAGGCAAGTCACATACTAGACACAGGCAAGAAAACAGGCAAGACACTGGCTAGACACAGGCAAGACACAGGCAAGACACTGGCTAGACACAGGCCAGACACAGGCTAGACACAAGCTAGACACAGGCTTGACCCAGGATAGAAAGAGGCTAAACACAAGCTTGACACAGGCTAGACACAGGCTAGACACAGGCAAGAAACATACTAGACACAGGTAAGACAGAGGCTAGACAGAGGCAAGACCCAGGCTAGACACAGGCTAGACACAGGCTAGACACAGGCTAGACACAGGCTAGACACAAGCTAGACCCAGGCTAGACACAAGCTAGACACAGGCTAGACACAGGATAGACACAGGCTAGGCACAGGCTAGACACAGGCTAGACACAGGATAGACACAGGCTAAACACAGGCTAGACACAGGCTAGACACAAGCTAGACACAGGCTAGACACAGGCTAGACACAGGATAGGCACAGGCAGGACACATACTAGAAACAGACTAGAAAGAGGCTAGACACAGGCTAGGCACAGGCTAGACAAAGGCTAGTCACAAGCTAGACACAGGCTAGACACAAGCTAAACACAGGCTAGATACAAGCTAGACACAGGCTAGACACAGGCTAGACACAGGCTAGACAAAGCCTAGACTCAGGCTAGGCACAGGCTAGACTCAGGATAGACACAGGCTAGACACAGGCTAGACACAGGCTAGGCACAGGCTAGACACAGGCTAGACACAGGCTAGACACAGGCTAGACACAGGCTAGACACAGGATAGACACAGGCTAGACACAGGCTAGACACAGCCTAGACTCAGGCTAGGCACAGGCTAGACTCAGGATAGACACAGGCTAGACACAGGCTAGATACAAGCTAGACACAGGCTAGACACAGGCTAGACACTAGCTAGACATATATTAGACACAGGCAAGACACAGACTAGACACAGGCTAGACCTAGGCTAGACACAGGCTAGACACAGGCTAGAAAGAGGCTAGACAAAGGCTAGGCACAGGCTAGACACAGGCTAGACACAGGCTAGACACAGGCTAGACACAGGTTGGACACAGGCTAGACACAGACTGGACACAGGCTAGACATAGGCTAGACACAGGCTAGACACAGGATAAGCACAGGCAAGACACATACTAGACACAGGCAAGACACAGGCTAGAAAGAGGCTAGACACAGGCTAGACACAGGCTAGACACAGGGTAGACACAGGCTAGACACAGGATAGACATAGCCTAGACACAGGCTAGACACAGGCTAGACACAGGCTAGCCACAGGCTAAACACAGTCAAGACACAGGCTAGACACAGGCTAGACACATACAAGACACAGGAAAGACAGAGGCTAGACAGAGGCAAGACCCAGGCTGGACACAAGGTAGACACAGGCTAGACACAGGATAGACACAGGATAGACACAGGCTAGACACAGGCTAGACACAAGCTAGACACAGGCTAGACACAGGCTAGACACAAGCTAGACACAGGGTGGATACAGGCTAGACACAGGCAAGACACAGGCTAGACACAAGTTAGACACAGGCTGGACACAGGCTAGACAACGTATAGACACAGGCAAGTCAAATACTAGACACAGGCAAGACACAGGCAAGACACTGGCTAGACACAGGCAAGACACAGGCAGGACACTGGCAAGATACAGGATAGACACAGGATAGACACAGGATAGACACAGGCTAGACACAGGCTAGACACAGTCTAGACACAGGCTAGACACAGGCTAGACACATACAAGACACAGGAAAGACATAGGCTAGACAGAGGCAAGACCCAGGCTGGACACAAGGTAGACACACGCTAGACACAGGATAGACACAGGATAAGCTTAGGCAAGACACATACTAGACACAGGCTAGACACAGGCTGGAAAGAGGCTAGACACAGGCTAGACACAGGCTAGACACAGGGTAGACACAGGCTAGACACAGGCTAGACATAGCCTAGACACAGGCTAGACACAGGCTAGGCACAGGCTAGCCACAGGCTAGACACAGTCTAGACACAGGCTAGACACAGGCTAGACACATACAAGACACAGGAAAGACATAGGCTAGACAGAGGCAAGACCCAGGCTGGACACAAGGTAGACACAGGCTAGACACAGGATAGACACAGGCTAGACACAGGCTAGACACAAGCTAGACACAGGCTAGACACAGGCTAGACACAGGCTAAACACAGGCTAGACACAAGCTAGACACAGGGTGGATACAGGCTAGACACAGGCAAGACACAGGCTAGACACAAGCTAGACACAGGCTGGACACAGGCTAGACAAATTATAGAAACAGGCAAGTCACATACTAGACACAGGCAAGACACAGGCAAGACACTGGCTAGACACAGGCAAGACACAGGCAAGACACTGGCTAGACACAGGCAAGACACAGGCAAGACACTGGCTAGACACAGGCTAGACACAGGCTAGACACAAGCTAGACACAGGCTAGACACAAGGTAGACTCAGGCTAGACTCAGGCTAGACACAGGCTAGAACAGGCTAGACACAGGCTAGACACAAGCTACACACAGGCTAGACACAGGCTAGACACAGGCTAGACACAGGCTAGACACAGGCTAGACACAAGCTAGACACAGGCTGGATACGGGCTAGACACCGGCAAGACACAGGCTAGACACAAGCTAGACACAGGCTAGACACAGGCTAGACACAGGCTAGACACAGTCTAGACACAGGCTAGACACAGGCTAGACACATCCAAGACACAGGAATGACAGAGGCTAGACAGAGGCAAGACCCAGGCTAGACACAAGCTAGACACAGGCTAGACACAGGATAGACACAGGCTAGTCACAGGCTAGACACAAGCTGGACACAGGCTAGACAGAGGCTAGACACAGGCTAGAATGAGGGTAGACTCATGCTAGGCACAGGCTAGACACAGGATAGACACAGGCTAGACACAGGCTAGACACAGGCGAGACACAGGCTAGACACAGGCTAGACACAGGCTAGACACAGGCTAATATGAGGCTAGACTCATGCTAGGCACAGGTTAGACAAAGGATAGACACAGGCTAGACACAGGCTTGACACAGGCTAGACACAAGCTAGACACAGGCTAGACACAGGCTAGACACAGGCTGGATACAGGATAGACACAGGCTAGACACAGGCTAGACACAAGCTAGACACAGGCTAGACAGAGGCTAGACACAGGCAAGACAGAGGCTAGACACATGCTAGACCTAGGCTAGACACAGGCTAGAAAGAGGCTAGACACAGGCTAGGCACAGGCTAGACACAGGCTAGACACAGGCTAGACACGGGCTAGACACAGGCTAGATACAAGCTAGACACAGGCTAGACAGAGGCTAGACACAGGCAAGACAGAGGCTAGTTACATGCTAGACCTAGGCTAGACACATGCTAGACCTAGGCTAGACACAGGCTAGAAAGAGGCTAGACACAGGCTAGGCACAGGCTAGACACAGGCTAGACACAGGCTAGACACGGGCTAGACACAGGCTAGACACAAGCTAGACACAGGCTAGACGCAGGCTAGACACAGGCTGGACACAGGCTGGATACAGGCTAGACACAGGCTAGACACAGGCTAGACAAAAGCTAGACACAGGCTAGGCACAGGCTAGACACAGGAAAGACACAGGCTAGACACAGGCTAGACACAGGATAGACACAGGCTAGACACAGGCCAGACACAAGCTGGACACAGGCTAGACACAGGCTAGACACAGGCTAGAATGAGGCTAGACTCATGCTAGGCACAGGCTAGACACAGGATAGACACAGGCTAGACACAGGCTAGACACAGGCTAGACACAAGCTAGACACAGGCTAGACACAGGCTAGACACAGGCTAGACACAGGCGAGACACAGGCTAGACACAGGCTAGACACAGGCTAGACACAGGCTAGACACAGGCTAGACACAGGCTAGACACAGGCTAGACACAAGCTGGACACAGGCTAGACACAGGCTAATATGAGGCTAGACTCATGCTAGGCACAGGTTAGACAAAGGATAGACACAGGCTAGACACAGGCTTGACACAGGCTAGACACAAGCTAGACACAGGCTAGACGCAGGCTAGACACAGGCTGGATACAGGCTAGACACAGGCTAGACACAGGCTAGACACAAGCTAGACACAGGCTAGACAGAGGCTAGACACAGGCAAGACAGAGGCTAGACACATGCTAGACCTAGGCTAGACACAGGCTAGAAAGAGGCTAGACACAGGCTAGGCACAGGCTAGACACAGGCTAGACACAGGCTAGACACGGGCTAGACACAGGCTAGACACAAGCTAGACACAGGCTAGACACAGGCTAGACACAGGATAGGCACAGGCAAGACACATACTAGACACAGGCTAGACACAGGCTAGAAAGAGGCTAGACACAGGCTAGGCACAGTTTAGACACAGGCTAGACACAGGCTAGACACAGGATAGACACAGGCTAGACACAAGATAGACACAGGATGGATAGAGGCTAGACACAGGCAAGAAACACATTAGACACAAGCTAAACACAGGGTAGACAGAGGCTAGACACAGGCTAGACACTGGCTAGATACAGGCTAGACATCGGCTAGACACTGTCTAGACACAGGCTAGACAAAGGCTAGACACAGGCTTGACACAGCCTAGACTCAGGCTAGGCACAGGCTAGACTCAGGATAGACACAGGCTAGACACAGACTAGACACATGCTAGACCTAGGCTAGACACAGGCTAGACACAGGCTAGAAAGAGGCTAGACACAGGCTAGGCACAGGCTAGACACAGGCTAGACACAGGCTGGACACAGGCTAGACACAGGCTAGACACAGGCTAGACACAGGCCTGACACAGCCTAGACTCAGGCTAGGAACAGGCTAGACTCAGGATAGACACAGGCTAGACACAGACTAGACACATGCTAGACCTAGGCTAGATACATGCTAGACCTAGGCTAGACACAGGCTAGACACAGGCTAGACACAAGCTAGACACAGGCTTGACCCAGGATAGAAAGAGGCTAAACACAGGCTTGACACAGGCTAGACACAGGCTAGACACAGGCAAGAAACATACTAGACACAGGTAAGACAGAGGCTAGACAGAGGCAAGACCCAGGCTAGACACAGGCTAGACACAGGCTAGACACAGGCTAGACACAGGCTAGACACAGGCTAGACACAGGCTAGACACAAGCTAGACCCAGGCTAGACACAAGCTAGACACAGGCTAGAAAAAGGCTAGACACCGGCTAGGCACAGGCTAGACACAGGCTAGACACAGGATAGACACAGGCTAAACACAGGCTAGACACAGGCTAGACACAAGCTAGACACAGGCTAGACACAGGCTAGACACAGGATAGGCACAGGCAGGACACATACTAGACACAGACTAGAAAGAGGCTAGACACAGGCTAGGCACAGGCTAGACAAAGGCTAGTCACAAGCTAGACACAGGCTAGACACAAGCTAGACACAGGCTAGATACATGCTAGACACAGGCTAGACACAGGCTAGACACAGGCTAGACAAAGCCTAGACTCAGGCTAGGCACAGGCTAGACTCAGGATAGACACAGGCTAGACACAGGCTAGTTACAGGCTAGGCACAGGCTAGACACAGGCTAGACACAGGCTAGACACAGGATAGACACAGGCTAGACACAGCCTAGACTCAGGCTAGGCACAGGCTAGACTCAGGATAGACACAGGCTAGACACAGGCTAGATACAAGCTAGACACAGGCTAGACACAGGCTAGACACTAGCTAGACATATATTAGACACAGGCAAGACACAGACTAGACACAGGCTAGACCTAGGCTAGACACAGGCTAGACACAGGCTAGAAAGAGGCTAGACAAAGGCTAGGCACAGGCTAGACACAGGCTAGACACAGGCTAGACACAGGCTAGACACAGGCTAGACACAGGTTGGACACAGGCTAGACACAGGCTGGACACAGGCTAGACATAGGCTAGACACAGGCTAGACACAGGATAAGCACAGGCAAGACACATACTAGACACAGGCAAGACACAGGCTAGAAAGAGGCTAGACACAGGCTAGACACAGGCTAGACACAGGGTAGACACAGGCTAGACACAGGATAGACATAGCCTAGACACAGGCTAGACACAGGCTAGACACAGGCTAGCCACAGGCTAAACACAGTCTAGACACAGGCTAGACACAGGCTAGACACATACAAGACACAGGAAAGACAGAGGCTAGACAGAGGCAAGACCCAGGCTGGACACAAGGTAGACACAGGCTAGACACAGGATAGACACAGGCTAGACACAGGCTAGACACAAGCTAGACACAGGCTAGACACAGGCTAGACACAAGCTAGACACAGGGTGGATACAGGCTAGACACAGGCAAGACACAGGCTAGACACAAGTTAGACACAGGCTGGACACAGGCTAGACAACGTAAAGACACAGGCAAGTCACATACTAGACACAGGCAAGACACAGGCAAGACACTGGCTAGACACAGGCAAGACACAGGCAGGACACTGGCAAGACACAGGATAGACACAGGATAGACACAGGATAGACACAGGCTAGACACAGGCTAGACACAGTCTAGACACAGGCTAGACACAGGCTAGACACATACAAGACACAGGAAAGACATAGGCTAGACAGAGGCAAGACCCAGGCTGGACACAAGGTAGACACAGGCTAGACACAGGATAGACACAGGATACGCTTAGGCAAGACACATACTAGACACAGGCTAGACACAGGCTGGAAAGAGGCTAGACACAGGCTAGACACTGGCTAGACACAGGGTAGACACAGGCTAGACACAGGCTAGACATAGCCTAGACACAGGCTAGACACAGGCTAGGCACAGGCTAGCCACAGGCTAGACACAGTCTAGACACAGGCTAGACACAGGCTAGACACATACAAGACACAGGAAAGACATAGGCTAGACAGAGGCAAGACCCAGGCTGGACACAAGGTAGACACAGGCTAGACACAGGATAGACACAGGCTAGACACAGGCTAGACACAAGCTAGACACAGGCTAGACACAGGCTAGATACAGGCTAAACACAGGCTAGACACAAGCTAGACACAGGGTGGATACAGGCTAGACACAGGCAAGACACAGGCTAGACACAAGCTAGACACAGGCTGGACACAGGCTAGACAAATTATAGAAACAGGCAAGTCACATACTAGACACAGGCAAGACACAGGCAAGACACTGGCTAGACACAGGCAAGACACAGGCAAGACACTGGCTAGACACAGGCAAGACACAGGCAAGACACTGGCTAGACACAGGCTAGACACAGGCTAGACACAAGCTAGACACAGGCTAGACACAAGGTAGACTCAGGCTAGACTCAGGCTAGACACAGGCTAGAACAGGCTAGACACAGGCTAGACACAAGCTACACACAGGCTAGACACAGGCTAGACACAGGCTAGACACAGGCTAGACACAGGCTAGACACAAGCTAGACACAGGCTGGATACGGGCTAGACACCGGCAAGACACAGGCTAGACACAAGCTAGACACAGTAGACACAGGCTAGACACAGGCTAGACACAGGCTAGACACAGTCTAGACACAGGCTAGACACAGGCTAGACACATCCAAGACACAGGAAAGACAGAGGCTAGACAGAGGCAAGACCCAGGCTAGACACAAGCTAGACACAGGCTAGACACAGGATAGACACAGGCTAGACACAGGCTAGACACAAGCTGAACACAGGCTAGACAGAGGCTAGACACAGGCTAGAATGAGGGTAGACTCATGCTAGGCACAGGCTAGACACAGGAAATACACAGGCTAGACACAGGCTAGACACAGGATAGACACAGGCTAGACACAGGCCAGACACAAGCTGGACACAGGCTAGACACAGGCTAGACACAGGCTAGAATGAGGCTAGACTCATGCTAGGCACAGGCTAGACACAGGATAGACACAGGCTAGACACAGGCTAGACACAGGCTAGACACAAGCTAGACACAGGCTAGACACAGGCTAGACACAGGCTAGACACAGGCGAGACACAGGCTAGACACAGGCTAGACACAGGCTAGACACAGGCTAGACACAGGCTAGACACAAGCTGGACACAGGCTAGACACAGGCTAATATGAGGCTAGACTCATGCTAGGCACAGGTTAGACAAAGGATAGACACAGGCTAGACACAGGCTTGACACAGGCTAGACACAAGCTAGACACAGGCTAGACACAGGCTAGACACAGGCTGGATACAGGCTAGACACAGGCTAGACACAGGCTAGACACAAGCTAGACACAGGCTAGACAGAGGCTAGACACAGGCAAGACAGAGGCTAGACACATGCTAGACCTAGGCTAGACACAGGCTAGAAAGAGGCTAGACACAGGCTAGACACAGGCTAGACACAGGCTAGACACAGGCTAGACACAGGCTAGACACAGGCTAGACACAGGCTAGACACAGGCTAGACACAGGCTAGACACAGGATAGGCACAGGCAAGACACATACTAGACACAGGCTAGACACAGGCTAGAAAGAGGCTAGACACAGGCTAGACACAGGCTAGACACAGGCTAGACACAGGCTAGACACAGGCTAGACACAGGCTAGACACAGGCTAGACACAAGCTAGACATAGGCTAGACACAGGCTAGACACAGGATAGGCACAGGCAAGACACATACTAGACACACGCTAGACACAGGCTAGAAAGAGGCTAGACACATGCTAGGCACAGTTTAGACACAAGCTTGACACAGGCTAGACACAGGATAGACACAGGCTAGACACAGGCTAGACACAGGCTAGACACAGGCTGGACACAGGCTAGACACAAGGTAGACACAGGATGGATAGAGGCTAGACACAGGCAAGATACAGGTTAGACACAAGCTAAACACAGGGTAGACAGAGGCTAGACACAGGCTAGACACAGGCTAGGTACAGGCTAGACATCGGCTAGACACTGTCTAGACACAGGCTAGACAAAGGCTAGACACAGGCTAGACACAAGCTAGACACAGGCTAGACACAGGCTAGACACAGGCTAGACACAGGCTAGACACAGGCTAGACACAGTGTAGACACAGGCAAGTCACATACTAGACACAGGCAAGACACAGGCAAGACACTGGCTAGACACAGGCAAGACACAGGCAAGACACTGGCTAGACACAGGCTGGACACAGGCTAGACACAGGCTAGACACAGGCTAGACACAGGCTAGACACAGGCTTGACACAGCCTAGACTCAGGCTAAGCACAGGCTAGACTCAGGATAGACACAGGCTAGACACAGACTAGACACATGCTAGACCTAGGCTAGACACAGGCTAGACACAGGCTAGAAAGAGGCTAGACACAGGCTAGGCACAGGCTAGACACAGGCTAGACACAGGCTAGACACAGGCTAGACACAAGCTAGACATAGGCTAGACATAGGCTAGACACAGGCTAGACACAGGATAGGCACAGGCAAGACACATACTAGACACAGGCTAGACACAGGCTAGAAAGAGGCTTGACACATGTTAGGCACAGTTTAGACACAAGCTAGACACAGGCTAGACACAGGATAGCCACAGTGTAGACACAGGCAAGTCACATACTAGACACAGGCAAGACACTGGCTAGACACAGGCAAGACACAGGCAAGACACTGGCTAGGCACAGGCTAAACACAGGCCAGACACAGGCTAGACACAAGCAAGACACAGGCTAGACACAGGATAGAAAGAGGCTAGACACAGGCTAGACACAGGCAAGAAACATACTAGACACAGGTAAGACAGAGGCTAGACAGAGGCAAGACCCAGGCTAGACACAGGCTAGACACATGCTAGACGCAGGCTAGACACAGGCTAGACACAAGCTAGACACAGGCTAGACACAGGCTAGACCCAGGCGAGACACAGGCTAGACACATGCTAGACACAAGCTAGACACAGGCTAGACACAGGATAGACACAGGCAAGTCACATACTAGACACAGGCAAGACACAGGCAAGACACTGGCTAGACACAGGCTAGACACAGGCTAGACACAGGCTAGACACAAGCTAGACACAGGTTAGACACAGGCTAGACACAGGCTAGACACAGGCTAGACACAGTGTAGACACAGGCAAGTCACATACTAGACACAGGCAAGACACAGGCAAGACACTGGCTAGGCACAGGCTAGACTCAGGATAGACACAGGCTAGATACAGGCTAGAAAGAGGCTAGACACAGGCTAGGCACAGGCTAGACACAGGCTAGACACAGGCTAGACACAGGATAGACACAGGCTAGACACAGGCTAGACATAGCCTAGACTCAGGCTAGGCACAGGCTAGACTCAGGATAGACACAGGCTAGACACAGGCTAGATACAGGCTAGACACAAGCTAGACACCGGCCAGACACAGGCTAGACCCAGGCGAGACACAGGCTAGACACAGGCTAGACACAAGCTAGACACAGGCTAGACACAGGATAGACACAGGCTAGACACAGGCTAGACATAGGCAAGACACAGGCAAGACACTGGCTAGACACAGGATAGACACAGGCTAGACAAAGGCTAGACACAGGATAGACACAGGCTAGACACAGGCTAGACACAGGCTAGACACAGGCTAGACACAAGCTAGACACAAGCTGGACACAGGCTAGACACAGGCTAGACACAGGATAGACACAGTGTAGACACAGGCAAGTCACATACTAGACACAGGCAAGAGACTGGCTAGACACAGGCAAGACACAGGCAAGACACTGGCTAGACACAGGCTAGACACAGGCCAGACACAGGCTAGACACAAGCAAGACACAGGCTAGACACAGGATAGAAAGAGGCTAGACACAGGCTAGACACAGGCTAGACACAGGCTAGACACAGGCTAGACACAGGCTAGACACAAGCAAGACACAGGCTAGACACAAGCTAGACACAGGCTAGACAGAGGCTAGACACAGGCTAGAATGAGGGTAGACTCATGCTAGGCACAGGCTAGACACAGGAAAGACACAGGCTAGACACAGGATAGACACAGGATAGACACAGGCTAGACACAGGCCAGACACAAGCTGGACACAGGCTAGACACAGGCTAGACACAGGCTAGAATGAGGCTAGACTCATGCTAGGCACAGGCTAGACACAGGATAGACACAGGCTAGACACAGGCTAGACACAGGCTAGACACAAGCTAGACACAGGCTAGACACAGGCTAGACACAGGCTAGACACAGGCGAGACACAGGCTAGACACAGGCTAGACACAGGCTAGACACAGTCTAGACACAGGCTAGACACAGGCTAGACACATCCAAGACACAGGAAAGACAGAGGCTAGACAGAGGCAAGACCCAGGCTAGACACAAGCTAGACACAGGCTAGACACAGGATAGACACAGGCTAGACACAAGCTGGACACAGGCTAGACAGAGGCTAGACACAGGCTAGAATGAGGGTAGACTCATGCTAGGCACAGGCTAGACACAGGAAAGACACAGGCTAGACACAGGCTAGACACAGGATAGACACAGGCTAGACACAGGCCAGACACAAGCTGGACACAGGCTAGACACAGGCTAGACACAGGCTAGAATGAGGCTAGACTCATGCTAGGCACAGGCTAGACACAGGATAGACACAGGCTAGACACAGGCTAGACACAGGCTAGACACAAGCTAGACACAGGCTAGACACAGGCTAGACACAGGCTAGACACAGGCGAGACACAGGCTAGACACAGGCTAGACACAGGCTAGACACAGGCTAGACACAAGCTGGACACAGGCTAGACACAGGCTAATATGAGGCTAGACTCATGCTAGGCACAGGTTAGACAAAGGATAGACACAGGCTAGACACAGGCTTGACACAGGCTAGACACAAGCTAGACACAGGCTAGACACAGGCTAGACACAGGCTGGATACAGGCTAGACACAGGCTAGACACAGGCTAGACACAAGCTAGACACAGGCTAGACAGAGGCTGGATACAGGCTAGACACAGGCTAGACACAGGCTAGACACAAGCTAGACACAGGCTAGACAGAGGCTAGACACAGGCAAGACAGAGGCTAGACACATGCTAGACCTAGGCTAGACACAGGCTAGAAAGAGGCTAGACACAGGCTAGGCACAGGCTAGACACAGGCTAGACACAGGCTAGACACAGGCTAGACACAGGCTAGACACAGGCTAGACACAGGCTAGACACAAGCTAGACATAGGCTAGACACAGGCTAGACACAGGATAGGCACAGGCAAGACACATACTAGACACACGCTAGACACAGGCTAGAAAGAGGCTAGACACATGCTAGGCACAGTTTAGACACAAGCTTGACACAGGCTAGACACAGGATAGACACAGGCTAGACACAGGCTAGACACAGGCTAGACACAGGCTAGACACAGGCTAGACACAAGGTAGACACAGGATGGATAGAGGCTAGACACAGGCAAGATACAGGTTAGACACAAGCTAAACACAGGGTAGACAGAGGCTAGACACAGGCTAGACACAGGCTAGGTACAGGCTAGACATCGGCTAGACACTGTCTAGACACAGGCTAGACAAAGGCTAGACACAGGCTAGACACAAGCTAGACACAGGCTAGACACAGGCTAGACACAGGCTAGACACAGGCTAGACACAGGCTAGACACAGTGTAGACACAGGCAAGTCACATACTAGACACAGGCAAGACACAGGCAAGACACTGGCTAGACACAGGCAAGACACAGGCAAGACACTGGCTAGACACAGGCTGGACACAGGCTAGACACAGGCTAGACACAGGCTAGACACAGGCTTGACACAGCCTAGACTCAGGCTAAGCACAGGCTAGACTCAGGATAGACACAGGCTAGACACAGACTAGACACATGCTAGACCTAGGCTAGACACAGGCTAGACACAGGCTAGAAAGAGGCTAGACACAGGCTAGGCACAGGCTAGACACAGGCTAGACACAGGCTAGACACAGGCTAGACACAAGCTAGACATAGGCTAGACACAGGCTAGACACAGGATAGGCACAGGCAAGACACATACTAGACACAGGCTAGACACAGGCTAGAAAGAGGCTTGACACATGTTAGGCACAGTTTAGACACAAGCTAGACACAGGCTAGACACAGGATAGCCACAGTGTAGACACAGGCAAGTCACATACTAGACACAGGCAAGACACTGGCTAGACACAGGCAAGACACAGGCAAGACACTGGCTAGGCACAGGCTAAACACAGGCCAGACACAGGCTAGACACAAGCAAGACACAGGCTAGACACAGGATAGAAAGAGGCTAGACACAGGCTAGACACAGGCAAGAAACATACTAGACACAGGTAAGACAGAGGCTAGACAGAGGCAAGACCCAGGCTAGACACAGGCTAGACACACGCTAGACGCAGGCTAGACACAGGCTAGACACAAGCTAGACACAGGCTAGACACAGGCTAGACCCAGGCGAGACACAGGCTAGACACATGCTAGACACAAGCTAGACACAGGCTAGACACAGGATAGACACAGGCAAGTCACATACTAGACACAGGCAAGACACAGGCAAGACACTGGCTAGACACAGGCTAGACACAGGCTAGACACAGGCTAGACACAAGCTAGACACAGGTTAGACACAGGCTAGACACAGGCTAGACACAGGCTAGACACAGTGTAGACACAGGCAAGTCACATACTAGACACAGGCAAGACACAGGCAAGACACTGGCTAGGCACAGGCTAGACTCAGGATAGACACAGGCTAGATACAGGCTAGAAAGAGGCTAGACACAGGCTAGGCACAGGCTAGACACAGGCTAGACACAGGCTAGACACAGGATAGACACAGGCTAGACACAGGCTAGACATAGCCTAGACTCAGGCTAGGCACAGGCTAGACTCAGGATAGACACAGGCTAGACACAGGCTAGATACAGGCTAGACACAAGCTAGACACCGGCCAGACACAGGCTAGACCCAGGCGAGACACAGGCTAGACACAGGCTAGACACAAGCTAGACACAGGCTAGACACAGGATAGACACAGGCTAGACACAGGCTAGACATAGGCAAGACACAGGCAAGACACTGGCTAGACACAGGATAGACACAGGCTAGACAAAGGCTAGACACAGGATAGACACAGGCTAGACACAGGCTAGACACAGGCTAGACACAGGCTAGACACAAGCTAGACACAAGCTGGACACAGGCTAGACACAGGCTAGACACAGGCTAGACACAGGATAGACACAGTGTAGACACAGGCAAGTCACATACTAGACACAGGCAAGAGACTGGCTAGACACAGGCAAGACACAGGCAAGACACTGGCTAGACACAGGCTAGACACAGGCCAGACACAGGCTAGACACAAGCAAGACACAGGCTAGACACAGGATAGAAAGAGGCTAGACACAGGCTAGACACAGGCTAGACACAGGCTAGACACAGGCTAGACACAGGCTAGACACAAGCAAGACACAGGCTAGACACAAGCTAGACACAGGCTAGACAGAGGCTAGACACAGGCTAGAATGAGGGTAGACTCATGCTAGGCACAGGCTAGACACAGGAAAGACACAGGCTAGACACAGGATAGACACAGGATAGACACAGGCTAGACACAGGCCAGACACAAGCTGGACACAGGCTAGACACAGGCTAGACACAGGCTAGAATGAGGCTAGACTCATGCTAGACACAGGCTAGACACAGGATAGACACAGGCTAGACACAGGCTAGACACAGGCTAGACACAAGCTAGACACAGGCTAGACACAGGCTAGACACACAAGGCTAGACACAGGCTAGACACAGGCGAGACACAGGCTAGACACAGGCTAGACACAGGCTAGACACAGTCTAGACACAGGCTAGACACAGGCTAGACACATCCAAGACACAGGAAAGACAGAGGCTAGACAGAGGCAAGACCCAGGCTAGACACAAGCTAGACACAGGCTAGACACAGGATAGACACAGGCTAGACACAAGCTGGACACAGGCTAGACAGAGGCTAGACACAGGCTAGAATGAGGGTAGACTCATGCTAGGCACAGGCTAGACACAGGAAAGACACAGGCTAGACACAGGCTAGACACAGGATAGACACAGGCTAGACACAGGCCAGACACAAGCTGGACACAGGCTAGACACAGGCTAGACACAGGCTAGAATGAGGCTAGACTCATGCTAGGCACAGGCTAGACACAGGATAGACACAGGCTAGACACAGGCTAGACACAGGCTAGACACAAGCTAGACACAGGCTAGACACAGGCTAGACACAGGCTAGACACAGGCGAGACACAGGCTAGACACAGGCTAGACACAGGCTAGACACAGGCTAGACACAGGCTAGACACAAGCTAGACACAGGCTAGACACAGGCTAATATGAGGCTAGACTCATGCTAGGCACAGGTTAGACAAAGGATAGACACAGGCTAGACACAGGCTAGACACAGGCTAGACACAGGCTAGACACAGGCTAGACACAGGCTAGACACAGGCTGGATACAGGCTAGACACAGGCTAGACACAGGCTAGACACAGGCTAGACACAGGCTAGACACAGGCTGGATACAGGCTAGACACAGGCTAGACACAGGCTAGACACAAGCTAGACACAGGCTAGACAGAGGCTAGACACAGGCAAGACAGAGGCTAGACACATGCTAGACCTAGGCTAGACACAGGCTAGAAAGAGGCTAGACACAGGCTAGGCACAGGCTAGACACAGGCTAGACACAGGCTAGACACAGGCTAGACACAGGCTAGACACAGGCTGGATACAGGCTAGACACAGGCTAGACACAGGCTAGACACAGGCTAGACACAGGCTAGACAGAGGCTAGACACAGGCAAGACAGAGGCTAGACACATTCTAGACCTAGGCTAGACACAGGCTAGAAAGAGGCTAGACACAGGCTAGGCACAGGCTAGACACAGGCTAGACACAGGCTAGACACGGGCTAGACACAGGCTAGACACAAGCTAGACACAGGCTAGACACAGGCTAGACACAGGATAGGCACAGGCAAGACACATACTAGACACAGGCTAGACACAGGCTAGAAAGAGGCTAGACACAGGCTAGGCACAGTTTAGACACAGGCTAGACACAGGCTAGACACAGGATAGACACAGGCTAGACACAGGCTAGACACAAGATAGACACAGGATGGATAGAGGCTAGACACAGGCAAGAAACACGTTAGACACAAGCTAAACACAGGGTAGACAGAGGCTAGACACAGGCTAGATACAGGCTAGACATCGGCTAGACACTGTCTAGACACTGGCTAGACAAAGGCTAGACACAGGCTTGACACAGCCTAGACTCAGGCTAGGCACAGGCTAGACTCAGGATAGACACAGGCTAGACACAGACTAGACACATGCTAGACCTAGGCTAGAAACAGGCTAGACACAGGCTAGAAAGAGGCTAGACACAGGCTAGGCACAGGCTAGACACAGGCTAGACACAGGCTGGACACAGGCTAGACACAGGCTAGACACAGGCTAGACACAGGCTTGACACAGCCTAGACTCAGGCTAGGAACAGGCTAGACTCAGGATAGACACAGGCTAGACACAGACTAGACACATGCTAGACCTAGGCTAGATACATGCTAGACCTAGGCTAGACACAGGCTAGACACAGGCTAGAAAGAGGCTAGACACAGGCTAGGCACAGGCTAGACACAGGCTAGACACAGGCTAGACACAGGCTAGACACAAGCAAGACACAGGCTAGACACAAGCTAGACACAGGCTAGACAGAGGCTAGACACAGGCTAGAATGAGGGTAGACTCATGCTAGGCACAGGCTAGACACAGGAAAGACACAGGCTAGACACAGGCTAGACACAGGATAGACACAGGCTAGACACAGGCCAGACACAAGCTGGACACAGGCTAGACACAGGCTAGAATGAGGCTAGACTCATGCTAGGCACAGGCTAGACACAGGATAGACACAGGCTAGACACAGGCTAGACACAGGCTAGACACAAGCTAGACACAGGCTAGACACAGGCTAGACACAGGCTAGACACAGGCGAGACACAGGCTAGACACAGGCTAGACACAGGCTAGACACAGTCTAGACACAGGCTAGACACAGGCTAGACACATCCAAGACACAGGAAAGACAGAGGCTAGACAGAGGCAAGACCCAGGCTAGACACAAGCTAGACACAGGCTAGACACAGGATAGACACAGGCTAGACACAGGCTAGACACAAGCTGGACACAGGCTAGACAGAGGCTAGACACAGTCTAGAATGAGGGTAGACACAGGCTAGAATGAGGGTAGACTCATGCTAGGCACAGGCTAGACACAGGAAATACACAGGCTAGACACAGGCTAGACACAGGATAGACACAGGCTAGACACAGGCCAGACACAAGCTGGACACAGGCTAGACACAGGCTAGACAGGAGACAAGGCTAGACTCATGCTAGACACAGGCTAGACACAGGATAGACACAGGCTAGACACAGGCTAGACACAGGCTAGACACAGGCTAGACACAGGCTAGACACAGGCTAGACACAGGCTAGACACAGGCTAGACACAGGCTAGACACAGGCTAGACACAGGCTAGACACAGGCTAGACACAGGCTAGACACAGGCTAGACACAAGCTGGACACAGGCTAGACACAGGCTAATATGAGGCTAGACTCATGCTAGGCACAGGTTAGACAAAGGATAGACACAGGCTAGACACAGGCTTGACACAGGCTAGACACAAGCTAGACACAGGCTAGACACAGGCTAGACACAGGCTGGATACAGGCTAGACACAGGCTAGACACAGGCTAGACACAAGCTAGACACAGGCTAGACAGAGGCTGGATACAGGCTAGACACAGGCTAGACACAGGCTAGACACAAGCTAGACACAGGCTAGACAGAGGCTAGACACAGGCAAGACAGAGGCTAGACACATGCTAGACCTAGGCTAGACACAGGCTAGAAAGAGGCTAGACACAGGCTAGGCACAGGCTAGACACAGGCTAGACACAGGCTAGACACGGGCTAGACACAGGCTAGACACAGGCTGGATACAGGCTAGACACAGGCTAGACACAGGCTAGACACAAGCTAGACACAGGCTAGACAGAGGCTAGACACAGGCAAGACAGAGGCTAGACACATGCTAGACCTAGGCTAGACACAGGCAAGAAAGAGGCTAGACACAGGCTAGGCACAGGCTAGACACAGGCTAGACACAGGCTAGACACGGGCTAGACACAGGCTAGACACGGGCTAGACACAGGCTAGACACAAGCTAGACACAGGCTAGACACAGGCTAGACACAGGATAGGCACAGGCAAGACACATACTAGACACAGGCTAGACACAGGCTAGAAAGAGGCTAGACACAGGCTAGGAACAGTTTAGACACAGGCTAGACACAGGCTAGACACAGGATAGACACAGGCTAGACACAGGCTAGACACAAGATAGACACAGGATGGATAGAGGCTAGACACAGGCAAGAAACACGTTAGACACAAGCTAAACACAGGGTAGACAGAGGCTAGACACAGGCTAGACACAGGCTAGATACAGGCTAGACATCGGCTAGACACTGTCTAGACACAGGCTAGACAAAGGCTAGACACAGGCTTGACACAGCCTAGACTCAGGGTAGGCACAGGCTAGACTCAGGATAGACACAGGCTAGACACAGACTAGACACATGCTAGACCTAGGCTAGACACAGGCTAGACACAGGCTAGAAAGAGGCTAGACACAGGCTAGGCACAGGCTAGACACAGGCTAGACACAGGCTGGACACAGGCTAGACACAGGCTAGACACAGGCCAGACACAGGCTTGACACAGCCTAGACTCAGGCTAGGAACAGGCTAGACTCAGGATAGACACAGGCTAGACACAGACTAGACACATGCTAGACCTAGGCTAGATACATGCTAGACCTAGGCTAGACACAGGCTAGACACAGGCTAGAAAGAGGCTAGACACAGGCTAGGCACAGGCTAGACACAGGCTAGACACAGGCTAGACTCAGGATAGACACAGGCTAGACACAGACTAGACACATGCTAGACCTAGGCTAGACACAGGCTAGACACAGGCTATAAAGAGGCTAGACACAGGCTAGGCACAGGCTAGACACTGGCTAGACACAGGCAAGACACAGGCTAGACACAGGCTAGACACAGGCTTGACACAGCCTAGACTCAGGCTAGGCACAGGCTAGACTCAGGATAGACACAGGCTAGACACAGACTAGACACATGCTAGACCTAGGCTAGACACAGGTTAGACACAGGCTAGAAAGAGGCTAGACACAGGCTAGGCACAGGCTAGACACAGGCTAGACACAGGCTAGACACAGGCTAGACACAGGCTAGACACAGGCTAGACACAGGCTAGACACAAGCTAGACATAGGCTAGACACAGGCTAGACACAGGATAGGCACAGGCAAGACACATACTAGACACACGCTAGACACAGGCTAGAAAGAGGCTAGACACATGCTAGGCACAGTTTAGACACAAGCTTGACACAGGCTAGACACAGGATAGACACAGGCTAGACACAGGCTAGACACAGGCTAGACACAGGCTAGACACAGGCTAGACACAGGCTAGACACAAGGTAGACACAGGATGGATAGAGGCTAGACACAGGCAAGATACAGGTTAGACACAAGCTAAACACAGGGTAGACAGAGGCTAGACACAGGCTAGACACAGGCTAGATACAGGCTAGACATCGGCTAGACACTGTCTAGACACAGGCTAGACAAAGGCTAGACACAGGCTAGACACAGGCTAGACACAGGCTAGACACAGGCTAGACACAGTGTAGACACAGGCAAGTCACATACTAGACACAGGCAAGACACAGGCAAGACACTGGCTAGACACAGGCAAGACACAGGCAAGACACTGGCTAGACACAGGCTGGACACAGGCTAGACACAGGCTAGACACAGGCTAGACACAGGCTAGACACAGGCTTGACACAGCCTAGACTCAGGCTAAGCACAGGCTAGACTCAGGATAGACACAGGCTAGACACAGACTAGACACATGCTAGACCTAGGCTAGACACAGGCTAGACACAGGCTAGAAAGAGGCTAGACACAGGCTAGGCACAGGCTAGACACAGGCTAGACACAGGCTAGACACAGGCTAGACACAGGCTAGACACAAGCTAGACATAGGCTAGACACAGGCTAGACACAGGATAGGCACAGGCAAGACACATACTAGACACAGGCTAGACACAGGCTAGAAAGAGGCTAGACACATGTTAGGCACAGTTAAGACACAAGCTAGACACAGGCTAGACACAGGATAGCCACAGTGTAGACACAGGCAAGTCACATACTAGACACAGGCAAGACACTGGCTAGACACAGGCAAGACACAGGCAAGACACTGGCTAGGCACAGGCTAAACACAGGCCAGACACAGGCTAGACACAAGCAAGACACAGGCTAGACACAGGATAGATAGAGGCTAGACACAGGCTAGACACAGGCAAGAAACATACTAGACACAGGTAAGACAGAGGCTAGACAGAGGCAAGACCCAGGCTAGACACAGGCTAGACACACGCTAGACGCAGGCTAGACACAGGCTAGACACAAGCTAGACACAGGCTAGACACAGGCTAGACCCAGGCGAGACACAGGCTAGACACATGCTAGACACAAGCTAGACACAGGCTAGACACAGGATAGACACAGGCAAGTCACATACTAGACACAGGCAAGACACAGGCAAGACACTGGCTAGACACAGGCTAGACACAGGCTAGACACAGGCTAGACACAGGCTAGACACAAGCTAGACACAGGTTAGACACAGGCTAGACACAGGCTAGACACAGGCTAGACACAGTGTAGACACAGGCAAGTCACATACTAGACACAGGCAAGACACAGGCAAGACACTGGCTAGGCACAGGCTAGACTCAGGATAGACACAGGCTAGATACAGGCTAGAAAGAGGCTAGACACAGGCTAGGCACAGGCTAGACACAGGCTAGACACAGGCTAGACACAGGATAGACACAGGCTAGACACAGGCTAGACATAGCCTAGACTCAGGCTAGGCACAGGCTAGACTCAGGATAGACACAGGCTAGACACAGGCTAGATACAGGCTAGACACAAGCTAGACACCGGCCAGACACAGGCTAGACCCAGGCGAGACACAGGCTAGACACAGGCTAGACACAAGCTAGACACAGGCTAGACACAGGATAGACACAGGCTAGACACAGGCTAGACATAGGCAAGACACAGGCAAGACACTGGCTAGACACAGGATAGACACAGGCTAGACAAAGGCTAGACACAGGATAGACACAGGCTAGACACAGGCTAGACACAGGCTAGACACAGGCTAGACACAAGCTAGACACAAGCTGGACACAGGCTAGACACAGGCTAGACACAGGCTAGACACAGGATAGACACAGTGTAGACACAGGCAAGTCACATACTAGACACAGGCAAGAGACTGGCTAGACACAGGCAAGACACAGGCAAGACACTGGCTAGACACAGGCTAGACACAGGCCAGACACAGGCTAGACACAAGCAAGACACAGGCTAGACACAAGCTTGACACAGGCTAGACACAGGATAGACACAGGCTAGACACAGGCTAGACACAGGCTAGACACAGGCTAGACACAGGCTAGACACAGGCTAGACACAAGCTAGACATAGGCTAGACACAGGCTAGACACAGGATAGGCACAGGCAAGACACATACTAGACACACGCTAGACACAGGCTAGAAAGAGGCTAGACACATGCTAGGCACAGTTTAGACACAAGCTTGACACAGGCTAGACACAGGATAGACACAGGCTAGACACAGGCTAGACACAGGCTAGACACAGGCTGGACACAGGCTAGACACAAGGTAGACACAGGATGGATAGAGGCTAGACACAGGCAAGATACAGGTTAGACACAAGCTAAACACAGGGTAGACAGAGGCTAGACACAGGCTAGACACAGGCTAGATACAGGCTAGACATCGGCTAGACACTGTCTAGACACAGGCTAGACAAAGGCTAGACACAGGCTAGACACAAGCTAGACACAGGCTAGACACAGGCTAGACACACGCTAGATACAGGCTAGACACAGTGTAGACACAGGCAAGTCACATACTAGACACAGGCAAGACACAGGCAAGACACTGGCTAGACACAGGCAAGACAGACGCAAGACACTGGCTAGACACAGGCTAGGCACAGGCTAGACTCAGGATAGACACAGGCTAGACACAGACTAGACACATGCTAGACCTAGGCTAGACACAGGATAGACACAGGCAAGAAACATACTAGACACAGGTAAGACAGAGGCTAGGCAGAGGCAAGACCCAGGCTAGACACAGGCTAGACACACGCTAGACGCAGGCTAGACACAGGCTAGACACAAGCTAGACACAGGCTAGACACAGGCTAGACCCAGGCGAGACACAGGCTAGACACATGCTAGACACAAGCTAGACACAGGCTAGACGCAGGATAGACACAGGCAAGTCACATACTAGACACAGGCAAGACACAGGCAAGACACTGGCTAGACACAGGATAGACACAGGCTAGACACAGGCTAGACACAGGCTAGACACAGGATAGACACAGGCTGGACACAGGCTAGACACAGGCTAGACACAGGCAAGAAACATACTAGACACAGGTAAGACAGAGGCTAGGCAGAGGCAAGACCCAGGCTAGACACAGGCTAGACACACGCTAGACGCAGGCTAGACACAGGCTAGACACAAGCTAGACACAGGCTAGACACAGGCTAGACCCAGGCGAGACACAGGCTAGACACATGCTAGACACAAGCTAGACACAGGCTAGACGCAGGATAGACACAGGCAAGTCACATACTAGACACAGGCAAGACACAGGCAAGACACTGGCTAGACACAGGATAGACACAGGCTAGACACAGGCTAGACACAGGCTAGACACAGGATAGACACAGGCTGGACACAGGCTAGATACAAGCTAGACACAAGCTAGACACAGGCTAGACACAGGATAGACACAGTGTAGACACAGGCAAGTCACATACTAGACACAGGCAAGACACTGGCTAGACACAGGCAAGACAGAGGCAAGACACTGGCTAGACAAAGGCCAGACACAGGCTAGACACAAGCTTGACACAGGCTAGACACAGGATAGAAAGAGGCTAGACACAGGCTTGACACAGGCTAGACACAGGCTAGACACAGGCAAGAAACAGGCTAGACACAGGCTAGACCCAGGCGAGACACAGGCTAGACACAGGCTAGACACAAGCTAGACACAGGCTAGACACAGGATAGACACAGGCAAGTCACATACTAGACACAGGCTAGATCCAAGCTAGACACAGGCTAGACACAGGCTAGACACAGGCTGGACACAGGCTAGATACAAGCTAGACACAAGCTAGACACAGGCTAGACACAGGATAGACACAGTGTAGACACAGGCAAGTGACATACTAGACACAGGCAAGACACTGGCTAGACACAGACAAGACACAGGCAAGACACTGGCTAGACACAGGCCAGACACAGGCTAGACACAAGCTTGACACAGGCTAGACACAGGATAGAAAGAGGCTAGACACAGGCTTGACACAGGCTAGACACAGGCTAGACACAGGCAAGAAACATACTAGACACAGGTAAGACAGAGGCTAGACAGAGGCAAGACCCAGGCTAGACACAGGCTAGACACAGGCTAGACACAGGATAGACACAGGCTAGACACAGGCTAGACACAGGCTAGACACAAGCTAGACACAGGCTAGACACAAGCTAGACACAGGCTAGACACAGGCTAGACACAGGCTAAACACAGGCTAGACACAAGCTAGACACAGGGTGGATACTGGCTAGACACAGGCAAGACACAGGCTAGACACAAGCTAGACACAGGCTAGACACAGGCTAGACATAGCCTAGACTCAGGCTAGGCACAGGCTAGACTCAGGATAGACACAGGCTAGACACAGGCTAGATACAGGCTAGACACAAGCTAGACACCGGCCAGACACAGGCTAGACCCAGGCGAGACACAGGCTAGACACAGGCTAGACACAAGCTAGACACAGGCTAGACACAGGATAGACACAGGCTAGACACAGGCTAGACATAGGCAAGACACAGGCAAGACACTGGCTAGACACAGGATAGACACAGGCTAGACAAAGGCTAGACACAGGATAGACACAGGCTAGACACAGGCTAGACACAGGCTAGACACAGGCTAGACACAAGCTAGACACAAGCTGGACACAGGCTAGACACAGGCTAGACACAGGCTAGACACAGGATAGACACAGTGTAGACACAGGCAAGTCACATACTAGACACAGGCAAGAGACTGGCTAGACACAGGCAAGACACAGGCAAGACACTGGCTAGACACAGGCTAGACACAGGCCAGACACAGGCTAGACACAAGCAAGACACAGGCTAGACACAAGCTTGACACAGGCTAGACACAGGATAGACACAGGCTAGACACAGGCTAGACACAGGCTAGACACAGGCTAGACACAGGCTAGACACAGGCTAGACACAGGCTAGACACAAGCTAGACATAGGCTAGACACAGGCTAGACACAGGATAGGCACAGGCAAGACACATACTAGACACACGCTAGACACAGGCTAGAAAGAGGCTAGACACATGCTAGGCACAGTTTAGACACAAGCTTGACACAGGCTAGACACAGGATAGACACAGGCTAGACACAGGCTAGACACAGGCTAGACACAGGCTAGACACAGGCTAGACACAAGGTAGACACAGGATGGATAGAGGCTAGACACAGGCAAGATACAGGTTAGACACAAGCTAAACACAGGGTAGACAGAGGCTAGACACAGGCTAGACACAGGCTAGATACAGGCTAGACATCGGCTAGACACTTTCTAGACACAGGCTAGACAAAGGCTAGACACAGGCTAGACACAAGCTAGACACAGGCTAGACACAGGCTAGACACACGCTAGATACAGGCTAGACACAGTGTAGACACAGGCAAGTCACATACTAGACACAGGCAAGACACAGGCAAGACACTGGCTAGACACAGGCAAGACACAGGCAAGACACTGGCTAGACACAGGCTAGGCACAGGCTAGACTCAGGATAGACACAGGCTAGACACAGACTAGACACATGCTAGACCTAGGCTAGACACAGGATAGACACAGGCAAGAAACATACTAGACACAGGTAAGATAGAGGCTAGGCAGAGGCAAGACCCAGGCTAGACACAGGCTAGACACACGCTAGACGCAGGCTAGACACAGGCTAGACACAAGCTAGACACAGGCTAGACACAGGCTAGACCCAGGCGAGACACAGGCTAGACACATGCTAGACACAAGCTAGACACAGGCTAGACGCAGGATAGACACAGGCAAGTCACATACTAGACACAGGCAAGACACAGGCAAGACACTGGCTAGACACAGGATAGACACAGGCTAGACACAGGCTAGACACAGGCTAGACACAGGATAGACACAGGCTGGACACAGGCTAGACACAGGCTAGACACAGGCAAGAAACATACTAGACACAGGTAAGACAGAGGCTAGGCAGAGGCAAGACCCAGGCTAGACACAGGCTAGACACACGCTAGACGCAGGCTAGACACAGGCTAGACACAAGCTAGACACAGGCTAGACACAGGCTAGACCCAGGCGAGACACAGGCTAGACACATGCTAGACACAAGCTAGACACAGGCTAGACGCAGGATAGACACAGGCAAGTCACATACTAGACACAGGCAAGACACAGGCAAGACACTGGCTAGACACAGGATAGACACAGGCTAGACACAGGCTAGACAAAGGCTAGACACAGGATAGACACAGGCTGGACACAGGCTAGATACAAGCTAGACACAAGCTAGACACAGGCTAGACACAGGATAGACACAGTGTAGACACAGGCAAGTCACATACTAGACACAGGCAAGACACTGGCTAGACACAGGCAAGACAGAGGCAAGACACTGGCTAGACAAAGGCCAGACACAGGCTAGACACAAGCTTGACACAGGCTAGACACAGGATAGAAAGAGGCTAGACACAGGCTTGACACAGGCTAGACACAGGCTAGACACAGGCAAGAAACAGGCTAGACACAGGCTAGACCCAGGCGAGACACAGGCTAGACACAGGCTAGACACAAGCTAGACACAGGCTAGACACAGGATAGACACAGGCAAGTCACATACTAGACACAGGCTAGATCCAAGCTAGACACAGGCTAGACACAGGCTAGACACAGGCTGGACACAGGCTAGATACAAGCTAGACACAAGCTAGACACAGGCTAGACACAGGATAGACACAGTGTAGACACAGGCAAGTGACATACTAGACACAGGCAAGACACTGGCTAGACACAGGCAAGACACAGGCAAGACACTGGCTAGACACAGGCCAGACACAGGCTAGACACAAGCTTGACACAGGCTAGACACAGGATAGAAAGAGGCTAGACACAGGCTTGACACAGGCTAGACACAGGCTAGACACAGGCAAGAAACATACTAGACACAGGTAAGACAGAGGCTAGACAGAGGCAAGACCCAGGCTAGACACAGGCTAGACACAGGCTAGACACAGGATAGACACAGGCTAGACACAGGCTAGACACAGGCTAGACACAAGCTAGACACAGGCTAGACACAAGCTAGACACAGGCTAGACACAGGCTAGACACAGGCTAAACACAGGCTAGACACAAGCTAGACACAGGGTGGATACTGGCTAGACACAGGCAAGACACAGGCTAGACACAAGCTAGACACAGGCTGGACACAGGCTAGACACAGGCTAGACACAGGCTAGACACAGGCTAGACACAGGCTAGACACAGGATAGACACAGTGTAGACACAGGCTAGACACAGGCAAGACACTGGCTAGACACAGGATAGACACAGGCTAGACACAGGCTAGACACAGGATAGACACAGGCTGGACACAGGCTAGATACAAGCTAGACACAAGCTAGACACAGGCTAGACACAGGATAGACACAGTGTAGACACAGGCAAGTCACATACTAGACACAGGCAAGACACTGGCTAGACACAGGCAAGACACAGGCAAGACACTGGCTAGGCACAGGCCAGACACAGGCTAGACACAAGCTTGACACAAGCTTGACACAGGCTAGACACAGGATAGAAAGAGGCTAGACACAGGCTTGACACAGGCTAGACACAGGCTAGACACAGGCAAGAAACATACTAGACACAGGTAAGACAGAGGCTAGACAGAGGCAAGACCCAGGCTAGACACAGGCTAGACACAGGCTAGACACAGGCTAGACACAGGCTAGACACAAGCTAGACACAGGCTAGACACAGGCTAGAACCAGGCGAGACACAGGCTAGACACAGGCTAGACACAAGCTGGACACAGGCAAGTCACATACTAGACACAGGCAAGACACAGGCAAGACACTGGCTAGACACAGGATAGACACAGGCTAGACACAGGCTAGACACAGGCTAGACACAGGCTAGACACAGGCTAGACACAAGCTAGACAAAGGCTAGACACAGGCGAGACACAGGCTAGACACAAGCTAGACACAAGCTAGACACAGGCTAGACACAGGCTAGACACAGGATAGACACAGGTAAGTCACATACTAGACACAGGCAAGACACAGGCAAGACACTGGCTAGACACAGGATAGACACAGGCTAGACACAGGCTAGACACAGGATAGACACAGGCTAGACACAGGCTAGATACAAGCTAGACACAAGCTAGACACAGGCTAGACACAGGCTAGACACAGGCTTGACACAGGATAGACACAGGCAAGTCACATACTAGACACAGGCAAGACACAGGCTAGACCTAGGCTAGACACAAGCTAGACACAGGCTAGAAAAAGGCTAGACACCGGCTAGACACCGGATAGACACAGGCTAGACACAGGCAAGAAACATACTAGACACAGGTAAAACAGAGGCTAGACAGAGGCAAGGCCCAGGCTAGACACAGGCTAAACACAGGCTAGAGTCAGGATAGACACAGGCTAGACACAGGCTAGACACAGGCTAGACACAAGCTAGACACAGGCAAGTCACATACTAGACACAGGCTAAACACAGGCTAGACACAAGCTAGACACAGGGTGGATACAGGCTAGACACAGGCAAGACACAGGCTAGACACAAGCTAGACACAGGCTGGACACAGGCTAGACACCGGCTAGACACAGGGTAGACACAGGCTAGACACAGCCTAGACACAGCCTAGACTCAGGCTATTCACAGGCTAGACTCAGGGTAGACACAGACTAGACACAGGCTAGGCACAGGCTAGACACAAGCTAGACACAGGCTAGACACAAGCTAGACACAGGCTAGACACAGGCTAGACACAAGCTAGACACAGGCTAGACACAGGCAAGACACAGGCAAGACACTGGCTAGACACAGGATAGACACAGGCTAGACACAGGCTAGACACAGGCTAGACACAGGATAGACACAGGATAGACACAGGCTAGACACAGGCTAGACACAGGCTAGACACAAGCTAGACACAAGCTAGACACAGGGTGGATACAGGCTAGACACAGGCAAGACACAGGATAGACACAGGCTAGACACAGGCTAGACACAGGCTAGACACAAGCTAGACACAGGCTAGACACAGGCTAGACACAGGCTAAACACAAGCTAGACACAAGCTAGACAAAGGCTAGACACAGGCTAAACACAGGCTAGACACAAGCTAGACACAGGCTAGACACAGGCTAGACACAGGCTAGACACAGGATAGACACAGGCTAGACACAGGCTAGACACAGGCTAGACACAGGCTAGACACAGGCTAGACACAGGCTAGACACAGGCTAGACACAGGCTAGACACAAGCTAGACAAAGGCTAGACACAGGCTAAACACAGGCTAGACACAAGCTAGACACAGGGTGGATACAGGCTAGACACAGGCAAGACACAGGCTAGACACAAGCTAGACACAGGCTGGACACAGGCTAGACACAGCTTTGACACAGGCTAGACACAGCTTTGACTCAGGCTAGGCAAGGGCTAGACACCGGCTAGACACAGGCAAGACACAGGCTAGAAAGAGGCTAGACACAGGCTAGGCACAGGCTAGACACAGGCTAGACACAGGCTAGACACAGGATAGACACAGGCTGGACACAGGCTAGACACAGGCTAGACACAGCCTTGACTCAGGCTAGGCACAGGCTAGACACCGGCTAGACACAGGCAAGACACAGGCTAGACACAGGCTAGGAACAGGCTAGACACAGGCTAGACACAAGCTAGACACAGGGTGGATACAGGCTAGACACAGGCAAGACACAGGCTAGACACAAGTTTGACACAGGCTGGACACAGGCTAGACACAGGCTAGACACAGGCTAGACACAGGCTAGACACAGGCTAGACACAGGCTAGACACAGGCTAGACTCAGGATAGACACAGTGTAGACACAGGCAAGTCACATACTAGACACAGGCAAGACACTGGCTAGACACAGGCAAGACACAGGCAAGACACTGGCTGGACACAGGCTAGACACAGGCCAGACACAGGCTAGACACAAGCAAAACACAGGCTAGACACAGGATAGAAAGAGGCTAGACACAGGCTAGACACAGGCTAGACACAGGCTAGACACAGGATAGACACAGGCAAGTCACATACTAGACACAGGCAAGACACAGGCAAGACACTGGCTAGACACAGGCTAGACACAGGCTAGACACAGGCTAGACACAAGCTAGACACAGGCTAGACACAGGCTAGACCCAGGCGAGACACAGGCTAGACACAGGCTAGACACAAGCTAGACACAGGCTAGACACAGGATAGACACAGGCAAGTCACATACTAGACACAGGCAAGACACAGGCAAGACACTGGCTAGACACAGGATAGACACAGGCTAGACACAGGCTAGACACAGGCAAGACACAGGCTAGACACAGGCTAGGAACAGGCTAGACACAGGCTAGACACAAGCTAGACACAGGGTGGATACAGGCTAGACACAGGCAAGACACAGGCTAGACACAAGCTAGACACAGGCTGGACACAGGCTAGACACAGGCTAGACACAGGCTAGACACAGGCTAGACACAGGCTAGACACAGGCTAGACACAGGCTAGACTCAGGATAGACACAGTGTAGACACAGGCAAGTCACATACTAGACACAGGCAAGACACTGGCTAGACACAGGCAAGACACAGGCAAGACACTGGCTGGACACAGGCTAGACACAGGCCAGACACAGGCTAGACACAAGCAAAACACAGGCTAGACACAGGATAGAAAGAGGCTAGACACAGGCTAGACACAGGCTAGACACAGGCTAGACACAGGATAGACACAGGCAAGTCACATACTAGACACAGGCAAGACACAGGCAAGACACTGGCTAGACACAGGCTAGACACAGGCTAGACACAGGCTAGACACAAGCTAGACACAGGCTAGACACAGGCTAGACCCAGGCGAGACACAGGCTAGACACAGGCTAGACACAAGCTAGACACAGGCTAGACACAGGATAGACACAGGCAAGTCACATACTAGACACAGGCAAGACACAGGCAAGACACTGGCTAGACACAGGATAGACACAGGCTAGACACAGGCTAGACACAGAATAGACACAGAATAGACACAGGCTAGACACAGGCTAGATACAAGCTAGACACAAGCTAGACACAGGCTAGACACAGGCTAGACACAGGATAGACGCAGGCAAGTCACATACTAGACACAGGCAAGACACAGGCTAGACCTAGGCTAGACACAAGCTAGACACAGGCTAGAAAAAGGCTAGAGACAGGCTAGACACAGGCTAGACACAGGCAAGAAACATACTAGACACAGGGTGGATACAGGCTAGACACAGGCAAGACACAGGCTAGACACAAGCTAGACACAGGCTGGACACAGGCTAGACACAGGCTAGACACAGGCTAGACACAGGCTAGACATAGCCTAGACTCAGGCTAGGCACAGGCTAGACTCAGGATAGACACAGGCTAGACACAGGCTAGACACAGGCTAGGCACAAGCTAGACACAGGCTAGACACAAGCTAGACACAGGCTAGACACAGGCTAGACACAGGCTAGACACAAGCTAGACACAGGGTGGATACAGGCTAGACACAGGCAAGACACAGGCTAGACACAAGCTAGACACAGGCTGGACACAGGCTAGACACAGGCTAGACACAGGCTAGACATAGCCTAGACTCAGGCTAGGCACAGGCTAGACTCAGGATAGACACAGGCTAGACTCAGGATAGACACAGGCTAGACACAGGCTAGACACAGGCTAGACACAAGCTAGACACAGGCTAGACACAGGCTAGACCCAGGCGAGACACAGGCTAGACACAGGCTAGACACAAGCTAGACACAGGCTGGACACAGGATAGACAAGGCAAGTCACATACTAGACACAGGCAAGAAACAGGCAAGACACTGGCTAGACACAGGATAGACACAGGCTAGACACAGGCAAGACACAGGCTAGACACAGGCTAGGAACAGGCTAGACACAGGCTAGACACAAGCTAGACACAGGGTGGATACAGGCTAGACACAGGCAAGACACAGGCTAGACACAAGCTAGACACAGGCTGGACACAGGCTAGACACAGGCTAGACACAGGCTAGACACAGGCTAGACACAGGCTAGACACAGGCTAGACACAGGCTAGACTCAGGATAGACACAGTGTAGACACAGGCAAGTCACATACTAGACACAGGCAAGACACTGGCTAGACACAGGCAAGACACAGGCAAGACACTGGCTGGACACAGGCTAGACACAGGCCAGACACAGGCTAGACACAAGCAAAACACAGGCTAGACACAGGATAGAAAGAGGCTAGACACAGGCTAGACACAGGCTAGACACAGGCTAGACACAGGATAGACACAGGCAAGTCACATACTAGACACAGGCAAGACACAGGCAAGACACTGGCTAGACACAGGCTAGACACAGGCTAGACACAGGCTAGACACAAGCTAGACACAGGCTAGACACAGGCTAGACCCAGGCGAGACACAGGCTAGACACAGGCTAGACACAAGCTAGACACAGGCTAGACACAGGATAGACACAGGCAAGTCACATACTAGACACAGGCAAGACACAGGCAAGACACTGGCTAGACACAGGATAGACACAGGCTAGACACAGGCTAGACACAGAATAGACACAGAATAGACACAGGCTAGACACAGGCTAGATACAAGCTAGACACAAGCTAGACACAGGCTAGACACAGGCTAGACACAGGATAGACACAGGCAAGTCACATACTAGACACAGGCAAGACACAGGCTAGACACAGGCTAGACACAAGCTAGACACAGGCTAGAAAAAGGCTAGAGACAGGCTAGACACAGGCTAGACACAGGCAAGAAACATACTAGACACAGGGTGGATACAGGCTAGACACAGGCAAGACACAGGCTAGACACAAGCTAGACACAGGCTGGACACAGGCTAGACACAGGCTAGACACAGGCTAGACACAGGCTAGACATAGCCTAGACTCAGGCTAGGCACAGGCTAGACTCAGGATAGACACAGGCTAGACACAGGCTAGACACAGGCTAGGCACAAGCTAGACACAGGCTAGACACAAGCTAGACACAGGCTAGACACAGGCTAGACACAGGCTAGACACAAGCTAGACACAGGGTGGATACAGGCTAGACACAGGCAAGACACAGGCTAGACACAAGCTAGACACAGGCTGGACACAGGCTAGACACAGGCTAGACACAGGCTAGACACAGGCTAGACATAGCCTAGACTCAGGCTAGGCACAGGCTAGACTCAGGATAGACACAGGCTAGACTCAGGATAGACACAGGCTAGACACAGGCTAGACACAGGCTAGACACAAGCTAGACACAGGCTAGACACAGGCTAGACCCAGGCGAGACACAGGCTAGACACAGGCTAGACACAAGCTAGACACAGGCTGGACACAGGATAGACAAGGCAAGTCACATACTAGACACAGGCAAGAAACAGGCAAGACACTGGCTAGACACAGGATAGACACAGGCTAGACACAAGCTAGACACAGGCTAGACACAGGCTAGACACAGGATAGACACAGGCTGGACACAGGCTAGATACAAGCTAGACACAAGCTAGACACAGGCTAGATACAGGATAGACACAGTGTAGACACAGGCAAGTCACATACTAGACACAGGCAAGACACTGGCTAGACACAGGCAAGACACAGGCAAGACACTGGCTAGACACAGGCCAGACACAGGCTAGACACAAGCTAGACACAGGATAGACACAGGCTAGACACAGGCTAGATACAAGCTAGACACAAGCTAGACACAGGCTATACACAGGCTAGACACAAGCTAGACACAGGCTAGACACAGGCTAGACCCACGCGAGACACAGGCTAGACACAGGCTAGACACAAGCTAGACACAGGCTAGACACAGGATAGACACAGGCAAGTCACATACTAGACACAGGCAAGACACAGGCAAGACACTGGCTAGACACAGGATAGACACAGGCTAGACACAGGCTAGACACAGAATAGACACAGGCTAGACACAGGCTAGATACAAGCTAGACACAAGCTAGACACAGGCTAGACACAGGCTAGACACAGGCTAGACACAGGATAGACGCAGGCAAGTCACATACTAGACACAGGCAAGACACAGGCTAGACCTAGGCTAGACACAAGCTAGACACAGGCTAGCAAAAGGCTAGACACCGGCTAGACACAGGCTAGACACAGGCAAGAAACATACTAGACACAGGTAAGACAGAGGCTAGACAGAGGCAAGACCCAGGCTAGACACACGCTAGACACAGGCTAGACACAGGATAGACACAGGCTAGACACAGGCTAGACACAGGCTAGACACAAGCTAGACACAGGCTAGACACAAGCTAGACACAAGCTAGACACAGGCTAGACACAGGCTAGACGCAGGCTAGACACAGGCTAGACACAAGCTAGACACAGGGTGGATACAGGCTAGACACAGGCAAGACACAGGCTAGACACAGGCTAGACACAGGCTGGACACAGGCTAGACACAGGCTAGACACAGGCTAGACACAGGCTAGACATAGCCTAGACTCAGGCTAGGCAAAGGCTAGACTCAGGATAGACACAGGCTAGACTCAGGATAGACACAGGCTAGACACAGGCTAGACACAGGCTAGACACAAGCTAGGCACAGGCTAGACACAGGCTAGACCCAGGCGAGACACAGGCTAGACACAGGCTAGACACAAGCTAGACACAGGCTAGACACAGGATAGACACAGGCAAGTCACATACTAGAAACAGGCAAGACACAGGCAAGACACTGGCTAGACACAGGATAGACACAGGCTAGACACAGGCTAGACACAGGCTAGACACAGGCTAGACACAGGCTAGACACAGGATAGACACAGGCTGGACACAGGCTAGATACAAGCTAGACACAAGCTAGACACAGGCTAGATACAGGATAGACACAGTGTAGACACAGGCAAGTCACATACTAGACACAGGCAAGACACTGGCTAGACACAGGCAAGACACAGGCAAGACACTGGCTAGACACAGGCCAGACACAGGCGAGACACAAGCTAGACACAGGCTAGACACAGGATAGAAAGAGGCTAGACACAGGCTTGACACAGGCTAGACACAGGCTAGACACAGGCAAGAAACATACTAGACACAGGTAAGACAGAGGCTAGACAGAGGCAAGACCCAGGCTAGACACAGGCTAGACACAGGCTAGACACAGGCTAGACACAAGCTAGACACAGGCTAGACACAGGCTAGAACCAGGCGAGACACAGGCTAGACACAGGCTAGACACAAGCTAGACACAGGCTAGACACAGGGTAGACACAGGCAAGTCACATACTAGACACAGGCAAGACACAGGCAAGACACTGGCTAGACACAGGATAAACACAGGCTAGACACAGGCTAGACACAGGCTAGACACAGGCTAGACACAGGCTAGACACAAGCTAGACAAAGGCTAGACACAGGCGAGACACAGGCTAGACACAGGCTAGACACAAGCTAGACACAGGCTAGACACAAGCTAGACACAGGATAGACACAGGCAAGTCACATACTAGACACAGGCAAGACACAGGCAAGACACTGGCTAGACACAGGATAGACAAAGGCTAGACACAGGCTAGACACAGGATAGACACAGGCTAGACACAGGCTAGATACAAGCTAGACACAAGCTAGACACAGGCTAGACAAATTCTAGACACAGGCTAGACACAGGATAGACACAGGCAAGTCACATACTAGACACAGGCAAGACACAGGCTAGACCTAGGCTAGACACAAGCTAGACACAGGCTAGAAAAAGGCTAGACACCGGCTAGACACCGGCTAGACACAGGCTAGACACAGGCAAGAAACATACTAGACACAGGTAAGACAGAGGCTAGACAGAGGCAAGACCCAGGCTAGACACAGGCTAGACACAGGATAGACACAGGCTAGACACAGGCTAGACACAGGCTAGACACAAGCTAGACACAGGCTAGACACAGGCTAGACACAGGCTAGACACAGGCAAAACACAGGCTAGACACAAGCTAGACACAGGGTAGACACAGGCTAGACACAGCCTAGACACAGCCCAGACTCAGGCTAGGCACAGGCTAGACTCAGGATAGACACAGACTAGACACAGGCTAGGCACAGGCTAGACACAAGCTGGACACAGGCTAGACCCAGGCGAGACACAGGCTAGACACAGGCTAGACACAAGCTAGACACAGGCTAGACACAGGCTAGACACAAGCTAGACACAGGCTAGACACAGGCAAGACACAGGCAAGACACTGGCTAGACACAGGATAGACACAGGCTAGATACAGGCTAGACACAGGCTAGACACAGGCTAGACACATGATAGACACAGGCTGGACACAGGCTAGATACAAGCTAGACACAAGCTAGACACAGGCTAGACACAGGCTAGACACAGGCTAGACACAGGATAGACACAGTGTAGACACAGGCAAGTCACATACTAGACACAGGTAAGACAGAGGCTAGATAGAGGCAAGACCCAGGCTAGACACAGGCTAGACACAGGCTAGACACAGGATAGACACAGGATAGACACAGGCTAGACACAGGCTAGACACAGGCTAGACACAAGTTAGACACAGGCTAGACACAGGCTAGACACAGGCTAAACACAGGCTAGACACAAGCTAGACACAGGCTAGACACAGGCTAAACACAGGCTAGACACAAGCTAGACACAGGGTGGATACAGGCTAGACACAGGCAAGACACAGGCTAGACACAGGATAGAAAGAGGCTAGACACAGGCTAGACACAGGCTAGCCACAGGCAAGAAACATACTAGACACAGGTAAGACAGAGGCTAGACAGAGGCAAGACCCAGGCTAGACACAGTCTAGACACAAGCTAGACGCAGGCTAGACACAGGGTAGACACAAGCTAGACACAGGCTAGACACAGGCTAGACCCAGGCGAGACACAGGCTAGACACATGCTAGACACAAGCTAGACACAGGCTAGACACAGGATAGACACAGGCAAGTCACATACTAGACACAGGCAAGACACAGGCAAGACACTGGCTAGACACAAGCTAGACACAGGCTAGACACAGGCTAGACCCAGGCGAGACACAGGCTAGACACAGGCTAGACACAAGCTAGACACAGGCTAGACACAGGATAGACACAGGCAAGTCACATACTAGACACAGGCAAGACACAGGCAAGACACTGGCTAGACACAGGCAAGACACTGGCTGGACACAGGCTAGACACAGGCCAGACACAGGCTAGACACAAGCAAAACACAGGCTAGACACAGGATAGAAAGAGGCTAGACACAGGCTAGACACAGGCTAGACACAGGCTAGACACAGGCTAGACACAAGCTAGACACAGGCTAGACACAGGCTAGACCCAGGCGAGACATAGGCTAGACACAGGCTAGACACAGGCTAGACACAGGCTAGACTCAGGCTAGACACAGTGTAGACACAGGCAAGTCACATACTAGACAAAGGCTAGACACAGGCTAGACACAGGATAGACACAGGCTGGACACAGGCTAGACACAGGCTAGACACAGCCTTGACTCAGGCTAGGCACAGGCTAGACACCGGCTAGACACAGGCAAGACACAGGCTAGACACAGGCTAGGAACAGGCTAGACACAGGCTAGACACAGGATAGACACAGGCTAGACACAGGCTAGACACAGGCTAGACCCAGGCGAGACACAGGCTAGACACAAGCTAGACACAGTGTGGATACAGGCTAGACACAGGCAAGACACAGGCTAGACACAAGCTAGACACAGGCTGGACACAGGCTAGACACAGGCTAGACACAGGCTAGACACAGGCTAGACACAGGCTAGACACAGGCTAGACACAGGCTAGACACAGGCTAGACTCAGGATAGACACAGTGTAGACACAGGCAAGTCACATACTAGACACAGGCAAGACACTGGCTAGACACAGGCAAGACACAGGCAAGACACTGGCTGGACACAGGCTAGACACAGGCCAGACACAGGCTAGACACAAGCAAAACACAGGCTAGACACAGGATAGAAAGAGGCTAGACACAGGCTAGACACAGGCTAGACACAGGCTAGACACAGGCTAGACACAGGATAGACACAGGCAAGTCACATACTAGACACAGGCAAGACACAGGCAAGACACTGGCTAGACACAGGCTAGACACAGGCTAGACACAGGCTAGACACAAGCTAGACACAGGCTAGACACAGGCTAGACCCAGGCGAGACACAGGCTAGACACAGGCTAGACACAAGCTAGACACAGGCTAGACACAGGATAGACACAGGCAAGTCACATACTAGACACAGGCAAGACACAGGCAAGACACTGGCTAGACACAGGATAGACACAGGCTAGACACAGGCTAGACACAGAATAGACACAGAATAGACACAGGCTAGACACAGGCTAGATACAAGCTAGACACAAGCTAGACACAGGCTAGACACAGGCTAGACACAGGATAGACGCAGGCAAGTCACATACTAGACACAGGCAAGACACAGGCTAGACCTAGGCTAGACACAAGCTAGACACAGGCTAGAAAAAGGCTAGGGACAGGCTAGACACAGGCTAGACAGAGGCAAGACCCAGGCTAGAAACAGGCTAGACACAGGCTAGACACAGGATAGACACAGGCTAGACACAGGCTAGACACAGGCTAGGCACAAGCTAGACACAGGCTAGACACAAGCTAGACACAGGCTAGACACAGGCTAGACACAGGCTAGACACAAGCTAGACACAGGGTGGATACAGGCTAGACACAGGCAAGACACAGGCTAGACACAAGCTAGACACAGGCTGGACACAGGCTAGACACAGGCTAGACACAGGCTAGACACAGGCTAGACATAGCCTAGACTCAGGCTAGGCACAGGCTAGACTCAGGATAGACACAGGCTAGACTCAGGATAGACACAGGCTAGACACAGGCTAGACACAGGCTAGACACAAGCTAGACACAGGCTAGACACAGGCTAGACCCAGGCGAGACACAGGCTAGACACAGGCTAGACACAAGCTAGACACAGGCTGGACACAGGATAGACACAGGCAAGTCACATACTAGACACAGGCAAGAAACAGGCAAGACACTGGCTAGACACAGGATAGACACAGGCTAGACACAAGCTAGACACAGGCTAGACACAGGCTAGACACAGGATAGACACAGGCTGGACACAGGCTAGATACAAGATAGACACAAGCTAGACACAGGCTAGATACAGGATAGACACAGTGTAGACACAGGCAAGTCATATACTAGACACAGGCAAGACACTGGCTAGACACAGGCAAGACACAGGCAAGACACTGGCTAGACACAGGCCAGACACAGGCTAGACACAAGCTAGACACAGGATAGACACAGGCTAGACACAGGCTAGATACAAGCTAGACACAAGCTAGACACAGGCTATACACAGGCTAGACACAAGCTAGACACAGGCTAGACACAGGCTAGACCCACGCGAGACACAGGCTAGACACAGGCTAGACACAAGCTAGACACAGGCTAGACACAGGATAGACACAGGCAAGTCACATACTAGACACAGGCAAGACACAGGCAAGACACTGGCTAGACACAGGATAGACACAGGCTAGACACAGGCTAGACACAGAATAGACACAGGCTAGACACAGGCTAGATACAAGCTAGACACAAGCTAGACACAGGCTAGACACAGGCTAGACACAGGCTAGACACAGGATAGACGCAGGCAAGTCACATACTAGACACAGGCAAGACACAGGCTAGACCTAGGCTAGACACAAGCTAGACACAGGCTAGCAAAAGGCTAGACACCGGCTAGACACAGGCTAGACACAGGCAAGAAACATACTAGACACAGGTAAGACAGAGGCTAGACAGAGGCAAGACCCAGGCTAGACACAGGCTAGACACAGGCTAGACACAGGATAGACACAGGCTAGACACAGGCTAGACACAGGCTAGACACAAGCTAGACACAGGCTAGACACAAGCTAGACACAGGCTAGACACAGGCTAGACACAGGCTAGACACAGGCTAGACACAAGCTAGACACAGGGTGGATACAGGCTAGACACAGGCAAGACACAGGCTAGACACAGGCTAGACACAGGCTGGACACAGGCTAGACACAGGCTAGACACAGGCTAGACACAGGCTAGACATAGCCTAGACTCAGGCTAGGCAAAGGCTAGACTCAGGATAGACACAGGCTAGACTCAGGATAGACACAGGCTAGACACAGGCTAGACACAGGCTAGACACAAGCTAGACACAGGCTAGACACAGGCTAGACCCAGGCGAGACACAGGCTAGACACAGGCTAGACACAAGCTAGACACAGGCTAGACACAGGATAGACACAGGCAAGTCACATACTAGAAACAGGCAAGACACAGGCAAGACACTGGCTAGACACAGGATAGACACAGGCTAGACACAGGCTAGACACAGGCTAGACACAGGCTAGACACAGGATAGACACAGGCTGGACACAGGCTAGATACAAGCTAGACACAAGCTAGACACAGGCTAGATACAGGATAGACACAGTGTAGACACAGGCAAGTCACATACTAGACACAGGCAAGACACTGGCTAGACACAGGCAAGACACAGGCAAGACACTGGCTAGACACAGGCCAGACACAGGCTAGACACAAGCTAGACACAGGCTAGACACAGGATAGAAAGAGGCTAGACACAGGCTTGACACAGGCTAGACACAGGCTAGACACAGGCAAGAAACATACTAGACACAGGTAAGACAGAGGCTAGACAGAGGCAAGACCCAGGCTAGACACAGGCTAGACACAGGCTAGACACAGGCTAGACACAAGCTAGACACAGGCTAGACACAGGCTAGAACCAGGCGAGACACAGGCTAGACACAGGCTAGACACAAGCTAGACACAGGCTAGACACAGGGTAGACACAGGCAAGTCACAAACTAGACACAGGCAAGACACAGGCAAGACACTGGCTAGACACAGGATAAACACAGGCTAGACACAGGCTAGACACAGGCTAGACACAGGCTAGACACAGGCTAGACACAAGCTAGACAAAGGCTAGACACAGGCGAGACACAGGCTAGACACAGGCTAGACACAAGCTAGACACAGGCTAGACACAAGCTAGACACAGGATAGACACAGGCAAGTCACATACTAGACACAGGCAAGACACAGGCAAGACACTGGCTAGACACAGGATAGACAAAGGCTAGACACAGGCTAGACACAGGATAGACACAGGCTAGACACAGGCTAGATACAAGCTAGACACAAGCTAGACACAGGCTAGACAAATTCTAGACACAGGCTAGACACAGGATAGACACAGGCAAGTCACATACTAGACACAGGCAAGACACAGGCTAGACCTAGGCTAGACACAAGCTAGACACAGGCTAGAAAAAGGCTAGACACCGGCTAGACACCGGCTAGACACAGGCTAGACACAGGCAAGAAACATACTAGACACAGGTAAGACAGAGGCTAGACAGAGGCAAGACCCAGGCTAGACACAGGCTAGACACAGGATAGACACAGGCTAGACACAGGCTAGACACAGGCTAGACACAAGCTAGACACAGGCTAGACACAGGCTAGACACAGGCAAAACACAGGCTAGACACAGGCTAGACACTGGGTAGACACAGGCTAGACACAGCCTAGACACAGCCTAGATTCAGGCTGGGCACAGGCTAGACTCAGGATAGACACAGACTAGACACAGGCTAGGCACAGGCTAGACACAAGCTGGACACAGGCTAGACCCAGGCGAGACACAGGCTAGACACAGGCTAGACACAAGCTAGACACAGGCTAGACACAGGCTAGACACAAGCTAGACACAGGCTAGACACAGGCAAGACACAGGCAAGACAATGGCTAGACACAGGATAGACACAGGCTAGACACAGGCTAGACACAGGCTAGACACAGGCTAGACACATGATAGACACAGGCTGGACACAGGCTAGATACAAGCTAGACACAAGCTAGACACAGGCTAGACACAGGCTAGACACAGGCTAGACACACGATAGACACAGTGTAGACACAGGCAAGTCACATACTAGACACAGGTAAGACAGAGGCTAGATAGAGGCAAGACCCAGGCTAGACACAGGCTAGACACAGGCTAGACACAGGATAGACACAGGATAGACACAGGCTAGACACAGGCTAGACACAGGCTAGACACAAGTTAGACACAGGCTAGACACAGGCTAGGCACAGGCTACACACAGGCTAGACACAAGCTAGACACAGGCTAGACACAGGCTAAACACAGGCTAGACACAAGCTAGACACAGGGTGGATACAGGCTAGACACAGGCAAGACACAGGCTAGACACAGGATAGAAAGAGGCTAGACACAGGCTAGACACAGGCTAGACACAGGCTAGACACAGGCAAGAAACATACTAGACACAGGTAAGACAGAGGCTAGACAGAGGCAAGACCCAGGCTAGACACAGTCTAGACACAAGCTAGACGCAGGCTAGACACAGGGTAGACACAAGCTAGACACAGGCTAGACACAGGCTAGACCCAGGCGAGACACAGGCTAGACACATGCTAGACACAAGCTAGACACAGGCTAGACACAGGATAGACACAGGCAAGTCACATACTAGACACAGGCAAGACACAGGCAAGACACTGGCTAGACACAAGCTAGACACAGGCTAGACACAGGCTAGACCCAGGCGAGACACAGGCTAGACACAGGCTAGACACAAGCTAGACACAGGCTAGACACAGGATAGACACAGGCAAGTCACATACTAGACACAGGCAAGACACAGGCAAGACACTGGCTAGACACAGGATAGACACAGGCTAGACACAGGCTAGACACAGGATAGACACAGGCTAGACACAGGCTAGATACAAGCTAGACACAGGCTAGATACAAGCTAGACACAAGCTAGACACAGGCTAGACACAGGCTAGACACAGGATAGACGCAGGCAAGTCACATACTAGACACAGGCAAGACACAGGCTAGACCTAGGCTAGACACAAACTAGACACAGGCTAGAAAAAGGCTAGACACCGGCTAGACACAGGCTAGACACAGGCAAGAAACATACTAGACACAGGTAAGACAGAGGCTAGACAGAGGCAAGACCCAGGCTAGACACAGGCTAGACACAGGCTAGACACAGGATAGACACAGGCTAGACACAGGCTAGACACAGGCTAGACACAAGCTAGACACAGGCTAGACACAAGCTAGACACAGGCTAGACACAGGCTAGACACAGGCTAAACACAGGCTAGACACAAGCTAGACACAGGCTAGACACAGGCTAGACCCAGGCGAGACACAGGCTAGACACAGGCTAGACACAAGCTGGACACAGGCTAGACACAGGATAGACACAGGCAAGTCACATACTAGACACAGGCAAGACACAGGCAAGACACTGGCTAGACACAGGATAAACACAGGCTAGACACAGGCTAAACACAGGATAGACACAGGCTAGACACAGGCTAGATACAAGCTAGACACAAGCTAGACACAGGCTAGACACAGGCTAGACACAGGCTAGACACAGGCTAGACACAGGCTAGACACAGGCTAGACACAGGCTAGACACAGGATAGACACAGGCTGGACACAGGCTAGATACAAGCTAGACACAAGCTAGACACAGGCTAGATACAGGATAGACACAGTGTAGACACAGGCAAGTCACATACTAGACACAGGCAAGACACTGGCTAGACACAGGCAAGACACAGGCAAGACACTGGCTAGACACAGGCCAGACACAGGCTAGACACAAGCTAGACACAGGCTAGACACAGGATAGAAAGAGGCTAGACACAGGCTTGACACAGGCTAGACACAGGCTAGACACAGGCAAGAAACATACTAGACACAGGTAAGACAGAGGCTAGACAGAGGCAAGACCCAGGCTAGACACAGGCTAGACACAGGCTAGACACAGGCTAGACACAAGCTAGACACAGGCTAGACACAGGCTAGAACCAGGCGAGACACAGGCTAGACACAGGCTAGACACAAGCTAGACACAGGCTAGACACAGGGTAGACACAGGCAAGTCACAAACTAGACACAGGCAAGACACAGGCAAGACACTGGCTAGACACAGGATAAACACAGGCTAGACACAGGCTAGACACAGGCTAGACACAGGCTAGACACAGGCTAGACACAAGCTAGACAAAGGCTAGACACAGGCGAGACACAGGCTAGACACAGGCTAGACACAAGCTAGACACAGGCTAGACACAAGCTAGACACAGGATAGACACAGGCAAGTCACATACTAGACACAGGCAAGACACAGGCAAGACACTGGCTAGACACAGGATAGACAAAGGCTAGACACAGGCTAGACACAGGATAGACACAGGCTAGACACAGGCAAGACACAGGCTAGACCTAGGCTAGACACAAGCCAGACACAGGCTAGAAAAAGGCTAGACACCGGCTAGACACAGGCTAGACACAGGCAAGAAACATACTTGACACAGGTAAGACAGAGGCTAGACAGATGCAAGACCCAGGCTAGACACAGGCTAGACACACGCTAGACACAGGATAGACACAGGCTAGACACAGGCAAGACACAGGCTAGACACAAGCTAGACACAGGCTAGACACAAGCTAGACACAGGCTAGACACACGCTAGACACAGGCTAAACACAGGCTAGACACAAGCTAGACACAGGGTGGATACAGGCTAGACACAAGGTAGACACAGGCTGGACACAGGCTAGACACAGGCTAGACACAGGCTAGACACAGGCTAGACACAGGCTAGACACAGGCTAGACACAGGCTAGACACAGGCTAGACACAGGCTAGACACAGGCTAGACACAGGCTAGACACAGCCTAGACTCAGGCTAGGCACAGGCTAGACTCAGGATAGACACAGGCTAGAAACAGGCTAGACACAGGCTAGACACAAGCTAGACACAGGCTAGACACAGGCTAGACCCAGGCGAGACACAGGCTAGACACAGGCTAGACACAAGCTAGACACAGGCTAGACACAGGATAGACACAGGCAAGTCACATAATAGACACAGGCAAGACACAGGCAAGACACAGGCAAGACACTGGCTAGACACAGGATAGACACAGGCTAGACACAGGCTAGACACAGGCTAGACACAGGCTAGACACAGGATAGACACAGGCTGGACACAGGCTAGATACAAGCTAGACACAAGCTAGACACAGGCTAGACACAGGATAGACACAGTGTAGACACAGGCAAGTCACATACTAGACACAGGCAAGACACTGGCTAGACACAGGCAAGACACAGGCAAGACACTGGCTAGACACAGGCCAGACACAGGCTAGACACAAGCTAGACACAGGCTAGACACAGGATAGAAAGAGGCTAGACACAGGCTTGACACAGGCTAGACACAGGCTAGACTCAGGCAAGAAACATACTAGACACAGGTAAGACAGAGGCTAGACAGACGCAAGACCCAGGCTAGACACAGGCTAGACACAGGCTAGACACAGGCTAGACACAAGCTAGACACAGGCTAGACACAGGCTAGAACCAGGCGAGACACAGGCTAGACACAGGCTAGACACAAGCTAGACACAGGCTAGACACAGGGTAGACACAGGCAAGTCATATACTAGACACAGGCAAGACACAGGCAAGACACTGGCTAGACACGGGATACACACAGGCTAGACACAGGCTAGACACAGGCTAGACACAAGCTAGACAAAGGCTAGACACAGGCAAGACACAGGCTAGACACAAGCTAGACACAGGCTAGACACAAGCTAGACACAGGATAGACACAGGCAAGTCACATACTAGACACAGGCAAGACACAGGCAAGACACTGGCTAGACACAGGATAGACACAGGCTAGACACAGGCTAGACACAGGATAGACACAGGATAGACACAGGCTAGATACAAGCTAGACACAAGCTAAACACAGGCTAGACACAGGCTAGACACAGGCTAGACACAGGATAGACACAGGCAAGTCACATACTAGACACAGGCAAGACACAGGCTAGACCTAGGCTAGACACAAGCTAGACACAGGCTAGAAAAAGGCTAGACACCGGCTAGACACCGGCTAGACACAGGCTAGACACAGGCAAGAAACATACTAGACACAGGAAAGACAGAGGCTAGACAGAGGCAAGACCCAGGCTAGACACAGGCTAGACACAGGCTAGACACAGGATAGACACAGGCTAGACACAGGCTAGACACAGGCTAGACACAAGCTAGACACAGGCTAGACACAGGATAGACACAGGCTAAACACAGGCTAGACACAAGCTTGACACAGGGTGGATACAGGCTAGACACAGGCAAGACACAGGCTAGACACAAGCTAGACACAGGCTGGACACAGGCTAGACACAGGCTAGACACAGGGTAGACACAGGCTAGACACAGCCTAGACACAGCCTAGACTCAGGCTAGGCACAGGATAGACTCAGGATAGACACAGACTAGACACAGGCTAGGCACAGGCTAGACACAAGCTAGACACAGGCTAGACACAGGCTAGACCCAGGCGAGACACAGGCTAGACACAGGCTAGACACAAGCTAGACACAAGCTAGACACAGGCTAGACACAGGCTAGACACAAGCTAGACACAGGCTAGACACAGGCAAGACACAGGCAAGACACTGGCTAGACACAGGATAGACACAGGCTAGACACAGGCTAGACACAGGATAGACACAGGCTGGACACAGGCTAGACACAGGCTAGACACAGGATAGACACAGTGTAGACACAGGCAAGTCACATACTAGACACAGGTAAGACTGAGGCTAGACAGAGGCAAGACCCAGGCTAGACACAGGCTAGACACAGGCTAGACACAGGCTAGACACAGGATAGACACAGGCTAGACACAGGCTAGACACAGGCTAGACACAAGCTAGACACAGGCTAGACACAGGCTAGACACAGGCTAAACACAGGCTAGACACAAGCTAGACACAGGCTAGACACAGGCTAAACACAGGCTAGACACAAGCTAGACACAGGGTGGGTACAGGCTAGACACAAGCAAGACACAGGCTAGACACAAGCTAGACACAGGCTGGACACAGGCTAGACACAGGCTAGACACAGCCTTGACTCAGGCTAGGCACAGGCTAGACACCGGCTAGACACAGGCAAGACACAGGCTAGAAAGAGGCTAGACACAGGCTAGGCACAGGCTAGGCACAGGCTAGACACAGGATAGACACAGGCTGGACACAGGCTAGACACAGGCTAGACACAGCCTTGACTCGGGCTAGGCACAGGCTAGACACCGGCTAGACACAGGCAAGACACAGGCTAGAAAGAGGCTAGACACAGGCTAGGCACAGGCTAGACACAGGCTAGACACAGCCTAGACTCAGGCTAGGCACAGGCTAGACTCAGGATAGACACAGGCTAGACACAGGCTAGAAAGAGGCTAGACACAGCCTAGACTCAGGCTAGGCACAGCCTAGACTCAGGCTAGGCACAGGCTAGACTCAGGATAGACAGAGGCTAGACACAAGCTAGACACAGGCTAGACACAGGATAGACACAGGCAAGTCACATACTAGACACAGGCAAGACACAGGCAAGACACTGGCTAGACACAGGATAGACACAGGCTAGACACAGGCTAGACACAGGATAGACACAGGCTAGACACAGGCAAGTCACATACTAGACACAGGCAAGACACAGGCTAGACCTTGGCTAGACACAAGCTAGACACAGGCTAGAAAAAGGCTAGACACTGGCTAGACACAGGCTAGACACAGGCTAGACACAGGATAGACACAGGCTAGACACAGGCTAGACAGAGGCAAGACCCAGGCTAGACACAGGCTAGACACAGGATAGACACAGGCTAGACACAGGCTATACACAGGCTAGAGACAAGCTAGACACAGGCTAGACACAGGCTAGACACAGGCTAAACACAGGCTAGACACAAGCTAGACACAGGGTGGATACAGGCTAGACACAGGCAAGACACAGGCTAGACACAAGCTAGACACAGGCTGGACACAGGCTAGTTATAGGCTAGACACTGGCTAGACACTGCCTAGACTCAGGCTAGGCACAGGCTAGACTCAGGGTAGACACAGGCTAGACACAGGCTAGAAAGAGGCTAGACACAGGCTAGGCACAGGCTAGACACAGCCTAGACTCAGGCTAGGCACAGGCTAGACTCAGGATAGACACAGGCTAGACACAGGCTAGACACCGGCTAGACACAAGCTAGACACAGGCTAGACACAGGCTAGACCAAGGCGAGACACAGGCTAGACACAGGCTAGACACAAGCTAGACACAGGCTAGAGACAGGATAGACACAGGCAAGACACTGGCTAGACACAGGATAGACACAGGCTAGACACAGGCTAGACACAGGCTAGACACAGGATAGACACAGGCTAGACACAGGCTAGATACAAGCTAGACACAAGCTAGACACAGGCTAGACACAGGCTAGACACAGGCTAGACACAGGATAGACACAGGCAAGTTACATACTAGACACAGGCAAGACACAGGCTAGACCTAGGCTAGACACAAGCTAGACACAGGCTAGAAAAAGGCTAGACACCGGCTAGACACAGGCTAGACACAGGATAGACACAGGCTAGACACAGGCTAGACACAGGCTAGACAGAAGCAAGACACAGGCTAGACACAGGCTAGACACAGGATAGGCACAGGCCAGACACATACTAGACACAGGCTAGACACAGGCTAGAAAGAGGCTAGACACAGGCTAGGCACAGGCTAGACACAGGCTAGTCACAAGCTAGACACAGGCTAGACACAAGCTAGACATAGGTTAGACACAGGCTAGACACAGGCTAGACACAGGCTAGACACAGGCTAGACACAGGCTAGACACAGGCTAGACACAGGCTAGACACAGGCTAGACACAGGCTAGACACAGGCTAGACACAAGCTTGACTCAGGCTAAGCACAGGCTAGACTCAGGGTAGACACAGGCTAGACATAGGCTAGAAAGAGGCTAGACACAGGCTAGGCACAGGCTAGACACAGGCTAGACACAGGCTAGACACAGCCTAGACTCAGGCTAGGCACAGGCTAGACTCAGGATAGACACAGGCTAGACACAGGCTAGACACAGGCTAGACACAAGCTAGACACAGGCTAGACACAGGCTAGACCCAGGCGAGACACAGGCTAGACACAGGCTAGACACAGGCTAGACACAAGCTAGACACAGGCTAGATACAAGCTAGACACAGGCTAGACACAGGCTAGACACAGGCTAGACACAGGCTAGACACAGGCTAGAAACAGGCTAGACACTAGCTAGACAAATACTAGACACAGGCAAGACACAGGCTAGACACAGGCTAGACCTAGGCTAGACCTAGGCTAGACACAGGCTAGACACAGGCTAGAAAGAGGGTAGACACAGGCTAGGCACAGGCTAGACACAGACTAGACACAGGCTAGACACAGGCTATACACAGGCTAGAGACAAGCTAGACACAGGCTAGACACAGGCTAAACACAGGCTAAACACAGGCTAGACACAAGCTAGACACAGGGTGGATACAGGCTAGACACAGGCAAGACACAGGCTAGACACAAGCTAGACACAGGCTGGACACAGGCTAGTTATAGGCTAGACACAGGCTAGACACAGCCTAGACTCAGGCTAGGCACAGGCTAGACTCAGGATAGACAGAAAGAGGATAGACACAGGCTAGATACAAGCTAGACACAAGCTAGACACAGGCTAGACACAGGCTAGACACAGGATAGACACAGGCAAGTTACATACTAGACACAGGCAAGACACAGGCTATACACAGGATAGACACAGCCTAGACTCAGGCTAGGCACAGGCTTGACTCAGGATAGACACAGGCTAGACACAGGCTAGACACAGGCTAGACACAAGCTAGACACAGGCTAGACACAGGCTAGACCCAGGCGAGACACAGGCTAGACACAGGCTAGACACAGGCTAGACACAAGCTAGACACAGGCTAGATACAAGCTAGACACAGGCTAGACACAGGCTAGACACAGGATAGAAACAGGCTAGACACTAGCTAGACAAATACTAGACACAGGCAAGACACAGGCTAGACACAGGCTAGACCTAGGCTAGACACAGGCTAGACACAGGCTAGAAAGAAGGTAGACACAGGCTAGGCACAGGCTAGACACAGGCTAGACACAGGCTAGACACAGGCTAGACACAGGCTAGACACAGGATAAACACAGGATAAGCACAGGCAAGACACATACTAGACACAGGCTAGACACAGGCTAGACATAGCCTGGACATAGGGTAGACACAGGCTAGACACAGGCTAGCCATAGGCAAGACACAGTCTAGACACAGGCTATACACAGGCTAGACACATACAAGACACAGGAAAGACAGAGGCTAGACAGAGGCAAGACCCAGGCTAGACACAGGCTAGACACAGGCTAAACACAGGCTAGACACAAGCTAGACACAGGGTGGATACAGGCTAGACACACGCAAGACACAGGCTAGACACAAGCTAGACACAGGCTGGACACAGGCTAGACAAAGTATAGAAAAAGGCAAGTCACATACTAGACACAGGCAAGACACAGGCAAGACACTGGCTACACACAGGCAAGACACAGGCAAGACACTGGCTTGCCACAGGCTAGACACAGGCTAGACACAAGCTAGACACAGGCTAGACACAAGGTAGACTCAGGCTAGACTAAGGCTAGACACAGGCTAGAACAGGCTAGACACAGGCTAGACACAAGCTAGACACAGGCTAGATATAGGCTAGACACAGGCTAGACACAGGCTAGACACAAGCTAGACACAGGCTGGATACGGGCTAGACACAGGCAAGACACAGGCTAGACACAAGCTAGATACGGGATAGACAAATACTAGACACAGGCAAGACACAGGCTAGACACATGCTAGACCTAGGCCAGACACAGGCTAGACACAGGCTAGAAAGAGGCTTGACACAGGCAAGGCACAGGCTAGACACAGGCTAGACACAGGCTAGACACAAGCTAGACACAGGCTAGACACAGGCTGGACACAGGATAGGCACAGGCAAGACACATACTAGACACAGGCTAAACACAGGCTAGACCCAAGCTAGACACAGGGTGGATACAGGCTAGACACAGGCTAGACACAAGCTAGACACAGGCTAGACACAGGCTAGACACAGGCTAGACACAAGCTAGACACAGGGTGGATACAGGCTAGACAATGGCAAGACACAGGCAAGTCACATACTAGACACAGGCAAGACACAGGCTAGACACAGGCTAGACACAGGATAGACACAAGCTAGACACAGGCTAGACACAGGCTAGACCTAGGCTAGACACAAGCTAGACACAGGCTAGACATGGGCTAGACACAGGCTAGACACAGGATAGACACAGGCTAGACACAAGGCTAGACAGAGGCAAGACCCAGGCTAGACACAGGCTAGACACAGGATAGACAAAGGCTAGACACAGGATAGACACAGGCTAGACACAGGCTAGACACAGGCTAGACACAGGCTATACACAGGCTAGACACAAGCTAGACACAGGCTAGACACAGGCTAGACACAGGCTAAACACAGGCAAGACACAAGCTAGACACAGGGTGGATACAGGCTAGACACAGGCAAGACACAGGCTAGACACAAGCTAGACACAGGACACAGGGTAGTTACAGGCTAGACACAGGCTAGACACAGCCTAGACTCAGGCTAGGCACAGGCTAGACTCTGGATAGACACAGGCTAAACTCGGGATAGACACAGGCTAGACACAGGCTAGAAAGAGGCTAGACACAGGCTAGGCACAGGCTAGACACAGGCTAGACACAGGCTAGACACAGGCTAGACACAGCCTAGACTCAGGCTAGGCACAGGCTAGACTCAGGATAGACACATACTAGACACAGGCTAGACACAGGCTAGACACAAGCTAGACACAGGCTAGACACAGGCTAGACCCAGGCGAGACACAGGCTAGGCACAGGCTAGACACAAGCTAGACACAGGCTAGACACAGGATAGACACAGGCAAGTCACATACTAGACACAGGCAAGACACAGGCTAGACACAGGCTAGACACAGGATAGACACAGGCTAGACACAGGCTAGATACAAGCTAGACACAAGCTAGACACAGGCTAGACGCAGGCTAGACACAGGCTAGACACAGGATAGACACAGGCTAGACACAGGCTAGATACAAGCTAGACAAAAGCTAGACACAGGCTAGACACAGGCTAGACACAAGCTAGACACAGGCTAGACACAGGATAGACACAGGCAAGTCACATACTAGACACAGGCAAGACACAGGCTAGACACAGGCTAGACACAGGCTAGACACAGGCAAGACACAGGCTAGACCTAGGCTAGACACAAGCTCGACACAGGCTAGAAAAAGGCTAGACACCGGCTAGACACAGGCTAGACACAGGCTAGACACAGGATAGACACAGGCTAGACACAGGCTAGACACAGGCTAGATACAAGCTAGACACAGGCTAGACACAGGCGAGACACAGGCTAGACACAGGATAGGCACAGGCTAGACACAGGCTAGTCACAAGCTAGACACAGGCTAGGCACAGGCTAGACACAGGCTAGTCACAAGCTAGACACAGGCTAGACACAGGCTAGACACAGGCTAGACACAAGCTAGACACAGGCTAGACACAGGCTAGACACAGGATAGACACAGGCTAGACACAGGCTAGATACAAGCTAGACACAAGCTAGACACAAGCTAGACACAGGCTAGACACAGGCTAGACACAGGATAGACACAGGCTAGACACAGGCTAGATACAAGCTAGACACAAGCTAGACACAGGCTAGACACAGGATAGACACAGGCAAGTCACATACTAGACACAGGCAAGACACAGGCTAGACACAGGCTAGACACAGGCAAGACACAGGCTAGACCTAGGCTAGACACAAGCTAGACACAGGCTAGAAAAAGGCTAGACACCGGCTAGACACAGGCTAGACACAGGCTAGACACAGGATAGACACAGGCTAGACACAGGCTATACACAGGCTAGATACAAGCTAGACACAGGCTAGACACAGGCTAGACACAGGCTAGACCCAGGCTAGACACAGGATAGGCACAGGCTAGACACAGGATAGGCACAGGCAAGACACATACTAGACACAGGCTAGAAAAAGGCTAGACACAGGCTATGCACAAGCTAGACTCAGGCTAAGCACAGGCTAGACTCAGGATAGACACAGGCTAGACACAGGCTAGAAAGAGGCTAGGCACAGGCTAGGCACAGGCTAGACACAGGCTAGACACAGGCTAGACACAGGATAGACACAGGCTATACACAGGATAGACTCAGCCTAGACTCAGGCTAGGCACAGGCTAGACTCAGGATAGACACACGCTAGACACAGGCTAGACACAGGCTAGACATAAGCTAGACACAGGCTAGACACAGGCTAGACCCAGGCGAGACACAGGCTAGACACAGGCTAGACACAAGCTAGACACAGGCTAGATACAAGCTAGACACAAGCTAGACACAGGCTAGAAACAGGCTAGACACTAGCTAGACAAATAATAGACACAGGCAAGACACAGGCTAGACACAGGCAAGACCCAGGCTAGACACAGGCTTGACACAGGCTAGACACAGGCTAGACACAGGCTGGATACAGGCTAGACACAGGCTGGACACAGGCTAGACACAGGCTAGACACAGGCTAGACACAGGATAAGCACAGGCAAGACACATAATAGACACAGGCTAGACACAGGCTAGACATAGCCTGGACACATGCTAGACACAGGCTAGCCACTGGCTAGACACAGGATAGACACAGGCTAGACACAGGCTAGATACAAGCTAGACACAAGCTAGACACAGGCTAGACACAGGCGAGACACAGGCTAGACACAGTATAGACACAGGCAAGTTACATACTAGACACAGGCAAGACACAGGCTAGACCTAGGCTAGACACAAACTAGACACAGGCTAGAAAAAGGCTAGACACCGGCTAGACACAGGCTAGACACAGGCTAGACACAGGATAGACACAGGCTAGACACAGGCTAGACACAGGCTAGACACAAGCTAGATACAGGCTAGACACAGGCTAGACACAGGATAGGCACAGGCAAGACACATACTAGACACAGGCTAGAAACAGGCTAGAAAGAGGCTAGACACAGGCTAGGCACAGGCTAGACACAGGCTAGTCACAAGCTAGACACAGGCTAGACACAGGCTAGACACAAGCTAGACACAGGCTAGATACAAGCTAGACACAGGCTAGACACAGGCTAGACACAAGCTAGACTCAGGCTAAGCACAGGCTAGACACAGGATAGACACAGGCTAGACACAGGCTAACCACAGGCTAGACACAGGCTAGGCACAGGCTAGACACAGGCTAGACACAGGCTAGACACAGGATAGACACAGGCTATATAAAGGATAGACACAGCCTAGACTCAGGCTAGGCACAGGCTAGACTCAGGATAGACACACGCTAGACACAGGCTAAGCACAGGCTAGACTCAGGATAGACACAGGCTAGACACAGGCTAGACACAGGCTAGACACAGGCTAGGTACAGGCTAGACACAGGCTAGACACAGGCTAGACACAGGATAGACACAGGCTATACACAGAATAGACACAGCCTAGACTCAGGCTAGGCACAGGCTAGACTCAGGATAGACACACGCTAGACACAGGCTAGACACAGGATAGACACAGGCTATACACAGGATAGACACAGGCTAGACACAAGCTAGACACAGGCTAGACACAGGCTAGACCCAGGCGAGACACAGGCTAGAAACAGGCTAGACACTAGCTAGACAAATACTAGACACAGGCAAGACACAGGCTAGATACAGGCTAGACCTAGGCTAGAATCAGGCTAGACACAGGCTAGAAAGAGGGTAGACACAGGCTAGGCACAGGCTAGACACAGGCAAGACACAGGCTAGACACAGGCTAGACCTAGGCTAGAAACAGGCTAGACACAGGCTAGAAAGAGGGTAGACACAGGCTAGGCACAGGCTAGACACAGGCTAGACACAGGCTAGACACAGGCTAGACACAGGGTAGACACAGGCTGGACACAGGCTAGACACAGGCTGGACACAGGCTAGACACAGGCTAGACACAGGCTAGACACAGGCTAGACACAGGATAAGCACAAAAAAGACACATACTAGACACAGGCTAGACACAGGCTAGACATAGCCTGGACACATGCTAGACACAGGCTAGACACAGGCTAGCCACTGGCTAGACACAGGATAGACACAGGCTAGACACAGGCTAGACACAGGCTAGACACAGGCTAGACACAGGCTAGACACAGGATAGACACAGGCTAGACACAGGCTAGACACAGGATAGACACAGGCTAGACACAGGCAAGACACAGGCTAGACACAGTATAGACACAGGCAAGTTACATACTAGACACAGGCAAGACACAGGCTAGACCTAGGCTAGACACAAGCTAGACACAGGCTAGACTCAGGCTAGACACAGGATAGGCACAGGCAAGACACATACTAGACACAGGCTAGACACAGGCTAGAATGAGGCTAGACACAGGCTAGGCACAGGCTAGACACAGGCTAGACACAGGCTAGGCACAGGCTAGACACAGGCTAGTCACAAGCTAGACACAGGCTAGACACAGGCTAGACACAAGCTAGACACAGGCTAGATACAAGCTAATCACAGGCTAGACACAGGCTAGACACAGGCTAGACACAGGCTAGAAACAGGCTAGACACTAGCTAGACAAATACTAGACACAGGCAAGACACAGGCTAGACACAGGCTAGACCTAGGCTAGACACAGGCTAGACACAGGCTAGAAAGAGGGTAGACACAGGCTAGGCACAGGCTAGACACAGGCTAGACACAGGCTAGACACAGGCTATACACAGGCTAGAGACAGGCTAGACACAGGCTAGACACAGGCTAGACACAGGCTAAACACAGGCTAGACACAAGCTAGACACAGGGTGGATACAGGCTAGACACAGGCAAGACACAGGCTAGACACAAGCTAGACACAGGCTGGACACAGGCTAGTTATAGGCTAGACACAGGCTAGACACAGCCTAGACTCAGGCTAGGCACAGGCTAGACTCAGGATAGACAGAAAGAGGATAGACACAGGCAAGACACAGGCTAGATACAAGCTAGACACAAGCTAGAAACAGGCTAGACACAGGCTAGACACAGGATAGACACAGGCAAGTTACATACTAGACACAGGCAAGACACAGGCTATACACAGGATAGACACAGCCTAGACTCAGGCTAGGCACAGGCTTGACTCAGGATAGACACAGGCTAGACACAGGCTAGACACATGCTAGACACAAGCTAGACACAGGCTAGACACAGGCTAGACCCAGGCGAGACACAGGCTAGATACAGGCTAGACAGAGGCTAGACACAAGCTAGACACAGGCTAGATACAAGCTAGACACAGGCTAGACACAGGCTAGAAACAGGCTAGACACTAGCTAGACAAATACTAGACACAGGCAAGACACAGGCTAGACACAGGCTAGACCTAGGCTAGACACAGGCTAGACACAGGCTAGAAAGAAGGTAGACACAGGCTAGGCACAGGCTAGACACAGGCTAGACACAGGCTAGACACAGGCTAGACACAGGCTAGACACAGGCTAGACACAGGCTGGACACAGGCTAGACACAGGCTAGACACAGGCTAGACACAGGATAAGCACAGGCAAGACACATACTAGACACAGGCTAGACACAGGCTAGACATAGCCTGGACATAGGCTAGACACAGGCTAGACACAGGCTAGCCATAGGCTAGACACAGTCTAGACACAGGCTATACACAGGCTAGACACATACAAGACACAGGAAAGACAGAGGCTAGACAGAGGCAAGACCCAGGCTAGACACAGGCTAGACACAGGCTAGACACAGGCTAAACACAGGCTAGACACAAGCTAGACACAGGGTGGATACAGGCTAGACACACGCAAGACACAGGCTAGACACATGCTAGACACAGGCTGGACACAGGCTAGACAAAGTATAGACACAGGCAAGTCACATACTAGACACAGGCAAGACACAGGCAAGACACTGGCTACACACAGGCAAGACACAGGCAAGACACTGGATTGCCACAGGCTAGACACAGGCTAGACACAAGCTAGACACAGGCTAGACACAAGGTAGACTCAGGCTAGACTAAGGCTAGACACAGGCTAGAACAGGCTAGACACAGGCTAGACACAAGCTAGACACAGGCTAGACATAGGCTAGACACAGTCTAGACACAGGCTAGACACAAGCTAGACACAGGCTGGATACGGGCTAGACACAGGCAAGACACAGGCTAGACACAAGCTAGATACGGGCTAGACAAATACTAGACACAGGCAAGACACAGGCTAGACACATGCTAGACCTAGGCCAGACACAGGCTAGACACAGGCTAGAAAGAGGCTTGACACAGGCAAGGCACAGGCTAGACACAGGCTAGACACAAGCTAGACACAGGCTAGACACAGGCTGGACACAGGATAGGCACTGGCAAGACACATACTAGACACAGGCTAAACACAGGCTAGACACAAGCTAGACACAGGGTGGATACAGGCTAGACACAGGCTAGACACAGGCTAGACACAGGCTAGACACAGGCTAAACACAGGCAAGACACAAGCTAGACACAGGGTGGATACAGGCTAGACACAGGCAAGACACAGGCTAGACACAAGCTAGACACAGGCTGGACACAGGGTAGTTACAGGCTAGACACAGGCTAGACACAGCCTAGACTCAGGCTAGGCACAGGCTAGACTCTGGATAGACACAGGCTAATCTCTGGATAGACACAGGCTAGACACAGGCTAGAAAGAGGCTAGACACAGGCTAGGCACAGGCTAGACACAGGCTAGACACAGGCTAGACACAGCCTAGACTCAGGCTAGGCACAGGCTAGACTCAGGATAGACACATACTAGACACAGGCTAGACACAGGCTAGACACAAGCTAGACACAGGCTAGACACAGGCTAGACCCAGGCGAGACACAGGCTAGGCACAGGTTAGACACAAGCTAGACACAGGCTAGACACAGGATAGACACAGTCAAGTCACATACTAGACACAGGCAAGACACAGGCTAGACACAGGCTAGACACAGGATAGACACAGGCTAGACACAGGCTAGATACAAGCTAGACACAAGCTAGACACAGGCTAGACGCAGGCTAGACACAGGCTAGACACAGGATAGACACAGGCTAGACACAGGCTAGATACAAGCTAGACACAAGCTAGACACAGGCTAGACACAGGCTAGACACAAGCTAGACACAGGCTAGACACAGGATAGACACAGGCAAGTCACATACTAGACACAGGCAAGACACAGGCTAGACACAGGCTAGACACAGGCTAGACACAGGCAAGACACAGGCTAGACCTAGGCTAGACACAAGCTAGACACAGGCTAGAAAAAGGCTAGACACCGGCTAGACACAGGCTAGACACAGGCTAGACACAGGATAGACACAGGCTAGACACAGGCTATACACAGGCTAGATACAAGCTAGACACAGGCTAGACACAGGCGAGACACAGGCTAGACACAGGATAGGCACAGGCAAGACACAGGCTAGAAAGAGGCTAGACACAGGCTAGGCACAGGCTAGACACAGGCTAGTCACAAGCTAGACACAGGCTAGACACAAGCTAGACACAGGCTAGACACAAGCTAGACACAGGCTAGACACAGGCTAGACACAGGATAGACACAGGCTAGACACAGGCTAGATACAAGCTAGACACAAGCTAGACACAAGCTAGACACAGGCTAGACACAGGCTAGACACAGGATAGACACAGGCTAGACACAGGCTAGATACAAGCTAGACACAAGCTAGACACAGGCTAGAGACAGGATAGACACAGGCAAGTCACATTCTAGACACAGGCAAGACACAGGCTAGACACAGGCTAGACACAGGCAAGATACAGGCTAGACCTAGGCTAGACAAAAGCTAGACACAGGCTAGAGAAAGGCTAGACACCGGCTAGACACAGGCTAGACACAGGCTAGACACAGGCTAGACACAGGCTAGACACAGGCTATACACAGGCTAGATACAAGCTAGACACAGGCTAGACACAGGCTAGACACAGGCTAGACACAGGCTAGACACAGGCTAGACACAGGCTAGACACAGGATAGGCACAGGCAAGACACATACTAGACACAGGCTAGAAAAAGGCTAGACACAGGCTATGCACAAGCTAGACTCAGGCTAAGCACAGGCTAGCCTCAGGATAGACACAGGCTAGACACAGGCTAGAAAGAGGCTAGGCACAGGCTAGGCACAGGCTAGACACAGGCTAGACACAGGATAGACACAGGCTATACACAGGATAGACTCAGCCTAGACTCAGGCTAGGCACAGGCTAGACTCAGGATAGACACACGCTAGACACAGGCTAGACACAGGCTAGACACAAGCTAGACACAGGCTAGACACAGGCTAGACCCAGGCGAGACACAGGCTAGACAAAGGCTAGACACAAGCTAGACACAGGCTAGATACAAGCTAGACACAGGCTAGACACAGGCTAGAAACAGGCTAGACACTAGCTAGACAAATACTAGACACAGGCAAGACACAGGCAAGACACAGGCAAGACCCAGGCTAGACACAGGCTAGACACAGGCTAGACACAGGCTAGACACAGGCTAGGCACAGGCTAGACACAGGCTAGAAACAGGCTAGACAGAGGCTAGACACAGGCTAGACACAGGCTAGACACAGGCTGGACACAGGCTAGACACAGGCTGGACACAGGCTAGACACAGGCTAGACACAGGCTAGACACAGGCTAGACACAGGATAGGCACAGGCAAGACACATAATAGACACAGGCTAGACACAGGCTAGACATAGCCTGGACACATGCTAGACACAGGCTAGACACAGGCTAGCCACAGGCTAGACACAGGCTAGACACAGGCTAGACACAGGCTAGATACAAGGCTAGACACAAGCTAGACACAGGCTAGACACAGGCTAGACACAGGCTAGACACAGGCTAGACACAGGCTAAGTTACATACTAGGCACAGGCAAGACACAGGCTAGACCTAGGCTAGACACAAGCTAGATACAGGCTAGACACAGGCTAGACACAGGATAGGCACAGGCAAGACACATGCTAGACACAGGCTAGACACAGGCTAGAAAGAGGCTAGACACAGGCTAGGCACAGGCTAGACACAGGCTAGTCACAAGCTAGACACAGGCTAGACACAGGCTAGACACAAGCTAGACACAGGCTAGATACAAGCTAGACACAGGCTAGACACAGGCTAGACACAGGCTAGACACAGGCTAGACACAGGCTAGACACAGGCTAGACACAGGATAGGCACAGGCAAGACACATAATAGACACAGGCTAGAAAGAGGCTAGACACAGGCTAGACACAGGCTAGACACAGGCTAGACACAGGCTAGACACAGGCTAGACACAGGCTAGACACAGGCTAGACACAGGCTAGATACAGGCTAGACACAGGCTAGACACAGGCTAGACACAGGCTAGACACAGGCTAGACACAGGCTAGGCACAGGCTAGACACAGGATAGACACAGGCTAGACACAGGCTAGACACAGGCTAGACACAGGCTAGACACAGGCTAGACACAGGCTAGACACAGGCTAGACACAGGATAGACACAGGCTAGACACAGGCTAGACACAGGCTAGACACAGGCTAGACACAGGCTAGACTCAGGATAGACACAGGCTAGACACAGGCTAGACACAGGCTAGACTCAGGATAGACACAGGCTAGACACAGGCTAGACACAGGCTAGACACAGGCTAGGCACAGGCTAGACACAGGCTAGACACAGGCTAGACACAGGCTAGACACAGGCTAGACACAGGCTAGACACAGACTAGACACAGGCTAGGCACAGGCTAGACACACGCTAGACACAGGCTAGACACAGGCTAGACACAGGCTAGACACAGGATAGACACAGCCTAGACTCAGGCTAGGCACAGGCTAGACTCAGGATAGACACAGGCTAGACACAGGCTAGACACAGGCTAGACACAGGCTAGACACAGGCTAGACCCAGGCGAGACACAGGCTAGACACAGGCTAGACACAAGCTAGACACAGGCTAGATACAAGCTAGACACAGGCTAGATACAAGCTAGACACAGGCTAGACACAGGCTAGAAACAGGCTAGACACTAGCTAGACAAATACTAGACACAGGCAAGACACAGGCTAGACACAGGCAAGACCTAGGCTAGACACAGACTAGACACAGGCTAGAAAGAGGGTAGACACAGGCTAGGCACAGGCTAGACACAGGCTAGACACAGGCTGGACACAGGCTAGACACAGGCTGGACACAGGCTAGACACAGGCTAGACACAGGCTAGACACTGGCTAGACACAGGATAGACACAGGCTAGACACAGGCTAGATACAAGCTAGACACAAGCTAGACACAGGCTAGACACAGGCGAGACACAGGCTAGACACAGTATAGACACAGGCTAGACACAGGCTAGACACAGGCAAGACACAGGCTAGACCTAGGCTAGACACAAGCTAGACACAGTCTAGAAAAAGGCTAGACACAGGCTAGACACAGGCTAGACACAGGATAGACACAGGCTAGACACAGGCTAGACACAGGCTAGACACAAGCTAGATACAGGCTAGACACAGGATAGGCACAGGCAAGACACATACTAGACACAGGCTAGACACAGGCTAGACACAAGCTAGACACAGGCTAGGCACAGGCTAGACACAGGCTAGTCACAAGCTAGACACAGGGCTAGACACAGGCAAGACACAAGCTAGACACAGGCTAGATACAAGCTAGACACAGGCTAGACATAGGCTAGACACAGGCTAGACACAAGCTAGACTCAGGCTAAGCACAGGCTAGACACTGGATAGACACAGGCTAGACACAGGCTAGAAAGAGGCTAGACACAGGCTAGGCACAGGCTAGACACAGGCTAGACACAGGCTAGACACAGGCTAGACACAGGATAGACACAGGCTATACACAGGATTGATACAGCCTTGACTCAGGCTAGGCACAGGCTAGACTCAGGATAGACACAGGCTAGACACAGGCTAGAGAGAGGCTAGACACAGGCTAGGTACAGGCTAGACACAGGCTAGACACAGGCTAGACACAGGATAGACACAGGCTATACACAGGATAGACACAGCCTAGACACAGCCTAGACTCAGGCTAGGCACAGGCTAGACTCAGGATAGACACACGCTAGACACAGGCTAGACACCGGCTAGACACAAGCTAGACACAGGCTAGACACAGGCTAGACACAGGCTAGACCCAGGCGAGACACAGGCTAGACACAGGCGAGACACAGGCAAGAAACAGGCTAGACACTAGCTAGACAAATACTAGACACAGGCAAGACACAGGCTAGATACAGGCTAGACCTAGGCTAGAATCAGGCTAGACACAGGCTAGAAAGAGGGAAGACACAGGCTAGGCACAGGCTAGACACAGGCAAGACACAGGCTAGACACAGGCTAGACCTAGGCTAGAAACAGGCTAGACACAGGCTAGAAAGAGGCTAGACACAGGCTAGGCACAGGCTAGACACAGGCTAGACACAGGCCAGACACAGGCTAGACACAGGGTAGACACAGGCTGGACACAGGCTAGACACAGGCTGGACACAGGCTAGACACAGGCTGGACACAGGCTAGACACAGGCTAGACACAGGCTAGACACAGGCTAGACACAGGCTAGACACAGGATAAGCACAAAAAGACACATACTAGACACAGGCTAGACACAGGCTAGACATAGCCTGGACACATGCTAGAGACAGGCTAGACACAGGCTAGCCACTGGCTAGACACAGGATAGACACAGGCTAGACACAGGCTAGACACAGGCTAGACACAGGATAGACACAGGCTAGACACAGGCTAGACACAGGATAGACACAGGCTAGACACAGGCAAGACACAGGCTAGACACAGTATAGACACAGGCAAGTTACATACTAGACACAGGCAAGACACAGGCTAGACCTAGGCTAGACACAAGCTAGACACAGGCTAGACACAGGCTAGACACAGGATAGGCACAGGCAAGACACATACTAGACACAGGCTAGAATGAGGCTAGACACAGGCTAGGCACAGGCTAGACACAGGCTAGACACAGGCTAGGCACAGGCTAGACACAGGCTAGTCACAAGCTAGACACAGGCTAGACACAGGCTAGACACAAGCTAGACACAGGCTAGATACATGCTAGACACAGGCTAGACACAGGCTAGACACAAGCTAGACTCAGGCTAAGCACAGGCTAGACTCAGGAGAGACACAGGCTAGACACAGGCTAGAAAGAGGCTAGACACAGGCTAGGCACAGGCTAGACACCGGCTAGACACAGGCTAGACACAGGCTAGACACAGGATAGACACAGGCTAGACACAAGCTAGACACAGGCTAGACACAGGCTAGACACAGGATAGGTACAGGCAAGACACATACTAGACACAGGCTAGACACAGGCTAGAATGAGGCTAGACACAGGCTAGGCACAGGCTAGGCACAGGCTAGACACAGGATAGGCACAGGCAAGACACATAATAGACACAGGCTAGAAAGAGGCTAGACACAGGCTAGGCACAGGTTAGACACAGGCTAGTCACAAGCTAGACACAGGCTAGACACAGGCTAGTCACAAGCTAGACACAGGCTAGATACAAGCTAGATACAGGCTAGACACAGGCTAGACGCAGGCTAGACACAGGCTAGACACAAGCTAGACTCAGGCTAAGCACAGCCTAGACACAGGATAGACACAGGCTAGACACAGGCTAGGAAGAGGCTAGACATAGGCTAGGCACAGGCTAGACACTGGCTAGACACAGGCTAGACACAGGATAGACACAGGATAGACACATTCTATACACAGGATAGACACAGCCTTGACTCAGGCTAGGCACAGGCTAGACTGAGGATAGACACACGCTAGACACAGGCTAAGCACAGGCTAGACTCAGGATAGACACAGGCTAGACACAGGCTAGAAAGAGGCTAGACACAGACTAGGTACAGGCTAGACACAGGCTAGACACAGGCTAGACACAGGATAGACACATGCTATACACAGGATAGACACAGCCTAGACTCAGGCTAGGCACAGGCTAGACTCAGGATAGACACACGCTAGACACAGGCTAGACACAAGCTAGACACAGGCTAGACACAGGCTAGACCCAGGCGAGACACAGGCTAGACACAGGATAGACACAGGCTAGACACAGGCTAGATACAAGCTAGACACAAGCTAGACACAGGCTAGACACAGGCGAGACACAGGCTAGACACAGGTATAGACACAGGCAAGTTACATACTAGACACAGGCAAGACACAGGCTAGACCTAGGCTAGACACAAGCTAGATACAGGCTAGACACAGGCTAGACACAGGCTAGACACAAGCTAGACTCAGGCTAGACACAGGCTAGACACAGGATAGGCACAGGCAAGACACATACTAGACACAGGCTAGACACAGGCTAGAAAGAGGCTAGTCACAGGCTAGGCACAGGCTAGACACAGGCTAGTCTACAAGCTAGACACAGGCTAGACACAGGCTAGACACAAGCTAGACACAGGCTAGATACAAGCTAGACACAGGCTAGACACAGGCTAGACACAGGCTAGACACAAGCTAGACTCAGGCTAAGCACAGGCTAGACACAGGATAGACACAGGCTAGACACAGGCTAACCACAGGCTAGACACAGGCTAGGCACAGGCTAGACACAGGCTAGACACAGGCTAGACACAGGATAGACACCGGCTATACAAAGGATAGACACAGCCTAGACTCAGGCTAGGCACAGGCTAGACTCAGGATAGACACACGCTAGACACAGGCTAAGCACAGGCTAGACTCAGGATAGACACGGGCTAGACACAGGATAGACACAGGCTAGACACAGGCTAGACACAAGCTAGACACAAGCTAGACACAGGCTAGACACAGGCGAGACACAGGCTAGACACAGTATAGACACAGGCAAGTTACATACTAGACACAGGCAAGACACAGGCTAGACCTAGGCTAGACACAAGCTAGATACAGGCTAGACACAGGCTAGACACAGGATAGGCACAGGCAAGACACATACTAGACACAGGCTAGACACAGGCTAGAAAGAGGCTAGACACAGGCTAGGCACAGGCTAGACACAGGCTAGTCACAAGCTAGACACAGGCTAGACACAGGCTAGACACAAGCTAGACACAGGCTAGATACAAGCTAGACACAGGCTAGACACAGGCTAGACACAGGCTAGACACAAGCTAGACTCAGGCTAGACACAGGCTAGACACAGGATAGGCACAGGCAAGACACATACTAGACACAGGCTAGACACAGGCTAGAAAGAGGCTAGACACAGGCTAGGCACAGGCTAGACACAGGCTAGTCACAAGCTAGACACAGGCTAGACACAGGCTAGACACAAGCTAGACACAGGCTAGATACAAGCTAGACACAGGCTAGACACAGGCTAGACACAGGCTAGACACAAGCTAGACTCAGGCTAAGCACAGGCTAGACACAGGATAGACACAGGCTAGACACAGGCTAACCACAGGCTAGACACAGGCTAGGCACAGGCTAGACACAGGCTAGACACAGGCTAGACACAGGATAGACACAGGCTATACAAAGGATAGACACAGCCTAGACTCAGGCTAGGCACAGGCTAGACTCAGGATAGACACACGCTAGACACAGGCTAAGCACAGGCTAGACTCAGGATAGACACGGGCTAGACACAGGCTAGACACAGGCTAGACACAGGCTAGGTACAGGCTAGACACAGGCTAGACACAGGCTAGACACAGGATAGACACAGGCTATACACAGGATAGACACAGCCTAGACTCAGGCTAGGCACAGGCTAGACTCAGGATAGACACACGCTAGACACAGGCTAGACACAGGATAGACACAGGCTATACACAGGATAGACACAGCCTAGACTCAGGCTTGGCACAGGCTAGACTCAGGATAGACACAGGCTAGACACAGGCTAGACACAAGCTAGACACAGGCTAGACACAGGCTAGACCCAGGCGAGACACAGGCTAGACACAGGCTAGACACAAGCTAGACACAGGCTAGATACAAGCTAGACACAGGCTAGACACAGGCTAGAAACAGGCTAGACACTAGCTAGACAAATACTAGACACAGGCAAGACACAGGCTAGACACAGGCAAGACCTAGGCTAGACACAGACTAGACACAGGCTAGAAAGAGGGTAGACACAGGCTAGGCACAGGCTAGACACAGGCTAGACACAGGCTGGACACAGGCTAGACACAGGCTGGACACAGGCTAGACACAGGCTAGACACAGGCAAGACACAGGCTAGACACAGGCTAGACACAGGATAAGCACAGGCAAGACACATACTAGACACAGGCTAGACATAGCCTGGACACATGCTAGACACAGGATAGACACAGGCTAGCCACTGGCTAGACACAGGATAGACACAGGCTAGACACAGGCTAGATACAAGCTAGACACAAGCTAGACACAGGCTAGACACAGGCGAGACACAGGCTAGACACAGGATAGCCACTGGCTAGACACAGGATAGACACAGGCTAGACACAGGCTAGATACAAGCTAGACACAAGCTAGATACAGGCTAGACACAGGCTAGACACAGGCTAGACACAAGCTAGACACAGGCTAGGCACAGGCTAGACACAGGCTAGTCACAAGCTAGACAAGGGCTAGACACAGGCAAGACACAAGCTAGACACAGGCTAGATACAAGCTAGACACAGGCTAGACATAGGCTAGACACAGGCTAGACACAAGCTAGACTCAGGCTAAGCACAGGCTAGACACTGGATAGACACAGGCTAGACACAGGCTAGAAAGAAGCTAGACACAGGCTAGGCACAGGCTAGACACAGGCTAGACACAGGCTAGACACAGGCTAGACACAGGATAGACACAGGCTATACACAGGATTGACACAGCCTTGACTCAGGCTAGATACAGGCTAGACCTAGGCTAGAATCAGGCTAGACACAGGCTAGAAAGAGGGTAGACACAGGCTAGGCACAGGCTAGACACAGGCAAGACACAGGCTAGACACAGGCTAGACCTAGGCTAGAAACAGGCTAGACACAGGCTAGAAAGAGGGTAGACACAGGCTAGGCACAGGCTAGACACAGGCTAGACACAGGCTAGACACAGGCTAGACACAGGGTAGACACAGGCTGGACACAGGCTAGACACAGGCTGGACACAGGCTAGACACAGGCTGGACACAGGCTGGACACAGGCTAGACACAGGCTAGACACAGGCTAGACACAGGCTAGACACAGGCTAGACACAGGCTAGACACAGGATAAGCACAAAAAAGACACATACTAGACACAGGCTAGACACAGGCTAGACATAGCCTGGACACATGCTAGACACAGGCTAGACACAGGCTAGCCACTGGCTAGACACAGGATAGACACAGGCTAGACACAGGCTAGACACAGGCTAGACACAGGATAGACACAGGCTAGACACAGGCTAGACACAGGATAGACACAGGCTAGACACAGGCAAGACACAGGCTAGACACAGTATAGACACAGGCAAGTTACATACTAGACACAGGCAAGACACAGGCTAGACCTAGGCTAGACACAAGCTAGACACAGGCTAGACACAGGCTAGACACAGGATAGGCACAGGCAAGACACATACTAGACACAGGCTAGACACAGGCTAGAATGAGGCTAGACACAGGCTAGACACAGGCTGGACACAGGCTAGACACAGGCTGGACACAGGCTAGACACAGGCTAGACACAGGCTAGACACAGGCTAGACACAGGCTAGACACAGGCTAGACACAGGATAAGCACAAAAAAGACACATACTAGACACAGGCTAGACACAGGCTAGACATAGCCTGGACACATGCTAGACACAGGCTAGACACAGGCTAGCCACTGGCTAGACACAGGATAGACACAGGCTAGACACAGGCTAGACACAGGCTAGACACAGGATAGACACAGGCTAGACACAGGCTAGACACAGGATAGACACAGGCTAGACACAGGCAAGACACAGGCTAGACACAGTATAGACACAGGCAAGTTACATACTAGACACAGGCTAGAAAAAGGCTAGACACCGGCTAGACACAGGCTAGACACAGGCTAGACACAGGATAGACACAGGCTAGACACAAGCTAGACACAGGCTAGACGCAGGCTAGACACAGGATTGGTACAGGCAAGACACATACTAGACACAGGCTAGACACAGGCTAGAATGAGGCTAGACACAGGCTAGGCACAGGCTAGGCACAGGCTAGACACAGGATAGGCACAGGCAAGACACATAATAGACACAGGCTAGAAAGAGGCTAGACACAGGCTAGGCACAGGCTAGACACAGGCTTGTCACAAGCTAGACACAGGCTAGACACAGGCTAGTCACAAGCTAGACACAGGCTAGATACAAGCTAGACACAGGCTAGACACAGGCTAGACGCAGGCTAGACACAGGCTAGACACAAGCTAGACTCAGGCTAAGCACAGGCTAGACACAGGATAGACACAGGCTAGACACAGGCTAGAAAGAGGCTAGACATAGGCTAGGCACAGGCTAGACACTGGCTAGACACAGGCTAGACACAGGATAGACACAGGATAGACACATTCTATACACAGGATAGACACAGCCTTGACTCAGGCTAGGCACAGGCTAGACTGAGGATAGACACACGCTAGACACAGGCTAAGCACAGGCTAGACTCAGGATAGACACAGGCTAGACACAGGCTAGAAAGAGGCTAGACACAGACTAGGTACAGGCTAGACACAGGCTAGACACAGGCTAGACACAGGATAGACACATGCTATACACAGGATAGACACAGCCTAGACTCAGGCTAGGCACAGGCTAGACTCAGGATAGACACACGCTAGACACAGGCTAGACACAAGCTAGACACAGGCTAGACACAGGCTAGACCCAGGCGAGACACAGGCTAGACACAGGATAGACACAGGCTAGACACAGGCTAGATACAAGCTAGACACAAGCTAGACACAGGCTAGACACAGGCGAGACACAGGCTAGACACAGTATAGACACAGGCAAGTTACATACTAGACACAGGCAAGACACAGGCTAGACCTAGGCTAGACACAAGCTAGATACAGGCTAGACACAGGCTAGACACAGGCTAGACACAAGCTAGACTCAGGCTAGACACAGGCTAGACACAGGATAGGCACAGGCAAGACACATACTAGACACAGGCTAGACACAGGCTAGAAAGAGGCTAGTCACAGGCTAGGCACAGGCTAGACACAGGCTAGTCACAAGCTAGACACAGGCTAGACACAGGCTAGACACAAGCTAGACACAGGCTAGATACAAGCTAGACACAGGCTAGACACAGGCTAGACACAGGCTAGACACAAGCTAGACTCAGGCTAAGCACAGGCTAGACACAGGATAGACACAGGCTAGACACAGGCTAACCACAGGCTAGACACAGGCTAGGCACAGGCTAGACACAGGCTAGACACAGGCTAGACACAGGATAGACACAGGCTATACAAAGGATAGACACAGCCTAGACTCAGGCTAGGCACAGGCTAGACTCAGGATAGACACACGCTAGACACAGGCTAAGCACAGGCTAGGCTCAGGATAGACACGGGCTAGACACAGGATAGACACAGGCTAGACACAGGCTAGATACAAGCTAGACACAAGCTAGACACAGGCTAGACACAGGCGAGACACAGGCTAGACACAGTATAGACACAGGCAAGTTACATACTAGACACAGGCAAGACACAGGCTAGACCTAGGCTAGACACAAGCTAGATACAGGCTAGACACAGGCTAGACACAGGATAGGCACAGGCAAGACACATACTAGACACAGGCTAGACACAGGCTAGAAAGAGGCTAGACACAGGCTAGGCACAGGCTAGACACAGGCTAGTCACAATCTAGACACAGGCTAGACACAGGCTAGACACAAGCTAGACACAGGCTAGATACAAGCTAGACACAGGCTAGACACAGGCTAGACACAGGCTAGACACAAGCTAGACTCAGGCTAGACACAGGCTAGACACAGGATAGGCACAGGCAAGACACATACTAGACACAGGCTAGACACAGGCTAGAAAGAGGCTAGAAACAGGCTAAGCACAGGCTAGACACAGGCTAGTCACAAGCTAGACACAGGCTAGACACAGGCTAGACACAAGCTAGACACAGGCTAGATACAAGCTAGACACAGGCTAGACACAGGCTAGACACAGGCTAGACACAAGCTAGACTCAGGCTAAGCACAGGCTAGACACAGGATAGACACAGGCTAGACACAGGCTAACCACAGGCTAGACACAGGCTAGGCACAGGCTAGACACAGGCTAGACACAGGCTAGACACAGGATAGAAACAGGCTATACAAAGGATAGACACAGCCTAGACTCAGGCTAGGCACAGGCTAGACTCAGGATAGACACACGCTAGACACAGGCTAAGCACAGGCTAGACTCAGGATAGACACGGGCTAGACACAGGCTAGACACAGGCTAGACACAGGCTAGGTACAGGCTAGACACAGGCTAGACACAGGCTAGACAAAGGATAGACACAGGCTATACACAGGATAGACACAGCCTAGACTCAGGCTAGGCACAGGCTAGACTCAGGATAGACACACGCTAGACACAGGCTAGACACAGGATAGACACAGGCTATACACAGGATAGACACAGCCTAGACTCAGGCTTGGCACAGGCTAGACTCAGGATAGACACAGGCTAGACACAGGCTAGACACAAGCTAGACACAGGCTAGACACAGGCTAGACCCAGGCGAGACACAGGCTAGACACAGGCTAGACACAAGCTAGACACAGGCTAGATACAAGCTAGACACAGGCTAGACACAGGCTAGAAACAGGCTAGACACTAGCTAGACAAATACTAGACACAGGCAAGACACAGGCTAGACACAGGCAAGACCTAGGCTAGACACAGACTAGACACAGGCTAGAAAGAGGGGGTAGACACAGGCTAGGCACAGGCTAGACACAGGCTAGACACAGGCTGGACACAGGCTAGACACAGGCTGGACACAGGCTAGACACAGGCTAGACACAGGCAAGACACAGGCTAGACACAGGCTAGACACAGGATAAGCACAGGCAAGACACATACTAGACACAGGCTAGACATAGCCTGGACACATGCTAGACACAGGCTAGACACAGACTAGCCACTGGCTAGACACAGGATAGACACAGGCTAGACACAGGCTAGATACAAGCTAGACACAAGCTAGACACAGGCTAGACACAGGCGAGACACAGGCTAGACACAGTATAGACACAGGCAAGTTACATACTAGACACAGGCAACACACAGGCTAGACCTAGGCTAGACACAGGCTAGAAAAAGGCTAGACACCGGCTAGACACAGGCTAGACACAGGATAGACACAGGCTAGACACAGGCTAGACACAGGCTAGACACAAGCTAGATACAGGCTAGACACAGGATAGGCACAGGCAAGACACATACTAGACACAGGCTAGACACAGGCTAGACACAAGCTAGACACAGGCTAGGCACAGGCTAGACACAGGCTAGTCACAAGCTAGACAAGGGCTAGACACAGGCAAGACACAAGCTAGACACAGGCTAGATACAAGCTAGACACAGGCTAGACATAGGCTAGACACAGGCTAGACACAAGCTAGACTCAGGCTAAGCACAGGCTAGACACTGGATAGACACAGGCTAGACACAGGCTAGAAAGAGGCTAGACACAGGCTAGGCACAGGCTAGACACAGGCTAGACACAGGCTAGACACAGGATAGACACAGGCTATACACAGGATTGACACAGCCTTGACTCAGGCTAGGCACAGGCTAGACTCAGGATAGACACAGGCTAGACACAGGCTAGAGAGAGGCTAGACACAGGCTAGGTACAGGCTAGACACAGGCTAGACACAGGCTAGACACAGGATAGACACAGGCTATACACAGGATAGACACAGCCTAGACACAGCCTAGACTCAGGCTAGGCACAGGCTAGACTCAGGATAGACACACGCTAGACACAGGCGAGACGCAGGCTAGACACAGGCGAGTTACAGGCAAGAAACAGGCTAGACACTAGCTAGACAAATACTAGACACAGGCAAGACACAGGCTAGATACAGGCTAGACCTAGGCTAGAATCAGGCTAGACACAGGCTAGAAAGAGGGTAGACACAGGCTAGGCACAGGCTAGACACAGGCAAGACACAGGCTAGACACAGGCTAGACCTAGGCTAGAAACAGGCTAGACACAGGCTAGAAAGAGGGTAGACACAGGCTAGGCACAGGCTAGACACAGGCTAGACACAGGCTAGACACAGGCTAGACACAGGGTAGACACAGGCTGGACACAGGCTAGACACAGGCTGGACACAGGCTAGACACAGGCTGGACACAGGCTAGACATAGGCTAGACACAGGCTAGACACAGGCTAGACACAGGCTAGACACAGGATAAGCACAAAAAAGACACATACTAGACACAGGCTAGACACAGGCTAGACATAGCCTGGACACATGCTAGACACAGGCTAGACACAGGCTAGCCACTGGCTAGACACAGGATAGACACAGGCTAGACACAGGCTAGACACAAGCTAGATACAGGCTAGACACAGGATAGGCACAGGCAAGACACATACTAGACACAGGCTAGACACAGGCTAGACACAAGCTAGACACAGGCTAGGCACAGGCTAGACACAGGCTAGTCACAAGCTAGACAAGGGCTAGACACAGGCAAGACACAAGCTAGACACAGGCTAGATACAAGCTAGACACAGGCTAGACATAGGCTAGACACAGGCTAGACACAAGCTAGACTCAGGCTAAGCACAGGCTAGACACTGGATAGACACAGGCTAGACACAGGCTAGAAAGAGGCTAGACACAGGCTAGGCACAGGCTAGACACAGGCTAGACACAGGCTAGACACAGGATAGACACAGGCTATACACAGGATTGACACAGCCTTGACTCAGGCTAGGCACAGGCTAGACTCAGGATAGACACAGGCTAGACACAGGCTAGAGAGAGGCTAGACACAGGCTAGGTACAGGCTAGACACAGGCTAGACACAGGCTAGACACAGGATAGACACAGGCTATACACAGGATAGACACAGCCTAGACACAGCCTAGACTCAGGCTAGGCACAGGCTAGACACAGGCAAGACACAGGCTAGATACAGGCTAGACCTAGGCTAGAATCAGGCTAGACACAGGCTAGAAAGAGGGTAGACACAGGCTAGGCACAGGCTAGACACAGGCAAGACACAGGCTAGATACAGGCTAGACCTAGGCTAGAATCAGGCTAGACACAGGCTAGAAAGAGGGTAGACACAGGCTAGGCACAGGCTAGACACAGGCAAGACACAGGCTAGACACAGGCTAGACCTAGGCTAGAAACAGGCTAGACACAGGCTAGAAGAGGGGTAGACACAGGCTAGGCACAGGCTAGACACAGGCTAGACACAGGCTAGACACAGGGGTAGACACAGGCTGGACACAGGCTAGACACAGGCTAGACACAGGCTAGACACAGGCTAGACACAGGCTAGACACAGGCTAGGCATAGGCTAGACACAGGCTAGACACAGGATAAGCACAAAAAGACACATACTAGACACAGGCTAGACACAGGCTAGACATAGCCTGGACACATGCTAGACACAGGCTAGACACAGGCTAGCCACTGGCTAGACACAGGATAGACACAGGCTAGACACAGGCTAGACACAGGCTAGACACAGGATAGACACAGGCTAGACACAGGCTAGACACAGGATAGACACAGGCTAGACACAGGCAAGACACAGGCTAGACACAGTATAGACACAGGCAAGTTACATACTAGACACAGGCAAGACACAGGCTAGACCTAGGCTAGACACAAGCTAGACACAGGCTAGACACAGGATAGGCACAGGCAAGACACATACTAGACACAGGCTAGACACAGGCTAGAATGAGGCTAGACACAGGCTAGGCACAGGCTAGACACAGGCTAGACACAGGCTAGGCACAGGCTAGACACAGGCTAGTCACAAGCTAGACACAGGCTAGACACAGGCTAGACACAAGCTAGACACAGGCTAGATACATGCTAGACACAGGCTAGACACAGGCTAGACACAAGCTAGACTCAGGCTAAGCACAGGCTAGACTCAGGAGAGACACAGGCTAGACACAGGCTAGAAAGAGGCTAGACACAGGCTAGAAAAAGGCTAGACACCGGCTAGACACAGGCTAGACACAGGCTAGACACAGGATAGACACAGGCTAGACACAGGCTAGACACAGGCTAGACACAAGCTAGACACAGGCTAGACGCAGGCTAGACACAGGATAGGTACAGGCAAGACACATACTAGACACAGGCTAGACACAGGCTAGAATGAGGCTAGACACAGGCTAGGCACAGGCTAGACACAGGCTAGACACAGGCTAGGCACAGGCTAGACACAGGCTAGTCACAAGCTAGACACAGGCTAGACACAGGCTAGTCACAAGCTAGACACAGGCTAGATACAAGCTAGACACAGGCTAGACACAGGCTAGACGCAGGCTAGACACAGGCTAGACACAAGCTAGACTCAGGCTAACCACAGGCTAGACACAGGATAGACACAGGCTAGACACAGGCTAGAAAGAGGCTAGACATAGGCTAGGCACAGGCTAGACACTGGCTAGACACAGGCTAGACACAGGATAGACACAGGATAGACACATTCTATACACAGGATAGACACAGCCTTGACTCAGGCTAGGCACAGGCTAGACTGAGGATAGACACACGCTAGACACAGGCTAAGCACAGGCTAGACTCAGGATAGACACAGGCTAGACACAGGCTAGAAAGAGGCTAGACACAGACTAGGTACAGGCTAGACACAGGCTAGACACAGGCAAGACACAGGATAGACACATGCTATACACAGGATAGACACAGCCTCGACTCAGGCTAGGCACAGGCTAGACTCAGGATAGACACACGCTAGACACAGGCTAGACACAAGCTAGACACAGGCTAGACACAGGCTAGACCCAGGCGAGACACAGGCTAGAGACAGGCTAGACACAGGGTAGACACAGGCTGGACACAGGCTAGACACAAGCTAGACTCAGGCCAAGCACAGGCTAGACACAGGCTAGACACAAGCTAGACACAGGCTAGACACAGGCTAGACACAGGATAGGCACAGGCAAGACACATACTAGACACAGGCTAGACACAGGCTAGACACAGGCTAGACACAGGCTAGAATGAGGCTAGACACAGGCTAGGCACAGGCTAGACACAGGCTAGACACAGGCTAGGCACAGGCTAGACACAGGCTAGTCACAAGCTAGACACAGGCTAGACACAGGCTAGACACAAGCTAGACACAGGCTAGATACAAGCTAGACACAGGCTAGACACAGGCTGGACACATGCTAGACACAGGCTAGACACAAGCTAGACTCAGGCCAAGCACAGGCTAGACTCAGGATAGACACAGGCTAGACACAGGCTAGAAGGAGGCTAGACACAGGCTAGGCACAGGCTAGACACAGGCTAGACACAGGATAGACACAGGCTATACACAGCATAGACACAGCCTAGACTCAGGCTAGGCACAGGCTAGACTCAGGATAGACACACGCTAGACACAGGCTAGACACAGGCTAGACACAAGCTAGACAGAGGCTAGACACAGGCTAGACCCAGGCGAGACACAGGCTAGACAAATACTAGACACAGGCAAGACACAGGATAGACACAGGCTAGACCTAGGCTAGACACAGGCTAGACACAGGCTAGGCACAGGCTAGACACAGGCTAGTCACAAGCTAGACACAGGCTAGACACAGGCTAGACACAAGCTAGACACAGGCTAGATACAAGCTAGACACAGGCTAGACACAGGCTAGACACAGGCTAGACACAAGCTAGACACAGGCTAGACACAGGCTAGACCCAGGCGAGACACAGGCTAGACACAGGCTAGACACAAGCTACACACAGGCTAGACACAGGATAGACACAGGCAAGTCACATACTAGACACAGGCAAGACACAGGCTAGACACTGGCTAGACACAGGATAGACACAGGCTAGACACAGGCTAGACACGGGATAGACACAGGCTAGACACAGGCAAGTCACATACTAGACCCAGGCGAGACACAGGCTAGACCTAGGCTAGACACAGGCTAGACACAGGCTAGGCACAGGCTAGACACAGGCTAGTCACAAGCTAGACACAGGCTAGGCACAGGCTAGACACAGGCTAGACAGAGGCTAGGCACAGGCTAGACACAGGCTAGACACAGGATAGACACAGGCTAGACACAGGCTAGATACAAGCTAGACACAAGCTAGACACAGGCTGGACACAGGCTAGACACAGGCTAGACACAGGCTAGACACAGGATAAGCACAGGCAAGACACATACTAGACACAGGCTAGACACAGGCTAGACATAGCCTGGACACATGCCAGACACAGGCTAGACAAAGTATAGACACATACAAGACACAGGAAAGACAGAGGCTAGACAGAGGCAAGACCCAGGCTAGACACAGGCTAGACACAGGCTAAACACAGGCTAGACACAAGCTAGACACAGGGTGGATACAGGCTAGACACAGGCAAGACACAGGCTAGACACAAGCTAGACACAGGCTGGACACAGGCTAGACAAAGTATAGACACAGGCAAGTCACATACTAGACACAGGCAAGACACAGGCAAGACACTGGCTAGACACAGGCAAGATTCAGGCAAGACACTGGCTACACACAGGCTAGACACAAGCTAGACAAAGGCTAGACACAAGGTAGACTCAGGCTAGACTCAGGCTAGACTCAGGCTAGACACAGGCTAGAACAGGCTAGACACAGGCTAGACTCAGGATAGACACAGGCTAGACACAGGCTAGACACAGGCTAGACACAAGCTAGACACAGGCTAGACACAGGCTAGACCCAGGCGAGACACAGGCTAGACACAGGCTAGACACAAGCTACACACAGGCTAGACACAGGATAGACACAGGCAAGTCACATACTAGACACAGGCAAGACACAGGCTAGACACTGGCTAGACACAGGATAGACACAGGCTAGACACAGGCTAGACACTGGCTAGACACAGGCTAGACACAGGCTAGACACAGGATAGACACAGGCTAGACACAGGCTAGGCACAGGCTGGACACAGGCTAGACAAAGTATAGACACAGGCAAGACACAGGCAAGACACTGGCTAGACACAGGCAAGACAGAGGCAAGACACTGGCTAGACACACGCTAGACACAGGCTAGACACAAGCTAGACACAGGTTAGAAAAAGGCTAGACACTGGCTAGACACAGGGTGGATACAGGCTAGACACAGGCAAGACACAAGCTAGACACAAGCTAGACACAGGCTGGACACAGGCTAGACAAAGTATAGACACAGGCAAGTCACATACTAGGCACAGGCAAGACACAGGCAAGACACTGGCTAGACACAGGCAAGACACAGGCAAGACACTGGCTAGACACAGGCTAGACACAGGCTAGACACAAGCTAGACACAGGCTAGACACAAGGTAGACTCAGGCTAGACTCAGGCTAGACACAGGCTAGAACAGGCTAGACTCAGGATAGACACAGGCTAGACACAGGCTAGACACAGGCTAGACACAAGCTAGACACAGGCTAGACACAGGCTAGACCCAGGCCAGACACAGGCTAGACACAGGCTAGACACAAGCTAGACACAGGCTAGACACAGGATAGACACAGGCAAGTCACATACTAGACACAGGCAAGACACAGGCAAGACACAGGCAAAACACTGGCTAGACACAGGATAGACACAGGCTAGACACAGGCTAGACACAGGATAGACACAGGCTAGACACAGGCAAGTCACATACTAGACACAGGCAAGACACAGGCTAGACCTAGGCTAGACACAAGCTAGACACAGGCTAGAAAAAGGCTAGACACTGGCTAGACACAGGCTAGACACAGGATAGACACAAGCTAGACACAGGCTAGACAGAGGCAAGACCCAGGCTAGACATAGGCTAGACACAGGCAAGACACAGGATAGACACAGGCTAGACACAGGCTATACACAGGCTAGACACAAGCTAGACACAGACTAGACACAGGCTATACACAGGCTAGACACAAGCTAGACACAGGCTAGACACAGGCTAGACACAGGCTAAACACAGGCTAGACACAAGCTAGACACAGGGTGGATACAGGCTAGACACAGGCAAGACACAGGCTAGACACAAGCTAGACACAGGCTAGATTCAAGCTAGACACAGGCTAGACACAGGCTAGACACAGGCTAGACACAGCCTAGACTCAGGCTAGGCACAGGCTAGACTCTGGATAGACACAGGCTAGACACAGGCTAGAAAGAGGCTAGACACAGGCTAGAAAGAGGCTAGACACAGGCTAGGCACAGGCTAGACTCAGGCTAGACACAGGCTAGACACAGCCTAGACTCTGGCTAGGCACAGCCTTGACTCAGGCTAGGCACAGCCTAGACTCAGGCTAGGCACAGGCTAGACTCAGGATAGACACAGGCTAGACACAGGCTAGACACAGGGTAGACACAAGCTAGACACAGGCTAGACACAGGCTAGACCCAGGCGAGACACAGGCTACACACAGGCTAGACACAAGCTAGACACAGGCTAGACACAGGATAGACACAGGCAAGTCAAATACTAGACACAGGCAAGACACGGGCTAGACACAGGCTAGACACAGGATAGACACAGGCTAGACACAGGCTAGATACAAGCTAGACACAAGCTAGACACAGGCTGGACACAGGCTAGACACAGGCTAGACACAGGCTAGACACAGGCTAGACACAGGATAAGCACAGGCAAGACACATACTAGACACAGGCAAGACACAGGCTAGACATAGCCTGAACACATGCTAGACACAGGCTAGACACAGTCTAGACACAGGCTATACACAGGCTAGACACATACAAGACACAGGAAAGACAGAGGCTAGACAGAGGCAAGACCCCGGCTAGACACAGGCTAGACACAGGCTAGACACAGGCTAAACACAGGCTAGACACAAGCTAGACACAGGGTGGATACAGGCTAGACACAGGCAAGACACAGGCTAGACACAAGCTAGACACAGGCTGGACACAGGCTAGACAAAGTATAGACACAGGCAAGGCACATACTAGACACAGGCAAGACACAGGCAAGACACTGGCTAGACACAGGCAAGATTCAGGCAAGACACTGGCTAGACACAGGCTAGACACAGGCTAGACACAAGCTAGACAATGGCTAGACACAAGGTAGACTCAGGCTGGACTCAGGCTAGACACAGGCTAGAACAGGCTAGACACAGGCTAGATACAAGCTAGACACAAGTTAGACACAGGCTAGACATAGGCTAGACACAAGCTAGACACAGGCTAGACACAGGATAGACACAGGCAAGTCACATACTAGACACAGGCAAGACACAGGCTAGACACAGGCTAGACACAGGCTAGACACAGGCAAGACACAGGCAAGACCTAGGCTAGACACAAGCTAGGCACAGGCTAGAAAAAGGCTAGACACCGGCTAGACACAGGCTAGACACAGGCTAGACACAGGCTAGACACAGGCTAGATTCAAGCTAGACACAGGCTAGAGACAGGCTAGACACAGGATAGGCACTGGCAAGACACATACTAGACACAGGCTAGACACAGGCTAGAAAGAGGCTAGACACAGGCTAGGCACAGGCTAGACACAGGCTAGTCACAAGCTAGACACAGGCTAGACACAGGCTAGACACAAGCTATACACAGGCTAGATACAAGCTAGACACAGGCTAGACAAAGGCTAGACACAGGCTAGACACAGGCTAGACACAAGCTAGACTCAGGCTTAGCACAGGATAGACACAGGCTATACACAGGATAGACACAGCCTAGACTCAGGCTAGGCACAGGCTAGACTCAGGATAGACACACGCTAGACACAGGCTAGACACAGGCTAGACACAAGCTAGACACAGGCTAGACACAGGCTAGACCCAGGCGAGACACAGGCTAGACACAGGCTAGACACAAGCTAGACACAGGCTAGATACAAGCTAGAAACAGGCTAGACACAGGCTAGAAACAGGCTAGACACTAGCTAGACAAATACTAGACACAGGCAAGACACATGCTAGACACAGGCTAGACACAGGCTAGACACAGGCTAGACACAGGCTAGGCACAGGCTAGACACAGGCTAGACACAGGCTAGACACAGGCTAGACACAGGCTAGACACAGGCTAGACACAGGCTGGACACAGGCTAGACACATGCTGGACACAGGCTAGACACAGGCTAGACACAGGCTAGACACAGGCTAGACACAGGATAAGCACAGGCAAGACACATACTAGACACAGGCTAGACACAGGCTAGACATAGCCAGGTTACATGCTAGACACAGGCTAGACACCGGCTAGACACAGGCTAGGCACAGGCTAGACACAGGATAGACACAGGCTAGACACAGGCTCGACACAGGCTAGACACAGGCTAGACACAGCCTAGACTCAGGCTAGACACAGGATAGGCAAAGGCAAGACACATACCAGACACAGGCTAGACACAGGCTAGAATGAGGCTAGACACAGGCTAGTCACAAGCTAGACACAGGCTAGGCACAGGCTAGACACAGGATAGACACTGGCTAGACACAGGCTAGACACAGGCTAGACACAGGCTAGTCACAAGCTAGACACAGGCTAGTCACAAGCTAGACACAGGCTAGACACAGGCTAGACACAGGCTAGACACAGGCTAGACACAAGCAAGACACAGGCTAGATACAAGCTGGACACAGGCTAGACACAGGCTAGACACAAGCTAGACTCAGGCTAAGCACAGGCTAGACACAGGATAGACACAGGCTAAACACAGGCTAGAAAGAGGCTAGACACAAGCTAGACACAGGCTAGACACAGGCTAGACCCAGGCGAGACACAGGCTAGACACAGGCTAGACAGAAGCTAGACACAGGCTAGATACAAGCTAGAAACAGGCTAGACACAGGCTAGAAACAGGCTAGACACTAGCTAGACAAATACTAGACACAGGCAAGACACATGCTAGACACAGGCTAGACACAGGCTAGACACAGGCTAGGCACAGGCTGGAAACAGGCTAGACACAGGCTAGACACAGGCTAGACACAGGCTAGACACAGGCTAGACACAGGCTGGACACAGGCTAGACACATGCTGGACACAAGCTAGACACAGGCTAGACACAGGCTAGACACAGGCTAGACACAGGATAAGCACAGGCTAGACAAAGTATAGACACAGGCAAGTCACATACTAGACACAGGCAAGACACAGGCAAGACACTGGCTAGACACAGGCAAGATTCAGGCAAGACACTGGCTAGACACAGGCTAGACACAAGCTAGACAAAGGCTAGACACAAGGTAGACTCAGGCTAGACTCAGGCTAGACACAGGCTAGAACAGGCTAGACACAGGCTAGACTCAGGATAGACACAGGCTAGACACAGGCTAGACACAGGCTAGACACAAGCTAGTCACAGGCTAGATACAGGCGAGACCCAGTCGAGACACAGGCTAGACACAGGCTAGACACAATCTAGACACAGGCTAGACACAGGATAGACACAGGCTAGACACAGGCAAGACACAGGCAAGTCACATACTAGACACAGGCAAGACACAGCCAGACACTGGCTAGACACAGGATAGACACAGGCTAGACACAGGCTAGACACAGGATAGACACAGGCTAGATACAAGCTAGACACAAGTTAGACACAGGCTAGACACAGGCTAGACACAAGCTAGACACAGGCTAGACACAGGATAGACACAGGCAAGTCACATACTAGACACAGGCAAGACACAGGCTAGACACAGGCTAGACACAGGCTAGACACAGGCAAGACACAGGCTAGACCTTGGCTAGACACAAGCTAGACACAGGCTAGAAAAAGGCTAGACACCGGCTAGACACAGGCTAGACACAGGCTAGACACAGGCTAGACACAGGCTAGACACAGGCTAGACACAGGCTAGACACAGGCTAGAGACAGGCTAGACACAGGATAGGCACTGGCAAGACACATACTAGACACAGGCTAGACACAGGCTAGAAAGAGGCTAGACACAGGCTAGGCACAGGCTAGACACAGGCTAGTCACAAGCTAGACACAGGCTAGACACAGGCTAGACACAAGCTAGACACAGGCTAGATACAAGCTAGACACAGGCTAGACACAGGCTAGACACAGGCTAGACACAGGCTAGACACAAGCTAGACTCAGGCTAAGCACAGGCTAGACTCAGGATAGACACAGGCTAGACACAGGCTAGAAAGAGGCTAGACACAGGCTAGGCACAGGCTAGACACAGGCTAGACACAGGATAGACACAGGCTATACACAGGATAGACACAGCCTAGACTCAGGCTAGGCACAGGCTAGACTCAGGATAGACACACGCTAGACACAGGCTAGACACAGGCTAGACACAAGCTAGACACAGGCTAGACACAGGCTAGACGCAGGCGAGACACAGGCTAGACACAGGCTAGACACAAGCTAGACACAGGCTAGATACAAGCTAGAAACAGGCTAGACACAGGCTAGAAACAGGCTAGACACTAGCTAGACAAATACTAGACACAGGCAAGACACATGCTAGACACAGGCTAGACACAGGCTAGACACAGGCTAGACACAGGCTAGGCACAGGCTAGACACAGGCTAGTCACAAGCTAGACACAGGCTAGACACAGGCTAGACACAAGCTAGACACAGGCTAGATACAAGCTAGACACAGGCTAGACACAGGCTAGACACAGCCTAGACTCAGGCTAGGCACAGCCTTGACTCAGGCTAGACACAGCCTAGACTCAGGCTAGGCACAGGCCAGACTCAGGATAGACACAGGCTAGACACAGGCTAGACACAGGGTAGACACAAGCTAGACACAGGCTAGACACAGGCTAGACCCAGGCGAGACACAGGCTACACACAGGCTAGACACAAGCTAGACACAGGCTAGACACAGGATAGACACAGGCAAGTCAAATACTAGACACAGGCAAGACACAGGCTAGACACAGGCTAGACACAGGATAGACACAGGCTAGACACAGGCTAGATACAAGCTAGACACAAGCTAGACACACGCTGGACACAGGCTAGACACAGGCTAGACACAGGCTAGACACAGGCTAGACACAGGATAAGCACAGGCAAGACACATACTAGACACAGGCAAGACACAGGCAAGACATAGCCTGAACACATGCTAGACACAGGCTAGACACAGTCTAGACACAGGCTATACACAGGCTAGACACATACAAGACACAGGAAAGACAGAGGCTAGACAGAGGCAAGACCCAGGCTAGAAACAGGCTAGACACAGGCTAAACACAGGCTAGACACAAGCTAGACACAGGGTGGATACAGGCTAGACACAGGCTAGACACAGGCTAGACACAGGCTAGATTCAAGCTAGACACAGGCTAGACACAGGCTAGACACAGGCTAGACACAGGCTAGACACAGGCTAGAGACAGGCTAGACACAGGATAGGCACTGGCAAGACACATACTAGACACAGGCTAGACACAGGCTAGAAAGAGGCTAGACACAGGCTAGGCACAGGCTAGACACAGGCTAGTCACAAGCTAGACACAGGCTATACACAGGCTAGACACAGGATAGACACAGGCTATACACAGGATAGACACAGCCTAGACTCAGGCTAGGCACAGGCTAGACTCAGGATAGACACACGCTAGACACAGGCTAGACACAGGCTAGACCCAGGCTAGACACAGGCTAAACACAGGCTAGACACAAGCTATACACAGGCTAGATACAAGCTAGACACAGGCTAGACAAAGGCTAGACACAGGCTAGACACAGGCTAGACACAAGCTAGACTCAGGCTTAGCACAGGCTAGACACTAGCTAGACAAATACTAGACACAGGCAAGACACATGCTAGACACAGGCTAGACACAGGCTAGACACAGGCTAGACACAGGCTATACACAGGCTGGACATAGGATAGACACAGGCTATACACAGGATAGACACAGCCTAGACTCAGGCTAGGCACAGGCTAGACTCAGGATAGACACACGCTAGACACAGGCTAGACACAGGCTAGACACAAGCTAGACACAGGCTAGACACAGGCTAGACCCAGGCGAGACACAGGCTAGACACAGGCTAGACACAAGCTAGACACAGGCTAGATACAAGCTAGAAACAGGCTAGACACAGGCTAGAAACAGGCTAGACACTAGCTAGACAAATACTAGACACAGGCAAGACACATGCTAGACACAGGCTAGACACAGGCTAGACACAGGCTAGACACAGGCTAGGCACAAAAAAGACACATACTAGACACAGGCTAGACACAGGCTAGACACAGGCTGACACAGGCTAGACACAGGCTAGACACAGGCTAGACACAGGCTAGACACAGGCTGGACACAGGCTAGACACATGCTGGACACAGGCTAGACACAGGCTAGACACAGGATAAGCACAGGCAAGACACATACTAGACACAGGCTAGACACAGGCTAGACATAGCCAGGACACATGCTGGACACAGGCTAGACACCGGCTAGACACAGGCTAGGCACAGGCTAGACACAGGATAGACACAGGCTAGACACAGGCTCGACACAGGCTAGACACAGGCTAGACACAGCCTAGACTCAGGCTAGACACAGGATAGGCAAAGGCAAGACACATACCAGACACAGGCTAGACACAGGCTAGAATGAGGCTAGACACAGGCTAGTCACAAGCTAGACACAGGCTAGGCACAGGCTAGACACAGGATAGACACAGGCTAGACACAGGCTAGACACAGGCTAGAAACAGGCTAGTCACAAGCTAGACACAGGCTAGTCACAAGCTAGACACAGGCTAGACACAGGCTAGACACAGGCTAGACACAGGCTAGACACAGGATAGACACAGGCTAGACACAGGATAGACACAGGCAAGTCACATACTAGACACAGGCAAGACACAGGCAAGACACTGGCTGGACACAGGATAGACACAGGCTAGACACAGGCTAGACACAGGATAGACACAGGCTAGATACAAGCTAGACACAAGTTAGACACAGGCTAGACACAGGCTAGACACAAGCTAGACACAGGCTAGACACAGGATAGACACAGGCAAGTCACATACTAGACACAGGCAAGACACAGGCTAGACACAGGCTAGACACAGGCTAGACACAGGCAAGACACAGGCTAGACCTAGGCTAGACACAAGCTAGACATAGGCTAGAAAAAGGCTAGACACCGGCTAGACACAGGCTAGACACAGGCTAGACACAGGCTAGACACAGGCTAGACACAGGCTAGATACAAGCTAGACACAGGCTAGACACAGGCTAGACACAGGCTAGACACAGGCTAGAGACAGGCTAGACACAGGATAGGCACTGGCAAGACACATACTAGACACAGGCTAGACACAGGCTAGAAAGAGGCTAGACACAGGCTAGGCACAGGCTAGACACAGGCTAGACACAGGCTAGACACAGGCTAGACACAGGCTAGACACAGGCTAGACACAGGCTAGATACAAGCTAGACACAGGCTAGACACAGGCTAGACACAGGCTAGACACAGGCTAGACACAAGCTAGACTCAGGCTAAGCACAGGCTAGACTCAGGATAGACACAGGCTAGACACAGGCTAGAAAGAGGCTAGACACAGGCTAGGCACAGGCTAGACACAGGCTAGACACAGGATAGACACAGGCTATACACAGGATAGACACAGCCTAGACTCAGGCTAGGCACAGGCTAGACTCAGGATAGACACACGCTAGACACAGGCTAGACACAGGCTAGACACAAGCTAGACACAGGCTAGACACAGGCTAGACCCAGGCGAGACACAGGCTAGACACAGGCTAGACACAAGCTAGACACAGGCTAGATACAAGCTAGAAACAGGCTAGACACAGGCTAGAAACAGGCTAGACACTAGCTAGACAAATACTAGACACAGGCAAGACACATGCTAGACACAGGCTAGACACAGGCTAGACACAGGCTAGACACAGGCTAGGCACAGGCTAGACACAGGCTAGTCACAAGCTAGACACAGGCTAGACACAGGCTAGACACAAGCTAGACACAGGCTAGATACAAGCTAGACACAGGCTAGACACAGGCTAGACACAGCCTAGACTCAGGCTAGGCACAGCCTTGACTCAGGCTAGGCACAGCCTAGACTCAGGCTAGGCACAGGCTAGACTCAGGATAGACACAGGCTAGACACAGGCTAGACACAGGGTAGACACAAGCTAGACACAGGCTAGACACAGGCTAGACCCAGGCGAGACACAGGCTACACACAGGCTAGACACAAGCTAGACACAGGCTAGACACAGGATAGACACAGGCAAGTCAAATACTAGACACAGGCAAGACACAGGCTAGACACAGGCTAGACACAGGATAGACACAGGCTAGACACAGGCTAGATACAAGCTAGACAAAAGCTAGACACACGCAGGACACAGGCTAGACACAGGCTAGACACAGGCTAGACACAGGCTAAACACAGGATAAGCACAGGCAAGACACATACTAGACACAGGCAAGACACAGGCAAGACATAGCCTGAACACATGCTAGACACAGGCTAGACACAGTCTAGACACAGGCTATACACAGGCTAGACACATACAAGACACAGGAAAGACAGAGGCTAGACAGAGGCAAGACCCAGGCTAGACACAGGCTAGACACAGGCTAAACACAGGCTAGACACAAGTTAGACACAGGGTGGATACAGGCAAGTCAAATACTAGACACAGGCAAGACACAGGCTAGACACAGGCTAGACACAGGATAGACACAGGCTAGACACAGGCTAGATACAAGCTAGACACAAGCTAGACACAAGCTAGACACACGCTGGACACAGGCTAGACACAGGCTAGACACAGGCTAGACACAGGCTAGACACAGGATAAGCACAGGCAAGACACATACTAGACACAGGCAAGACACAGGCAAGACATAGCCTGAACACATGCTAGACACAGGCTAGACACAGTCTAGACACAGGCTATACACAGGCTAGACACATACAAGACACAGGAAAGACAGAGGCTAGACAGAGGCAAGACCCAGGCTAGACACAGGCTAGACACAGGCTAAACACAGGCTAGACACAAGTTAGACACAGGGTGGATACAGGCTAGACACAGGCAAGACACAGGCTAGACACAAGCTAGACACAGGCTGGACACAGGCTAGACAAAGTATAGACACAGGCAAGTCACATACTAGACACAGGCAAGACACAGGCAAGACACTGGCTAGACACAGGCAAGATTCAGGCAAGACACTGGCTAGACACAGGCTAGACACAGGCTAGACACAAGCTAGACAAAGGCTAGACACAAGGTAGACTCAGGCTGGACTCAGGCTAGACACAGGCTAGATCAGGCTAGACACAGGCTAGACTCAGGATAGACACAGGCTAGACACAGGCTAGACACAGGCTAGACACAAGCTAGACACAGGCGAGATACAGGCTAGACCCAGGCGAGACACAGGCTAGACACAGGCTAGACACAATCTAGACACAGGCTAGACACAGGATAGACACAGGCAAGTCACATACTAGACACAGGCAAGACACAGGCAAGACACTGGCTAGACACAGGATAGACACAGGCTAGACACAGGCTAGACACAGGATAGACACAGGCTAGATACAAGCTAGACACAAGTTAGACACAGGCTAGACATGGGCTAGACACAAGCTAGACACAGGCTAGACACAGGATAGACACAGGCAAGTCACATACTAGACACAGGCAAGACACAGGCTAGACACAGGCTAGACACAGGCTAGACACAGGCAAGACACAGGCTAGACCTAGGCTAGACACAAGCTAGACACAGGCTAGAAAAAGGCTAGACACCGGCTAGACACAGGCTAGACACAGGCTAGACACAGGCTAGATTCAAGCTAGACACAGGCTAGACACAGGCTAGACACAGGCTAGACACATGCTAGAGACAGGCTAGACACAGGATAGGCACTGGCAAGACACATACTAGACACAGGCTAGACACAGGCTAGAAAGAGGCTAGACACAGGCTAGGCACAGGCTAGACACAGGCTAGTCACAAGCTAGACACAGGCTAGACACAGGCTAGACACAAGCTAGACACAGGCTAGATACAAGCTAGACACAGGCTAGACAAAGGCTAGACACAGGCTAGACACAGGCTAGACACAAGCTAGACTCAGGCTAAGCACAGGCTAGACACTAGCTAGACAAATACTAGACACAGGCAAGACACATGCTAGACACAGGCTAGACACAGGCTAGACACAGGCTAGACACAGGCTATACACAGGCTAGACACAGGATAGACACAGGCTATACACAGGATAGACACAGCCTAGACTCAGGCTAGGCACAGGCTAGACTCAGGATAGACACACGCTAGACACAGGCTAGACACAGGCTAGACACAAGCTAGACACAGGCTAGACACAGGCTAGACCCAGGCGAGACACAGGCTAGACACAGGCTAGACACAAGCTAGACACAGGCTAGATACAAGCTAGAAACAGGCTAGACACAGGCTAGAAACAGGCTAGACACTAGCTAGACAAATACTAGACACAGGCAAGACACATGCTAGACACAGGCTAGACACAGGCTAGACACAGGCTAGACACAGGCTAGGCACAGGCTAGACACAGGCTAGACACAGGCTAGACACAGGCTAGACACAGGCTAGACACAGGCTAGACACAGGCTGGACACAGGCTAGACACATGCTGGACACAGGCTAGACACAGGCTAGACACAGGCTAGACACAGGATAAGCACAGGCAAGACACATACTAGACACAAGCTAGACACAGGCTAGACATAGCCAGGACACATGCTAGACACAGGCTAGACACCGGCTAGACACAGGCTAGGCACAGGCTAGACACAGGATAGACACAGGCTAGACACAGGCTAGACACAGGCTAGACACAAGCTAGACACAGGCTAGACACAGGATAGGCAAAGGCAAGACACATACCAGACACAGGCTAGACACAGGCTAGAATGAGGCTAGACACAGGCTAGTCACAAGCTAGACACAGGCTAGGCACAGGCTAGACACAGGATAGACACTGGCTAGACACAGGCTAGGCACAGGCTAGACACAGGCTTGTCACAAGCTAGACACAGGCTAGTCACAAGCTAGACACAGGCTAGACACAGGCTAGACACAGGCTAGACACAGGCTAGACACAGGCTAGACACAGGCTAGACACAGGCTAGACACAGGCTAGACACAAGCAAGACACAGGCTAGATACAAGCTGGACACAGGCTAGACACAGGCTAGACACAAGCTAGACTCAGGCTAAGCACAGGCTAGACACAGGATGGACACAGGCTAAACACAGGCTAGAAAGAGACTAGACACAAGCTAGACACAGGCTAGACACAGGCTAGACCCAGGCGAGACACAGGCTAGACACAGGCTAGACAGAAGCTAGACACAGGCTAGATACAAGCTAGAAACAGGCTAGACACAGGCTAGAAACAGGCTAGACACTAGCTAGACAAATACTAGACACAGGCAAGACACATGCTAGACACAGGCTAGACACAGGCTAGACACAGGCTAGGCACAGGCTAGAAACAGGCTAGGCACAGGCTAGAAACAGGCTAGACACAGGCTAGACACAGGCTAGGCACACAGGCTAGACACAGGCTAGACACAGGCTAGACACAGGCTAGACACAGGCTAGACACAGGCTAGACACAGGCTGGACACAGGCTAGACACATGCTGGACACAGGCTAGACACAGGCTAGACACAGGCTAGACACAGGATAAGCACAGGCAAGACACATACTAGACACAAGCTAGACACAGGCTAGACATAGCCAGGACACATGCTAGACACAAGCTAGACACCGGCTAGACACAGGCTAGGCACAGGCTAGACACAGGATAGACACAGGCTAGACACAGGCTAGACACAGGCTAGACACAGGCTAGACCCAGGCGAGACACAGGCTAGACACAGGCTAGACACAAGCTAGACACAGGCTAGATACAAGCTAGAAACAGGCTAGACACAGGCTAGAAACAGGCTAGACACTAGCTAGACAAATACTAGACACAGGCAAGACACATGCTAGACACAGGCTAGACACAGGCTAGACACAGGCTAGACACAGGCTAGGCACAGGCTAGACACAGGCTAGTCACAAGCTAGACACAGGATAGACACAGGCTATACACAGGATAGACACAGCCTAGACTCAGGCTAGGCACAGGCTAGACTCAGGATAGACACACGCTAGACACAGGCTAGACACAGGCTAGACACAAGCTAGACACAGGCTAGACACAGGCTAGACCCAGGCGAGACACAGGCTAGACACAGGCTAGACACAAGCTAGACACAGGCTAGATACAAGCTAGAAACAGGCTAGACACAGGCTAGAAACAGGCTAGACACTAGCTAGACAAATACTAGACACAGGCAAGACACATGCTAGACACAGGCTAGACACAGGCTAGACACAGGCTAGACACAGGCTAGGCACAGGCTAGACACAGGCTAGACACAGGCTAGTCACAAGCTAGACACAGGCTAGACACAGGCTAGACACAAGCTAGACACAGGCTAGATACAAGCTAGACACAGGCTAGACACAGGCTAGACACAGCCTAGACTCAGGCTAGGCACAGCCTTGACTCAGGCTAGGCACAGCCTAGACTCAGGCTAGGCACAGGCTAGACTCAGGATAGACACAGGCTAGACACAGGCTAGACACAGGGTAGACACAAGCTAGACACAGGCTAGACACAGGCTAGACCCAGGCGAGACACAGGCTACACACAGGCTAGACACAAGCTAGACACAGGCTAGACACAGGATAGACACAGGCAAGTCAAATACTAGACACAGGCAAGACACAGGCTAGACACAGGCTAGACACAGGATAGACACAGGCTAGACACAGGCTAGATACAAGCTAGACAAAAGCTAGACACACGCAGGACACAGGCTAGACACAGGCTAGACACAGGCTAGACACAGGATAAGCACAGGCAAGACACATACTAGACACAGGCAAGACACAGGCAAGACATAGCCTGAACACATGCTAGACACAGGCTAGACACAGTCTAGACACAGGCTATACACAGGCTAGACACATACAAGACACAGGAAAGACAGAGGCTAGTCAGAGGCAAGACCCAGGCTAGACACAGGCTAGACACAGGCTAAACACAGGCTAGACACAAGTTAGACACAGGGTGGATACAGGCAAGTCAAATACTAGACACAGGCAAGACACAGGCTAGACACAGGCTAGACACAGGATAGACACAGGCTAGACACAGGCTAGATACAAGCTAGACACAAGCTAGACAAAAGCTAGACACACGCTGGACACAGGCTAGACACAGGCTAGACACAGGCTAGACACAGGCTAGACACAGGATAAGCACAGGCAAGACACATACTAGACACAGGCAAGACACAGGCAAGACATAGCCTGAACACATGCTAGACACAGGCTAGACACAGTCTAGACACAGGCTATACACAGGCTAGACACATACAAGACACAGGAAAGACAGAGGCTAGACAGAGGCAAGACCCAGGCTAGACACAGGCTAGACACAGGCTAAACACAGGCTAGACACAAGTTAGACACAGGGTGGATACAGGCTAGACACAGGCAAGACACAGGCTAGACACAAGCTAGACACAGGCTGGACACAGGCTAGACAAAGTATAGACACAGGCAAGTCACATACTAGACACAGGCAAGACACAGGCAAGACACTGGCTAGACACAGGCAAGATTCAGGCAAGACACTGGCTAGACACAGGCTAGACACAGGCTAGACACAAGCTAGACAAAGGCTAGACACAAGGTAGACTCAGGCTGGACTCAGGCTAGACACAGGCTAGATCAGGCTAGACACAGGCTAGACTCAGGATAGACACAGGCTAGACACAGGCTAGACACAGGCTAGACACAAGCTAGACACAGGCGAGATACAGGCTAGACCCAGGCGAGACACAGGCTAGACACAGGCTAGACACAATCTAGACACAGGCTAGACACAGGATAGACACAGGCAAGTCACATACTAGACACAGGCAAGACACAGGCAAGACACTGGCTAGACACAGGATAGACACAGGCTAGACACAGGCTAGACACAGGATAGACACAGGCTAGATACAAGCTAGACACAAGTTAGACACAGGCTAGACATGGGCTAGACACAAGCTAGACACAGGCTAGACACAGGATAGACACAGGCAAGTCACATACTAGACACAGGCAAGACACAGGCTAGACACAGGCTAGACACAGGCTAGACACAGGCAAGACACAGGCTAGACCTAGGCTAGACACAAGCTAGACACAGGCTAGAAAAAGGCTAGACACCGGCTAGACACAGGCTAGACACAGGCTAGACACAGGCTAGATTCAAGCTAGACACAGGCTAGACACAGGCTAGACACAGGCTAGACACAGGCTAGAGACAGGCTAGACACAGGATAGGCACTGGCAAGACACATACTAGACACAGGCTAGACACAGGCTAGAAAGAGGCTAGACACAGGCTAGGCACAGGCTAGACACAGGCTAGTCACAAGCTAGACACAGGCTAGACACAGGCTAGACACAAGCTAGACACAGGCTAGATACAAGCTAGACACAGGCTAGACAAAGGCTAGACACAGGCTAGACACAGGCTAGACACAAGCTAGACTCAGGCTAAGCACAGGCTAGACACTAGCTAGACAAATACTAGACACAGGCAAGACACATGCTAGACACAGGCTAGACACAGGCTAGACACAGGCTAGACACAGGCTATACACAGGCTAGACACAGGATAGACACAGGCTATACACAGGATAGACACAGCCTAGACTCAGGCTAGGCACAGGCTAGACTCAGGATAGACACACGCTAGACACAGGCTAGACACAGGCTAGACACAAGCTAGACACAGGCTAGACACAGGCTAGACCCAGGCGAGACACAGGCTAGACACAGGCTAGACACAAGCTAGACACAGGCTAGATACAAGCTAGAAACAGGCTAGACACAGGCTAGAAACAGGCTAGACACTAGCTAGACAAATACTAGACACAGGCAAGACACATGCTAGACACAGGCTAGACACAGGCTAGACACAGGCTAGACACAGGCTAGGCACAGGCTAGACACAGGCTAGACACAGGCTAGACACAGGCTAGACACAGGCTAGACACAGGCTAGACACAGGCTGGACACAGGCTAGACACAGGCTGGACACAGGCTAGACACAGGCTAGACACAGGCTAGACACAGGCTAGACACAGGATAAGCACAGGCAAGACACATACTAGACACAAGCTAGACACAGGCTAGACATAGCCAGGACACATGCTAGACACAGGCTAGACACCGGCTAGACACAGGCTAGGCACAGGCTAGACACAGGATAGACACAGGCTAGACACAGGCTAGACACAGGCTAGACACAAGCTAGACACAGGCTAGACACAGGATAGGCAAAGGTCAGACACATACCAGACACAGGCTAGACACAGGCTAGACACAGGCTAGAATGAGGCTAGACACAGGCTAGTCACAAGCTAGACACAGGCTAGGCACAGGCTAGACACAGGATAGACACTGGCTAGACACAGGCTAGGCACAGGCTAGACACAGGCTTGTCACAAGCTAGACACAGGCTAGTCACAAGCTAGACACAGGCTAGACACAGGCTAGACACAGGCTAGACACAGGCTAGACACAGGCTAGACACAGGCTAGACACAGGCTAGACACAAGCAAGACACAGGCTAGATACAAGCTGGACACAGGCTAGACACAGGCTAGACACAAGCTAGACTCAGGCTAAGCACAGGCTAGACACAGGATGGACACAGGCTAAACACAGGCTAGAAAGAGACTAGACACAAGCTAGACACAGGCTAGACACAGGCTAGACCCAGGCGAGACACAGGCTAGACACAGGCTAGACAGAAGCTAGACACAGGCTAGATACAAGCTAGAAACAGGCTAGACACAGGCTAGAAACAGGCTAGACACTAGCTAGACAAATACTAGACACAGGCAAGACACATGCTAGACACAGGCTAGACACAGGCTAGACACAGGCTAGACACAGGCTAGGCACAGGCTAGAAACAGGCTAGGCACAGGCTAGAAACAGGCTAGACACAGGCTAGACACAGGCTAGACACAGGCTAGACACAGGCTAGACACAGGCTAGACACAGGCTGGACACAGGATAAGCACAGGCTAGACAAAGTATAGACACAGGCAAGTCACATACTAGACACAGGCAAGACACAGGCAAGACACTGGCTAGACACAGGCAAGATTCAGGCAAGACACTGGCTAGACACAGGCTAGACACAGGCTAGACACAGGCTAGACACAAGCTAGACAAAGGCTAGACACAAGGTAGACTCAGGCTAGACTCAGGCTAGACACAGGCTAGAACAGGCTAGACACAGGCTAGACTCAGGATAGACACAGGCTAGACACAGGCTAGACACAGGCTAGACACTGGCTAGACACAGGATAGACACAGGCTAGACACAGGCTAGACACAGGCTAGACACAGGATAGACACAGGCTAGATACAAGCTAGACACAAGTTAGACACAGGCTAGACACAGGCTAGACACAAGCTAGACACAGGCTAGACACAGGATAGACACAGGCAAGTCACATACTAGACACAGGCAAGACACAGGCTAGACACAGGCTAGACACAGGCTAGACACAGGCAAGACACAGGCTAGACCTAGGCTAGACACAAGCTAGACACAGGCTAGACACAGGCTAGACACAAGCTAGACACAGGCTAGATACAAGCTAGACACAGGCTAGACACAGGCTAGACACAGGCTAGACACAAGCTAGACTCAGGCTAAGCACAGGCTAGACTCAGGATAGACACAGGCTAGACACAGGCTAGAAAGAGGCTAGACACAGGCTAAGCACAGGCTAGACACAGGCTAGACACAGGATAGACACAGGCTATACACAGGATAGACACAGCATAGACTCAGGCTAGGCACAGGCTAGACTCAGGATAGACACACGCTAGACACAGGCTAGACACAGGCTAGACACAAGCTAGACACAGGCTAGACACAGGCTAGACCCAGGCGAGACACAGGCTAGACACAGGCTAGACACAAGCTAGACACAGGCTAGATACAAGCTAGAAACAGGCTAGACACAGGCTAGAAACAGGCTAGACACTAGCTAGACAAATACTAGACACAGGCAAGACACATGCTAGACACAGGCTAGACACAGGCTAGACACAGGCTAGACACGGCTAGGCACAGGCTAGACACAGGCTAGACACAGGCTAGACACAGGCTAGACACAGGCTAGACACAGGCTAGACACAGGCTAGACACAGGCTAGACACACGCTAGACACAGGCTGGACACAGGCTAGACACATGCTGGACACCGGCTAGACACAGGCTAGACACAGGCTAGACACAGGCTAGACACAGGCTAGACACAGGATAACCACAGGCAAGACACATACTAGACACAGGCTAGACACAGGCTAGACATAGCCAGGACACATGCTAGACACAGGCTAGACACCGGCTAGACACAGGCTAGGCACAGGCTAGACACAGGATAGACACAGGCTAGACACAGGCTAGACACAGGCTAGACACAAGCTAGACACAGGCTAGACACAGGATAGGCAAAGGCAAGACACATACTAGACACAGGCTAGACACAGGCTAGAATGAGGCTAGACACAGGCTAGTCACAAGCTAGACACAGGCTAGGCACAGGCTGGACACAGGATAGACACAGGCTAGACACAGGCTAGACACAAGCTAGACACAGGCTAGACACAGGCTAGACCCAGGCGAGACACAGGCTAGACACAGGCTAGACACAGGCTAGACACAGGCTAAACACAGGCTAGACACAAGCTAGACACAGCCTAGATACAAGCTGGACACAGGCTAGACACAGGCTAGACACAAGCTAGACTCAGGCCAAGCACAGGCTAGACACAGGATAGACACAGGCTAAACACAGGCTAGAAAGAGGCTAGGCACAGGCTAGACACAGGCTAGTCACAAGCTAGACACAGGCTAGTCACAAGCTAGACACAGGCTAGACACAGGCTAGACACAGGCTAGACACAGGCTAGACACAAGCTAGGCACAGGCTAGATACAAGCTGGACACAGGCTAGACACAGGCTAGACACAAGCTAGACTCAGGCTAAGCACAGGCTAGACACAGGATAGACACAGGCTAAACACAGGCTAGAAAGAGGCTAGACACAGGCTAGGCACAGGCTAGACACAGGCTAGACACAGGCTAGACACAGGATAGACACAGGCTAGGCACAGGCTAGACACAGGCTAGTCACAAGCTAGACACAGGCTAGTCACAAGCTAGACACAGGCTAGACACAGGCTAGACACAGGCTAGACACAGGCTAGACACAAGCTAGACACAGGCTAGATACAAGCTAGACACAAGCTAGACACAGGCTGGACACAGGCTAGACACAGCCTAGACACAGGCTAGACACAGGCTAGACACAGGCTAGACACAGGCTAGGCACAGGCTAGACACAGGCTAGTCACAAGCTAGACACAGGCTAGTCACAAGCTAGACACAGGCTAGACACAGTCTAGACACAGGCTAGACACAGGCTAGACACAAGCTAGACACAGGCTAGATACAAGCTGGACACAGGCTAGACACAGGCTAGACACAAGCTAGACTCAGGCTAAGCACAGGCTAGACACAGGATAGACACAGGCTAAACACAGGCTAGAAAGAGGCTAGACACAGGCTAGGCACAGGCTAGACACAGGCTAGACACTGGCTAGACACAGGATAGACACAGGCTATACACAGGATAGACACAGCCTAGACTCAGGCTAGGCACAGGCTAGGCACAGGCTAGACACAGGCTAGTCACAAGCTAGACACAGGCTAGTAACAAGCTAGACACAGGCTAGACACAGGCTAGACACAGGCTAGACACAGGCTAGACACAGGCTAGACACAGGCTAGACACAGGCTAGACACTGGCTAGACACAAGCTAGACACAGGCTAGACACAGGCTAGAAACAGGCTAAGCACAGGCTAGACACAGGATAGACACAGGCTAAACACAGGATAGACACAGGCTAGACACAAGCTAGACACAGGCTAGATACAAGCTAGACACAAGCTAGACACAGGCTGGACACAGGCTAGACACAGCCTAGACACAGGCTAGACACTGGCTAGACACAGGCTAGACACAGGCTAGGCACAGGCTAGACACAGGCTAGACACAGGCTAGACACAGGCTAGACACAGGCTAGACACAGGCTAGACACAGGCTAGACACAGGATAAGCACAGGCAAGACACATACTAGACACAGGCTAGAAAGAGGCTAGACACAGGCTAGGCACAGGCTAGACACAGGCTAGGCACAGGCTAGACACAGGCTAGACACAGGCTAGACACAGGATAGACACAGGCTATACACAGGATAGACACAGCCTAGACTCAGGCTAGACACAGGCTAGACTCAGGATAGACACACGCTAGACACAGGCTAGACACAGGCTAGACACAAGCTAGACACAGGCTAGACACAGGCTAGACCCAGGCGAGACACAGGCTAGACACAGGCTAGACACAAGCTAGACACAGGCTAGATACAAGCTAGACACAGGCTAGACACAGGCTAGAAACAGGCTACACACAGGTTAGACACAGGCTAGACACAAGCTAGACACAGGCTAGATACAAGCTAGACACAAGCTAGACACAGGCTGGACACAGGCTAGACACAGCCTAGACACAGGCTAGACACTGGCTAGACACAGGCTAGACACAGGCTAGGCACAGGCTAGACACAGGCTAGACACAGGCTAGACACAGGCTAGACACAGGCTAGACACAGGATAAGCACAGGCAAGACACATACTAGACACAGGCTAGAAAGAGGCTAGACACAGGCTAGGCACAGGCTAGACACAGGCTAGTCACAAGCTAGACACAGGCTAGACACAGGCTAGACACAAGCTAGACACAGGCTAGATACAAGCTAGACACAGGCTAGACACAGGCTAGACACAGGCTAGACACAGGCTAGACACAAGCTAGACTCAGGCTAAGCACAGGCTAGACTCAGGATAGACACAGGCTAGACACAGGCTAGAAAGAGGCTAGACACAGGCTAGGCACAGGCTAGACACAGGCTAGACACAGGATAGACACAGGCTATACACAGGATAGACACAGCCTAGACTCAGGCTAGGCACAGGCTAGACTCAGGATAGACACACGCTAGACACAGGCTAGACACAGGCTAGACACAAGCTAGACACAGGCTAGACACAGGCTAGACAAAGGCTAGACCCAGGCTAGAGACACAGGCTAGACACAGGCTAGACACAGGCTAGACACAGGCTAGACACAAGCTAGAAACAGGCTAGACACAGGCTAGAAACAGGCTAGACACTAGCTAGACAAATACTAGACACAGGCAAGACACATGCTAGACACAGGCTAGACACAGGCTAGACACAGGCTAGACACAGGCTAGACACAGGCTAGACACAGGCTAGACACAGGCTAGACACAGGCTAGACACAGGCTAGACACAGGCTAGACACAGGCTAGACACAGGCTAGACACAGGCTGGACACAGGCTAGACACATGCTGGACACAGGCTAGACACAGGCTAGACACAGGATAAGCACAGGCAAGACACATACTAGACACAGGCTAGACATAGCCAGGACACATGCTAGACACAGGCTAGACACCGGCTAGACACAGGCTAGGCACAGGCTAGACACAGGATAGACACAGGCTAGACACAGGCTAGACACAGGCTAGACACAGGCTAGACACAAGCTAGACACAGGCTAGACACAGGCTAGACACAGGATAGGCAAAGGCAAGACACATACTAGACACAGGCTAGACACAGGCTAGAATGAGGCTAGACACAGGCTAGTCACAAGCTAGACACAGGCTAGGCACAGGCTAGACACAGGATAGACACAGGCTAGACACAGGCTAGGCACAGGCTAGACACAGGCTAGTCATAAGCTAGACACAGGCTAGTCACAAGCTAGACACAGGCTAGACACAGGCTAGACACAGGCTAGACACAGGCTAGACACAAGCTAGACACAGGCTAGATACAAGCTGGACACAGGCTAGACACAGGCTAGACACAAGCTAGACTCAGGCTAAGCACAGGCTAGGCACAGGATAGACACAGGCTAAACACAGGCTAGAAAGAGGCTAGGCACAGGCTAGACACAGGCTAGACACAAGCTAGACTCAGGCTAAGCACAGGCTAGGCACAGGATAGACACAGGCTAAACACAGGCTAGAAAGAGGCTAGGCACAGGCTAGACACAGGCTAGTCACAAGCTAGACACAGGCTAGTCACAGGCTAGACACAGGCTAGACACAGGCTAGACACAGGCTAGACACAGGCTAGACACAGGCTAGACACCGGCTAGACACAGGCTAGGCACAGGCTAGACACAGGATAGACACAGGCTAGACACAGGCTAGACACAGGCTAGACACAGGCTAGACACAGGCTAGACACAGGCTAGACACAGGCTAGACACAGGCTAGACACAGGATAGGCAAAGGCAAGACACATACTAGACACAGGCTAGACACAGGCTAGAATGAGGCTAGACACAGGCTAGTCACAAGCTAGACACAGGCTAGGCACAGGCTAGACACAGGATAGACACAGGCTAGACACAGGCTAGGCACAGGCTAGACACAGGCTAGTCATAAGCTAGACACAGGCTAGTCACAAGCTAGACACAGGCTAGACACAGGCTAGACACAGGCTAGACACAGGCTAGACACAAGCTAGACACAGGCTAGATACAAGCTGGACACAGGCTAGACACAGGCTAGACACAAGCTAGACTCAGGCTAAGCACAGGCTAGGCACAGGATAGACACAGGCTAAACACAGGCTAGAAAGAGGCTAGGCACAGGCTAGACACAGGCTAGTCACAAGCTAGACACAGGCTAGTCACAAGCTAGACACAGGCTAGACACAGGCTAGACACAGGCTAGACACAGGCTAGACACAAGCTAGACACAGGCTAGATACAAGCTGGACACAGGCTAGACACAGGCTAGACACAAGCTAGACTCAGGCTAAGCACAGGCTAGACACAGGATAGACACAGGCTAAACACAGGCTAGAAAGAGGCTAGACACAGGCAAGGCACAGGCTAGACACAGGCTAGACACAGGCTAGACACAGGATAGACACAGGCTAGGCACAGGCTAGACACAGGCTAGTCACAAGCTAGACACAGGCTAGTCACAAGCTAGACACAGGCTAGACACAGGCTAGACACAGGCTAGACACAGGCTAGTCACAAGCTAGACACAGGCTAAATACAAGCTAGACACAATCTAGACACAGGCTGGACACAGGCTAGACACAGCCTAGACACAGGCTAGACACAGGCTAGACACAGGCTAGACACAGGCTAGACACAGGCTAGGCACAGGCTAGACACAGGCTAGTCACAAGCTAGACACAGGCTAGTCACAAGCTAGACACAGGCTAGACACAGGCTAGACACAGGCTAGACACAGGCTTGACACAAGCTAGACACAGGCTAGATACAAGCTGGACACAGGCTAGACACAGGCTAGACACAAGCTAGACTCAGGCTAAGCACAGGCTAGACACAGGATAGACACAGGCTAAACACAGGCTAGAAAGAGGCTAGACACAGGCTAGGCACAGGCTAGACACAGGCTAGACACAGGCTAGACACAGGATAGACACAGGCTAGACACAGGATAGACACAGCCTAGACTCAGGCTAGGCACAGGCTAGGCACAGGCTAGACACAGGCTAGGCACAGGCTAGACACAGGCTAGTCACAAGCTGGACACAGGCTAGTCACAAGCTGGACACAGGCTAGACACAGGCTAGACACAGGCTAGACACAGGCTAGACACAGGCTAGACACAAGCTAGACACAGGCTAGATACAAGCTGGACACAGGCTAGACACAGGCTAGACACAAGCTAGACTCAGGCTAAGCACAGGCTAGACACAGGATAGACACAGGCTAAACACAGGCTAGAAAGAGGCTAGACACAGGCTAGGCACAGGCTAGACACAGGCTAGACACAGGCTAGACACAGGATAGACACAGGCTATACACAGGATAGACACAGCCTAGACTCAGGCTAGGCACAGGCTAGACTCAGGATAGACACACGCTAGACACAGGCTAGACACAGGCTAGACACAAGCTAGACACAGGCTAGACACAGGCTAGACCCAGGCGAGACACAGGCTAGACACAGGCTAGACACAAGCTAGACACAGGCTAGATACAAGCTAGACACAGGCTAGACACAGGCTAGAAACAGGCTAGACACTAGCTAGACAAATACTACACACAGGCAAGACACAGGCTAGACACAGGCTAGACACAGGCTATACACAGGCTAGACACAAGCTAGACACAGGCTAGACACAGGCAAGACACAGGCTAGACACAAGCTAGACACAGGCTGGACACAGGCTAGTTACAGGCTAGACACAGGCTAGACACAGCCTAGACTCAGGCTAGGCACAGGCTAGACTCTGGATAGACACAGGCTAGACACAGGCTAGAAAGAGGCTAGACACAGGCTAGGCACAGGCTAGACACAGGCTAGACTCAGGCTAGGCACAGCCTAGACTCAGGCTAGGCACAGCCTAGACTCAGGCTAGGCACAGGCTAGACTCAGGATAGACACAGGCTAGACACAGGATAGACACAGGCTAGACACAAGCTAGACACAGGCTAGACACAGGCTAGACCCAGGCGAGACACAGGCTAGACACAGGCTAGACACAAGCTAGACACAGGCTAGACACAGGATAGACACAGGCAAGTCAAATACTAGACACAGGCAAGACACAGGCAAGACGCAGGCTAGACACAGGATAGACACAGGCTAGACACAGGCTAGATACAAGCTAGACACAAGCTAGACACAGGCTGGACACAGGCTAGACACAGCCTAGACACAGGCTAGACACAGGCTAGACACAGGATAAGCACAGGCAAGACACATACTAGACACAGGCTAGACACAGGCTAGACATAGCCTGGACACATGCTAGACACAGGCTAGACACAGTCTAGACACAGGCTATACACAGGCTAGACACATACTAGACACAGGAAAGACAGAGGCTAGACAGAGGGAAGACCCAGGCTAGACACAGGCTAGATACAGGCTAAACACAGGCTAGACACAAGCTAGACACAGGGTGGATACAGGCTAGACACAGGCAAGACACAGGCTAGACACAAGCTAGACACAGGCTGGACACAGGCTAGACAAAGTATAGACACAGGCAAGTCACATACTAGACACAGACAAGACACAGGCAAGACACTGGCTAGACACAGGCAAGATTCAGGCAAGACACTGGCTAGACACAGGCTAGACACAGGCTAGACACAAGCTAGACAAAGGCTAGACACAAGGTAGACTCAGGCTAGACTCAGGCTAGACACAGGCTAGAACAGGCTAGACACAGGCTAGACTCAGGATAGACACAGGCTAGACACAGGCTAGAAACAGGCTAGACACAAGCTAGACACAGGCTAGATACAGGCTAGACCCAGGCGAGACACAGGCTAGACACAGGCTAGACACAATCTAGACACAGGCTAGACACAGGATAGACACAGGCAAGTCACATACTAGACACAGGATAAGCACAGGCAAGACACTGGCTAGACACAGGATAGACACAGGCTAGACACAGGCTAGACACAGGATAGACACAGGCTAGATACAAGCTAGACACAAGTTAGACACAGGCTAGACACAGGCTAGACACAAGCTAGACACAGGCTAGACACAGGATAGACACAGGCAAGTCACATACTAGACACAGGCAAGACACAGGCTAGACACAGGCTAGACACAGGCTAAACACAGGCAAGACACAGGCTAGACCTAGGCTAGATACAAGCTAGACACAGGCTAGACACAGGCTAGACTCAGGCTAAGCACAGGCTAGACTCAGGATAGACACAGGCTAGACACAGGCTAGAAAGAGGCTAGACACAGGCTAGACACAGGCTAGACACAGGCTAGATACAAGCTAGACACAGGCTAGACACAGGCTAGACTCAGGCTAAGCACAGGCTAGACTCAGGATAGACACAGGCTAGACACAGGCTAGAAAGAGGCTAGATACAAGCTAGACACAAGCTAGACACAGGCTAGAAAAAGGCTAGACACCGGCTAGACACAGGCTAGACACAGGCTAGACACAGGCTAGACACAGGCTAGACACAGGCTAGACACAGGCTAGACACAGGCTAGATGCAGGCTAGACACAGGCTAAACACAGGCAAGACACAGGCTAGACCTAGGCTAGATACAAGCTAGACACAAGCTAGACACAGGCTAGAAAAAGGCTAGACACCGGCTAGACACAGGCTAGACACAGGCTAGACACAGGCTAGACACAGGCTAGACACAGGCTAGACACAGGCTAGACACAGGCTAGACACAGGCTAGATACAAGCTAGACACAGGCTAGACACAGGCTAGACTCAGGCTAAGCACAGGCTAGACTCAGGATAGACACAGGCTAGACACAGGCTAGAAAGAGGCTAGACACAGGCTAGGCACAGGATAGGCACTGGCAAGACACATACTAGACACAGGCTAGATACAGGCTAGACACAGGCTAGAAAGAGGCTAGACACAGGCTAGGCACAGGCTAGACACAGGCTAGTCACAAGCTAGACACAGGCTAGACACAGGCTAGACACAAGCTAGACACAGGCTAGATACAAGCTAGACACAGGCTAGACACAGGCTAGACACAGGCTAGACACAGGCTAGACACAAGCTAGACTCAGGCTAAGCACAGGCTAGACTCAGGATAGACACAGGCTAGACACAGGCTAGAAAGAGGCTAGACACAGGCTAGGCACAGGCTAGACACAAGCTAGACACAGGCTAGATACAAGCTGGACACAGGCTAGACACAGGCTAGACACAAGCTAGACTCAGGCTAAGCACAGGCTAGACACAGGATAGACACAGGATAGACACAGGCTAAACTTAGGCTAGAAAGAGGCTAGACACAGGCTAGGCACAGGCTAGACACAGGCTAGACACAGGCTAGACACAGGATAGACACAGGCTATACACAGGATAGACACAGCCTAGACTCAGGCTAGGCACAGGCTAGACTCAGGATAGACACACGCTAGACACAGGCTAGACACAGGCTACACACAAGCTAGACACAGGCTAGACACAGGCTAGACCCAGGCGAGACACAGGCTAGACACAGGCTAGACACAAGCTAGACAAATACTACACACAGGCAAGACACAGGCTAGACACAGGCTAGACACAGGCTATACACAGGCTATACACAGGATAGACACAGCCTAGACTCAGGCTAGGCACAGGCTAGACTCAGGATAGACACACGCTAGACACAGGCTAGACACAGGCTAGACACAAGCTAGACACAGGCTAGATACAAGCTAGACACAGGCTAGACACAGGCTAGAAACAGGCTAGACACTAGCTAGACAAATACTACACACAGGCAAGACACAGGCTAGACACAGGCTAGACACAGGCTATACACAGGCTAGACACAAGCTAGACACAGGCTAGACACAGGCTAGACACAGGCTAGACACAGGCTAAACACTGGCTAGACACAAGCTAGACACAGGGTGGATACAGGCTAGTTTCAGGCTAGACACAGGCTAGACACAGCCTAGACTCAGGCTAAGCACAGGCCAGACTCTGGATAGACACAGGCTAGACACAGGCTAGAAAGAGGCTAGACACAGGCTAGGCACAGGCTAGACACAGGCTAGACACAGCCTAGACTCAGGCTAGGCACAGCCTAGACTCGGGCTAGGCACAGGCTAGACTCAGGATAGACACAGGCTAGACACAGGCTAAACACAGGCTAGACACAAGCTAGACACAGGCTAGACACAGGCTAGACCCAGGCGAGACACAGGCTAGACACAGGCTAGTCACAGGCGAGACACAGGCTAGACACAGGCTAGATACAAGCTAGACACAAGCTAGACATAGGCTAGTCACAAGCTAGACACAGGCTAGACACAGGCTAGACACAGGCTAGACACAGGCTAGACACAAGCTAGACACAGGCTAGATACAAGCTAGACACAAGCTAGACACAGGCTGGACACAGGCTAGACACAGCCTAGACACAGGCTAGACACAGGCTAGACACAGGCTAGACACAGGCTAGGCACAGGCTAGACACAGGCTAGTCACAAGCTAGACACAGGGTAGTCACAAGCTAGACACAGGCTAGACACAGGCTTGACACAAGCTAGACACAGGCTAGATACAAGCTGGACACAGGCTAGACACAGGCTAGACACAAGCTACACTCAGGCTAAGCACAGGCTAGACACAGGATAGACACAGGCTAAACACAGGCTAGTAAGAGGCTAGACACAGGCTAGACACAGGCTAGTCACAGGCGAGACACAGGCTAGACACAGGCTAGATACAAGCTAGACACAAGCTAGACATAGGCTAGTCACAAGCTAGACACAGGCTAGACACAGGCTAGACACAGGCTAGACACAGGCTAGACACAAGCTAGACACAGGCTAGATACAAGCTAGACACAAGCTAGACACAGGCTGGACACAGGCTAGACACAGCCTAGACACAGGCTAGACACAGGCTAGACACAGGCTAGACACAGGCTAGACACAGGCTAGGCACAGGCTAGACACAGGCTAGTCACAAGCTAGACACAGGGTAGTCACAAGCTAGACACAGGCTAGACACAGGCTTGACACAAGCTAGACACAGGCTAGATACAAGCTGGACACAGGCTAGACACAGGCTAGACACAAGCTACACTCAGGCTAAGCACAGGCTAGACACAGGATAGACACAGGCTAAACACAGGCTAGAAAGAGGCTAGACACAGGCTAGGCACAGGCTAGACACAGGCTAGACACAGGCTAGACATAGGATAGACACAGGCTATACACAGGATAGACACAGCCTAGACTCAGGCTAGGCACAGGCTAGTCATAAGCTAGACACAGGCTAGTCACAAGCTAGACACAAGCTAGACACAGGCTGGACACAGGCTAGACACAGCCTAGACACAGGCTAGACACAGGCTAGACACAGGCTAGACACAGGCTAGGCACAGGCTAGACACAGGCTAGTCACAAGCTAGACACAGGCTAGAATAAGGCTAGACACAGGCTAGACACAGGCTAGACACAGGCTATACACAGGCTTGACACAAGCTAGACACAGGCTTGACACAAGCTAGACACAGGCTAGACACAGGCTAGACACAGGCTAGACACAGGCTAGACACAAGCTAGACACAGGCTAGATACAAGCTGGACACAGGCTAGACACAGGCTAGACACAAGCTAGACTCAGGCTAAGCACAGACTAGACACAGGATAGACACAGGCTAAACACAGGCTAGAAAGAGGCTAGACACAGGCTAGGCACAGGCTAGACACAGGCTAGACACAGGCTAGACACAGGATAGACACAGGCTATACACAGGATAGACACAGCCTAGACTCAGGCTAGGCACAGGCTAGGCACAGGCTAGACACAGGCTAGTCACAAGCTAGACACAGGCTAGTCACAAGCTAGACACAGGCTAGACACAGGCTAGACACAGGCTAGACACAGGCTAGACACAGGCTAGACACAAGCTAGACACAGGCTAGATACAAGCTGGACACAGGCTAGACACAGGCTAGACACAAGCTAGACTCAGGCTAAGCACAGGCTAGACACAGGATAGACACAGGCTAAACACAGGCTAGAAAGAGGCTAGACACAGGCTAGGCACAGGCTAGCCACAGGCTAGACACAGGCTAGACACAGGATAGACACAGGCTATACACAGGATAGACACAGCCTAGACTCAGGCTAGGCACAGGCTAGAATCAGGATAGACACACGCTAGACACAGGCTAGACACAGGCTAGACACAAGCTAGACACAGGCTAGACACAGGCTAGACCCAGGCGAGACACAGGCTAGACACAGGCTAGACACAGGCTAGAAACAGGCTAGACACTAGCTAGACAAATACTACACACAGGCAAGACACAGGCTAGACACAGGCTAGACACAGGCTATACACAGGCTAGACACAAGCTAGACACAGGCTAGACACAGGCAAGACACAGGCTAGACACAAGCTAGACACAGGCTGGACACAGGCTAGTTACAGGCTAGACACAGCCTAGACTCAGGCTAGGCACAGGCTAGACTCTGGATAGACACAGGCTAGACACAGGCTAGAAAGAGGCTAGACACAGGCAAGGCACAGGCTAGACACAGGCTAGACCCAGGCGAGACACAGGCTAGACACAGGCTAGACACAAGCTAGACACAGGCTAGACACAGGATAGACACAGGCAAGTCAAATTCTAGACACAGGCAAGACACAGGCTAGACACAGGCTAGACACAGGATAGACACAGGCTAGACACAGGCTAGATACAAGCTATACACAAGCTAGACACAGGCTGGACACAGGCTAGACACAGCCTAGACACAGGCTAGACACAGGCTAGACACAGGATAAGCACAGGCAAGACACATACTAGACACAGGCTAGACACAGGCTAGACATAGCCTGGACACATGCTAGACACAGGCTAGACACAGTCTAGACACAGGCTATACACAGGCTAGACACATACAAGACACAGGAAAGACAGAGGCTAGACAGAGGGAAGACCCAGGCTAGACACAGGCTAGATACAGGCTAAACACAGGCTAGACACAAGCTAGACACAGGGTGGATACAGGCTAGACACAGGCAAGAGACAGGCTAGACACAAGCTAGACACAGGCTGGACACAGGCTAGACAAAGTATAGACACAGGCAAGTCACATTCTAGACACAGGCAAGACACTGGCTAGACACAGGCAAGATTCAGGCAAGACACTGGCTAGACACAGGCTAGACACAGGCTAGACACAAGCTAGACAAAGGCTAGACACAAGGTAGACTCAGGCTAGACTCAGGCTAGACACAGGCTAGAACAGGCTAGAACAGGCTAGACACAGGCTAGACTCAGGATAGACACAGGCTAGACACAGGCTAGACACAGGCTAGACACAAGCTAGACACAGGCTAGATACAGGCTAGACCCAGGCGAGACACAGGCTAGACACAGGCTAGACACAATCTAGACACAGGCTAGACACAGGATAGACACAGGCAAGTCACATACTAGACACAGGCAAGACACAGGCAAGACACTGGCTAGACACAGGATAGACACAGGCTAGACACAGGCTAGACACAGGATAGACACAGGCTAGATACAAGCTAGACAAAAGTTAGACACAGGCTAGACACAGGCTAGACACAAGCTAGACACAGGCTAGACACAGGATAGACACAGGCAAGTCACATACTAGACACAGGCAAGACACAGGCAAGACACAGGCTAGACACAGGCTAGACACAGGCAAGACACAGGCTAGACCTAGGCTAGACACAAGCTAGACACAGGCTAGAAAAAGGCTAGACACCGGCTAGACACAGGCTAGACACAGGCTAGACACAGGCTAGATAGAAGCTAGACACAGGCTAGACACAGGCTAGACACAGGCTAGAGACAGGCTAGAGACAGGCTAGACACAGGATAGGCACTGGCAAGACACATACTAGACACAGGCTAGACACAGGCTAGAAAGAGGCTAGACACAGGCTAGGCACAGGCTAGACACAGGCTAGTCACAAGCTAGACACAGGCTAGAAACAGGCTAGACACAAGCTAGACACAGGCTAGATACAAGCTAGACACAGGCTAGACACAGGCTAGACACAGGCTAGACACAGGCTAGACACAAGCTAGACTCAGGCTAAGCACAGGCTAGACTCAGGATAGACACAGGCTAGACACAGGCTAGAAAGAGGCTAGACACATACTAGACACAGGCTAGACACAGGCTAGACACAGCCTAGACTCAGGCTAGGCACAGCCTATACTCAGGCTAGGCATAGGCTAGACTCAGGATAGACACAGGCTAGACACAGGCTAGACACAGGCTAGACACAAGCTAGACACAGGCTAGACACAGGCTAGACCCAGGCGAGACACAGGCTAGACACAGGCTAGACACAAGCTAGACACAGGCTAGACACAGGATAGACACAGGCAAGTCAAATTCTAGACACAGGCAAGACACAGGCTAGACACAGGCTAGACACAGGATAGACACAGGCTAGACACAGGCTAGACACAGGCTAGACACAAGCTAGACACAGGCTGGACACAGGCTAGACACAGCCTAGACACAGGCTAGACACAGGCTAGACACAGGATAAGCACAGGCAAGACACATACTAGACACAGGCTAGACACAGGCTAGACATAGCCTGGACACATGCTAGACACAGGCTAGACACAGTCTAGACACAGGCTATACACAGGCTAGACACATACAAGACACAGGAAAGACAGAGGCTAGACAGAGGGAAGACACAGGCTAGACACAGGCTAGACACAGGCTAAACACAGGCTAGACACAAGCTAGACACAGGGTGGACACAGGCTAGACACAGGCAAGACACAGGCCAGACACAGGCTAGACACAGGCTAGACACAGGCTAGACACAGGCTAGACACAGGCTAGACACAGGCTAGTCACATACTAGACACAGGCAAGACACAGGCAAGATTCAGGCAAGACACTGGCTAGACACAGGCTAGACACAGGCTAGACACAAGCTAGACACAGGCTAGACACAAGGTAGACTCAGGCTAGACTCAGGCTAGACACAGGCTAGAACAGGCTAGAACAGGCTAGACACAGGCTAGACTCAGGATAGACACAGGCTAGACACAGGCTAGACACAAGCTAGACACAGGCTAGACACAGGCTAGACACAGGATAGACACAGGCAAGTCACATACTAGACACAGGCAAGACACAGGCAAGACACTGGCTAGACACAGGATAGACACAGGCTAGACACAGGCTAGACACAGGATAGACACAGGCTAGATACAAGCTAGACACAAGTTAGACACAGGCTAGACACAGGCTAGACACAAGCTAGACACAGGCTAGACACAGGATAGACACAGGCAAGTCACAGGCTAGACACAGGCTAGACACAGGCTAGACACAGGCTAGACACAGGCTAGACACAGGCAAGACATAGGCTAGACCTAGGCTAGACACAAGCTAGACACAGGCTAGAAAAAGGCTAGACACCGGCTAGACACAGGCTAGACACAGGCTAGACACAGGCTAGACACAGGCTAGACACAGGCTAGACACAGGCTAGATACAAGCTAGACACAGGCTAGACACAGGATAGACACTGGCAAGACACATACTAGACACAGGCTAGACACAGGCTAGAAAGAGGCTAGACACAGGCTAGGCACAGGCTAGACACAGGCTAGACACAGGATAGACACAGGCTATACACAGGATAGACACAGCCTAGACTCAGGCTAGGCACAGGCTAGACACAGGCTAGACACAGGCTAGACACAGGCTAGACACAGGCTAGACACAAGATAGACACAGGCTAGATACAAGCTAGAAACAGGCTAGACACAGGCTAGAAACAGGCTAGACACAGGCTAGACAAATACTAGACACAGGCAAGACACATGCTAGACACAGGCTAGACACAGGCTAGACACAGGCTAGACACAGGCTAGGCACAGGCTAGACACAGGCTAGACACAGGCTAGACACAGGCTAGACACAGGCTAGACACAGGCTGGACACAAGCTAGACACAGGCTAGTCACAAGCTAGACACAGGCTAGACACAGGCTAGACACAGGCTAGACACAGGCTAGACACAAGCTAGACACAGGCTAGATACAAGCTAGACACACGCTAGACACAGGCTAGACACAGGCTAGACACAGGATAGACACAGGCTAAACACAGGCTAGAAAGAGGCTAGACACAGGCTAGGCACAGGCTAGACACAGGCTAGACACAGGCTAGACACAGGATAGACACAGGCTATACACAGGATAGACACAGCCTAGACTCAGGCTAGGCACAGGCTAGACTCAGGATAGACACACGCTAGACACAGGCTAGACACAGGCTAGACACAAGCTAGACACAGGCTAGACACAGGCTAGACCCAGGCGAGACACAGGCTAGACACAGGCTAGACACAAGCTAGACACAGGCTAGATACAAGCTAGACACAGGCTAGACACAGGCTAGAAACAGGCTAGACACTAGCTAGACAAATACTACACACAGGCAAGACACAGGCTAGAAACAGGCTAGACACAGGCTAGACACAGGCTAAACACTGGCTAGACACAAGCTAGACACAGGCTAGACACAGGCTAGACACAGGCTAAACACTGGCTAGACACAAGCTAGACACAGGGTGGATACAGGCTAGACACAGGCAAGACACAGGCAAGACACAGGCTAGACACAAGCTAGACACAGGCTGGACACAGGCTAGTTACAGGCTAGACACAGGCTAGACACAGCCTAGACTCAGGCTAGGCACAGGCTAGACTCTGGATAGACACAGGCTAGAAAGAGGCTAGACACAGGCTAGGCACAGGCTAGACACAGGCTAGACACAGGCTAGACTCAGGCTAGGCACAGCCTAGACTCAGGCTAGGCACAGGCTAGACTCAGGATAGACACAGGCTAGACACAGGCTAGACACAGGCTAGACACAAGCTAGACACAGGCTAGACACAGGCTAGACCCAGGCGAGACACAGGCTAGACACAGGCTAGACACAAGCTAGACACAGGCTAGACACAGGATAGACACAGGCAAGTCACATACTAGACACATTTGCAAGACTGGGCTAGCAACAGGCTAGACACAGGATAGACACAGGCTAGACACAGGCTAGATACAAGCTAGACACAAGCTAGACAAAGGCTAGACACAGGCTAGACACAGGCTAGACACAGGATAGACACAGGCTAGACACAGGCTAGATACAGGCTAGACTAGACACAGGCTAGACACAGGCTAGACACAGGCTAGACAAAAGGCTAGACACAGGCTAGACACAGGCTAGACACAAGCTAGACACAGGCTAGACACAGGTACAAGCTAGACACAGGCTAGACAGACACAGGCTAGACACAGGCTAGACACAGGCTAGACACAGGCTAGACACAGGCTAGACACAGGCTAGACACAGGCTAGACACAGGCTAGACACAGGCTAGACACAGGCTAGACACAAGCTAGACACAGGCTAGACCCAGGCTGAGACACAGGCTAGACACAGGCTAGACACAGGCTAGACACAGGCTAGACACAAGCTAGACACAGGCTAGACACAGGCTAGAAACAGGCTAGACACTAGCTAGACAAAGGCTAGACACAGGCAAGACACAGGCTAGACACAGGCAAGACCTAGGCTAGACACAGGCTAGACACAGGCTAGACACAAGCTAGACACAGGCTAGGCACAGGCTAGACACAGACTAGACACAGGCTAGACACAGGCTAGACACAGGCTAGACACAGGCTAGACACAGGCTAGACACAGGCTAGACACAGGCTGGACACAGGCTAGACACAGGCTAGACACAGGCTAGACACAGGCTAGACACAGGCTAGACACAGGCTAGACACAGGCTAGACACATACTAGACACAGGCTAGACACAGGCTAGACATAGGCTGGACACAGGCTAGACACAGGCTAGACACAGGCTAGACACAGGCTAGACACAGGCTAGACACAGGCTAGACACAGGCTAGACACAAGCTAGACACAAGCTAGACACAGGCTAGACACAGGCTAGAGACACAGGCTAGACACAGGCTAGACACAGGCTAGACACAGGCTAGACACAGGCTAGACACAGGCTAGACACAGGCTAGACACAGGCTAGACACAGGCTAGACACAGGCTAGACACAGGCTAGACACAGGCTAGACACAGGCTAGACACAGGACTAGACACAGGCTAGACACAGGCTAGACACAAGCTAGACACAGGCTAGACACAGGCTAGACACAGGATAGACACAGGCAAGACACATACTAGACACAGGCTAGACACAGGCTAGAAAGAGGCTAGACACAGGCTAGACACAGGCTAGACACAAGCTAGACACAGGCTAGATACAAGCTAGACACAGGCTAGACACAGGCTAGACACAGGCTAGACACAAGCTAGACTCAGGCTAAGCACAGGCTAGACACAGGATAGACACAGGCTAGACACAGGCTAGAAAGAGGCTAGACACAGGCTAGACACAGGCTAGACACAGGCTAGACACAGGCTAGACACAGGCTAGACACAGGATAGACACAGGCTAGACACAGGCTAGAAAGAGGCTAGACACAGGATAGACACACGCTAGACAAAGGCTAAGCACAGGCTAGACTCAGGATAGACACAGGCTAGACACAGGCTAGAAAGAGGCTAGGTACAGGCTAGACACAGGCTAGACACAGGATAGACACAGGCTATACACAGGATAGACACAGCCTAGACTCAGGCTAGGCACAGGCTAGACTCAGGATAGACACACGCTAGACACAGGCTAGACACAGGATAGACACAGGCTAGACACAGGCTAGATACAAGCTAGACACAAGCTAGACACAGGCTAGACACCGGCTAGACACAAGCTAGACACAGGCTAGACACAGGATAGACACAGGCAAGTCACATACTAGACACAGGCAAGACACAGGCTAGACACAGGCTAGACACAGGCTAGAAACAGGCAAGACACAGGCTAGACCTAGGCTAGACACAAGCTAGACACAGGCTAGAAAAAGGCTAGACACAGGCTAGACACAGGCTAGACACAGGCTAGACACAGGATAGACACAGGCTAGACACAGGCTAGACACAGGCTAGACACAGGCTAGACACAGGCTAGACACAGGCTAGACACAGGCTAGACACAGGATAGGCACAGGCAAGACACATACTAGACACAGGCTAGACACAGGCTAGAACAGAGGCTAGACACAGGCTAGGCACAGGCTAGACACAGGCTAGTCACAGGCTAGACACAGGCTAGACACAGGCTAGACACAGGCTAGACACAGGCTAGACACAGGCTAGACACAGGCTAGACACAGGCTAGACACAGGCTAGACACAGGCTAGACACAGGCTAGACACAAGCTAGACTCAGGCTAAGCACAGGCTAGACTCAGGATAGACACAGGCTAGACACAGGCTAGACAGAGGCTAGACACAGGCTAGGCACAGGCTAGACACAGGCTAGACACAAGCTAGACACAGGCTATACACAGGATAGACACAGCCTAGACTCAGGCTAGGCACAGGCTAGACTCAGGATAGACACACGCTAGACACAGGCTAGACACAGGCTAGACACAAGCTAGACACAGGCTATACACAGGCTAGACCCAGGCTAGACACAGGCTAGACACAGGCTAGACACAAGCTAGACACAGGCTAGACACAGGATAGACACAGGCAAGTCACATACTAGACACAGGCAAGACACAGGCTAGATACAGGCTAGACACAGGATAGACACAGGCTAGACACAGGCTAGATACAAGCTAGACACAAGCTAGACACAGGCTAGACACAGGCTAGACACAGGCTAGACACAGGCTAGACACAGGCTAGACACAGGCTAGACACAGGCTAGATACAAGCTAGACACAAGCTAGACACAGGCTAGACACAGGCTAGACACAAGCTAGACACAGGCTAGACACAGGCTAGACACAAGCTAGACACAGGCTAGATACAAGCTAGACACAGGCTAGACACAGGCTAGACACAGGCTAGACACAGGCTAGACACAGGCTAGACACAGGCTAGACACAAGCTAGACTCAGGCTAAGCACAGGCTAGACTCAGGATAGACACAGGCTAGACACAGGCTAGAAAGAGGCTAGACACAGGCTAGGCACAGGCTAGACACAGGCTAGACACAGGCTAGACACAGGATAGACACAGGCTATACACAGGATAGACACTGCCTAGACTCAGGCTAGGCACAGGCTAGACTCAGGATAGACACACGCTAGACACAGGCTAGACACAGGCTAGACACAAGCTAGACACAGGCTAGACACAGGCTAGACCCAGGCGAGACACAGGCTAGACACAGGCTAGACACAAGCTAGACACAGGCTAGATACAAGCTAGACACAGGCTAGACACAGGCTAGACACAGGCTAGACACAGGCTAGACACAGGCTAGACAAATACTAGACACAGGCAAGACACAGGCTAGACACAGGCAAGACCTAGGCTAGACACAGGCTAGACACAGGCTAGACACAGGCTAGACACAGGCTAGGCACAGGCTAGACACAGGCTAGACACAGGCTAGACACAGGCTAGACACAGGCTAGACACAGGCTAGACACAGGCTAGACACAGGCTGGACACAGGCTAGACACAGGCTGGACACAGGCTAGACACAGGCTAGACACAGCCTAGACACAGGCTAGACACAGGCTAGACACAGGATAAGCACAGGCAAGACACATACTAGACACAGGCTAGACACAGGCTAGACATAGCCTGGACACATGCTAGACACAGGCTAGACACAGGCTAGCCACTGGCTAGACACAGGATAGACACAGGCTAAACACAGGCTAGATACAAGCTAGACACAAGCTAGACACAGGCTAGACACAGGCGAGACACAGGCTAGACACAGTATAGACACAGGCAAGTTACATACTAGACACAGGCAAGACACAGGCTAGACGTAGGCTAGACACAAGCTAGACACAGGCTAGAAAAAGGCTAGACACCGGCTAGACACAGGCTAGACACAGGCTAGACACAGGATAGACACAGGCTAGACACAGGCTAGACACAGGCTAGACACAAGCTAGATACAGGCTAGACACAGGATAGACACAGGCTAGACACAGGCTAGACACAGGCTAGACACAAGCTAGATACAGGCTAGACACAGGCTAGACACAGGATAGGCACAGGCAAGACACATACTAGACACAGGCTAGACACAGGCTAGAAAGAGGCTAGACACAGGCTAGGCACAGGCTAGACACAGGCTAGTCACAAGCTAGACACAGGCTAGACACAGGCTAGACACAAGCTAGACACAGGCTAGATACAAGCTAGACACAGGCTAGACACAGGCTAGACACAGGCTAGACACAAGCTAGACTCAGGCTAAGCACAGGCTAGACACAGGATAGACACAGGCTAGACACAGGCTAGAAAGAGGCTACACACAGGCTAGGCACAGGCTAGACACAGGCTAGACACAGGATAGACACACTATACACAGGATAGACACAGCCTAGACTCAGGCTAGGCACAGGCTAGACTCAGGACAGACACACGCTAGACACAGGCTAAGCACAGGCTAGACTCAGGATAGACACAGGCTAGACACAGGCTAGAAAGAGGCTAGGACAGGCTAGACACAGGCTAGACACAGGATAGACACAGGCTATACACAGGATAGACACAGCCTAGACTCAGGCTAGGCACAGGCTAGACTCAGGATAGACACACGCTAGACACAGGCTAGACACAGGATAGACACAGGCTATACACAGGATAGACACAGCCTAGACTCAGGCTAGACACAGGCTAGACTCAGGATAGACACACGCTAGACACAGGCTAGACACAGGCTAGACACAGGCTAGACACAGGCTAGACACAGGCTACACACAAGCTAGACACAGGCTAGACACAGGCTAGACCCAGGCTAGACACAGGATAGACACAGGCTAGACACAAGCTAGACACAGGCTAGATACAAGCTAGACACAGGCTAGACACAGGCTAGAAACAGGCTAGACACTAGCTAGACAAATACTAGACACAGGCAAGACACAGGCTAGACACAGGCAAGACCTAGGCTAGACACAGGCTAGACACAGGCTAGAAAGAGGGTAGACACAGGCTTGGCACAGGCTAGACACAGGCTAGACACAGGCTAGACACAGGCTAGACACAGGCTAGACACAGGCTAGACACAGGCTAGACACAGGCTGGACACAGGATAGACACAGGCTGGACACAGGCTAGACACAGGCTAGACACAGGCTGGACACAGGCTAGACACAGGCTAGACACAGGATAGACACAGGCTAGACACAGGCTAGACACAGGCTAGACAAAGGATAAGCACAGGCTAGACACATACTAGACACAGGCTAGACACAGGCTAGCCACTGGCTAGACACAGGATAGACACAGGCTAGACACAGGCTAGATACAAGGTAGACACAAGCTAGACACAGGCTAGACACAGGCGAGACACAGGCTAGACGCAGTATAGACACAGGCAAGTTACATACTAGACACAGGCAAGACACAGGCTAGACCTAGGCTAGACACAAGCTAGACACAGGCTAGAAAAAGGCTAGACACCGGCTAGACACAGGCTAGACACAGGCTAGACACAGGATAGAAACAGGCTAGACACAGGCTAGACACAAGCTAGATACAGGCTAGACACAGGCTAGACACAGGCTAGAAAGAGGCTAGACACAGGCTAGGCACAGGCTAGACACAGGCTAGTCACAAGCTAGACACAGGCTAGACACAGGCTAGACACAAGCTAGACACAGGCTAGATACAAGCTAGACACAGGCTAGACACAGGCTAGACACAGGCTAGACACAGGCTAGACACAGGCTAGACACAAGCTAGACTCAAGCTAAGCACAGGCTAGACACAGGATAGACACAGGCTAGACACAGGCTAGAAAGAGGCTAGACACAGGCTAGGCACAGGCTAGACACAGGCTAGACACAGGCTAGACACAGGCTAGACACAGGCTAGACACAGGCTAGACGCAGGCTAGACACAGGCTGGACACAGGCTAGACACAGGCTGGACACAGGCTAGACACAGGCTAGACACAGGCTAGACACAGGCTAGACACAGGCTAGACACAGGATAAGCACAGGCAAGACACATACTAGACACAGGCTAGACACAGGCTAGACATAGCCTGGACACATGCTAGACACAGGCTAGACACAGGCTAGCCACTGGCTAGACACAGGATAGACACAGGCTAGACACAGGCTAGATACAAGCTAGACACAAGCTAGACACAGGCTAGACACAGGCGAGACACAGGCTAGACACAGTATAGACACAGGCAAGTTACATACTAGACACAGGCAAGACACAGGCTAGACGTAGGCTAGACACAAGCTAGACACAGGCTAGAAAAAGGCTAGACACCGGCTAGACACAGGCTAGACACAGGCTAGACACAGGATAGACACAGGCTAGACACAGGCTAGACACAGGCTAGACACAGGCTAGACACAAGGCTAGATACAGGCTAGACACAGGCTAGACACAGGATAGGCACAGGCAAGACACATACTAGACACAGGCTAGACACAGGCTAGAAAGAGGCTAGACACAGGCTAGGCACAGGCTAGACACAGGCTAGTCACAAGCTAGACACAGGCTAAACACAGGCTAGACACAGGCTAGACACAAGCTAGACTCAGGCTAAGCACAGGCTAGACACAGGCTAGAAAGAGGCTAGACACAGGCTAGGCACAGGCTAGACACAGGCTAAGCACAGGCTAGACACAGGCTAGAAAGAGGCTAGACACAGGCTAGGCACAGGCTAGACACAGGCTAGACACAGGATAGACACACTATACACAGGATAGACACAGCCTAGACTCAGGCTAGGCACAGGCTAGACTCAGGACAGACACACGCTAGACACAGGCTAAGCACAGGCTAGACTCAGGATAGACACAGGCTAGACACAGGCTAGAAAGAGGCTAGGTACAGGCTAGACACAGGCTAGACACAGGCTAGACACAGGATAGACACAGGCTATACACAGGATAGACACAGCCTAGACTCAGGCTAGGCACAGGCTAGACTCAGGATAGACACACGCTAGACACAGGCTAGACCCAGGATAGACACAGGCTATACACAGGATAGACACAGCCTAGACTCAGGCTAGACACAGGCTAGACTCAGGATAGACACACGCTAGACACAGGCTAGACACAGGCTAGACACAGGCTAGACACAGGCTAGACACAGGCTAGACACAAGCTAGACACAGGCTAGACACAGGCTAGACCCAGGCGAGACACAGGATAGACACAGGCTAGACACAAGCTAGACACAGGCTAGATACAAGCTAGACACAGGCTAGACACAGGCTAGAAACAGGCTAGACACTAGCTAGACAAATACTAGACACAGGCAAGACACAGGCTAGACACAGGCAAGACCTAGGCTAGACACAGGCTAGACACAGGCTAGAAAGAGGGTAGACACAGGCTTGGCACAGGCTAGACACAGGCTAGACTTAGGCTAGACACAGGCTAGACACAGGCTAGACACAGTCTAGACACAGGCTAGACACAGGCTGGACACAGGATAGACACAGGCTGGACACAGGCTAGACACAGGCTAGACACAGGCTGGACACAGGCTAGACACAGGCGAGACACAGGATAGACACAGGCTAGACACAGGCTAGACACAGGCTAGACAAAGGATAAGCACAGGCTAGACACATACTAGACACAGGCTAGACAGAGGCTAGACATAGCCTGGACACATGCTAGACACAGGCTAGACACAGGCTAGCCACTGGCTAGACACAGGATAGACACAGGCTAGACACAGGCTAGATACAAGCTAGACACAAGCTAGACACAGGCTAGACACAGGCGAGACACAGGCTAGACACAGTATAGACACAGGCAAGTTACATACTAGACACAGGCAAGACACAGGCTAGACCTAGGCTAGACACAAGCTAGACACAGGCTAGAAAAAGGCTAGACACCGGCTAGACACAGGCTAGACACAGGCTAGACACAGGATAGAAACAGGCTAGACACAGGCTAGACACAAGCTAGATACAGGCTAGACACAGGCTAGACACAATATAGGCACAGGCAAGACACATACTAGACACAGGCTAGAAAGAGGCTAGACACAGGCTAGGCACAGGCTAGACACAGGCTAGTCACAAGCTAGACACAGGCTAGACACAGGCTAGACACAAGCTAGACACAGGCTAGATACAAGCTAGACACAGGCTAGACACAGGCTAGACACAGGCTAGACACAGGCTAGACACAAGCTAGACTCAGGCTAAGCACAGGCTAGACACAAGATAGACACAGGCTAGACACAGGCTAGAAAGAGGCTAGACACAGGCTAGGCACAGGCTAGACACAGGCTAGACACAGGCTAGACACAGGATAGACACAGGCTATACACAGGATAGACACAGCCTTGACTCAGGCTAGGCACAGGCTAGACTCAGGATAGACACACGCTAGACACAGGCTAAGCACAGGCTAGACTCAGGATAGACACAGGCTAGACACAGGCTAGAAAGAGGCTAGACACAGGCTAGGTACAGGCTAGACACAGGCTAGACACAGGCTAGACACAGGCTAGACACAGGCTAGACACAGGATAGACACAGGCTATACACAGGATAGACACAGCCTAGACTCAGGCTAGGCACAGGCTAGACTCAGGATAGACACACGCTAGACACAGGCTAGACACAGGCTAGACACAAGCTAGGCACAGGCTAGACACAGGCTAGACCCAGGCGAGACACAGGCTAGATACAGGCTAGACACAGGCTAGAAACAGGCTAGACACTAGCTAGACACAGGCTAAGCACAGGCTAGACTCAGGATAGACACAGGCTAGACACAGGCTAGAAAGGGGCTAGACACAGGCTAGGTACAGGCTAGACACAGGCTAGACACAGGCTAGACACAGGATAGACACAGGCTATACACAGGATAGACACAGCCTAGACTCAGGCTAGGCACAGGCTAGACTCAGGATAGACACACGCTAGACACAAGCTAGGCACAGGCTAGACACAGGCTAGACCCAGGCGAGACACAGGCAAGACACAGGCTAGACACAGGCTAGACCTAGGCTAGAAACAGGCTAGACACAGGCTAGAAAGAGGGTAGACACAGGCTAGGCACAGGCTAGACACAGGCAAGACACAGGCTAGACACAGGCTAGACCTAGGCTAGAAACAGGCTAGACACAGGCTAGAAAAAGGGTAGACACAGGCTAGGCACAGGCTAGACACAGGCTAGGCACAGGCTAGACACAGGCTAGACACAGGCTAGACACAGGCTAGACACAGGCTAGACACTGGCTAGACACAGCTGGACACAGGCTAGACACAGGCTGGATACAGGCTAGACACAGGCTAGACACAGGCTAGACACAGGATAAGCACAGGCAAGACACATACTAGACACAGGCTAGACACAGGCTGGACATAGCCTGGACACATGCTAGACACAGGCTAGACACAGGATAGACACAGGCTAGACACAGCCTAGATACAGGCTAGACACAGGATAGACACAGGCTAGACACAGGCTAGATACAAGCTAGACACAGGCTAAAAAGAGGCTAGACACAGGCTAGGCACAGGCTAGACACAGGCTAGACACAGGCTAGACACAGGATAGACACAGGCTATACACAGGATAGACACAGCCTAGACTCAGGCTAGGCACAGGCTAGACTCAGGATAGGCACAGGCAAGACACATACTAGACACAGGCTAGACACAGGCTAGAATGAGGCTAGACACAGGCTAGGCACAGGCTAGACACAGGCTAGACACAGGCTAGGCACAGGCTAGACACAGGCTAGTCACAAGCTAGACACAGGCTAGACACAGGCTAGAAACAGGCTAGACACTAGCTAGACAAATACTACACACAGGCAAGACACAGGCTAGACACAGGCTAGACACAGGCTATACACAGGCTAGACACAAGCTAGAAACAGGCTAGACACAGGCTAGACACAGGCTAAACACTGGCTAGACACAGGGTGGATACAGGCTAGACACAGGCAAGACACAGGCTAGACACAAGCTAGACACAGGCTGGACACAGTCTAGTTACAGGCTAGACACAGGCTAGACACAGGCTAGGCACAGCCTAGACTCAGGCTAGGCACAGCCTAGACTCAGGCTAGGCACAGGCTAGACTCAGGATAGACACAGGCTAGACTCAGGATAGACACAGGCTAGACTCAGGCTAGGCACAGGCTAGACTCAGGATAGACACAGGCTAGACACAGGCTAGACACTGGCTAGACACAAGCTAGACACAGGCTAAACACAGGCTTGACACAGGATAGGCACAGGCAAGAAAGAGGCTAGACACAGGTTAGACACAGGCTAGACACAGGCTAGACACAGGCTAGACACAGGCTAGACACAGGCTAAACACTGGCTAGACACAGGGTGGATACAGGCTAGACACAGGCAAGACACAGGCTAGACACAAGCTAGACACAGGCTGGACACAGTCTAGTTACAGGCTAGACACAGGCTAGACACAGGCTAGGCACAGGCTGGACACAGTCTAGTTACAGGCTAGACACAGGCTAGACACAGGCTAGGCACAGCCTAGACTCAGGCTAGGCACAGCCTAGACTCAGGCTAGGCACAGCCTAGACTCAGGCTAGGCACAGGCTAGACTCAGGATAGACACAGGCTAGACTCAGGCTAGGCACAGGCTAGACTCAGGATAGACACAGGCTAGGCACAGGCTAGACTCTGGATAGACACAGGCTAGACACAGGCTAGAAAGAGGCTAGACACAGGCTAGGCACAGGCTAGACACAGGCTAGACACAGGCTAGACACAGCCTAGACTCAGGCTAGGCACAGCCTAGACTCAGGCTAGGCACAGACTAGACTCAGGCTAGGCACAGCCTAGACTCAGGCTAGGCACAGGCTAGACTCAGGATAGACACAGGCTAGACTCAGGCTAGGCACAGGCTAGACTCAGGCTAGGCACAGGCTAGACTCAGGATAGACACAGGCTAGACACAGGCTAGACACTGGCTAGACACAAGCTAGACACAGGCTAAACACAGGCTTGACACAGGATAGGCACAGGCAAGACACAGGATAGGCACAGGCAAGACACATACTAGACACAGGCTAGACACAGGCTAGAAAGAGGCTAGACACAGGCTAGGCACAGGCTAGACACAGGCTAGACACAGGCTAGGCACAGGCTAGACACAGGCTAGTCACAAGCTAGACACAGGCTAGACACAGGCTAGACACAAGCTAGACACAGGCTAGATACAAGCTAGACACAGGCTAGACACAGGCTAGACACAGGCTAGACACAGGCTAGACACAAGCTAGACTCAGGCTAAGCACAGGCTAGACTCAGGATAGACACAGACTAGACACAAGCTAGACTCAGGCTAAGCACAGGCTAGACTCAGGATAGACACAGGCTAGACACAGGCTAGAAAGAAGCTAGACACAGGCTAGGTACAGGCTAGACACAGGCTAGACACAGGCTAGACACAGGATAGACACAGGCTATACACAGGATAGACACAGCCTAGACTCAGGCTAGGCACAGGCTAGACTCAGGATAGACACACGCTAGACACAGGCTAGACACAGGCTAGACACAAGCTAGGCACAGGCTAGACACAGGCTAGACCCAGGCGAGACACAGGCTAGACACTAGCTAGACAAATACTAGACACAGGCAAGACACAGGCTAAACACAGGCTAGACCTAGGCTAGAAACAGGCTAGACACAGGCTAGAAAGAGGGTAGACACAGGCTAGGCACAGGCTAGACACAGGCAAGACACAGGCTAGACACAGGCTAGACCTAGGCTAGAAACAGGCTAGACACAGGCTAGAAAAAGGGTAGACACAGGCTAGGCACAGGCTAGACACAGGCTAGGCACAGGCTAGACACAGGCTAGACACAGGCTAGACACAGGCTAGACACAGGCTAGACACTGGCTAGACACAGGCTGGACACAGGCTAGACACAGGCTGGATACAGGCTAGACACAGGCTAGACACAGGCTAGACACAGGATAAGCACAGGCAAGACACATACTAGACACAGGCTAGACACAGGCTAGACATAGCCTGGACACATGCTAGACACAGGCTAGACACAGGATAGACACAGGCTAGACACAGGATAGACACAGGCTAGACACAGGCTAGATACAAGCTAGACACAGGCTAGAAAGAGGCTAGACACAGGCTAGGCACAGGCTAGACACAGGCTAGACACAGGATAGACACAGGATAGACACAGGCTATACACAGGATGGACACAGCCTAGACTCAGGCTAGGCACAGGCTAGACTCAGGATAGGCACAGGCAAGACACATACTAGACACAGGCTAGACACAGGCTAGAATGAGGCTAGACACAGGCTAGGCACAGGCTAGACACAGGCTAGACACAGGCTAGGCACAGGCTAGACACAGGCTAGACACAGGCTAGTCACAAGCTAGACACAGGCTAGACACAGGCAAGAAACAGGCTAGACACTAGCTAGACAAATACTACAGACAGGCAAGACACAGGCTAGACACAGGCTAGACACAGGCTATACACAGGCTAGACACAAGCTAGACACAGGCTAGACACAGGCTAGACACAGGCTAAACACTGGCTAGACACAAGCTAGACACAGGGTGGATACAGTCTAGACACAGGAAAGACACAGGCTAGACACAAGCTAGACACAGGCTGGACACAGTCTAGTTACAGGCTAGACACAGGCTAGACACAGCCTAGACTCAGGCTAGGCACAGGCTAGACTCTGGATAGACACAGGCTAGACACAGGCTAGAAAGAGGCTAGACACAGGCTAGGCACAGGCTAGACACAGGCTAGACACAGGCTAGACACAGCCTAGACTCAGGCTAGGCACAGCCTAGACTCAGGCTAGGCACAGCCTAGACTCAGGCTAGGCCCAGGCTAGACTCAGGATAGACACAGGCTAGACACAGGCTAGACACAGGTTAGACACAAGCTAGACACAGGCTAAACACAGGCTTGACACAGGATAGGCACAGGCAAGACACAGGATAGGCACAGGCAAGACACATACTAGACACAGGCTAGACACAGGCTAGAAAGAGGCTAGACACAGGCTAGGCACAGGCTAGACACAGGCTAGACACAGGCTAGGCACAGGCTAGACACAGGCTAGTCACAAGCTAGACACAGGCTAGACACAGGCTAGACACAGGCTAGACACAGGCTAGACACAAGCTAGACTCAGGCTAAGCACAGGCTAGACTCAGGATAGACACAGACTAGACACAAGCTAGACTCAGGCTAAGCACAGGCTAGACTCAGGATAGACACAGACTAGACACAGGCTAGAAAGAGGCTAGACACAGGCTAGGCACAGACTAGACACAGGCTAGACACAGGCTAGACACAGGATAGACACAGGCTATACACAGGATAGACACAGGCTAGACACAGGCTAGACACAAGCTAGACACAGGCTAGACACAGGCTAGACCCAGGCGAGACACAGGCTAGACACAGGCTAGACACAAGCTAGACACAGGCTAGATACAAGCTAGACACAGGCTAGACACAGGCTAGAAACAGGCTAGACACTAGCTAGACAAATACTAGACACAGGCAAGACACAGGCAAGACACAGGCTAGACACAGGCTAGACCTAGGCTAGACACAGGCTAGACACAGGCTAGAAAGAGGGTAGACACAGGCTAGGCACAGGCTAGACACAGCCTATACACAGGCTAGACACAGGCTAGACACAGGCTGGACACAGGCTAGACACAGGCTGGACACAGGCTAGACACAGGCTAGACACAGGCTAGACACAGGCTAGATACAGGATAAGCACAGGCAAGACACATACTAGACACAGGCTAGACACAGGCTAGACATAGCCTGGACACATGCTAGACAAAGGCTAGACACAGGAGAGACACAGGCTAGACACAGGCTAGACACAGGATAGACACAGGCTGGACACAGGCTAGATACAAGCTAGACACAAGCTAGACACAGGCTAGACACAGGATAGACACAGGCTAGACACAGTATTGACACAGGCAAGTTACATACTAGACACAGGCAAGACACAGGCTAGACCTAGGCTAGACACAAGCTAGACACAGGCTAGAAAAAGGCTAGACACCGGCTAGACACAGGCTAGACACAGGCTAGACACAGGCTAGACACAGGATAGACACAGGCTAGACACAGGCTAGACACAGGTTAGACACAAGCTAGACACAGGCTAAACACAGGCTAGACACAGGATAGGCACAGGCAAGACACATACTAGACACAGGCTAGACACAGACTAGAATGAGGCTAGACACAGGCTAGACACAGGATAAGCACAGGCAAGACACATACTAGACACAGGCTAGACACAGGCTAGACATAGCCTGGACACATGCTAGACACAGGCTAGACACAGGCTAGCCACAGGCTAGACACAGTCTAGACACAGGCTATACACAGGCTAGACACATACAAGACACAGGAAAGACAGAGGCTGGACAGAGGCAAGACCCAGGCTAGACACAGGCTAGACACAGGCTAAACACAGGCTAGACACAAGCTAGACACAGGGTGGATACAGGCTAGACACAGGCAAGACACAGGCTAGACACAAGCTAGACACAGGCTGGACACAGGCTAGCGAAGTATAGACACAGGCAAGTCACATACTAGACACAGGCAAGACACTGGCTAGACACAGGCCAGACACAGGCAAGACACTGGCTAGACACAGGCTAGACACAGGCTAGACACAAGCTAGACACAGGCTAGACACAAGGTAGACTCAGGCTAGACTCAGGCTAGACACAGGCTAGAACAGGCTAGACACAGGCTAGACACAGGCTGGACACAAGCTAGACACGGGCTGGATACGGGCTAGACACAGGCAAGACACAGGCTAGACACAAGCTAGATACGGGCTAGACAAATACTAGACACAGGCAAGACACAGGCTAGACACATGCTAGACCTAGGCCACACACAGGCTAGACACATGCTAGAAAGAGGCTAGACACAGGCTAGACACAGGCTAGACACAGGCTAGACACAGGATAGGCACAGGCAAGATACATACTAGACACAGGCTAGACACAGGCTAGAAAGAGGCTAGACACAGGCTAGGCACAGTTTAGACACAAGCTAGGCACAGGCTAGACACAGGCTAGACACAGGCTAGACACAGGCTAGACACAGGATAGACACAGGCTAGACACAGGCTAGATACAAGCTAGACACAAGCTAGACACAGGCTAGACACAGGCTAGACGCAGGATAGACACAGGCTAGACACAGGCTAGACACAAGCTAGACACAGGCTAGACACAGGCTAGACACAGGATAGGCACAGGCAAGACACATACTAGACACAGGCTTGACACAGGCTAGAATGAGGCTAGACACAGGCTAGGCACAGGCTAGACACAGGCGAGACACAGGCTAGGCACAGGCTAGACACAGGCTAGTCACAAGCTAGACACAGGCTAGACACAGGCTAGACACAAGCTAGACGCAGGCTAGATACAAGCTATACACAGGTTAGACACAGGCTAGACACAGGCTAGACACAAGCTAGACTCAGGCTAAGCACAGGCTAGACTCAGGATAGACACAGGCTAGACACAGGCTAGAAAGAGGCTAGACACAGGCTAGGCACAGGCTAGACACAGGCTAGACACAGGCTAGACACAGGATAGACACAGGATAGACACAGGCTATACACAGGATAGACACAGCCTAGACTCAGGCTAGGCACAGGCTAGTCTCAGGATAGACACAAGCTAGACACAGGCTAGACACAGGCTAGACCCAGGCGAGACACAGGCTAGACACAGGCTAGACACAAGCTAGACACAGGCTGGATACAAGCTAGACACAGGCTAGACACAGGCTAGAAACAGGCTTGACACTAGCTAGACAAATACTAGACACAGGCAAGACACAGGCTAGACACAGGCTAGACCTAGGCTAGACACAGGCTAGACACAGGCTAGAAAGAGGGTAGACACAGGCTAGGCACAGGCTAGACACAGGCTAGACACAGGCTAGACACAGGCTAGACACAGGCTAGACACAGGCTAGACACAGGCTCGACACAGGCTGGACACAGGCTAGACACAGGCTAGACACAGGCTAGACACAGGATAAGCACAGGCAAGACACATACTAGACACAGGCTAGACACAGGCTAGACATAGCCTGGACACATGCTAGACACAGGCTAGACACAGGCTAGCCACAGGCTAGACACAATCTAGACACAGGCTATACACAGGCTAGACACATACAAGACACAGGAAAGACAGAGGCTGGACAGAGGCAAGACCCAGGCTAGACACAGGCTAAACACAGGCTAGACACAAGCTAGACACAGGGTGGATACAGGCTAGACACAGGCAAGACACAGGCTAGACACAAGCTAGACACAGGCTGGACACAGGCTAGCGAAGAATAGACACAGGCAAGTCACATACTAGACACAGGCAAGACACTGGCTAGACACAGGCCAGACACAGGCAAGACACTGGCTAGACACAGGCTAGACACAGGCTAGACACAAGCTAGACACAGGCTAGACACAAGGTAGACTCAGGCTAGACTCAGGCTAGACACAGGCTAGAACAGGCTAGACACAGGCTAGACACAGGCTAGACACAAGCTAGACACTGGCTGGATACGGGCTAGACACAGGCAAGACACAGGCTAGACACAAGCTAGATACGGGCTAGACAAATACTAGACACAGGCAAGACACAGGCTAGACACATGCTAGACCTAGGCCACACACAGGATAGACACAGGCTAGAAAGAGGCTAGACACAGGCTAGACACAGGCTAGACACATGCTAGACACAGGCTAGACACAAGCTAGACACAGGCTAGACACAGGATAGGCACAGGCAAGATACATACTAGACACAGGCTAGACACAGGCTAGAAAGAGGCTAGACACAGGCTAGGCACAGTTTAGACACAAGCTAGGCACAGGCTAGACACAGGCTAGACACAGGCTAGACACAGGATAGACACAGGCTAGACACAGGCTAGATACAAGCTAGACACAAGCTAGACACAGGCTAGACACAGGCTAGACGCAGGATAGACACAGGCTAGACACAGGCTAGACACAAGCTAGACACAGGCTAGACACAGGATAGGCACAGGCAAGACACATACTAGACACAGGCTTGACACAGGCTAGAATGAGGCTAGACACAGGCTAGGCACAGGCTAGACACAGGCTAGACACAGGCTAGGCACAGGCTAGACACAGGCTAGTCACAAGCTAGACACAGGCTAGACACAGGCTAGACACAAGTTAGACACAGGCTAGATACAAGCTAGACACAGGCTAGACACAGGCTAGACACAGGCTAGACACAAGCTAGACTCAGGCTAAACACAGGCTAGACTCAGGATAGACACAGGCTAGACACAGGCTAGAAAGAGGCTAGACACAGGCTAGGCACAGGCTAGACACAGGCTAGACACAGGCTAGACACAGGATAGACAAAGGATAGACACAGGCTATACACAGGATAGACACAGCCTAGACTCAGGCTAGGCACAGGCTAGTCTCAGGATAGACCCAAGCTAGACACAGGCTAGACACAGGCTAGACCCAGGCGAGTCACAGGCTAGACACAGGCTAAACACAAGCTAGACACAGGCTGGATACAAGCTAGACACAGGCTAGACACAGGCTAGAAACAGGCTAGAAACTAGCTAGACAAATACTAGACACAGGCAAGACACAGGCTAGACACAGGCTAGACAAATACTAGACACAGGCAAGACACAGGCTAGACACAGGCTAGACCTAGGCTAGACACAGGCTAGACACAGGCTAGAAAGAGGGTAGACACAGGCTAGACACAGGCTAGACACAGGCTAGACACAGGCTGGACACAGGCTAGACACAGGCTGGACACAGGCTAGACACAGGCTAGACACAGGCTAGACACAGGATAAGCACAGGCAAGACACATACTAGACACAGGCTAGACACAGGCTAGACATAGCCTGGACACATGCTAGACACAGGCTAGACACAGGCTAGCCACAGGCTAGACACAGGCTAGCCACAGGCTAGACACAGTCTAGACACAAGCTATACACAGGCTAGACACATACAAGACACAGGAAAGACAGAGGCTAGACAGAGGCAAGACCCAGGCTAGACACAGGCTAGACACAGGCTAAAGACAGGCTAGACACAAGCTAGACACCGGGTGGATACAGGCTAGACACAGGCAAGACACAGGCTAGACACAAGCTAGACACAGGCTGGACACAGGCTAGACAAAGTATAGACACAGGCAAGTCACATACTAAACACAGGCAAGACACAGGCAAGACACTGGCTAGACACAGGCAAGACACAGGCAAGACACTGGCTAGACATAGGCTAGACACAGGCTAGACACAAGCTAGACACAGGCTAGACACAAGGTAGACTCAGGCTAGACTCAGGCTAGACACAGGCTAGAACAGGCTAGACACAGGCTAGACACAAGCTAGACACAGGCTAGACACAGGCTAGACACAGGCTAGACACAGGCTAGACACAAGCTAGACACAGGCTGGATACGGGCTAGACACAGGCAAGACACAGACTAGACACAAGCTAGATACGGGCTAGACAAATACTAGACACAGGCAAGACACAGGCTAGACACAGGCTAGACACAAGCTAGACACAGGCTAGACACAGGCTAGACACAGGATAGGCACAGTTTAGACACAAGCTAGGCACAGTTTAGACATAAGCTAGACACAGGCTAGACATAGGCTAGACACAGTATAGAAACAGGCAAGTCACATACTAGACACAGGCAAGACACAGTCAAGACACTAGCTAGACACACGCTAGACACAGGCTAGACACAGGATAGACACAGGCTAGACACATGCTAGACACAGGCTAGACACAAGCTAGACACAGGATGGATAGAGGCTAGACACAGGCAAGATACAGGCTAGACACAACCTAAACACAGGGTAGACAGAGGCTAGATACAGGCTAGATACAGGCTAGATACAGGCTAGACATCGGCTAGACACTGTCTAGACACAGGCTAGGCACAGGTTAGACACAGGCTAGACACATGCTAGACACAGGCTAGACACAAGCTAGACACAGGGTAGACACAGGCTAGGCACAGGATAGGCACAGGCAAGACACATACTAGACACAGGCTAGACACAGGCTAGAAAGAGCCTAGACACAGGCTAGGCACAGTTTAGACACAAGCTAGACACAGGATAGACACAGGATAGAGACAGGATAGACACAGGCTAGACAGGGGCTAGACACAGGCTAGACACAGGCTAGACACAAGCTAGACACAAGCTAGACAGAGGCTAGACACAGGCTAGATATAGGCTAGACATTGGCTATACACTGTCTAGACACAGGCTAGACACAGGCTAGACATAGGCTAGACACAGGTTAGACACAGGCTAGATACAGGCTAGACACAGGCTAGACACAGGCTAGACACAGGATAGACACAGGATAGACACAGGCTAGACAGGGGCTAGTTACAGGCTAGACACAAGCTAGACACAGGGTGGATACAGGCTAGACACAGGCAAGACACAGGCAAGACACTGGCTACACACAGGCAACACAGGCAAGACACTGGCTAGACACAGGCTAGACACAGGCTAGACACAAGCTAGACACAGGCTAGACACAAGGTAGACTCAGGCTAGACTCAGGCTAGACACAGGCTAGAACAGGCTAGACACAGGCTAGACACTAGCTAGAAAAATACTAGACACAGGCAAGACACAGGCTAGACACAGGCTAGACATAGGCTAGACACAGGCTTGACACAGGCTAGACACAGGCTGGACACAGGCTAGACACAGGCTGGACACAGGCTAGACACAAGCAAGTCACACGCTGGATACGGGCTAGACACCGGCAAGACACTGGCTAGACACAAGCTAGATATGGGCTAGACAAATACTAGACACAGGCAAGACACAGGCTAGACACATGCTAGATCTAAGCTAGACACAGGCTAGAAAGAGGCTAGACACAGGCTAGGCACAGGCTAGACACAGGCTAGACACAGGCTAGACACAGGCTGGACACAGGCTAGACACAAGCTGGACACAGGCTAGACACAGGCTAGACACAGGCTAGACACATACTAGACACAGGATAAGCACAGGCAAGACACATACTAGACACAGGCTAGACAAAGGCTAGAAAGAGGCTAGACACAGGCTAGACACAGGCTAGACACAGGCTAGACACAGGCTAGACAACGTATAGACACAGGCTAGACACAGGCTAGACACAGGCTAGACATAGCCTAGACACAGGCTAGACACAGGCTAGACACAGGCTAGACACAGGCTAGCCACAGGCTAGACACAGTCTAGACACAGGCTAGTCACAGGCTAGATACATACAAGACACAGGAAAGACAGAGGCTAGACAGAGGCAAGACCCAGGCTAGACACAGGCTAGACACAGGCTAGACACAAGCTAGACACAGGCTAGACACAGGCTAGACACAGGCTAAACACAGGCTAGACACAAGCTAGACACAGGGTGGATACAGGCTAGACACAGGCAAGACACAGGCTAGACACAAGCTAGACACAGGCTGGACACAGGCTAGACAAAATATAGACACAGGCAAGTCACATACTTGACACAGGCAAGACACAGGCAAGACACTGGCTAGACACAGGCAAGACACATACAAGACACAGGCTAGACACAGGCTAGACACAGGATAGACACAGGCTAGACACAGGCTAGACACAGGCTAGACACAAGCTAGACACAGGCTAGACACAGGCTAGACACAGGCTAAACACAGGCTAGACACCGGCTAAACACAGGCTAGACACAAGCTAGACACAGGGTGGATAAAGGCTAGACACAGGCAAGACACAGGCTACACACAAGCTAGACACAGGCTGGACACAGGCTAGACAAAGTATAGACACAGGCAAGTCACAGGCTAGACACAGGCTAGACACAAGCTCGACACAGGCTAGACACAGGCTAGACGCAAGCTAGACACAGGCTGGATACAGGCTAGACACAGGAAAGACACAGGCTAGACACAAGCTAGACACAGGCTAGACAAAAACTAGACACAGGCAAGACACAGGCTAGACACAGGCTAGACCTAGGCTAGACCTAGGCTAGACACAGGCTAGACACAGGATAGACACAGGCAAGTCACATACTAGACACAGGTTAGACACAAGCTAGACACAGGCTAGACACAAGCTAGACACAGGCTAGGCACAAGCTAGACACAGGCTAGACACAAGCTAGACACAGGCTAGAAAAAGGCTAGACACAGGGTGAGCACAGGCTAGACACAGGCTAGACACAGGCTAGGCACACGCTAGACACAGGGTAGACACAGGCTAGGCACAGGCTAGACACAGGCTTGACACAGGATAGACACAGGCAAGTCACATACTACACACAGGCTAGACACAAGCTAGACACAGGCTAGACACAAGCTAGACACAGGCTAGACACAAGCTAGACACAGGCTAGAAAAAGGCTAGACACAGGGTAGGCACAGGCTAGACACAGGCTAGACACAGGCTAGACACAGGCTAGACACAGACTAGACACATACAAGACACAGGAAAGACAGAGGCTAGACAGAGGCAAGACCCAGGCCTGACACTGGCTAGACACACGCTAGACACAGGCTAGACACAGGATAGACACAGGCTAGACACAAGCTAGACACAGGCTAGACACAAGCTAAAAAGAAGCTAGACACAGGTTAGGCACAGTTTAGACACAAGCTAGACACAGGCTAGACACAGGCTAGACACAGTATAGACACAGGCAAGTCACATACTAGACACGGGCAAGACACAGTCAAGACACTGGCTAGACACAGGCTAGACACAGGCTAGACACAAGCTAGACACAGGCTAGACACAAGCTAGACACAGGATGGATAGAGGCTAGACACAGGCAAGATACAGGCTAGACACAGGCTAAACACAGGCTAGACACAGGCTAGGTACAGGCTAGACATCGGCTAGACACAGGCTAGACACAGGCTAGACACAGGCCAGACACAGGCTAGACACAGGCTAGACACAGGCTAGACACAGTGTAGACACAGGCAGGTCACATACTAGACACAGGCAAGACACAGGCAAGACACTGGCTAGACACAGGCAAGACACAGGCAAGACACTGGCTAGACACAGGCTAGACACAGGCCAGACACAGGCTAGACACAAGCTAGACACAGGCTAGACACAGCTTAGACACAGGCTAGACACAGCATAGACACAGGATAGACACAGGCTAGACAGGGGCTAGACACAGGCTAGACACAGGCTAGACACAAGCTAGACACAAGCTAGACCGAGGCTAGACACAGGCTATACACTGTCTAGACACAGGCTAGACACAGGCTAGACATAGGCTAGACACAGGTTAGACACAGGCTAGACACAGGCTAGACATAGGCTAGACACAGGCTAGACACAGGCTAGACACAGACTAGACACAGGATAAACACAGGCTAGATACACGCTAGACACAGGCTAGACACAAGCTAGACACAGGCTAAACACAGGCTAGACACAGCCTAGACACAGGCTAGACCCAGGCTAGACACAAGCTAGACACAGGCTAGACATAGGCTAGACACAGGCTAGACACAGGATAGACACAGACTAGACACAGGATAAACACAGGCTAGACACACGCTAGACACAGGCTAGACACAAGCTAGACACAGGCTAAACACAGGCTAGACACAGGCTAGACACAGGCTAGACCCAGGCTAGACACAAGCTAGACACAGGCTGGATACATGCTAGACACAGGCACAGGCTAGACACATGCAAGACATAGGCTAGACACAGTAGAGACACAGGCAAGTCACATACTAGACACAGGCAAGACACAGGCAAGACACTGGCTAGACACAGGCAAGACACAGGCAAGACACTGTCTAGACACAGGCTAGACACAGGCGAGACACAGGCTAGACACAGGCTAGACACAAGCTAGACACAGGCTAGACACAGGCTAGACACAGGCTTGACACAGGATAGACACAGGCAAGACACATACTAGACACAGGCAAGACACATGCAAGATACTGGCTAGACACAGGCAAGACACAGGCAAGACACAGGCTAGACACAGGCTAGACACAGGATAGACACAGGCTAGACACAGGATAGCCACAGGCTAGACACAAGCTAGACACGGGCTAGACACAGGCTAGACACAGGCTAGACACAGGCTAGACACAAGCTAGACACAGGCAAGACACAGGCTAGACACAAGCTAGACGCAGGCTGGATACAGGCTAGACACAGGCAAGACACAGCCTAGACACAGGCTAGACACAGGCTAGACACAGGCTAGACACAGGCTAGACACAGGATAGACACAGGCAAGTCACATACTAGACACAGGCAAGACACAGGCAAGACACAAGCTAGACACAGGATGAACACAGGCTAGACACAGGCTAGACACAGGCTAGACACAGGCTAGACACAAGCTAGACACATGCTAGACACAGGCTAGACACAAGCTAGACACAGGCTGGATACAGGCTAGACACAGGTAAGACACAGGCTAGACACAAGCTGTACACAGGCAAGACAAATACTAGACACGGGCAAGACACAGGCTAGACACAGGCTAGACCTAGGCTAGACACAGGCTAGACACAGGATAGACACAGGCAAGTCACATACTAGACACAGGCAAGACACAGGCAAGACACAAGCTAGACACAGGATGAACACAGGCTAGACACAGGCTAGACACAGGCTAGACACAGGAAAGACACAGGCAAGACACAAGCTCGACACAGGCTAGAGACAGGCTAGACGCAAGCTAGACACAGGCTGGATACAGGCTAGACACAGGCAAGACACAGGCTAGACACAAGCTAGACACAGGCTAGACAAAAACTAGACATAGGCAAGACACAGGCTAGACACAGGCTAGACCTAGGCTAGACACAAGCTAGACACAGGCTAGACACAAGCTAGACACAGGCTAGACACAAGCTAGACACAGGCTAGAAAAAGGCTAGACACAGGGTAGGCACAGGCTAGACACAGGCTAGACACAGGTTAGGCACACGCTAGACACAGGGTAGACACAGGCTAGGCACAGGCTAGACACAGGCAAGACACAGGCTAGACACAGGCTAGACACAGGCTAGACCTAGGCTAGACACAGGATAGACACAGGCATGTCACAGGCTAGACACAAGCTAGACACAGGCTAAATACAAGCTAGATACAGGCTAGACACAGGCTAGACACAGCCAAGACTCAGGCTAGGCACAGGCTAGACTCAGGATAGACACAGGCTAGACACAGGCTAGAAAGAGGCTAGACACAGGCTAGGCACAGGCTAGACACAGGCTAGACACAGGCTAGACACAGGATAGACACATGCTAGACACAGGCTAGACACAGCCTAGACTCAGGCTAGGTACAGGCTAGACTCAGGATAGACACAGGCTAGACACAGGCTAGACACAGGCTAGACAAAAGCTTGACACAGGCTAGACACAGGCTAGACACAGGCTAGACACAAGCTAGACACAGGCTAGATACAAGCTAAACACAGGCTAGATACAAGCTAGACACAGGCTAGACACAGGCTAGACACAGGAAAGACAGAGGCTAGACAGAGGCAAGACCCAGGCTAGACACAGGCTAGACACAGGCTCAAACACAGGATAGACACAGGCTAGACACAGGCTAGACACAGGCTAGACACAGGCTAGACACAGGCTAGACACAAGCTAGACACAGGCTAGACACAGGCTAGACCTAGGCGACACACAGGCTAGACACAGGCTAGACACAAGCTAGACACAGGCTAGATACAAGCTAGACACAGGCTAAACACAGGCTAGACACAAGCTAGACACAGGGTGGATACAGGCTAGACACAGGCAAGACACAGGCTAGACACAAGCTAGACACAGGCTGGACACAGGCTAGATAAAGTATAGACACAGGCAAGTCACATACTAGACACAGGCAAGACACAGGCAAGACACTGGCTAGACACAGGCTAGACACAGGCGAGACACAGGCTAGACACAGGCTAGACACAAGCTAGACACAGGCTAGACACAGGCTAGACACAGGCTAGACACAGGCTTGACACGGGATAGACACAGGCAAGACACATACTAGACACAGGCAAGACACATGCAAGACACTGGCTAGACACAGGCAAGACACAGGCAAGACACAGGCTAGACACAGGCTAGACACAGGATAGACACAGGCTAGACACAGGATAGGCACAGGCTAGACACAAGCTAGACACGGGCTAGACACAGGCTAGACACAGGCTAGACACAGGCTAGACACAAGCTAGACACAGGCAAGACACAGGCTAGACACAGGCTAAACACAGGCTAGACACAAGCTAGACACAGGGTGGATACAGGCTAGACACAGGCAAGACACAGGCTAGACACAAGCTAGACACAGGCTAAACACAGGCTAGACACAAGCTAGACACAGGGTGGATACAGGCTAGACACAGGCAAGACACAGGCTAGACACAAGCTAGACACAGGCTGGACACAGGCTAGATAAAGTATAGACACAGGCAAGTCACATACTAGACACAGGCAAGACACAGGCAAGACACTGGCTAGACACAGGCTAGACACAGGCGAGACACAGGCTAGACACAGGCTAGACACAAGCTAGACACAGGCTAGACACAGGCTAGACACAGGCTTGACACAGGATAGACACAGGCAAGACACATACTAGACACAGGCAAGACACAGGCAAGACACAGGCTAGACACAAGCTAGACACAGGCTAGACACACGCTAGACACAGGCTTGACACGGGATAGACACAGGCAAGACACATACTAGACACAGGCAAGACACATGCAAAACACTGGCTAGACACAGGCAAGACACAGGCAAGACACAGGCTAGACACAGGCTAGACACAGGATAGACACAGGCTAGACACAAGCTAGACACGGGCTAGACACAAGCTAGACACGGGCTAGACACAGGCTAGACACAGGCTAGACACAGGCTAGACACAAGCTAGACACAGGCAAGACACAGGCTAGACACAAGCTAGACGCAGGCTGGATACAGGCTAGACACAGGCAAGACACAGGCTAGACACAAGCTAGACACAGGCTAGACCTAGGCTAGACACAGGCTAGACACAGGATAGACACAGGCAAGTCACATACTAGACACAGGCAAGACACAGGCAAGACACAAGCTAGACACAGGCTAGACACAGGCTAGACCTAGGCGACACACAGGCTAGACACAGGCTAGACACAAGCTAGACACAGGCTAGATACAAGCTAGACACAGGCTAAACACAGGCTAGACACAAGCTAGACACAGGGTGGATACAGGCTAGACACAGGCAAGACACAGGCTAGACACAAGCTAGACACAGGCTGGACACAGGCTAGATAAAGTATAGACACAGGCAAGTCACATACTAGACACAGGCAAGACACAGGCAAGACACTGGCTAGACACAGGCTAGACACAGGCGAGACACAGGCTAGACACAGGCTAGACACAAGCTAGACACAGGCTAGACACAGGCTTGACACGGGATAGACACAGGCAAGACACATACTAGACACAGGCAAGACACATGCAAGACACTGGCTAGACACAGGCAAGACACAGGCAAGACACAGGCTAGACACAGGCTAGACACAGGATAGACACAGGCTAGACACAGGATAGGCACAGGCTAGACACAAGCTAGACACGGGCTAGACACAGGCTAGACACAGGCTAAACACAGGCTAGACACAAGCTAGACACAGGGTGGATACAGGCTAGACACAGGCAAGACACAGGCTAGACACAAGCTAGACACAGGCTGGACACAGGCTAGACACAGGCTAGACACAAGCTAGACACAGGCTAGACACAGGCTAGACACGGGCAAGACACAGGCTAGACACAGGCTAGACCTAGGCTAGACACAGGCTAGACACAGGATAGACACAGGCAAGTCACATACTAGACACAGGCAAGACACAGGCAAGACACAGGCAAGACACAAGCTAGACTCAGGCTAGACACAGGCTAGACACAGGCTAGACACAGGCTAGACACAAGCTCGACACAGGCTAGACACAGGCTAGACACAAGCTAGACACAGGCTAGACACAGGCTAGACACAAGCTAGACACAGGCTGGATACAGGCTAGACACAGGCAAGACACAGGCTAGACACAAGCTAGACACAGGCTAGACAAAAACTAGACACAGGCAAGACACAGGCTAGACACAGGCTAGACACAGGCTAGACACAAGCTCGACACAGGCTAGAGACAGGCTAGACGCAAGCTAGACACAGGCTGGATACAGGCTAGACACAGGCAAGACACAGGCTAGACACAAGCTAGACACAGGCTAGACAAAAACTAGACATAGGCAAGACACAGGCTAGACACAGGCTAGACCTAGGCTAGACACAGGCTAGACACAGGCAAGACACAGGCTAGACACAAGCTAGACACAGGCTAGACACAAGCTAGACACAGGCTAGACACAAGCTAGACACAGGCTAGACACAAGCTAGACACAGGCTAGAAAAAGGCTAGACACAGGGTAGGCACAGGCTAGACACAGGCCAGACACAGGTTAGGCACACGCTAGACACAGGGTAGACACAGGCTAGGCACAGGCTAGACACAGGCAAGACACAGGCTAGACACAGGCTAGACACAGGCTAGACCTAGGCTAGACACAGGATAGACACAGGCATGTCACAGGCTAGACACAAGCTAGACACAGGCTAAATACAAGCTAGATACAGGCTAGACACAGGCTAGACACAGCCAAGACTCAGGCTAGGCACAGGCTAGACTCAGGATAGACACAGGCTAGACACAGGCTAGAAAGAGGCTAGACACAGGCTAGGCACAGGCTAGACACAGGCTAGACACAGGCTAGACACAGGATAGACACATGCTAGACACAGGCTAGACACAGCCTAGACTCAGGCTAGGTACAGGCTAGACTCAGGATAGACACAGGCTAGACACAGGCTAGACACAGGCTAGACAAAAGCTAGACACAGGCTAGACACAGGCTAGACACAGGCTAGACACAAGCTAGACACAGGCTAGATACAAGCTAGACACAGGCTAGATACAAGCTAGACACAGGCTAGACACAGGCTAGACACAGGAAAGACAGAGGCTAGACAGAGGCAAGACCCAGGCTAGACACAGGCTAGACACAGGCTCAAACACAGGATAGACACAGGCTAGACACAGGCTAGACACAGGCTAGACACAGGCTAGACACAGGCTAGACACAGGCTAGACACAAGCTAGACACAGGCTAGACACAGGCTAGACCTAGGCGACACACAGGCTAGACACAGGCTAGACACAAGCTAGACACAGGCTAGATACAAGCTAGACACAGGCTAAACACAGGCTAGACACAAGCTAGACACAGGGTGGATACAGGCTAGACACAGGCAAGACACAGGCTAGACACAAGCTAGACACAGGCTGGACACAGGCTAGATAAAGTATAGACACAGGCAAGTCACATACTAGACACAGGCAAGACACAGGCAAGACACTGGCTAGACACAGGCTAGACACAGGCGAGACACAGGCTAGACACAGGCTAGACACAAGCTAGACACAGGCTAGACACAGGCTAGACACAAGCTTGACACGGAATAGACACAGGCAAGACACATACTAGACACAGGCAAGACACATGCAAGACACTGGCTAGACACAGGCAAGACACAGGCAAGACACAGGCTAGACACAGGCTAGACACAGGATAGACACAGGCTAGACACAGGATAGGCACAGGCTAGACACAAGCTAGACACGGGCTAGACACAGGCTAGACACAGGCTAGACACAGGCTAGACACAAGCTAGACACAGGCAAGACACAGGCTAGACACAGGCTAAACACAGGCTAGACACAAGCTAGACACAGGGTGGATACAGGCTAGACACAGGCAAGACACAGGCTAGACACAAGCTAGACACAGGCTAAACACAGGCTAGACACAAGCTAGACACAGGGTGGATACAGGCTAGACACAGGCAAGACACAGGCTAGACACAAGCTAGACACAGGCTGGACACAGGCTAGATAAAGTATAGACACAGGCAAGTCACATACTAGACACAGGCAAGACACAGGCAAGACACTGGCTAGACACAGGCTAGACACAGGCGAGACACAGGCTAGACACAGGCTAGACACAAGCTAGACACAGGCTAGACACAGGCTAGACACAGGCTTGACACAGGATAGACACAGGCAAGACACATACTAGACACAGGCAAGACACAGGCAAGACACAGGCTAGACACAAGCTAGACACAGGCTAGACACAGGCTAGACACAGGCTTGACACGGGATAGACACAGGCAAGACACATACTAGACACAGGCAAGACACATGCAAAACACTGGCTAGACACAGGCAAGACACAGGCAAGACACAGGCTAGACACAGGCTAGACACAGGATAGACACAGGCTAGACACAAGCTAGACACGGGCTAGACACAAGCTAGACACGGGCTAGACACAGGCTAGACACAGGCTAGACACAGGCTAGACACAAGCTAGACACAGGCAAGACACAGGCTAGACACAAGCTAGACGCAGGCTGGATACAGACTAGACACAGGCAAGACACAGGCTAGACACAAGCTAGACACAGGCTAGACCTAGGCTAGACACAGGCTAGACACAGGATAGACACAGGCAAGTCACATACTAGACACAGGCAAGACACAGGCAAGACACAAGCTAGACACAGGCTAGACACAGGCTAGACCTAGGCGACACACAGGCTAGACACAGGCTAGACACAAGCTAGACACAGGCTAGATACAAGCTAGACACAGGCTAAACACAGGCTAGACACAAGCTAGACACAGGGTGGATACAGGCTAGACACAGGCAAGACACAGGCTAGACACAAGCTAGACACAGGCTGGACACAGGCTAGATAAAGTATAGACACAGGCAAGTCACATACTAGACACAGGCAAGACACAGGCAAGACACTGGCTAGACACAGGCTAGACACAGGCGAGACACAGGCTAGACACAGGCTAGACACAGGCTAGACACAGGCTAGACACAGGCTTGACACGGGATAGACACAGGCAAGACACATACTAGACACAGGCAAGACACATGCAAGACACTGGCTAGACACAGGCAAGACACAGGCAAGACACAGGCTAGACACAGGCTAGACACAGGGATAGACACAGGCTAGACACAGGATAGGCACAGGCTAGACACAAGCTAGACACGGGCTAGACACAGGCTAGACACAGGCTAGACACAGGCTAGACACAAGCTAGACACAGGCTAGACACAGGCTAGACACAGGCTAAACACAGGCTAGACACAAGCTAGACATAGGGTGGATACAGGCTAGACACAGGCAAGACACAGGCGAGACACAAGCTAGACACAGGCTGGACACAGGCTAGACACAGGCTAGACACAAGCTAGACACAGGCTAGACACAGGCTAGACCTAGGCGACACACAGGCTAGACACAGGCTAGACACAAGCTAGACACAGGCTAGATACAAGCTAGACACAGGCTAAACACAGGCTAGACACAAGCTAGACACAGGGTGGATACAGGCTAGACACAGGCAAGACACAGGCTAGACACAAGCTAGACACAGGCTGGACACAGGCTAGACACAGGCTAGACACAAGCTAGACACAGGCTAGACACAAGCTAGACACAGGCTAGACACAAGCTAGACACAGGCTAGAAAAAGGCTAGACACAAGGTAGGCACAGGCTAGACACAGGCTAGACACAGGTTAGGCACACGCTAGACACAGGGTAGACACAGGCTAGGCACAGGCTAGACACAGGCAAGACACAGGCTAGACACAGGCTAGACACAGGCTAGACCTAGGCTAGACACAGGATAGACACAGGCAAGTCACAGGCTAGACACAAGCTAGACACAGGCTAAATACAAGCTAGATACAGGCTAGACACAGGCTAGACACAGCCAAGACTCAGGCTAGGCACAGGCTAGACTCAGGATAGACACAGGCTAGACACAGGCTAGAAAGAGGCTAGACACAGGCTAGGCACAGGCTAGACACAGGCTAGACACAGGCTAGACACAGGATAGACACATGCTAGACACAGGCTAGACACAGCCTAGACTCAGGCTAGGTACAGGCTAGACTCAGGATAGACAAAGGCTAGACACAGGCTAGACACAGGCTAGACAAAAGCTAGACACAGGCTAGACACAGGCTAGACACAGGCTAGACACAAGCTAGACACAGGCTAGATGCAAGCTAGACACAGGCTAGATACAAGCTAGACACAGGCTAGACACAGGCTAGACACAGGAAAGACAGAGGCTAGACAGAGGCAAGACCCAGGCTAGACACAGGCTAGACACAGGATAGGCACAGGCTAGACACAAGCTAGACACGGGCTAGACACAGGCTAGACACAGGCTAGACACAAGCTAGACACAGGCTAGACACAGGCTAGACCTAGGCGACACACAGGCTAGACACAGGCTAGACACAAGCTAGACACAGGCTAGATACAAGCTAGACACAGGCTAAACACAGGCTAGACACAAGCTAGACACAGGGTGGATACAGGCTAGACACAGGCAAGACACAGGCTAGACACAAGCTAGACACAGGCTGGACACAGGCTAGATAAAGTATAGACACAGGCAAGTCACATACTAGACACAGGCAAGACACAGGCAAGACACTGGCTAGACACAGGCTAGACACAGGCGAGACACAGGCTAGACACAGGCTAGACACAAGCTAGACACAGGCTAGACACAGGCTAGACACAGGCTTGACACGGGATAGACACAGGCAAGACACATACTAGACACAGGCAAGACACATGCAAGACACTGGCTAGACACAGGCAAGACACAGGCAAGACACAGGCTAGACACAGGCTAGACACAGGATAGACACAGGCTAGACACAGGATAGGCACAGGCTAGACACAAGCTAGACACGGGCTAGACACAGGCTAGACACAGGCTAGACACAGGCTAGACACAAGCTAGACACAGGCAAGACACAGGCTAGACACAGGCTAAACACAGGCTAGACACAAGCTAGACACAGGGTGGATACAGGCTAGACACAGGCAAGACACAGGCTAGACACAAGCTAGACACAGGCTAAACACAGGCTAGACACAAGCTAGACACAGGGTGGATACAGGCTAGACACAGGCAAGACACAGGCTAGACACAAGCTAGACACAGGCTGGACACAGGCTAGATAAAGTATAGACACAGGCAAGTCACATACTAGACACAGGCAAGACACAGGCAAGACACTGGCTAGACACAGGCTAGACACAGGCGAGACACAGGCTAGACACAGGCTAGACACAAGCTAGACACAGGCTAGACACAGGCTAGACACAGGCTTGACACAGGATAGACACAGGCAAGACACATACTAGACACAGGCAAGACACATGCAAGACACTGGCTAGACACAGGCAAGACACAGGCAAGACACAGGCTAGACACAGGCTAGACACAGGATAGACACAGGCTAGACACAGGATAGGCACAGGCTAGACACAAGCTAGACACGGGCTAGACACAGGCTAGACACAGGCTAGACACAGGCTAGACACAAGCTAGACACAGGCAAGACACAGGCTAGACACAAGCTAGACGCAGGCTAGACACAGGCTAGACACAAGCTAGACACAGGCAAGACACAGGCTAGACACAAGCTAGACGCAGGCTGGATACAGGCTAGACACAGGCAAGACACAGGCTAGACACAAGCTAGACACAGGCTAGACCTAGGCTAGACACAGGCTAGACACAGGATAGACACAGGCAAGTCACATACTAGACACAGGCAAGACACAGGCAAGACACAAGCTAGACACAGGCTAGACACAGGCTAGACCTAGGCGACACACAGGCTAGACACAGGCTAGACACAAGCTAGACACAGGCTAGATACAAGCTAGACACAGGCTAAACACAGGCTAGACACAAGCTAGACACAGGGTGGATACAGGCTAGACACAGGCAAGACACAGGCTAGACACAAGCTAGACACAGGCTGGACACAGGCTAGATAAAGTATAGACACAGGCAAGTCACATACTAGACACAGGCAAGACACAGGCAAGACACTGGCTAGACACAGGCTAGACACAGGCTAGACACAGGCTAGACACAAGCTAGACACAGGCTAGACACAGGCTAGACACAGGCTTGACACGGGATAGACACAGGCAAGACACATACTAGACACAGGCAAGACACATGCAAGACACTGGCTAGACACAGGCAAGACACAGGCAAGACACAGGCTAGACACAGGCTAGACACAGGATAGACACAGGCTAGACACAGGATAGGCACAGGCTAGACACAAGCTAGACACGGGCTAGACACAGGCTAGACACAGGCTAGACACAGGCTAGACACAAGCTAGACACAGGCTAGACACAGGCTAGACACAGGCTAAACACAGGCTAGACACAAGCTAGACACAGGGTGGATACAGGCTAGACACAGGCAAGACACAGGCTAGACACAAGCTAGACACAGGCTGGACACAGGCTAGACACAGGCTAGATACAAGCTAGACACAGGCTAGACACAGGCTAGACCTAGGCGACACACAGGCTAGACACAGGCTAGACACAAGCTAGACACAGGCTAGATACAAGCTAGACACAGGCTAAACACAGGCTTGACACAAGCTAGACACAGGGTGGATACAGGCTAGACACAGGCAAGACACAGGCTAGACACAAGCTAGACACAGGCTGGACACAGGCTAGATAAAGTATAGACACAGGCAAGTCACATACTAGACACAGGCAAGACACAGGCAAGACACTGGCTAGACACAGGCTAGACACAGGCGAGACACAGGCTAGACACAGGCTAGACACAAGCTAGACACAGGCTAGACACAGGCTAGACACAGGCTTGACACAGGATAGACACAGGCAAGACACATACTAGACACAGGCAAGACACATGCAAGACACTGGCTAGACACAGGCAAGACACAGGCAAGACACAGGCTAGACACAGGCTAGACACAGGATAGACACAGGCTAGACACAGGATAGGCACAGGCTAGACACAAGCTAGACACGGGCTAGACACGGGCTAGACACAGGCTAGACACAGGCTAGACACTGGCTAGACACAGGCAAGACACAGGCTAGACACAAGCTAGACGCAGGCTGGATACAGGCTAGACACAGGCAAGACACAGGCTAGACACAAGCTAGACACAGGCTAGACCTAGGCTAGACACAGGCTAGACACAGGATAGACACAGGCAAGTCACATACTAGACACAGGCAAGACACAGGCAAGACACAAGCTAGACACAGGATGAACACAGGCTAGACACAGGCTAGACACAGGCTAGACACAGGATAGACACAGGCTAGTGGCAAGCTAGACACAGGCTAAACACAGGCTAGACACAGGCTAGACACAGGCTAGACACAGGCTAGACACAAGCTAGACACATGCTAGACACAGGCTAGACACAAGCTAGACACAGGCTGGATACAGGCTAGACACAGGTAAGACACAGGCTAGACACAAGCTATACACAGGCAAGACAAATACTAGACACAGGCAAGACACAGGCTAGACACAGGCTAGACCTAGGCTAGACACAGGCTAGACACAGGATAGACACAGGCAAGTCACATACTAGACACAGGCAAGACACAGGCAAGACACTAACTAGACACAGGCAAGACACAGGCAAGACACAGGCTGGACACAGGCTAGACACAGGCTAGACACAGGCTAGATACAAGCTAGACACAGGCTAGACACAGGCTAGACACAGGCTAGACACAGGCTAGACACAGGCTAGACACAGGCTAGACACAAGCTCGACACAGGCTAGACACAGGCTAGACACAAGCTAGACACAGGCTAGACGCAGGCTGGATACAGGCTAGACACAGGCAAGACACAGGCTAGACACAAGCTAGACACAGGCTAGACCTAGGCTAGACACAGGCTAGACACAGGATAGACACAGGCAAGTCACATACTAGACACAGGCAAGACACAGGCAAGACACAAGCTAGACACAGGATGAACACAGGCTAGACACAGGCTAGACACAGGATAGACACAGGCTAGAGGCAAGCTAGACACAGGCTAAACACAGGCTAGACACAGGCTAGACACAGGCTAGACACAGGCTAGACACAGGCTAGACACAAGCTAGACACATGCTAGACACAGGCTAGACACAAGCTAGACACAGGCTGGATACAGGCTAGACACAGGTAAGACACAGGCTAGACACAAGCTATACACAGGCAAGACAAATACTAGACACAGGCAAGACACAGGCTAGACACAGGCTAGACCTAGGCTAGACACAGGCTAGACACAGGATAGACACAGGCAAGTCACATACTAGACACAGGCAAGACACAGGCAAGACACTAACTAGACACAGGCAAGACACAGGCAAGACACAGGCTAGACACAGGCTAGACACAGGCTAGACACAGGCTAGATACAAGCTAGACACAGGCTAGACACAGGCTAGACACAGGCTAGACACAGGCTAGACACAGGCTAGACACAAGCTCGACACAGGCTAGACACAGGCTAGACACAAGCTAGACACAGGCTGGATACAGGCTAGACACAGGCAAGACACAGGCTAGACACAAGCTAGACACAGGCTAGACAAAAACTAGACACAGGCAAGACACAGGCTAGACACAGGCTAGACGTAGGCTAGACACAGGCTGGACACAGGATAGACACAGGCAAGTCACATACTAGACACAGGCTAGACACAAGCTAGACACAGGCTAGACACAAGCTAGACACAGGCTAGACACAAGCTAGACACAGGCTAGACACAGGCTAGACACAGGCTAGACACAGGCTAGACACAGGGTAGGCACAGGCTAGACACAGGCTAGGCACACGCTAGACACAGGGTAGACACAGGCTAGGCACAGGCTAGACACAGGCAAGACACAGGCTAGACACAGGCTAGACACAGGCTAGACCTAGGCTAGACACAGGATAGACACAGGCAAGTCACAGGCTAGACACAAGCTAGACACAGGCTAGATTCAAGCTAGATACAGGCTAGACACAGGCTAGACACAGGCTAGACACAAGCTAGACACAGGATAGACACATGCTAGACACAGGCTAGACACAGCCTAGACTCAGGCTAGGCACAGGCTAGACTCAGGATAGACACAGGCTAGACACAGGCTAGACACAGGCTAGACAAAAGCTAGACACAGGCTAGACACAGGCTAGACACAGGCTAGACACAAGCTAGACACAGGCTAGATACAAGCTAGACACAGGCTAGACACAGGCTAGACACAGGAAAGACAGAGGCTAGACAGAGGCAAGACCGAGGCTAGACACAGGCTAGACACAGGCTCAAACACAGGATAGACACAGGCTAGACACAGGCTAGACACAGGCTAGACACAAGCTAGACACAGGCTAGACACAGGCTAGACCTAGGCGACACACAGGCTAGACACAGGCTAGACACAAGCTAGACACAGGCTAGATACAAGCTGGACACAGGCTAAACACAGGCTAGACACAAGCTAGACACAGGCTGGACACAGGCTAGATAAAGTATAGACACAGGCAAGTCACATACTAGACACAGGCAAGACACAGGCAAGACACTGGCTAGACACAGGCAAGACACAGGCAAGACACTGGCTAGACACAGGCTAGACACAGGCTAGACACAGGCTAGACACAAGCTAGACACAGGCTAGACACAAGGTAGACTCAGGCTAGACTCAGGCTAGACACAGGCTAGAACAGGCTAGACACAGGCTAGACACAAGCTAGACACAGGCTGGATATGGGCTAGACACAGGCAAGACACAGGCTAGACACAAGCTAGATACGGGCTAGACAAATACTAGACACAGGCAAGACACAGGATAGGCACAGGCAAGACACAGTCAAGACACTGGCTAGACACAGGCAAAACACATACTAGACACAGGCTAGAAAGAGGCTAGACACAGGCTAGGCACAGTATAGACACAAGCTAGACACAGGCTAGACACAAGCTAGACACAGTATAGACACAGGCTAGGCACAGGCTCGACGCAGGCTAGACACAGGCTAGACACAGCCTAGACTCAGGCTAGACACAGCCTAGACTCAGGCTAGACACAGGCTAGACACAGGCTAGACACAGTGTAGACACATGCTAGACACAGGCTAGAAAGAGGCTAGACACAGGCTAGGCACAGGCTGGAGACAGGCTAGACACATGCTAGACACAGGCTAGACACAAGCTAGACACAGGCTAGACACAGGATAGGCACAGGCTAGACTCAGGATAGACACAGGCTAGACACAGGCTAGACACAGGCTAGACAAAAGCTAGACACAGGCTAGACACAGGCTAGACACAGGCTAGACACAAGCTAGACACAGGCTAGATACAAGCTAGACACAGGCTAGACACAGGCTAGACACAGGAAAGACAGAGGCTAGACAGAGGCAAGACCCAGGCTAGACACAGGCTAGACACAGGCTCAAACACAGGATAGACACAGGCTAGACACAGGCTAGACACAGGCTAGACACAAGCTAGACACAGGCTAGACACAGGCTAGACCTAGGCGACACACAGGCTAGACACAGGCTAGACACAAGCTAGACACAGGCTAGATACAAGCTGGACACAGGCTAAACACAGGCTAGACACAAGCTAGACACAGGCTGGACACAGGCTAGATAAAGTATAGACACAGGCAAGTCACATACTAGACACAGGCAAGACACAGGCAAGACACTGGCTAGACACAGGCAAGACACAGGCAAGACACTGGCTAGACACAGGCTAGACACAGGCTAGACACAGGCTAGACACAAGCTAGACACAGGCTAGACACAAGGTAGACTCAGGCTAGACTCAGGCTAGACACAGGCTAGAACAGGCTAGACACAGGCTAGACACAAGCTAGACACAGGCTGGATATGGGCTAGACACAGGCAAGACACAGGCTAGACACAAGCTAGATACGGGCTAGACAAATACTAGACACAGGCAAGACACAGGATAGGCACAGGCAAGACACAGTCAAGACACTGGCTAGACACAGGCAAAACACATACTAGACACAGGCTAGACACAGGCTAGAAAGAGGCTAGACACAGGCTAGGCACAGTATAGACACAAGCTAGACACAGGCTAGACACAAGCTAGACACAGTATAGACACAGGCTAGGCACAGGCTCGACGCAGGCTAGACACAGGCTAGACACAGCCTAGACTCAGGCTAGACACAGCCTAGACTCAGGCTAGACACAGGCTAGACACAGGCTAGACACAGTGTAGACACATGCTAGACACAGGCTAGAAAGAGGCTAGACACAGGCTAGGCACAGGCTGAGACACAGGCTAGACACATGCTAGACACAGGCTAGACACAAGCTCAGACACAGGCTAGACACAGGATAGGCACAGGCAAAACACATACTAGACACAGGCTAGACACAGGCTAGAAAGAGGCTAGACACAGGCTAGGCACAGTTTAGACTCAAGCTAGACACAGGCTAGACACAAGCTAGACACAGTATAGACACAGGCAAGTCACATACTAGACACAGGCAAGACACAGTCAAGACACTGGCTAGACACAGGCTAGACACAGGCTAGACACAGGCTAGACACAGGCTAGACAGAGGCTAGACACTGTGTAGACACAGGCAAATCACATACTAGACACAGGCAAGACACAGGCAAGACACTGGCTAAACACAGGCAAGACACAGGCAAGGCACTGGCTAGACACAGGCTAGACACAGGCTAGACACAGGCTAGGCACAGGCTCGACACAGGCTAGACACAGGCTAGACACAGCATAGACTCAGGCTAGACACAGGATAGACACAGGCTAGACACAGGCTAGACACAGGCTCAACACAGGCTAGACACAGGCTAGACACAGGCTAGACACAGGCTAGACACAGGCTAGACACAGGCTAGACACAGTGTAGACACAGGCAAATCACATACTAGACACAGGCAAGACACAGGCAAGACACTGGCTAAACGCAGGCAAGACACAGGCAAGACACTGGCTAGACACAGGCTAGACACAGGCTAGGCACAGGCTCGACGCAGGCTAGACACAGGCTAGACCCAGGCGACACACAGGCTAGACACAGGCTAGACATAGGCTAGCCACAGGCTAGACACAGGCTATACACAGGCTAGACACAGGCTAGACACATACAAGACACAGGAAAGACAGAGGCTATACAGAGGCAAGACCCAGGCTAGACACAGGCCAGACACAGGCTAGACACAGGATAGACACAGGCTAGACACAGGCTAGACACAGGCTAGGCACAAGCTAGACACAGGCTAGACACAGGCTAGACCTAGGCGACACACAGGCTAGACACAGGCTAGACACAAGCTTAACACAGGGTGGATACAGGCTGGACACAGGCAAGACACAGGCTAGATACAAGCTAGACACAGGCTAAACACAGGCTAGACACAAGCTAGACACAGGGTGGATACAGGCTAGACACAGGCAAGACACAAGCTAGACACAAGCTAGACACAGGCTGGACACAGGCTAGATAAAGTATAGACACAGGCAAGTCACATACTAGACACAGGCAAGACACAGGCAAGACACTGGCTAGACACAGGCAAGACACAGGCAAGACACAGGCTAGACACAGGCTAGACACAGGCTAGACACAAGCTAGACACAGGCTAGACACAAGGTAGACTCAGGCTAGACTCAGGCTAGACTCAGGCTAGACACAGGCTAGACCCAAGCTAGACACAGGCTAGACACAGGCTAGACACAGGCAAGACACAGGCTAGACACATGCTAGACCTAGGCTAGACACAGGATAGACACAGGCTAGAAAGAGGCTAGACACAGGCTAGGCACAGGCTGGACACAGGCTAGACACATGCTAGACACAGGCAAGACACAAGCTAGACACAGGCTAGACACAGGCTAGACACAGGATAGGCACAGGCAAAACACATACTAGACACAGGCTAGACACAGGCTAGAAAGAGGCTAGACACAGGCTAGGCACAGTTTAGACACAAGCTAGACACAGGCTAGTCACAAGCTAGACACAGTATAGACACAGGCAAGTCACATACTAGACACAAGCAAGACACAATCAAGACACTGGCTAGACACAGGCTAGACACAGGCTAGACACAGGATAGACACAGGCTAGACACAGGCTAGACACAGGCTAGACACAGGCTAGACACAGGCTAGACACAGGCTAGACACAGGCTAGACACAGGCTAGACACAGGCTAGACACAGGCTAGTCACAGGCTAGACACAGGCTAGACACAGTGTAGACACAGGCAAATCACATACTAGACACAGGCAAGACACAGGCAAGACACTGGCTAAACACAGGCAAGACACAGGCAAGACACAGTGTAGACACAGGCAAATCACATACTAGACACAGGCAAGACACAGGCAAGACACTGGCTAAACACAGGCAAGACACAGGCAAGACACTGGCTAGACACAGGCTAGACACAGTCCAGACACAGGCTAGACACAAGCTAGACACAGGCTAGACACAGGATAGAAAGAGGCTAGACATAGGCTAGACACAGGCTGGACACAGGCAAGAAACATACTAGACACAGGTAAGACACAGGCAAGACACTGGCTAGACACAGGCTAGACACAGGCTAGGCACAGACTCGACGCAGGCTAGACACAGGCTAGACCCAGGCGACACACAGGCTAGACACAGGCTAGACACAGGCTAGCCACAGGCTAGACACAGGCTATACACAGGCTAGACACAGGCTAGACACATACAAGACACAGGAAAGACAGAGGCTATACAGAGGCAAGACCCAGGCTAGACAGAGGCCAGACACAGGCTAGACACAGGATAGACACAGGCTAGACACAGGCTAGACACAGGATAGGCACAAGCTAGACACAGGCTAGACACAGGCTAGACCTAGGCGACACACAGGCTAGACACAGGCTAGACACAAGCTTAACACAGGGTGGATACAGGCTGGACACAGGCAAGACACACGCTAGATACAAGCTAGACACAGGCTAAACACAGGCTAGACACAAGCTAGACACAGGGTGGAAACAGGCTAGACACAGGCAAGACACAAGCTAGACACAAGCTAGACACAGGCTGGACACAGGCTAGATAAAGTATAGACACAGGCAAGTCACATACTAGACACAGGCAAGACACAGGCAAGACACTGGCTAGACACAGGCAAGACACAGGCAAGACACAGGCTAGACACAGGCTAGACACAGGCTAGACACAAGCTAGACACAGGCTAGACACAAGGTAGACTCAGGCTAGACTCAGGCTAGACTCAGGCTAGACACAGGCTAGAACAGGCTAGACACAGGCTAGACGCAAGCTAGACACAGGCTAGACACAGGCTAGACACAGGCAAGACACAGGCTAGACACATGCTAGACCTAGGCTAGACACAGGATAGACACAGGCTAGAAAGAGGCTAGACACAGGCTAGGCACAGGCTGGACACAGGCTAGACACATGCTAGACACGGGCAAGACACAAGCTAGACACAGGCTAGACACAGGCTAGACACAGGATAGGCACAGGCAAAACACATACTAGACACAGGCTAGACACAGGCTAGAAAGAGGCTAGACACAGGCTAGGCACAGTTTAGACACAAGCTAGACACAGGCTAGTCACAAGCTAGACACAGTATAGACACAGGCAAGTCACATACTAGACACAAGCAAGACACAATCAAGACACTGGCTAGACACAGGCTAGACACAGGCTAGACACAGGATAGACACAGGCTAGACACAGGCTAGACACAGGCTAGACACAGGCTAGACACAGGCTAGACACAGGCTAGACACAGGCTAGACACAGGCTAGACACAGGCTAGTCACAGGCTAGACACAGGCTAGACACAGTGTAGACACAGGCAAATCACATACTAGACACAGGCAAGACACAGGCAAGACACTGGCTAAACACAGGCAAGACACAGGCAAGACACAGTGTAGACACAGGCAAATCACATACTAGACACAGGCAAGACACAGGCAAGACACTGGCTAAACACAGGCAAGACACAGGCAAGACACTGGCTAGACACAGGCTAGACACAGGCCAGACACAGGCTAGACACAAGCTAGACACAGGCTAGACACAGGATAGAAAGAGGCTAGACATAGGCTAGACACAGGCTGGACACAGGCAAGAAACATACTAGACACAGGTAAGACAAAGACTAGACGGTGGCAAGACCCAGGCTAGACACAGGCTAGAAAGAGGCTAGACACCGGCTACGCACAGGCTAGACACAGGCTAGAAACAGGCTAGACACAGGCTAGACACAGGCTAGACACAGGCTAGACACAGGATAGACACAGGCTAGACAGGGGCTAGACACAAGCTAGATACGGGCTAGACACAGGCTAGATACAAGCTAGACACAGGCTAGACACAGGCTAGACACAGGAAAGACAGAGGCTAGACAGAGGCAAGACCCAGGCTAGACACAGGCTAGACACAGGCTCAAACACAGGATAGACACAGGCTAGACACAGGCTAGACACAGGCTAGACACAAGCTAGACACAGGCTAGACACAGGCTAGACCTAGGCGACACACAGGCTAGACACAGGCTAGACACAAGCTAGACACAGGCTAGATACAAGCTGGACACAGGCTAAACACAGGCTAGACACAAGCTAGACACAGGCTGGACACAGGCTAGATAAAGTATAGACACAGGCAAGTCACATACTAGACACAGGCAAGACACAGGCAAGACACTGGCTAGACACAGGCAAGACACAGGCAAGACACTGGCTAGACACAGGCTAGACACAGGCTAGACACAGGCTAGACACAAGCTAGACACAGGCTAGACACAAGGTAGACTCAGGCTAGACTCAGGCTAAACACAGGCTAGAACAGGCTAGACACAGGCTAGACACAAGCTAGACACAGGCTGGATATGGGCTAGACACAGGCAAGACACAGGCTAGACACAAGCTAGATACGGGCTAGACAAATACTAGACACAGGCAAGACACAGGATAGGCACAGGCAAGACACAGTCAAGACACTGGCTAGACACAGGCAAAACACATACTAGACACAGGCTAGACACAGGCTAGAAAGAGGCTAGACACAGGCTAGGCACAGTATAGACACAAGCTAGACACAGGCTAGACACAAGCTAGACACAGTATAGACACAGGCTAGGCACAGGCTCGACGCAGGCTAGACACAGGCTAGACACAGCCTAGACTCAGGCTAGACACAGGCTAGACACAGGCTAGACACAGGCTAGACACAGGCTAGACACAGGCTAGTCACAGGCTAGACACAGGCTAGACACAGTGTAGACACAGGCAAATCACATACTAGACACAGGCAAGACACAGGATAGGCACAGGCAAAACACATACTAGACACAGGCTAGACACAGGCTAGAAAGAGGCTAGACACAGGCTAGGCACAGTTTAGACTCAAGCTAGACACAGGCTAGACACAAGCTAGACACAGTATAGACACAGGCAAGTCACATACTAGACACAGGCAAGACACAGTCAAGACACTGGCTAGACACAGGCTAGACACAGGCTAGACACAGGCTAGACACAGGCTAGACAGAGGCTAGACACTGTGTAGACACAGGCAAATCACATACTAGACACAGGCAAGACACAGGCAAGACACTGGCTAAACACAGGCAAGACACAGGCAAGGCACTGGCTAGACACAGGCTAGACACAGGCTAGACACAGGCTAGGCACAGGCTCGACACAGGCTAGACACAGGCTAGACACAGCATAGACTCAGGCTAGACACAGGATAGACACAGGCTAGACACAGGCTAGACACAGGCTCAACACAGGCTAGACACAGGCTAGACACAGGCTAGACACAGGCTAGACACAGGCTAGACACAGGCTAGACACAGGCTAGACACAGGCTAGACACAGTGTAGACACAGGCAAATCACATACTAGACACAGGCAAGACACAGGCAAGACACTGGCTAAACGCAGGCAAGACACAGGCAAGACACTGGCTAGACACAGGCTAGACACAGGCTAGGCACTGGCTCGACGCAGGCTAGACACAGGCTAGACCCAGGCGACACACAGGCTAGACACAGGCTAGACATAGGCTAGCCACAGGCTAGACACAGGCTATACACAGGCTAGACACAGGCTAGACACATACAAGACACAGGAAAGACAGAGGCTATACAGAGGCAAGACCCAGGCTAGACACAGGCCAGACACAGGCTAGACACAGGATAGACACAGGCTAGACACAGGCTAGACACAGGCTAGGCACAAGCTAGACACAGGCTAGACACAGGCTAGACCTAGGCGACACACAGGCTAGACACAGGCTAGACACAAGCTTAACACAGGGTGGATACAGGCTGGACACAGGCAAGACACAGGCTAGATACAAGCTAGACACAGGCTAAACACAGGCTAGACACAAGCTAGACACAGGGTGGATACAGGCTAGACACAGGCAAGACACAAGCTAGACACAAGCTAGACACAGGCTGGACACAGGCTAGATAAAGTATAGACACAGGCAAGTCACATACTAGACACAGGCAAGACACAGGCAAGACACTGGCTAGACACAGGCAAGACACAGGCAAGACACAGGCTAGACACAGGCTAGACACAGGCTAGACACAAGCTAGACACAGGCTAGACACAAGGTAGACTCAGGCTAGACTCAGGCTAGACTCAGGCTAGACACAGGCTAGAACAGGCTAGACACAGGCTAGACGCAAGCTAGACACAGGCTAGACACAGGCTAGACACAGGCAAGACACAGGCTAGACACATGCTAGACCTAGGCTAGACACAGGATAGACACAGGCTAGAAAGAGGCTAGACACAGGCTAGGCACAGGCTGGACACAGGCTAGACACATGCTAGACACAGGCAAGACACAAGCTAGACACAGGCTAGACACAGGCTAGACACAGGATAGGCACAGGCAAAACACATACTAGACACAGGCTAGACACAGGCTAGAAAGAGGCTAGACACAGGCTAGGCACAGTTTAGACACAAGCTAGACACAGGCTAGTCACAAGCTAGACACAGTATAGACACAGGCAAGTCACATACTAGACACAAGCAAGACACAATCAAGACACTGGCTAGACACAGGCTAGACACAGGCTAGACACAGGATAGACACAGGCTAGACACAGGCTAGACACAGGCTAGACACAGGCTAGACACAGGCTAGACACAGGCTAGACACAGGCTAGACACAGGCTAGACACAGGCTAGACACAGGCTAGACACAGGCTAGTCACAGGCTAGACACAGGCTAGACACAGTGTAGACACAGGCAAGACACAGGCAAGACACTGGCTAAACACAGGCAAGACACAGGCAAGACACAGTGTAGACACAGGCAAATCACATACTAGACACAGGCAAGACACAGGCAAGACACTGGCTAAACACAGGCAAGACACAGGCAAGACACTGGCTAGACACAGGCTAGACACAGGCCAGACACAGGCTAGACACAAGCTAGACACAGGCTAGACACAGGATAGAAAGAGGCTAGACATAGGCTAGACACAGGCTGGACACAGGCAAGAAACATACTAGACACAGGTAAGACACAGGCAAGACACTGGCTAGACACAGGCTAGACACAGGCTAGGCACAGGCTCGACGCAGGCTAGACACAGGCTAGACCCAGGCGACACACAGGCTAGACACAGGCTAGACACAGGCTAGCCACAGGCTAGACACAGGCTATACACAGGCTAGACACAGGCTAGACACATACAAGACACAGGAAAGACAGAGGCTATACAGAGGCAAGACCCAGGCTAGACACAGGCCAGACACAGGCTAGACACAGGATAGACACAGGCTAGACACAGGCTAGACACAGGCTAGGCACAAGCTAGACACAGGCTAGACACAGGCTAGACCTAGGCGACACACAGGCTAGACACAGGCTAGACACAAGCTTAACACAGGGTGGATACAGGCTGGACACAGGCAAGACACAGGCTAGATACAAGCTAGACACAGGCTAAACACAGGCTAGACACAAGCTAGACACAGGGTGGATACAGGCTAGACACAGGCTAGACACAGGCTAGACACAGGATAGGCACAGGCAAAACACATACTAGACACAGGCTAGACACAGGCTAGAAAGAGGCTAGACACAGGCTAGGCACAGTTTAGACACAAGCTAGACACAGGCTAGTCACAGGCTGGACACAGGCAAGAAACATACTAGACACAGGTAAGACACAGGCAAGACACTGGCTAGACACAGGCTAGACACAGGCTAGGCACAGGCTCGACGCAGGCTAGACACAGGCTAGACCCAGGCGACACACAGGCTAGACACAGGCTAGACACAGGCTAGCCACAGGCTAGACACAGGCTATACACAGGCTAGACACAGGCTAGACACATACAAGACACAGGAAAGACAGAGGCTATACAGAGGCAAGACCCAGGCTAGACACAGGCAAGACCCAGGCTAGACACAGGCCAGACACAGGCTAGACACAGGCTAGAACAGGCTAGACACAGGCTAGACGCAAGCTAGACACAGGCTAGACACAGGCTAGACACAGGCAAGACACAGGCTAGACACATGCTAGACCTAGGCTAGACACAGGATAGACACAGGCTAGAAAGAGGCTAGACACAGGCTAGGCACAGGCTGGACACAGGCTAGACACATGCTAGACACAGGCAAGACACAAGCTAGACACAGGCTAGACACAGGCTAGACACAGGATAGGCACAGGCAAAACACATACTAGACACAGGCTAGACACAGGCTAGAAAGAGGCTAGACACAGGCTAGGCACAGTTTAGACACAAGCTAGACACAGGCTAGTCACAAGCTAGACACAGTATAGACACAGGCAAGTCACATACTAGACACAAGCAAGACACAATCAAGACACTGGCTAGACACTGGCTAGACACAGGCTAGACACAGGCTAGACACAGGCTAGACACAGTGTAGACACAGGCAAATCACATACTAGACACAGGCAAGACACAGGATAGGCACAGGCAAAACACATACTAGACACAGGCTAGACACAGGCTAGAAAGAGGCTAGACACAGGCTAGGCACAGTTTAGACTCAAGCTAGACACAGGCTAGACACAAGCTAGACACAGTATAGACACAGGCAAGTCACATACTAGACACAGGCAAGACACAGTCAAGACACTGGCTAGACACAGGCTAGACACAGGCTAGACACAGGCTAGACACAGGCTAGACAGAGGCTAGACACTGTGTAGACACAGGCAAATCACATACTAGACACAGGCAAGACACAGGCAAGACACTGGCTAAACACAGGCAAGACACAGGCAAGGCACTGGCTAGACACAGGCTAGACACAGGCTAGACACAGGCTAGGCACAGGCTCGACACAGGCTAGACACAGGCTAGACACAGCATAGACTCAGGCTAGACACAGGATAGACACAGGCTAGACACAGGATAGACACAGGCTAGACACAGGCTAGACACAGGCTAGACACAGGCTAGACACAGGCTAGACACAGGCTAGACACAGGCTAGACACAGGCTAGACACAGGCTAGACACAGTGTAGACACAGGCAAATCACATACTAGACACAGGCAAGACACAGGCAAGACACTGGCTAAACGCAGGCAAGACACAGGCAAGACACTGGCTAGACACAGGCTAGACACAGGCTAGGCACATGCTCGACGCAGGCTAGACACAGGCTAGACCCAGGCGACACACAGGCTAGACACAGGCTAGACATAGGCTAGCCACAGGCTAGACACAGGCTATACACAGGCTAGACACAGGCTAGACACATACAAGACACAGGAAAGACAGAGGCTATACAGAGGCAAGACCCAGGCTAGACACAGGCCAGACACAGGCTAGACACAGGATAGACACAGGCTAGACACAGGCTAGACACAGGCTAGGCACAAGCTAGACACAGGCTAGACACAGGCTAGACCTAGGCGACACACAGGCTAGACACAGGCTAGACACAAGCTTAACACAGGGTGGATACAGGCTGGACACAGGCAAGACACAGGCTAGATACAAGCTAGACACAGGCTAAACACAGGCTAGACACAAGCTAGACACAGGGTGGATACAGGCTAGACACAGGCAAGACACAAGCTAGACACAAGCTAGACACAGGCTGGACACAGGCTAGATAAAGTATAGACACAGGCAAGTCACATACTAGACACAGGCAAGACACAGGCAAGACACTGGCTAGACACAGGCAAGACACAGGCAAGACACAGGCTAGACACAGGCTAGACACAGGCTAGACACAAGCTAGACACAGGCTAGACACAAGGTAGACTCAGGCTAGACTCAGGCTAGACTCAGGCTAGACACAGGCTAGAACAGGCTAGACACAGGCTAGACGCAAGCTAGACACAGGCTAGACACAGGCTAGACACAGGCAAGACACAGGCTAGACACATGCTAGACCTAGGCTAGACACAGGATAGACACAGGCTAGAAAGAGGCTAGACACAGGCTAGGCACAGGCTGGACACAGGCTAGACACATGCTAGACACAGGCAAGACACAAGCTAGACACAGGCTAGACACAGGCTAGACACAGGATAGGCACAGGCAAAACACATACTAGACACAGGCTAGACACAGGCTAGAAAGAGGCTAGACACAGGCTAGGCACAGTTTAGACACAAGCTAGACACAGGCTAGTCACAAGCTAGACACAGTATAGACACAGGCAAGTCACATACTAGACACAAGCAAGACACAATCAAGACACTGGCTAGACACAGGCTAGACACAGGCTAGACACAGGCTAGACACAGGATAGACACAGGCTAGACACAGGCTAGACACAGGCTAGACACAGGCTAGACACAGGCTAGACACAGGCTAGACACAGGCTAGACACAGGCTAGACACAGGCTAGACACAGGCTAGACACAGGCTAGACACAGGCTAGTCACAGGCTAGACACAGGCTAGACACAGTGTAGACACAGGCAAGACACAGGCAAGACACTGGCTAAACACAGGCAAGACACAGGCAAGACACAGTGTAGACACAGGCAAATCACATACTAGACACAGGCAAGACACAGGCAAGACACTGGCTAAACACAGGCAAGACACAGGCAAGACACTGGCTAGACACAGGCTAGACACAGGCCAGACACAGGCTAGACACAAGCTAGACACAGGCTAGACACAGGATAGAAAGAGGCTAGACATAGGCTAGACACAGGCTGGACACAGGCAAGAAACATACTAGACACAGGTAAGACACAGGCAAGACACTGGCTAGACACAGGCTAGACACAGGCTAGGCACAGGCTCGACGCAGGCTAGACACAGGCTAGACCCAGGCGACACACAGGCTAGACACAGGCTAGACACAGGCTAGCCACAGGCTAGACACAGGCTATACACAGGCTAGACACAGGCTAGACACATACAAGACACAGGAAAGACAGAGGCTATACAGAGGCAAGACCCAGGCTAGACACAGGCCAGACACAGGCTAGACACAGGATAGACACAGGCTAGACACAGGCTAGACACAGGCTAGGCACAAGCTAGACACAGGCTAGACACAGGCTAGACCTAGGCGACACACAGGCTAGACACAGGCTAGACACAAGCTTAACACAGGGTGGATACAGGCTGGACACAGGCAAGACACAGGCTAGATACAAGCTAGACACAGGCTAAACACAGGCTAGACACAAGCTAGACACAGGGTGGAAACAGGCTAGACACAGGCAAGACACAAGCTAGACACAAGCTAGACACAGGCTGGACACAGGCTAGATAAAGTATAGACACAGGCAAGTCACATACTAGACACAGGCAAGACACAGGCAAGACACTGGCTAGACACAGGCAAGACACAGGCAAGACACAGGCTAGACACAGGCTAGACACAAGCTAGACACAGGCTAGACACAAGGTAGACTCAGGCTAGACTCAGGCTAGACTCAGGCTAGACTCAGGCTAGACACAGGCTAGAACAGGCTAGACACAGGCTAGACGCAAGCTAGACACAGGCTAGACACAGGCTAGACACAGGCAAGACACAGGCTAGACACATGCTAGACCTAGGCTAGACACAGGATAGACACAGGCTAGAAAGAGGCTAGACACAGGCTAGGCACAGGCTGGACACAGGCTAGACACATGCTAGACACAGGCAAGACACAAGCTAGACACAGGCTAGACACAGGCTAGACACAGGATAGGCACAGGCAAAACACATACTAGACACAGGCTAGACACAGGCTAGAAAGAGGCTAGACACAGGCTAGGCACAGTTTAGACACAAGCTAGACACAGGCTAGTCACAAGCTAGACACAGTATAGACACAGGCAAGTCACATACTAGACACAAGCAAGACACAATCAAGACACTGGCTAGACACAGGCTAGACACAGGCTAGACACAGGATAGACACAGGCTAGACACAGGCTAGACACAGGCTAGACACAGGCTAGACACAGGCTAGACACAGGCTAGACACAGGCTAGACACAGGCTAGACACAGGCTAGACACAGGCTAGACACAGGCTATTTACAGGCTAGTCACAGGCTAGACACAGGCTAGACACAGTGTAGACACAGGCAAATCACATACTAGACACAGGCAAGACACAGGCAAGACACTGGCTAAACACAGGCAAGACACAGGCAAGACACAGTGTAGACACAGGCAAATCACATACTAGACACAGGCAAGACACAGGCAAGACACTGGCTAAACACAGGCAAGACACAGGCAAGACACTGGCTAGACACAGGCTAGACACAGGCCAGACACAGGCTAGACACAAGCTAGACACAGGCTAGACACAGGATAGAAAGAGGCTAGACATAGGCTAGACACAGGCTGGACACAGGCAAGAAACATACTAGACACAGGTAAGACAAAGACTAGACAGTGGCAAGACCCAGGCTAGACACAGGCTAGAAAGAGGCTAGACACCGGCTACGCACAGGCTAGACACAGGCTAGAAACAGGCTAGACACAGGCTAGACACAGGCTAGACACAGGCTAGACACAGGATAGACACAGGCTAGACAGGGGCTAGACACAAGCTAGATACGGGCTAGACACAGGCTAGATACAAGCTAGACACAGGCTAGACACAGGCTAGACACAGGAAAGACAGAGGCTAGACAGAGGCAAGACCCAGGCTAGACACAGGCTAGACACAGGCTCAAACACAGGATAGACACAGGCTAGACACAGGCTAGACACAGGCTAGACACAAGCTAGACACAGGCTAGACACAGGCTACACCTAGGCGACACACAGGCTAGACACAGGCTAGACACAAGCTAGACACAGGCTAGATACAAGCTGGACACAGGCTTAACACAGGCTAGACACAAGCTAGACACAGGCTGGACACAGGCTAGATAAAGTATAGACACAGGCAAGTCACATACTAGACACAGGCAAGACACAGGCAAGACACTGGCTAGACACAGGCAAGACACAGGCAAGACACTGGCTAGACACAGGCTAGACACAGGCTAGACACAGGCTAGACACAAGCTAGACACAGGCTAGACACAAGGTAGACTCAGGCTAGACTCAGGCTAGACACAGGCTAGAACAGGCTAGACACAGGCTAGACACAAGCTAGACACAGGCTGGATATGGGCTAGACACAGGCAAGACACAGGCTAGACACAAGCTAGATACGGGCTAGACAAATACTAGACACAGGCAACACACAGGATAGGCACAGGCAAGACACAGTCAAGACACTGGCTAGACACAGGCAAAACACATACTAGACACAGGCTAGACACAGGCTAGAAAGAGGCTAGACACAGGCTAGGCACAGTATAGACACAAGCTAGACACAGGCTAGACACAAGCTAGACACAGTATAGACACAGGCTAGGCACAGGCTCGACGCAGGCTAGACACAGGCTAGACACAGCCTAGACTCAGGTTAGACACAGCCTAGACTCAGGCTAGACACAGGCTAGACACAGGCTAGACACAGGCTAGACACAGTGTAGACACATGCTAGACACAGGCTAGAAAGAGGCTAGACACAGGCTAGGCCCAGGCTGGAGACAGGCTAGACACATGCTAGACACAGGCTAGACACAAGCTAGACACAGGCTAGACACAGGATAGGCACAGGCAAAACACATACTAGACACAGGCTAGACACAGGCTAGAAAGAGGCTAGACACAGGCTAGGCACAGTTTAGACTCAAGCTAGACACAGGCTAGACACAAGCTAGACACAGTATAGACACAGGCAAGTCACATACTAGACACAGGCAAGACACAGTCAAGACACTGGCTAGACACAGGCTAGACACAGGCTAGACACAGGCTAGACACAGGCTAGACAGAGGCTAGACACTGTGTAGACACAGGCAAATCACATACTAGACACAGGCAAGACACAGGCAAGACACTGGCTAAACACAGGCAAGACACAGGCAAGGCACTGGCTAGACACAGGCTAGACACAGGCTAGGCACAGGCTCGACACAGGCTAGACACAGGCTAGACACAGCATAGACTCAGGCTAGACACAGGATAGACACAGGCTAGACACAGGCTAGACACAGGCTCAACACAGGCTAGACACAGGCTAGACACAGGCTAGACACAGGCTAGACACAGGCTAGACACAGGCTAGACACAGGCTAGACACAGGCTAGACACAGGCTAGACACAGTGTAGACACAGGCAAATCACATACTAGACACAGGCAAGACACAGGCAAGACACTGGCTAAACGCAGGCAAGACACAGGCAAGACACTGGCTAGACACAGGCTAGACACAGGCTAGGCACAGGCTCGACGCAGGCTAGACACAGGCTAGACCCAGGCGACACACAGGCTAGACACAGGCTAGACACAGGCTAGCCACAGGCTAGACACAGGCTATACACAGGCTAGACACAGGCTAGACACATACAAGACACAGGAAAGACAGAGGCTATACAGAGGCAAGACCCAGGCTAGACACAGGCCAGACACAGGCTAGACACAGGATAGACACAGGCTAGACACAGGCTAGACACAGGCTAGGCACAAGCTAGACACAGGCTAGACACAGGCTAGACCTAGGCGACACACAGGCTAGACACAGGCTAGACACAAGCTTAACACAGGGTGGATACAGGCTGGACACAGGCAAGACACAGGCTAGATACAAGCTAGACACAGGCTAAACACAGGCTAGACACAAGCTAGACACAGGGTGGATACAGGCTAGACACAGGCAAGACACAAGCTAGACACAAGCTAGACACAGGCTGGACACAGGCTAGATAAAGTATAGACACAGGCAAGTCACATACTAGACACAGGCAAGACACAGGCAAGACACTGGCTAGACACAGGCAAGACACAGGCAAGACACAGGCTAGACACAGGCTAGACACAGGCTAGACACAAGCTAGACACAGGCTAGACACAAGGTAGACTCAGGCTAGACTCAGGCTAGACTCAGGCTAGACACAGGCTAGAACAGGCTAGACACAGGCTAGACGCAAGCTAGACACAGGCTAGACACAGGCTAGACACAGGCAAGACACAGGCTAGACACATGCTAGACCTAGGCTAGACACAGGATAGACACAGGCTAGAAAGAGGCTAGACACAGGCTAGGCACAGGCTGGACACAGGCTAGACACATGCTAGACACAGGCAAGACACAAGCTAGACACAGGCTAGACACAGGCTAGACACAGGATAGGCACAGGCAAAACACATACTAGACACAGGCTAGACACAGGCTAGAAAGAGGCTAGACACAGGCTAGGCACAGTTTAGACACAAGCTAGACACAGGCTAGTCACAAGCTAGACACAGTATAGACACAGGCAAGTCACATACTAGACACAAGCAAGACACAATCAAGACACTGGCTAGACACAGGCTAGACACAGGCTAGACACAGGATAGACACAGGCTAGACACAGGCTAGACACAGGCTAGACACAGGCTAGACACAGGCTAGACACAGGCTAGACACAGGCTAGACACAGGCTAGACACAGGCTAGACACAGGCTAGTCACAGGCTAGACACAGGCTAGACACAGTGTAGACACAGGCAAATCACATACTAGACACAGGCAAGACACAGGCAAGACACTGGCTAAACACAGGCAAGACACAGGCAAGACACAGTGTAGACACAGGCAAATCACATACTAGACACAGGCAAGACACAGGCAAGACACTGGCTAAACACAGGCAAGACACAGGCAAGACACTGGCTAGACACAGGCTAGACACAGGCCAGACACAGGCTAGACACAAGCTAGACACAGGCTAGACACAGGATAGAAAGAGGCTAGACATAGGCTAGACACAGGCTGGACACAGGCAAGAAACATACTAGACACAGGTAAGACAAAGACTAGACAGTGGCAAGACCCAGGCTAGACACAGGCTAGAAAGAGGCTAGACACCGGCTACGCACAGGCTAGACACAGGCTAGAAACAGGCTAGACACAGGCTAGACACAGGCTAGACACAGGCTAGACACAGGATAGACACAGGCTAGACAGGGGCTAGACACAAGCTAGATACGGGCTAGACAAATACTAGACACAGGCAAGACACAGGCTAGACACATGCTAGACCTAGGCCACACACAGGCTAGACACAGGCTAGAAAGAGGCTAGACACAGGCTAGGCACAGGCTAGACACAGGCAAGACACAGGCTAGACACAGGCTAGACACAGGCTTGACACAAGCTAGACACAGGCCAGACACAAGGTAGACTCAGGCTAGACTCAGGCTAGACTCAGGCTAGACACAGGCTAGAACAGGCTAGACACAGGCTAGACGCAAGCTAGACACAGGCTAGACACAGGCTAGACACAGGCAAGACACAGGCTAGACACATGCTAGACCTAGGCTAGACACATGGATAGACACAGGCTAGAAAGAGGCTAGACACAGGCTAGGCACAGGCTGGACACAGGCTAGACACATGCTAGACACAGGCTAGACACAAGCTAGACACAGGCTAGACACAGGCTAGACACAGGATAGGCAGAGGCAAAACACATACTAGACACAGGCTAGACACAGGCTAGAAAGAGGCTAGACACAGGCTAGGCACAGTTTAGACACAAGCTAGACACAGGCTAGTCACAAGCTAGACACAGTATAGACACAGGCAAGTCACATACTAGACACAGGCAAGACACAATCAAGACACTGGCTAGACACAGGCTAGACACAAGCTAGACACAGGATAGACACAGGCTAGACACAGGCTAGACACAGGCTAGACACAGGCTAGACACAGGCTAGACACAGGCTAGACACAGGCTAGACACAGGCTAGACACAGGCTAGACACAGGCTAGACACAGGCTAGACACAGGCTAGACACAGGCTAGACACAGGCTAGACACAGGCTAGACACAGGCTAGACACAGGCTAGACACAGTGTAGACACAGGCAAATCACATACTAGACACAGGCAAGACACAGGCAAGCCACTGGCTAAACACAGGCAAGACACAGACAAGACACAGTGTAGACACAGGGAAATCACATACTAGACACAGGCAAGACACAGGCAAGACACTGGCTAAACACAGGCAAGACACAGGCAAGACACTGGCTAGACACAGGCTAGACACAGGCCAGACACAGGCTAGACACAAGCTAGACACAGGCTAGACACAGGATAGAAAGAGGCTAGACACCGGCTACGCACAGGCTAGACACAGGCTAGAAACAGGCTAGACACAGGCTAGACACAGGCTAGACACAGGATAGACACAGGCTAGACAGGGGCTAGACACAGGCTAGACACAGGCTAGACACAAGCTAGACACAAGCAAGACAGAGGCTAGACACAGGCTAGATACGGGCTAGACATTGGCTATACACTGTCTAGACACAGGCTAGACACAAGCTAGACACAGGCTAGACACAAGGTAGATTCAGGCTAGACTCAGGCTAGACACAGGCTAGAACAGGCTAGACACAAGCTAGACACAGGCTGGATACGGGCTAGACACAGGCAAGACACAGGCTAGACACAAGCTAGATACGGGCTAGACAAATACTAGACACAGGCAAGACACAGGCTAGACACATGCTAGACCTAGGCCACACACAGGCTAGACACAGGCTAGAAAGAGGCTAGACACAGGCTAGGCACAGGCTAGACACAGGCTAGACACATGCTAGACACAGGCTAGAGACAAGCTAGACACAGGCTAGACACAGGCTAGACACAGGATAGGCACAGGCAAGACACATACTAGACACAGGCTAGACACAGGCTAGAAAGAGGCTAGACACAGGCTAGGCACAGTTTAGACACAAGCTAGGCACAGTTTAGACATAAGCTAGACACAGGCTAGACATAGGCTAGACACAGTATAGACACAGGCAAGTCACATACTAGACACAAGCAAGACACAGTCAAGACACTAGCTAGACACAGGCTAGAAAAAGGCTAGACACAGGCTAGACACAGGCTAGACACAGGCTAGACACAGGCTAGACACAGGCTAGACACAGGCTAGACACAGGCTAGACACAGGCTAGACACAGGCTAGACACAAGCTAGACACAGGCTAGACACAGGCTAGACACACGCTAGACACAGGCTAGACACAGTGTAGACACAGGCAAATCACATACTAGACACAGGCAAGACACAGGCAAGACACTGGCTAAACGCAGGCAAGACACAGGCAAGACACTGGCTAGACACAGGCTAGACACAGGCTAGGCACAGGATCGACGCAGGCTAGACACAGGCTAGACCCAGGCGACACACAGGCTAGACACAGGCTAGACACAGGCTAGCCACAGGCTAGACACAGGCTAGCCACAGGCTAGACACAGGCTATACACAGGCTAGACACATACAAGACACAGGAAAGACAGAGGCTAGACAGAGGCAAGACCCAGGCTAGACACAGGCCAGACACAGGAAAGACACAGGATAGACACAGGCTAGACACAGGCTAGACACAGGCTAGGCTTAAGCTAGATACAGGCTAGACACAGGCTAGACCTAGGCGACACACAGGCTAGACACAGGCTAGACACAAGCTAGACACAGGCTAAACACAGGCTAGACACAAGCTAGACACAGGGTGGATACAGGCTAGACACAGGCTAGACACAAGCTAGACACAGGCTGGACACAGGCTAGATAAAGTATAGACACAGGCAAGTCACATACTAGACACAGGCAAGACACAGGCAAGACACTGGCTAGACACAGGCAAGACACAGGCAAGACACAGGCTAGACACAGGCTAGACACAGGCTAGACACAAGCTAGACACAGGCTAGACACAAGGTAGACTCAGGCTAGACTCAGGCTAGACTCAGGCTAGACACAGGCTAGACACAGGCTAGACAGGGGCTAGACACAGGCTAGACACAGGCTAGACACAAGCTAGACACAAGCAAGACAGAGGCTAGACACAGGCTAGATACGGGCTAGACATTGGCTATACACTGTCTAGACACAGGCTAGACACAAGCTAGACACAGGCTAGACACAAGGTAGATTCAGGCTAGACTCAGGCTAGACACAGGCTAGAACAGGCTAGACACAAGCTAGACACAGGCTGGATACGGGCTAGACACAGGCAAGACACAGGCTAGACACAAGCTAGATACGGGCTAGACAAATACTAGACACAGGCAAGACACAGGCTAGACACATGCTAGACCTAGGCCACACACAGGCTAGACACAGGCTAGAAAGAGGCTAGACACAGGCTAGGCACAGGCTAGACACAGGCTAGACACATGCTAGACACAGGCTAGACACAAGCTAGACACAGGCTAGACACAGGCTAGACACAGGATAGGCACAGGCAAGACACATACTAGACACAGGCTAGACACAGGCTAGAAAGAGGCTAGACACAGGCTAGGCACAGTTTAGACACAAGCTAGGCACAGTTTAGACATAAGCTAGACACAGGCTAGACATAGGCTAGACACAGTATAGACACAGGCAAGTCACATACTAGACACAAGCAAGACACAGTCAAGACACTAGCTAGACACACGCTAGACACAGGCTAGAAAAAGGCTAGACACAGGCTAGACACAGGCTAGACACAGGCTAGACACAGGCTAGACACAGGCTAGACACAGGCTAGACACAGGCTAGACACAGGCTAGACACAGGCTAGACACAGGCTAGACACAGGCTAGACACAAGCTAGACACAGGCTAGACACAGGCTAGACACACGCTAGACACAGGCTAGACACAGTGTAGACACAGGCAAATCACATACTAGACACAGGCAAGACACAGGCAAGACACTGGCTAAACGCAGGCAAGACACAGGCAAGACACTGGCTAGACACAGGCTAGACACAGGCTAGGCACAGGATCGACGCAGGCTAGACACAGGCTAGACCCAGGCGACACACAGGCTAGACACAGGCTAGACACAGGCTAGCCACAGGCTAGACACAGGCTAGCCACAGGCTAGACACAGGCTATACACAGGCTAGACACATACAAGACACAGGAAAGACAGAGGCTAGACAGAGGCAAGACCCAGGCTAGACACAGGCCAGACACAGGCTAGACACAGGATAGACACAGGCTAGACACAGGCTAGGCTTAAGCTAGATACAGGCTAGACACAGGCTAGACCTAGGCGACACACAGGCTAGACACAGGCTAGACACAAGCTAGACACAGGCTAAACACAGGCTAGACACAAGCTAGACACAGGGTGGATACAGGCTAGACACAGGCTAGACACAAGCTAGACACAGGCTGGACACAGGCTAGATAAAGTATAGACACAGGCAAGTCACATACTAGACACAGGCAAGACACAGGCAAGACACTGGCTAGACACAGGCAAGACACAGGCTAGACACAGGCTAGACACAGGCTAGACACAGGCTAGACACAAGCTAGACACAGGCTAGACACAAGGTAGACTCAGGCTAGACTCAGGCTAGACTCAGGCTAGACACAGGCTAGACACAGGCTAGACGCAAGCTAGACACAGGCTAGACACAGGCTAGACGCAGGCAAGACACAGGCTAGACACATGCTAGACCTAGGCTAGACACAGGATAGACACAGGCTAGAAAGAGGCTAGACACAGGCTGGGCACAGGCTTGACACAGGCTAGACACATGCTAGACACAGGCTAGACACAAGCTAGACACAGGCTAGACACAGGCTAGACACAGGATAGGCAGCGGCAAAACACATACTAGACACAGGCTAGACACAGGCTAGAAAGAGGCTAGACACAGGCTAGGCACAGTTTAGACACAAGCTAGACACAGGCTAGTCACAAGCTAGACACAGTATAGACACAGGCAAGTCACATACTAGACACAGGCAAGACACAATCAAGACACTGGCTAGACACAGGCTAGACACAGGCTAGACACAGGATAGACACAGGCTAGACACAGGCTAGACACAGGCTAGACACAGGCTAGACACAGGTTAGACACAGGCTAGACACAGGCTAGACACAGGCTAGACACAGGCTAGACACAGGCTAGACACAGGCTAGACACAGGCTAGACACAGGCTAGACACAGGCTAGACACAGGCTAGACACAGGCTAGACACAGTGTAGACACAGGCAAATCACATACTAGACACAGGCAAGACACAGGCAAGACACTGGCTAAACACAGGCAAGACACAGGCAAGACACAGTGTAGACACAGGCAAATCACATACTAGACACAGGCAAGACACAGGCAAGACACTGGCTAAACACAGGCAAGACACAGGCAAGACACTGGCTAGACACAGGCTAGACACAGGCTATACACAGGCTACACACAAGCTAGACACAGGCTAGACACAGGATAGAAAGAGGCTAGACACAGGCTAGACACAGGCTAGACACAGGCAAGAAACATACTAGACACAGGTAAGACAAAGACTAGACAGTGGCAAGACCCAGGCTAGACACAGGCTAGAAAGAGGCTAGACACCGGCTACGCACAGGCTAGACACAGGCTAAAAACAGGCTAGACACAGGCTAGACACAGGCTAGACACAGGCTAGACACAGGATAGACACAGGCTAGACAGGGGCTAGACACAGGCTAGACACAGGCTAGACACAAGCTAGACACAAGCAAGACAGAGGCTAGACACAGGCTAGATACGGGCTAGACATTGGCTATACACTGTCTAGACACAGGCTAGACACAAGCTAGACACAGGCTAGACACAAGGTAGATTCAGGCTAGACTCAGGCTAGACACAGGCTAGAACAGGCTAGACACAAGCTAGACACAGGCTGGATACGGGCTAGACACAGGCAAGACACAGGCTAGACACAAGCTAGATACGGGCTAGACAAATACTAGACACAGGCAAGACAGAGGCTAGACACATGCTAGACCTAGGCCAGACACAGGCTAGACACAGGCTAGAAAGAGGCTAGACACAGGCTAGGCACAGGCTAGACACAGGCTAGACACATGCTAGACACAGGCTAGACACAAGCTAGACACAGGCTAGACACAGGCTAGACACAGGATAGGCACAGGCAAGACACATACTAGACACAGGCTAGACACAGGCTAGAAAGAGGCTAGACACAGGCTAGGCACAGTTTAGACACAAGCTAGGCACAGTTTAGACATAAGCTAGACACAGGCTAGACATAGGCTAGACACAGTATAGACACGGGCAAGTCACATACTAGACACAAGCAAGACACAGTCAAGACACTAGCTAGACACACGCTAGACACAGGCTAAAAAAAGGCTAGACACAGGCTAGACACAGGCTAGACACAGGCTAGACACAGGCTAGACACAGGATAGACACAGCCTAGACACAAGCTAGACACAAGCTAGACAGAGGATAGACACAGGCTAGATACAGGGTAGACATTGGCTATACACTGTCTAGACACAGGCTAGACACAAGCTAGACACAGGCTAGACACAAGCCAGACACAGGCTAGACACAAGGTAGACTCAGGCTAGACTCAGGCTAGACACAGGCAAGACACAGGCAAGACACTGGCTAGACACAGGCAAGACACAGGCAAAACACTGGCTAGACACAGGCTAGACACAGGCCAGACACAGGCTAGACACAAGCTTGACACAGGCTAGTCACAGGATAGAAAGAGGCTAGACACAGGCTAGCCACAGGCTAGACACAGGCTGGACACAGGCTAGACACAGGGAAGAAACATACTAGACACAGGTAAGACAGAGGCTAGACAGAGGCAAGACCCAGGCTAGACACAGGCTAGACGCAGGCTAGATACAGGCTAGACACAGGCTAGTCACAGGCTAAACACAGGCTAGACACAAGCTAGACACAGGGTGGATACAGGCTAGACACAGGCAAGACACAGGCTAGACACAAGCTAGACACAGGCTGGACACAGGCTAGACAAAGTATACACACAGGCAAGTCACATACTAGACACAGGCAAGACACAGGCAAGACACTGGCTAGACACAGGCAAGACACAGGGAAGACACTGGCTAGACACAGGCTAGACACAGGCTAGACACAAGCTAGACACAGGCTAGACACAAGCTAGACACAGGCTAGACACAAGCTAGACACAGGCTGGATACGGGCTAGACACCGGCAAGACACAGGCTAGACACAAGCTAGATACGGGCTAGACAAATACTAAATACAGGCAAGACACAGACTAGACACATGCTAGACCTAGGCTAGACACAAGCTAGACACAGGCTAGAAAGAGGCTAGACACAGGCTAGGCACAGGCTAGACACAGGCTAGACACATGCTAGACACAGGCTAGACACAGGCTAGAAAGAGGCTAGACACAGGCTAGGCACAGTTTAGACACAAGCTAGGCACAGGCTAGACACAGGCTAGACACAAAATAGACCCAGGCAAGTCACATACTAGACACAGGCAAGACACAGTCAAGACACTGGCTGGACACAGGCTAGACACAGGCTAGACACAGGCTAGACACAAGCTAGACACAGGATGGATAGAGGCTAGACACAGCCAAGATACAGGCTAGACACAAGCTAAACACAGGCTAGACAGGGGCTAGACAAAGGCTAGACACAGGCTAGACACAGGCTAGGCACAGGCTAGACACAGGCTAGACACATGCTAGACACAGGCTAGACACAAGCTAGACACAGGCTAAACAAAGGCTAGACACAGTGTAGACACAGGCAAGTCACATAGTAGACACAGGCAAGACACTGGCTGGACACTAGCAAGACACAGGCAAGACAAAGGCAAGACACAGGCAAGACACTGGCTAGACACAGGCAAGACACAGGCAAGACACTGGCTAGACACAGGCTGGACACAGGCTAGGCACAAGCTAGACACAGGCTAGACACAAGGTAGACTCAGGCTAGACACAGGCTAGAACAGGCCAGACACAGGCTAGACACAAGCTAGACACAGGCTAGACACAGGATAGAAAGAGGCTAGACACACGCTAGGCACAGGCTAGACACAGGCTAGACACAGGCAAGAAACATACTAGACACAGGTAAGACAGAGACTAGACAGAGGCAAGACCCAGGCTAGTTACAGGCTAGAAAGAGGCTAGACACCGGCTACTCACAGGCTAGACACAGGCTAGAAACAGGCTAGAGACAGGCAAGACACAGGCTAGACACAGGCTAGACACAGGCTAGACACAGGCTAGACACAGCCTAGACACAGGCTAGACACAGGATAGACACAGGATAGACACAGGCTAGACAGGGGCTAGACACAGCCTAGACACAGGCTAGACACAAGCTAGACACAAGATAGACAGAGGCTAGACACAGGCTAGATATAGGCTAGACATTGGCTATACACTGTCTAGACACAGGCTAGACACAGGCTAGACATAGGCTAGACACAGGTTAGACACAGGCTAGATACAGGCTAGACACAGGCTAGACACAGGCTAGACACAGACTAGACACATACAAGACACAGGAAAGATAGAGGCTAGACAGAGGCAAGACCCAGGCCTGACACAGGCTAGACACAGGCTAGACACAGGATGGACACAGGCTAGACACAGGCTAGACACAGGCTAGACACAAGCTAGACACAGGCTAGACACAGGCTAGACACAGGCTAGACACAGGCTAAACACAGGCTAGACACAAGCTAGACACAGGGTTGATACAGGCTAGACACAGGCAAGACACAGGCAAGACACTGGCTAGACACAGGCAGGACACAGGCAAGACACTGGCTAGACACAGGCTAGACACAGGCTAGACACAAGCTAGACACAGGCTAGACACAAGGTAGACTCAGGCTAGACTCAGGCTAGACACAGGCTAGAACAGGCTAGACACAGGCTAGACACTAGCTAGACAAATACTAGACACAGGCAAGACACAGGCTAGACACAGGCTAGACCTAGGCTAGACACAGGCTTGACACAGGCTAGACACAGGCTGGACACAGGCTAGACACAGGCTGGACACAGGCTAGACACAAGCTAGTCACACGCTGGATACGGGCTAGACACCGGCAAGACACAGGCTAGACACAAGCTAGATATGGGCTAGACAAATACTAGACACAGGCAAGACACAGGCTAGACACATGCTAGACCTAGGCTAGACACAGGCTAGAAAGAGGCTAGACACAGGCTAGGCACAGGCAAGACACAGGCTAGACACAGGCTAGACACAGGCTAGACACAGGCTAGACACAGGCTAGACACAGGCTGGACACAGGCTAGACACAAGCTGGACACAGGCTAGACACAGGCTAGACACAGGATAAGCACAGGCAAGACACATACTAGACACAGGCTAGACAAAGGCTAGAAAGAGGCTAGACACAGGCTAGAGACAGGCTAGACACAGGCTAGACACAGGCTAGACATAGCCTAGACACAGGCTAGACACAGGCTAGACACAGGCTAGCCACAGGCTAGACACAGTCTAGACACAGGCTAGTCACAGGCTAGATACATACAAGACACAGGAAAGACAGAGGCTAGACAGAGGCAAGACCCAGGCTAGACACAGGCTAGACGCAGGCTAGATACAGGCTAGACACAGGCTAGTCACAGGCTAAACACAGGCTAGACACAAGCTAGACACAGGGTGGATACAGGCTAGACACAGGCAAGACACAGGCTAGACACAAGCTAGACACAGGCTGGACACAGGCTAGACAAAGTATACACACAGGCAAGTCACATACTAGACACAGGCAAGACACAGGCAAGACACTGGCTAGACACAGGCAAGACACAGGCAAGACACTGGCTAGACACAGGCTAGACACAGGCTAGACACAAGCTAGACACAGGCTAGACACAAGCTAGACACAGGCTAGACACAAGCTAGACACAGGCTGGATACGGGCTAGACACCGGCAAGACACAGGCTAGACACAAGCTAGATACGGGCTAGACAAATACTAAATACAGGCAAGACACAGACTAGACACATGCTAGACCTAGGCTAGACACAAGCTAGACACAGGCTAGAAAGAGGCTAGACACAGGCTAGGCACAGGCTAGACACAGGCTAGACACATGCTAGACACAGGCTAGACACAGGCTAGAAAGAGGCTAGACACAGGCTAGGCACAGTTTAGACACAAGCTAGACACAGGCTAGACACAGGCTAGACACAAAATAGACCCAGGCAAGTCACATACTAGACACAGGCAAGACACAGTCAAGACACTGGCTGGACACAGGATAGACACAGGCTAGACACAGGCTAGACACAAGCTAGACACAGGATGGATAGAGGCTAGACACAGCCAAGATCAGGCTAGACACAAGCTAAACACAGGCTAGACAGGGGCAAGACAAAGGCTAGACACAGGCTAGACACAGGCTAGGCACAGGCTAGACACAGGCTAGACACATGCTAGACACAGGCTAGACACAAGCTAGACACAGGCTAGACACAGGCTAGACACAGTGTAGACACAGGCAAGTCACATACTAGACACAGGCAAGACACAGGCAAGACACTGGCTGGACACTAGCAAGACACAGGCAAGACAAAGGCAAGACACAGGCAAGACACTGGCTAGACACAGGCAAGACACAGGCAAGACACTGGCTAGACACAGGCTGGACACAGGCTAGGCACAAGCTAGACACAGGCTAGACACAAGGTAGACTCAGGCTAGACACAGGCTAGAACAGGCCAGACACAGGCTAGACACAAGCTAGACACAGGCTAGACACAGGATAGAAAGAGGCTAGACACACGCTAGGCACAGGCTAGACACAGGCTAGACACAGGCAAGAAACATACTAGACACAGGTAAGACAGAGACTAGACAGAGGCAAGACCCAGGCTAGTCACAGGCTAGAAAGAGGCTAGACACCGGCTACTCACAGGCTAGACACAGGCTAGAAACAGGCTAGAGACAGGCAAGACACAGGCTAGACACAGGCTAGACACAGGCTAGACACAGGCTAGACACAGCCTAGACACAGGCTAGACACAGGATAGACACAGGATAGACACAGGCTAGACAGGGGCTAGACACAGGCTAGACACAGGCTAGACACAAGCTAGACACAAGCTAGACAGAGGCTAGACACAGGCTAGATATAGGCTAGACATTGGCTATACACTGTCTAGACACAGGCTAGACACAGGCTAGACATAGGCTAGACACAGGTTAGACACAGGCTAGATACAGGCTAGACACAGGCTAGACACAGGCTAGACACAGACTAGACACATACAAGACACAGGAAAGACAGAGGCTAGACAGAGGCAAGACCCAGGCCTGACACAGGCTAGACACAGGCTAGACACAGGATAGACACAGGCTAGACACAGGCTAGACACAGGCTAGACACAAGCTAGACACAGGCTAGACACAGGCTAGACACAGGCTAGACACAGGCTAAACACAGGCTAGACACAAGCTAGACACAGGGTTGATACAGGCTAGACACAGGCAAGACACAGGCAAGACACTGGCTAGACACAGGCAGGACACAGGCAAGACACTGGCTAGACACAGGCTAGACACAGGCTAGACACAAGCTAGACACAGGCTAGACACAAGGTAGACTCAGGCTAGACTCAGGCTAGACACAGGCTAGAACAGGCTAGACACAGGCTAGACACTAGCTAGACAAATACTAGACACAGGCAAGACACAGGCTAGACACAGGCTAGACCTAGGCTAGACACAGGCTTGACACAGGCTAGACACAGGCTGGACACAGGCTAGACACAGGCTGGACACAGGCTAGACACAAGCTAGTCACACGCTGGATACGGGCTAGACACCGGCAAGACACAGGCTAGACACAAGCTAGATATGGGCTAGACAAATACTAGACACAGGCAAGACACAGGCTAGGCACAGGCAAGACACAGGCTAGACACAGGCTAGACACAGGCTAGACACAGGCTAGACACAGGCTAGACACAGGCTGGACACAGGCTAGACACAAGCTGGACACAGGCTAGACACAGGCTAGACACAGGATAAGCACAGGCAAGACACATACTAGACACAGGCTAGACAAAGGCTAGAAAGAGGCTAGACACAGGCTAGAGACAGGCTAGACACAGGCTAGACACAGGCTAGACATAGCCTAGACACAGGCTAGACACAGGCTAGACACAGGCTAGCCACAGGCTAGACACAGTCTAGACACAGGCTAGTCACAGGCTAGATACATACAAGACACAGGAAAGACAGAGGCTAGACAGAGGCAAGACCCAGGCTAGACACAGGCTAGACACAGGCTAGACACAAGCTAGACACAGGCTAGACACAGGCTAGACACAGGCTAAACACAGGCTAGACACAAGCTAGACACAGGGTGGATACAGGCTAGACACAGGCAAGACACAGGCTAGACACAAGCTAGACACAGGCTGGACACAGGCTAGACAAAGTATAGACACAGGCAAGTCACATACTAGACACAGGCAAGACACAGGCAAGACACTGGCTAGACAGGGGCAAGACTCTTAAAAGACACAGGCTAGACACAGGCTTGACACAGGATAGACACAGGCTAGACACAGGCTAGACACAGGCTAGACACAAGCTAGACACAGGCTAGACACAGGCTAGACACAGGCTAAACACAGGCTAGACACAAGCTAGACACAGGGTGGATAAAGGCTAGACACAGGCAAGACACAGGCTAGACACAAGCTAGACACAGGCTGGACACAGGCTAGACAAAGTATAGACACAGGCAAGTCACATACTAGACACAGGCAAGACACAGGCAAGACACTGGCTAGACACAGGCAAGACACAGGCAAGACACTGGCTAGACACAGGCTAGACACAGGCTAGACACAAGCTAGACACAGGCTAGACACAAGGTAGACTCAGGCTAGACACAAGCTAGACACAGGCTGGATACGGGCTAGACACCGGCAAGACACAGGCTAGACACAATCTAGATATGGGCTAGACACAGGCTAGACACCAGCTAGACACAGGCTAGACACAGGCTAGACACAGGCTACACACAGGCAAGACACAGGCAAGACACTGGCTAGAAAAATACTAGACACAGGCAAGAAAAGGCTAGACACAGGCTAGACCTAGGCTAGACACAGGCTAGACACAGGATAGACACAGGCAAGTCACATACTAGACACAGGCAAGACACAGACAAGACACTGGCTAGACACAGGCAAGACACAAGCTAGACACAGGCAAGAAAAATACTAGACACAGGCAAGACAAAGGCTAGACACAGGCTAGACCTAGGCTAGACACAGGCTAGACACAGGATAGACACAGGCAAGTCACATACTAGACACAGGCAAGACACAGGCAAGACACTGGCTAGACTCAGGCAAGACACAAGCTAGACACAGGATGAATGAACACTGGATAGGCTAGGCACAGGCTAGACACAAGCTAGAAACAGGCTATACACAGGCTAGACACAGCCCAGACACAGGCTAGACACAGGATAGACACAGGATAGACACAGGCTAGACAGGGGCTAGACACAGGCTAGACACAGGCTAGACACAAGCTAGACACAACCTAGACCGAGGCTAGACACAGGCTAGATACAGGCTAGACATTGGCTATACACTGTCTAGACACAGGCTAGACACAGGCTAGACACAGGCGAGACACAGGCTAGACACAGGCTAGACACATGCTAGACACAGGCTAGACACAGGCTAAACACAGGCTTGACACATGATAGACACAGGCAAGACACATACTAGACACAGGCAAGACACATGCAAGACACTGGCGAGACACAGGCAAGACACAGGCAAGACACAGGCTAGACACAGGATAGACACAGGCTAGACACAGGATAGGCACAGGCTAGACACAAGCTAGACACGGGCTAGACACAGGCTAGACACAGGCTAGACACAGGCTAGACACAGGCTAGACACAAGCTAGACACAGGCAAGACACAGGCTAGACACAAGCTAGACGCAGGCTGGATACAGGCTAGACACAGGCAAGACACAGGCTAGACACAAGCTAGACACAGGCTAGAAAAATACTAGACACAGGCAAGACAAAGGCTAGACACAGGCTAGACCTAGGCTAGACACAGGCTAGACACAGGATAGACACAGGCAAGTCATATACTAGACACAGGCAAGACACAGGCAAGACACTGGCTAGACACAGGCAAGACACAAGCTAGACACAGGATGAACACAGGCTAGACACAGGCTAGACACAGGCTAGAGACAAGCTAGACACAGGCTAAACACAGGCTAGACACAGGCTAGACACAGGCTAGACACAAGCTAGACACATGCTAGACACAGGCTAGACACAAGCTAGACACAGGCTGGATACAGGCTAGACACAGGTAAGACACAGGCTAGACACAAGCTATACACAGGCAAGACAAATACTAGACACAGGCAAGACACAGGCTAGACACAGGCTAGACATAGGCTAGACACAGGCTAGACACAGGGTAGACACAGGCAAGTCACATACTAGACACAGGCAAGACACAGGCAAGACACAGGCAAGACACAGGCAAGACACAGGCAAGACACTAACTAGACACAGGCAAGACACAGGCGAGACACAGGCTAGACACAGGATAGACACAGGCTAGACACAGGCTACATACAAGCTAGACACAGGCTAGACACAGGCTAGACACAGGCTAGACACAGGCTAGACACAAGCTAGACACAGGCTAGACACAGGCTAGACACAAGCTAGACACAGGCTGGATACAGGCTAGACACAAGCTAGACACAGGCTAGACACAGGCTAGACACAAGCTAGACACAGGCTGGATACAGGCTAGACACAGGCAAGACACAGGCTAGACACAAGCTAGACACAGGCTAGAAAAAAACTAGACACAGGCAAGACACAGGCTAGACACAGGCTAGACCTAGGCTAGACACAGGCTAGACACAGGATAGACACAGCATAGACACAGGCAAGTCACATACTAGACACAGGCTAGACACAAGCTAGACACCGGCTAGACACAAGCTAGACACAGGCTAGACACAAGCTAGACACAGGCTAGACACAGGCTAGACACAGGCTAGACACAGGCTAGACACAGGCTAGACACAGGGTAGGCACAGGCTAGACACAGGCTAGACACAGGCTAGGCACACGCTAGACACAGGCTAGGCACAGGCTAGACACAGGCAAGACACAGGCTAGACACAGGCAAGACACTGGCTAGATACAGGCTAGACACAGGCTAGACACAGGCTAGACACAAGCTAGACACAGGCTAGACACACGGTAGACTCAGGCTAGACACAGGCTCAAACACAGGATAGACACAGGCAAGTCACAGGCTAGACACAAGCTAGACACAGGCTAGATACAAGCTAGATACAGGCTAGACACAGCCAAGACTCAGGCTAGGCACAGGCTACACTCAGGATAGACACAGGCTAGACACAGGCTAGACACAGGCTAGACACAGGCTAGGCACAGGCTAGACACAGGCCAGACACAGGCTAGACACAGGCTAGACACAGGCTAGACACAGGATAGACACATGCTAGACACAGGCTAGACACAGCCTAGACTCAGGCTAGGCACAGGCTAGACTCAGGATAGACACAGGCTAGACACAGGCTAGACACAGGCTAGACAAAAGCTAGACACAGGCTAGACACAGGCTAGACCCAGGCGACACACAGGCTAGACACAGGCTAGACACAAGCTAGACACAGGCTAGATACAAGCTAGACACAGGCTAGACACAGGCTAGGCACAGGAAAGACAGAGGCTAGACAGAGGCAAGACCCAGGCTAGACACAGGCCAGACACAGGCTCAAACACAGGATAGACACAGGCTAGACACAGGCTAGACACAGGCTAGACACAGGCTAGACACAGGCTAGACACAAGCCAGACACAGGCTAGACACAGGCTAGACCTAGGCGACACACAGGCTAGAAACAGGCTAGACACAAGCTAGACACAGACTAGATACAAGCTAGAAACAGGCTAAACACAGGCTAGACACAAGCTAGACACAGGGTGGATACAGGCTAGACACAGGCAAGACACAGGCTAGACACAAGCTAGACACAGGCTGGACACAGGCTAGATAAAGTATAGACACAGGCAAGTCACATACAAGAAACAGGCAAGACACAGGCAAGACACTGGCTAGACACAGGCAAGACACAGGCAAGACACTGGCTAGATACAGGCTAGACACAGGCTAGACACAAGCTAGACACAGGCTAGACACACGGTAGACTCAGGCTAGACACAGGCTAGAACAGGCTAGACACAAGCTAGACACAGGCTGGATACGGGCTAGACACAGGCAAGACACAGGCTAGACACAAGCTAGATACGGGCTAGACAAATACTACACACAGGCAAGACACAGGCTAGACACATGCTAGACACAGGCTAGACACAGGCTAGACACAGGCTAGACACAGGCTAGACACAGGCTAGACACAGGCTAGACACAGGCTAGACACAAGCTAGACACAGGCTGGATACGGGCTAGACACAGGCAAGACACAGGCTAGACACAAGCTAGATACGGGCTAGACACAGGCTAGACACAAGCTAGACACAGGCTAGACACACGGTAGGCTCAGGCTAGACTCAGGCTAGACACAGGCTAGAACAGGCTAGACACAAGCTAGACACAGGCTGGATACGGGCTAGACACAGGCAAGACACAGGCAAGACACAGGCTAGACACAAGCTAGATACGGGCTAGACAAATACTAGACACAGGCTAGACACAAGCTAGACACAGGCTGGATACAGGCTAGACACAGGCAAGACACAGGCTAGACACAAGCTAGACACAGGCTAGAGAAATACTAGAAATTGGCTAGACACAGGCTAGGCACAGGCAAGACACAGGCAAGAGACTGGCTAGACACAGGCTAAACACATGCAAATCACAGGCTTAACACAGGATAGACACAGGCTAGAAACAGGCTAGACACAAGCTGGACACAGACTAGACACAGGCTAGACACAGGATAGACACAGGCTAGACACAGGCTAGACACAGGCTAGACACAAGCTAGACACATTCTAGAAACAGGCTAGACACAGGGTAGACACAGGCTAGACACAGGATAGACACAGGCTAGACACAGGCTAGACACAGGCTAGACACAGGATAGGCACAGGCAAAACACATACTAGACACAGGCTAGACACAGGCTAGACACAGGCTAGAAAGAGGCTAGACACAGGCTAGAGAAATACTAGAAATTGGCTAGACACAGGCTAGGCACAGGCAAGACACAGGCAAGAGACTGGCTAGACACAGGCTAAACACATGCAAATCACAGGCTTAACACAGGATAGACACAGGCTAGACACAGGCTAGACACAAGCTAGACACAGACTAGACACAGGCTAGACACAGGATAGACACAGGCTAGACACAGGCTAGACATAGGCTAGACACAGGCTAGACACAAGCTAGACACAGGCTAGAAACAGGCTAGACACAGGGTAGACACAGGCTAGACACAGGATAGACACAGGCTAGACACAGGCTAGACACAGGCTAGACACAGGCTAGACACAGGCTAGACACAGGATAGGCACAGGCAAAACACATACTAGACACAGGCTAGACACAGGCTAGAAAGAGGCTAGACACAGGCTAGGCACAGTTTAGACACAAGCTAGACACAGGGTAGACACAAGCTAGACACAGTATAGACACAGGCAAGTCACATACTAGACACAGGCAAGACACAGTCAAGACACTGGCTAGACACATGCTAGACACAGGCTAGACACAGGATAGACACAGGCTAGACACAGGCTAGACACAGGCTAGACACAGGCTAGACACAGGCTAGACACAGGCTAGACACAGTGTAGACACAGGCAAATCACATACTAGACACAGGCAAGACACAGGCAAGACACTGGCTAAACACAGGCAAGACACAGGCAAGGCACTGGCTAGACACAGGCAAGACATAGGCTAGGCACAGGCTCGACACAGGCTAGACACAGGCTAGACACAGCCTAGACTCAGGCTAGACACAGGATAGACACAGGCTAGACACAGGCTAGACACAGGCTAAACACAGGCTAGACACAGGCTAGACACAGGCTAGACACAGGCTAGACACAGGCTAGACACAGGCTAGACACAGGCTGGACACAGGCTAGACACAGGCAAATCACATACTAGACACAGGCAAGACACTGGCTAAACGCAGGCAAGACACAGGCAAGACACTGGCTAGACACAGCCTAGACACAGGCTTGGCACAGGCTCGACGCAGGCTAGACTCAGGCTAGACACAGGATAGACACAGCCTAGACTCAGGCTAGGCAAAGGCTAGACTCAGGATAGACACAGGCTAGAGACAGGCTAGAAAGAGGCTAGACACAGGCTAGACACAGGCTAGACACAGGCTAGACCCAGGCGACACACAGGCTAGACACAGGCTAGACACATACAAGACACAGGAAAGACAGAGGCTAGACAGAGGCTAGACAGAGGCAAGACCCAGGCTAGACACAGGCCAGACACAGGCTAGACACAGAATAGACACAGGCTAGACACAGGCTAGGCACAAGCTAGACACAGGCTAGACACAGGCTAGACCTAGGCGACACACAGGCTAGACACAGGCTAGACACAAGCTAGACACAGGCTAGATACAAGCTAGACACAGGCTAAACACAGGCTAGACACAAGCTAGACACAGGGTGGATACAGGCTAGACACAGGCAAGACACAGGCTAGACACAAGCTAGACACAGGCTGGACACAGGCTAGATAAAGTATAGACACAGGCAAGTCACATACTAGACACAGGCAAGACACAGGCAAGACACTGGCTAGACACAGGCAAGACACAGGCAAGACACTGGCTAAACACAGGCTAGACACAGGCTAGACACAGGCTAGACACAAGCTAGACACAGGCTAGATACAAGGTAGACTCAGGCTAGACTCAGGCTAGACACAGACTAGAACAGGCTAGACACAGGCTAGGCACAAGCTAGACACAGGCGGGATACTGGCTAGACACAGGCAAGACACAGGCTAGACACAAGCTAGATACGGGCTAGACAAATACTAGACACAGGCAAGACACAGGCTAGACACATGCTAGACCTAGGCTAGACACAGGCTAGACACAGGCTAGAAAGAGGCTAGACACAGGCTAGGCGAAGGCTGGAGACAGGCTAGACACATGGTAGACACAGGCTAGACACAAGATAGACACAGGCTAGACACAGGCTAGACACAGGCTAGACACAGGCTAGACACAGGCTAGACACAGGATAGACACAGGCTAGACACAGGCTAGACACAGGCTAGACACAAGCTAGACACAGGCTAGACACAGGCTAGACACAGCCTAGACTCAGGCTAGACACATGATAGACACAAGCTAGACACAGTATAGACACAGGCAAGTCACATACCAGACACAGGCAAGACACAGTCAAGACACTGGCTAGACACATGCTAGACACAGGCTAGACACAGGATAGACACAGGCTAGACACAGTATAGACACAGGCAAGTCACATACTAGACACAGGCAAGACACAGGCAAGACACAGGCAAGACACTGTCTAAACACAGGCAAGACACAGGCAAGGCACTGGCTAGACACAGGCTAGACACAGGCTAGGCACAGGCTCGACACAGGCTAGACACAGGCTAGACACAGCCTAGACTCAGGCTAGACACAGGATAGACACAGGCTAGACACAGGCTAGACACAGGCTAAACACAGGCTAGACACAGGCTAGACACAGGCTAGACACAGGCTAGACACAGGCTAGACACAGGCTAGACACAGGCTAGACACAGGCTAGACACAGGCTAGACACAGTGTAGACGCAGGCAAATCACAAACTAGACACAGGCAAGACACAGGCAAGACACTGGCTAAACGCAGGCAAAACACGGGCAAGACACTGGCTAGACACAGGCTAGACACAGGATAGGCACAGGCTCGACGCAGGCTAGACACAGGCTAGACACAGCCTAGACTCAGGCTAGACACAGGATAGACACAGCCTAGACTCGGGCTAGGCACAGGCTAGACTCAGGATAGACACAGGCTAGACACAGGCTAGACCCAGGCGACACACAGGCTAGACACAGGCTAGAAACAGGCTATACACAGGCTAGACACAGGCTAGACACAGGCTAGACACATACAAGACACAGGAAAGACAGAGGCTAGACAGAGGCAAGAGCCAGGCTAGACACAGGCCAGACACAGGCTAGACACAGGATAGACACAGGCTAGACACAGGCTAGACACAGGCTAGGCACAAGCGAGACACAGGCTAGACACAGGCTAGACCTAGGCGACACACAGGCTAGACACAGGCTAGACACAAGCTAGACACAGGCTAGATACAAGCTAGACAAAGGCTAAACACAGGCTAGACACAAGCTAGACACAGGGTGGATACAGGCTAGACACAGGCAAGACACAGGCTAGACACAAGCTAGACACAGGCAAGATAAAGTATAGACACAGGCAAGTCACATACTAGACACAGGCAAGACACAGGCAAGACACTGGCTAGACACAGGCAAGACACAGGCAAGACACTGGCTAGACACAGGCTAGACACAGGCTAGACACAAGCTAGACACAGGCTAGACACAAGGTAGACTAAGGCTAGACTCAGGCTAGACTCAGGCCAGACACAGGCTAGAACAGGCTAGACACAGGCTAGACGCAAGCTAGACGCAAGCTAGACACAGGCTAGACACAGGCTAGACACATGCTAGACCTAGGCTAGACACAGGCTAGACACAGGCTAGAAAGAGGCTAGACACAGGCTAGGCACAGGCTGGACACAGGCTAGACACATGCTAGACACAGGCTAGACATAAGCTAGACACAGGCTAGACACAGGCTAGACACAGGCTAGACACAGGCTAGACACAGGATAGGCACAGGCAAAACACATACTAGACACAGGCTAGAAAGAGGCTAGACACAGGCTAGGCACAGTTTAGACACAAGCTAGACACAGGCTAGTCACAAGCTAGACACAGTATAGACACAGGCAAGTCACATACTAGACACAGGCAAGACACAGTCAAGACACTGGCTAGACACAGGCTAGACACAGGCTAGACACAGGATAGACACAGGCTAGACACAGGCTAGACACAGGCTAGACACAGGCTAGACACAGGCTAGACACAGGCTAGACACAGGCTAGACACAGGCTAGACACAGGCTAGACACAGGCTAGACACAACCTAGACACAGGCTAGACACAGGCTAGACACAGGCTAGACACAGGCTAGACACAGGCTAGACACAGGCTAGACACAGGCTAGACACACTGTAGACACATGCAAATCACATACTAGACACAGGCAAGACACAGGCAAGACACTGGCTAAACACAGGCAAGACACAGGCAAGACACTGGCTAGACACAGGCTAGACACAGGCAAGACACTGGCTAGACACAGGCTAGACACAGGCCAGACACAGGCTAGACACAAGCTAGACACAGGCTAGACACAGGATAGAAAGAGGCTAGACACAGGCTAGGCACAGGCTAGACACAGGCTAGACACAGGCTAGACACAGGCTAGACACAGGCAAGAAACATACTAGACACAGGTAAGACAAAGACTAGACAGTGGCAAGACCCAGGCTAGACACAGGCTAGAAAAAGTCTAGACACCGGCTAGGCACAGGCTAGACACAGGCTAGAAACAGGCCAGACACAGGCTAGACACAGGCTAGACAAAGCCTAGACACAGGCTAGACACAGGATAGACACAGGCTAGACACAGGATAGACACAGGATAGACACAGGCTAGACAGAGGCTAGACACAGGCTAGACACAGGCTAGACACAAGCTAGACACAAGCTAGACAGAGGCTAGACACAGGCTAGATACGGGCTAGACATTGGCTATACACTTTCTAGACACAGGCTAGACACAGGCTAGACATAGGCTAGACATAGGCTAGACACAGGCTAGACACAGGCTAGACACAGGCTAGACACAGGCTAGACACAGGCTAGACACAGGCTAGACACATTCTAGACACAGGCTAGACACAGGCTAGACACAGGCAAGAAACATACTAGACACAGGTAAGACAAAGACTAGACAGTGGCAAGACCCAGGCTAGACACAGGCTAGAAAGAGGCTAGACACCGGCTAGGCACAGGCTAGACACAGGCTAGAAACAGGCTAGACACAGGCTAGACACAGGCTAGACACAGGCTAGACACAGGATACACACAGGATAGACACAGGATAGACACAGGATAGACACAGGCTAGACAGGGGCTAGACACAGGCTAGACACAGGCTAGACACAAGCTAGACACAGGCTAGACACAGGCTAGACAAAGCCTAGACACAGGCTAGACACAGGATAGACACAGGATAGACACAGGCTAGACACAGGCAAGAAACATACTAGACACAGGTAAGACAAAGACTAGACAGTGGCAAGACCCAGGCTAGACACAGGCTAGAAAGAGGCTAGACACAGGCTAGAAACAGGCTAGACACAGGCTAGACACAGGCTAGACACAGGCTAGACACAGGATAGACACAGGATAGACACAGGCTAGACAGGGGCTAGACACAGGCTAGACACAGGCTAGACACAAGCTAGACACAAGCTAGACAGAGGCTAGACACAGGATAGATACGGGATAGACATTGGCTATACACTTTCTAGACACAGGCTAGACACAGGCTAGACATAGGCTAGACACAGGCTAGACACAGGCTAGACACAGGCTAGACACAGGCTAGACACAGGCTAGACACAGGCTAGACACAGGCTAGACACAGGCTAGACAAAGCCTAGACACAGGCTAGACACAGGATAGACACAGGCTAGACACAGGCTAGACACAGGCTAGACACAGTGTAGACACAGGCAAATCACATACTAGACACAGGCAAGACACAGGCTAGACACTGGCTAAACACAGGCAAGACACAGGCAAGACACAGGCTAGACACAGGCTAGACACAGGCCAGACACAGGCTAGACACAAGCTAGACACAGGCTAGACACAGGATAGAAAGAGGCTAGACACAGGCTAGGCACAGGCTAGACACAGGCTAGACACAGGCTAGACACAGACAAGAAACATACTAGACAGAGGTAAGACAAAGACTAGACAGTGGCAAGACCCAGGCTAGACACAGGCTAGAAAGAGTCTAGACACCGGCTAGGCACAGGCTAGACACAGCCTAAAAAAAAGGCAAGACACAGGCTAGACACAGGCTAGACAAAGCCTAGACACAGGCTAGATACAAGCTAGACACAGGATAGACACAGGCTAGACAGGGGCTAGACACAGGGTAGACACAGGCTAGACACAAGCTAGACACAAGCTAGACAGAGGCTAGACACAGGCTAGATACGGGCTAGACATTGGCTATACACTTTCTAGACACAGGCTAGACACAGGCTAGACATAGGCTAGACACAGGCTAGACACAGGCTAGACACAATGTAGACACAGGCATGTCACATACTAGACACAGGCAAGACACAGGCAAGACACTGGCTAAAAACAGGCAAGACACAGGCAAGACACTGGCTAGACACAGGCTAGACACAGGCCAGACACAGGCTAGACACAAGCTAGGCACAGGCTAGACACAGGATAGAAAGAGGCTAGACACAGGCTAGGCACAGGCTAGACACAGGCTAGACAGAGGCTAGACACAGGAAAGAAACATACTAGACACAGGCTAGACACAGGCTAGACACAGGTTAGACACAGGCTAGACACAGGCTAGACACAGGCTAGACACAGGCTAGACACAGGCTAGACACAGTGTAGACACAGGCATGTCACATACTAGACACAGGCAAGACACAGGCAAGACACTGGCTAAAAACAGGCAAGACACAGGCAAGACACTGGCTAGACACAGGCTAGACACAGGCCAGACACAGGCTAGACACAAGCTAGGCACAGGCTAGACACAGGATAGAAAGAAGCTAGACACAGGCTAGGCACAGGCTAGACACAGGCTAGACACAGGCTAGACACAGGCAAGAAACATACTAGACACAGGCTAGACACAGGCTAGACACAGTGTAGACACAGGCAAGTCACATACTAGACACAGGCAAGACACAGGCAAGACACTGGCTAAACACAGGCAAGACACAGGCAAGACACTTGCTAGACACAGGCTAGAAACAGGATGGAAAGAGGCTAGACACAGGCTAGGTACAGGCTAGACACAGGCTAGACACAGGCAAGAAACATACTAGACACAGGTAAGACAAAGACTAGACAGTGGCAAGACCCAGGCTAGACACAGGCTAGAAAGAGGCTAGACACCGGCTAGGAACAGGCTAGACACAGGCTAGAAACAGGCTAGACACAGGCTAGACACAGGCTAGACACAGGCTAGACACAGGATAGACACAGGATAGACACAGGCTAGACAGGGGCTAGACACAGGCTAGCCACAGGCTAGACACAAGCTAGACACAAGCTGGACAGAGGATAGACACAGGCTAGATACAGGCTAGACATTGGCTACACACTGTCTAGACACAGGCTAGACACAGGCTAGGCATAGGCTTGACACAGGGTAGACACAGGCTAGACACAGGCTAGACACAGGCTAGACACAGGCTAGAAACAGGCTAGACACAGGCTAGACACAGGCTAGACACAGGCTAGACACAGACTAGACACAGGATAAACACAGGCTAGACACAGGCTAGACACAGGCTAGACACAAGCTAGACACAGGCTAGACACAGGCTAGACACAGGCTAGACACAGGCTAGACACAGGCTAGACACAGGCTTAACACAGGCTAGACACAGGCTAGACACAGGCTAGATACAAGCTAGACACAGTCTAGATACAGGCTAGACACAGGCAAGACACATACGAGACACAGGCAAGACACAGGCGAGACACTGGCTAGACACAGGCAAGACACAGGCAAGACACTGTCTAGATAAAGGCTAGACACAGGCAAGACACATACGAGACACAGGCAAGACACAGGCGAGACACTGGCTAGACACAGGCGAGACACAGGCTAGACACAGGCTAGACACAAGCTAGACACAGGCTAGACACAGACTAGACACAGGCTAGACACAGGCTAGACAAATACTAGACACAGACAAGACACAGGCAAGACACAGGCTAGGCACAGGCTAGACACAGGCTAGACACAGGCTAGACCCAGGCTAAACACAGGCTAGACACAGGCTAGACACAGGCTAGACACAGTATAGACACAGGCAAGTCACATACTAGACACAGGCAAGACACAGGCAAGACACTGGCTAGACACAGGCTAGGCACAGGCTAGACACAGGCTAGACACAGGCAAGACACTGTCTGGACACAGGCTAGACACAGGCGAGACACAGGCTAGACACAGGCTAGACACAAGCTAGACACAGGCTAGATACAAGCTAGACACAGGATAGACACAGGCTAGACACAGGCTAGACAAATACTAGACACAGGCAAGACACAGGCTAGGCACAGGCAAGACACAGGCTAGGCACAGGCTAGACACAGGCTAGACACAGGCTAAACACAGGCTTAACACAGGCTACACACAGGCTAGACACAGGCTAGACACAGGCTAGACACAGACTAGGCACAGGCTCGACACAGGCTAGACACAGCGTAGACTTAGGCTAGACACAGGATAGACACAGTCTAGACACAGGCTAGACACAGGCTAGACACCGGCTAGACACAGGCTAGACACAGGCTGGACACAGGCTAGACACAGGCGAGACACAGGCTAGACACAGGCTAGATACAAGCTAGACACAGGCTAGAAACAGGCTAGACACAGGCTAGAAAGAGGCTAGACACCGGCTAGGCACAGGCTAGAAACAGGCTAGACACAGGCTAGACACAGGCTAGACACAGGCTAGACCCAGGCTAAACACAGGCTAGACACAGGCTAGACACAGTATAGACACAGGCAAGTCACATGCTAGACACAGGCAAGACACAGGCAAGACACTGGCTAGACACAGGCTAGGCACAGGCTAGACACAGGCTAGACACAGGCAAGACACTGTCTGGACACAGGCTAGGCACAGGCTAGACACAGGCTAGACACAGGCAAGGAACATACTAGACACAGGCTACACACAGTGTAGACACAGGCAAGTCACATACTAGACACAGGCAAGACAAAGACTAGACAGTGGAAAGACCCAGGCTAGACACAGGCTAGAAACAGGCTAGACACCGGCTAGGCACAGGCTAGACACAGGCTAGAAACAGGCTAGACACAGGCTAGACACAGGCTAGACACAGGCTAGGCACAGGCAAGAAACTTTCTAGACACAGGCTAGACACAGGCTAGACAGTGTAGACACAGGCAAGTCACATACTAGACACAGGCAAGACAAAGACTAGACAGTGGCAAGACCCAGGCTAGACACAGGATAGACACAGGATAGACACAGGCTAGACAGGTGCTAGACACAGGCTAGACACAGGCTAGACACAAGCTAGACACAAGCTAGACAGACGATAGACACAGGCTAGATACAGGCTAGACATTGGCTATACACTGTCTAGACACAGGCTAGACACAGGCTAGACATAGGCTAGACACAGGCTAGACACAGGCTAGACACAGGCTAGACACAGGCTAGACACAGGCTAGACACAGACTAAACACAGGATAAACACAGGCTAGACACAGGCTAGACACAGGCTAGACACAGGCTAGACACAAGCTAGACACAGGCTAGACACAGGCTAGACACAGGCTAGACACAGGCTAGACACAGGCTAGACACAGGCTAGACACAGGCTAGACACAGGCTAGATACAAGCTAGACACAGTCTAGATACAGGCTTGACACAGGCAAGACTCATACTAGACACAGGCAAGACACAGGCAAGACACTGGCTAGACACAGGCAAGACACAGGCAAGACACTGTCTAGACACAGGCTAGACACAGGCGAGACACAGGCTAGACATAGGCTAGACACAAGCTAGACACAGGCTAGACACAGACTAGACACAGCCTAGACACAGGCTAGACAAATACTAGACACAGATATGACACAGGCAAGACACAGGCTAGGCACAGGCTAGACAGAGGCTAGACACAGGCTAGACCCAGGCTAAACACAGGCTAGACACAGGCTAGACACAGGCTAGACACAGGCTAGACACAGTATAGACACAGGCAAGTCACATACTAGACACAGGCAAGACACAGGCAAGACACTGGCTAGACACAGGCTAGGCACAGGCTAGACACAGGCTAGACACAGGCAAGACACAGTCTGGACACAGGCTAGACACAGGCGAGACACAGGCTAGACACAGGCTAGACACAAGCTAGACACAGGCTAGATACAAGCTAGACACAGGATAGACACAGGCTAGACACAGGCTAGACACAGGCTAGACACAGGCTAGACAAATACTAGACACAGGCAAGACACAGGCTAGGCACAGGCAAGACACAGGCTAGGCACAGGCTAGACACAGGCTAGACACAGGCTAAACACAGGCTAAACACAGGCTAGACACAGGCTAGACACAGGCTAGACACAGGCTAGACACAGGCTAGACACAGGCTAGACACAGGCTAGACACAGGCTCGACACAGGCTAGACACAGGCTAGACACAGGCTAGACACAGGCTAGACACAGGCTAGACACAGGCTAGACACAGGCTAGACACAGGCTAGACACAGGCTAGACACAGGCTAGACACAGGCTAGACACCGGCTAGACACAGGCTAGACACAGGCTAGACACAGGCTAGACACAGGCTAGATACAAGCTAGACACAGGCTAGATACAAGCTAGACACAGGCTAGACATAGGCCAGACACAGGCTAGACACAGGCTAGACACAGGCTAGACACAGGCTAGACACAGGCCAGAAAAATACTAGACACAGGCAAGACACAGGCTAGACCTAGGCTAGACACAGGCTAGACACAGGCTAGAAAGGGGCCAGACACAGGCTAGACACAGGCTAGACACAGGCTAGACACAGGCTAGACACAGGCTAGACACAGGCTAGACACAGGCTAGACACAGGCTAGACACAGACTAGACACAGGATAAACACAGGCTAGAAACAGGCTAGACACAGGCTAGACAAAGGCTAGACACAGGCTAGACACAGGGTAGACACAGGCTAGACACAGGCTAGACACAAGCTAGACACAGTCTGGATACAGGCTAGACACAGGCAAGACACATAATAGACACAGGCAAGACACAGGCAAGACACTGGCTAGACACAGGCAAGACACAGGCAAGACACTGTCTAGACACTGGCTACACACAGGCGAGACACAGGCTAGACACAGGCTAGACACAAGCTAGACACAGGCTAGACACAGGCTAGACACAGGCTAGACACAGGCTAGACACAGGCTAGACACAGGCTAGACAAATACTAGACACAGGCAAGACACAGGCTAGGCACAGGCTAGACACAGGCTAGACACAGGCTAGACACAGGCTAAACACAGGCTAGATACAGGCTAGACACGGGCTAGACATAGGCTAGACACAGGCTAGACACAGGCTAGACACAGGCTAGACACAGGCGAGACACAGGCTAGGCACAGGCTAGGCACAGGCTAGGCACAGGCTAGGCACAGGCTAGGCACAGGCTAGGCACAGGCTAGACACAGGCTAGACACAGGCAAGACACAGTCTGGACACAGGCTAGACACAGGCGAGACACAGGCTAGACACAGGCTAGACACAAGCTAGACACAGGCTAGATACAAGCTAGACACAGGATAGACACAGGCTAGACACAGGCTAGACACAGGCTAGACAAATACTAGACACAGGCAAGACACAGGCTAGGCACAGGCAAGACACAGGCTAGGCACAGGCCAGACACAGGCTAGACACAGGCTAAACACAGGCTAAACACAGGCTAGACACAGGCTAGACACAGGCTAGACACAGGCTAGACACAGGCTAGACACAGGCTAGACACAGGCTAGACACAGGCTAGGCACAGGCTCGACACAGGCTAGACACAGGCTAGACACAGCCTAGACTCAGGCTAGACACAGGATAGACACAGGCTAGACACAGGCTAGACACAGGCTAGACACAGGCTAGACACAGGCTGGACACAGGCTAGACACCGGCTAGACACAGGCGAGACACAGGCTAGACACAGGCTAGACACAGGCTAGATACAAGCTAGACACAGGCTAGATACAACCTAGACACAGGCTAGACATAGGCCAGACACAGGCTAGACACAGGCTAGACACAGGCCAGAAAAATACTAGACACAGGCAAGACACAGGCTAGACCTAGGCTAGACACAGGCTAGACACAGGCTAGAAAGAGGCCAGACACAGGCTAGACACAGGCTAGACACAGGCTAGACACAGGCTAGACACAAGCTAGACACAGGCTAGACACAGACTAGACACAGGATAAACACAGGCTAGACACAGGCTAGACACAGGCTAGACAAAGGCTAGACACAGGCTAGACACAGGGTAGACACAGGCTAGACACAGGCTAGACACAAGCTAGACACAGTCTGGATACAGGCTAGACACAGGCAAGACACATACTAGACACAGGCAAGGCACAGGCAAGACACTGGCTAGACACAGGCAAGACACTGGCAAGACACTGTCTAGACACTGGCTACACACAGGCGAGACACAGGCTAGACACAGGCTAGACACAAGCTAGACACAGGCTAGACACAGACTAGACACAGGCTAGACACAGGCTAGACACAGGCAAGACACAGGCTAGACACAGGCTAGACAAATACTAGACACAGGCAAGACACTGGCTAGGCACAGGCTAGATACAAGCTAAACACAGGATAGACACAGGCTAGACACAGGCTAGACAAATACTAGACACAGGCAAGATAGAAGCTAGGCACAGGCAAGACACAGGCTAGGCACATGCTAGACACAGGCTAGACACAGGCTAAACACAGGCTAAACACAGGCTAGACACAGGCTAGACACAGGCTAGACACAGGCTAGACACAGGCTAGGCACAGGCTAGACACAGGCTAGGCACAGGCTAGACACAGGCTAGACACAGGCTAGACACAGCCTAGACACAGCCTAGACACAAGCTAGACACAGGGTAGACACAGGCTAGACACTGGCTAGACACAGGCTAGACACAGGCTAGACACAGGCTAGACACAGGCTAGACACAGGCTAGATACAAGCTAGACACAGGCTAGATACAAGCTAGACAAGGGCTAGACACAGGCCAGACACAGGCTAGACACAGGCTAGACACAGGCTAGACACAGGCTAGACACAGGCTAGACACACGCTAAACACAGGCTAGATACAGGCTAGACACAGGCTAGACACAGGCTAGACACAAGCTAGACACAGTCTGGATACAGGCTAGACACAGGCAAGACACATACAAGACACAGGCAAGACACTGGCTAGACACAGGCAAGACACATACAAGACACAGGCAAGACACTGGCTAGACACAGGCAAGACACAGGCAAGACACTGTCTAGACACAGGCTAGACACAGGCGAGACACAGGCTAGACACAGGCTAGACACAGTATAGACACAGGCAAGTCACATACTAGACACAGGCAAGACACAGGCAAGACACTGGCTAGACACAGGCTAGGCACAGGCTAGACACAGGCTAGACACAGGCAAGACACAGTCTGGACACAGGCTAGACACAGGCGAGACACAGGCTAGACACAGGCTAGACACAAGCTAGACACAGGCTAGATACAAGCTAGACACAGGATAGACACAGGCTAGACACAGGCTAGACACAGGCTAGACAAATACTAGACACAGGCAAGACACAGGCTAGGCACAGGCAAGACACAGGCTAGGCACAGGCTAGACGCAGGCTAGACACAGGCTAAACACAGGCTAAACACAGGCTAGACACAGGCTAGACACAGGCTAGACACAGGCTAGACACAGGCTAGACACAGGCTAGACACAGGCTAGACACAGGCTCGACACAGGCTAGACACAGGCTAGACACAGGCTAGACACAGGCTAGACACAGGCTAGACACAGGCTAGACACAGGCTAGACACAGGCTAGACACAGGCTAGACACAGGCTGGACACAGGCTAGACACCGGCTAGACACAGGCGAGACACAGGCTAGACACAGGCTAGACACAGGCTAGATACAAGCTAGACACAGGCTAGATACAAGCTAGACAAAGGCTAGACATAGGCCAGACACAGGCTAGACACAGGCTAGACACAGGCTAGACACAGGCCAGAAAAATACTAGACACAGGCAAGACACAGGCTAGACCTAGGCTAGACACAGGCTAGACACAGGCTAGAAAGGGGCCAGACACAGGCTAGACACAGGCTAGACACAGGCTAGACACAGGCTAGACACAGGCTAGACACAGGCTAGACACAGGCTAGACACAGGCTAGACACAGGCTAGACACAGACTAGACACAGGATAAACACAGGCTAGAAACAGGCTAGACACAGGCTAGACACAGGCTAGACACAGGCTAGACACAGGCTAGACACAGGCTAGACACAGGCTAGACACAAGCTAGACACAGTCTGGATACAGGCTAGACACAGGCAAGACACATACTAGACACAGGCAAGACACAGGCAAGACACTGGCTAGACACAGGCAAGACACAGGCAAGACACTGTCTAGACACAGGCTAGACACAGGCGAGACACAGGCTAGACACAGGCTAGACACAAGCTAGACACAGGCTAGACACAGACTAGACACAGGCTAGACACAGCCTAGACACAGGCTAGACACAGGCTAGACAAATACTAGACACAGGCAAGACACAGGCTAGGCACAGGCTAGACACAGGCTAGACACAGGCTAGACACAGGCTAAACACAGGCTAGATACAGGCTAGACACAGGCTAGACACAGGCTAGACACAGGCTAGACACAGGCTAGACACAGGCTAGACACAGGCTAGACACAGGCTAGACACAGGCTAGACACAGGCTAGACACAGGCTAGGCACAGGCTAGGCACAGGCTAGGCACAGGCTAGGCTAGGCACAGGCTAGGCACAGGCTAGGCACAGGCTAGACACAGGCTAGACACAGGCAAGACACAGTCTGGACACAGGCTAGACACAGGCGAGACACAGGCTAGACACAGGCTAGACACAAGCTAGACACAGGCTAGATACAAGCTAGACACAGGATAGACACAGGCTAGACACAGGCTAGACACAGGCTAGACAAATACTAGACACAGGCAAGACACAGGCTAGGCACAGGCTAGACACAGGCTAGGCACAGGCTAGACACAGGCTAGACACAGACTAAACACAGGATAAACACAGGCTAGACACAGGCTAGACACAGGCTAGACACAGGCTAGACACAAGCTAGACACAGGCTAGACACAGGCTAGACACAGGCTAGACACAGGCTAGACACAGGCTAGACACAGGCTAGACACAGGCTAGACACAGGCTAGATACAAGCTAGACACAGTCTAGATTCAGGCTTGACACAGGCAAGACACATACTAGACACAGGCAAGACACAGGCAAGACACTGGCTAGACACAGGCAAGACACAGGCAAGACACTGTCTAGACACAGGCTAGACACAGGCGAGACACAGGCTAGACATAGGCTAGACACAAGCTAGACACAGGCTAGACACAGACTAGACACAGCCTAGACACAGGCTAGACAAATACTAGACACAGACATGACACAGGCAAGACACAGGCTAGGCACAGGCTAGACACAGGCTAGACACAGGCTAGACCCAGGCTAAACACAGGCTAGACACAGGCTAGACACAGGCTAGACACAGGCTAGACACAGTATAGACACAGGCAAGTCACATACTAGACACAGGCAAGACACAGGCAAGACACTGGCTAGACACAGGCTAGGCACAGGCTAGACACAGGCTAGACACAGGCAAGACACAGTCTGGACACAGGCTAGACACAGGCGAGACACAGGCTAGACATAGGCTAGACACAAGCTAGACACAGGCTAGATACAAGCTAGACACAGGCTAGATACAAGCTAGACACAGGCTAGACATAGGCCAGACACAGGCTAGACACAGGCTAGACACAGGCTAGACACAGGCCAGAAAAATACTAGACACAGGCAAGACACAGGCTAGACCTAGGCTAGACACAGGCTAGACACAGGCTAGACACAGGCTAGACACAGGCTAGACACAGGCTAGACACAGGCTAGACACAGGCTAGACACAGGCTAGACACAGGCTAGACACAGGCTAGACACAGACTAGACACAGGATAAACACAGGCTAGAAACAGGCTAGACACAGGCTAGACAAAGGCTAGACACAGGCTAGACACAGGCTAGACCTAGGCTAGACACAGGCTAGACACAAGCTAGACACAGTCTGGATACAGGCTAGACACAGGCAAGACACATACTAGACACAGGCAAGACACAGGCAAGACACTGGCTAGACACAGGCAAGACACAGGCAAGACACTGTCTAGACACTGGCTACACACAGGCGAGACACAGGCTAGACACAGGCTAGACACAAGCTAGACACAGGCTAGACACAGACTAGACACAGGCTAGACACAGGCTAGACACAGGCTAGACACAGGCTAGACAAATGCTAGACACAGGCAAGACACAGGCTAGGCACAGGCTAGACACAGGCTAGACACAGGCTAGACACAGGCTAGACACAGGCTAGACACAGGCTAGACACAGGCTAGACACAGGCTAGACACAGGCTAGACACAGGCTAGACACAGGCTAGACACAGGCTAGACACAGGCTAGACACAGGCTAGACACAGGCTAGACACAGGCTAGACACAGGCTAGGCACAGGCTAGGCACAGGCTAGGCACAGGCTAGGCACAGGCTAGACACAGGCTAGACACAGGCAAGACACAGTCTGGACACAGGCTAGACACAGGCGAGACACAGGCTAGACACAGGCTAAACACAAGCTAGACACAGGCTAGATACAAGCTAGACACAGGATAGACACAGGCTAGACACAGGCTAGACACAGGCTAGACAAATACTAGACACAGGCAAGACACAGGCTAGGCACAGGCAAGACACAGGCTAGGCACAGGCTAGACACAGGCTAGACACAGGCTAGACACAGGCTAGACACAGGCTAGACACAGGCTAGACACAGGCTAGACACAGGCTAGACACAGGCTAGACACAGGCTAGACACAGGCTAGACACAGGCTAGACACAGGCTCGACACAGGCTAGACACAGGCTAGACACAGGCTAGACACAGGCTAGACACAAGATAGACACAGGCTAGACACAGGCTAGACACAGGCTAGACACAGGCTAGACACAGGCTAGACACAGGCTGGACACAGGCTAGACACCGGCTAGACACAGGCGAGACACAGGCTAGACACAGGCTAGACACAGGCTAGACACAGGCTAGACACAGGCTAGACACAGGCTAGACACAGGCTAGACACAGGCTAGACACAGGCTAGACACAGGCTAGACACAGGCTAGACACAGGCTAGAAAAATACTAGACACAGGCAAGACACAGGCTAGACACAGGCTAGACACAGGCTAGACACAGGCTAGACACAGGCTAGACACAGGCTAGACACAGGCTAGACACAGGCTAGACACAGGCTAGACACAGGCTAGACACAGGCTAGACACAGGCTAGACACAGACTAGACACAGGATAAACACAGGCTAGACACAGGCTAGACACAGGCTAGACACAGGCTAGACACAGGCTAGACACAGGCTAGACACAGGGTAGACACAGGCTAGACACAGGCTAGACACAAGCTAGACACAGTCTGGATACAGGCTAGACACAGGCAAGACACATACTAGACACAGGCAAGACACAGGCAAGACACTGGCTAGACACAGGCAAGACACAGGCAAGACACTGTCTAGACACAGGCTAGACACAGGCGAGACACAGGCTAGACACAGGCTAGACACAAGCTAGACACAGGCTAGACACAGACTAGACACAGGCTAGACACAGGCTAGACACAGGCTAGACAAATACTAGACACAGGCAAGACACAGGCTAGGCACAGGCTAGATACAAGCTAAACACAGGATAGACACAGGCTAGACACAGGCTAGACAAATACTAGACACAGGCAAGATACAAGCTAGGCACAGGCAAGACACAGGCTAGGCACATGCTAGACACAGGCTAGACACAGGCTAAACAGGCTAAACACAGGCTAAACACAGGCTAGACACAGGCACAGGCTAGACACAGGCTAGACACAGGCTAGACACAGGCTAGACACAGGCTAGACACAGGCTAGACACAGGCTAGACACAGGCTAGACACAGGCTAGACACAGCCTAGACACAGGCTAGACACAAGCTAGACACAGGGTAGACACAGGCTAGACACTGGCTAGACACAGGCTAGACACAGGCTAGACACAGGCTAGACACAGGCTAGACACAGGCTAGACACAGGCTAGACACAGGCTAGACACAGGCTAGACACAGGCCAGACACAGGCTAGACACAGGCTAGACACAGGCTAGACACAGGCTAGACACAGGCTAGACACACGCTAAACACAGGCTAGATACAGGCTAGACACAGGCTAGACACAGGCTAGACACAAGCTAGACACAGTCTGGATACAGGCTAGACACAGGCAAGACACATACAAGACACAGGCAAGACACTGGCTAGACACAGGCAAGACACATACAAGACACAGGCAAGACACTGGCTAGACACAGGCAAGACACAGGCAAGACACAGGCAAGACACTGTCTAGACACAGGCTAGACACAGGCGAGACACAGGCTAGACACAGGCTAGACACAGGCTGGGCACAGGCTAGACACAGGCTAGACACAGGCAAGACACTGTCTGGACACAGGCTAGACACAGGCGAGACACAGGCTAGACACAGGCTAGACACAAGCTAGACACAGGCTAGATACAAGCTAAACACAGGATAGACACAGGCTAGACACAGGCTAGACAAATACTAGACACAGGCAAGATAAAAGCTAGGCACAGGCAAGACACAGGCTAGGCACATGCTAGACACAGGCTAGACACAGGCTAAACACAGGCTAAACACAGGCTAGACACAGGCTAGACACAGGCTAGACACAGGCTAGACACAGGCTAGGCACAGGCTAGACACAGGCTAGACACAGGCTAGACACAGGCTAGACACAGGCTAGACACAGCCTAGACACAGGCTAGACACAAGCTAGACACAGGCTAGACACAGGCTAGACACAGGCTAGACACAGGCTGGACACAGGCTAGACACTGGCTAGACACAGGCTAGACACTGGCTAGACACTGGCTAGACACTGGCTAGACACTGGCTAGACACTGGCTAGACACTGGCTAGACACAGGCTAGACACAGGCTAGACACAAGCTAGACACAGGCTGGACACAGGCTAGACACAGGAAAGGTACATGCTAGCCACAAGCAAGACACAAGCTAGACAGAGGCTAGACACAGGCTAGATACAGGCTAGACACAGGCTAGACACTGTCTAGACACAGGCTAGACACAGGCTAGACACAGGCTAGACACAAGCTAGACACAGGCTAGACACAGGCTAGACACAGGCTAGACACAGGCTAGACACAAGCTAGATACAGGCTTTATACAGGCTAGACACAGGCAAGACACAGGCTACAAACAAGCTAGACACAGGCTAGACACAGTATTGACACAGGCAAGTCACATACTAGACACAGGCAAGACACAGGCAAGACACTGGCTAGACACAGGCTAGACACAGGCTAGACACAGGCTAGACACAGGCTAGACAAATACTAGACACAGGCAAGACACAGGCTAGACACAGGCTAGACACAGGCTAGACACAGGCTAGACACAGGCTAGACACAAGCTAGACACAGGCTAGACACAGGATAGGCACAGGCAAGACACAAACTATACACAGGCTAGACACAGGCTAGACACAGGCTAGACACAGGCTAGACACAGGCTAGACACAAGGTAGACTCAGGCTAGACTCAGGCTAGACACAGGCTAGACACAGGCTAGACACAGGCTAGACTCAGGATAGACACAAGCTAGACACAGGCTGGATACAGGCTAGACACAGGAAAGGTACATGCTAGCCACAAGCAAGACACAAGCTAGACAGAGGCTAGACACAGGCTAGATACAGGCTAGACATCGGCTAGACACTGTCTAGACACAGGCTAGACACAGGCTAGACACAGGCTAGACACAAGCTAGACACAGGCTAGACACAGGCTAGGCACAAGCTAGACACAGGCTAGACACAAGCTAGATACAGGCTTTATACAGGCTAGACACAGGCAAGACACAGGCTACAAACAAGCTAGACACAGGCTAGACACAGTATTGACACAGGCAAGTCACATACTAGACACAGGCAAGACACAGGCAAGACACTGGCTAGACACAGGCTAGACACAGGCTAGACACAGGCTAGACACAGGCTAGACACAGGCTAGACAAATACTAGACACAGGCAAGACACAGGCAAGACACAGGCTAGGCACAGGCTAGACACAGTCTAGACACAGGCTAGACACAGGCTAGACACAAGCTAGACACAGGCTAGACACAGGCTAGACACAGGCTAGACACAGGCTAGACACAGGCTAGACACAGGCTAGACACAGGCTAGACACAGGCTAGACACAGGCTAGACACAGGCTAGACTCAGGCTAGACTCAGGCTAGACACAGGCTAGACACAGGCTAGACTCAGGCTAGACACAGGCTAGACACAGGCTAGACACAGGCTAGACACAGGCTAGACACAGGCTAGACACAGGCTAGACACAGGCTAGACACAGGCTAGACACAGGCTAGACACAGGCTAGACACAGGCTAGACACAGGCTAGACTCAGGCTAGACTCAGGCTAGACACAGGCTAGACACAGGCTAGACTCAGACTAGACACAGGCTAGACACAGGCTAGACACAGGCTAGACACAGGCTAGACACAGGCTAGACACAGGCTAGACACAGGCTAGACACAGGCTAGACACAGGCTAGACACAGGCTAGACACAGGCTAGACACAGGCTAGACACAGGCTAGACACAGGCTAGACACAGGCTAGACACAGGCCAGACAAATACTAGACACAGGCAAGACACAGGCTAGACACAGGCTAGACCTAGGCTAGACAGAGGCTAGGCACAGGCTAGACACAGGCTAGACACAAGCTAGACACAGGCTAGACACAGGCTAGACACAGGCTAGACACAGGCTAGACACAGGCTAGACACAGACTAGACACAGGATAAACACAGGCTAGACACAGGCTAGACACAGGCTAGACACAGGCTAGACACAGGCTAGACACAGGCTAGACAAATACTAGACACAGGCAAGACACAGGCTAGGCACAGGCTAGACACAGGCTAGACACAGACTAAACACAGGATAAACACAGGCTAGACACAGGCTAGACACAGGCTAGACACAGGCTAGACACAGGCTAGACACAGGCTAGACACAGGCTAGACACAGGCTAGACACAGGCTAGACACAGGCTAGACACAGGCTAGACACAGGCTAGACACAGGCTAGACACAGGCTAGACACAAGCTAGACACAGTCTAGATACAGGCTTGACACAGGCAAGACACATACTAGACACAGGCAAGACACAGGCAAGACACTGGCTAGACACAGGCAAGACACAGGCAAGACACTGTCTAGACACAGGCTAGACACAGGCGAGACACAGGCTAGACATAGGCTAGACACAAGCTAGACACAGGCTAGACACAGACTAGACACAGCCTAGACACAGGCTAGACAAATACTAGACACAGACATGACACAGGCAAGACACAGGCTAGGCACAGGCTAGACACAGGCTAGACACAGGCTAGACCCAGGCTAAACACAGGCTAGACACAGGCTAGACACAGGCTAGACACAGGCTAGACACAGGCTAGACACAGGCAAGTCACATACTAGACACAGGCAAGACACAGGCAAGACACTGGCTAGACACAGGCTAGGCACAGGCTAGACACAGGCTAGACACAGGCAAGACACAGTCTGGACACAGGCTAGACACAGGCGAGACACAGGCTAGACATAGGCTAGACACAAGCTAGACACAGGCTAGATACAAGCTAGACACAGGATAGACACAGGCTAGACACAGGCTAGACACAGGCTAGACACAGGCTAGACAAATACTAGACACAGGCAAGACACAGGCTAGGCACAGGCAAGACACAGGCTAGGCACAAGCTAGACGCAGGCTAGACACAGGCTAGACACAGGCTAAACACAGGCTAAACACAGGCTAGACACAGGCTAGACACAGGCTAGACACAGGCTAGACACAGGCTAGACACAGGCTAGACACAGGCTAGGCACAGGCTCGACACAGGCTAGACACAGGCTAGACACAGCGTAGACTCAGGCTAGACACAGGATAGACACAGGCTAGACACAGGCTAGACACAGGCTAGACACAGGCTAGACACAGGCTGGACACAGGCTAGACACCGGCTAGACACAGGCGAGACACAGGCTAGACACAGGCTAGACACAGGCTAGATACAAGCTAGACACAGGCTAGATACAAGCTAGACACAGGCTAGACATAGGCCAGACACAGGCTAGACACAGGCTAGACACAGGCTAGACACAGGCCAGAAAAATACTAGACACAGGCAAGACACAGGCTAGACCTAGGCTAGACACAGGCTAGACACAGGCTAGAAAGGGGCCAGACACAGGCTAGACACAGGCTAGACACAGGCTAGACACAGGCTAGACACAGGCTAGACACAGGCTAGACACAGGCTAGACACAGGCTAGACACAGACTAGACACAGGATAAACACAGGCTAGAAACAGGCTAGACACAGGCTAGACAAAGGCTAGACACAGGCTAGACACAGGGTAGACACAGGCTAGACACAGGCTAGACACAAGCTAGACACAGTCTGGATACAGGCTAGACACAGGCAAGACACATACTAGACACAGGCAAGACACAGGCAAGACACTGGCTAGACACAGGCAAGACACCGGCAAGACACTGTCTAGACACTGGCTACACAAGGCAAGACACTGGCTAGACACAGGCAAGACACAGGCAAGACACAGGCAAGACACTGTCTAGACACTGGCTACACACAGGCGAGACACAGGCTAGACACAGGCTAGACACAAGCTAGACACAGGCTAGACACAGACTAGACACAGGCTAGACACAGGCCAGACACAGGCTAGACACAGGCTAGACAAATACTAGACACAGGCAAGACACAGGCTAGGCACAGGCTAGACACAGGCTAGACACAGGCTAGACACAGGCTAAACACAGGCTAGACACAGGCTAGACACAGGCTAGACACAGGCTAGACACAGGCTAGACACAGGCTAGACACAGGCTAGACACAGGCTAGACACAGGCTAGACACAGGCTAGACACAGGCTAGGCACAGGCTAGGCACAGGCTAGGCACAGGCTAGGCACAGGCTAGGCACAGGCTAGACACAGGCAAGACACAGTCTGGACACAGGCAAGACACAGGCGAGACACAGGCTAGACACAGGCTAGACACAAGCTAGACACAGGCTAGATACAAGCTAGACACAGGATAGACACAGGCTAGACACAGGCTAGACACAGGCTAGACACAGGCTAGACACAGGCTAGACAAATACTAGACACAGGCAAGACACAGGCTAGGCACAGGCAAGACACAGGCTAGGCACAGGCTAGACACAGGCTAGACACAGGCTAAACACAGGCTAAACACAGGCTAGACACAGGCTAGACACAGGCTAGACACAGGCTAGACACAGGCTAGACACAGGCTAGACACAGGCTAGACACAGGCTAGACACAGGCTAGACACAGGCTCGACACAGGCTAGACACAGGCTAGACACAGGGTAGACTCAGGCTAGACACAGGATAGACACAGGCTAGACACAGGCTAGACACAGGCTAGACACAGGCTAGACACAGGCTAAACACAGGCTAAACACAGGCTAGACACAGGCTAGACACAGGCTAGACACAGGCTAGACACAGGCTAGACACAGGCTAGACACAGGCTAGACACAGGCTAGGCACAGGCTCGACACAGGCTAGACACAGGCTAGACACAGCGTAGACTCAGGCTAGACACAGGATAGACACAGGCTAGACACAGGCTAGACACAGGCTAGACACAGGCTAGACACAGGCTGGACACAGGCTAGACACTAGACACCGGCTAGACACAGGCGAGACACAGGCTAGACACAGGCTAGACACAGGCTAGATACAAGCTAGACACAGGCTAGATACAAGCTAGACACAGGCTAGACATAGGCCAGACACAGGCTAGACACAGGCTAGACACAGGCTAGACACAGGCCAGAAAAATACTAGACACAGGCAAGACACAGGCTAGACCTAGGCTAGACACAGGCTAGACACAGGCTAGAAAGGGGCCAGACACAGGCTAGACACAGGCTAGACACAGGCTAGACACAGGCTAGACACAGGCTAGACACAGGCTAGACACAGGCTAGACACAGGCTAGACACAGACTAGACACAGGATAAACACAGGCTAGAAACAGGCTAGACACAGGCTAGACAAAGGCTAGACACAGGCTAGACACAGGGTAGACACAGGCTAGACACAGGCTAGACACAAGCTAGACACAGTCTGGATACAGGCTAGACACAGGCAAGACACATACTAGACACAGGCAAGACACAGGCAAGACACTGGCTAGACACAGGCAAGACACCGGCAAGACACTGTCTAGACACTGGCTACACACAGGCAAGACACTGGCTAGACACAGGCAAGACACAGGCAAGACACAGGCAAGACACTGTCTAGACACTGGCTACACACAGGCGAGACACAGGCTAGACACAGGCTAGACACAAGCTAGACACAGGCTAGACACAGACTAGACACAGGCTAGACACAGGCCAGACACAGGCTAGACACAGGCTAGACAAATACTAGACACAGGCAAGACACAGGCTAGGCACAGGCTAGACACAGGCTAGACACAGGCTAGACACAGGCTAAACACAGGCTAGATACAGGCTAGACACGGGCTAGACATAGGCTAGACACAGGCTAGACACAGGCTAGACACAGGCTAGACACAGGCTAGACACAGGCTAGACACAGGCTAGGCACAGGCTAGGCACAGGCTAGGCACAGGCTAGGCACAGGCTAGGCACAGGCTAGACACAGGCTAGACACAGGCAAGACACAGTCTGGACACAGGCTAGACACAGGCGAGACACAGGCTAGACACAGGCTAGACACAAGCTAGACACAGGCTAGATACAAGCTAGACACAGGATAGACACAGGCTAGACACAGGCTAGACACAGGCTAGACAAATACTAGACACAGGCAAGACACAGGCTAGGCACAGGCAAGACACAGGCTAGGCACAGGCTAGACACAGGCTAGACACAGGCTAAACACAGGCTAAACACAGGCTAGACACAGGCTAGACAGAGGCTAGACACAGGCTAGACACAGGCTAGACACAGGCTAGACACAGGCTAGACACAGGCTAGACACAGGCTAGACACAGGCTAGACACAGGCTAGACACAGGCTAGACACAGGCTAGACACAGGCTAGACTCAGGCTAGACACAGGATAGACACAGGCTAGACACAGGCTAGGCACAGCTAGACACAGGCTAGACACAGGCTAGACACAGGCTAGACACAGGCTGGACACAGGCTAGACACCGGCTAGACACAGGCGAGACACAGGCTAGACACAGGCTAGACACAGGCTAGATACAAGCTAGACACAGGCTAGATACAACCTAGACACAGGCTAGACATAGGCCAGACACAGGCTAGACACAGGCTAGACACAGGCTAGACACAGGCCAGAAAAATACTAGACACAGGCAAGACACAGGCTAGACCTAGGCTAGACACAGGCTAGACACAGGCTAGAAAGAGGCCAGACACAGGCTAGACACAGGCTAGACACAGGCTAGACACAGGCTAGACACAAGCTAGACACAGGCTAGACACAGACTAGACACAGGATAAACACAGGCTAGACACAGGCTAGACACAGGCTAGACAAAGGCTAGACACAGGCTAGACACAGGGTAGACACAGGCTAGACACAGGCTAGACACAAGCTAGACACAGTCTGGATACAGGCTAGACACAGGCAAGACACATACTAGACACAGGCAAGACACAGGCAAGACACTGGCTAGACACAGGCAAGACACCGGCAAGACACTGTCTAGACACTGGCTACACACAGGCGAGACACAGGCTAGACACAGGCTAGACACAAGCTAGACACAGGCTAGACACAGACTAGACACAGGCTAGACACAGGCTAGACACAGGCTAGACACAGGCTAGACACAGGCTAGACAAATACTAGACACAGGCAAGACACAGGCTAGGCACAGGCTAGATACAAGCTAAACACAGGATAGACACAGGCTAGACACAGGCTAGACAAATACTAGACACAGGCAAGATAGAAGCTAGGCACAGGCAAGACACAGGCTAGGCACATGCTAGACACAGGCTAGACACAGGCTAAACACAGGCTAAACACAGGCTAGACACAGGCTAGACACAGGCTAGACACAGGCTAGACACAGGCTAGGCACAGGCTAGACACAGGCTAGGCACAGGCTAGACACAGGCTAGACACAGGCTAGACACAGCCTAGACACAGCCTAGACACAAGCTAGACACAGGGTAGACACAGGCTAGACACTGGCTAGACACAGGCTAGACACAGGCTAGACACAGGCTAGACACAGGCTAGACACAGGCTAGATACAAGCTAGACACAGGCTAGATACAAGCTAGACAAGGGCTAGACACAGGCCAGACACAGGCTAGACACAGGCTAGACTCAGGCTAGACACAGGCTAGACACAGGCTAGACACACGCTAAACACAGGCTAGATACAGGCTAGACACAGGCTAGACACAGGCTAGACACAAGCTAGACACAGTCTGGATACAGGCTAGACACAGGCAAGACACATACAAGACACAGGCAAGACACTGGCTAGACACAGGCAAGACACTGGCTAGACACAGGCAAGACACAGGCAAGACACTGTCTAGACACAGGCTAGACACAGGCGAGACACAGGCTAGACACAGGCTAGACACAGGCTGGGCACAGGCTAGACACAGGCTAGACACAGGCAAGACACTGTCTGGACACAGGGTAGACACAGGCGAGACACAGGTTAGACACAGGCTAGACACAAGCTAGACACAGGCTAGATACAAGCTAAACACAGGATAGACACAGGCTAGACACAGGCTAGACAAATACTAGACACAGGCAAGATAAAAGCTAGGCACAGGCAAGACACAGGCTAGGCACATGCTAGACACAGGCTAGACACAGGCTAAACACAGGCTAAACACAGGCTAGACACAGGCTAGACACAGGCTAGACACAGGCTAGACACAGGCTAGGCACAGGCTAGACACAGGCTAGGCACAGGCTAGACACAGGCTAGACACAGGCTAGACACAGCCTAGACACAGCCTAGACACAAGCTAGACACAGGCTAGACACAGGCTAGACACAGGCTAGACACAGGCTGGACACAGGCTAGACACTGGCTAGACACAGGCTAGACACTGGCTAGACACTGGCTAGACACTGGCTAGACACTGGCTAGACACTGGCTAGACACTGGCTAGACACTGGCTAGACACAGGCTAGACACAGGCTAGACACAAGCTAGACACAGGCTGGATACAGGCTAGACACAGGAAAGGTACATGCTAGCCACAAGCAAGACACAAGCTAGACAGAGGCTAGACACAGGCTAGATACAGGCTAGACATCGGCTAGACACTGTCTAGACACAGGCTAGACACAGGCTAGACACAGGCTAGACACAAGCTAGACACAGGCTAGACACAGGCTAGACACAGGCTAGACACAGGCTAGACACAAGCTAGATACAGGCTTTATACAGGCTAGACACAGGCAAGACACAGGCTACAAACAAGCTAGACACAGGCTAGACACAGTATTGACACAGGCAAGTCACATACTAGACACAGGCAAGACACAGGCAAGACACTGGCTAGACACAGGCTAGACACAGGCTAGACACAGGCTAGACACAGGCTAGACAAATACTAGACACAGGCAAGACACAGGCTAGGCACAGGCTAGACACAGTCTAGACACAGGCTAGACACAGGCTAGACACAAGCTAGACACAGGCTAGACACAGGATAGGCACAGGCAAGACACAAACTATACACAGGCTAGACACAGGCTAGACACAAGCTAGACACAGGCTAGACACAGGCTAGACACAGGCTAGACACAAGGTAGACTCAGGCTAGACTCAGGCTAGACACAGGCTAGACACAGGCTAGACACAGGCTAGACTCAGGATAGACACAAGCTAGACACAGGCTGGATACAGGCTAGACACAGGAAAGGTACATGCTAGCCACAAGCAAGACACAAGCTAGACAGAGGCTAGACACAGGCTAGATACAGGCTAGACATCGGCTAGACACTGTCTAGACACAGGCTAGACACAGGCTAGACACAGGCTAGACACAAGCTAGACACAGGCTAGACACAGGCTAGGCACAGGCTAGACACAGGCTAGACACAAGCTAGATACAGGCTTTATACAGGCTAGACACAGGCAAGACACAGGCTACAAACAAGCTAGACACAGGCTAGACACAGTATTGACACAGGCAAGTCACATACTAGACACAGGCAAGACACAGGCAAGACACTGGCTAGACACAGGCTAGACACAGGCTAGACACAGGCTAGACACAGGCTAGACACAGGCTAGACAAATACTAGACACAGGCAAGACACAGGCAAGACACAGGCTATGCACAGGCTAGACACAGTCTAGACACAGGCTAGACACAGGCTAGACACAAGCTAGACACAGGCTAGACACAGGATAGGCACAGGCAAGACACAAACTATACACAGGCTAGACACAGGCTAGACACAGGCTAGACACAGGCTAGACACAGGCTAGACACAAGGTAGACTCAGGCTAGACTCAGGCTAGACACAGGCTAGACACAGGCTAGACTCAGGATAGACACAGGCTAGACACAGGCTAGACACAGGCTAGACACAGGCTAGACACAGGCTAGACACAGGCTAGACACAGGCTAGACACAGGCTAGACACAAGGTAGACTCAGGCTAGACTCAGGCTAGACTCAGGCTAGACACAGGCTAGACACAGGCTAGACTCAGACTATACACAGGCTAGACCCAGGCTAGACACAGGATAGACACAGGCTAGACACAGGCTAGACACAGGCTAGACACAGGCTAGACACAGGCTAGACACAGGCTAGACACAGGCTAGACACAGGCTAGACACAGGCTAGACACAGGCAAGACACAGGCTAGACACAAGCTAGACACAGGCCAGACAAATACTAGACACAGGCAAGACACAGGCTAGACACAGGCTAGACCTAGGCTAGACACAGGCTAGGCACAGGCTAGACACAGGCTAGACACAAGCTAGACACAGGCTAGACACAGGCTAGACACAGGCTAGACACAGGCTAGACACAGGCTAGACACAGTTTAGACACAGGCAAGTCACATACTAGACACAGCCAAAACACAGGCAAGACACAGGCTAGACACAGGCAAGACACAGGCTAGACACAAGCTAGACACAGGCTAGATAAATTCTAGACACAGGCAAGACACTGGCTAGACACAGGCTAGACACAGGCTAGACACAGGATAGACACAGGCTAGACACAGGCTAGACACAAGCTAGACACAGGCTGGATAGAGGCTAGACACAGGCTAGACAGAGGCTAGACACAGGATAGGCACAGGCAAGACACTGGCAAGACACTGGCTAGACACAGGCTAGACACAGGCTAGACACAGGCTAGACACAGGCTAGACACAGGATAGACACAGGCTAGACACAGGCTAGATACAAGCTAGACACAGGCTGGATAGAGGCTAGACACAGGCTAGACACAGGCTAGACATCGGATAGACACTGTCTAGACACAGTCTAGACACAGGCTAGACACAGGCTAGACACAGGCTAGACACAGGCTAGACACAGGCTAGACACAGGCATAGGCACAGTACAGACACAGGCAAGTCACATACTAGGCACAGGCAAGACACAGGCAAGGCACTGGCTAGACACAGGCAAGACACAGGCAAGACACTGGCTAGACACAGACTAGACATAGGCTAGACACAGGCTAGACACAGGCTATATACAGGCTAAACACAAGCTAGACACAGGCTGGATACTGGCTAGACACAGGCAAGACACAGGCTAGACACAGGCTAGATACGGGCTAGACACAGGCAAGACACAGGCAAGACACTGGCTAGACACAGGCTAGACACAGGCTAGACACAGGCTAGACACAGGCTAGACACAGGCTAGACACAAGCTAGACACAGGCTGGATAGAGGCTAGACACTGGCTAGACACAGGCTAGACACAGGCTAGATACAGGCTAGACACAGGCAAGACACAGGCAAGACACTGGCTAGACACAGGCTAGACACAGGCTAGACACAGGCTAGACACAGGCTAGACACAAGCTAGACACAGGCTAGACACAAGCTAGACACAGGCTAGACACAGGCTAGACACAGGCTAGAAAGAGGCTGGGCACAGGCTAGGCACGGGCTGGGCACAGGCTAGGCACGGGCTAGACACAGGAAAGACACATACTAGACACAGGCAAGAGAAAGGCTAGACAGAGGCAAGACCCAGGCTAGACACAGGCTAGAAAGAGGCTAGACACCGGATAGGCACAGGCTAGACACAGGCTAGAAAAATCCTAGGCACAGGCTAGACAAAGACTAGACACAGGCTAGACAGAGGCTAGACACAGGCTAGATACAGGCTAGACATCGGCTAGACACTGGCTAGACATCAGCTAGACACTGGCTAGGCACTGGCTAGACATTGGCTAGACACTGGCTAGACACTGGCTAGACACTGGCTAGACACTGGCTAGACACTGGCTAGACACTGGCTAGACACTGGCTAGACACTGGCTAGACACAGGCTAGACACAGGCTAGACACAAGCTAGACACAGTCTGGATACAGGCTAGACACAAGCTAGACACAGTCTGGATACAAGCTAGACACAGGAAAGGTACATGCTAGCCACAAGCAAGACACAAGCTAGACAGAGGCTAGACACAGGCTAGATACAGGCTAGACATCGGCTAGACACTGTCTAGACACAGGCTAGACACAGGCTAGACACAGGCTAGACACAAGATAGACACAGGCTAGACACAGGCTAGACACAGGCTAGACACAGGCTAGACACAAGCTAGATACAGGCTTTATACAGGCTAGACACAGGCAAGACACAGGCTACAAACAAGCTAGACACAGGCTAGACACAGGCTAGACACAGGATAGACACAGTATTGACACAGGCAAGTCACATACTAGACACAGGCAAGACACAGGCAAGACACTGGCTAGACACAGGCTAGACACAGGCTAGACACAGGCTAGACACAGGCTAGACAAATACTAGACACAGGCAAGACACAGGCAAGACACAGGCTAGGCACAGGCTAGACACAGTCTAGACACAGGCTAGACAAAGGCTAGACACAAGCTAGACACAGGCTAGACACAGGATAGGCACAGGCAAGACACAAACTATACACAGGCTAGACACAGGCTAGACACAGGCTAGACACAGGCTAGACACAGGCTAGACACAAGGTAGACTCAGGCTAGACTTAGGCTAGACACAGGCTAGACACAGGCTAGACTCAGGATAGACACAGGCTAGACACAGGCTAGACACAGGCTAGACCCAGGCTAGACACAGGCTAGACACAGGCTAGACACAGGCTAGACACAGGCTAGACACAGGCTAGACACAGGCTAGACACAGGCTAGACACAGGCTAGACACAGGCTAGACACAGGCTAGACACAGGCTAGACACAGGCTAGACACAGGCTTGACACAAGGTAGACTCAGGCTAGACTCAGGCTAGACTCAGGCTAGACACAGGCTAGACACAGGCTAGACTCAGACTATACACAGGCTAGACACAGGCTAGACACAGGATAGACACAGGCTAGACACAGGCTAGACACAGGCTAGACACAGGCTAGACACAGGCTAGATACAGGCAAGACACAGGCTAGACACAAGCTAGACACAGGCCAGACAAATACTAGACACAGGCAAGACACAGGCTAGACACAGGCTAGACCTAGGCTAGACACAGGCTAGACCTAGGCTAGACACAGGCTAGGCACAGGCTAGACACAGGCTAGACACAAGCTAGACACAGGCTAGACACAGGCTAGACACAGGCTAGACACAGGCTAGACACAGGCTAGACACAGTTTAGACACAGGCAAGTCACATACTAGACACAGCCAAAACACAGGCAAGACACAGGCTAGACACAGTCAAGACACAGGGTAGACACAAGCTAGACACAGGCTAGACAAATTCTAGACACAGGCAAGACACTGGCTAGACACAGGCTAGACACAGGCTAGACACAGGCTAGACACAGGCTAGACACAGGATAGACACAGGCTAGACACAGGCTAGACACAAGCTAGACACAGGCTGGATAGAGACTAGACACAGGCTAGACACAGGATAGACACAGGATAGGCACAGGCAAGACACTGGCTAGACACAGGCTAGACACAGGCTAGACACATGCTAGACACAGGCTAGACACAGGCTAGACACAGGCTAGACACAGGATAGACACAGGCTAGACACAGGCTAGATACAAGCTAGACAGAGGATGGATAGAGGCTAGACACAGGCTAGACAGAGGCTAGACACAGGCTAGACAGAGGCTAGACACAGGCTAGACATCGGATAGACACTGTCTAGACACAGTCTAGACACAGTCTAGACACAGTCTAGACACAGTCTAGACACAGTCTAGACACAGGCTAGACACAGGCTAGACACAGGCTAGACACAGGCTAGACACAGGCTAGACACAGGCTAGACACAGGCTAGACACAGGCATAGGCACAGTATAGACACAGGCAAGTCACATACTAGGCACAGGCAAGACACAGGCAAGGCACTGGCTAGACACAGGCAAGACACAGGCAAGACACTGGCTAGACACAGGCTAGACATAGGCTAGACACAGGCTAGACACAGGCTATATACAGGCTAGACATAAGCTAGACACAGGCTGGATACCGGCTAGACACAGGCAAGACACAGGCTAGACACAAGCTAGACACAGGCTAGACAAATTCTAGACACAGGCAAGACACAGGCTAGACACAGACTAGACCTAGGCTTGACACAGTGTAGACACAGGCTAGAAACAGTGTAGACACAGGCTGGAAAGAGGCTAGACACAGGCCAGACACAGGCTAGGCACAGGCTAGACACAGGCTGGACACAGGCTAGACACAAGCTATACACAGGCTAGACACAGGCTAGACACAGGATAGGCACAGGCAAGACACTGGCTAGACACAGGCTAGACACAGGCTAGACACAGGCTAGACACAGGCTAGACACAGGCTAGACACAAGCTAGACACAAGCTAGACACAGGCTGGATACAGGCTAGACACAGGCAAGACACAGGCTAGACACAAGCTAGACACAGGCTAGACAAATTGTAGACACAGGCAAGACACTGGCTAGACACAGGCTAGACACAGGCTAGACACAGGCTAGACACAGGATAGACACAGGCTAGACACAAGCTAGACACAGGCTGGATAGAGGCTAGACACAGGCTAGACAGAGGCTAGACACAGGCTAGATACAGGCTAGACATCGGATAGACACTGTCTAGACACAGTCTAGACACAGGCTAGACACAGGCTAGACACAGGCTAGACACAGGCTAGACACAGGCTAGACACAGGCTAGACACAGGCTAGACACAGGCTAGACACAGGCTAGACACAGGCTAGACACAGGCTAGACACAGGCTAGACACAGGCATAGGCACAGTATAGACACAGGCAAGTCACATACTAGACACAGGCAAGACACAGGCAAGGCACTAGCTAGACACAGGCAAGACACAGGCAAGACACTGGCTAGACACAGGCTAGACACAGGCTAGACACAGGCTATATACAGGCTAGACACAAGCTAGACACAGGCTAGATACAGGCTAGACACAGTCAAGACACAGGCAAGACACTGGCTAGACACAGGCTAGACACAGGATAGGCACAGGCAAGACACTGGCTAGACACAGGCTAAACAGTGTAGACACAGGCTGGAAAGAGGCTAGACACAGGCCAGACACAGGCTAGGCACAGGCTAGACACAGGCTGGACACAGGCTAGACACAAGCTATACACAGGCTAGACACAGGCTAGACACAGGATAGGCACAGGCAAGACACTGGCTAGACACAGGCTAGACACAGGCTAGACACAGGCTGGACACAGGCTAGACACAAGCTATACACAGGCTAGACACAGGCTAGACACAGGCTAGACACAGGCTAGACACAGGCTAGACACAGGCTGGACACAGGCTAGACACAAGCTATACACAGGCTAGACACAGGCTAGACACAGGCTAGACACAGGCTAGACACAGGCTAGACACAGGCTAGACACAGGCTAGACACAAGCTAGACACAGGCTAGACACAAGCTAGACACAGGCTAGACACAGGCTAGACACAGGCTAGAAAGAGGCTAGGCACAGGCTAGGCACAGGCTAGACACAGGCAAGACACATACTAGACACAGGCAAGACACATACTAGACACAGGCAAGAGAAAGGCTAGACAGAGGCAAGACCCAGGCTAGACACAGGCTAGAAAGAGGCTAGACACCGGATAGGCACAGGCTAGACACAGGCTAGAAACATCCTAGGCACAGGCTAGACAAAGACTAGACACAGGCTAGACAGAGGCTATACACAGGCTAGATACAGGCTAGACATCGGCTAGACACTGGCTAGACATCGGCTAGACACTGGCTAGACATCGGCTAGACACTGGCTAGACACTGGCTAGACACTGGCTAGACACTGGCTAGACACTGGCTAGACACTGGCTAGACACTGGCTACACACTGGCTAGACACAGGCTAGACACAGGCTAGACACAAGCTAGACACAGGCTGGATACAGGCTAGACACAGGAAAGGTACATGCTAGCCACACGCAAGACACAAGCTAGACAGAGGCTAGACACAGGCTAGATACAGGCTAGACATCGGCTAGACACTGTCTAGACACAGGCTAGACACAGGCTAGACACAGGCTAGACACAAGCTAGACACAGGCTAGACACAGGCTAGACACAGGCTAGACACAGGCTAGACACAAGCTAGATACAGGCTTTATACATGCTAGACACAGGCAAGACACAGGCTACAAACAAGCTAGACACAGGCTAGACACAGGCTAGACACAGGCTAGACACAGTATTGACACAGGCAAGTCACATACTAGACACAGGCAAGACACAGGCAAGACACTGGCTAGACACAGGCTAGACACAGGCTAGACACAGGCTAGACACAGGCTAGACACAGGCTAGACAAATACTAGACACAGGCAAGACACAGGCAAGACACAGGCTAGGCACAGGCTAGACACAGTCTAGACACAGGCTAGACAAAGGCTAGACACAAGCTAGACACAGGCTAGACACAGGATAGGCACAGGCAAGACACAAACTATACACAGGCTAGACACAGGCTAGACACAGGCTAGACACAAGGTAGACTCAGGCTAGACTCAGGCTAGACACAGGCAAGACACAGGCTAGACTCAAGATAGACACAGGCTAGACACAGGCTAGACACAGGCTAGACACAGGCTAGACACAGGCTAGACACAGGCTGGACACAGGCTAGACACAAGGTAGACTCAGGCTAGACTCAGGCTAGACACAGGCTAGACACAGGCTAGACTCAGACTATACACAGGCTAGACACAGGCTAGACACAGGATAGACACAGGCTAGACACAGGCTAGACACAGGCTAGACACAGGCTAGACACAGGCTTGACACAGGCTAGACACAGGCTAGACACAGGCAAGACACAGGCTAGACACAAGCTAGACACAGGCCAGACAAATACTAGACACAGGCAAGACACAGGCTAGACACAGGCTAGACCTAGGCTAGACACAGGCTAGGCACAGGCTAGACACAGGCTAGACACAAGCTAGACACAGGCTAGACACAGGCTAGACACAGGCTAGACAGAGGCTAGACACAGGCTAGACACAGGCTAGACACAGTTTAGACACAGGCAAGTCACATACTAGACACAACCAAAACACAGGCAAGACACAGCTAGACACAGGCTAGACACAAGCTAGACACAAGCTAGACACAGGCTGGATACAGGCTAGACACAGGCAAGACACAGGCTAGACACAAGCTAGACACAGGCTAGACAAATTGTAGACACAGGCAAGACACTGGCTAGACACAGGCTAGACACAGGCTAGACACAGGCTAGACACAGGATAGACACAGGCTAGACACAAGCTAGACACAGGCTGGATAGAGGCTAGACACAGGCTAGACAGAGGCTAGACACAGGCTAGATACAGGCTAGACATCGGATAGACACTGTCTAGACACAGTCTAGACACAGGCTAGACACAGGCTAGACACAGGCTAGACACAGGCTAGACACAGGCTAGACACAGGCTAGACACAGGCTAGACACAGGCTAGACACAGGCTAGACACAGGCTAGACACAGGCAAGTCACATACTAGACACAGGCAAGACACAGGCAAGGCACTGGCTAGACACAGGCAAGACACAGGCAAGACACTGGCTAGACACAGGCTAGACATAGGCTAGACACAGGCTAGACACAGGCTATATACAGGCTAGACACAAGCTAGACACAGGCTAGATACAGGCTAGACACAGTCAAGACACAGGCAAGACACTGGCTAGACACAGGCTAGACACAGGATAGGCACAGGCAAGACACTGGCTAGACACAGGCTAGACACAGGCTAGAAACAGTGTAGACACAGGCTGGAAAGAGGCTAGACACAGGCCAGACACAGGCTAGGCACAGGCTAGACACAGGCTGGACACAGGCTAGACACAAGCTATACACAGGCTAGACACAGGCTAGACACAGGATAGGCACAGGCAAGACACTGGCTAGACACAGGCTAGACACAGGCTAGACACAGGCTGGACACAGGCTAGACACAAGCTATACACAGGCTAGACACAGGCTAGACACAGGCTAGACACAGGCTAGACACAGGCTAGACACAGGCTGGACACAGGCTAGACACAAGCTATACACAGGCTAGACACAGGCTAGACACAGGCTAGACACAGGCTAGACACAGGCTAGACACAGGCTAGACACAGGCTAGACACAAGCTAGACACAGGCTAGACACAAGCTAGACACAGGCTAGACACAGGCTAGACACAGGCTAGAAAGAGGCTAGGCACAGGCTAGGCACAGGCTAGACACAGGCAAGACACATACTAGACACAGGCAAGAGAAAGGCTAGACAGAGGCAAGACCCAGGCTAGACACAGGCTAGAAAGAGGCTAGACACCGGATAGGCACAGGCTAGACACAGGCTAGAAACATCCTAGGCACAGGCTAGACAAAGACTAGACACAGGCTAGACAGAGGCTATACACAGGCTAGATACAGGCTAGACATCGGCTAGACACTGGCTAGACATCGGCTAGACACTGGCTAGACATCGGCTAGACACTGGCTAGACACTGGCTAGACACTGGCTAGACACTGGCTAGACACTGGCTAGACACTGGCTACACACTGGCTAGACACAGGCTAGACACAGGCTGGACACAAGCTAGACACAGGCTGGATACAGGCTAGACACAGGAAAGGTACATGCTAGCCACACGCAAGACACAAGCTAGACAGAGGCTAGACACAGGCTAGATACAGGCTAGACATCGGCTAGACACTGTCTAGACACAGGCTAGACACAGGCTAGACACAGGCTAGACACAAGCTTGACACAGGCTAGACACAGGCTAGACACAGGCTAGACACAGGCTAGACACAAGCTAGATACAGGCTTTATACATGCTAGACACAGGCAAGACACAGGCTACAAACAAGCTAGACACAGGCTAGACACAGGCTAGACACAGGCTAGACACAGTATTGACACAGGCAAGTCACATACTAGACACAGGCAAGACACAGGCAAGACACTGGCTAGACACAGGCTAGACACAGGCTAGACACAGGCTAGACACAGGCTAGACAAATACTAGACACAGGCAAGACACAGGCAAGACACAGGCTAGGCACAGGCTAGACACAGTCTAGACACAGGCTAGACAAAGGCTAGACACAAGCTAGACACAGGCTAGACACAGGATAGGCACAGGCAAGACACAAACTATACACAGGCTAGACACAGGCTAGACACAGGCTAGACACAAGGTAGACTCAGGCTAGACTCAGGCTAGACACAGGCAAGACACAGGCTAGACTCAAGATAGACACAGGCTAGACACAGGCTAGACACAGGCTAGACACAGGCTAGACACAGGCTAGACACAGGCTGGACACAGGCTAGACACAAGGTAGACTCAGGCTAGACTCAGGCTAGACACAGGCTAGACACAGGCTAGACTCAGACTATACACAGGCTAGACACAGGCTAGACACAGGATAGACACAGGCTAGACACAGGCTAGACACAGGCTAGACACAGGCTAGACACAGGCTTGACACAGGCTAGACACAGGCTAGACACAGGCAAGACACAGGCTAGACACAAGCTAGACACAGGCCAGACAAATACTAGACACAGGCAAGACACAGGCTAGACACAGGCTAGACCTAGGCTAGACACAGGCTAGGCACAGGCTAGACACAGGCTAGACACAGGCTAGACCTAGGCTAGACACAGGCTAGGCACAGGCTAGACACAGGCTAGACACAAGCTAGACACAGGCTAGACACAGGCTAGACACAGGCTAGACAGAGGCTAGACACAGGCTAGACACAGGCTAGACACAGTTTAGACACAGGCAAGTCACATACTAGACACAACCAAAACACAGGCAAGACACAGGCTAGACACAGGCAAGACACAGGCTAGACACAAGCTAGACACAGGCTAGACAAATTCTAGACACAGGCAAGACACTGGCTAGACACAGGCTAGACACAGGCTAGACACAGGCTAGACACAGGATAGACACAGGCTAGACACAGGCTAGACACAAGCTAGACACAGGCTGGATAGAGGCTAGACACAGGCTAGACAGAGGCTAGACACAGGATAGGCACAGGCAAGACACTGGCTAGACACAGGCTAGACACAGGCTAGATACAGGCTAGACACAGGCTAGACACAGGCTAGACACAGGCTAGACACAGGATAGACACAGGCTAGACACAGGCTAGATAAAAGCTAGACACAGGCTGGATAGAGGCTAGACACAGGCTAGACAGAGGCTAGACACAGGCTAGACATCGGATAGACACTGTCTAGACACAGTCTAGACAAAGGCTAGACACAGGCTTGACACAGGCTAGACACAGGCTAGACACAGGCATAGGCACTGTATAGACACAGGCAAGTCACATACTAGGCACAGGCAAGACACAGGCAAGGCACTGGCTAGACACAGGCAAGACACAGGCAAGACACTGGCTAGACACAGGCTAGACATAGGCTAGACACAGGCTAGACACAGGCTATATACAGGCTAGACACAAGCTAGACACAGGCTGGATACAGGCTAGACACAGGCAAGACACAGGCTAGACACAAGCTGGACACAGGCTAGACAAATTCTAGACACAGGCAAGACACAGGCTAGACACAGACTAGACCTAGGCTAGACACAGGCTAGACACAGGCTAGAAAGAGGCTAGACACAGGCTAGACACAGGCTAGACACAGGCTAGAAACAGGCTGGACACAGGCTAGACACAAGCTATACACAGGCTAGACACAGGCTAGACACAGGATAGGCACAGGCAAGACACTGGCTAGACACAGGCTAGACACAGGCTAGACACAGGCTAGACACAGGCTAGACACAAGCTAGACACAAGCTAGACACAAGCTAGACACAAGCTAGACACAGGCTGGATACAGGCTAGACACAGGCAAGACACAGGCTGGACACAAGCTACACAGGCTAGACAAATTGTAGGCACAGGCAAGACACTGGCTAGACACAGGCTAGACACAGGCTAGACACAGGCTAGACACAGGCTATATACAGGCTAGACACAAGCTAGACACAGGCTGGATACAGGCTAGACACAGGCAAGACACAGGCTAGACACAAGCTAGACACAGGCTAGACAAATTCTAGACACAGGCAAGACACAGGCTAGACACAGACTAGACCTAGGCTAGACACAGTGTAGACACAGGCTAGAAACAGTGTAGACACAGGCTGGAAAGAGGCTAGACACAGGCTAGACACAGGCTAGACACAGGCTAGGCACAGGCTTGACACAGGCTAGACACAAGCTAGACACAGGCTAGACACAGGCTAGACACAAGCTATACACAGGCTAGACACAGGCTAGACACAGGATAGGCACAGGCAAGACACTGGCTAGACACAGGCTAGACACAGGCTAGACAAATTCTAGACACAGGCAAGACACTGGCTAGACACAGGCTAGACACACGCTAGACACAGGCTAGACACAGGATAGACACAGGCTAGACACAAGCTAGACACAGGCTGGATAGAGGCTAGACACAGGCTAGACACAGGCTAGATACAGGCTAGACATCGGATAGACACTGTCTAGACACAGTCTAGACACAGGCTAGACACAGGATAGACACAGGCTAGACACAGGCATAGGCACAGTAAAGACACAGGCAAGTCACATACTAGACACAGGCAAGACACAGGCAAGACACAGGCAAGGCACTGGCTAGACACAGGCTAGACATAGGCTAGACACAGGCTAGACACAGGCTATATACAGGCTTTATACAGGCTAGACACAGGCAAGACACAGGCTACAAACAAGCTAGACACAGGCTAGACACAGGCTAGACACAGTATTGACACAGGCAAGTCACATACTAGACACAGGCAAGTCACATACTAGACACAGGCAAGACACAGGCTAGACACAGGCTAGACACAGGCTAGACACAGGCTAGACAAATACTAGACACAGGCAAAACACAGGCAAGACACAGGCTAGGCACAGGCCAGACACAGGCTAGACACAGGCTAGACACAAGCTAGACACAAGCTAGACACAGGATAGGCACAGGCAAGACACAAACTATACACAGGCTAGACACAGGCTAGACACAAGCTAGACACAGGCAAGACACAAGGTAGACTCAGGCTAGACTCAGGCTAGACACAGGCTAGACACAGGCTAGACTCAGACTATACACAGGCTAGACACAGGCTTGACACAGGATAGACACAAGCTAGACACAGGCTAGACACAGGCTAGACACAGGCTAGACACAGGCTAGACACAGGCTAGACACAGGCTAGACACAGGCAAGACACAGTCTAGACACAAGCTAGACACAGGCCAGACAAATACTAGACACAGGCAAGACACAGGCTAGACACAGGCTAGACCTAGGCTAGACACAGGCTAGGCACAGGCTAGACACAGGCTAGACACAAGCTAGACACAGGCTAGACACAGGCTAGACACAGGCTAGACACAGGCTAGACACAGGCTAGACACAGGCTAGACACAGGCTAGACACAGTTTAGACACAGGCAAGTCACATACTAGACACAGCCAAAACACAGGCAAGACACAGGCTAGACACAGGCAAGACACAGGCAAGACACAGGCTAGACACAAAATAGACACAGGCTAGACAAATTCTAGACACAGGCAAGACACTGGCTAGACACAGGCTAGACACAGGCTAGACACAGGCTAGACACAGGATAGAAACAGGCTAGACACAGGCTAGACAAAAGCTAGACACATGCTGGATAGAGGCTAGACACAGGCTAGACAGAGGCTAGACACAGGATAGGCACAGGCAAGACACTGGCTAGACACAGGCTAGACACAGGCTAGACACAGGCTAGACACTGGCTAGACACAGGATAGACACAGGCTAGACACAGGCTAGATACAAGCTAGACACAGGCTGGATAGAGGCTAGACACAGGCTAGACAGAGGCTAGACACAGGCTAGACATCGGAAAGACACTGTCTAGACACAGTCTAGACACAGTCTAGACACAGGCTAGACACAGGCTAGACACAGGCTAGACACAGGCTAGACACAGGCATAGGCACAGGCAAGACACAGGCAAGGCACTGGCTAGACACAGGCAAGACACAGGCAAGACACTGGCTAGACACAGGCTAGACATAGGCTAGACACAGGCTAGACACAGGCTATATACAGGCTAGACACAAGCTAGACACAGGCTGGATACAGGCTAGACACAGGCAAGACACAGGCTAGACACAAGCTAGACACAGGCTAGACAAATTCTAGACACAAGCAAGACACAGGCTAGACACAGACTAGACCTAGGCTAGACACAGGCTAGACACAGGCTAGAAAGAGGCTAGACACAGGCTAGACACAGGCTAGACACAGGCTAGACACAAGCTATACACAGGCTAGACACAGGCTAGACACAGGATAGGCACAGGCAAGACACTGGCTAGACACAGGCTAGACACAGGCTAGACACAGGCTAGACACAGGCTAGACACAAGCTAGACACAAGCTAGACACAGGCTGGATACAGGCTAGACACAGGCAAGACACAGGCTAGACACAAGCAAGACACAGGCTAGACAAATTCTAGATACAGGCAAGACACTGGCTAGACACAGGCTAGACACAGGCTAGACACAGGCTAGACACAGGATAGACACAGGCTAGACACAAGCTAGACACAGGCTGGATAGAGGCTAGACACAGGCTAGACAGAGGCTAGACACAGGCTAGATACAGGCTAGACATCGGATAGACACTGTCTAGACACAGTCTAGACACAGGCATAGGCACAGTATAGACACAGGCAAATCACATACTAGACACAGGCAAGACACAGGCAAGGCACTGGCTAGACACAGGCAAGACACAGGCAAGACACTGGCTAGACACAGGCTAGACATAGGCTAGACACAGGCTAGACACAGGCTATATACAGGCTAGACACAAGCTAGACACAGGCTGGATACAGGCTAGACACAGTCAAGACACAGTCAAGACACAGGCTAGACACAGGCTAGACACAGGCAAGACAAATTTTAGACACAGGCAAGACACAGGCTAGACACCTACTAGACCTAGGCTAGACACAGGCTAGACACAGGCTAGACATAGGCTAGAAAGAGGCTAGACACAAGCTAGACACAGGCTAGACACAGGCTAGACACAGGCTAGACACAGGCTAGACACAGGCTAGACACAGGCTAGACACAAGCTAGACACAGGCTAGACACAGGCTAGACACAAGCTATACACAGGCTAGACACAGGCTAGACACAGGATAGGCACAGGCAAGACACTGGCTAGACACAGGCTAGACACAGGCTAAACACAGGCTAGACACAGGCTAGACACAAGCTAGACACAAGCTAGACACAGACTGGATACAGGCTAGACACAGGCAAGACACATGCTAGACACAAGGTAGACACAGGCTTGACAAATTCTAGACACAGGCAAGACACTGGCTAGACACAGGTTAGACACAGGCTAGACACAGGATAGACACAGGCTAGACACAAGCTAGACACAGGCTGGATAGAGGCAAGACACAGTCTAGACAGAGGCTAGACACAGGCTAGACACAGGCTAGACACAGGCTAGACACAGGATAGACACAGGCTAGACACAGGCTAGACACAGGCTAGACACAGGCTAGACACAGGCTAGACACAGGCATAGGCACAGTAAAGACACAGGCAAGTCACATACTAGACACAGGCAAGACACAGGCAAGACACAGGCAAGGCACTGGCTAGACACAGGCAAGACACAGGCAAGACACTGGCTAGACACAGGCTAGACATAGGCTAGACACAGGCTAGACACAGGCTATATACAGGCTTTATACAGGCTAGACACAGGCAAGACACAGGCTACAAACAAGCTAGACACAGGCTAGACACAGGCTAGACACAGTATTGACACAGGCAAGTCACATACTAGACACAGGCAAGTCACATACTAGACACAGGCAAGACACAGGCTAGACACAGGCTAGACACAGGCTAGACACAGGCTAGACAAATACTAGACACAGGCAAGACACAGGCAAGACACAGGCTAGGCACAGGCCAGACACAGGCTAGAGACAGGCTAGACACAAGCTAGACACAAGCTAGACACAGGATAGGCACAGGCAAGACACAAACTATACACAGGCTAGACACAGGCTAGACACAAGCTAGACACAGGCTAGACACAAGGTAGACTCAGGCTAGACTCAGGCTAGACACAGGCTAGACACAGGCTAGACTCAGACTATACACAGGCTAGACACAGGCTTGACACAGGATAGACACAAGCTAGACACAGGCTAGACACAGGCTAGACACAGGCTAGACACAGGCTAGACACAGGCTAGACACAGGCAAGACACAGTCTAGACACAAGCTAGACACAGGCCAGACAAATACTAGACACAGGCAAGACACAGGCTAGACACAGGCTAGACCTAGGCTAGACACAGGCTAGGCACAGGCTAGACACAGGCTAGACACAAGCTAGACACAGGCTAGACACAGGCTAGACACAGGCTAGACACAGGCTAGACACAGGCTAGACACAGGCTAGACACAGGCTAGACACAGTTTAGACACAGGCAAGTCACATACTAGACACAGCCAAAACACAGGCAAGACACAGGCTAGACACAGGCAAGACACAGGCAAGACACAGGCTAGACACAAAATAGACACAGGCTAGACAAATTCTAGACACAGGCAAGACACTGGCTAGACACAGGCTAGACACAGGCTAGACACAGGCTAGACACAGGATAGACACAGGCTAGACACAAGCTAGACACATGCTGGATAGAGGCTAGACACAGGCTAGACAGAGGCTAGACACAGGATAGGCACAGGCAAGACACTGGCTAGACACAGGCTAGACACAGGCTAGACACAGGCTAGACACTGGCTAGACACAGGATAGACACAGGCTAGACACAGGCTAGATACAAGCTAGACACAGGCTGGATAGAGGCTAGACACAGGCTAGACAGAGGCTAGACACAGGCTAGACATCGGAAAGACACTGTCTAGACACAGTCTAGACACAGTCTAGACACAGGCTAGACACAGGCTAGACACAGGCTAGACACAGGCTAGACACAGGCATAGGCACAGGCAAGACACAGGCAAGGCACTGGCTAGACACAGGCAAGACACAGGCAAGACACTGGCTAGACACAGGCTAGACATAGGCTAGACACAGGCTAGACACAGGCTATATACAGGCTAGACACAAGCTAGACACAGGCTGGATACAGGCTAGACACAGGCAAGACACAGGCTAGACACAAGCTAGACACAGGCTAGACAAATTCTAGACACAAGCAAGACACAGGCTAGACACAGACTAGACCTAGGCTAGACACAGGCTAGACACAGGCTAGACACAGGCTAGAAAGAGGCTAGACACAGGCTAGACACAGGCTAGACACAAGCTATACACAGGCTAGACACAGGCTAGACACAGGATAGGCACAGGCAAGACACTGGCTAGACACAGGCTAGACACAGGCTAGACACAGGCTAGACACAGGCTAGACACAAGCTAGACACAAGCTAGACACAGGCTGGATACAGGCTAGACACAGGCAAGACACAGGCTAGACACAAGCAAGACACAGGCTAGACAAATTCTAGATACAGGCAAGACACTGGCTAGACACAGGCTAGACACAGGCTAGACACAGGCTAGACACAGGATAGACACAGGCTAGACACAAGCTAGACACAGGCTGGATAGAGGCTAGACACAGGCTAGGCAGAGGCTAGACACAGGCTAGATACAGGCTAGACATCGGATAGACACTGTCTAGACACAGTCTAGACACAGGCATAGGCACAGTATAGACACAGGCAAATCACATACTAGACACAGGCAAGACACAGGCAAGGCACTGGCTAGACACAGGCAAGACACAGGCAAGACACTGGCTAGACACAGGCTAGACATAGGCTAGACACAGGCTAGACACAGGCTATATACAGGCTAGACACAAGCTAGACACAGGCTGGATACAGGCTAGACACAGTCAAGACACAGTCAAGACACAGGCTAGACACAGGCTAGACACAGGCAAGACAAATTTTAGACACAGGCAAGACACAGGCTAGACACCAACTAGACCTAGGCTAGACACAGGCTAGACACAGGCTAGAAAGAGGCTAGACACAAGCTAGACACAGGCTAGACACAGGCTAGACACAGGCTAGACACAGGCTAGACACAGGCTAGACACAGGCTAGACACAAGCTAGACACAGGCTAGACACAGGCTAGACACAAGCTATACACAGGCTAGACACAGGCTAGACACAGGATAGGCACAGGCAAGACACTGGCTAGACACAGGCTAGACACAGGCTAAACACAGGCTAGACACAGGCTAGACACAAGCTAGACACAAGCTAGACACAGACTGGATACAGGCTAGACACAGGCAAGACACATGCTAGACACAAGGTAGACACAGGCTTGACAAATTCTAGACACAGGCAAGACACTGGCTAGACACAGGTTAGACACAGGCTAGACACAGGATAGACACAGGCTAGACAAAAGCTAGACACAGGCTGGATAGAGGCAAGACACAGTCTAGACAGAGGCTAGACACAGGCTAGACACAGGCTAGACACAGGCTAGACACAGGACAGACACAGGCTAGACACAGGCTAGACACAGGCTAGACACAGGCTAGACACAGTTTAGACACAGGCAAGTCACATACTAGACACAGCCAAAACACAGGCAAGACACAGGCTAGACACAGGCAAGACAAAGGCTAGACACAAGCTAGACACAGGCTAGACAAATTCTAGACACAGGCAAGACACTGGCTAGACACAGGCTAGACACTGGCTAGACACAGGCTAGACACAGGATAGACACAGGCTAGACACAGGCTAGACACAAGCTAGACACAGGCTGGATAGAGGCTAGACACAGGCTAGACAGAGGCTAGACACAGGATAGGCACAGGCAAGACACTGGCTAGACACAGGCTAGACAAAGGCTAGACACAGGCTAGACACAGGCTAGACACAGGCTAGACACAGGATAGACACAGGCTAGACACAGGCTAGACACAAGCTAGACACAGGCTGGATAGAGGCTACACACAGGCTAGACAGAGGCTAGACACAGGCTAGACATCGGATAGACACTGTCTAGACACAGTCTAGACACAGTCTAGACACAGGCTAGACACAGGCTAGACACAGGCTAGACACAGGCTAGACATTGGCTAGACACAGGCTAGACATTGGCTAGACACAGGCATAGGCACAGTACAGACACAGGCAAGTCACATACTAGGCACAGGCAAGACACAGGCAAGGCACTGGCTAGACACAGGCAAGACACAGGCAAGACACTGGCTAGACACAAGCTAGACACAGGCTAGACAAATTCTAGACACAGGCAAGACACAGGCTAGACTCAGACTAGACCTAGGCTAGACACAGGCTAGACACAGGCTAGACACAGGCTAGAAAGAGGCTAGACACAGGCTAGACACAGGCTAGACACAGGATAGGCACAGGCAAGACCCTGGCTAGACACAGGCTAGACACAGGCTAGACACAGGCTAGACACAGGCTAGACACAAGCTAGACACAAGCTAGACACAGGCTGGATACAGGCTAGACACAGGCAAGACACAGGCTATATACAGGCTAGACACAAGCTAGACACAGGCTGGATACAGGCTAAACACAGGCAAGACACAGGCTAGACACAAGCTAGACACAGGCTAGACAAATTCTAGACACAGGCAAGACACAGGCTAGACTCAGACTAGACCTAGGCTAGACACAGGCTAGACACAGGCTAGACACAGGCTAGAAAGAGGCTAGACACAGGCTAGACACAGGCTAAACACAGGATAGGCACAGGCAAGACACTGGCTAGACACAGGCTAGACACAGGCTAGACACAGGCTAGACACAGGCTAGACACAAGCTAGACACAAGCTAGACACAGGCTGGATACAGGCTAGACACAGGCAAGACACAGGCTAGACACAAGGTAGACACAGGCTAGAAAAATTCTAGACACAGGCAAGACACTGGCTAGACACAGGCTAGACACAGGCTAGACACAGGCTAGACACAGGATAGACACAGGCTAGACACAAGCTAGACACAGGCAGGATAGGGGCTAGACACAGGCTAGACAGAGGCTAGAAGGAGGCTAGATACAGGCTAGACATCGGATAGACACTGTCTAGACACAGGCTAGACACAGGCTAGACACAGGCATAGGCACAGTATAGACACAGGCAAGTCACATGCTAGACACAGGCAAGACACAGGCAAGGCACTGGCTAGACACAGGCAAGACACAGGCAAGACACTGGCTAGACACAGGCTAGACATAGGCTAGACACAGGCTAGACACAGGCTATATACAGGCAAGACAGAAGCTGGACACAGGCTGGATACAGGCTAGACACAGTCAAGACACAGGCTAGACACAAGCTAGACACAGGCAAGACAAATTTTAGACACAGGCAAGACACAGGCTAGACACAGACTAGACCTAGGCTAGACACAGGCTAGACATAGGCTAGACACAGGCTAGAAAGAGGCTAGACAAGGCTAGACACAAGCTAGACACAAGCTAGACACAAGCTAGACACAGGCTAGACACAGGCTAGACACAGGCTAGACACAAGCTATACACAGGCTAGACACAGGCTAGACACAAGATAGGCACAGGCAAGACACATACTAGACACAGGCTAGACACAGGCTAGAAAGAGGCTAGACAAGGCTAGACACAAGCTAGACACAGGCTAGACATAGGCTAGATACAGTATGGCCAAAGGCAAGTCACATACTAGACACCGGCAAGACACAGGCAAGACACTGGCTAGACACAGGCTAGACACAGGCTAGACACAGGCTAGACGAAGGCTAGACACAGGATAGACACAGGCTAGACACAGGCTAAACACAAGCAAGACACAGGCTGGATAGAGGCTAGACACAGGCTAGACAGAGGCTAGACACAGGCTAGATACAGGCTAGACATCGGCTAGACACAGGCTAGACACAGGCAAGACACTGGCTAGACACAGGCTAGACACAGGCTAGACACAGGCTAGACACAGGATAGACACAGGCTAGACACAGGCTAGACGAAGGCTAGACACAGGATAGACACAGGCTAGACACAGGCTAGACACAAGCTAGACACAGGCTGGATAGAGGCTAGACACAGGCTAGACAGAGGCTAGACACAGGCTAGATACAGGCTAGACACTGGCTAGACACAGGCTAGACACAGGCTAGACACAGGCTAGACACAGGATAGACACAGGCTAGACACAGGCTAGACGAAGGCTAGACACAGGATAGACACAGGCTAGACACAGGCTAGACACAAGCTAGACACAGGCTGGATAGAGGCTAGACACAGGCTAGACAGAGGCTAGACACAGGCTAGATACATGCTAGACATCGGCTAGACACTGTCTAGACACTGCCTAGACACAGGCTAGACACAGGCTAGACACAGGCTAGACACAGGCTAGGCACAGGCTAGACACAGGCTAGACACAGGCTAGACACAGGCTAGACACAGGCATAGGCACAGTATAGACACAGGCAAGTCGCATACTAGACACAGGCAAGACACAGGCAAGGCACTGGCTAGACACAGGCAAGACACAGGCAAGACACTGGCTAGACACAGGCTAGACACAGGCTAGACACAGGCTAGACACAGGCTAGACACAGGCTAGACACAAGCTAGACACAGGCTAGACACAAGCTAGACACATGCTTGACACAGGCTAGACACAGGCTAGACACAGGCTAGAAAGAGGCTAGGCACAGGCTAGACACAGGCAAGACACATACTAGACACAGGCAAGACAAAGGCTAGACAGAGGCAAGACCCAGGCTAGACACAGGCTAGACACAGGCTAGAAACATAGTAGGCACAGGCTAGACAAAGACTAGACACAGGCTAGACAGAGGCTAGACACAAGCTAGACACAGGCTAGACACAGGCTAGACACAGGCTAGACACAGGCTAGACACATGCTAGAAACATCCTAGGCACAGGCTAGACAAAGACTAGACACAGGCTAGACAGAGGCTAGACACAAGCAAGACACAGGCTAGACACAGGCTAGACACAGGCTAGACACAGGCTAGACACAGGCTAGACACAAGCTATACACAGGCTAGACACAGGCTAGACACAGGATAGGCACAGGCAAGACACATACTACACACAGGCTAGACACAGGCTAGAAAGAGGCTAGACAAGGCTAGACACAAGCTAGACACAGGCTAGACATAGGCTAGACACAGTATGGACAAAGGCAAGTCACATACTAGACACCGGCAAGACACAGGCAAGACACTGGCTAGACACAGGCTAGACACAGGCTAGACACAGGCTAGACACAGGCTAGACACAGGCTAGACACAGGCTAGACACAGGCTAGACACAAGCTAGACACAGGCTGGAAAGAGGCTAGACACAGGCTAGACAGAGGCTAGACACAGGCTAGATACAGGCTAGACATCGGCTAGACACTGTCTAGACACTGCCTAGACACAGGCTAGACACAGGCTAGACACAGGCTAGACACAGGCTAGACACAGGCTAGACACAGGCTAGACACAGGCTAGACACAGGCTAGACACAGGCATAGGCACAGTATAGACACAGGAAACTCGCATACTAGACACAGGGAAGACACAGGCAAGGCACTGGCTAGACACAGGCAAGACACAGGCAAGACACTGGCTAGACACAGGCTAGACACAGGCTAGACACAGGCTAGACACAGGCTAGACACAGGCTAGACACAAGCTAGACACAGGCTAGACACAAGCTAGACACAGGCTAGACACAGGCTAGACACAGGCTAGACACAGGCTAGAAAGAGGCTAGACACAGGCTAGGCACAGGCTAGACACAGGCTAGACACAGGCAAGACTCATACTAGACACAGGCAAGACAAAGGCTAGACAGAGGCAAGACCCAGGCTAGACACAGGCTAGAAAGAGGTTAGACACCGGATAGGCACAGGCTAGACACAGGCTAGAAACATCCTAGGCACAGGCTAGACAAAGACTAGACACAGGCTAGACAGAGGCTAGACACAGGCTAGACATCGGCTAGACACTGGCTAGACACTGGCTAGACACTGGCTAGACACTGGCAAGACAGGCTAGACACTGGCTTGACAGGCTAGACACAGGCTAGACAGAGGCTAGACACAGGCTAGACACAGGCTAGACACAGGATAGACACAGGCTAGACACAGGCTAGACAGGGGCTAGACACAGGCTAGACACAGGCTAGACACAGGCTAGACACAAGCTAGACACAGGCTGGATACAGGCTAGACACAGGAAAGGTACATGCTAGCCACAAGCTAGACACAAGCTAGACAGAGGCTAGACACAGGCTAGATACAGGCTAGACATCGGCTAGACACTGTCTAGACACAGGCTAGACACAGGCTAGACACTGGATAAACATGGGCTAGACACAGGCTAGACACAGGCTAGACACAAGCTAGACACAGGCTAGACACAGGCTAGACACAGGCTAGACACAGGCTAGACACAGGCTAGATACAAGCTAGATACAGGCTTTATACAGGCTAGACACAGGCAAGACACAGGCTACACACAAGCTAGACACAGGCTAGACACAGTATTGACACATGCAAGTCACATACTAGACACAGGACAGACATAGGCAAGACACTGGCTAGACACAGGCTAGACACAGGCTAGACACAGGCTAGACACAGGCTAGACACAGGCTAGAGACAGGCTAGACACAGGCTAGACACAGGCTAGACACAGGCTAGACACAGGCTAGACACAGGCTAGACACAGGCTAGACAAATACTGGACACAGGCAAGACACAGGCAAGACACAGGCTAGGCACAGGCTAGACACAGGCTAGACACAGGCTAGACACAGGCTAGACACAAGCTAGACACAGGCTAGACACAGGCTAGACACAGAATAGGCACAGGCAAGACACATACTATACACAGGCTAGACACAGGCTAGACACAGGCTAGACACAGGCTAGACACAGGCTAGACACAGGATAGACAGAGGCTAGACACAGGCTAGACACAGGCTAGACACAGGCTAGAAAGAGGCTAGACACAGGCTAGGCACAGGCCAGACACAGGCAAGACTCATACTAGACACAGGCAAGACAAAGGCTAGACAGAGGCAAGACCCAGGCTAGACACAGGCTAGAAAGAGGTTAGACACCGGATAGGCACAGGCTAGACACAGGCTAGAAACATCCTAGGCACAGGCTAGACAAAGACTAGACACAGGCTAGACAGAGGCTAGACACAGGCTAGACATCGGCTAGACACTGGCTAGACACTGGCTAGACACTGGCAAGACAGGCTAGACACTGGCTAGACAGGCTAGACACAGGCTAGACACAGGCTAGACAGAGGCTAGACACAGGCTAGACACAGGCTAGACACAGGATAGACACAGGCTAGACACAGGCTAGACAGGGGCTAGACACAGGCTAGACACAGGCTAGACACAAGCTAGACACAGGCTGGATACAGGCTAGACACAGGAAAGGTACATGCTAGCCACAAGCTAGACACAAGCTAGACAGAGGCTAGACACAGGCTAGATACAGGCTAGACATCGGCTAGACACTGTCTAGACACAGGCTAGACACAGGCTAGACACTGGATAAACATGGGCTAGACACAGGCTAGACACAGGCTAGACACAAGCTAGACACAGGCTAGACACAGGCTAGACACAGGCTAGATACAAGCTAGATACAGGCTTTATACAGGCTAGACACAGGCAAGACACAGGCTACACACAAGCTAGACACAGGCTAGACACAGGCTAGACACAGGCTAGACACAGGCTAGACACAGTATTGACACATGCAAGTCACATACTAGACACAGGAAAGACACAGGCAAGACACTGGCTAGACACAGGCTAGACACAGGCTAGACACCGGCTAGACACAGGCTAGACACAGGCTAGACACAGGCTAGACACAGGCTAGACAAATACTGGACACAGGCAAGATACAGGCAAGACACAGGCTAGGCACAGGCTAGACACAGGCTAGACACAGGCTAGACACAGGCTAGACACAGGCTAGACACAAGCTAGACACAGGCTAGACACAGGCTAGACACAGGCTAGACACAGAATAGGCACAGGCAAGACACATACTATACACAGGCTAGACACAGGCTAGACACAGGCTAGACACAGGCTAGACACAGGCTAGACACAGGATAGACACAGGCTAGACACAGGCTAGACACAGGCTAGACACAGGCTAGACTCAGACTATACACAGGCTCGGCACAGGCTAGACACAGGATAGACACAGGCAAGACACAGGCTAGACACTGGCTAGACACAGGCTAGACACAGGCTAGACACAGGCTAGACACAAAGTAGACTCAGGCTAGACTCAGGCTAGACACAGGCTAGACACAGGCTAGACTCAGGCTAGACACAGGCTAGACACAGGCTAGACACAGGCTAGACACAGGCTAGACACAGGCTAGACACAGTCTAGACACAAGGTAGACTCAGGCTAGACTCAGGCTAGACACAGGCTAGACACAGGCTAGACTCAGACTATACACAGGCTAGGCACAGGCTAGACACAGGATAGACACAGGCTAGACACAGGCTAGACACAGGCTAGACACAGGCTAGACACAGGCTAGACACAGGCTAGACACAGGCTAGACACTGGCTAGACACAGGCTAGACACAGGCTAGACACAGGCTAGACACAGGCTAGACACAGGCTAGATACAAGCTAGACACAGGCTAGACACAAGGTAGACACAGGCTAGACACAGGCTAGACACAGGCTAGACACAGGCTAGAAAGAGGCTAGACACAGGCTAGACTCAGGCTAGACACAGGCTAGACACAGGCTAGACGCAGACTATACACAGGCTAGGCACAGGCAAGACACATACTACACACAGGCTAGAAAGAGGCTAGACAAGGCTAGACACAAGCTAGACACAGGCTAGACATAGGCTAGACACAGTATGGACAAAGGCAAGTCACATACTAGACACCGGCAAGACACTGGCTAGACACAGGCTAGACACAGGCTAGACACAGGCTAGACACAGGCTAGACACAGGCTAGACACAGGATAGACACAGGCTAGACACAGGCTAGACACAAGCTAGACACAGGCTGGAAAGATACAGGCTAGACATCGGCTAGACACTGTCTAGACACTGGCTAGACACAGGCTAGACACAGGCTAGACACAGGCTAGACACAGGCTAGACACAGGCTAGACACAGGCTAGACACAGGCTAGACACAGGCTAGACACAGGCTAGACACAGGCATAGGCACAGTATAGACACAGGCAAGTCGCATACTAGACACAGGGAAGACACAGGCAAGGCACTGGCTAGACACAGGCAAGACACAGGCAAGACACTGGCTAGACACAGGCTAGACACAGGCTAGACACAGGCTAGACACAGGCTAGACACAGGCTAGACACAAGCTAGACACAGGCTAGACACAAGCTAGACACAGGCTAGACACAGGCTAGACACAGGCTAGACACAGGCTAGAAAGAGGCTAGACACAGGCTAGGCACAGGCTAGCCACAGGCAAGACACTGGATAAACATGGGCTAGACACAGGCTAGACACAGGCTAGACACAAGCTAGACACAGGCTAGACACAGGCTAGACACAGGCTAGACACAGGCTAGACACAGGCTAGACACAAGCTAGATACAGGCTTTATACAGGCTAGACACAGGCAAGACACAGGCTACACACAGTATTGACACAGGCAAGTCACATACTAGACACAGGAAAGACAAAGGCTTGACAGAGGCAAGACCCAGGCTAGACACAGGCTAGAAAGAGGTTAGACACCGGATAGGCACAGGCTAGACACAGGCTAGAAACATCCTGGGCACAGGCTAGACAAAGACTAGACACAGGCTAGACACAGGCTAGACAGAGGCTAGACACAGGCTAGACATCAGCTAGACACTGGCTAGACACTGGCTAGACACTGGCTAGACACTGGCAAGACAGGCTAGACACTGGCTAGACAGGCTAGACACAGACGAGACACAGGCTAGACACAGGCTAGACACAGGCTAGACACAGGATAGACACAGGCTAGACACAGGCTAGACAGGGGCTAGACACAGGCTAGACACAGGCTAGACACAAGCTAGACACAGGCTGGATATAGGCTAAACACAGGAAAGGTACATGCTAGCCACAAGCTAGACATAAGCTAGACAGAGGCTAGACACAGGCTAGATACAGGCTAGACATCGGCTAGACACTGTCTAGACACAGGCTAGACACAGGCTAGACACTGGATAAACATGGGCTAGACACAGGCTAGACACAGGCTAGACACAAGCTAGACACAGGCTAGACACAGGCTAGACACAGGCTAGACACAGGCTAGACACAAGCTAGATACAGGCTTTATACAGGCTAGACACAGGCAAGACACAGGCTACACAAAGTATTGACACAGGCAAGTCACATACTAGACACAGGAAAGACACAGGCAAGACACTGGCTAGACACAGGCTAGACACAGGCTAGACACAGGCTAGACACAGGCTAGACACAGGCTAGACACAGGCTAGACAGAGGCTAGACACAGGCTAGACAAATACTGGACACAGGCAAGACAGAGGCAAGACACAGGCTAGGCACAGGCTAGACACAGGCTAGACACAGGCTAGACACAGGCTAGACACAAGCTAGACACAGGCTAGACACAGGCTAGACAAAGAATAGGCACAGGCAAGACACATACTATACACAGGCTAGACACAGGCTAGACACAGGCTAGACACAGGCTAGACACAGGCTAGACACAGGCTAGACACTGGCTAGACACAGGCTAGACACAGGCTAGACACAGGCTAGACACAGGCTAGACACAGGCTAGACACAGGCTAGACTCAGACTATAACCAGGCTAGGCACAGGCTAGACACAGGATAGACACAGGCTAGACACAGGCTAGACACAGGCTAGACACAGGCTAGACACAGGCTAGACACAGGCTAGACACAATGTAGACTCAGGCTAGACTCAGGCTAGACACAGGCTAGACACAATCTAGACTCAGGCTAGACACAGGCTAGACACAGGCTAGACACAGGCTAGACACAGGCTAGACACAAGGTAGACTCAGGCTAGACTCAGGCTAGACACAGGCTAGACACAGGCTAGACTCAGACTATACACAGGCTAGGCACAGGCTAGACACAGGATAGACACAGGCTAGACACAGGCTAGACACAGGCTAGACACAGGATAGACACAGGATAGAAACAGGCTAGACACAGGCTAGACACAGGCTAGACACAAGCTAGACACTGGCTAGACACAGGCTACACACAGGCTAGACACAGGCTAGGCACAAGCTAGACACAGGCTAGACACAGGCTAGACACACTATAGACACAGGCAAGTCACATACTAGACACAGGCAAGACACAGGCAAGACACTGGCTAGACACAGGCTAGACACAGGCTAGACACAGGCTAGACACAGGCTAGACACAGGCTAGACACAGGCTAGACACAGGCATACGCACAGTATAGACACAGGCAAGTCACATACTAGACACAGGCAAGACACAGGCAAGGCACTGGCTAGACACAGGCAAGACACAGGCAAGACACTGGCTAGACACAGGCTAGACACAGGCTAGACACAGGCTAGAAACAGGCTAGACACAGGCTAGACACAGGCTAGACACAGGCTAGACACAAGCTAGACACAGGCTAGACACAGGCTAGACAAAGAATAGGCACAGGCAAGACACATACTATACACAGGCTAGACACAGGCTAGACACAGGCTAGACACAGGCTAGACACAGGCTAGACACAGGCTAGACACTGGCTAGACACAGGCTAGACACAGGCTAGACACAGGCTAGACACAGGCTAGACACAGGCTAGACTCAGACTATACACAGGCTAGGCACAGGCTAGACACAGGATAGACACAGGCTAGACACAGGCTAGACACAGGCTAGACACAGGCTAGACACAGGCTAGACACAGGCTAGACACAATGTAGACTCAGGCTAGACTCAGGCTAGACACAGGCTAGACACAATCTAGACTCAGGCTAGACACAGGCAAGACACAGGCTAGACACAGGATAGAAACAGGCTAGACACAGGCTAGACACAGGCTAGACACAAGCTAGACACTGGCTAGACACAGGCTAGACACAGGTTAGACACAGGCTAGACACAGGCTAGACACAGGGTAGACACAGGCTAGACACAAGCTAGACACAGGCTAGACACAGGCTAGACACAGTATAGAAACAGGCAAGTCACATACTAGACACAGGCAAGACACAGGCAAGACACTGACTAGACACAGGCTACACACAGGCTAGACACAGGCTAGGCACAAGCTAGACACAGGCTAGACACAGGCTAGACACAGTATAGACACAGGCAAGTCACATACTAGACACAGGCAAGACACAGGCAAGACACTGGCTAGACACAGGCTAGACACAGGCTAGACACAGGCTAGACACAGGCTAGACACAGGCTAGACACAGGCTAGACACAGGCATACGCACAGTATAGACACAGGCAAGTCACATACTAGACACAGGCAAGACACAGGCAAGGCACTGGCTAGACACAGGCAAGACACAGGCAAGACACTGGCTAGACACAGGCTAGACACAGGCTAGACACAGGCTAGAAACAGGCTAGACACAGGCTAGACACAAGCTTGACACAGGCTAGACACAAGCTAGACACAGGCTAGATACAGGCTAGACACAGGCTAGGTACAGGCTAGACATAGGCTAGACACAGTATGGACAAAGGCAAGTCACATACTAGACACCGGCAAGACACAGGCAAGACACTGGCTAGACACAGGCTAGACACAGGCTAGACACAGGCTAGACACAGGATAGACACAGGCTAGACACAGGCTAGACAGGCTAGACAAGGCTAGACTCAGGATAGACACAGGATAGACACAGGCTAGACACAGGCTAGACAGAGGCTAGACACAAGCTAGACACTGGCTAGACACAGGCTAGACACAGGTTAGACACAGGCTAGACACAGGCTAGACACAGGGTAGACACAGGCTAGACACAAGCTAGACACAGGCTAGACACAGGCTAGACACAGTATAGACACAGGCAAGTCACATACTAGACACAGGCAAGACACAGGCAAGACACTGGCTAGACACAGCCTACACACAGGCTAGACACAGGCTAGGCACAAGCTAGACACAGGCTAGACACAGGCTAGACACAGTATAGACACAGGCAAGTCACATACTAGACACAGGCAAGACACAGGCAAGACACAGGCAAGACACTGGCTAGACACAGGCTAGACACAGGCTAGACACAGGCTAGACACAGGCTAGACACAGGCTAGACACAGGCTAGACACAGGCATAGGCACAGTATAGACACAGGCAAGTCACATACTAGACACAGGCAAGACACAGGCTAGACACAGGCATAGGCACAGTATAGACACAGGCAAGACACATACTAGACACAGGCAAGACACAGGCAAGGCACTGGCTAGACACAGGCAAGACACAGGCAAGACACTGGCTAGACACAGGCTAGACACAGGCTAGACACAGGCTAGACACAGGCTAGACACAAGCTAGACACAGGCTAGACACAAGCTAGACACAGGCTAGATACAGGCTAGACACAGGCTAGGTACAGGCTAGACACAGGCAAGACACATACTAGACACAGGCAAGACAAAGGCTAGACAGAGGCAAGACCCAGGCTAGACACAGGCTAGAAAGAGGTTAGACACCGGATAGGCACAGGCTAGACACAGGCTAGAAACATCCTAGGCACAGGCTAGACAAAGACTAGACACAGGCTAGACAGAGGCTAGACACAGGCTAGACATCGGCTAGACACAGGCTAGACACAGGCTAGACACAGGCTAGACACAGGCTAGACAGGCTAGACACTGGCTGGACAGGCTAGACACAGGCTAGACACAGGCTAGGTACAGGCTAGACACAGGCAAGACACATACTAGACACAGGCAAGACAAGGCTAGACAGAGGCAAGACCCAGGCTAGACACAGGCTAGAAAGAGGTTAGACACCGGATAGGCACAGGCTAGACACAGGCTAGAAACATCCTAGGCACAGGCTAGACAAAGACTAGACACAGGCTAGACAGAGGCTAGACACAAGCTAGACACAGGCTAGACACAGGCTAGACACAGGCTAGACACAGGCTAGACACAGGCTAGACACAAGTTATACACAGGCTAGACACAGGCTAGACACAGGATAGGCACAGGCAAGACACATACTACACACAGGCTAGACACAGGCTAGAAAGAGGCTAGACAAGGCTAGACACAAGCTAGACACAGGCTAGACATAGGCTAGACACAGTATGGACAAAGGCAAGTCACATACTAGACACCGGCAAGACACAGGCAAGACACTGGCTAGACACAGGCTAGACACAGGCTAGACACAGGCTAGACACAGGCTAGACACAGGATAGACACAGGCTAGACACAGGCTAGACACAAGCTAGACACAGGCTGGAAAGAGGCTAGACACAGGCTAGACAGAGGCTAGACAGAGGCTAGATACAGGCTAGACATCGGCTAGACACTGTCTAGACACTGCCTAGACACAGGCTAGACACAGGCTAGACACAGGCTAGACACAGGCTAGACACAGGCTAGACACAGGCTAGACACAGGCTAGACACAGGCTAGACACAGGCTAGACACAGGCTAGACACAGGCATAGGCACAGTATAGACATAGGCAAGTCGCATACTAGACACAGGGAAGACACAGGCAAGGCTGGGGCTAGACACAGGCAAGACACAGGCAAGAGACTGGCTAGACACAGGCTAGACACAGGCTAGACACAGGCTAGACACAGGCTAGACACAAGCTAGACACAGGCTAGACACAAGCTAGACACAGGCTAGACACAGGCTAGACACAGGCTAGACACAGGCTAGAAAGAGGCTAGACACAGGCTAGGCACAGGCTAGACACAGGCAAGACTCATACTAGACACAGGCAAGACAAAGGCTAGACAGAGGCAAGACCCAGGCTAGACACAGGCTAGAAAGAGGCTAGACACAGGCTAGAAACATCCTAGGCACAGGCTAGACAAAGACTAGACACAGGCTAGACAGAGGATAGACACAGGCTAGACATCGGCTAGACTTTGGCTAGACACTGGCTAGACACTGGCTAGACACTGGCAAGACAGGCTAGACACTGGCTAGACAGGCTAGACACAGGCTAGACAGAGGCTAGACACAGGCTAGACACAGGCTAGACACAGGCTAGACACAGGATAGACACAGGCTAGACACAGGCTAGACAGGGGCTAGACACAGGCTAGACACAGGCTAGACAGGGGCTAGACACAGGCTAGACACAGGCTAGACACAGGCTAGACAAATACTGGACACAGGCAAGACACAGGCAAGACACAGGCTAGGCACAGGCTAGGCACAGGTTAGACACAGGCTAGACACAGGCTAGACACAAGCTAGACACAGGCTAGACACAGGCTAGACACAGGCTAGACAAATACTGGACACAGGCAAGACACAGGCAAGACACAGGCTAGGCACAGGCTAGGCACAGGCTAGACACAGGCTAGACACAGGCTAGACACAGGCTAGACACAGGCTAGACACAGGCTAGACACAGGCTAGACACAGGCTAGACACAGGCTAGACACAGGCTAGACAAATACTGGACACAGGCAAGACACAGGCAAGACACAGGCTAGGCACAGGCTAGGCACAGGCTAGACACAGGCTAGACACAGGCTAGACACAAGCTAGACACAGGCTAGACACAGGCTAGACACAGAATAGGCACAGGCAAGACACATACTATACACAGGCTAGACACAGGCTAGACACAGGCTAGACACAGGCTAGACACAGGATAGACACAGGCTAGACACAGGCTAGACACAGGCTAGACACAAAGTAGACTCAGGCTAGACTCAGGCTAGACACAGGCTAGACACAGGCTAGACTCAGGCTAGACACAGGCTAGACACAGGCTGGATACAGGCTAGACACAGGCAAGACACAGGCTAGACACAAGCTAGACACAGGCAAGACAAATACTAGACACAGGCAAGACACAAGCTAGACACAGGCTAGACACAGGCTAGACACAGGCTAGACACAGTTTAGACACAGGCAAGACACAGGCAAGACACAGGCTAGACACAAGCTAGACACAGGATAGACACAGGCTAGACACAGGCTACACACAGGCTAGACACAGGCTAGACACAAGATAGACACAGGCTAGACACAGGAAAGACACAGGCTAGACACAGGCTAGACACAAGCTAGACACAGGCTGGATACAGGCTAGACACAGGCTAGACACAGGCTAGACACAAGCTAGAAACAGGCTAGACAAATACTAGACACAGGCTAGACACTGGATAGACACAGGATAGACACAGGCTAGACACAGGCTAGACACAGGCTAGACACAAGCTAGACACAAGCTAGACACTGGCTAGACACAGGCTAGACACAGGTTAGACACAGGCTAGACACAGGCTAGACACAGGGTAGACACAGGCTAGACACAAGCTAGACACAGGCTAGACACAGGCTAGACACAGTATAGACACAGGCAAGTCACATACTAGACACAGGCAAGACACAGGCAAGACACTGGCTAGACACAGGCTACACACAGGCTAGACACAGGCTAGGCACAAGCTAGACACAGGCTAGACACAGGCTAGACACAGGCTAGACTCAGGCTAGACACAGGCTAGACACAGGCATAGGCACAGTATAGACACAGGCAAGTCACATACTAGACACAGGCAAGACACAGGCAAGGCACTGGCTAGACACAGGCAAGACACAGGCAAGACACTGGCTAGACACAGGCTAGACACAGGCTAGACACAGGCTAGACACAGGCTAGACACAAGCTAGACACAGGCTAGACACAAGCTAGACACAGGCTAGACACAGGCTAGACACAGGCTAGGTACAGGCTAGACCTAGGCTAGACACAGGCTAGACACAGGCTAGACACAGTTTAGACACAGGCAAGTCACATACTAGACACAGCCAAAACACAGGGAAGACACAGGCTAGACACAGGCTAGACACAGGCAAGATACAGGCTAGACACAAGCTAGACACAGGATAGACACAGGCTAGACACAGGCTACACACAGGCTAGACACAGGCTAGACACAAGATAGACACAGGCTAGACACAGGAAAGACACTGGCTAGACACAGGCTAGACACAGGCTAGACACAGGATAGACACAGGCTAGACACAGGCTAGACGAAGGCTAGACACAGGCTAGACACAGGCTAGACACAAGCTAGACACAAGCTAGACACAGTATTGACACAGGCAAGTCACATACTAGACACAGGCAAGACACAGGCAAGACACTGGCTAGACACAGGCTAGACACAGGCTAGACACAGGATAGACACAGGCTAGACACAGGCTAGACGAAGGCTAGACACAGGCTAGACACAGGCTAGACACAAGCTAGACACAGGCTAGACACAGGCTAGACACAGGATAGGCACAGGCAAGACACATACTATACACAGGCTAGACACAGGCTAGACACAGGCTAGACACACGCTAGACACAGGCTAGACACAGGCTAGACACAGGCTAGACACAATGTAGACTCAGGCTAGACTCAGGCTAGACTCAGGCTGGACACAGGCTAGACACAGGCTAGACACAGGCTAGACACAGGCTAGACACAGGCTAGACACAAGGTAGACTCAGGCTAGACTCAGGCTAGACACAGGCTAGATACAGGCTAGACTCAGACTAGACTAGACACAGGCTAGACACAGTATTGACACAAGTCACATACACGCAAGTCACATACTAGACACAGGCAAGACACAGGCAAGACACTGGCTAGACACAGGCTAGACACAGGCTAGACACAGGCTAGACACAGGCTAGACACAGGCTAGACACAGGCTAGACACAGGCTGGACACAGGCTAGACACTGCCTAGACACAGGCTAGACACAGGCTAGACACAGGCTAGACAAATACTAGACACAGGCAAGACAAAGGCAAGACACAGGCTAGGCACAGGCTAGACACAGGCTAGACACAGGCTCGACACAGGCTAGACACAAGCTAGACACAGGCTAGACACAGGCTAGACACAGGATAGGCACAGGCAAGACACATACTATACACAGGCTAGACACAGGCTAGACACAGGCTACACACAGGCAAGACACAGGCTAGACACAGGCTAGACACAAGGTAGACTCAGGCTAGACTCAGGCTAGACACAGGCTAGACACAGGCTAGACACAGGCTAGACACAGGCTAGACACAGGCTAGACACAGGCTAGACACAGGATAGACACAGGCTAGACACAGGCTAGACACAGGCTAGACACAGGCTAGACACAGGCTAGACACAGGCTTGACACAGGCTGGATACAGGCTAGACACTGGCAAGACACAGGCTAGACACAAGCTAGACGCAGGCCAGACAAATTCTAGACACAGGCAAGACACAGGCTAGACACAGGCTAGACCTAGGCTAAACACAGGCTAGGCACAGGCTAGACACAGGCTAGACACAAGCTAGACACAGGCTAGACACAGGCTAGACACAGGCTAGACACAGGCTAGACACAGGCTAGACACAGGCTAGACACAGGCTAGACACAGTTTAGACACAGGCAAGTCACATACTAGACACAGCCAAAACACAGGGAAGACACAGGCTAGACACAGGCTAGACACAGGCAAGATACAGGCTAGACACAAGCTAGACACAGGATAGACACAGGCTAGACACAGGCTACACACAGGCTAGACACAGGCTAGACACAAGATAGACACAGGCTAGACACAGGAAAGACACAGGCTAGACACAGGCTAGACACAAGCTAGACACAGGCTGGATACAGGCTAGACACAGGCAAGACACAGGCTAGACACAAGCTAGACACAGGCTAGACAAATACTAGACACAGGCTAGACACTGGATAGACACAGGATAGACACAGGCTAGACACAGGCTAGACACAGGCTACACACAAGCTAGACACAGGCTAGACACAGGCTAGACACAGGTTAGACACAGGCTAGACACAGGTTAGACACAGGCTAGACACAGGCTAGACACAGGGTAGACACAGGCTAGACACAAGCTAGACACAGGCTAGACACAAGCTAGACACAGGCTAGACACAGGCTAGACACAGTATAGATACAGGCAAGTCACATACTAGACACAGGCAAGACACAGGCTAGAAACATCCTAGGCACAGGCTAGACAAAGACTAGACACAGGCTAGACAGAGGCTAGACACAAGCTAGACACAGGCTAGACACAGGCTAGACACAGGCTAGACACAAGTTATACAAAGGCTAGACACAGGCTAGACACAGGATAAGCACAGGCAAGACACATACTAGACACAGGATAGACACAGGCTAGACACAGGCTAGACACAAGCTAGACACAGGCTGGAAAGAGGCTAGACACAGGCTAGACAGAGGCTAGACACAGGCTAGATACAGGCTAGACACAGGCTAGACACAGGATAGACACAGGCTAGACACAGGCTAGACACAAGCTAGACACAGGCTGGAAAGAGGCTAGACACAGGCTAGACAGAGGCTAGACACAGGCTAGATACAGGCTAGACATCGGCTAGACACTGTCTAGACACTGCCTAGACACAGGCTAGACACAGGCTAGACACAGGCTAGACACAGGCTAGACACAGGCTAGACACAGGATAGACACAGGCTAGACACAGGCTAGACACAGGCTAGACACAGGATAGACACAGGCTAGACACAGGCTAGACACAGGCTAGACACAGGCATAGGCACAGTATAGACACAGGCAAGTCGCATACTAGACACAGGCAAGACACAGGCAAGGCACTGGCTAGACACAGGCAAGACACAGGCAAGACACTGGCTAGACACAGGCAAGACACAGGCAAGGCACTGGCTAGACACAGGCAAGACACAGGCAAGACACTGGCTAGACACAGGCTAGACACAGGCTAGACACAGGCTAGACACAGGCTAGACACAGGCTAGACACAAGCTAGACACAGGCTAGACACAAGCTAGACACAGGCTAGACACAAGCTAGACACAGGCTAGACACTGGCTAGACACAGGCTAGACACAGGCTAGACACAGGCTAGAAAGAGGCTAGACACAGGCTAGGCACAGGCTAGACACAGGCAAGACTCATACTAAACACAGGCAAGACAAAGGCTAGACAGAGGCAAGACCCAGTCTAGACACAGACTAGAAAGAGGTTAGACACCGGATAGGCACAGGCTAGACACAGGCTAGAAACATCCTAGGCACAGGCTAGACAAAGACTAGACACAGGCTAGACAGAGGCTAGACACAGGCTAGACATCGGCTAGACACTGGCTAGACACTGGCTAGACACTGGCTAGACACTGGCTAGACACTGGCTAGACACTGGCTAGACACTGGCAAGACAGGCTAGACACTGGCTAGACAGGCTAGACACAGGCTAGACACAGGCTAGACAGAGGCTAGACACAGGCTAGACACAGGCTAGACACAGGCTAGACACAGGCTAGACACAGGATAGACACAGGCTAGACACAGGCTAGACAGCGGCTAGACACAGGCTAGACACAGGCTAGACACAAGCTAGACACAGGCTGGATACAGGCTAGACACAGGAAAGGTAAATGCTAGCCACAAGCTAGACACAAGCTAGACAGAGGCTAGACACAGGCTAGATACAGGCTAGACATCGGCTAGACACTGTCTAGACACAGGCTAGACACAGGCTAGACACTGGATAAACATGGGCTAGACACAGACTAGACACAGGCTAGACACAAGCTAGACACAGGCTAGACACAGGCTAGACACGGGCTAGACACAGGCTAGACACAGGCTAGACACAAACTAGATACAGGCCTTATACAGGCTAGTCACAGGCAAGACACAGGCAAGACACAGGCTACACACAAGCTAGACACAGGCTAGACACAGGCTAGACACAGGCTAGATACAGGCTAGACATCGGCTAGACACTGTCTAGACACTGCCTAGACACAGGCTAGACACAGGCTAGACACAGGCTAGACACAGGCTAGACACAGGCTAGACACAGGATAGACACAGGCTAGACACAGGCTAGACACAGGCTAGACACAGGCATAGGCACAGTATAGACACAGGCAAGTCGCATACTAGACACAGGCAAGACACAGGCAAGGCACTGGCTAGACACAGGCAAGACACAGGCAAGACACTGGCTAGACACAGGCAAGACACAGGCAAGGCACTGGCTAGACACAGGCAAGACACAGGCAAGACACTGGCTAGACACAGGCTAGACACAGGCTAGACACAGGCTAGACACAGGCTAGACACAGGCTAGACACAAGCTAGACACAGGCTAGACACAAGCTAGACACAGGCTAGACACTGGCTAGACACAGGCTAGACACAGGCTAGACACAGGCTAGAAAGAGGCTAGACACAGGCAAGACTCATACTAAACACAGGCAAGACAAAGGCTAGACAGAGGCAAGACCCAGGCTAGACACAGACTAGAAAGAGGTTAGACACCGGATAGGCACAGGCTAGACACAGGCTAGAAACATCCTAGGCACAGGCTAGACAAAGACTAGACACAGGCTAGACAGAGGCTAGACACAGGCTAGACATCGGCTAGACACTGGCTAGACACTGGCTAGACACTGGCTAGACACTGGCTAGACACTGGCTAGACACTGGCTAGACACTGGCAAGACAGGCTAGACACTGGCTAGACAGGCTAGACACAGGCTAGACACAGGCTAGACAGAGGCTAGACACAGGCTAGACACAGGCTAGACACAGGCTAGACACAGGCTAGACACAGGATAGACACAGGCTAGACACAGGCTAGACAGCGGCTAGACACAGGCTAGACACAGGCTAGACACAAGCTAGACACAGGCTGGATACAGGCTAGACACAGGAAAGGTAAATGCTAGCCACAAGCTAGACACAAGCTAGACAGAGGCTAGACACAGGCTAGATACAGGCTAGACATCGGCTAGACACTGTCTAGACACAGGCTAGACACAGGCTAGACACAGGCTAGACACTGGATAAACATGGGCTAGACACAGACTAGACACAGGCTAGACACAAGCTAGACACAGGCTAGACACAGGCTAGACACGGGCTAGACACAGGCTAGACACAGGCTAGACACAAACTAGATACAGGCCTTATACAGGCTAGTCACAGGCAAGACACAGGCAAGACACAGGCTACACACAAGCTAGACACAGGCTAGACACAGGCTAGACACAGTATTGACACAGGCAAGTCACATACTAGACACAGGAAAGACACAGGCAAGACACTGGCTAGACACAGGCTAGACACAGGCTAGACACAGGCTAGACACAGGCTAGACAAATACTGGACACAGGCAAGACACAGGCAAGACACAGGCTAGGCACAGGCTAGACACAGGCTAGACACAGGCTAGACACAGGCTAGACACAAGCTAGACACAGGCTAGACACAGGCTAGACACAGAATAGGCACAGGCAAGACACATACTATACACAGGCTAGACACAGGCTAGACACAGGCTAGACACAGGCTAGACACAGGCTAGACACAGGCTAGACACAGGCTAGACACAGGCTAGACACAGGCTAGACTCAGGCTAGACACAGGCTAGACACAGGCTAGACACAGGCTAAACACAGGCTAGACACAGGCTAGACACAGGCTAGACACAAGCTAGAAACAGGCTAGACAAATACTAGACACAGGCTAGACACTGGATAGACACAGGATAGACACAGGCTAGACACAGGCTAGACACAGGCTAGACACAAGCTAGACACAGGCTAGACACAGGCTAGACACAGGTTAGACACAGGCTAGACACAGGCTAGACACAGGGTAGACACAGGCTAGATACAAGCTAGACACAGGCTAGACACAGGCTAGACACAGTATAGACACAGGCAAGTCACATACTAGACACAGGCAAGACACAGGCAAGACACTGGCTAGACACAGGCTACACACAGGCAAGACACAGGCTAGGCACAAGCTAGACACAGGCTAGACACAGGCTAGACACAGTATAGACACAGGCAAGTCACATACTAGACACAGGCAAGACACAGGCAGGACACTGGCTAGACACAGGCTAGACACAGGCTAGACACAGGCCTAGGCACAGGCATAGGCACAGTATAGACACAGGCAAGTCACATACTAGACACAGGCAAGACACGGGAAAGGCACTGGCTAGACACAGGCAAGACACAGGCAAGACACTGGCTAGACACAGGCTAGACACAGGCTAGACACAGGCTAGACACAGGCTAGACACAAGCTAGACACAGGCTAGACACAAATTAGACACAGGCTAGATACAGGCTAGACACAGGCTAGAAAGGGGCTAGACACAGGCTAGGCACAGGCTAGACACAGGCAAGACACATACTAGACACAGGCAAGACAAAGGCTAGACAGAGGCAAGACCCAGGCTAGAAAGAGGCTAGACACCGGATAGGCACAGGCTAGACACAGGCTAGACACAGGCTAGGCACAGGCTAGACAAAGACTAGACACAGGCTAGATACAGGCTAGACATCGGCTAGATACAGGCTAGACATCTTCTAGACACTGTCTAGACATCGGCTAGACACTGGCTAGACACTGGCTAGACACTGGCTAGACACTGGCGAGACACTGGCTAGACAGGCTAGACACAGGATAGACACAGGATAGACACAGGCTAGACAGGGGCTAGACACAAGCTAGACACAAGCTAGACACAGGCTGGATACAGGCTAGACACAGGAAAGGTACATGCTAGCCACAAGCTAGACACAAGCCAGACAGAGGCTAGACACAGGCTAGATACAGGCTAGACATCGGCTAGACACTGTCTAGACACAGGCTAGACACAGGCTAGACACTGGATAAACACAGGCTAGACACAGGCTAAACACAGGCTAGACACAAGCTAGACACAGGCTAGACACAGACTAGACACAGGCTAGACACAGGCTAGACACAGGCTAGACACAAGCTAGATACAGGCTTTATACAGGCTAGACACAGGCAAGACACAGGCTACACACAAGCTAGACACAGGCTAGACACAGTATTGACACAGGCAAGTCACATACTAGACACAGGCAAGACACAGGCAAGACACTGGCTAGACACAGGCTAGACACAGGCTAGACACAGGCTAGACACAGGCTAGACACATGCTAGACACAGCCTAGACACAGGCTAGACACAGGCTAGACACAGGCTGGACAAATACTAGACACAGGCAAGACACAGGCAAGGCACAGGCTAGGCACAGGCTAGACACAGGCTAGACACAGGCTAGACACAAGCTAGACACAAGCTAGACACAGGCTAGACACAGGATAGGCACAGGCAAGACACATACTATACACAGGCTAGACACAGGCTAGACACAGGCTAGACACAGGCTAGACACAAGGTAGACTCAGGCTAGACTCAGGCTAGACACAGGCTTGACACAGGCTAGACACAGGCTAGACACAGGCTAGACACAAGGTAGACTCAGGCTAGACTCAGGCTAGACACAGGCTAGACACAGGCTAGACTCAGACTATACACAGGCTAGACACAGGCTAGATACAGGATAGACACAGGCTAGACACAGGCTAGACACAGGCTAGACACAGGCTAGACACAGGCTTGACACAGGCTGGATACAGGATAGACACAGGCAATACACAGGCTAGACACAAGCTAGACGCAGGCCAGACAAATACTAGACACAGGCAAGACACAGGCTAGACACAGGCTAGACCTAGGCTAGACACAGGCTAGGCACAGGCTAGACACAAGCTAGACACAGTATTGACACAGGCAAGTCACATACTAGACACAGGCCAGACACAGGCAAGACACTGGCTAGACACAGGCTAGACACAGGCTAGACACAGGCAAGACACAGGCTAGGCACAGGCTAGACACAGGCTAGACACAGGCTAGACACAGGCTAGACACAAGCTAGACACAGGCTAGACACAGGCTAGACACAGGCTAGACACAAGGTAGACTCAGGCTAGACTCAGGCTAGACACAGGCTAGACACAGGCTAGACACAGGCTAGACACAGGCTAGACACAGGCTTGACACAGGCTAGACACAGGCTAGACACAGGCTAGACACAAGGTAGACTCAGGCTAGACTCAGGCTAGACACAGGCTAGACACAGGCTAGACTCAGACTAGACTAGACACAGGCTAGACACAGTATTGACACAGGCAAGTCACATACTAGACACAGGCAAGACACAGGCAAGACACTGGCTAGACACAGGCTAGACACAGGCTAGACACAGGCTAGACACAGGCTAGACACAGGCTAGACACAGGCTAGACACAGGCTAGACACAGGCTAGACACAGCCTAGACACAGGCTAGACACAGCCTAGACACAGGCTAGACACAGCCTAGACACAGGCTAGACACAGGCTAGACAAATACTAGACACAGGCAAGACACAGACAAGACACAGGCTAGGCACAGGCTAGACACAGGCTAGACACAGGCTAGACACAGGCTAGACACAGGCTTGACACAGGCTAGACACAAGCTAGACACAGGCTAGACACAGGCTAGACACAGGATAGGCACAGGCAAGACACATACTATACACAGGCTAGACACAGGCAAGACACAGGCAAGACACAGGCTAGGCACAGGCTAGACACAGGCTAGACACAGGCTAGACACAGGCTAGACACAGGCTTGACACAGGCTAGACACAAGCTAGACACAGGCTAGACACAGGCTAGACACAGGATAGGCACAGGCAAGACACATACTATACACAGGCTAGACACAGGCTAGACACAGGCTAGACACAGGCTAGACACAGGCTAGACACAGGCCAGACACAGGCTAGACACAGGCTAGACACAGGCTAGACACAGGCTAGACACAAGGTAGACTCAGGCTAGACTCAGGCTAGACACAGGCTAGACACAGGCTAGACACAGGCTAGACACAGGCTAGACACAGGCTAGACACAGGCTAGACACAGGCTAGACACAGGCTAGACACAGGCTAGACACAAGGTAGACTCAGGCTAGACTCAGGCTAGACACAGGCTAGACACAGGCTAGACTCAGACTATACACAGGCTAGACACAGGCTAGACACAGGATAGACACAGGCTAGACACAGGCTAGACACAGGCTAGACACAGGCTAGACACAGGCTAGACACAGGCTAGACACAGGCTAGACACAGGCTAGACACAGGCTAGACACAGGCTTGACACAGGCTGGATACAGGCTAGACACAGGCAAGACACAGGCTAGACACAAGCTTGACGCAGGCCAGACAAATACTAGACACAGGCAAGACACAGGCTAGACACAGGCTAGACCTAGGCTAGACACAGGCTAGGCACAGGCTAGACACAGGCTAGACACAAGCTAGACACAGGCTAGACACAGGCTAGACACAGGCTAGACACAGGTTAGACACAGGCTAGACACAGGCTAGACACAGGCTAGACACAGGCTAGACACAGTTTAGACACAGGCTAGACTCAGACTATACACAGGCTAGACACAGGCTAGACACAGGATAGACACAGGCTAGACACAGGCTAGACACAGGCTAGACACAGGCTAGACACAGGCTTGACACAGGCTGGACACAGGCAAGATACAGGCTAGACACAAGCTAGACACAGGCTAGACACAGGCTACACACAGGCTAGACACAGGCTAGACACAAGATAGACACAGGCTAGACACAGGAAAGACACAGGCTAGACACAGGCTAGACACAAGCTAGACACAGGCTGGATACAGGCTAGACACAGGCAAGACACAGGCTAGACACAAGATAGACACAGGCTAGACACAGGAAAGACACAGGCTAGACACAGGCTAGACACAAGCTAGACACAGGCTGGATACAGGCTAGACACAGGCAAGACACAGGCTAGACACAAGCTAGACACAGGCTAGACAAATACTAGACACAGGCTAGACACTGGATAGACACAGGATAGACACAGGCTAGACACAGGCTAGACTCAGACTAGACTAGACACAGGCTAGACACAGTATTGACACAGGCAAGTCACATACTAGACACAGGCAAGACACAGGCAAGACACTGGCTAGACACAGGCTAGACACAGGCTAGACACAGGCTAGACACAGGCTAGACACAGGCTAGACACAGGCTAGACACAGGCTAGACACAGGCTAGACACAGGCTAGACACAGGCTAGACACAGGCTAGACACAGGCCAGACACAGGATAGACACAGGCTAGACACAAGCTAGACACAGGCTGGATACAGGCTAGACACAGGCAAGACACAGGCTAGACACAAGCTAGACACAGGCTAGACAAATACTAGACACAGGCTAGACACTGGATAGACACAGGATAGACACAGGCTAGACACAGGCTAGACTCAGACTAGACTAGACACAGGCTAGACACAGTATTGACACAGGCAAGTCACATACTAGACACAGGCAAGACACAGGCAAGACACTGGCTAGACACAGGCTAGACACAGGCTAGACACAGGCTAGACACAGGCTAGACACAGGCTAGACACAGGCTAGACACAGGCTAGACACAGGCTAGACACAGGCTAGACACAGGCTAGACACAGGCCAGACACAGGATAGACACAGGCTAGACACAGGCTAGACACAAGCTAGACACAGGCTAGACACAGGCTAGACACAGGTTAGACACAGGCTAGACACAGGCTAGACACAGGGAAGACACAGGCTAGACACAAGCTAGACACAGGCTAGACGCAGGCTCGACACAGGCTAGACACAAGCTAGACACAGGGTAGACACAGGCTAGACACAGGATAGGCACAGGCAAGACACATACTATACACAGGCTAGACACAGGCTAGACACAGGCTAGGCACAGGCTAGACACAGGCTAGACACAGGCTAGACACAAGGTAGACTCAGGATAGACTCAGGCTAGACACAGGCTAGACACAGGCTAGACACAGGCTAGACACAGGCTAGACACAGGCTAGACAAAGGCTAGACACAAGGTAGACTCAGGCTAGACTCAGGCTAGACACAGGCTAGACACAGGCTAGACTCAGACTATACACAGGCTAGACACAGGCTAGACACAGGATAGACACAGGCTAGACACAGGCTAGACACAGGCTAGACACAGGCTAGACACAGGCTTGACACAGGCTGGATACAGGCTAGACACAGGCAAGACACAGGCTAGACACAAGCTAGACGCAGGCCAGACAAATACTAGACACAGGCAAGACACAGGATAGACACAGGCTAGACCTAGGCTAGACACAGGCTAGGCACAGGCTAGACACAGGCTAGACACAAGCTAGACACAGGCTAGACACAGGCTAGACACAGGCTAGACACAGGCTAGACAGAGTTTAGACACAGGCAAGTCACATACTAGACACAGCCAAAACACAGGGAAGACACAGGCTAGACACAGGCTAGACACAGGCAAGATACAGGCTAGACACAAGCTAGACACAGGATAGACACAGGCTAGACACAGGCTACACATAGGCTAGACACAGGCTAGACACAAGATAGACACAGGCTAGACACAGGAAAGACACAGGCTAGACACAGGCTAGACACAAGCTAGACACAGGCTGGATACAGGCTAGACACAGGCAAGACACAAGCTAGAAACAAGCTAGACACAGGCTAGACAAATACTAGACACAGGCTAGACACTGGATAGACACAGGATAGACACAGGCTAGACACAGGCTAGACACAGGCTAGACACAAGCTAGACACAGGCTAGACACAGGCTAGACACAGGTTAGACACAGGCTAGACACAGGCTAGACACAGGGTAGACACAGGCTAGACACAAGCTAGACACAGGCTAGACACAGGCTAGACACAGTATAGATACTGGCAAGTCACATACTAGACACAGGCAAGACACAGGCAAGACACTGGCTAGACACAGGCTACACACAGGCTAGACACAGGCTAGGCACAAGCTAGACACAGGCTAGACACAGACTAGACACAGTATAGACACAGGCTAGACACAGGCTAGACACAGGCTAGACACAGGCCAGACACAGGATAGACACAGGCTAGACATAGGCTAGACACAGGCTAGACATAGGCTAGACACAGGCTAGACACAGGCTATACACAGGATAGACACAAGCTAGACACAGGCTGGATACAGGCTAGACACAGGCAAGACACAGGCTAGACACAAGCTAGACACAGGCTAGACAAATTCTAGACACAGGCAAGACACAGGCTAGACACAGGCTAGACCTAGGCTAGACACAGGCTAGACACAGGGTAGACACAGGCTAGAAAGAGGCTAGACACAGGCTAGACACAGGCTAGACACAGGCTAGACACAGGCTAGACACAGGCTAGACACAGGCTAGACACAGGCTAGACACAAGGTAGACTCAGGCTAGACTCAGGCTAGACACAGGATAGACACAGGCTAGACACAGGCTAGGCACAGGCTAGACACAGGCTAGACACAGGCTAGACACAGGCTAGACACAGGCTAGACACAGGCTAGACACAGGCTAGACACAGGCTAGACACAGGCTAGACACAGGCTAGACACAGGCTAGACACAGTTTAGACACATACTAGACACAGCCAAAACACAGGGAAGACACTGGCTAGACACAGGCTAGACACAGGCTAGACACAGGCTAGACACAGGCTAGACACAGGCTAGACACAAGCTAGACACAGGCTAGACACAGGCTAGAAACAGGCTAGACACAGTCTAGACACAGGATAGACACAGGCTAGACATAGGCTAGATACAGGCTAGACATAGGCTAGGCACAGGCTAGACACAGGCAATACACAGGCTAAACACAAGCTAGACACAGGCTGGATACAGGCTAGACACAGGCAAGACACAGACTAGACACAAGCTAGACACAGTCTAGACACAAGGTAGACTCAGGCTAGACTCAGGCTAGACACAGGCTAGACACAGGCTAGATACAGGCCAGACACAGGATAGACACAGGCTAGACATAGGCTAGACACAGGCTAGACATAGGCTAGACACAGGCTAGACACAGGCTATACACAGGCTAGACACAAGCTAGACAAAGGCTGGATACAGGCTAGACACAGGCAAGACACAGGCTAGACACAAGCTAGACAGAGGCTTGAAAAATTCTAGACACAGGCAAGACACAGGCTATACACAGGCTAGACCTAGGCTAGACACAGGCTAGACACAGGGTAGACACAGGCTAGAAAGAGGTTAGACACAGGCTAGACACAGGCTAGATACAGGCTAGACACAGGCTAGACACAAGCTATACACAGGCTAGACACAGGCTAGACACAGGATAGGCACAGGCAAGACACATACTAGACACAGGCTAGACACAGGCTAGAAAGAGGCTAGACAAGGCTAGACACAGGCTAGAAAGAGGCTAGACACCGGATAGGCACAGGCTAGACACAGGCTAGAAACAGGCTAGGCACAGGCTAGACAAAGACTAGACACAGGCTAGACAGAGGCTAGACACAGGCTAGATACAGGCTAGATAAAGGCTAGACATCGGCCAGATACAGGCTAGACATCGGCTAGACACTGGCTAGACATAGGCTAGACACAGGCTAGACATAGGCTAGACACAGGCTAGACACAGGCTATACACAGGCTAGACACAAGCTAGACACAGGCTGGATACAGGCTAGACACAGGCAAGACACAGGCTAGACACAGGCTAGACACAGGCTAGACACAGGTTAGACACAAGCTATACACAGGCTAGACACAGGCTAGACACAGGATAAGCACAGGCAAGACACATACTAGACACAGGCTAGAAAGAGGCTAGACAAGGCTAGACACAGGCTAGAAAGAGGCTAGACACCGGATAGGCACAGGCTAGACACAGGCTAGAAACAGGCTAGGCACAGGCTAGACAAAGACTAGACACAGGCTAGACAGAGGCTAGACACAGGCTAGACACTGGATAAACACAGGCTAGACACAGGCAAGATACAGGCTAGACAGAGGCTAGACACAGGCTAGACACAGGCTAGACACAGGCTAGACACAGGCTAGACACAGGCTAGACAGAGGCTAGACACAGGCTAGACACAAACTAGACACAGGCTGGATACAGGCTAGACACAGGAAAGATACATGCTAGCCACAAGCTAGACACAGGCTAGACAGAGGCTAGACACAGGCTAGACACAGGCTAGACACAGGCTAGACACAGGCTAGACACAGGCTAGACAGAGGCTAGACACAGGCTAGACACAAACTAGACACAGGCTGGATACAGGCTAGACACAGGAAAGATACATGCTAGCCACAAGCTAGACACAGGCTAGACAGAGGCTAGACACAGGCTAGACACAGGCTAGACACAGGCTAGACACAGGCTAGACACAGGCTAGACACAGGCTAGACACAGGCTAGACACTGGATAAACACAGGCTAGACACAGGCAAGATACAGGCTAGACAGAGGCTAGACACAGGCTAGACACTGGCTAGATACAGGCTTGACGTCGGCTAGACACTGTCTAGACACTGTCTAGACACTGTCTAGACACTGTCTAGACACAGGCTAGACACAGGCTAGACACAGGCTAGACACAGGCCAGACACAGGCTAGACACAGGCTAGACACAGGTTAGACACAGGCTAGACACAGGCTAGACACAGGGTAGACACAGGCTAGACACAAGCTAGACACAGGCTAGACGCAGGCTCGACACAGGCTAGACACAAGCTAGACACAGGCTAGACACAGGCTAGACACAGGATAGGCACAGGCAAGACACATACTATACACAGGCTAGACACAGGCTAGACACAGGCTAGGCACAGGCTAGACACAGGCTAGACACAGGCTAGACACAAGGTAGACTCAGGCTAGACTCAGGCTAGACACAGGCTAGACACAGGCTAGACACAGGCTAGACACAGGCTAGACACAGGCTAGACACAGGCTAGACACAAGGTAGACTCAGGCTAGACTCAGGCTAGACACAGGCTAGACACAGGCTAGACTCAGACTATACACAGGCTAGACACAGGCTAGACACAGGATAGACACAGGCTAGACACAGGCTAGACACAGGCTAGACACAGGCTAGACACAGGCTAGACACAGGCTAGACACAGGCTAGACACAGGCTTGACACAGGCTGGATACAGGCTAGACACAGGCAAGACACAGGCTAGACACAAGCTAGACGCAGGCCAGACAAATACTAGACACAGGCAAGTCACAGGATAGACACAGGCTAGACCTAGGCTAGACACAGGCTAGGCACAGGCTAGACACAGGCTAGACACAAGCTAGACACAGGCTAGACACAGGCTAGACACAGGCTAGACACAGGCTAGACACAGGCTAGACACAGTTTAGACACAGGCAAGTCACATACTAGACACAGCCAAAACACAGGGAAGACACAGGCTAGACACAGGCTAGACACAGGCAAGATACAGGCTAGACACAAGCTAGACACAGGATAGACACAGGCTAGACACAGGCTACACATAGGCTAGACACAGGCTAGACACAAGATAGACACAGGCTAGACACAGGAAAGACACAGGCTAGACACAGGCTAGACACAAGCTAGACACAGGCTGGATACAGGCTAGACACAGGCAAGACACAAGCTAGACACAAGCCAGACACAGGCTAGACAAATACTAGACACAGGCTAGACACTGGATAGACACAGGATAGACACAGGCTAGACACAGGCTAGACACAGGCTAGACACAGGCTAGACACAAGCTAGACACAGGCTAGACACAGGCTAGACACAGGTTAGACACAGGCTAGACACAGGCTAGACACAGGGTAGACACAGGCTAGACACAAGCTAGACACAGGCTAGACGCAGGCTCGACACAGGCTAGACACAAGCTAGACACAGGCTAGACACAGGCTAGACACAGGATAGGCACAGGCAAGACACATACTATACACAGGCTAGACACAGGCTAGACACAGGCTAGGCACAGGCTAGACACAGGCTAGACACAGGCTAGACACAAGGTAGACTCAGGCTAGACTCAGGCTAGACACAGGCTAGACACAGGCTAGACACAGGCTAGACACAGGCTAGACACAGGCTAGACACAAGGTAGACTCAGGCTAGACTCAGGCTAGACACAGGCTAGACACAGGCTAGACTCAGACTATGCACAGGCTAGACACAGGCTAGACACAGGATAGACACAGGCTAGACACAGGCTAGACACAGGCTAGACACAGGCTAGACACAGGCTAGACACAGGCTTGACACAGGCTGGATACAGGCTAGACACAGGCAAGACACAGGCTAGACACAAGCTAGACGCAGGCCAGACAAATACTAGACACAGGCAAGTCACAGGATAGACACAGGCTAGACCTAGGCTAGACACAGGCTAGGCACAGGCTAGACACAGGCTAGACACAAGCTAGACACAGGCTAGACACAGGCTAGACACAGGCTAGACACAGGCTAGACACAGGCTAGACACAGGCTAGACACAGTTTAGACACAGGCAAGTCACATACTAGACACAGCCAAAACACAGGGAAGACACAGGCTAGACACAGGCTAGACACAGGCAAGATACAGGCTAGACACAAGCTAGACACAGGATAGACACAGGCTAGACACAGGCTACACATAGGCTAGACACAGGCTAGACACAAGATAGACACAGGCTAGACACAGGAAAGACACAGGCTAGACACAGGCTAGACACAAGCTAGACACAGGCTGGATACAGGCTAGACACAGGCAAGACACAAGCTAGACACAAGCTAGACAGGCTAGACAAATACTAGACACAGGCTAGACACTGGATAGACACAGGATAGACACAGGCTAGACACAGGCTAGACACAAGCTAGACACAAGCTAGACACAGGCTAGACACAGGCTAGACACAGGTTAGACACAGGCTAGATACAAGCTAGACACAAGCTAGACACATGCTGGATAGAGGCTAGACACAAGCAAGATACAGGCTAGACACAAGCTAGACACAGGCTAGACACAGGCTAGACAGAGGCTAGACACAGGCTAGATACAGGCTAGACCTCGGCTAGACACTCTCTAGACACAGGCTAGACACAGGCTAGACACAGGCTAGACACAGGCATAGGCACAGTATAGACACAGGCATAGGCACAGTATAGACACAGGCAAGTCACATACTAGACACAGGCAAGACACAGGCAAGGCACTGGCTAGACACAGGCAAGACAGGCAAGACACTGGCTAGACACAGTATGGACAAGGGCAAGTCACATACTAGACACTGGCAAGACACAGGCAAGACACTGGCTAGACACAGGCTAGACACAGGATAGACACAGGCTAGACACAGGCTAGACACAGGATAGACTCAAGCTAGACACAGGCTAGACACAAGCTAGACACATGCTGGATAGAGGCTAGACACAAGCAAGATACAGGCTAGACACAAGCTAGACACAGGCTAGACACAGGCTAGACAGAGGCTAGACACAGGCTAGATACAGGCTAGACCTCGGCTAGACACTCTCTAGACACAGGCTAGACACAGGCTAGACACAGGCTAGACACAGGCATAGGCACAGTATAGACACAGGCAAGTCACATACTAGACACAGGCAAGACACAGGCAAGGCACTGGCTAGACACAGTCAAGACAGGCAAGACACTAGCTAGACACAGGCTAGACACAGGCTAGACACAGGCTAGACACAGGCTAGACACAGGCTAGACACAGGCTAGACACAGGCTACACACAGGCAAGACACATACTAGACACAGGCAAGACAAAGGCTAGACAGAGGCAAGACCCAGGCTAGACACAGGCTAGACCTAGGCTAGACACCGGATAGGCACAGGCTAGACACAGGCTAGAAACAGGCTAGGCACAGGCTAGACAAAGACTAGACACAGGCTAGACAGAGGCTAGACACAGGCTAGATACAAGCTAGACATCGGCTAGACACTGGCTAGACATCGGCTAGACACTGGCTAGACATCGGCTGGACACTGGCTAGACACTGGCTAGACACTTGCTAGACACTGGCTAGACACTGGCTAGACACTGGCTAGACACAGGCTAGACACTGGCTAGACACTGGCTAGACACTGGCTAGACTCAGGCTAGACACAGGCTAGACACAGGCTAGACACAGGCTAGACACAGGCTAGACACAGGCTAGACACAGGCTAGACACTGGATAAACACAGGCTAGACACAGGCAAGATACAGGCTAGACAGAGGCTAGACACAGGCTAGACACAGGCTAGACACTGTCTAGACACTGTCTAGACACTGTCTAGACACAGGCTAGACACAGGCTAGACACAGGCTAGACACAGGCTAGACACAGGCTAGACACAGGCTAGACACAGGCTAGACACAGGCTAGACACAGGCTTGACACAGGCTGGATACAGGCTAGACACAGGCAAGACACAGGCTAGACACAAGCTAGACGCAGGCCAGACAAATACTAGACACAGGCAAGTCACAGGATAGACACAGGCTAGACCTTGGCTAGACACAGGCTAGGCACAGGCTAGACACAGGCTAGACACAAGCTAGACACAGGCTAGACACAGGCTAGACACAGGCTAGACACAGGCTAGACACAGGCTAGACACAGTTAAGACACAGGCAAGTCACATACTAGACACAGCCAAAACACAGGGAAGACACAGGCTAGACACAGGCTAGACACAGGCAAGATACAGGCTAGACACAAGCTAGACACAGGATAGACACAGGCTAGACACAGGCTACACATAGGCTAGACACAGGCTAGACACAAGATAGACACAGGCTAGACACAGGAAAGACACAGGCTAGACACAGGCTAGACACAAGCTAGACACAGGCTGGATACAGGCTAGACACAGGCAAGACACAAGCTAGACACAAGCTAGACACAGGCTAGACAAATACTAGACACAGGCTAGACACAGGCTAGACACAGGGTAGACAAATACTAGACACTGGCTAGACACTTGCTAGACACTGGCTAGACACAGGCTAGACACAGGCTAGACACAGTTAAGACACAGGCAAGTCACATACTAGACACAGCCAAAACACAGGGAAGACACAGGCTAGACACAGGCTAGACACAGGCAAGATACAGGCTAGACACAAGCTAGACACAGGATAGACACAGGCTAGACACAGGCTACACATAGGCTAGACACAGGCTAGACACAAGATAGACACAGGCTAGACACAGGAAAGACACAGGCTAGACACAGGCTAGACACAGGATAGACACAGGCTAGACACAGGCTAGACACAGGCTAGACACAAGCTAGACACAGGCTAGACACAGGCTAGACACAGGTTAGACACAGGCTAGACACAGGCTAGACACAGGGTAGACACAGGCTAGACACAAGCTAGACACAGGCTAGACACAGGCTAGACACAGTATAGATACAGGCAAGTCACATACTGGACACAGGCAAGACACAGGCAAGACATTGGCTAGACACAGGCTACACACAGGCTAGACACAGGCTAGGCACAAGCTAGACACAGGCTAGACACAGACTAGACACAGTATAGACACAGGCTAGACACAGGCTAGACACAGGCTAGACACAGGCTAGACACAGGCTAGACACAGGATAGACACAGGCTAGACATAGGCTAGACACAGGCTAGACATAGGCTAGACACAGGCTAGACACAGGCTATACACAGGCTAGACACAAGCTAGACACAGGCTGGAAACAGGCTAGACACAGGCAAACACAAGCTAGACACAAGCTAGACACAGGCTAGACAAATTCTAGACACAGGCAAGACACAGGCTAGACACAGGCTAGACCTAGGCTAGACACAGGCTAGACACAGGGTAGACACAGGATAGAAAGAGGCTAGACACAGGCTAGACACAGGCTAGACACAGGCTAGACACAGGCTAGACACAGGCTAGACACAAGGTAGACTCAGGCTAGACTCAGGCTAGACACAGGATAGACACAGGCTAGACACAGGCTAGGCACAGGCTAGACACAGGCTAGACACAAGCTAGACACAGGCTAGACACAGGCTAGACACAGGCTAGACACAGGCTAGACACAGGCTAGACACAGGCTAGACACAGGCTAGACACAGGCTAGACACAGGCTAGACACAGGCTAGACACAGGCTAGACACAGTTTAGACACATACTAGACACAGCCAAAACACAGGGAAGACACTGGCTAGACACAGGCTAGACACAGGCTAGACACAGGCTAGACACAGGCTAGACACAAGCTAGACACAGGCTAGAAACAAGCTAGACACAGGATAGACACAGGCTGGACATAGGCTAGATACAGGCTAGACATAGGCTAGGCACAGGCTAGACACAGGCAATACACAGGCTAAACACAAGCTAGACACAGGCTAGACACTGGATAAACACAGGCTAGACACAGGCAAGATACAGGCTAGACAGAGGCTAGACACAGGCTAGACACAGGCTAGACACTGTCTAGACACTGTCTAGACACTGTCTAGACACAGGCTAGACACAGGCTAGACACAGGCTAGACACAGGCTAGACACAGGCTAGACACAGGCTAGACACAGGCTAGACACAGGCTTGACACAGGCTGGATACAGGCTAGACACAGGCAAGACACAGGCTAGACACAAGCTAGACGCAGGCCAGACAAATACTAGACACAGGCAAGTCACAGGATAGACACAGGCTAGACCTTGGCTAGACACAGGCTAGGCACAGGCTAGACACAGGCTAGACACAAGCTAGACACAGGCTAGACACAGGCTAGACACAGGCTAGACACAGGCTAGACACAGTTAAGACACAGGCAAGTCACATACTAGACACAGCCAAAACACAGGGAAGACACAGGCTAGACACAGGCTAGACACAGGCAAGATACAGGCTAGACACAAGCTAGACACAGGATAGACACAGGCTAGACACAGGCTACACATAGGCTAGACACAGGCTAGACACAAGATAGACACAGGCTAGACACAGGAAAGACACAGGCTAGACACAGGCTAGACACAAGCTAGACACAGGCTGGATACAGGCTAGACACAGGCAAGACACAAGCTAGACACAAGCTAGACACAGGCTAGACAAATACTAGACACAGGCTAGACACAGGCTAGACACAGGGTAGACAAATACTAGACACTGGCTAGACACTTGCTAGACACTGGCTAGACACAGGCTAGACACAGGCTAGACACAGTTAAGACACAGGCAAGTCACATACTAGACACAGCCAAAACACAGGGAAGACACAGGCTAGACACAGGCTAGACACAGGCAAGATACAGGCTAGACACAAGCTAGACACAGGATAGACACAGGCTAGACACAGGCTACACATAGGCTAGACACAGGCTAGACACAAGATAGACACAGGCTAGACACAGGAAAGACACAGGCTAGACACAGGCTAGACACAGGATAGACACAGGCTAGACACAGGCTAGACACAGGCTAGACACAAGCTAGACACAGGCTAGACACAGGCTAGACACAGGTTAGACACAGGCTAGACACAGGCTAGACACAGGGTAGACACAGGCTAGACACAAGCTAGACACAGGCTAGACACAGGCTAGACACAGTATAGATACAGGCAAGTCACATACTGGACACAGGCAAGACACAGGCAAGACATTGGCTAGACACAGGCTACACACAGGCTAGACACAGGCTAGGCACAAGCTAGACACAGGCTAGACACAGACTAGACACAGTATAGACACAGGCTAGACACAGGCTAGACACAGGCTAGACACAGGCTAGACACAGGCTAGACACAGGATAGACACAGGCTAGACATAGGCTAGACACAGGCTAGACATAGGCTAGACACAGGCTAGACACAGGCTATACACAGGCTAGACACAAGCTAGACACAGGCTGGAAACAGGCTAGACACAGGCAAACACAAGCTAGACACAAGCTAGACACAGGCTAGACAAATTCTAGACACAGGCAAGACACAGGCTAGACACAGGCTAGACCTAGGCTAGACACAGGCTAGACACAGGGTAGACACAGGATAGAAAGAGGCTAGACACAGGCTAGACACAGGCTAGACACAGGCTAGACACAGGCTAGACACAGGCTAGACACAAGGTAGACTCAGGCTAGACTCAGGCTAGACACAGGATAGACACAGGCTAGACACAGGCTAGGCACAGGCTAGACACAGGCTAGACACAAGCTAGACACAGGCTAGACACAGGCTAGACACAGGCTAGACACAGGCTAGACACAGGCTAGACACAGGCTAGACACAGGCTAGACACAGGCTAGACACAGGCTAGACACAGGCTAGACACAGGCTAGACACAGTTTAGACACATACTAGACACAGCCAAAACACAGGGAAGACACTGGCTAGACACAGGCTAGACACAGGCTAGACACAGGCTAGACACAGGCTAGACACAAGCTAGACACAGGCAATACACAGGCTAAACACAAGCTAGACACAGGCTGGATACAGGCTAGACACAGGCAAGAAACAAGCTAGACACAGGATAGACACAGGCTGGACATAGGCTAGACACAGGCTAGACACAGGCTAGACACAGGCTAGACACAGGCTAGAAACAAGCTAGACACAGGATAGACACAGGCTGGACATAGGCTAGATACAGGCTAGACATAGGCTAGGCACAGGCTAGACACAGGCAATACACAGGCTAAACACAAGCTAGACACAGGCTGGATACAGGCTAGACACAGGCAAGACACAGACTAGACACAAGCTAGACACAGGCTAGACACAAGGTAGACTCAGGCTAGACTCAGGCTAGACACAGGCTAGACACAGGCTAGATACAGGCCAGACACAGGATAGACACAGGCTAGACATAGGCTAGACACAGGCTAGACATAGGCTAGACACAGGCTAGACACAGGCTAGACACAGGCTATACACAGGCTAGACACAAGCTAGACAAAGGCTGGATACAGGCTAGACACAGGCAAGACACAGGCTAGACACAAGCTAGACAGAGGCTTGAAAAATTCTAGACACAGGCAAGACACAGGCTATACACAGGCTAGACCTAGGCTAGACACAGGCTAGACACAGGGTAGACACAGGCTAGAAAGAGGTTAGACACAGGCTAGACACAGGCTAGATACAGGCTAGACACAGGCTAGACACAAGCTATACACAGGCTAGACACAGGCTAGACACAGGATAGGCACAGGCAAGACACATACTAGACACAGGCTAGACACAGGTTAGAAAGAGGCTAGACAAGGCTAGACACAGGCTAGAAAGAGGCTAGACACCGGATAGGCACAGGCTAGACACAGGCTAGAAACAGGCTAGGCACAGGCTAGACAAAGACTAGACACAGGCTAGACAGAGGCTAGACACAGGCTAGATACAGGCTAGACATCGGCCAGATACAGGCTAGACATCGGCTAGACACTGGCTAGACATCGGCTAGACACTGGCTAGACACTGGCTAGACACTGGCTAGACACTGGCTAGACACTGGCTAGACACTGGCTAGACACTGGCTAGACACTGGCTAGACACTGGCTAGACTCAGGCTAGACACAGGCTAGACACAGGTTAGACACAAGCTATACACAGGCTAGACACAGGCTAGACACAGGATAGGCACAGGATAAGCACAGGCAAGACACATACTAGACACAGGCTAGAAAGAGGCTAGACAAGGCTAGACACAGGCTAGAAAGAGGCTAGACACCGGATAGGCACAGGCTAGACACAGGCTAGACACAGTATGGACAAGGGCAAGTCACATACTAGACACTGGCAAGACACAGGCAAGACACTGGCTAGACACAGGCTAGACACAGGATAGACACAGGCTAGACACAGGCTAGACACAGGATAGACTCAAGCTAGACACAGGCTAGACACAAGCTAGACACATGCTGGATAGAGGCTAGACACAAGCAAGATACAGGCTAGACACAAGCTAGACACAGGCTAGACACAGGCTAGACAGAGGCTAGACACAGGCTAGATACAGGCTAGACCTCGGCTAGATACTCTCTAGACACAGGCTAGACACAGGCTAGACACAGGCTAGACACAGGCATAGGCACAGTATAGACACAGGCAAGTCACATACTAGACACAGGCAAGACACAGGCAAGGCACTGGCTAGACACAGGCAAGACAGGCAAGACACTGGCTAGACACAGGCTAGACACAGGCTAGACACAGGCTAGACACAGGCTAGACACAGGCTAGATACAGGCTAGACACAGGCTACACACAGGCAAGACACAGGCTAGACACAGGCTAGACCTAGGCTAGACACCGGATAGGCACAGGCTAGACACAGGTTAGAAACAGGCTAGGCACAGGCTAGACAAAGACTAGACACAGGCTAGACAGAGGCTAGACACAGGCTAGATACAAGCTAGACATCGGCTAGACACTGGCTAGACATCGGCTAGACACTGGCTAGACATCGGCTGGACACTGGCTAGACACTGGCTAGACACTTGCTAGACACTGGCTAGACACTGGCTAGACACTGGCTAGACACTGGCTAGACACTGGCTAGACTCAGGCTAGACACAGGCTAGACACAGGCTAGACAGGCTAGACATAGGCTAGACACAGGCTAGACAGAGGCTAGACACAGGCTAGACACAGGCTAGACACAGGCTAGACACAGGCTAGACACAGGATAGAGACAGGCTAGACACAGGCTAGACAGGGGCTAGACACAGGCTAGACACAGGCTAGACACAAACTAGACACAGGCTGGATACAGGCTAGACACAGGAAAGATACATGCTAGCCACAAGCTAGACACAGGCTAGACAGAGGCTAGACACAGGCTAGACACAGGCTAGACACAGGCTAGACACAGGCTAGACACAGGCTAGACACTGGATAAACACAGGCTAGACACAGGCAAGATACAGGCTAGACAGAGGCTAGACACAGGCTAGACACAGGCTAGATACAGGCTAGACGTCGGCTAGACACTGTCTAGACACTGTCTAGACACAGGCTAGACACAGGCTAGACACAGGCTAGACACAGGCTAGACACAGGCTAGACACAGGCTAGACACAGGCTAGACACAGGCTAGACACAGGCTAGACACAGGCTAGACACAGGCTAGACACAGGCTAGACACAGGCTAGACACAGGCTAGACACAGGCTAGACACAGTATAGACACAGGCAAGTCACATACTAGACACAGGCAAGACACAGGCAAGGCACTGGCTAGACACAGGCAAGACACAGTCAAAACACTGGCTAGACACAGGCTAGACACAAGCTAGACACAGGCTAGACACAGGCTAGACACAGGATAGGCACAAGCTAGACACAGGCTAGACACAGGCTATACACAGGCTAGACACAGGCTAGACACAAGATAGGCACAGGATAGGCACAGGCAAGACACGTACTAGACACAGGCTAGACACAGGCTAGAAAGAGGCTAGACAAGGCTAGACACAGGCTAGAAAGAGGCTAGACAACGGATAGGCACAGGCTAGACACAGGCTAGACTCAGTATGGACAAAGGCAAGTCACATACTAGACACAGGCAAGACACAGGCAAGATACTGGCTAGACACAGGCTAGACACAGGCTAGACACAGGCTAGACACAGGATAGACACAGGCTAGACACAGGCTAGACACAAGCTAGACACAGGCTGGATAGAGGCTAGACACAGGCAAGATACAGGCTAGACACAGGCTAGACACAGGCTAGACACAGGCTAGACACAAGCTAGACACAGGCTAGACACAGGCTAGACACAGGTTAGACACAGGCTAGACACAGGCTAGACACAGGATAGACACAGGCTAGACACAAGCTAGACACAGGCTAGACACAGGCTAGACACAGTATAGATACAGGCAAGTCACATACTAGACACAGGCAAGACACAGGCAAGACACTGGCTAGACACAGGCTACACACAGGCTAGACACAGGCTAGGCACAAGCTAGACACAGGCTAGGCACAGACTAGACACAGTATAGACACAGGCTAGACACAGGCTAGACACAGGCCAGACACAGGATAGACACAGGCTAGACATAGGCTAGAGACAGGCTAGACATAGGCTAGACACAGGCTAGACACAGGCTATACACAGGCTAGACACAAGCTAGACACAGGCTGGATACAGGCTAGACACAGGCAAGACACAGGCTAGACACAAGCTAGACACAGGCTAGACAAATTCTAGACACAGGCAAGACACAGGCTAGACACAGGCTAGACCTAGGCTAGACACAGGCTAGACACAGGGTAGACACAGGCTAGAAAGAGGCTAGACACAGGCTAGACACAGGCTAGACACAGGCTAGACACAGGCTAGACACAGGCTAGACACAAGGTAGACTCAGGCTAGACTCAGGCTAGACACAGGCTAGACTCAGGCTAGACTCAGGCTAGACACAGGCTAGACACAGGCTAGACTCAGACTATACACAGGCTAGACACAGGCTAGACACAGAATAGACACAGGCTAGACACAGGCTAGGCACAGGCTAGACACAGGCTAGACACAAGCTAGACACAGGCTAGACACAGGCTAGACACAGGCTAGACACAGGCTAGACACAGTTTAGACACATACTAGACACAGCCAAAACACAGGGAAGACACTGGCTAGACACAGGCTAGACACAGGCTAGACACAGGCTAGACACAGGCTAGACACAAGCTAGACACAGGCTAGACACAGGCTAGAAACAGGCTAGACACAGGCTAGACACAGGCTAGACACAGGCTAGACACAAGGTAGACTCAGGCTAGACACAGGCTAGACACAGGCTAGACACAGGCTAGACACAGGCTAGACACAAGGTAGACTCAGGCTAGACTCAGGCTAGACACAGGCTAGACTCAGGCTAGACTCAGGCTAGACACAGGCTAGACACAGGCTAGACTCAGACTATACACAGGCTAGACACAGGCTAGACACAGGATAGACACAGGCTAGACACAGGCTAGGCACAGGCTAGACACAGGCTAGACACAAGCTAGACACAGGCTAGACACAGGCTAGACACAGGCTAGACACAGGCTAGACACAGTTTAGACACATACTAGACACAGCCAAAACACAGGGAAGACACTGGCTAGACACAGGCTAGACACAGGCTAGACACAGGCTAGACACAGGCTAGACACAAGCTAGACACAGGCTAGACACAGGCTAGACACAGGCTAGACACAGGCTAGACACAGGCTAGACACAGGCTAGACACAAGGTAGACTCAGGCTAGACTCAGGCTAGACACAGGCTAGACTCAGGCTAGACTCAGGCTAGACACAGGCTAGACACAGGCTAGACTCAGACTATACACAGGCTAGACACAGGATAGACACAGGATAGACACAGGCTAGACACAGGCTAGGCACAGGCTAGACACAGGCTAGACACAAGCTAGACACAGGCTAGACACAGGCTAGACACAGGCTAGACACAGGCTAGACACAGTTTAGACACAGGCAAGACACAGGCTAGACACAAGCTAGACACAGGCTAGACAAATTCTAGACACAGGCAAGACACAGGCTAGACACAGGCTAGACCTAGGCTAGACACAGGCTAGACCTAGGCTAGACACAGGCTAGACACAGGGTAGACACAGGCTAGAAAGAGGCTAGACACAGGCTAGACACAGGCTAGACACAGGCTAGACACAGGCTAGAGACAAGGTAGACTCAGGCTAGACTCAGGCTAGACTCAGGCTAGACACAGGCTAGACACAGGCTAGACTCAGACTATACACAGGCTAGACACAGGATAGACACAGGATAGACACAGGCTAGACACAGGCTAGGCACAGGCTAGACACAGGCTAGACACAAGCTAGACACAGGCTAGACACAGGCTAGACACAGGCTAGACACAGGCTAGACACAGTTTAGACACATACTAGACACAGCCAAAACACAGGGAAGACACTGGCTAGACACAGGCTAGACACAGGCTAGACACAGGCTAGACACAGGCTAGACACAAGCTAGACACAGGCTAGACACAAGCTAGACACAGGCTAGACACAGGCTAGAAACAGGCTAGACACAGGCTAGACACAGGATAGACACAGGCTAGACATAGGCTAGATACAGGCTAGACAAAGGCTAGGCACAGGCTAGACACAGGCAATACACAGGCTAAACACAAGCTAGACACAGGCTGGATACAGGCTAGACACAGGCAAGACACAGACTAGACACAAGCTAGACACAGGCTAGACACAAGGTAGACTCAGGCTAGACTCAGGCTAGACACAGGCTAGACACAGGCTAGATACAGGCCAGACAAAGGATAGACACAGGCTAGACATAGGCTAGACACAGGCTAGACATAGGCTAGACACAGGCTAGACACAGGCTATACACAGGCTAGACACAAGCTAGACAAAGGCTGGATACAGGCTAGACACAGGCAAGACACAGGCTAGACACAAGCTAGACAGAGGCTAGAAAAATTCTAGACACAGGCAAGACACAGGCTATACACAGGCTAGACCTAGGCTAGACACAGGCTAGACACAGGGTAGACACAGGCTAGAAAGAGGTTAGACACAGGCTAGACACAGGCTAGATACAGGCTAGACACAGGCTAGACACAAGCTATACACAGGCTAGACACAGGCTAGACACAGGATAGGCACAGGCAAGACACATACTAGACACAGGCTAGACACAGGCTAGAAAGAGGCTAGACAAGGCTAGACACAGGCTAGAAAGAGGCTAGACACCGGATAGGCACAGGCTAGAAAGAGGCTAGACACCGGATAGGCACAGGCTAGACACAGGCTAGACACAGGCTAGACACAGGCTAGACACAGGCTAGACACAAGCTAGACACAGGCTAGACACAGGCTAGAAACAGGCTAGACACAGGCTAGATACAGGCCAGACACAGGATAGACACAGGCTAGACATAGGCTAGACACAGGCTAGACATAGGCTAGACACAGGCTAGAGACAGGCTATACACAGGCTAGACACAAGCTAGACAAAGGCTGGATACAGGCTAGACACAGACAAGACACAGGCTAGACACAAGCTAGACAGAGGCTAGAAAAATTCTAGACACAGGCAAGACACAGGCTATACACAGTCTAGACCTAGGCTAGACACAGGCTAGACACAGGGTAGACACAGGCTAGAAAGAGGTTAGACACAGGCTAGACACAGGCTAGATACAGGCTAGACACAGGCTAGACACAGGTTAGACACAGGCTAGACACAGGCTAGACACAGGGTAGACACAGGCCAGACACAAGCTAGACACAGGCTAGACACAGGCTAGACACAGTATAGATACAGGCAAGTCACATACTAGACACAGGCAAGACACAGGCAAGACACTGGCTAGACACAGGCTACACACAGGCTAGACACAGGCTAGGCACAAGCTAGACACAGGCTAGACACAGACTAGACACAGTATAGACACAGGCTTGACACAGGCTAGACACAGGCTAGACACAGGCCAGACACAGGATAGACACAGGCTAGACATAGGCTAGACACAGGCTAGACATAGGCTAGACACAGGCTAGACACAGGCTATATACAGGCTAGACACAAGCTAGACACAGGCTGGATACAGGCTAGACACAGGCAAGACACAGGCTAGACACAAGCTAGACACAGGCTAGACAAATTCTAGACACAGGCAAGACACAGGCTAGACACAGGCTAGACCTAGGCTAGACACAGGCTAGACACAGGGTAGACACAGGCTAGAAAGAGGCTAGACACAGGCTAGACACAGGCTAGACACAGGCTAGACACAGGCTAGACACAGGCTAGAGACAAGGTAGACTCAGGCTAGACTCAGGCTAGACTCAGGCTAGACACAGGCTAGACACAGGCTAGACTCAGACTATACACAGGCTAGACACAGGCTAGACACAGGATAGACACAGGCTAGACACAGGCTAGGCACAGGCTAGACACAGGCTAGACACAAGCTAGACACAGGCTAGACACAGGCTAGACACAGGCTAGACACAGGCTAGACACAGTTTAGACACATACTAGACACAGCCAAAACACAGGGAAGACACTGGCTAGACACAGGCTAGACACAGGCTAGACACAGGCTAGACACAGGCTAGACACAAGCTAGACACAGGCTAGACACAAGCTAGACACAGGCTAGACACAGGCTAGAAACAGGCTAGACACAGGCTAGACACAGGATAGACACAGGCTAGACATAGGCTAGACACAGGCTAGACAAAGGCTAGGCACAGGCTAGACACAGGCAATACACAGGCTAGACATAGGCTAGACACAGGCTAGACATAGGCTAGACACAGGCTAGACACAGGCTATACACAGGCTAGACACAAGCTAGACAAAGGCTGGATACAGGCTAGACACAGGCAAGACACAGGCTAGACACAAGCTAGACAGAGGCTAGACAAATTCTAGACACAGGCAAGACACAGGCTAGACACAAGCTAGACACAGGCTGGATACAGGCTAGACACAGGCAAGACACAGACTAGACACAAGCTAGACACAGGCTAGACACAAGGTAGACTCAGGCTAGACTCAGGCTAGACACAGGCTAGACACAGGCTAGATACAGGCCAGACAAAGGATAGACACAGGCTAGACATAGGCTAGACACAAGCTAGACATAGGCTAGACACAGGCTAGACACAGGCTATACACAGGCTAGACACAAGCTAGACAAAGGCTGGATACAGGCTAGACACAGGCAAGACACAGGCTAGACACAAGCTAGACAGAGGCTAGAAAAATTCTAGACACAGGCAAGACACAGGCTATACACAGGCTAGACCTAGGCTGGACACAGGCTAGACACAGGGTAGACACAGGCTAGAAAGAGGTTAGACACAGGCTAGACACAGGCTAGATACAGGCTAGACACAGGCTAGACACAAGCTATACACAGGCTAGACACAGGCTAGACACAGGATAGGCACAGGCAAGACACATACTAGACACAGGCTAGACACAGGCTAGAAAGAGGCTAGACAAGGCTAGACACAGGCTAGAAAGAGGCTAGACACCGGATAGGCACAGGCTAGAAAGAGGCTAGACACCGGATAGGCACAGGCTAGACACAGGCTAGAAACAGGCTAGGCACAGGCTAGACAAAGACTAGACACAGGCTAGACAGAGGCTAGACACAGGCTAGATACAGGCTAGACATCGGCTAGATACAGGCTAGACATCGGCTAGACACTGGCTAGACATCGGCTAGACACTGGCTAGACACTGGCTAGACACTGGCTAGACACTGGCTAGACACTGGCTAGACACTGGCTAGACACTGGCTAGACACTGGCTAGACACTGGCTAGACTCAGGCTAGACACAGGCTAGACACAGGTTAGACACAAGCTATACACAGGCTAGACACAGGCTAGACACAGGCTAGACACAGGATAGGCACAGGATAAGCACAGGCAAGACACATACTAGACACAGGGTAGAAAGAGGCTAGACAAGGCTAGACACAGGCTAGAAAGAGGCTAGACACCGGATAGGCACAGGCTAGACACAGGCTAGACACAGTATGGACAAGGGCAAGTCACATACTAGACACTGGCAAGACACAGGCAAGACACTGGCTAGACACAGGCTAGACACAGGATAGACACAGGCTAGACACAGGCTAGACACAGGATAGACACAGGCTAGACACAGGCTAGACACAAGCTAGACACATGCTGGATAGAGGCTAGACACAAGCAAGATACAGGCTAGACACAAGCTAAACACAGGCTAGACACAGGCTAGACAGAGGCTAGACACAGGCTAGATACAGGCTAGACCTCGGCTAGACACTCTCTAGACACAGGCTAGACACAGGCTAGACACAGGCTAGACACAGGCTAGACACAGGCTAGACACAGGCTAGACACAGGCTAGACACAGGCTAGACACAGGCTATACACAGGCAAGACACATACTAGACACAGGCAAGACAAAGGCTAGACAGAGGCAAGACCCAGGCTAGACACAGGATAGACACAGGCTAGACACAGGCTAGACAGAGGCTAGACACAGGCTAGATACAGGCTAGACCTCGGCTAGACAGAGGCTAGACACAGGCTAGATACAGGCTAGACATCGGCTAGATACAGGCTAGACATCGGCTAGACACTGGCTAGACATCGGCTAGACACTGGCTAGACACTGGCTAGACACTGGCTAGACACTGGCTAGACACTGGCTAGACACTGGCTAGACACTGGCTAGACACTGGCTAGACACTGGCTAGACACTGGCTAGACACTGGCTAGACACTGGCTAGACACTGGCTAGACTCAGGCTAGACACAGGCTAGACACAGGTTAGACACAAGCTATACACAGGCTAGACACAGGCTAGACACAGGATAGGCACAGGATAAGCACAGGCAAGACACATACTAGACACAGGGTAGAAAGAGGCTAGACAAGGCTAGACACAGGCTAGAAAGAGGCTAGACACCGGATAGGCACAGGCTAGAAAGAGGCTAGACACCGGATAGGCACAGGCTAGACACAGGCTAGAAACAGGCTAGGCACAGGCTAGACAAAGACTAGACACAGGCTAGACAGAGGCTAGACCCAGGCTAGATACAGGCTAGACATCGGCTAGATACAGGCTAGACATCGGCTAGACACTGGCTAGACATCGGCTAGACACTGGCTAGACACTGGCTAGACACTGGCTAGACACTGGCTAGACACTGGCTAGACACTGGCTAGACACTGGCTAGACACTGGCTAGACACTGGCTAGACACTGGCTAGACACTGGCTAGACACTGGCTAGACACTGGCTAGACTCAGGCTAGACACAGGCTAGACACAGGTTAGACACAAGCTATACACAGGCTAGACACAGGCTAGACACAGGATAGGCACAGGATAAGCACAGGCAAGACACATACTAGACACAGGGTAGAAAGAGGCTAGACAAGGCTAGACACAGGCTAGAAAGAGGCTAGACACCGGATAGGCACAGGCTAGACACAGGCTAGACACAGGCTAGACACAGGATAGACACAGGCTAGACACAGGCTAGACACAAGCTAGACACATGCTGGATAGAGGCTAGACACAAGCAAGATACAGGCTAGACACAAGCTTGACACAGGCTAGACACAGGCTAGACAGAGGCTAGACACAGGCTAGATACAGGCTAGACCTCGGCTAGACACTCTCTAGACACAGGCTAGACACAGGCTAGACAGAGGCTAGACACAGGCTAGACACAGGCTAGACACAGGCTAGACACAGGCTAGACACAGGCTAGACACAGGCTAGACACAGGCTAGACACAGGCTAGACACAGGCTAGACACAGGCAAGACACATACTAGACACAAGCTAGACACATGCTGGATAGAGGCTAGACACAAGCTAGATACAGGCTAGACACAAGCTAGACACAGGCTAGACACAGGTTAGACACAGGCTAGACACAGGCTAGACACAAGCTAGACACATGCTGGATAGAGGCTAGACACAAGCAAGATACAGGCTAGACACAAGCTAGACACAGGCTAGACACAGGCTAGACAGAGGCTAGACACTGGCTAGGCACAGGCTAGACACAGGCTAGACACAGGCTAGACACAGGCAAGACACATACTAGACACTGGCAAGACAAAGGCTGGATACAGGATAGACACAGGAAAGATACATGCTAGCCACAAGCTAGACACAAGCTAGACAGAGGCTAGACACAGGCTAGATACAGGCTAGACATCGGCTAGACACTATCTAGACACAGGCTAGACACTGGATAAACACAGGCTAGACACAGGCTAGACACCGGCTAGACACAGGATAGACACAGGCTAGACATAGGCTAGACACAGGCTAGACATAGGCTAGGCACAGGCTAGACACAGGCTAGACACAGGCATAGGCACAGTATAGACACAGGCAAGTCACATACTAGACACAGGCAAGACACAGGCAAGGCACTGGCTAGACACAGGCAAGACAGAGGCAAGACACTGGCTAGACACAGACTAGACACAGGCTAGAAAGAGGCTAGAGAAGGCTAGACACAGGCTAGAAAGAGGCTAGACACCGGATAGGCACAGGCTAGACACAGGCTAGACACAGTATGGACAAAGGCAAGTCACATACTAGACACAGGTAAGACACAGGCAAGACACAGGCAAGACTCTGGCTAGACACAGGCTAGACACAGGCTAGACACAGGCTAGTCACAGGCTAGACACAGGCTAGACACAGGATAGACACAGGCTAGACACAGTTTAAACACAGGCAAGTCACATACTAGACACAGGCAAGACACAAGCAAGTCACAGGCTAGATACAGGCAAAACACAGGCTAGACACAAGCTAGAAACAGGCAAGACACAGGCTAGACACAGGATAGACACAAGTTAGACACAGGATAGACACAGGCTAGACACAGGCTAGACACAGGCTAGACACAGGCTAGACACAGGTTAGACATAGGCTAGACACAGGCTAGACACAGGCATGGGCACAGTATAGACACAGGCAAGTCACATACTAGACACAGGCAAGACACAGGCAAGACACTGGCTAGACACAGGCAAGACACAGGCTAGACACAGGCTAGACACAAGCTAGACACAGGCTAGACACAGGCTAGACACAGGCTAGAAGGAGGCTAGACACAGGCTAGGCACAGGCTAGACACAGGCTAGACACAGGCTAGACACAAGCTAGACACAGGCTGGATACAGGCTAGACACAGGCAAGACACAGGCTAGACACATGCTAGACACAAGCTAGACAAATACTAGACACAGGCAAGACACAGGCTAGACACAGGCTAGACACAGGCTAGGCACAGGCTAGACACCGGATAGGCACAGACTAGACACAGGCTAGAAACAGGCTAGGCACAGGCTAGACAAAGACTAGACACAGGCTAGACAGAGGCTAGACACAGGCTAGATACAGGCTAGACATCGGCTTGACACTGGCTAGACATCGGCTAGACACTGGCTAGACACTGGCTAGACACTGGCTAGACACTGGCTAGACACTGGCTAGACACTGGCTAGACACTGGCTAGACACTGGCTAGACACTGGCTAGACACTGGCTAGACACTGGCTAGACACTGGCTAGTCACTGGCTAGACACTGGCTAGACAGGCTAGACACAGGCTAGACACAGGCTAGACAGAGGCTAGACAAAGGCTAGACACAGGCTAGACACAGGCTAGACACAGGATAGACACAGGCTAGACACAGGGTAGACAGGGGCTAGACACAGGCTAGACACAGGCTAGACACAAGCTAGACACAGGCTGGATACAGGCTAGACACAGGAAAGATACATGCTAGCCACCAGCTAGACACAAGCTTGACAGAGGCTAGACACAGGCTAGATACAGGCTAGACATCGGCTAGACACTGTCTAGACACAGGCTAGACACAGGCCAAACACTGGATAAACACATGCTAGACACAGGCTAGACACAGGCTAAACACAAGCTAGACACAGGCTAGACACAGGCTAGACACAGGCTAGACACAAGCTAGATACAGGCTTTATACAGGCTAGACACGGGCAAGACACAGGCTACACACAAGCTAGACACAGGCTAGACACAGGCTAGACACAGGCTAGACACAGGCTAGACACAGTATAGACACAGGCTAGACACAGGATAGGCACAGGCAAGACACATACTATACACAGGCTAGACACAGGCTAGACACAGGCTAGACACAGGCTAGACACAGGCTAGACACAGGCTAGACACAGGCTAGACACAGGCTAGACACAGGCTAGACACAGTCTAGACACAAGGTAGGCTCAGGCTAGACTCAGGCTAGACACAGGCTAAACACAGGCTAGACACAGGCTAGACACAGGATAGACACAGGCTAGACACAGGCTAGACACAGGCTAGACACAGGCTAGACACAGGCTAGACACAGGCTAGACACAGGCTAGACACAAGCTAGACACAGGCTAGACACAGGCTAGACACAGGCTAGACACAGGCTAGACACAGGCTAGACACAGGCTAGACACAGGCTAGACACAGGCTAGACACAGGCTAGACACAGGCTAGACACAGGCTAGACACAGGCTAGATACAGGCAAGTCACACGCTAGACACAAGCTAGACACAGGCTAGACTCAGGATAGACACAGGCTAGACACATGCTAGAAAGAGGCTAGACACAGGCTAGGCACAGGCTAGACACAGGCTAGACACAGGCTAGACACAGGATAGACACATGCTAGACACAGGCTAGACACAGCCTAGACTCAGGCTAGGCACAGGCTAGACTCAGGATAGACACAGGCTAGACACAGGCTAGACACAGGCTAGACACAGGCTAGACACAGGCTAGACACAGGCTAGACACAGGCTAGACACAGGCTAGACCCAGACGACACACAGGCTAGACACAGGCTAGACACAAGCTAGACACAGGCTAGATACAAGCTAGACACAGGCTAGACACGGGCTAGACACAGGAAAGACAGAGGCTAGACAGAGGCAAGACCCAGGCTAGACACAGGCCAGACACAGGCTCAAACACAGGATAGACACAGGCTAGACACAGGCTAGACACAGGCTAGACACAGGCTAGACACAGGCTAGACACAAGCTAGACACAGGCTAGACACAGGCTAGACCTAAGCGACACACAGGCTAGACACAGGCCAGACACAAGCTAGACACAGGCTAGATACAAACTTGACACAGGCTAAACACAGGCTAGACACAAGCTAGACACAGGTTGGATACAGGCTAGACACAGGCAAGACACAGGCTAGACACAAGCTAGACACAGGCTGGACACAGGCTAGATAAAGTATAGAAATTATGTGTCCCTTCCAGTCCAGAGGTCTTCCTTCAAGTTTAGGGGTCAGCCTTGGAACACTGTTAGGACGATTACGCTGGAGGGCTTGACTTCGCCCCCTTAGATGTGATCACTAGCCTTGTGGCGTAGCGATTAGATTATAATAAGAACAAATGATTTATCGGCGGTGTGCCGGAGCAAGCTGTGTTTTATTTGAGCAGCAGACTATGACTAAAGAGTTTACAAAAAGTGAAAAGCTAAGTCTACCCTAACGACAGTGCATCGCGCCATCAAGACGAGTCGGCAGAGCCGACTCAGCATTCCTTGCAGCGTGAAGCAACACTCCGAATAAGAAGTGTCAGCTTTCCGCTGCCGGACGTTCTTTGCGCAGAGCGCTGAACTTACTTCTGGCGTGTCAGCACTCTTTGTGTAGAGCTACTTAGTTGCTAAGAAACATTATGTGTTAACTACTCCCCCCTCAAGTTTGTGACCGTCCTCGGTCATGTTGAATGCGTCGATGGTACGCTGTATCTCCATGGAGGCTCGTCTTCTCCTTAATGCCAGATAAAGCGCGAAGGAGCCAATCAAACCAAAGTTTAGGACCACACCAGCTCCGAACCAGAGTCTAGGCGAACCTTCAGATTCCACGTCATCCTTAAAGCTTTGGATGGAGAGCAGGTTCTCGTTATTCATCCGGTGTAGCAGAGGGATGCTGAGCACGGGGTCGTGCCCGACGATGTTAATTAATGGGGAGCGCACCATGCCCGGCTGCTTGCTTAATGCTTTCCGTAGGTTTACGAACTCGGAGCCATTGATGGTTGCCGTTTTCTCGAAGGTCACCAGGTGGGTTCCCTCAATCAGTATTTCTGGGCTGCCATCAGTGCTAACGCGAGCTGATGCTTCGTTGATAATAACAACGCCGTCATCTACGGTAGTTACTTCCTGCAAGTGGCTGGGTTGAGTGTGGCATTGGGCTGCGCTCCCTGCGTGGAGTGAGCGCGCACAAGATTCGCGCCGAGACCGCTCGCAGAACGTGAAGTGCGTAGTATCTGTGCATCCTGTGAGCGCAAAGGTGTCATGTTCGCATTCGGCCAGCATATCCTCGTCGAGGCGTAAGATGATGTGTTGGTGGGATACAGGGTACACGGCGACTTTCTTGCAACTGAACTTGACTCTGGGATAGGCAATTAAAATATGAATACTGTTCTCGGACTGGAGGACTCTAATCTTGGATGCTTCTATTAAGCTGACGATAGGGGTGTCCTGTTCTACAAGAGACTTCAAGTCGGCATGGTCAAGAATCGTGGGATTTACAATGTTTGATTTGGCCAAAGTAATAGTGAGAATTAAATTTTGAATTTCAGTAGAAAGCATCCTATTTCTTGCCAATAACGCTTCATACAAATGCGGAGTGTCAACCAAGTCGCTTTTACGGGCATTGATCACCTTATTGATGGTGTCAGTTAACTTGTTAATCTGTTTCTGGGTTTCGGAATTTATGGTTATCTGCCGGGTATTGGATTCAACTAGTTTAGCCTCTGTGATCTTTATATTTAGAAGGTCCGTGGCATCGGGTGTACCCGCCACTACCTTTAGAGCTGTACCTAGGAAATCTAGACTCCTGGCAATCCTATGATGGACCTTAAGGACGGACAACAAAGTTTTAAGATGGTCCGTATCGACCTCTAGTAACTTGCGCATATGCGATTGGGGAAAGGACTCGGATAATTTTTCTGTCTCGTCTATCATAACAGCGAATTCGGACAAGTTGCTTGAGTGCTTTAAGAGGTCACGCTGTTCAAAAACCAGCACATCACCATCTACGACAGGGATGTAGTTGGCGTGCGAAAAGTCGGTAATCCGTGCATTCGCTAATGCCAGAGTAATGAACATCGTGAAGGTAAACCTGGAATTTAGATACAGGGAGAGACTGTAGTGCTCGGGCTTTCTTAAAGTAACCTACAACTAACTGCAAGGGGAATGCCTACTTAAGGTTGTCCTTGTGGACCACCCTCCCCTTAATGAGAACAGACGTTCCCAGGTCTGCTTGGACTTTTTGTTCCGTGCATAGTGGGGTTAGTTTATTTCCTAACCTCTTGTTGTTCTTTACAAACACATGTTCTCCTACCTCAAACACACGGTTTTGACGGGAAGGGTTGCATCTTCCGATGGTGTCTTGCTGAGCCTTTGCTAATCTTGCCTTGATTTCCAGGCAGTGCTCATGGGCCCCTGAGTGAAGAACCTCAATTGGTCTCTCACGAGTAACTGAGTGCACGGTTTTGTTGTATTCCACCGTGGCTCTCAAGATTAGCTCCACTGTGTCATTTGTCTTTTTGTCCAACTTCAGGCATCTGGCTATTTCTGCCAAGGTGCTGTGGAACCGTTCGATTTGGCCATTGGACACGCTGTGCAGAGGAGGCGCATTCACGACGTCGATGCCGTAGTTGTTTTTGAGCATTGACGTGATTGTCTCTGAGTTGAATGCGGGCTCATTGTCGCAATAGATTGTTTTGGTGTTGGGGAAAAGGTTAATAATCTGCAATAGGGGGCCAGTGATGTCCACTATTGTCCTAGATGTAACCGGTTGCACTACTGCAAACTTAGAGAATTTGTCAATGCACGTCAAGAACAGTTTCCTGTCGGTTGAAAAAATGTCAATGTGCAACATTTCGCCAGTATAACTGGGGATGGGCGTTTCCCCGAGCTCTTGCTTCTTCGGGTGCCTGTCGTACTTTGCTTGGGTACATACCCTGCAATTAGCAACCACTTCCTTTGTCATGCTGCCCATTTTTGGAAAATAGTAGTCTCGAAGGACTTGCTTGATATTTTCCTGCGCGGCTCTGTGTGCACGGTTGTGCTCTGCGGTGACGATTTCGTACTGTTCGTTTTTATCAGTTATATCTGACACGACATTCTTGCAGTGACGGAATTGAGTGGCTGGGAAATGGGTAATGAGGTCGTGTTGGAAGCTTGCCAGTGTAGGCAAGTCGCAATGAATAGCATTCACGACGTCAGGGTTAACGACTTCTTTGAGAGTTTTTAGCAGGTAACTCTTGTCAGTAAAACTGATCAAGTGGCGAGTTTTGCTTCGGAACAGCACTAGGCTTCGCTTAAGCGGAAAACGTGCTGCCTCCAGAATGATCTGGTTCCTAAAGCAGTTCAAGGGTTTATCTGTAGTTTCGACCGTGTAGGTCAGGGACAGCTCACTGTGAATAGTCGCAGCGTCTGACTGAGGTTCATCTTGTAAGGCATTAAGATTCTGCCTGGACAAGGCATCTGCCACGAAGTTTTCCTTGCCAGGTTTGTAGAAAACCTTGGCATTGTGTTGGTCTATATAAGCTTTCCATCTCTTGATCTTAGCGTTCGTGTTTTTGTCGGCAACGGCGAACGTGAGAGGCTGGTGGTCGGTGAATATGTTGATTTCCCTAGAGCCGTACAAAAAGTTTTGTAGTTTACCTAGGGCCCATACAATGGCTAGCAATTCCCTCTCGTTTGTGGCATAATTTTGCTCAGCCTGTCTTAGGGTGCGGGATATCATGGTGATCGGCCTACCTTCTTGCGATAGGACTGCACCGATGCCACTTGCTGACGCATCTGTGGTGAGGTCAAAGGGCTTTTGAAAGTCGGGGTACTTGAGTATGACATCCTCTGATGCCAGAATGTTACGAAGCCTTTGAAACGCGCTGCGTTGAGCTTCATTAAACTCAACACGAATCTTTTTAGACATATGCCTACTCACCGAACCGTTTTCCCCTTTCAGGATGTCAGTTAAAGGACGAGCTATGGCCGCAAAGTCTTTAATGAAGACTCTGTAGTAGCTGGCCAAACCAAGGAACGATCTAACACTGTAGACACTTTTGGGTTCAGGGAATTCCTGGATGGCTTTTACCTTTTCTGGGTCGGACTTAGTCCCATCCTTGCTTACGATGAAGCCGAGGTACTCAACACTTTCTTTGAAGAATTTTGTCTTTTCCTGGCTCACCCTCATGTTCGCCTCGATCAAGCATTTCAGCACAGTATCGATGTGGCGGACATGGTCGGACTCGTTTTCCGAGAAAATTATGACGTCATCTACGTAGACGTAACATATTTTCCCGATTTGCTCTCTCAGCACATCGTCTAGGGCTCTTTGAAAAATGCTGCTTGCATTTCTCAAGCCGAACGGCAGACGGCAAAACTCGTATTTGCCGCCATTCACCGAGAACGATGTCTTCTCGCGGTCGTGTTCCGCGAGGTAAATTTGATGATACCCTGACTTCAGGTCAAGGGTAGTGAAGAACCTTGCCTTGCCCAGATTCGCGAGAATCATGGGAATGCTAGGCATCGGGTACCGGTCAGGAATAGTTCGCTCATTTAGCTTCCTAAAGTCAATGACCAGCCTCTTGTTCTGGTTCCCGAAGGCGTCGGTCCCCTTTTTGTCAACAACCCAGGTGGGGCTGTTATAAGGCGACCTTGAGGGCCTGATGATGCCGTCTTTCAGCAGCTGTTTGACCTCGTTGTTCACAAACTCGGAGACACCCATAAGATTTGGGTACGCTCTTGAATACACCGGTTCATTATCAACTGTCCGAATTGTGGCAGTGACAGCGGTGTTAAAAGGAAGAGCTTCATTTGCTGTGGAGAAAGCTTTCTTCCTCCTTATTATTGTGTCCTTGAACTCCTTTTAACGGAGTCAGGTACAACAATATCGTTTACATCAGTGAAATTTACACTGGGGCAGCTGAAATAGTGAAGTTTTTCAGCGATGCCCTGGTATTCTAGGGAGTCCTCTGCAAGGTTGAGCTTTACCCCGGCCTGTGTTAACAGGTCCAAGCCTATGATAGCGTCGAACGCACTGAGAGAATCCAAGAGAAAAAATGGGGAGGTGTGCTTGAAGACTTTCATCAAGCATTTGTGTTTGATTTCGGTGGAGCCGTGTATTGAGCTCACCGAGAAGGGGCTGGCGACCGGCATTACATTTTTCAGCTCCTTTACGGGCCTAATGTAGTTTTTTGCCGCGCCGGTATCGATTAGCATCTTTAAGGTTCTCCCAGCCAGCCGTCGTTCAATGAACGGCAACCGGGAGCGTCCCCTAAAAAATTCAACGCGTCGTCACTGGGAGCGTACTCATTTTCGCTGTCGATTTCCTCGACTGCAGCCTTTGCTGCCTTTTCATACTCCTCTTTGGACTCTTTTTGCTTAGGAGCCTCTTGGACAACGTTATTAAGACGTTGTCGTCTCGGTCCTGTCAAGCGTTCCGAGGAGTTTCTCCTCTTAGAGGCGTTCGATTCATTAGGATGATTCTGGTTATGTTCAGTGCGCTGCCTGAACCTGGAGGAAGAATCGACCTCCATAGGTTGGGGTGCTTGCGCCTGAGTGTCATTGTTGGTTTGCCCGTTGTTTTTCTGTCGTTTCATGAAGTGGGGGTTTCTGTCCTGTCCCTGGTCTTCTCTATTTGATTTCCCCTGAAAACGGCTCTTGCCGTTTGCCGCCGAATGCGCTCGCTCCTCTACGGCCTTGGCGTAGGAGTTAGCAAACATGCTTCTCTCTATGCTTGCCTCTGCTTCTCTAGCTAAGGCCAGTGCAGATGGCAAGTCTTTTGGTTGGGCCGGGAAGACCACAGCTCTAAGGGCCTTTTTAAGCCCTGAAATAAAAGCATGCAGGGCGTCAGCTCTGACCTCAGCGTTAAGCAGGTCAGCACCCTCTTGCTCATGCGTCATTACGATTTTGTTTGTGACCAGCGTAAGCTTCTTTTCGACTTCATCGTAGTATTGCATTAATGGTAGGTCTCCTTGCCTAACCATTTCCAATCCTTGCCTCAACAGGCGTAAGGACGTTTTGTCCGAGTACGTGCAGTCTAATCTTGCCAAAATGGCATCGAAGTTCAATACCGTATTATGGGATACGAGTAGAGCCCCGGCTGCGCCACGGATTTTATTCCTTAATATGGCAACAGCCTGATAATGAGCACTGCTGCCATTGTATGGTTTAAACAGCTCGTAGGCGTATATGGCTGATTGCCTCCAGGCCACATACTCATCTTGGGTACCGGAGAACTCCGGTACCGACTTTATTATATCAAGGGGAATTTCACACCTAACATCGGGGTTGACAGTGACTTTTTCATATGTTACGATTTGCGGTGCTTCCACCTGCAAACTCTGTACCCGCGCAGCTAGGGAATTTAGTTGAACCTGAAACTGGGATTGCTGTTGCGACAATGTCTGTCTGACGGCACTGTCGATAAGAGCTTGAATCTGACTGGGGTCCATAGTATTATCTACAGGGGCCCTATCTACCGACTGACCTACTGCTTGGCCTATTTGCTCCTCCTCCCAGCTATCCTCGCTTTCGTATTCGACCTTAACACTTCTGTAGTTATGTGCCCAGCTCATTGGTTGTTGGTTGGAACACCACAAATATACTGTTGCCGAGCACAATTGATCGGCTAAGTGACGTGGCAAGAAAAAGTATGCAATAATTATTTTGATAAAAGGTATGCAATAGTTTTTGGTTTTACAAAAGTATGCAGCACTTATTTTACAAGGTATGCAATAGTTTTTAGTTTTACAAAAGTATGCAGCACTTATTTTATAAGGTATGCAATAGTTTTTATTAAAGGGGTATGCAATGAAATTTTTAAGTTTTTTCTTTTTCTTTTTTTTAAAAGTATGCAATACTTATTTTTATAAGGTATGCAATAAGAACTGATTTACACCAAGCACAACTATTACGTGGCCAGTTAAACGAATTCTTTTCTTGTGAGATTTCTTGAGTCGTGTCGAAGAAGTCAAATGTAAAACTTACATGGTTTCTAACTTAACTACCCTGTTAAATCAGTTGTCGAGTTCGAATTGCAGTTGGGCGCCAATTATGTGTCCCTTCCAGTCCAGAGGTCTTCCTTCAAGTTTAGGGTCAGCCTTGGAACACTGTTAGGACGATTACGCTGGAGGGCTTGACTTCGCCCCCTTAGATGTGATCACTAGCCTTGTGGCGTAGCGATTAGATTATAATAAGAACAAATGATTTATCGGCGGTGTGCCGGAGCAAGCTGTGTTTTATTTGAGCAGCAGACTATGACTAAAGAGTTTACAAAAAGTGAAAAGCTAAGTCTACCCTAACGACAGTGCATCGCGCCATCAAGACGAGTCGGCAGAGCCGACTCAGCATTCCTTGCAGCGTGAAGCAACACTCCGAATAAGAAGTGTCAGCTTTCCGCTGCCGGACGTTCTTTGCGCAGAGCGCTGAACTTACTTCTGGCGTGTCAGCACTCTTTGTGTAGAGCTACTTAGTTGCTAAGAAACATTATGTGTTAACTTAGACACAGGCTAGACACAGGCTAGACACAGGCTAGACACAGGCTAGACACAGGCTAGACACAGGCTAGACACAGGCTAGACACAGGCTAGACACAGGCTAGACACAGTGTAGACACAAACAAATCACATACTAGACACAGGCAAGACACAGGCAAGACACTGGCTAAACACAGGCAATACACAGGCAAGGCACTGGCTAGACACAGGCAAGACACAGGCTAGGCACAGGCTCGACACAGGCTAGACACAGGCTAGACACAGCCTAGACTCAGGCTAGACACAGGATAGACACAGGCTAGACACAGGCTAGACACAGGCTAAACACAGGCTAGACACAGGCTAGACACAGGCTAGACACAGGCTAGACACAGGCTAGACACAGGCTAGATACAGGCTAGACACAGGCTAGACACAGGCTAGACACAGGCTAGACACAGGCTAGACACAGGCAAATCACATACTAGACACAGGCAAGACACAGGCAAGACACTGGCTAAACGCAGGCAAGACACAGGCAAGACACTGGCTAGACACAGGCTAGACACAGGCTAGGCACAGGCTAGGCACAGGCTCGACGCAGGCTAGACACAGGCTAGACACAGCCTAGACTCAGGCTTGACACAGGATAGACACAGCCTAGACTCAGGCTAGGCACAGGCTATACTCAGGATAGACACAGGCTAGACACAGGTTAGAAAGAGGCTAGACACAGGCTAGACACAGGCTAGACCCAGGCGACACACAGGCTAGACACAGGCTAGTCACAGGCTAGACACAGGCTACACACAGGCTAGACACAGGCTAGACACATACAAGACACAGGAAAGACAGAGGCTAGACAGAGGCTAGACAGAGGCAAGACCCAGGCTAGACACAGGCCAGACACAGGCTAGACACAGAATAGACACAGGCTAGACACAGGCTAGACACAGGCTAGGCACAAGCTAGACACAGGCTAGACACAGGCTAGACCTAGGCGACACACAGGCTAGACACAGGCTAGACACAAGCTAGACACAGGCTAGATACAAGCTAGACACAGGCTAAACACTGGCTAGACACAAGCTAGACACAGGGTGGATACAGGCTAGACACAGGCAAGACACAGGCTAGACACAAGCTAGACACAGGCTGGACACAGGCTAGATAAAGTATAGACACAGGAAAGTCACATACTAGACACAGGCAAGACACAGGCAAGACACTGGCTAGACACAGGCAAGACACAGGCAAGACACTGGCTAGACACAGGATAGACACATGCTAGACCTAGGCTAGACACAGGCTAGACACAGGCTAGAAAGAGGCTAGACACAGGCTAGGCACAGGCTGGAGACAGGCTAGACACATGCTAGACACAGGCTAGACACAAGCTAGACACAGGCTAGACACAGGCTAGACACAAGCTAGACACAAGCTAGACACAGTATAGACACAGGCAAGTCACATACTAGACACAGTCAAGACACTGGCTAGACACATGCTAGACACAGGCTAGACACAGGATAGACACAGGCTAGACACAGGCAAGGCACTGGCTAGACACAGGCAAGACACAGGCTAGGCACAGGCTCGACACAGGCTAGACACAGGCTAGACACAGCCTAGACTCAGGCTAGACACAGGATAGACACAGGCTAGACACAGGCTAGACACAGGCTAAACACAGGCTAGACACAGGCTAGACACAGGCTAGACACAGGCTAGACACAGGCTAGATACAGGCTAGACACAGGCTAGATACAGGCTAGACACAGGCTAGACACAGGCTAGACACAGGCTTGACACAGGCTAGACACAGGCTAGACACAGGCTAGACACAGGCTAGACACAGGCTAGACACAGGCTAGACACAGTGTAGACACAGGCAAATCACATACTAGACACAGGCAAGACACAGGCAAGACACTGGCTAAACGCAGTTAAGACACAGGCAAGACACTGGCTCGACGCAGGCTAGACACATGCTAGACACAGCCTAGACTCAGGCTTGACACAGGATAGACACAGCCTAGACTCAGGCTAGGCACAGGCTATACTCAGGATAGACACAGGCTAGACACAGGTTAGAAAGAGGCTAGACACAGGCTAGACACAGGCTAGACACAGGCTAATCACAGGCTAGACACAGGCTATACACAGGCTAGACACAGGCTAGACACATACAAGACACAGGAAAGACAGAGGCTAGACAGAGGCAAGACCCAGGCTAGACACAGGACAGACACAGGCTATACACAGAATAGACACAGGCTAGACACAGGCTAGACACAGGCTAGGCACAAGCTAGACACAGGCTAGACACAGGCTAGACCTAGGCGACACACAGGCTAGACACAGGCTAGACACAAGCTAGACACAGGCTAGATACAAGCTAGACACAGGCTAAACACAGGCTAGCCACAAGCTAGACACAGGGTGGATACAGGCTAGACACAGGCAAGACACAGGCTAGACACAAGCTAGACACAGGCTGGACACAGGCTAGATAAAGTATAGACACAGGCAAGTCACATACTAGACACAGGCAAGACACAGGCAAGACACTGGCTAGACACAGGCAAGACACAGGCAAGACACAGGCAAGACACTGGCTAGACACAGGCTAGACACAGGCTAGACACAGGCTAGACACAAGCTAGACACAGGCTAGACACAAGGTAGACTCAGGCTTGACTCAGGCTAGGCACAGGCTAGACACAGGCTAGACACAAGCTAGACACAGGCTGGATACGGGCTGGACACAGGCAAGACACAGGCTAGACACAAGCTAGATACGGGCTAGACAAATACTAGACACAGGCAAGACACAGGCTAGACACATGCTAGACCTAGGCTAGACACAGGCTAGACACAGGCTAGAAAGAGGCTAGACACAGGCTAGGCACAGGCTGGAGACAGGCTAGACACATGCTAGACACAGGCTAGACACAAGCTAGACACAGGCTAGACACAGGATAGGCACAGGCAAAACACATACTAGACACAGGCTAGACACAGGCTAGAAAGAGGCTTGACACAGGCTAGGCACAGCTTAGACACAAGCTAGACACAGTATAGACACAGGCAAGTCACATACTAGACACAGGCAAGACACAGTCAAGACACTGGCTAGACACATGCTAGACACAGGCTAGACACATGCTAGACACAGGCTAGACACAGGATAGACACAGGCTAGACACAGGCAAGGCACTGGCTAGACACAGGCAAGACACAGGCTAGGCACAGGCTCGACACAGGCTAGACACAGGCTAGACACAGCCTAGACTCAGGCTAGACACAGGATAGACACAGGCTAGACACAGGCTAGACATAGGCTAAACACAGGCTAGACACAGGCTAGACACAGGCTAGATACAGGCTAGACACAGGCTAGATAAAGGCTAGACACAGGCTAGACACAGGCTAGACACAGGCTAGACACAGGCTAGACACAGGCTAGACACAGGCTAGACACAGGCTAGACACAGGCTAGACACAGGCTAGACACAGGCTAGACACAGGCTAGACACAGGCTAGACACAGGCTAGACACAGGCTAGACACAGTGTAGACACAGGCAAATCACATACTAGACACAGGCAAGACACAGGCAAGACACTGGCTAAACGCAGGCAAGACACTGGCAAGACACTGGCTCGACGCAGGCTAGACAAATGCTAGACACAGCCTAGACTCAGGCTAGACACAGGATAGACACAGCCTAGACTCAGGCTAGGCACAGGCTATACTCAGGATAGACACAGGCTAGACACAGGTTAGAAAGAGGCTAGACACAGGCTAGACACAGGCTAGACCCAGGCGACACACAGGCTAGACACAGGCTAGACACAGGCTAATCACAGGCTAGACACAGGCTATACACAGGCTAGACACAGGCTAGACACATACAAGACACAGGAAAGACAGAGGCTAGACAGAGGCAAGACCCAGGCTAGACACAGGACAGACACAGGCTAGACACAGAATAGACACAGGCTAGACACAGGCTAGACACAGGCTAGACACAGGCTAGGCACAAGCTAGACACAGGCTAGACACAGGCTAGACCTAGGCGACACACAGGCTAGACACAGGCTAGACACAAGCTAGACACAGGCTAGATACAAGCTAGACACAGGCTAAACACAGGCTAGCCACAAGCTAGACACAGGGTGGATACAGGCTACACACAGGCAAGACACAGGCTAGACACAAGCTAGACACAGGCTGGACACAGGCTAGATAAAGTATAGACACAGGCAAGTCACATACTAGACACAGGCAAGACACAGGCAAGACACTGGCTAGACACAGGCAAGACACAGGCAAGACACTGGCTAGACAAAGGCTAGACACAGGCTAGACTCAGGCTAGACACAAGCTAGACACAGGCTAGACACAAGGTAGACTCAGGCTAGACTCAGGCTAGGCACAGGCTAGAACAGGCTAGACACAGGCTAGACACAAGCTAGACACAGGCTGGATACGGGCTAGACACAGGCAAGACACAGGCTAGAAACAAGCTAGATACGGGCTAGACAAATACTAGACACAGGCAAGACACAGGCTAGACACATGCTAGACCTAGGCTAGACACAGGCTAGACACAGGCTAGAAAGAGGCTAGACACAGGCTAGGCACAGGCTGGAGACAGGCTAGACACATGCTAGACACAGGCTAGACACAAGCTAGACACTGGCTAGACACAGGCTAGACACAGGATAGGCACAGGCAAAACACATACTAGACACAGGCTAGACACAGGCTAGAAAGAGGCTAGACACAGGCTAGGCACAGCTTAGACACAAGCTAGACACAGGCTAGGCACAGCTTAGACACAAGCTAGACACAGGCTAGACACAAGCTAGACACAGTATAGACACAGGCAAGTCACATACTAGACACAGGCAAGACAAAGGCTAGACACAGGCTAGACACAGGCTAGACACAGACTAGACACTGGCTAGACACAGGCTAGACAAAGGCTAGACACAGGCTAGACACAGGCTAGACACAGACTAGACACTGGCTAGACACAGGCTAGACACAGGCTAGACACAGTGTAGACACAGGCAAATCACATACTAGACACAGGCAAGACACAGGCAAGACACTGGCTGAACACAGGCAAGACACAGGCAAGGCACTGGCTAGACACAGGCTAGGCACAGGCTCGACACAGGCTAGACACAGGCTAGACACAGCCTAGACACAGCCTAGACTCAGGCTAGACACAGGCTAAACACAGGCTAGACACAGGCTAGACACAGGCTAGACACAGTCTAGACACAGGCTAGACACAGGCTAGACACAGGCTAGACACAGTGTAGACACAGGCAAATCACATACTAGACACAGTGTAGACACAGGCAAATCACATACTAGACACAGGCAAGACACTGGCTAAACGCAGGCAAGACACAGGCAAGACACTGGTTAGACACAGGCTAGACACAGGCTAGGCACAGGCTCGACGCAGGCTAGACACAGGCTAGACACAGCCTAGACTCAGGCTAGACACAGGATAGACACAGCCTAGACTCAGGCTAGGCACAGGCTAGACTCAGGATAGACACAGGGTAGACACAGGCTAGAAAGAGGCTAGACACAGGCTAGACACAGGCTAGACCCAGGCGACACACAGGCTGGACACAGGCTAGACACAGGCTAGCCACAGGCTAGACACAGGCTAGACACAGGCAAGAAACATACTAGACACAGGTAAGACAAAGACTAGACAGTGGCAAGACCCAGGCTAGACACAGGCTAGAAAGAGGCTAGACACCGGCTAGGCACAGGCTAGACACAGTCTAGAAACTGGCTAGACACAGGCTAGACACAGGCTAGACACAGGCTAGACACAGGCTAGACACAGGATAGACACAGGATAGACACAGGCTAGACAGGGGCAAGACACAGGCTAGACACAAGCTAGACACAAGCTAGACACAAGCTAGACAGAGGCTAGACACAGTCTAGATATGGGCTAGACATTGGCCTGTGTCTAGCCTGTGTCTAGCCTGTGTCTAGCCTGTGTCTAGACAGTGTGACACAGGCTAGACACAGGCTAGACATAGGCTAGACACAGGCTAGACACAGGCTAGACACAGGCTAGACACAGGCTAGACACAGGCTAGACACAGGCTAGACATAGGCTAGACACAGGCTAGACACAGGCTAGACACAGGCTTGACACAGTGTAGACACAGGCATGTCACATACTAGACACAGGCAAGACACAGGCAAGACACTGGCTAAACACAGGCAAGACACAGGCAAGACACTGGCTAGACACAGGCTTGACACAGGCCAGAAACAGGCTAGACACAAGCTAGGCACAGGCAAGAAACATACTAGACACAGGCTAGACACAGGCTAGACACAGGCTAGACACAGTGTAGACACAGGCAAGTCACATACTAGATACAGGCAAGACACAGGCAAGACACTGGCTAAACACAGGCAAGACACAGGCAACACACTTGCTAGACACAGGCTAGACACAGGCTAGACACAGGATGGAAAGAGGCAAGACACAGGCTAGGCACAGGCTAGACACAGGCTAGACACAGGCAAGAAACATACTAGACACAGGTAAGACAAAGACTAGACAGTGGCAAGACCCAGGCTAGACACAGGCTAGAAAGAGGCTAGACACCGGCTAGGCACAGGCTAGGCACAGGCTAGAAACAGGCTAGACACAGGCTACACACAGGCTAGACACAGGCTAGACACAGGATAGACACAGGATAGACACAGGATAGACACAGGCTAGACAGGGGCTAGACACAGGCTAGACACAGGCTAGACACAAGCTAGACACAAGCTAGACAGAGGATAGACACAGGCTAGATACAGGCTAGACATTGGCTATACACTGTCTAGACACAGGCTAGACACAGGCTAGACACAGGCTAGACACAGGCTAGACACAGGCTAGACACAGGCTAGACACAGGCTAGACACAGGCTAGACACAGGCTAGACACAGGCTAGACACAGGCTAGACACAGGCTAGACACAGGCTAGACACAGACTAGACACAGGATAAACACAGGCTAGACACAGGCTAGACACAGCGTAGACTCAGGCTAGACACAGGATAGACACAGGCTAGAAACAGGCTAGACACAGGCTAGACACAGGCTAGACACAGGGTGGACACAGGCTAGACACCGGCTAGACACAGGCGAGACACAGGCTGGACACAGGCTAGACACAGGCTAGATACAAGCTAGACACAGGCTAGATACAAGCTAGACACAGGCTAGACATACGCCAGACACAGGCTAGACACAGGCTAGACACAGGCTACAAAAATACTAGACACAGGCAAGACACAGGTTAGACCTAGGCTAGACACAGGCTAGACACAGGCTAGAAAGAGGCCAGACACAGACTAGACACAGGCTAGACACAGGCTAGACACAGGCTAGACACAGGCTAGACATAGGCTAGACACAGGCTAGACACAGACTAGACACAGACTAGACACAGGATAAACACAGGCTAGACACAGGCTAGACACAGGCTAGACACAGGATAGACACAGGCTAGACACAGGGTAGACACAGGCTAGACACAGGCTAGACACAGGCTAGACACAGGCTAGACACAGGCTAGACACAGGCTAGACACAAGCTAGACACAGTCTGGATACAGGCTAGACACAGGCCAGACACATACTAGACACAGGCAAGACACAGGCAAGACACTGGCTAGACACAGGCAAGACACAGGCAAGACACTGTCTAGACACAGGCTAGACACAGGCTAGACACAGGCTAGACACAGGCTAGACACAGACTAAACACAGGCTAGACACAGGCTAGACACAGGCTAGACAAATACTAGACACAGGCAAGACACAGGCTAGGCACAGGCTAGACACAGGCTAGACACAGGCTAGACACAGGCTAAACACAGGCTAGATACAGGCTAGACACAGGCTAGACACAGGCTAGACACAGGCTAGACACAAGCTAGACACAGTCTGGATACAGGCTAGACACAGGCAAGACACATACTAGACACAGGCAAGACACAGGCAAGACACTGGCTAGACACAGGCAAGACACAGGCAAGACACTGTCTAGACACAGGCTAGACACAGGCGAGACACAGGCTAGACACAGGCTAGACACAGGCTGGGCACAGGCTAGACACAGGCTAGACACAGGCAAGACACTGTCTGGACACAGGCTAGACACAGGCGAGACACAGGCTAGACACAGGCTAGACACAGGCTAGACACAGGCTAGATACAAGCTAAACACAGGATAGACACAGGCTAGACACAGGCTAGACAAATACTAGACACAGGCAAGATACAAGCTAGGCACAGGCAAGACACAGGCTAGGCACATGCTAGACACAGGCTAGACACAGGCTAAACACAGGCTAAACACAGGCTAGACACAGGCTAGACACAGGCTAGACACAGGCTAGACACTAGACACAGGCTAGACACAGGCTAGACACAGGCTAGACACAGGCTAGACACAGGCTAGACACAGGCTAGACACAGGCTAGACACAGGCTGGACACTAGGCTAAGGCTAGACACAGGCTAGACACAAAAGGCTAGACACAGGCTAGACACAGGCTAGACACAGGCTAGACACAGGCTAGACACAGGCTAGACACAGGCTAGACACAGGCTAGACACAGGCTAGACACAGGCTAGACACAGGCTAGACACAGAAAGCTAGACACAGGCTAGACACAGGCTAGACACAGGCTAGACACAGGCTAGACACAGGCTAGACACAGGCTAGACACAGGCTAAACACAGACTAGACACAGGCTAGACACAGGCTAGACACAGGCTAGACACAGGCTAGACACAGGCTAGACACAGGCTAGACACAGGCTAGACACAGGCTAGACACAGGCTAGACACAGGCTAGACACAGGCTAGACACAGGCTAGACACAGGCTAGACACAGGCTAGACACAGGCTAGACACAGGCTAGACACAGGCTAGACACAGGCTAGACACAGGCTAGACACAGGCTAGACACAGGCTAGACACAGGCAAGACACAGGCTAGACACAGGCTAGACACAGGCTAGACACAGGCTAGACACAGGCTAGACACAGGCTAGACACAGGCTAGACACAGGCTAGACACAGGCTAGACACAGGCTAGAAAAATACTAGACACAGGCAAGACACAGGCTAAACACAGGCTAGACACAGGCTAGACACAGGCTAGACACAGGCTAGACACAGGCTAGACACAGGCTAGACACAGGCTAGACACAGGCTAGACAAAGGCTAGACACAGGCTAGACACAGGCTAGACACAGTCTGGATACAGGCTAGACACAGGCAAGACACATACTAGACACAGGCTAAGACACAGGCTAGACACAGGCTAGACACAGGCTAGACACAGGCTAGACACAGGCTAGACACAGGCTAGACACAGGCTAGACACAGGCTAGACACAGGCTAGACACAGGCAAGACACATACTAGACACAGGCAAGACACAGGCAAGACACTGGCTAGACACAGGCAAGACACAGGCAAGACACTGGCTAGACACAGGCTAGACACAGGCTAGACACAGGCTAGACACAGGCTAGACACAGGCTAGACACAGGCTAGACACAGGCTAGACACAGGCTAGACACAGGCTAGACACAGGCTAGACACAGGCTGGACACAGGCTAGACACAGGCTAGACACAGGCTAGACACAGGCTAGACACAGGCTAGACACAGGCTAGACACAGGCTAGACACAGGCTAGACACAGGCTAGACACAGGCTAGACACAGGCTAGACACAGGCTAGACACAGGCTAGACACAGGCTAGACACAGGCTAGACACAGGCTAGACACAGGCTAGACACAGGCTAGACACAGGCTAGACACAGGCTAGACACAGGCTAGACACAGGCTAGACACAGGCTAGACACAGGATAAACACAGGCTAGACACAGGCTAGACACAGGCTAGACACAGGCTAGACACAGGCTAGACACAGGCTAGACACAGGCTAGACACAGGCTAGACACAGGCTAGACACAGGCTAGACACAGGCTAGACACAGGCTAGACACAGGCTAGACACAGGCTAGACACAGGCTAGACACAGGCTAGACACAGGCTAGACACAGGCTAGACACAGGCTAGACACAGGCTAAACACAGGCTAGACACAGGCTAGACACAGGCTAGACACAGGCTAGACACAGGCTAGACACAAGCTAGACACAGTCTGGACACAGGCTAGACACAGGCAAGACACATACTAGACACAGGCAAGACACAGGCAAGACACTGGCTAGACACAGGCAAGACACAGGCTAGACACAGGCTAGACACAGGCTAGACACAGGCTAGACACAGGCTAGACACAGGCTAGACACAGGCTAGACACAGGCTAGACACAGGCTAGACACAGGCTAGACACAGGCTAGACACAGGCTAGACACAGGCTAGACACAGGCAAGACACAGGCTAGACACAGGCTAGACACAGGCTAGACACAGGCTAGACACAGGCTAGACACAGGCTAGACACAGTCTGGATACAGGCTAGACACAGGCAAGACACATACTAGACACAGGCAAGACACAGGCAAGACACTGGCTAGACACAGGCAAGACACAGGCAAGACACTGTCTAGACACAGGCTAGACACAGGCGAGACACAGGCTAGACACAGGCTAGACACAGGCTGGGCACAGGCTAGACACAGGCTAGACACAGGCAAGACACTGTCTGGACACAGGCTAGACACAGGCGAGACACAGGCTAGACACAGGCTAGACACAAGCTAGACACAGGCTAGATACAAGCTAAACACAGGATAGACACAGGCTAGACACAGGCTAGACAAATACTAGACACAGGCAAGATACAAGCTAGGCACAGGCAAGACACAGGCTAGGCACATGCTAGACACAGGCTAGACACAGGCTAAACACAGGCTAAACACAGGCTAGACACAGGCTAGACACAGGCTAGACACAGGCTAGACACAGGCTAGACACAGGCTAGACACAGGCTAGACACAGGCTAGACACAGGCTAGACACAGGCTAGACACAGGCTAGACACAGGCTAGACACAGGCTAGACACAGGCTAGACACAGGCTAGACACAGGCTAGACACAGGCTGGACACAGGCTAGACACAGGCTAGACACAGGCTAGACACAGGCTAGACACAGGCTAGACACAGGCTAGACACAGGCTAGACACAGGCTAGAAAAATACTAGACACAGGCAAGACACAGGCTAGACCTAGGCTAGACACAGGCTAGACACAGGCTAGACACAGGCTAGACACAGGCTAGACACAGGCTAGACACAGGCTAGACACAGGCTAGACACAGGCTAGACACAGGCTGGACACAGGCTAGACACAGGCTAGACACAAGCTAGACACAGGCTGGACACAGGCTAGACACAGGCTAGACACAGGCTAGACACAGGCTAGACACAGGCTAGACACAGTATAGGCAGAGGCAAGACACAAGCTAGACACAGGCTAGACACAGTATAGACACAGGCAAGACACATACTAGACACAGGCAAGACACAGGCAAGACACTGGCTAGACACAGGCTAGACACAGGCTAGACACAGGCTAGACACAGGCTAGACACAGGCTAGACACAGGCTAGACACAGGCTAGACACAGGCTAGACACAGGCTAGACACAGGCTAGACACAGGCTAGACACAGGCTAGACAGAGGCTAGACACAGGCTGGACACAGGCTAAACACAGGCTAGACACAGGCTAGACACAGGCTAGACACAGGCTAGACACAGGCTAGACACAGGCTAGACACAGGCTAGACACAGGCTAGACACAGGCTAGACACAGGCTAGACACAGGCTAGACACAGGCTAGACACAAACTAGACACAGGCTGGATACAGGCTAGACACAGGCAAGACACAGGCTAGACACAGGATAGACACAGGCTAGACACAGGCTGAACACAGGCTAGACACAGGCTAGACACAGGCTAGACACAGGCTAGACACAGGCTAGACACAGGCTAGATACACAGGCTAGACACAGGCTAGATACAAGCTACACACAGGCTAGACACAGGCCAGACACAGGCTAGACACAGGCTAGACAAATACTAGACACAGGCAAGACACAGGCTAGACCTAGGCCAGACACAGGCTAGACACAGGCTAGACACAGGCTAGACACAGGCTAGACACAAGCTAGACACAGGCTAGACACAGGCTAGACACAGGCTAGACACAGGCTAGACACAGGCTAGACACTGGCTAGACACAGGCTAGACACAGGCTAGACACAGGCTAGACACAGGCTAGACACAGGCTAAACACAGGCTAGACACAGGCTAGACACAGGCTAGACACAGACTAGACACAGGCTAGGCACAGGCTAGACCTAGGCTAGACACAGGCTAGAAAGAGGCCAGACACAGGCTAGGCACAGGCTAGACACAGGCTAGACACAGGCTAGACACAGGCTAGACACAGGCTAGACACAGGCTAGACACAGGCTAGACACAGGCTAGACACAGGCTAGACACAGGCTAGACACAGGCTAGACACAGGATAGGCACAGGCAAGACACAAGCTAGACACAGGCTAGACACAGTATAGACACAGGCAAGTCACATACTAGACACAGGCAAGACACAGGCAACACACTGGCTAGACACAGGCAAGATACAGGCAAGACACTGGCTAGACAAAGGCTAGACACAGGCTAGACACAGGCTAGACACAGGCTAGACACAGGCTAGAAAGAGGCTAGACACAGGCTAGAAACAGGCTAGACACAGGCTAGACACAGGCTAGACATAGGCTAGACACAGGCTAGACACAGGCTAGACACAGGCTAGACACAGGCTATATACAGGCTAGACACAAGCTAGACACAGGCTGGATATAGGCTAGACACAGGCAAGACACAAGGTAGACACAAGCTAGACACAGGCTAGACAAATTCTAGACTCAGGCAAGACACAGGCTAGACACAGGCTAGACCTAGGCTAGACACAGGCTAGACACAGGCTAGACACAGGCTAGGCACAGGCTAGAAAGAGGCTAGACACAGGCTAGACACAGGCTAGACACCGGCTAGACACAGGCTAGACTCAGGCTAGCCACAGGCTAGACACAGGCTAGACACAAGCTATACACAGGCTAGACACAGGCTAGACACAGGATAGGCACAGGCAAGACACATACTAGACACAGGCTAGACACAGGCTAGAAAGAGGCTAGACAAGGCTAGACACAAGCTAGACACAGGCTAGACACAGGCTAGACACAGTATGGACAAAGGCAAGTCACATACTAGACACAGGCAAGACACAGGCAAGACACAGGCAAGACACTGGCTAGACACAGGCTAGACACAGGCTAGACACAGGCTAGACATAGGATAGACACAGGCTAGACACAGGCTAGACACAAGATAGACACAGGCTGGATAGAGGCTAGACACAGGCTAGACAGAGGCTAGACACAGGCTAGATACAGGCTAGACATCGGCTAGACACTGTCTAGACACAGGCTAGACACAGGCTAGACACAGGCTAGACACAGGCTAGACACAGGCTAATCACAGGCTAGACACAGGCTAGACACAGGCTAGACACAGGCTAGACACAGGCTAGACACAGGCTAGACACAGGCATAGGCACAGTATAGACACAGGCAAGTCACATACTAGACACAGGCAAGACACAGGCAAGGCACTGGCTAGACACAGGCAAGACACAGGCAAGACACTGGCTAGACACAGGCTAGACACAGGCTAGACACAGGCTAGACACAGGCTAGACACAAGCTAGACACAAGCTAGACACAGGCTGGATACAGGCTAGACACAGGCAAGACACAGGCTAGACACAAGCTAGACACAGGCTAGAGAAATTCTAGACACAGGCAAGACACTGGCTAGACACAGGCTAGACACAGGCTTGACACAGGCTAGACACAGGATAGACACAGGCTAGACACAGACTACACACAAGCTAGACACAGGCTGGTTAGAGGCTAGACACAGGCTAGACACAGGCTAGACACCGGCTAGACACAGGCTAGACACAGGCTAGCCACAGGCTAGACACAGGCTAGACACAAGCTATACACAGGCTAGACACAGGCTTGACACAGGATAGGCACAGGCAAGACACATACTAGACACAGGCTAGACACAGGCTAGAAAGAGGCTAGACAAGGCTAGACACAAGCTAGACACAGGCTAGACACAGGCTAGACACAGTATGGACAAAGGCAAGTCACATACTAGACACAGGCAAGACACAGGCAAGACACTGGCTAGACACAGGCTAGACACAGGCTAGACACAGGCTAGACACAGGCTAGACATAGGATAGACACAGGCTAGACACAGGCTAGACACAAGCTAGACACAGGCTGGATAGAGGCTAGACACAGGCTAGACAGAGGCTAGACACAGGCTAGATACAGGCTAGACATCGGATAGACACTGTCTAGACACAGTCTAGACACAGGCTTGACACAGGCTAGACACAGGCTAGACACAGGCTAGACACAGGCTAGACACAGGCTAGACACAGGCTAGACACAGGCTAGACACAGGCATAGGCACAGGCTAGACACAGGCTAGACACAGGCTAGACACAGGCTAGACACAGGCTAGACACAGGCTAGACACAGGCTAGACACAGGCATAGGCACAGTATATACACAGGCAAGTCACATACTAGACACAGGCAAGACACAGGCAAGGCACTGGCTAGACACAGGCAAGACACAGGCAAGACACTGGCTAGACACAGGCTAGACATAGGCTATACACAGGCTAGACACAGGCTATATACAGGCTAGACACAGTATGGACAAAGGCAAGTCACATACTAGACACAGGCAAGACACAGGCAAGACACTGGCTAGACACAGGCTAGACACAGGCTAGACACAGGCTAGACACAGGCTGGACACAGGCTAGACACAGGCTAGACACCGGCTAGACACAGGCGAGACACAGGCTAGACACAGGCTAGACACAGGCTAGACACAGGCTAGACACAGGCTAGACACAGGCTAGACACAGGCTAGACACAGGCTAGACACAGTCTAGAAAAATACTAGACACAGGCAAGACACAGGCTAGACCTAGGCTAGACACAGGCTAGACACAGGCTAGAAAGAGGCCAGACACAGGCTAGGCACAGTCTAGACACAGGCTAGACACAGGCTAGACACAGGCTGGACACAGGCTAGACACAGGCTAGACACAGGCTAGACACAGTCTAGAAAAATACTAGACACAGGCAAGACACAGGCTAGACCTAGGCTAGACACAGGCTAGACACAGGCTAGAAAGAGGCCAGACACAGGCTAGACACAGGCTAGACACAGGCTAGACACAGGCTAGACACAGGCTAGACACAGGCTAGACACAGTCTAGAAAAATACTAGACACAGGCAAGACACAGGCTAGACCTAGGCTAGACACAGGCTAGACACAGGCTAGAAAGAGGCCAGACACAGGCTAGGCACAGTCTAGACACAGGCTAGACACAGGCTAGACACAGGCTAGACACAGGCTGGACACAGGCTAGACACAGGCTAGACACAGGCTAGACACAGGCTGGACACAGGCTAGACACAGGTTAGACACAGGCTAGACACAGGCTAGACACAGTATAGGCAGAGGCAAGACACAAGCTAGACACAGGCTAGACACAGTATAGACACAGGCAAGTCACATACTAGACACAGGCAAGACACAGGCAAGACACTGGCTAGACACAGGCAAGACACAGGCAAGACACTGGCTAGACAAAGGCTAGACACAGGCTAGACACAGGCAAGACACAGGCTAGACACAGGCTAGACACAGGCTAGACACAGGCTAGACACAGGCTAGACACAGGCTAGAAAGAGGGTAGACACAGGCTGGAAACAGGCTAAACACAGGCTAGACACAGGCTAGACACAAGGTAGACTCAGGCTAGACTCAGGCTAGACATAGGCTAGACACAGGCTAGACACAGGCTAGACATAGGCTAGACACAGGCTAGACACAGGCTATATACAGGCTAGACACAAACTAGACACAGGCTGGATACAGGCTAGACACAGGCAAGACACAGGCTAGACACAGGATAGACACAGGCTAGACTCAGGCTGAACACAGGCTAGACAAAGGCTAGACACAGGCGAGACACAGGCTAGACACAGGCTAGACACAGGCTAGATACAAGCTAGACACAGGCTAGATACAAGCTACACACAGGCTAGACACAGGCCAGACACAGGCTAGACACAGGCTAGAAAAATACTAGAAACAGGCAAGACACAGGCTAGACCTAGGCCAGACACAGGCTAGACACAGGCTAGACACAGGCTAGACACAGGCTAGATACAAGCTAGACACAGGCTAGACACAGGCCAGACATAGGCTAGACACAGGCTAGACACTGGCTAGACACAGGCTAGACACAGGCTAGACACAGGCTAGACACAGGCTAGACACAGGCTAGGCACAGGCTAGACCTAGGCTAGACACAGGCTAGAAAGAGGCCAGACACAGGCTAGGCACAGTCTAGACACAGGCTAGACACAGGCTAGACACAGGCTAGACACAGGCTAGACACAGGCTGGACACAGGCTAGACACAGGCTAGACACAGGCTAGACACAGGCTAGACACAGGCTAGACACAGGCTAGACACAGGATAGGCAGAGGCAAGACACAAGCTAGACACAGGCTAGACACAGTATAGACACAGGCAAGTCACATACTAGACACAGGCAAGACACAGGCAACACACTGGCTAGACACAGGCAAGATACAGGCAAGACACTGGCTAGACAAAGGCTAGACACAGGCTAGACACAAGCTAGACACAGGCTAGACACAGGCTAGAAAGAGGCTTGACACAGGCTAGAAACAGGCTATATACAGGATAGACACAGGCTAGACATAGGCTAGACACAGGCTAGACATAGGCTAGACACAGGCTAGACACAGGCTATATACAGGCTAGACACAAGCTAGACACAGGCTGGATATAGGCTAGACATAGGCAAGACACAAGGTAGACACAAGCTAGACACAGGCTAGACAAATTCTAGACTCAGGCAAGACACAGGCTAGACACAGGCTAGACCTAGGCTAGACACAGGCTAGACACAGGCTAGGCACAGGCTAGAAAGAGGCTAGACACAGGCTAGACACAGGCTAGGCACAGGCTAGAAAGAGGCTAGACACAGGCTAGACACAGGCTAGACACCGGCTAGACACAGGCTAGACTCAGGCTAGCCACAGGCTAGACACAGGCTAGACACAAGCTATACACAGGCTAGACACAGGATAGGCACAGGCAAGACACATACTAGACACAGGCTAGACACAGGCTAGAAAGAGGCTAGACAAGGCTAGACACAAGCTAGACACAGGCTAGACACAGGCTAGACACAGTATGGACAAAGGCAAGTCACATACTAGACACAGGCAAGACACAGGCAAGACACTGGCTAGACACAGGCTAGACACAGGCTAGACACAGGCTAGACATAGGATAGACACAGGCTAGACACAGGCTAGACACAAGATAGACACAGGCTGGATAGAGGCTAGACACAGGCTAGACAGAGGCTAGACACAGGCTAGATACAGGCTAGACATCGGCTAGACACTGTCTAGACACTGTCTAGACACAGGCTAGACACAGGCTAGACACAGGCTAGACACAGGCTAGACACAGGCTAGACACAGGCTAGAAACAGGCTAGACACAGGCTAGACACAGGCTAGACACAGGCTAGACACAGGCTAGACACAGGCTAGACACAGGCTAGACACAGGCTAGACACAGGCTAGACACAGGCATAGGCACAGTATAGACACAGGCAAGTCACATACTAGACACAGGCAAGACACAGGCAAGGCACTGGCTAGACACAGGCAAGACACAGGCAAGACACTGGCTAGACACAGGCTAGACACAGGCTAGACACAGGCTAGACACAGGCTAGACACAAGCTAGACACAAGCTAGACACAGGCTGGATACAGGCTAGACACAGGCAAGACACAGGCTAGACACAAGCTAGACACAGGCTAGAGAAATTCTAGACACAGGCAAGACACTGGCTAGACACAGGCTAGACACAGGCTTGACACAGGCTAGACACAGGATAGACACAGGCTAGACACAGACTACACACAAGCTAGACACAGGCTGGTTAGAGGCTAGACACAGGCTAGACACAGGCTAGACACCGGCTAGACACAGGCTAGACACAGGCTAGCCACAGGCTAGACACAGGCTAGACACAAGCTATACACAGGCTAGACACAGGCTTGACACAGGATAGGCACAGGCAAGACACATACTAGACACAGGCTAGACACAGGCTAGAAAGAGGCTAGACAAGGCTAGACACAAGCTAGACACAGGCTAGACACAGGCTAGACACAGTATGGACAAAGGCAAGTCACATACTAGACACAGGCAAGACACAGGCAAGACACTGGCTAGACACAGGCTAGACACAGGCTAGACACAGGCTAGACACAGGCTAGACACAGGCTAGACACAGGCTAGACACAGTCTAGAAAAATACTAGACACAGGCAAGACACAGGCTAGACCTAGGCTAGACACAGGCTAGACACAGGCTAGAAAGAGGCCAGACACAGGCTAGGCACAGTCTAGACACAGGCTAGACACAGGCTAGACACAGGCTAGACACAGGCTGGACACAGGCTAGACACAGGCTAGACACAGGCTAGACACAGGCTGGACACAGGCTAGACACAGGTTAGACACAGGCTAGACACAGGCTAGACACAGGCTAGACACAGTATAGGCAGAGGCAAGACACAAGCTAGACACAGGCTAGACACAGTATAGACACAGGCAAGTCACATACTAGACACAGGCAAGACACAGGCAAGACACTGGCTAGACACAGGCAAGACACAGGCAAGACACTGGCTAGACAAAGGCTAGACACAGGCTAGACACAGGCAAGACACAGGCTAGACACAGGCTAGACACAGGCTAGACACAGGCTAGACACAGGCTAGACACAGGCTAGAAAGAGGCTAGACACAGGCTGGAAACAGGCTAAACACAGGCTAGACACAGGCTAGACACAAGGTAGATTCAGGCTAGACTCAGGCTAGACATAGGCTAGACACAGGCTAGACACAGGCTAGACATAGGCTAGACACAGGCTAGACACAGGCTATATACAGGCTAGACACAAACTAGACACAGGCTGGATACAGGCTAGACACAGGCAAGACACAGGCTAGACACAGGATAGACACAGGCTAGACTCAGGCTGAACACAGGCTAGACAAAGGCTAGACACAGGCGAGACACAGGCTAGACACAGGCTAGACACAGGCTAGATACAAGCTAGACACAGGCTAGATACAAGCTACACACAGGCTAGACACAGGCCAGACACAGGCTAGACACAGGCTAGAAAAATACTAGACACAGGCAAGACACAGGCTAGACCTAGGCCAGACGCAGGCTAGACACAGGCTAGACACAGGCTAGACACAGGCTAGATACAAGCTAGACACAGGCTAGACACAGGCCAGACATAGGCTAGACACAGGCTAGACACTGGCTAGACACAGGCTAGACACAGGCTAGACACAGGCTAGACACAGGCTAGACACAGGCTAAACACAGGCTAGACACAGGCTAGACACAGGCTAGACACAGGCTAGACACAGGCTAGACACAGGCTAGACACAGGCTAGACACAGGCTAGACACAGGCTAGACACAGGCTAGACACAGGCTGGACACAGGCTAGACACAGGCTAGACACAGGCTAGACACAGGCTAGACACAGGCTAGACACAGGCTAGACACAGGCTAGACACAGGATAGGCAGAGGCAAGACACAAGCTAGACACAGGCTAGACACAGTATAGACACAGGCAAGTCACATACTAGACACAGGCAAGACACAGGCAACACACTGGCTAGACACAGGCAAGATACAGGCAAGACACTGGCTAGACAAAGGCTAGACACAGGCTAGACACAAGCTAGACACAGGCTAGACACAGGCTAGAAAGAGGCTTGACACAGGCTAGAAACAGGCTATATACAGGATAGACACAGGCTAGACATAGGCTAGACACAGGCTAGACATAGGCTAGACACAGGCTAGACACAGGCTATATACAGGCTAGACACAAGCTAGACACAGGCTGGATATAGGCTAGACACAGGCAAGACACAAGGTAGACACAAGCTAGACACAGGCTAGACAAATTCTAGACTCAGGCAAGACACAGGCTAGACACAGGCTAGACCTAGGCTAGACACAGGCTAGACACAGGCTAGGCACAGGCTAGAAAGAGGCTAGACACAGGCTAGACACAGGCTAGACACCGGCTAGACACAGGCTAGACTCAGGCTAGCCACAGGCTAGACACAGGCTAGACACAAGCTATACACAGGCTAGACACAGGCTAGACACAGGATAGGCACAGGCAAGACACATACTAGACACAGGCTAGACACAGGCTAGAAAGAGGCTAGACAAGGCTAGACACAAGCTAGACACAGGCTAGACACAGGCTAGACACAGTATGGACAAAGGCAAGTCACATACTAGACACAGGCAAGACACAGGCAAGACACTGGCTAGACACAGGCTAGACACAGGCTAGACACAGGCTAGACATAGGATAGACACAGGCTAGACACAGGCTAGACACAAGATAGACACAGGCTGGATAGAGGCTAGACACAGGCTAGACAGAGGCTAGACACAGGCTAGATACAGGCTAGACATCGGCTAGACACTGTCTAGACACTGTCTAGACACAGGCTAGACACAGGCTAGACACAGGCTAGACACAGGCTAGACACAGGCTAGACACAGGCTAGAAACAGGCTAGACACAGGCTAGACACAGGCTAGACACAGGCTAGACACAGGCTAGACACAGGCTAGACACAGGCTAGACACAGGCTAGACACAGGCTAGACACAGGCTAGACACAGGCATAGGCACAGTATAGACACAGGCAAGTCACATACTAGACACAGGCAAGACACAGGCAAGGCACTGGCTAGACACAGGCAAGACACAGGCAAGACACTGGCTAGACACTGGCTAGACACAGGCTAGACACAGGCTAGACACAGGCTAGACACAAGCTAGACACAAGCTAGACACAGGCTGGATACAGGCTAGACACAGGCAAGACACAGGCTAGACACAAGCTAGACACAGGCTAGAGAAATTCTAGACACAGGCAAGACACTGGCTAGACACAGGCTAGACACAGGCTTGACACAGGCTAGACACAGGATAGACACAGGCTAGACACAGACTACACACAAGCTAGACACAGGCTGGTTAGAGGCTAGACACAGGCTAGACACAGGCTAGACACCGGCTAGACACAGGCTAGACACAGGCTAGCCACAGGCTAGACACAGGCTAGACACAAGCTATACACAGGCTAGACACAGGCTTGACACAGGATAGGCACAGGCAAGACACATACTAGACACAGGCTAGACACAGGCTAGAAAGAGGCTAGACAAGGCTAGACACAAGCTAGACACAGGCTAGACACAGGCTAGACACAGTATGGACAAAGGCAAGTCACATACTAGACACAGGCAAGACACAGGCAAGACACTGGCTAGACACAGGCTAGACACAGGCTAGACACAGGCTAGACACAGGCTAGACATAGGATAGACACAGGCTAGACACAGGCTAGACACAAGCTAGACACAGGCTGGATAGAGGCTAGACACAGGCTAGACAGAGGCTAGACACAGGCTAGATACAGGCTAGACATCGGATAGACACTGTCTAGACACAGTCTAGACACAGGCTTGACACAGGCTAGACACAGGCTAGACACAGGCTAGACACAGGCTAGACACAGGCTAGACACAGGCATAGGCACAGGCTAGACACAGGCTAGACACAGGCTAGACACAGGCTAGACACAGGCTAGACACAGGCTAGACACAGGCTAGACACAGGCATAGGCACAGTATATACACAGGCAAGTCACATACTAGACACAGGCAAGACACAGGCAAGGCACTGGCTAGACACAGGCAAGACACAGGCAAGACACTGGCTAGACACAGGCTAGACATAGGCTATACACAGGCTAGACACAGGCTATATACAGGCTAGACACAGTATGGACAAAGGCAAGTCACATACTAGACACAGGCAAGACACAGGCAAGACACTGGCTAGACACAGGCTAGACACAGGCTAGACACAGGCTAGACATAGGATAGACACAGGCTAGACACAGGCTAGACACAAGCTAGACACATGCTAGACACAAGCTAGACACAGTCTGGATACAGGCTAGACACAGGCAAGACACATACTAGACACAGGCAAGACACAGGCAAGACACTGGCTAGACACAGGCAAGACACAGGCAAGACACTGTCTAGACACAGGCTAGACACAGGCTAGGCACAGGCTAGACACAGGCTAGACACAGGCTAGACACAGGCTAAACACAGGCTAGATACAGGCTAGACACAGGCTAGACACAGGCTAGACACATGCTAGACACAAGCTAGACACAGTCTGGATACAGGCTAGACACAGGCAAGACACATACTAGACACAGGCAAGACACAGGCAAGACACTGGCTAGACACAGGCTAGACACAGGCGAGACACAGGCTAGACACAGGCTAGACACAGGCTGGGCACAGGCTAGACACAGGCTAGACACAGGCAAGACACTGTCTGGACACAGGCTAGACACAGGCGAGACACAGGCTAGACACAGGCTAGACAAATACTAGACACAGGCAAGATACAAGCTAGGCACAGGCAAGACACAGGCTAGGCACATGCTAGACACAGGCTAGACACAGGCTAAACACAGGCTAAACACAGGCTAGACACAGGCTAGACACAGGCTAGACACAGGCTAGGCACAGGCTAGACACAGGCTAGACACAGGCTAGACACAGGCTTGACACAGCCTAGACACAGCCTAGACACAAGCTAGCCACAGGATAGACACAGGCTAGACACTGGCTAGACACAGGCTAGACACAGGCTAGACACAGGCTGGACACAGGCTAGACACAGGCTAGACACCGGCTAGACACAGGCGAGACACAGGCTAGACACAGGCTAGACACAGGCTAGACACAGGCTAGACACAGGCTAGACACAGGCTAGACACAGTCTAGAAAAATACTAGACACAGGCAAGACACAGGCTAGACCTAGGCTAGACACAGGCTAGACACAGGCTAGAAAGAGGCCAGACACAGGCTAGGCACAGTCTAGACACAGGCTAGACACAGGCTAGACACAGGCTAGACACAGGCTGGACACAGGCTAGACACAGGCTAGACACAGGCTAGACACAGGCTGGACACAGGCTAGACACAGGCTAGACACAGGCTAGACACAGGCTAGATACAGGCTAGACACAGTATAGACAGAGGCAAGACACAAGCTAGACACAGGCTAGACACAGTATAGACACAGGCAAGTCACATACTAGACACAGGCAAGACACAGGCAAGACACTGGCTAGACACAGGCAAGACACAGGCAAGACACTGGCTAGACAAAGGCTAGACACAGGCTAGACACAGGGAAGACACAGGCTAGACACAGGCTAGACACAGGCTAGACACAGGTTAGAAAGAGGCTAGACACAGGCTGGAAACAGGCTAAACACAGGCTAGACACAGGCTAGACACAAGGTAGACTCAGGCTAGACTCAGGCTAGACATAGGCTAGACACAGGCTAGACACAGGCTAGACATAGGCTAGACACAGGCTAGACACAGGCTATATACAGGCTAGACACAAACTAGACACAGGCTGGATACAGGCTAGACACAGGCAAGACACAGGCTAGACACAGGATAGACACAGGCTAGACTCAGGCTGAACACAGGCTAGACAAAGGCTAGACACAGGCGAAACACAGGCTAGACACAGGCTAGACACAGGCTAGATACAAGCTAGACACAGGCTAGATACAAGCTAGACACAGGCTAGATACAAGCTAGACACAGGCTAGACACAGGCCAGACACAGGCTAGACACAAGCTAGACACAGGCTAGACACAGGCTAGAAAAATACTAGACACAGGCAAGACACAGGCTAGACCTAGGCCAGACACAGGCTAGACACAGGCTAGAAAGAGGCCAGACACAAGCTAGGCACAGTCTAGACACAGGCTAGACACTGGCTAGACACAGGCTGGACACAGGCTAGACACAGGCTAGACACAGGCTAGACACAGGCTAGACACAGGCTAGACGCAGGCTAGACACAGGCTGAACACAGGCTAGACACAGGCTACACACAGGCGAGACACAGGCTAGACACAGGCTAGACACAGGCTAGACACAGGCTAGACACAGGCTAGATACAAGCTAGACACAGGCTAGATACAAGCTAGACACAGGCTAGACACAGGCCAGACATAGGCTAGACACAGGCTAGACACAGGCTAGATACAAGCTAGACACAGGCTAGACACAGGCCAGACATAGGCTAGACACAGGCTAGACACAGGCTAGACACAGGCTAGACACAGGCTAGACACAGGCTAGACACAGGCTAGACACAGGCTAGACACAGGCTAGACACAGGCTAAACACAGGCTAGACACAGGCTAGAAAGAGGCCAGACACAGGCTAGGCACAGTCTAGACACAGGCTAGACACAGGCTAGACACAGGCTAGACACAGGCTAGACACAGGCTGGACACAGGCTAGACACAGGCTAGACACAGGCTAGACACAGGCTAGACACAGGCTAGACACAGGATAGGCAAAGGCAAGACACAAGCTAGACACAGGCTAGTCACAGTATAGACACAGGCAAGTCACATACTAGACACAGGCAAGACACAGGCAAGACACTGGCTAGACATAGGCAAGATACAGGCAAGACACAGGCTAGACACAAGCTAGACACAGGCTAGACACAGGCTAGACACAGGCTAGAAAGAGGCTTGACACAGGCTAGAAACAGGCTATATACAGGATAGACACAGGCTAGACATAGGCTAGACACAGGCTAGACATAGGCTAAACACAGGCTAGACACAGGCTAGACACAGGCTATATACAGGCTAGACACAAGCTAGACACAGGCTGGATATAGGCTAGACACAGGCAAGACACAAGGTAGACACAAGCTAGACACAGGCTAGACAAATTCTAGACTCAGGCAAGACGAAGGCTAGACACAGGCTAGACCTAGGCTAGACACAGGCTAGACACAGGCTAGGCACAGGCTAGAAAGAGGCTAGACACAGGCTAGACACCGGCTAGACACAGGCTAGACACAGGCTAGCCACAGGCTAGACACAGGCTAGACACAAGCTATACACAGGCTAGACACAGGCTAGACACAGGATAGGCACAGACAAGACACATACTAGACACAGGCTAGACACAGGCTAGAAAGAGGCTAGACAAGGCTAGACACAAGCTAGACACAGGCTAGACACAGGCTAGACACAGGCTAGACACAGTATGGACAAAGGCAAGTCACATACTAGACACAGGCAAGACACAGGCAAGACACTGGCTAGACACAGGCTAGACACAGGCTAGACACAGGCTAGACACAAGCTAGACACAGGCTGGATAGAGGCTAGACACAGGCAAGACAGATGCTAGACACAGGCTAGATACAGGCTAGACATCGGCTAGACACTGTCTAGACACTGTCTAGACACAGGCTAGACACAGGCTAGACACAGGCTAGACACAGGCTAGACACAGGCTAGACACAGGCTAGACACAGGCTAGACACAGGCTAGACACAGGCTAGACACAGGCTAGACACAGGCTAGACACAGGCTAGACACAGGCATAGGCACAGTATAGACACAGGCAAGTCACATACTAGACACAGGCAAGACACAGGCAAGGCACTGGCTAGACACAGGCAAGACACAGGCAAGACACTGGCTAGACACTGGCTAGACACAGGCTAGACACAGGCTAGATACAGGCTAGACACAGGCTAGACACAGGCTAGACACAAGCTAGACACAGGCTGGATACAGGCTAGACACAGGCAAGACACAGGCTAGACACAAGCTAGACACAGGCTAGAGAAATTCTAGACACAGGCAAGACACTGGCTAGACACAGGCTAGACACAGGCTTGACACAGGCTAGACACAGGATAGACACAGGCTAGACACAGACTACACACAAGCTAGACACAGGCTGGATAGAGGCTAGACACAGGCTAGACACAGGCTAGACACCGGCTAGACACAGGCTAGACACAGGCTAGCCACAGGCTAGACACAGGCTAGACACAAGCTATACACAGGCTAGACACAGGCTAGACACAGGATAGGCACAGGCAAGACACATACTAGACACAGGCTAGACACAGGCTAGAAAGAGGCTAGACAAGGCTAGAGACAAGCTAGACACAGGCTAGACACAGGCTAGACACAGTATGGACAAAGGCAAGTCACATACTAGACACAGGCAAGACACAGGCAAGACACTGGCTAGACACAGGCTAGACACAGGCTAGACACAGGCTAGACATAGGATAGACACAGGCTAGACACAGGCTAGACACAAACTAGACACAGGCTGGATAGAGCCTAGACACAGGCTAGACAGAGGCTAGACACAGGCTAGATACAGGCTAGACATCGGCTAGACACAGGCTAGACACAGGCTAGACACAGGCTAGACACAGGCTAGACACAGGCTAGACACAGGCTAGACACAGGCTAGACACAGGCTAGACACAGGCATAGGCACAGTATAGACACAGGCAAGTCACATACTAGACACAGGCAAGACACAGGCAAGGCACTGGCTAGACACAGGCAAGACACAGGCAAGACACTGGCTAGACACAGGCTAGACACAGGCTAGACACAGGCTAGACACAGGCTAAACACAAGCTAGACACAAGCTAGACACAGGCTGGATACAGGCTAGACACAGGCAAGACACAGGCTAGACACAAGCTAGACACAGGCTAGAGAAATTCTAGACACAGGCAAGACACTGGCTAGACACAGGCTAGACACAGGCTTGACACAGGCTAGACACAGGATAGACACAGGCTAGACACAGACTACACACAAGCTAGACACAGGCTGGATAGAGGCTAGACAGAGGCTAGACACAGGCTAGATACAGGCTAGACATCGGCTAGACACTGTCTAGACACTGTCTAGACACAGGCTAGACACAGGCTGGATAGAGGCTAGACAGAGGCTAGACACAGGCTAGACACAGGCTAGACACAGGCTAGACACAGGCTAGACACAGGCTAGACACAGGCTAGACACAGGCATAGGCACAGTATAGACACAGGCAAGTCACATACTAGACACAGGCAAGACACAGGCAAGGCACTGGCTAGACACAGGCAAGACACAGGCAAGACACTGGCTAGACACATACTAGACACAGGCTAGACACAGGCTAGACACAGGCTAGACACAAGCTAGACACAAGCTAGACACAGGCTGGATACAGGCTAGACACAGGCAAGACACAGGCTAGACACAAGCTAGACACAGGCTAGAGAAATTCTAGACACAGGCAAGACACTGGCTAGACACAGGCTAGACACAGGCTTGACACAGGCTAGACACAGGATAGACACAGGCTAGACACAGACTACACACAAGCTAGACACAGGCTGGATAGAGGCTAAACACAGGCTAGACAGAGGCTAGACACAGGCTAGACATCGGATAGACACTGTCTAGACACAGTCTAGACACAGTCTAGACACAGGCTAGACACAGGCATAGGCACAGTGTAGACACAGGCAAGTCACATACTAGACACAGGCAAGACACAGGCAAGTCACATACTAGACACAGGCAAGACACAGGCAAGGCACTGGCTAGACACAGGCAAGACACAGGCAAGACACTGGGTAGACACAGGCTAGACATAGGCTATACACAGGCTAGACACAGGCTATATACAGGCTAGACACAAGCTAGACACAGGCTGGATACAGGCTAGACACAGGCAAGACACAGGCTAGACACAAGCTAGACACAGGCTAGACAAATTCTAGACACAGGCAAGACACAGGCTAGACACAGACTAGACCTAGGCTAGACACAGGCTAGACACAGGCTAGAAAGAGGCTAGACACAGGCTAGACACAGGCTAGACACAGGCTAGACACAGGCTAGATACAGGCTAGACACAGGCTAGACACAGGCTTGACACAGGCTAGACACAAGCTATACACAGGCTAGACACAGGCTAGACACAGGATAGGCACAGGCAAGACACTGGCTAGACACAGGCTACACACAGGCTAGACGCAGGCTAGACACAGGATAGACACAAGCTAGACACAAGCTGGACACAGGCTGGATACAGGCTAGACACAGGCAAGACACAGGCTAGACACAAGCTAGACACAGGCTAGACAAATTCTAGACACAGGCAAGACACTGGCTAGACACAGGCTAGACACAGGCTAGACACAGGATAGACAGAGGCTAGACACAGGCTAGACACAAGCTAGACACAGGCTGGACACAAGCTAGGCACAGGCTGGATAGAGGCTAGACACAGGCTAGACAGAGGCTAGACACAGGCTAGATACAGGCTAGACATCGGATAGACACTGTCTAGACACAGTCTAGACACAGGCTAGACACAGGCTAGACACAGGCTAGACACAGGCTAGACACAGGCTAGACACAGGCATAGGCACAGTGTAGACACAGGCAAGTCACATACTAGACACAGGCAAGACACAGGCAAGGCACTGGCTAGACACAGGCAAGACACAGGCAAGACACAGGCTAGACACAGGCTAGACATAGGCTAGACACAGGCTAGACACAGGCTATATACAGGCTAGACACAAGCTAGACACAGGCTGGATACAGGCTAGGCACAGTCAAGACACAGGCTAGACACAGGCTAGACACAGGCTAGACAAATTTTAAACACAGGCAAGACACAGGCTAGACACAGGATAGGCACACCAAGACACATACTAGACACAGGCTAGACACAGGCTAGAAAGAGGCTAGACAAGGCTAGACACAAGCTAGACACAGGCTAGACACAGGCTAGACACAGTATGGACAAAGGCAAGTCACATACTAGACACAGGCAAGACACAGGCAAGACACTGGCTAGACACAGGCTAGACACAGGCTAGACACAGGCTAGACACAGGCTAGACACAGGCTAGACACAGGCTAGATACAGGCTAGACACAGGCAAGACACAGGCAAGACACTGGCTAGACACAGGCTAGACACAGGCTAGACACAGGCTTGACACAGGCTAGACACAGGCTAGACACAAGCTAGACACAGGCTATACACAAGCTAGACACAGGCTAGACACAGGCTAGACACAGGCTAGAAAGAGGCTAGACACAGGCTAGGCACAGGCTAGACACAGGCAAGACACATACTAGACAAAGGCTGGAAAGAGGCTAGACACCGGATAGGCGCAGGCTAGACACAGGCTAGAAACATCCTAGGCACAGGCTAGACAAAAACTAGACACAGGCTAGACAGAGGCTAGACACAGGCTAGATACAGGCTAGACATCGGCTAGACACTGGCTAGACATCGGCTAGACACTGGCTAGACACTGGCTAGACACTGGCTAGACACTGGCTAGACACTGGCTAGACACTGGCTAGACACTGGCTAGACACTGGCTAGACACTGGCTAGACACTGGCTAGACACTGGCTAGACACTGGCTAGACATGCTAGACACAGGCTAGACACTGGCTAGACATGCTAGACACAGGCTAGACAGAGGCTAGACTCAGGCTAGACACAGGCTAGACACAGGCTAGACACAGGATAGACACAGGCTAGACACAGGCTAGACAGGGGCTAGACACAGGCTAGACACAGGCTAGACACAAACTAGACACAGGCTGGAGACAGGCTAGACACAGGCTAGACACAGGCTAGACAGAGGCTAGACACAGGCTAGACACAGGCTAGACACAGGCTAGACACAAGGTAGACTCAGGCTAGACTCAGGCTAGACACAGGCTAGACACAGGCTAGACTCAGACTATACACAGGCTAGACACAGGCTAGACACAAGCTAGACACAGGCTAGACACAGGCTAGACACAGGCTAGACACAGGCTAAACACAGGCTAGACACAGGCAAGACACAGGCTAGACATAAGCTAGACACAGGCCAGACAAATACTAGACACAGGCAAGACACAGGCTAGACACAGGCTAGACCTAGGCTAGACACAGGCTAGGCACAGGCTAGACACAGGCTAGACACAAGCTAGACACAGGCTAGACACAGGCTAGACACAGGCTAGACACAGGTTAGACACAGGCTAGACACAGGCTAGACACAGTTTAGACACAGGCAAGTCACATACTAGACACAGCCAAAACACAGGCAAGACACAGGCTAGACACAGGCAAGACACAGGCTAGACACAAGCTAGACACAGGCTAGACAAATTCTAGACACAGGCAAGACACTGGCTAGACACAGGCTAGACAAGGGCTAGACAGAGGCTAGACACAGGCTAGACACAGGCTAGACACAGGCTAGACACAAGGTAGACTCAGGCTAGACTCAGGCTAGACACAGGCTAGACACAGGCTAGACTCAGACTATACACAGGCTAGACACAGGCTAGACACAAGCTAGACACAGGCTAGACACAGGCTAGACACAGGCTAGACACAGGCTAGACACAGGCTAGACACAGGCAAGACACAGGCTAGACATAAGCTAGACACAGGCCAGACAAATACTAGACACAGGCAAGACACAGGCTAGACACAGGCTAGACCTAGGCTAGACACAGGCTAGGCACAGGCTAGACACAGGCTAGACACAAGCTAGACACAGGCTAGACACAGGCTAGACACAGGCTAGACACAGGTTAGACACAGGCTAGACACAGGCTAGACACAGTTTAGACACAGGCAAGTCACATACTAGACACAGCCAAAACACAGGCAAGACACAGGCTAGACACAGGCAAGACACAGGCTAGACACAAGCTAGACACAGGCTAGACAAATTCTAGACACAGGCAAGACACTGGCTAGACACAGGCTAGACACAGGCTAGACACAGGCTAGACACAGGACAGACACAAGCTAGACACAGGCTAGACACAAGCTAGACACAGGCTGGATAGAGGCTAGACACAGGCTAGACAGAGGCTAGACACACGATAGGCACAGGCAAGACACTGGCTAGACACAGGCTAGACACAGGCTAGACACAGGCTAGACACAGGCTAGACACAGGATAGAAACAGGCTAGATACAGGCTAGACTCAAGCTAGTCACAGGCTGGATAGAGGCTAGACACAGGCTAGACAGAGGCTAGACACAGGCTAGACATCGGATAGACACTGTCTAGACACAGTCTAGACACAGGCTAGACACAGGCTAGACACAGGCTAGACACAGGCTAGACACAGGCATAGGCACAGTATAGACACAGGCAAGTCACATACTAGGCACAGGCAAGACACAGGCAAGGCACTGGCTAGACACAGGCAAGACACAGGCAAGACACTGGCTAGACACAGGCTAGACATAGGCTAGACATAGGCTAGACACAGGCTAGACATAGGCTATATACAGACTAGACACAAGCTAGACACAGGCTGGATACAGGCTAGACACAGGCAAGACACAGGCTAGACACAAGCTAGACACAGGCTAGACAAATTCTAGACACAGGCAAGACACAGGCTAGACACAGACTGGACATAGGCTAGACACAGGCCAGACACAGGCTAGACTCAGGCTAGACACAGGCTAGACACAGGCTAGACACAAGCTATACACAGGCTAGACACAGGCTAGACACAGGATAGGCACAGGCAAGACATTGGCTAGACACAGGCTAGACACAGGCTAGACACAGGCTAGACACAGGCTAGACACAAGCTGGACACAGGCTGGATACAGGCTAGACACAGGCAAGACACAAGCTAGACACAGGCTGGATAGAGGCTAGACACAGGCTAGACAGAGGCTAGACACAGGCTAGATACAGGCTAGACATCGGATAGACACTGTCTAGACACAGTCTAGACACAGGCTAGACACAGGCTAGACACAGGCTAGACACAGGCTAGACACAGGCTAGACACAGGCATAGGCACAGTATAGACACAGGCAAGTCACATACTAGACACAGGCAAGACACAGGCAAGGCACTGGCTAGACACAGGCAAGACACAGGCAAGACACTGGTTAGACACAGGCTAGACATAGGCTAGACACAGGCTAGACACAGGCTATATACAGGCTAGACACAAGCTAGACACAGGCTGGATACAGGCTAGACACAGTCAAGACACAGGCTAGACACAAGCTAGACACAGGCAAGACAAATTTTAGACACAGGCAAGACACAGGCTAGACACAGACTAGACCTAGGCTAGACACAGGCTAGACACAGGCTAGAAAGAGGCTAGACAAGGCTAGACACAAGCTAGACACAGGCTAGACACAGGCTAGACACTGTCTAGACACAGTCTAGACACAGGCTAGACACAGGCTAGACACAGGCTAGACACAAGCTATACACAGGCTAGACACAGGCTAGACACAGGATAGGCACAGGCAAGACACATACTAGACACAGGCTAGACACAGGCTAGAAAGAGGCAAGACACAGGCTAGACACAGGCTAGACACAGGCTAGACACAAGCTATACACAGGCTAGACACAGGCTAGACACAGGATAGGCACAGGCAAGACACATACTAGACACAGGCTAGACACAGGCTAGAAAGAGGCTAGACAAGGCTAGACACAAGCTAGACACAGGCTAGACATAGGCTAGACACAGTATGGACAAAGGCAAGTCACATACTAGACACCGCCAAGACACAGGCAAGACACTGGCTAGACACAGGCTAGACACAGGCTAGACACAGGCTAGACACAGGCTAGACACAGGCTAGACAAATTCTAGATACAGGCAAGACACTGGCTAGACACAGGCTAGACACAGGCTAGACACAGGCTAGACACAGGATAGACACAGGCTAGACACAGGCTAGACACAAGCTAGACACAGGCTGGATAGAGGCTAGACACAGGCTAGACAGAGGCTTGACACAGGCTAGACACAAGCTAGACACTGGCTAGACACAGGCTAGACACAAGCTAGACACAGGCTGGATACAGGCTAGACACAGGCAAGACACAAGCTAGACACAGGCTGGATAGAGGCTAGACACAGGCTAGACAGAGGCTAGACACAGGCTAGATACAGGCTAGACATCGGATAGACACTGTCTAGACACAGTCTAGACACAGGCTAGACACAGGCTAGACACAAGCTAGACACAGGCTGGATAGAGGCTAGACACAGGCTAGACAGAGGCTAGACACAGGCTAGACATTGGATAGACACTGTCTAGACACAGTCTAGACACAGGCTAGACACAGGCTAGACACAGGCTAGACACAGGCAAGACACAGGCATAGGCACAGTATAGACACAGGCAAGCCACATACTAGGCACAGGCAAGACACAGGCAAGGCACTGGCTAGACACAGGCAAGACACAGGCAAGACACTGGCTAGACACAGGCTAGACACAAGCTAGACACAGGCTAGACACAGGCTATATACAGGCTAGACACAAGCTAGACACAGGCTGGATACAGGCTAGACACAGGCAAGACACAGGCTAGACACAAGCTAGATACAGGCTAGACAAATTCTAGACACTGGCAAGACACAGGCTAGACACAGACTAGACCTAGGCTAGACACAGGCTAGATACAGGCTAGACACAGGCTAGAAAGAGGCTAGAGACAGGCTAGACACAGGCTAGACATAGGCTAGAGACAGGCTAGACACAAGCTATACACAGGCTAGACACAGGCTGGATAGAGGCTAGACACAGGCTAGACAGAGGCTAGACACAGGGTAGACACAGGCTAGACACAAGCTAGACACAAGCTAGACACAGGCTGGATACAGGCTAGACACAGGCAAGACACAGGCTAGACACAAGCTAGACACAGGCTAGACAAATTCTAGACACAGGCAAGACACTGGCTAGACACAGGCTAGACACAGGCTAGACACAGGATAGACACAGGCTAGACACAAGCTAGACACAGGCTGGATAGAGGCTAGACACAGGCTAGACAGAGGCTAGACACAGGCTAGATACAGGCTAGACATCGGATAGACACTGTCTAGACACAGGCTAGACACAGGCTAGACACAGGCTAGACACAGGCTAGACACAGGCATAGGCACAGTATAGACACAGGCAAGTCACATACTAGACACAGGCAAGACACAGGCAAGGCATTGGCTAGACACAGGCAAGACACAGGCAAGACACTGGCTAGACACAGGCTAGACACAGGCTAGACACAGGCTAGACACAGGATAGACACAGGCTAGACACAAGCTAGACACTGTTTGGATAGAGGCTAGACACAGGCTAGACACAGGCTAGACACAGGCTAGATACAGGCTAGACATCGGATAGACAATGTCTAGACACAGGCTAGACACAGGCTATATACAGGCTAGACACAAGCTAGACACAGGCTGGATACAAGCTAGACACAGTCAAGACACAGGCTAGACACAGGCAAGACAAATTTTAGACACAGGCAAGACACAGGCTAGACACAGACTAGACCTAGGCTAGACACAGGCTAGACACAGGCTAGAAAGAGGCTAGACACAGGATAGGCACAGGCTAGACACAGGCTAGAAATATCCTAGGCACAGGCTAGACAAAGACTAGACACAGGCTAGACAGAGGCTAGACACAAGCTAGACACAGGCTTGACACAGGCTAGACACAGGCTTGGCACAGGCTAGACACAGGCTAGACACAGGCTAGACACAGGCTAGACACAGGCTATATACAGGCTAGACACAAGCTAGACACAGGCTGGATTCAGGCTAGACACAGTCAAGACACAGGCTAGACACAGGCAAGACAAATTTTAGACACAGGCAAGACACAGGCTAGACACAGACTAAACCTAGGCTAGACACAGGCTAGACACAGGCTAGACACAGGCTAGAAAGAGGCTAGACAAGGCTAGACACAAGCTAGACATAGGCTAGACACAGGCTAGACACAGGCTAGACACAGGCTAGACACAGGCTAGACACAGGCTAGACACAGGCTAGACACAAGCTATACACAGGCTAGACACAGGCTAGACACAGGATAGGCACAGGCAAGACACATACTAGACACAGGCTAGACACAGGCTAGAAAGAGGCTAGACACAAGCTAGACACAGGCTAGACATAGGCTAGACACAGTATGGACAAAGGCAAGTCACATACTAGACACCGGCAAGACACAGGCAAGACACTGGCTAGACACAGGCTAGACACAGGCTAGACACAGGCTAGACACAGGCTAGACACAGGCTAGACACAGGATAGACACAGGCTAGACACAGGCTAGACACAAGCTAGACACAGGCTGGATAGAGGCTAGACACAGGCTAGACAGAGGCTAGACAAAGGCTAGATACAGGCTAGACATCAGCTAGACACTGTCTAGACACTGCCTAGACACAGGCTAGACACATGCTAAACACAGGCTAGACACAGGCTAGACACAGGCTAGACACAGGCTATATACAGGCTAGACACAAGCTAGACACAGGCTGGATACAGGCTAGACACAGTCAAGACACAGGCTAGACACAGGCAAGTCAAATTTTAGACACAGGCAAGACACAGGCTAGACACAGACTAGACCTAGGCTAGACACAGGCTAGACACAGGCTAGAAAGAGGCTAGACACCGGATAGGCACAGGCTAGACACAGGCTAGAAATATCCTAGGCACAGGCTAGACAAAGACTAGACACAGGCTAGACAGAGGCTAGACACAAGCTAGACACAGGCTTGACACAGGCTAGACACAGGCTTGGCACAGGCTAGACACAGGCTAGACACAGGCTAGACACAGGCTAGACACAGGCTATATACAGGCTAGACACAAGCTAGACACAGGCTGGATTCAGGCTAGACACAGGCAAGACACAGGCTAGACACAGGCAAGACAAATTTTAGACACAGGCAAAACACAGGCTAGACACAGACTAAACCTAGGCTAGACACAGGCTAGACACAGGCTAGACACAGGCTAGAAAGAGGCTAGACAAGGCTAGACACAAGCTAGACATAGGCTAGTCACAGGCTAGACACAGGCTAGACAAAGGCTAGACACAGGCTAGACACAGGCTAGACACAGGCTAGACACAGGCTAGACACAAGCTATACACAGGCTAGACACAGGCTAGACACAGGATAGGCACAGGCAAGACACATACTAGACACAGGCTAGACACAGGCTAGAAAGAGGCTAGACACAAGCTAGACACAGGCTAGACATAGGCTAGACACAGTATGGACAAAGGCAAGTCACATACTAGACACCGGCAAGACACAGGCAAGACACTGGCTAGACACAGGCTAGACACAGGCTAGACACAGGCTAGACACAGGCTAGACACAGGCTAGACACAGGCTAGACACAGGCTAGACACAGGCTTGACACAGGATAGACACAGGCTAGACACAGGCTAGACACAAGCTAGACACAGGCTGGATAGAGGCTAGACACAGGCTAGACAGAGGCTAGACAAAGGCTAGATACAGGCTAGACATCGGCTAGACACTGTCTAGACACTGCCTAGACACAGGCTAGACACATGCTAAACACAGGCTAGACACAGGCTAGACACAGGCTAGACACAGGCTAGACACAGGCTAGACACAGGCATAGGCACAGTATAGACACAGGCAAGTCGCATACTAGACACAGGCAAGACACAGGCAAGGCACTGGCTAGACACAGGCAAGACACAGGCAAGACACTGGCTAGACACAGGCTAGACACAGGCTAGACACAGGCTAGATACAAGCTAGACACAGGCTAGACACAAGCTAGACACAGGCTAGACACAGGCTAGACACAGGCTAGACACAGGCTAGACACAGGCAAGACACAGTATGGACAAAGGCAAGTCACATACTAGACACCGGCAAGACACAGGCAAGACACTGGCTAGACACAGGCTAGACACAGGCTAGACACAGGCTAGACACAGGATAGACACAGGTTAGACACCGGCTAGACACAAGCTAGACACAGGCTGGAAAGAGGCTAGACACAGGCTAGACAGAGGCTAGACACAGGCTAGACAGAGGCTAGACACAGGCTATATACAGGCTAGACATCGGCTAGACACTGTCTAGACACTGCCTAGACATAGGCTAGACACAGGCTAGACACAGGCTAGACACAGGCATAGGCACAGTATAGACACAGGCAAGTCGCATACTAGACACAGGCAAGGCACTGGCTAGACACAGGCAAGACACAGGCAAGAAAGAGGCTAGACACCGGATAGGCACAGGCTAAACACAGGCTAGAAATATCCTAGGCACAGGCTAGACAAAGACTAGACACAGGCTAGACAGAGGCTAGACACAAGCTAGACACAGGCTTGACACAGGCTAGACACAGGCTTGGCACAGGCTAGAAAGAGGCTAGACACCGGATAGGCACAGGCTAGAGACAGGCTAGAAATATCCTAGGCACAGGCTAGACAAAGACTAGACACAGGCTAGACAGAGGCTAGACACAAGCTAGACACAGGCTTGACACAGGCTAGACACAGGCTTGGCACAGGCTAGACACAGGCTAGACACAGGCTAGACACAGGCTAGACACAGGCTATATACAGGCTAGACACAAGCTAGACACAGGCTGGATTCAGGCTAGACACAGTCAAGACACAGGCTAGACACAGGCAAGACAAATTTTAGACACAGGCAAGACACAGGCTAGACACAGACTAAACCTAGGCTAGACACAGGCTAGACACAGGCTAGACACAGGCTAGACACAGGCTAGAAAGAGGCTAGACAAGGCTAGACACAAGCTAGACATAGGCTAGACACAGGCTAGACACAGGCTAGACACAGGCTAGACACAGGCTAGACACAGGCTAGACACAGGCTAGACACAAGCTATACACAGGCTAGACACAGGCTAGACACAGGATAGGCACAGGCAAGACACATACTAGACACAGGCTAGACACAGGCTAGAAAGAGGCTAGACACAAGCTAGACACAGGCTAGACATAGGCTAGACACAGTATGGACAAAGGCAAGTCACATACTAGACACCGGCAAGACACAGGCAAGACACTGGCTAGACACAGGCTAGACACAGGCTAGACACAGGCTAGACACAGGCTAGACACAGGCTAGACACAGGCTAGACACAGGCTAGACACAGGATAGACACAGGCTAGACACAGGCTAGACACAAGCTAGACACAGGCTGGATAGAGGCTAGACACAGGCTAGACAGAGGCTAGACAAAGGCTAGATACAGGCTAGACATCGGCTAGACACTGTCTAGACACTGCCTAGACACAGGCTAGACACATGCTAAACACAGGCTAGACACAGGCTAGACACAGGCTAGACACAGGCTAGACACAGGCTAGACACAGGCTAGACACAGGCATAGGCACAGTATAGACACAGGCAAGTCGCATACTAGACACAGGCAAGACACAGGCAAGGCACTGGCTAGACACAGGCAAGACACAGGCAAGACACTGGCTAGACACAGGCTAGACACAGGCTAGACACAGGCTAGACACAAGCTAGACACAGGCTAGACACAAGCTAGACACAGGCTAGACACAGGCTAGACACAGGCAAGACACAGTATGGACAAAGGCAAGTCACATACTAGACACCGGCAAGACACAGGCAAGACACTGGCTAGACACAGGCTAGACACAGGCTAGACACAGGCTAGACACAGGCTAGACACAGGCTAGACACAGGATAGACACAGGCTAGACACAGGCTAGACACAAGCTAGACACAGGCTGGAAAGAGGCTAGACACAGGCTAGACAGAGGCTAGACACAGGCTAGACAGAGGCTAGACACAGGCTAGATACAGGCTAGACATCGGCTAGACACTGTCTAGACACTGCCTAGACATAGGCTAGACACAGGCTAGACACAGGCTAGACACAGGCATAGGCACAGTATAGACACAGGCAAGTCGCATACTAGACACAGGCAAGGCACTGGCTAGACACAGGCAAGACACAGGCAAGACACTGGCTAGACACAGGCTAGACACAGGCTAGACACAGGCTAGACACAGGCTAGACACAGGCTAGACACAAGCTAGACACAGGCTAGACACAAGCTAGACACAGGCTAGACACAGGCTAGACACAGGCTAGACACAGGCTAGACACAGGCTAGAAAGAGGCTAGACACAGGCTAGGCACAGGCTAGACACAGGCAAGACTCATACTAGACATAGGCAATACAAAGGCTAGACAGAGGCAAGACCCAGGCTAGACACACGCTAGAAAGAGGCTAGACACCGGATAGGCACAGGCTAGACACAGGCTAGAAACATCCTAGGCACAGGCTAGACAAAGACTAGACACAGGCTAGACAGAGGCTAGACACAGGCTAGACATCGACTAGACACTGGCTAGACACTGGCTAGACACTGGCTAGACAGGCTAGACACAGGCTAGACACAGGCTAGAGAGAGGCTAGACACAGGCTAGACACAGGCTAGACACAGGCTAGACACAGGATAGACACAGGCTAGACACAGGCTAGACACAGGCTAGACACAAGCTAGACACAGGCTGGATACAGGCTAGACACAGGAAAGGTACATGCTAGCCACAAGCTAAACACAAGCTAGACAGAGGCTAGACACAGGCTAGATACAGGCTAGACATCGGCTAGACACTGTCTAGACACAGGCTAGACACAGGCTAGACACTGGATAAACACAAGCTAGACACAGGCTAGACACAGGCTAGACACAGGCTAGACACAGGATAGACACTGGATAAACACAAGCTAGACACAGGCTAGACACAGGCAAGACACAGGCTACACACAAGCTAGACACAGGCTAGACACAGGCTAGACACAGGCTAGACACAGGCTAGACACAGTATTGACACAGGCAAGTCACATACTAGACACAGGCAAGACACAGGCAAGACACTGGCTAGACACAGGCTAGACACAGGCTAGACACAGGCTAGACAAATACTGGACACAGGCAAGACACAGGCAAGACACAGGCTAGGCACAGGCTAGACACAGGCTAGACACAGGCTAGACACAGGCTAGACACAAGCTAGACACAGGCTAGACACAGGCTAGACACAGAATAGGTACAGGCAAAACACATACTAGACACAGCCAAAACACAGGCAAGACATAGGCTAGACACAGGCAAGACACAGGCTAGACACAGGCTAGACACAGGCTACACACAGGCTAGACACAGGCTAGACACAAGATAGACACAGGCTAGACACAGGAAAGACACAGGCTAGACACAAGCTAGAAACAGGCTAGACAAATACTAGACACAGGCTAGACACTGGATAGATACAGGATAGACACAGGCTAGACACAGGCTGGATACAGGCTAGACACAGGCAAGACACAGGCTAGACACAAGCTAGAAACAGGCTAGACAAATACTAGACACAGGCAAGACACAGGCTAGACACAAGCTAGACACAGGCTGGATGCAGGCTAGACAAATACTAGACACAGGCAAGACACAGGCTAGACACAGGCTAGACCTAGGATTGACACAGGCTAGGCACAGGCTAGACACAGGCTAGACACAAGCTAGACACAGGCTAGACACAGGCTAGACACAGGCTAGACACAGGCTAGACACAGGCTAGACACAGGCTAGACACAGGCTAGACAAAGGCTAGATACAGGCTAGACATCGGCTAGACACTGTCTAGACACTGCCTAGACACAGGCTAGACACATGCTAAACACAGGCTAGACACAGGCTAGACACAGGCTAGACACAGGCTAGACACAGGCTAGACACAGGCTAGACACAGGCATAGGCACAGTATAGACACAGGCAAGTCGCATACTAGACACAGGCAAGACACAGGCAAGGCACTGGCTAGACACAGGCAAGACACAGGCAAGACACTGGCTAGACACAGGCTAGACACAGGCTAGACACAGGCTAGACACAAGCTAGACACAGGCTAGACACAAGCTAGACACAGGCTAGACACAGGCTAGACACAGGCAAGACACAGTATGGACAAAGGCAAGTCACATACTAGACACCGGCAAGACACAGGCAAGACACTGGCTAGACACAGGCTAGACACAGGCTAGACACAGGCTAGACACAGGCTAGACACAGGATAGACACAGGCTAGACACAGGCTAGACACAAGCTAGACACAGGCTGGAAAGAGGCTAGACACAGGCTAGACAGAGGCTAGACACAGGCTAGACAGAGGCTAGACACAGGCTAGATACAGGCTAGACATCGGCTAGACACTGTCTAGACACTGCCTAGACATAGGCTAGACACAGGCTAGACACAGGCTAGACACAGGCATAGGCACAGTATAGACACAGGCAAGTCGCATACTAGACACAGGCAAGGCACTGGCTAGACACAGGCAAGACACAGGCAAGACACTGGCTAGACACAGGCTAGACACAGGCTAGACACAGGCTAGACACAGGCTAGACACAAGCTAGACACAGGCTAGACACAAGCTAGACACAGGCTAGACACAGGCTAGACACAGGCTAGACACAAGCTAGACACAGGCTAGACACAGGCTAGACACAGGCTAGACACAGTATTGACACAGGCAAGTCACATACTAGACACAGGCAAGACACAGGCAAGACACTGGCTAGACACAGGCTAGACACAGGCTAGACACAGGCTAGACAAATACTGGACACAGGCAAGACACAGGCAAGACACAGGCTAGGCACAGGCTAGACACAGGCTAGACACAGGCTAGACACAGGCTAGACACAAGCTAGACACAGGCTAGACACAGGCTAGACACAGAATAGGTACAGGCAAAACACATACTAGACACAGCCAAAACACAGGCAAGACATAGGCTAGACACAGGCAAGACACAGGCTAGACACAGGCTAGACACAGGCTACACACAGGCTAGACACAGGCTAGACACAAGATAGACACAGGCTAGACACAGGAAAGACACAGGCTAGACACAAGCTAGAAACAGGCTAGACAAATACTAGACACAGGCTAGACACTGGATAGATACAGGATAGACACAGGCTAGACACAGGCTGGATACAGGCTAGACACAGGCAAGACACAGGCTAGACACAAGCTAGAAACAGGCTAGACAAATACTAGACACAGGCTAGACACTGGATAGATACAGGATAGACACAGGCTAGACACAGGCTGGATACAGGCTAGACACAGGCAAGACACAGGCTAGACACAAGCTAGAAACAGGCTAGACAAATACTAGACACAGGCAAGACACAGGCTAGACACAAGCTAGACACAGGCTGGATGCAGGCTAGACAAATACTAGACACAGGCAAGACACAGGCTAGACACAGGCTAGACCTAGGATTGACACAGGCTAGGCACGGGCTAGACACAGGCTAGACACAAGCTAGACACAGGCTAGACACAGGCTAGACACAGGCTAGACACAGGCTAGACACAGGCTAGACACAGGCTAGACACAGGCTAGACAAAGGCTAGATACAGGCTAGACATCGGCTAGACACTGTCTAGACACTGCCTAGACACAGGCTAGACACATGCTAAACACAGGCTAGACACAGGCTAGACACAGGCTAGACACAGGCTAGACACAGGCTAGACACAGGCTAGACACAGGCATAGGCACAGTATAGACACAGGCAAGTCGCATACTAGACACAGGCAAGACACAGGCAAGGCACTGGCTAGACACAGGCAAGACACAGGCAAGACACTGGCTAGACACAGGCTAGACACAGGCTAGACACAGGCTAGACACAAGCTAGACACAGGCTAGACACAAGCTAGACACAGGCTAGACACAGGCTAGACACAGGCAAGACACAGTATGGACAAAGGCAAGTCACATACTAGACACCGGCAAGACACAGGCAAGACACTGGCTAGACACAGGCTAGACACAGGCTAGACACAGGCTAGACACAGGCTAGACACAGGATAGACACAGGCTAGACACAGGCTAGACACAAGCTAGACACAGGCTGGAAAGAGGCTAGACACAGGCTAGACAGAGGCTAGACACAGGCTAGACAGAGGCTAGACACAGGCTAGATACAGGCTAGACATCGGCTAGACACTGTCTAGACACTGCCTAGACATAGGCTAGACACAGGCTAGACACAGGCTAGACACAGGCATAGGCACAGTATAGACACAGGCAAGTCGCATACTAGACACAGGCAAGGCACTGGCTAGACACAGGCAAGACACAGGCAAGACACTGGCTAGACACAGGCTAGACACAGGCTAGACACAGGCTAGACACAGGCTAGACACAAGCTAGACACAGGCTAGACACAAGCTAGACACAGGCTAGACACAGGCTAGACACAGGCTAGACACAGGCTAGACACAGGCTAGAAAGAGGCTAGACACAGGCTAGGCACAGGCTAGACACAGGCAAGACTCATACTAGACACAGGCAATACAAAGGCTAGACAGAGGCAAGACCCAGGCTAGACACACGCTAGAAAGAGGCTAGACACCGGATAGGCACAGGCTAGACACAGGCTAGAAACATCCTAGGCACAGGCTAGACAAAGACTAGACACAGGCTAGACAGAGGCTAGACACAGGCTAGACATCGACTAGACACTGGCTAGACACTGGCTAGTCACTGGCTAGACAGGCTAGACACAGGCTAGACACAGGCTAGAGAGAGGCTAGACACAGGCTAGACACAGGCTAGACACAGGCTAGACACAGGATAGACACAGGCTAGACACAGGCTAGACACAGGCTAGACACAAGCTAGACACAGGCTGGATACAGGCTAGACACAGGAAAGGTACATGCTAGCCACAAGCTAAACACAAGCTAGACAGAGGCTAGACACAGGCTAGATACAGGCTAGACATCGGCTAGACACTGTCTAGACACAGGCTAGACACAGGCTAGACACTGGATAAACACAAGCTAGACACAGGCTAGACACAGGCTAGACACAGGCTAGACACAGGCTAGACACAGGCTAGACACAGGATAGACACTGGATAAACACAAGCTAGACACAGGCTAGACACAGGCAAGACACAGGCTACACACAAGCTAGACACAGGCTAGACACAGGCTAGACACAGGCTAGACACAGTATTGACACAGGCAAGTCACATACTAGACACAGGCAAGACACAGGCAAGACACTGGCTAGACACAGGCTAGACACAGGCTAGACACAGGCTAGACAAATACTGGACACAGGCAAGACACAGGCAAGACACAGGCTAGGCACAGGCTAGACACAGGCTAGACACAGGCTAGACACAGGCTAGACACAAGCTAGACACAGGCTAGACACAGGCTAGACACAGAATAGGTACAGGCAAAACACATACTAGACACAGCCAAAACACAGGCAAGACATAGGCTAGACACAGGCAAGACACAGGCTAGACACAGGCTAGACACAGGCTACACACAGGCTAGACACAGGCTAGACACAAGATAGACACAGGCTAGACACAGGAAAGACACAGGCTAGACACAAGCTAGAAACAGGCTAGACAAATACTAGACACAGGCTAGACACTGGATAGATACAGGATAGACACAGGCTAGACACAGGCTGGATACAGGCTAGACACAGGCAAGACACAGGCTAGACACAAGCTAGAAACAGGCTAGACAAATACTAGACACAGGCAAGACACAGGCTAGACACAAGCTAGACACAGGCTGGATGCAGGCTAGACAAATACTAGACACAGGCAAGACACAGGCTAGACACAGGCTAGACCTAGGATTGACACAGGCTAGGCACAGGCTAGACACAGGCTAGACACAAGCTAGACACAGGCTAGACACAGGCTAGACACAGGCTAGACACAGGCTAGACACAGGCTAGACACAGGCTAGACACAGGCTAGACACAGGCTAGACACAGTTTAGACACAGGCAAGTCACATACTAGACACAGCCAAAACACAGGCAAGACATAGGCTAGACACAGGCAAGACACAGGCTAGACACAGGCTAGACACAGGCTACACACAGGCTAGACACAGGCTAGACACAAGATAGACACAGGCTAGACACAGGAAAGACACAGGCTAGACACAGGCTAGACTCAGGCTAGACACAAGCTAGACACAGGCTAGACACAAGCTAGACACAGGCTAGACACAGGCTAGACACAGGCTAGACACAGGCTAGAAAGAGGCTAGACATCTGCTAGACACTGGTTAGACATCGGCTAGACACTGGCTAGACACTGGCTAGACACTGGCTAGACACCGGCTAGACACTGGCTAGACACTGGCTAGACACTGGCTAGACACTGGCTAGACAGGCTAGACACAGGCTAGACACAGGCTAGACAGAGGCTAGACAGAGGCTAGACACAGGCTAGACACAGGCTAGACACAGGCTAGACACAGGATAGACACAGGCTAGACACAGGCTAGACAGGGGCAAGACACAAGCTAGACACAGGCTGGATACAGGCTAGACACAGGAAAGGTACATGCTAGCCACAAGCTAGACACAAGTCAGACACAGGCTAGACACAGGCTAGATACAAACTAGACATCGGCTAGGCACTGTCTAGACACAGGCAAGACACTGGCTAGACACAGGCTAGACACAGGCTAGACACAGGCTAGACACAGGCTAGACACAGGATAGACACAGGCTAGACACAGGCTAGACACAAGCTAGACACAGGCTGGAAAGAGGCTAGACACAGGCTAGACACAGGCTAGACACAAGCTAGACACAGGCTGGAAAGAGGCTAGACACAGGCTAGACAGAGGCTAGACACAGGCTAGACAGAGGCTAGACACAGGCTAGATACAGGCTAGACATCGGCTAGACACTGTCTAGACACTGCCTAGACATAGGCTAGACACAGGCTAGACACAGGCTAGACACAGGCATAGGCACAGTATAGACACAGGCAAGTCGCATACTAGACACAGGCAAGGCACTGGCTAGACACAGGCAAGACACAGGCAAGACACTGGCTAGACACAGGCTAGAAACATCCTAGGCACAGGCTAGACAAAGACTAGACACAGGCTAGACAGAGGCTAGACACAGGCTAGACACAGGCTAGACACAAGCTAGACACAGGCTAGACACAGGCTAGACACAGGCTAGACACAGGCTAGACACAGGCTAGAAAGAGGCTAGACACAGGCTAGGCACAGGCTAGACACAGGCAAGACTCATACTAGACACAGGCAATACAAAGGCTAGACAGAGGCAAGACCCAGGCTAGACACACGCTAGAAAGAGGCTAGACACCGGATAGGCACAGGCTAGACACAGGCTAGAAACATCCTAGGCACAGGCTAGACAAAGACTAGACACAGGCTAGACAGAGGCTAGACACAGGCTAGACATCGACTAGACACTGGCTAGACACTGGCTAGACACTGGCTAGACAGGCTAGACACAGGCTAGACACAGGCTAGACACAGGCTAGAGAGAGGCTAGACACAGGCTAGACACAGGCTAGACACAGGCTAGACACAGGATAGACACAGGCTAGACACAGGCTAGACACAGGCTAGACACAAGCTAGACACAGGCTGGATACAGGCTAGACACAGGAAAGGTACATGCTAGCCACAAGCTAAACACAAGCTAGACAGAGGCTAGACACAGGCTAGATACAGGCTAGACATCGGCTAGACACTGTCTAGACACAGGCTAGACACAGGCTAGACACTGGATAAACACAAGCTAGACACAGGCTAGACACAGGCTAGACACAGGCTAGACACAGGCTAGACACTGGATAAACACAAGCTAGACACAGGCTAGACACAGGCAAGACACAGGCTACACACAAGCTAGACACAGGCTAGACACAGGCTAGACACAGGCTAGACACAGTATTGACACAGGCAAGTCACATACTAGACACAGGCAAGACACAGGCAAGACACTGGCTAGACACAGGCTAGACACAGGCTAGACACAGGCTAGACACAGGCTAGACAAATACTGGACACAGGCAAGACACAGGCAAGACACAGGCTAGGCACAGGCTAGACACAGGCTAAACACAGGCTAGACACAGGCTAGACACAAGCTAGACACAGGCTAGACACAGGCTAGACACAGAATAGGTACAGGCAAAACACATACTAGACACAGCCAAAACACAGGCAAGACATAGGCTAGACATAGGCAAGACACAGGCTAGACACAGGCTAGACACAGGCTACACACAGGCTAGACACAGGCTAGACACAAGATAGACACAGGCTAGACACAGGAAAGACACAGGCTAGACACAAGCTAGAAACAGGCTAGACAAATACTAGACACAGGCTAGACACTGGATAGATACAGGATAGACACAGGCTAGACACAGGCTGGATACAGGCTAGACACAGGCAAGACACAGGCTAGACACAAGCTAGAAACAGGCTAGACAAATACTAGACACAGGCAAGACACAGGCTAGACACAAGCTAGACACAGGCTGGATGCAGGCTAGACAAATACTAGACACAGGCAAGACACAGGCTAGACACAGGCTAGACCTAGGATTGACACAGGCTAGGCACAGGCTAGACACAGGCTAGACACAAGCTAGACACAGGCTAGACACAGGCTAGACACAGGCTAGACACAGGCTAGACACAGGCTAGACACAGGCTAGACACAGTTTAGACACAGGCAAGTCACATACTAGACACAGCCAAAACACAGGCAAGACATAGGCTAGACACAGGCAAGACACAGGCTAGACACAGGCTAGACACAGGCTACACACAGGCTAGACACAGGCTAGACACAAGATAGACACAGGCTAGACACAGGAAAGACACAGGCTAGACACAGGCTAGACTCAGGCTAGACACAAGCTAGACACAGGCTAGACACAAGCTAGACACAGGCTAGACACAGGCTAGACACAGGCTAGACACAGGCTAGAAAGAGGCTAGACACAGGCTAGACACAGTATTGACACAGGCAAGACACATACTAGACACAGACAAGACAAAGGCTAGACAGAGGCAAGACACAGGCTAGAAACAGGCTAGACACTGGATAAACACAAGCTAGACACAGGCTAGACACAGGCAAGACACAGGCTACACACAAGCTAGACACAGGCTAGACACAGGCTAGACACTGGATAAACACAAGCTAGACACAGGCTAGACACAGGCTAGACACAGGCTAGACACAGGCTAGACACTGGATAAACACAAGCTAGACACAGGCTAGACACAGGCAAGACACAGGCTACACACAAGCTAGACACAGGCTAGACACAGGCTAGACACAGGCTAGACACAGTATTGACACAGGCAAGACTCATACTAGACACAGACAAGACAAAGGCTAGACAGAGGCAAGACCCAGGCTAGACACAGGCTAGAAAGAGGCTAGACACCGGATAGGCACAGGCTAGACACAGGCTAGAAACATCCTAGGCACAGGCTTGACAAAGACTAGACACAGGCTAGACAGAGGCTAGAAACAGGCTAGAAACAGGCTAGACAGCTGCTAGACACTGGTTAGACATCGGCTAGACACTGGCTAGACACTGGCTAGACACTGGCTAGACACCGGCTAGACACTGGCTAGACACTGGCTAGACACTGGCTAGACACTGGCTAGACAGGCTAGACACAGGCTAGACACAGGCTAGACAGAGGCTAGACAGAGGCTAGACACAGGCTAGACACAGGCTAGACACAGGCTAGACACAGGATAGACACAGGCTAGACACAGGCTAGACAGGGGCAAGACACAAGCTAGACACAGGCTGGATACAGGCTAGACACAGGAAAGGTACATGCTAGCCACAAGCTAGACACAAATCAGACACAGGCTAGACACAGGCTAGATACAGGCTAGACATCGGCTAGGCACTGTCTAGACACAGGCAAGACACTGGCTAGACACAGGCTAGACACAGGCTAGACACAGGCTAGACACAGGCTAGACACAGGCTAGACACAAGCTAGACACAGGCTAGACACAAGCTAGACACAGGCTAGACACAGGCTAGACACAGGCTAGACACAGGCTAGACACAGGCTAGAAAGAGGCTAGACACAGGCTAGGCACAGGCTAGACACAGGCAAGACTCATACTAGACACAGGCAATACAAAGGCTAGACAGAGGCAAGACCCAGGCTAGACACACGCTAGAAAGAGGCTAGACACCGGATAGGCACAGGCTAGACACAGGCTAGAAACATCCTAGGCACAGGCTAGACACAGGCTAGACACAGGCTAGACACAGGCTAGACACAAGCTAGACCCAGGCTGGATACAGGCTAGACACAGGAAAGGTACATGCTAGCCACAAGCTAGACACAAGCTAGACAGAGGCTAGACACAGGCTAGATACAGGCTAGATACAGGCTAGACATCGGCTAGACACTGTCTAGACACAGGCTAGACACAGGCTAGACACTGGATAAACACAAGCTAGACACAGGCTAGACACAGGCTAGACACAGGCTAGACACAGGCTAGACACAGGCTAGACACAGGCTAGACACAGGCTAGACACAGGCTAGACACAGGCTAGACACAGGATAGACACAGGCTAGACACAGGCTAGACACAGGCTAGACACAAGCTAGACCCAGGCTGGATACAGGCTTGACACAGGAAAGGTACATGCTAGCCACAAGCTAGACACAAGCTAGACAGAGGCTAGACACAGGCTAGATACAGGCTAGATACAGGCTAGACATCGGCTAGACACTGTCTAGACACAGGCTAGACACAGGCTAGACACTGGATAAACACAAGCTAGACACAGGCTAGACACAGGCTAGACACAGGCTAGACACAGGCTAGACACTGGATAAACACAAGCTAGACACAGGCTAGACACAGGCAAGACACAGGCTACACACAAGCTAGACACAGGCTAGACACAGGCTAGACACAGGCTAGACACAGTATTGACACAGGCAAGTCACATACTAGACACAGGCAAGACACAGGCAAAACACTGGCTAGACACAGGCTAGACACAGGCTAGACACAGGCTAGACACAGGCTAGACAAATACTGGACACAGGCAAGACACAGGCAAGACACAGGCTAGGCACAGGCTAGACACAGGCTAGACACAGGCTAGACACAGGCTAGACACAAGCTAGACACAGGCTAGACACAGGCTAGACACAGAATAGGTACAGGCAAAACACATACTAGACACAGCCAAAACACAGGCAAGACATAGGCTAGACACAGGCAAGACACAGGCTAGACACAGGCTAGACACAGGATACACACAGGCTAGACACAGGCTAGACACAAGATAGACACAGGCTAGACACAGGAAAGACACAGGCTAGACACAAGCTAGAAACAGGCTAAACAAATACTAGACACAGGCTAGACACTGGATAGATACAGGATAGACACAGGCTAGACACAGGCTGGATACAGGCTAGACACAGGCAAGACACAGGCTAGACACAAGCTAGAAACAGGCTAGACAAATACTAGACACAGGCAAGACACAGGCTAGACACAAGCTAGACACAGGCTGGATGCAGGCTAGACAAATACTAGACACAGGCAAGACACAGGCTAGACACAGGCTAGACCTAGGATTGACACAGGCTAGGCACAGGCTAGACACAGGCTAGACACAAGCTAGACACAGGCTAGACACAGGCTAGACACAGGCTGGACACAGGCTAGACACAGGCTAGACACAGGCTAGACACAGGCTAGACACAGGCTAGACACAGTTTAGACACAGGCAAGTCACATACTAGACACAGCCAAAACACAGGCAAGACATAGGCTAGACACAGGCAAGACACAGGCTAGACACAGGCTAGACACAGGCTACACACAGGCTAGACACAGGCTAGACACAAGATAGACACAGGCTAGACACAGGAAAGACACAGGCTAGACACAGGCTAGACTCAGGCTAGACACAAGCTAGACACAGGCTAGACACAAGCTAGACACAGGCTAGACACAGGCTAGACACAGGCTAGACACAGGCTAGAAAGAGGCTAGACACAGGCTAGGCACAGGCTAGACACAGGCAAGACACATACTAGACACAGACAAGACAAAGGCTAGACAGAGGCAAGACCCAGGCTAGACACAGGCTAGAAAGAGGCTAGACACCGGATAGGCACAGGCTAGACACAGGCTAGAAACATCCTAGGCACAGGCTTGACAAAGAATAGACACAGGCTAAACAGAGGCTAGAAACAGGCTAGAAACAGGCTAGACATCTGCTAGACACTGGTTAGACATCGGCTAGACACTGGCTAGACACTGGCTAGACACCGGCTAGACACTGGCTAGACACTGGCTAGACACTGGCTAGACACTGGCTAGACAGGCTAGACACAGGCTAGTAACAGGCTAGACAGAGGCTAGACAGAGGCTAGACACAGGCTAGACACAGGCTAGACACAGGCTAGACACAGGATAGACACAGGCTAGACACAGGCTAGACACAGGATAGACACAGGCTAGACACAGGCTAGGCACAGGCTAGACACAGGCTAGACACAAGCTAGACACAGCCTAGACACAGGCTAGACACAGGCTAGACACAGTTTAGACACAGGCAAGTCACATACTAGACACAGCCAAAACACAGGGAAGACACTGGCTAGACACAAGCTGGACACAGGCTAGACACAGGCTAGAAACAGGCTAGCCACAGGCTAGACACAGGATAGACACAGGCTAGACATAGGCTAGACACAGGCTAGACATAGGCTAGGCACAGGCTAGACACAGGCAATACACAGGCTAAACACAAGCTAGACACAGGCTGGATACAGGCTAGACACAGGCAAGACACAGACTAGACACAAGCTAGACACAGGCTAGACACAAGGTAGACTCAGGTTAGACACAGGCTAGACACAGGATAGACACAGGCTAGACACAGGCTAGGCACAGGCTAGACACAGGCTAGACACAAGCTAGATACAGGCTAGACACAGGCTAGACACAGCCTAGACACAGTTTAGACACAGGCAAGTCACATACTAGACACAGCCAAAACACAGGGAAGACACTGGCTAGACACAGGCTAGACACAGGCTAGACACAGGCTAGACACAAGCTGGATACAGGCTAGACACAGGCTAGACATAGGCTAGGCACAGGCTAGACACAGGCAATACACAGGCTAAATACAAGCTAGACACAGGCTGGATACAGGCTTGACACAGGCAAGACACAGACTAGACACAAGCTAGACACAGGCTAGACAGAAGGTAGACTCAGGCTAGACTCAGGCTAGACACAGGCTAGACACAGGCTAGACACAGGCTAGACACAGGCTAGACATTGGCTAGACACTGGCTAGACACTGGCTAGACACTGGCTAGACACTGGCTAGACACTGGCTAGACACTGGCTAGACACTGGCTAGACACTGGCTAGACACTGGCTAGACACTGGCTAGACACTGGCTAGACACTGGCTAGACACTGGCTAGACACTGGCTAGACACTGGCTAGACACTGGCTAGACACTGGCTAGACACTGGCTAGACACTGGCTAGACACTGGCTAGACACTGGCTAGACACTGGCTAGACACAGGCTAGAAAGAGGCTAGACACCGGATAGGCACAGGCTAGACACAGGCTAGACACAGTATGGACAAGGGCAAGTCACATACTAGACACAGGCAAGACACAGGCAAGACACTGGCTAGACACAGGCTAGACACAGGCTAGACACAGGCTAGACACAGGCTAGACACAGGCTAGACACAGGCTAGACACAGGCTAGACACAGGATAGACACAGGCTAGACACAGGATAGACACAGGCTAGACACAGGCTAGACACAAGCTAGACACATGCTGGATAGAGGCTAGACACAAGCAAGATACAGGGTAGACACAAGCTAGACACAGGCTAGACACAGGCTAGACAGAGGCTAGACACAGGCTAGATACAGGCTAGACCTCGGCTAGACACTGTCTAGACACTGTCTAGACACAGGCTAGACACAGGCTAGACACAGGCTAGACACAGGCTAGACACAGGCTAGACACAGGCATAGGCACAGTATAGACACAGGCAAGTCACATACTAGGCACAGGCAAGACACAGGCAAGGCACTGGCTAGACACAGGCAAGACAGGCAAGACACAGGCTAGACACAGGGTAGACACAGGCTAGACACAGGCTAGACACAGGCTAGACACAGGCTAGACACAAGCTAGACACAGGCTAGACACAGGCTAGAAAGAGGCTAGACACAGGCTAGGCACAGGCTAGACACAGGCTAGACACAGGCTACACACAGGCAAGACACATACTAGACAGAGGCAAGACAAAGGCTAGACAGAGGCAAGACCCAGGCTAGACACAGGCTAGACCTAGGCTAGACACCGGATAGGCACAGGCTAGACACAGGCTAGAAACAGGCTAGGCACAGGCTAGACAAAGACTAGACACAGGCTAGACAGAGGCTAGACACAGGCTCGATACAAGCTAGACATCGGCTAGACACTGGCTAGACACTGGCTAGATACTGGCTAGACACTGGCTAGCCACTGGCTAGACTCAGGCTAGACTCAGGCTAGACACAGGCTAGACACAGGCTAGACAGGCTAGACATAGGCTAGACATAGGCTAGACACAGGCTAGACAGAGGCTAGACACAGGCTAGACACAGGCTAGACACAGGCTAGACACAGGATAGACACAGGCTAGACACAGGCTAGATACAGGCTAGACACAGGAAAGATACATGCTAGCCACAAGCTAGACACAGGCTGGACAGAGGCTAGACACACGATAGAAACAAGCTAGACACAGGCTAGACACAAGCTAGACACAGGCTGAATAGAGGCTAGACACAGGCAAGATACAGGCTAGACACAAGCTAGACACAGGCTAGACACAGGCTAGACACAGGCATAGGCACAGTATAGACACAGGCAAGTCACATACTAGACACAGGCAAGACACAGGCAAGGCACAGGCTAGACACAGGCAAGACACAGGCAAGACACTGGCTAGACACAGGCTAGACACAGGCTAGACACAGGCTAGACACAGGCTAGACACAGGCTAGACACAGGCTAGAAAGAGGCTAGACACAAGCTAGACACAGGCTAGACACAGGCTAGACACAGGCTAGAAAGAGGCTAGACACAGGCTAGGCACAGGCTAGACACAGGCTAGACACAGGCTAGACACAGGCTAGACACAGGCAAGACACATACTAGACACAGGCAATACAAAGGCTAGACAGAGGCAAGACCCAGGCTAGACACAGGGTAGAAAGAGGCTAGACACCGGATAGGCACAGGCTAGACAGAGGCTAGACCTCGGCTAGACACTGTCTAGACACAGGCTAGACACTGTCTAGACACAGGCTAGACACTGGATAAACACAGGCTAGACACAGGCAAGATACAGGCTAGACACAAGCTAGACACAGGCTAGACACAGGCTAGACAGAGGCTAGACACAGGCTAGACACAGGCTAGATACAGGCTAGACATCGGCTAGACACTGGCAAGACATCGGCTAGACACTGGCTAGACACTGGCTAGACACTGGCTATAGACTGGCTAGACACAGGCTAGACACTGGCTAGACACTGGCTAGACACTGGCTAGACACTGGCTAGACACAGGCTAGACACAGGCTAGACACAGGCTAGACAGGCTAGACACAGGCTAGACACAGGCTAGACAGAGGCTAGACACAGGCTAGACACAGGCTAGAAAGAGGCTAGACACAGGCAAGGCAGAGGCAAGACACTGGCTAGACACAGACTAGACACAGGCTAGAAAGAGGCTAGAGAAGGCTAGACACAGGCTACAAAGAGGCTAGACACAGTATGGACAAAGGCAAGTCACATACTAGACACAGGTAAGACACAGGCAAGACACAGGCAAGACTCTGGCTAGACACAGGCTAGACACAGGCTAGACACAGGCTAGACACAGGCTAGACACAAGCTAGACACAGGCTGGATAGAGGCTAGACACAGGCAAGATACAGGCTAGACACAAGCTAGACACAGGCTAGACACAGGCTAGATACAGGCTAGACCTCGGCTAGACACTCTCTGCACACTGTCTAGACACAGGCTAGACACAGGCTAGACACAGGCTAGACACAGGCTAGACACAGGCTAGACACAGGCTAGACACAGGCATGGGCACAGCATAGACACAGGCAAGTCACATACTAGACACAGGCAAGACACAGGCAAGGCACTGGCTAGACACAGGCAAGACACATGCAAGACACTGGCTAGACACAGGCTAGACACAGGCTAGACACAGGCTAGACACAGGCTAGACACAAGCTAGACACAGGCTAGACACAGGCTAGACACAGGCTAGACACAGGCTAGAAAGAGGCTAGACACAGGCTAGGCACAGGCTAGACACAGGCTAGACACAGGCTAGACACAGGCTAGACACAAGCTAGACACAGGCTGGATACAGGCTAGACACAGGCAAGACACAGGCTAGACACAAGCTAGACACAAGCTAGACAAATTCTAGACACAGGCAAGACACAGGCTAGACACAGGCTAGACCTAGGCTAGACACAGGCTAGGCACAGGCTAGACACAGGATAGGCACATGCAAGACACATACTAGACACAGGCTTGGCACAGGCTAGACACAGGCTAGAAAGAGGCTAGACACCGGATAGGCACAGGCTAGACACAGGCTAGACACAGGATAGGCACAGGCAAGACACATACTATACACAGGCTAGACACAGGCTAGACACAGGCTAGACACAGTCTAGACACAAGGTAGGCTCAGGCTAGACTCAGGCTAGACTCAGGCTAAACACAGGCTAGACACAGGCTAGACTCAGGCTAGACACAGGCTAGACACAGGCTAGACACAGGCAAGACACAGGCAAAGCACTGGCTAGACATAGACAAGACACAGGCAAGACACTGGCTAGACACAGGCTAGACACAGGCTAGACACAAGCTAGACACAGGCTAGACACAGGCTAGACTCAGGCTAGACACAGGCTAGACACAGGCTAGACACAGGCAAGACACAGGCAAGGCACTGGCTAGACATAGACAAGACACAGGCAAGACACTGGCTAGACACAGGCTAGACACAGGCTAGACACAGGCTAGGCACAGGCTAGACACAGGATAGGCACATGCAAAACACATACTAGACACAGGCTAGGCACAGGCTAGACACAGGCTAGAAAGAGGCTAGACACAGGATAGGCACAGGCAAGACACATACTATACACAGGCTAGACACAGGCTAGACACAGGCTAGACACAGGATAGGCAAAGGCTAGACAAAGACTAGACACAGGCTAGACAGAGGCTAGACACAGGCTAGATACAGGCTAGACATCGGCTAGACACTGGCTAGACATCGGCTAGACACTGGCTAGACACTGGCTAGACACTGGCGAGACACTGGCTAGGCACTGGCTAGACACTGGCTAGACACTGGCTAGACACTGGCTAGACACTGGCTAGACACTGGCTAGGCACTGGCTAGACACTGGCTAGGCACTGGCTAGACACTGGCTAGACACTGGCTAGACACTGGCTAGACACTGGCTAGACACTGGCTAGACACTGGCTAGACAGGCTAGACACAGGCTAGACACAGGGTAGACACAGGATAGACACAGGCTAGACACAGGGTAGACAGGGGGCTAGACACAGGCTAGACACAGGCTAGACACAAGATAGACACAGGCTGGATACAGGCTAGACACAGGAAAGATACATGCTAGCCACAAGCTAGACACAAGCTTGGCAGAGGCTACACACAGGCTAGATACAGGCTAGACATCGGCTAGACACTGTCTAGACACAGGCTAGACACAGGCCAGACACTGGATAAACACAGGCTAGACAGAGGCTAGACACAGGCTAAACACAAGCTAGACACAGGCTAGACACAGGCTAGACACAGGCTAGACACAGGCTAGACACAGGCTAGACACAAGCTAGATACAGGCTTTATACAGGCTAGACACGGGCAAGACATAGGCTACACACAAGCTAGACACAGGCTAGACACAGTATAGACACAGGCAAGTCACATACTAGACACAGGCAAGACACTGGCAAGACACTGGCTAGACACAGGCTAGACACAGGCTAGACACAGGCTAGACACAGGCTAGACCCAGGCTAGACACAGGCTAGACGCAGGCTAGACACAGGCTAGACACAGGCTAGACACAGGCTTTACACAGGCAAGACACAGGCTAGGCACCGGCTAGACACAGGCTAGACACAGGCTAGACTCAGGCTAGACACAGGGTAGACACAGGCTAGACACAGGCTAGACACAGGATAGGCACAGGCAAGACACATACTATACACAGGCTAGACACAGGCTAGACACAGGCTAGACACAGTCTAGACACAAGGTAGGCTCAGGCTAGACTCAGGCTAGACTCAGGCTAAACACAGGCTAGACACAGGCTAGACTCAGGCTAGACACAGGCTAGACACAGGCTAGACACAGGCAAGACACAGGCAAGGCACTGGCTAGACATAGACAAGACACAGGCAAGACACTGGCTAGACACAGGCTAGACACAGGCTAGACACAAGCTAGACACAGGCTAGACACAGGCTAGACACAGGCTAGAAAGAGGCTTGACACAGGCTAGACACAGGCAAGACACATACTAGACACAGGCAAGACAAAGGCTAGACAGAGGCAAGACCCAGGCTAGACACAGGCTAGAAAGAGGCTAGACACCGGATAGGCACAGGCTAGAGACAGGCTAGAAACAGGCTAGACACAAGCTAGACACAGGCTAGACAGAGGATAGACCTCGGCTAGACACTGTCTAGACACAGGCTAGACACTGGATAAACACAGGCTAGACACAGGCAAGATACAGGCTAGACACAGGCTAGACACAGGCTAGACAGAGGCTAGACACAGGCTAGACACAGGCTAGATACAGGCTAGACATCGGCTAGACACTGGCTAGACATCGGCTAGACACTGGCTAGACACTGGCTAGACACTGGCTAGACACTGGCTATACACTGGCTAGACACTGGCTAGACACTGGCTAGACACAGGCTAGACACTGGCTAGACTCAGGCTAGACACAGGCTAGACACAGGCTAGACACAGGCTAGACACAGGCTAGACAGGCTAGACACAGGCTAGACACAGGCTAGACACAGGCTAGACAGAGGCTAGACACAGGCTAGACACAGGCTAGAAAGAGGCTAGACACAGGCTAGGAACAGGCTAGACACAGGCTAGACACAGGCTAGACACAGGCAAGACACATACTAGATACAGGCAAGACAAAGGCTGGATACAGGCTAGACACAGGAAAGATACATGCTAGCCACAAGCTTGACACAAGCTAGACAGAGGTTAGACACAGGCTAGATACAGGCTAGACATCGGCTAGACACTATCTAGACACAGGCTAGACACAGGCTAGACACAGGCTAGACACTGGATAAACACAGGCTTGACACAGGCTAGACACAGGCTAGACACCGGCTAGACACAGGATAGACACAGGCTAGACATAGGCTAGACACAGGCTAGACATAGGCTAGGCACACGCTAGACACAGACTAGACACAGGCATAGGCACAGTATAGACACAGGCAAGTCACATACTAGACACAGGCAAGACACAGGCAAGGCACTGGCTAGACACAGGCAAGACAGAGGCAAGACACTGGCTAGACACAGACTAGACACAGGCTAGAAAGAGGCTAGAGAAGGCTAGACACAGGCTAGAAAGAGGCTAGACACCGGATAGGCACAGGCTAGACACAGTATGGACAAAGGCAAGTCACATACTAGACACAGGTAAGACACAGGCAAGACACACGCAGGACTCTGGCTAGACATAGGCTAGACACAGGCTAGACACAGGCTAGACACAGGCTAGACACAGGCTAGACACAGGCTAGACACAAGCTAGACACAGGCTGGATAGAGGCTAGACACAGGCAAGATACAGGCTAGACACAAGCTAGACACAGGCTAGACACAGGCTAGATACAGGTTAGACCTCGGCTAGACACTCTCTAGACACTGTCTAGACACAGGCTAGACACAGGCTAGACACAGGCTAGACACAGGCTAGACACAGGCTAGACACAGGCTAGACACAGGCTAGACACAGGCATGGGCACAGGCATGGGCACAGTATAGACACAGGCAAGTCACATACTAGACACAGGCAAGACACAGGCAAGGCACTGTCTAGACACAGCCAAGACACAGGCTAGACACAGGCTAGACACAGGCTAGACACAGGCTAGACACAGGCTAGACACAGGCTAGACACAAGCTAGACAGAGGCTAGACACAGGCTAGACACAGGCTAGAAAGAGGCTAGACACAGGCTAGGCACAGGCTAGACACAGGCTAGACACAGGCTAGACACAAGCTAGACACAGGCTGGACACAAGCTAGACAAATACAAGACACAGGCAAGACACAGGCTAGACACAGGCTAGACCTAGGCTAAACACAGGCTAGGCACAGGCTAGACACAGGCTAGACACAGGATAGGCACAGGCAAGACACATACTAGACACAGGCTAGGCACAGGCTAGACACAGGCTAGAAAGAGGCTAGACACCGGATAGGCACAGGCTAGACACAGGCCAGAAACAGGCTAGGCACAGGCTAGACAAAGACTAGACACAGGCTAGACAGAGGCTAGACACAGGCTAAATACAGGCTAGAAACTGGCTAGACACTGGCTAGACACTGGCTAGACACTGGCTAGACACTGGCTAGACACTGGCTAGACACTGGCTAGACACTGGCTAGACACTGGCTAGACACTGGCTAGACAGGCTAGACACAGGCTAGACACAGGCTTGACAGAGGCTAGACACAGGCTATACACAGGCTAGACACAGGCTAGACACAGGATAGACACAGGCTAGACACAGGGTAGACAGGGGCTAGACACAGGCTAGACACAGGCTAGACACAAGCTAGACACAGGCTGGATACAGGCTAGACACAGGAAATATACATGCTAGGCACAAGCTAGACACAAGTTTGACAGAGGCTACACACAGGCTAGATACAGGCTAGACATCGGCTAGACACTGTCTAGACACAGGCTAGACACAGGCCAGACACTGGATAAACACAGCCTAGACACAGGCTAAACACAAGCTAGACACAGGCTAGACACAGGCTAGACACAGGCTAGACACAGGCTAGACACAAGCTAGATACAGGCTTTATACGGGCTAGACACGGGCAAGACACAGGCTACACACAAGCTAGACACAGGCTAGACACAGGCTAGACACAGTATAGACACAGGCAAGTCACATACTAGACACAGGCAAGACACAGGCAAGACACTGGCTAGACACAGGCTAGACACAGGCTAGACACAGGCTAGACACAGGCTAGACAGAGGCTTTACACAGGCAAGACACAGGCTAGGCACCGGCTAGACACAGGCTAGACACAGGCTAGACACAGGCTAGATACAAGCTAGACACAGGCTAGACACAGGCTAGACACAGGATAGGCAAAGGCAAGACACATACTATACACAGGCTAGACACAGGCTAGACACAGGCTAGACACAGGCTAGACACAGGCTAGACACAGGCTAGACACAGGCTAGACACAGGCTAGACACAGGCTAGACACAGGCTAGACACAGGCTAGACACAGGCTAGACACAGGCTAGACACAGGCTAGACACAGTCTAGACACAAGGTAGGCTCAGGCTAGACTCAGGCTAGACACAGGCTAGACACAGGCTAGACACAGGCTAGACACAGGCTAGACACAAGCTAGACACCGGCTGGATACAGGCTAGACACAGGCAAGACACAGGCTAGACACAAGATAGACACAAGCTAGACAAATACTAGACACAAGCAAGACACAGGCTAGAAACAGGCTAGACCTAGGATAGACACAGGCTAGGCACAGGCTAGACACAGGATAGGCACAGGCAAGACACATACTAGACACAGGCTAGGCACAGGCTAGACACAGGCTAGACACAAGCTAGACACATGATAGACACAGGCTAGACACAAGCTAGACACAGGCTAGACACAGGCTAGACACAGTTTAAACACAGGCAAGTAACATACTAGACACAGGCAAGACACAAGCAAGTCACAGGCTAGATACAGGCAAAACACAGGCTAGACACAAGCTAGAAACAGGCAAGGACACAGGCTAGACACAGGATAGACACAGGCTAGACACAGGATAGACACAGGCTAGACACAGGCTAGACACAGGCTAGACACAGGCTAGACACAGGCTAGACACAGGCTAGACACAAGCTAGACACAGGGTTTATACAGGCTAGACACGGGCAAGACACAGGCTACACACAAGCTAGACACAGGCTAGACACAGGCTAGACACAGTATAGACACAGGCAAGTCACATACTAGACACAGGCAAGACACAGGCAAGACACTGGCTAGACACAGGCTAGACACAGGCTAGACACAGGCTAGACACAGGCTAGACACAGGCTTTACACAGGCAAGACACAGGCTAGGCACCGGCTAGACACAGGCTAGACACAGGCTAGACACAGGCTAGATACAAGCTAGACACAGGCTAGACACAGGCTAGACACAGGCTAGACACAGAATAGGCACAGGCAAGACACATACTATACACAGGCTAGACACAGGCTAGACACAGGCTAGACACAGGCTAGACACAGGCTAGACACAGGCTAGACACAGGCTAGACACAGGCTAGACACAGGCTAGACACAGTCTAGACACAAGGTAGGCTCAGGCTAGACTCAGGCTAGACACAGGCTAGAAAGAGGCTAGACACAGGCTAGACACAGGCTAGACACAGACTAGACACAGGCTAGAAAGAGGCTAGAGAAGGCTAGACACAGGCTAGAAAGAGGCTAGACACAGTATGGACAAAGGCAAGTCACATACTAGACACAGGTAAGACACAGGCAAGACACAGGCAAGACTCTGGCTAGACACAGGCTAGACACAGGCTAGACACAGGCTAGACACAGGCTAGACACAAGCTAGACACAGGCTGGATAGAGGCTAGACACAGGCAAGATACAGGCTAGACACAAGCTAGACACAGGCTAGACACAGGCTAGATACAGGCTAGACCTCGGCTAGACACTCTCTGCACACTGTCTAGACACAGGCTAGACACAGGCTAGACACAGGCTAGACACAGGCTAGACACAGGCTAGACACAGGCTAGACACAGGCTAGACACAGGCATGGGCACAGCATAGACACAGGCAAGTCACATACTAGACACAGGCAAGACACAGGCAAGGCACTGGCTAGACACAGGCAAGACACATGCAAGACACTGGCTAGACACAGGCTAGACACAGGCTAGACACAGGCTAGACACAGGCTAGACACAAGCTAGACACAGGCTAGACACAGGCTAGACACAGGCTAGAAAGAGGCTAGACACAGGCTAGGCACAGGCTAGACACAGGCTAGACACAGGCTAGACACAGGCTAGACACAAGCTAGACACAGGCTGGATACAGGCTAGACACAGGCAAGACACAGGCTAGACACAAGCTAGACACAAGCTAGACAAATTCTAGACACAGGCAAGACACAGGCTAGACACAGGCTAGACCTAGGCTAGACACAGGCTAGGCACAGGCTAGACACAGGATAGGCACATGCAAGACACATACTAGACACAGGCTAGGCACAGGCTAGACACAGGCTAGAAAGAGGCTAGACACCGGATAGGCACAGGCTAGACACAGGCTAGACACAGGATAGGCACAGGCAAGACACATACTATACACAGGCTAGACACAGGCTAGACACAGGCTAGACACAGTCTAGACACAAGGTAGGCTCAGGCTAGACTCAGGCTAGACTCAGGCTAAACACAGGCTAGACACAGGCTAGACTCAGGCTAGACACAGGCTAGACACAGGCTAGACACAGGCAAGACACAGGCAAAGCACTGGCTAGACATAGACAAGACACAGGCAAGACACTGGCTAGACACAGGCTAGACACAGGCTAGACACAAGCTAGACACAGGCTAGACACAGGCTAGACTCAGGCTAGACACAGGCTAGACACAGGCTAGACACAGGCAAGACACAGGCAAGGCACTGGCTAGACATAGACAAGACACAGGCAAGACACTGGCTAGACACAGGCTAGACACAGGCTAGGCACAGGCTAGACACAGGATAGGCACATGCAAAACACATACTAGACACAGGCTAGGCACAGGCTAGACACAGGCTAGAAAGAGGCTAGACACAGGATAGGCACAGGCAAGACACATACTATACACAGGCTAGACACAGGCTAGACACAGGCTAGACACAGGATAGGCAAAGGCTAGACAAAGACTAGACACAGGCTAGACAGAGGCTAGACACAGGCTAGATACAGGCTAGACATCGGCTAGACACTGGCTAGACATCGGCTAGACACTGGCTAGACACTGGCTAGACACTGGCGAGACACTGGCTAGGCACTGGCTAGACACTGGCTAGGCACTGGCTAGACACTGGCTAGACACTGGCTAGACACTGGCTAGACACTGGCTAGACACTGGCTAGACACTGGCTAGACACTGGCTAGACAGGCTAGACACAGGCTAGACACAGGGTAGACACAGGATAGACACAGGCTAGACACAGGGTAGACAGGGGCTAGACACAGGCTAGACACAGGCTAGACACAAGATAGACACAGGCTGGATACAGGCTAGACACAGGAAAGATACATGCTAGCCACAAGCTAGACACAAGCTTGGCAGAGGCTACACACAGGCTAGATACAGGCTAGACATCGGCTAGACACTGTCTAGACACAGGCTAGACACAGGCCAGACACTGGATAAACACAGGCTAGACAGAGGCTAGACACAGGCTAAACACAAGCTAGACACAGGCTAGACACAGGCTAGACACAGGCTAGACACAGGCTAGACACAGGCTAGACACAAGCTAGATACAGGCTTTATACAGGCTAGACACGGGCAAGACATAGGCTACACACAAGCTAGACACAGGCTAGACACAGTATAGACACAGGCAAGTCACATACTAGACACAGGCAAGACACTGGCAAGACACTGGCTAGACACAGGCTAGACACAGGCTAGACACAGGCTAGACACAGGCTAGACCCAGGCTAGACACAGGCTAGACGCAGGCTAGACACAGGCTAGACACAGGCTAGACACAGGCTTTACACAGGCAAGACACAGGCTAGGCACCGGCTAGACACAGGCTAGACACAGGCTAGACACAGGCTAGACACAGGGTAGATACAGGCTAGACACAGGCTAGACACAGGATAGGCACAGGCAAGACACATACTATACACAGGCTAGACACAGGCTAGACACAGGCTAGACACAGTCTAGACACAAGGTAGGCTCAGGCTAGACTCAGGCTAGACTCAGGCTAAACACAGGCTAGACACAGGCTAGACTCAGGCTAGACACAGGCTAGACACAGGCTAGACACAGGCAAGACACAGGCAAGGCACTGGCTAGACATAGACAAGACACAGGCAAGACACTGGCTAGACACAGGCTAGACACAGGCTAGACACAAGCTAGACACAGGCTAGACACAGGCTAGACACAGGCTAGAAAGAGGCTTGACACAGGCTAGACACAGGCAAGACACATACTAGACACAGGCAAGACAAAGGCTAGACAGAGGCAAGACCCAGGCTAGACACAGGCTAGAAAGAGGCTAGACACCGGATAGGCACAGGCTAGAGACAGGCTAGAAACAGGCTAGACACAAGCTAGACACAGGCTAGACAGAGGATAGACCTCGGCTAGACACTGTCTAGACACAGGCTAGACACTGGATAAACACAGGCTAGACACAGGCAAGATACAGGCTAGACACAGGCTAGACACAGGCTAGACAGAGGCTAGACACAGGCTAGACACAGGCTAGATACAGGCTAGACATCGGCTAGACACTGGCTAGACATCGGCTAGACACTGGCTAGACACTGGCTAGACACTGGCTAGACACTGGCTATACACTGGCTAGACACTGGCTAGACACTGGCTAGACACAGGCTAGACACTGGCTAGACTCAGGCTAGACACAGGCTAGACACAGGCTAGACACAGGCTAGACACAGGCTAGACAGGCTAGACACAGGCTAGACACAGGCTAGACAGAGGCTAGACAGGCTAGACACAGGCTAGACACAGGCTAGACAGAGGCTAGACACAGGCTAGACACAGGCTAGAAAGAGGCTAGACACAGGCTAGGAACAGGCTAGACACAGGCTAGACACAGGCTAGACACAGGCAAGACACATACTAGATACAGGCAAGACAAAGGCTGGATACAGGCTAGACACAGGAAAGATACATGCTAGCCACAAGCTTGACACAAGCTAGACAGAGGTTAGACACAGGCTAGATACAGGCTAGACATCGGCTAGACACTATCTAGACACAGGCTAGACACAGGCTAGACACAGGCTAGACACTGGATAAACACAGGCTTGACACAGGCTAGACACAGGCTAGACACCGGCTAGACACAGGATAGACACAGGCTAGACATAGGCTAGACACAGGCTAGACATAGGCTAGGCACACGCTAGACACAGACTAGACACAGGCATAGGCACAGTATAGACACAGGCAAGTCACATACTAGACACAGGCAAGACACAGGCAAGGCACTGGCTAGACACAGGCAAGACAGAGGCAAGACACTGGCTAGACACAGACTAGACACAGGCTAGAAAGAGGCTAGAGAAGGCTAGACACAGGCTAGAAAGAGGCTAGACACCGGATAGGCACAGGCTAGACACAGTATGGACAAAGGCAAGTCACATACTAGACACAGGTAAGACACAGGCAAGACACACGCAGGACTCTGGCTAGACATAGGCTAGACACAGGCTAGACACAGGCTAGACACAGGCTAGACACAGGCTAGACACAGGCTAGACACAAGCTAGACACAGGCTGGATAGAGGCTAGACACAGGCAAGATACAGGCTAGACACAAGCTAGACACAGGCTAGATACAGGTTAGACCTCGGCTAGACACTCTCTAGACACTGTCTAGACACAGGCTAGACACAGGCTAGACACAGGCTAGACACAGGCTAGACACAGGCTAGACACAGGCATGGGCACAGTATAGACACAGGCAAGTCACATACTAGACACAGGCAAGACACAGGCAAGGCACTGGCTAGACACAGGCAAGACACAGGCTAGACACAGGCTAGACACAGGCTAGACACAGGCTAGACACAGGCTAGACACAAGCTAGACAGAGGCTAGACACAGGCTAGACACAGGCTAGAAAGAGGCTAGACACAGGCTAGGCACAGGCTAGACACAGGCTAGACACAGGCTAGACACAAGCTAGACACAGGCTGGACACAAGCTAGACAAATACAAGACACAGGCAAGACACAGGCTAGACACAGGCTAGACCTAGGCTAAACACAGGCTAGGCACAGGCTAGACACAGGCTAGACACAGGATAGGCACAGGCAAGACACATACTAGACACAGGCTAGGCACAGGCTAGACACAGGCTAGAAAGAGGCTAGACACCGGATAGGCACAGGCTAGACACAGGCCAGAAACAGGCTAGGCACAGGCTAGACAAAGACTAGACACAGGCTAGACAGAGGCTAGACACAGGCTAAATACAGGCTAGAAACTGGCTAGACACTGGCTAGACACTGGCTAGACACTGGCTAGACACTGGCTAGACACTGGCTAGACACTGGCTAGACACTGGCTAGACACTGGCTAGACACTGGCTAGACACTGGCTAGACACTGGCTAGACACTGGCTAGACACTGGCTAGACAGGCTAGACACAGGCTAGACACAGGCTTGACAGAGGCTAGACACAGGCTATACACAGGCTAGACACAGGCTAGACACAGGATAGACACAGGCTATACACAGGCTAGACACAGGCTAGACACAGGATAGACACAGGCTAGACACAGGGTAGACAGGGGCTAGACACAGGCTAGACACAGGCTAGACACAAGCTAGACACAGGCTGGATACAGGCTAGACACAGGAAATATACATGCTAGGCACAAGCTAGACACAAGTTTGACAGAGGCTACACACAGGCTAGATACAGGCTAGACATCGGCTAGACACTGTCTAGACACAGGCTAGACACAGGCCAGACACTGGATAAACACAGCCTAGACACAGGCTAAACACAAGCTAGACACAGGCTAGACACAGGCCAGACACAGGCTAGACACAGGCTAGACACAAGCTAGATACAGGCTTTATACAGGCTAGACACGGGCAAGACACAGGCTACACACAAGCTAGACACAGGCTAGACACAGGCTAGACACAGTATAGACACAGGCAAGTCACATACTAGACACAGGCAAGACACAGGCAAGACACTGGCTAGACACAGGCTAGACACAGGCTAGACACAGGCTAGACACAGGCTAGACACAGGCTTTACACAGGCAAGACACAGGCTAGGCACCGGCTAGACACAGGCTAGACACAGGCTAGACACAGGCTAGATACAAGCTAGACACAGGCTAGACACAGGCTAGACACAGGATAGGCACAGGCAAGACACATACTATACACAGGCTAGACACAGGCTAGACACAGGCTAGACACAGGCTAGACACAGGCTAGACACAGGCTAGACACAGGCTAGACACAGGCTAGACACAGGCTAGACACAGGCTAGACACAGGCTAGACACAGGCTAGACACAGGCTAGACACAGTCTAGACACAAGGTAGGCTCAGGCTAGACTCAGGCTAGACACAGGCTAGAAAAAGGCTAGACACAGGCTAGACACAGGCTAGACACAGGCTAGACACAGGCTAGACACAAGCTAGACACCGGCTGGATACAGGCTAGACACAGGCAAGACACAGGCTAGACACAAGATAGACACAAGCTAGACAAATACTAGACACAAGCAAGACACAGGCTAGAAACAGGCTAGACCTAGGATAGACACAGGCTAGGCACAGGCTAGACACAGGATAGGCACAGGCAAGACACATACTAGACACAGGCTAGGCACAGGCTAGACACAGGCTAGACACAAGCTAGACACATGATAGACACAGGCTAGACACAAGCTAGACACAGGCTAGACACAGGCTAGACACAGTTTAAACACAGGCAAGTCACATACTAGACACAGGCAAGACACAAGCAAGTCACAGGCTAGATACAGGCAAAACACAGGCTAGACACAAGCTAGAAACAGGCAAGGACACAGGCTAGACACAGGATAGACACAGGCTAGACACAGGATAGACACAGGCTAGACACAGGCTAGACACAGGCTAGACACAGGCTAGACACAGGCAAGACACAGGCTAGACACAGGCTAGACACAAGCTAGACACAGGGTTTATACAGGCTAGACACGGGCAAGACACAGGCTACACACAAGCTAGACACAGGCTAGACACAGGCTAGACACAGTATAGACACAGGCAAGTCACATACTAGACACAGGCAAGACACAGGCAAGACACTGGCTAGACACAGGCTAGACACAGGCTAGACACAGGCTAGACACAGGCTAGACACAGGCTTTACACAGGCAAGACACAGGCTAGGCACCGGCTAGACACAGGCTAGACACAGGCTAGACACAGGCTAGATACAAGCTAGACACAGGCTAGACACAGGCTAGACACAGGCTAGACACAGAATAGGCACAGGCAAGACACATACTATACACAGGCTAGACACAGGCTAGACACAGGCTAGACACAGGCTAGACACAGGCTAGACACAGGCTAGACACAGGCTAGACACAGGCTAGACACAGTCTAGACACAAGGTAGGCTCAGGCTAGACTCAGGCTAGACACAGGCTAGAAAGAGGCTAGACACAGGCTAGACACAGGCTAGACACAGGCTAGACACAAGCTAGACACAGGCTGGATACAGGCTAGACACAGGCAAGACACAGGCTAGACACAAGCTAGACACAAGCTAGACAAATACTAGACACAAGCAAGACACAGGCTAGAAACAGGCTAGACCTAGGATAGACACAAGCTAGGCACAGGCTAGACACAGGATAGGCACAGGCAAGACACATACTAGACACAGGCTAGGCACAGGCTAGACACAGGCTAGACACCAGCTAGACACATGATAGACACAGGCTAGACACAAGCTAGACACAAGCTAGACACAGGCTAGACACAGGCTAGACACAGTTTAAACACAGGCAAGTCACATACTAGACACAGGCAAGACACAAGCAAGTCACAGGTTAGATACAGGCAAAACACAGGCTCGACACAAGCTAGAAACAGGCAAGGACACAGGCTAGACACAGGATAGACACAGGCTAGACACTGGCTAGACACAGGCTAGACACAGGCTAGACACAGGCTAGACACAGGCTAGACACAGGCTTTACACAGGCAAGACACAGGCTAGGCACCGGCTAGACACAGGCTAGACACAGGCTAGACACAGGCTAGATACAAGCTAGACACAGGCTAGACACAGGCTAGACACAGGATAGGCACAGGCAAGACACATACTATACACAGGCTAGACACAGGCTAGACACAGGCTAGACACAGGCTAGACACAGGCTAGACACAGGCTAGACACAGGCTAGACACAGGCTAGACACAGGCTAGACACAGGCTAGACACAGGCTAGACACAGGCTAGACACAGTCTAGACACAAGGTAGGCTCAGGCTAGACTCAGGCTAGACACAGGCTAGAAAAAGGCTAGACACAGGCTAGACACAGGCTAGACACAGGCTAGACACAGGCTAGACACAAGCTAGACACCGGCTGGATACAGGCTAGACACAGGCAAGACACAGGCTAGACACAAGATAGACACAAGCTAGACAAATACTAGACACAAGCAAGACACAGGCTAGAAACAGGCTAGACCTAGGATAGACACAGGCTAGGCACAGGCTAGACACAGGATAGGCACAGGCAAGACACATACTAGACACAGGCTAGGCACAGGCTAGACACAGGCTAGACACAAGCTAGACACATGATAGACACAGGCTAGACACAAGCTAGACACAGGCTAGACACAGGCTAGACACAGTTTAAACACAGGCAAGTCACATACTAGACACAGGCAAGACACAAGCAAGTCACAGGCTAGATACAGGCAAAACACAGGCTAGACACAAGCTAGAAACAGGCAAGGACACAGGCTAGACACAGGATAGACACAGGCTAGACACAGGATAGACACAGGCTAGACACAGGCTAGACACAGGCTAGACACAGGCTAGACACAGGCAAGACACAGGCTAGACACAGGCTAGACACAAGCTAGACACAGGGTTTATACAGGCTAGACACGGGCAAGACACAGGCTACACACAAGCTAGACACAGGCTAGACACAGGCTAGACACAGTATAGACACAGGCAAGTCACATACTAGACACAGGCAAGACACAGGCAAGACACTGGCTAGACACAGGCTAGACACAGGCTAGACACAGGCTAGACACAGGCTAGACACAGGCTTTACACAGGCAAGACACAGGCTAGGCACCGGCTAGACACAGGCTAGACACAGGCTAGACACAGGCTAGATACAAGCTAGACACAGGCTAGACACAGGCTAGACACAGGCTAGACACAGAATAGGCACAGGCAAGACACATACTATACACAGGCTAGACACAGGCTAGACACAGGCTAGACACAGGCTAGACACAGGCTAGACACAGGCTAGACACAGGCTAGACACAGTCTAGACACAAGGTAGGCTCAGGCTAGACTCAGGCTAGACACAGGCTAGAAAGAGGCTAGACACAGGCTAGACACAGGCTAGACACAGGCTAGACACAAGCTAGACACAGGCTGGATACAGGCTAGACACAGGCAAGACACAGGCTAGACACAAGCTAGACACAAGCTAGACAAATACTAGACACAAGCAAGACACAGGCTAGAAACAGGCTAGACCTAGGATAGACACAGGCTAGGCACAGGCTAGACACAGGATAGGCACAGGCAAGACACATACTAGACACAGGCTAGGCACAGGCTAGACACAGGCTAGACACCAGCTAGACACATGATAGACACAGGCTAGACACAAGCTAGACACAAGCTAGACACAGGCTAGACACAGGCTAGACACAGTTTAAACACAGGCAAGTCACATACTAGACACAGGCAAGACACAAGCAAGTCACAGGTTAGATACAGGCAAAACACAGGCTAGACACAAGCTAGAAACAGGCAAGGACACAGGCTAGACACAGGATAGACACAGGCTAGACACAGGATAGACACAGGCTAGACACAGGCTAGACACAGGCTAGACACAGGCTAGACACAGGCTAGACACAGGCTAGACACAAGCTAGACACAGGCTAGACAGAGGAAAGACACAGGCTAGACACAGGCTAGACACAAGCTAGACACAGGCTGGATACAGGCTAGACACAGGCAAGACACAGGCTAGACACAAGCTAAACACAAGCTAGACACAGGCTAGACACAGGCTAGACACAGGCTAGACACAGGCTAGACACAAGCTAGATACAGGCTTTATACAGGCTAGACACGGGCAAGACACAGGCTACACACAAGCTAGACACAGGCTAGACACAGGCTAGACACAGTATAGACACAGGCAAGTCACATACTAGACACAGGCAAGACACAGGCAAGACACTGGCTAGACACAGGCTAGACACAGGCTAGACACAGGCTAGACACAGGCTAGACACAAGCTAGACACAGGCTAGACAGAGGAAAGACACAGGCTAGACACAGGCTAGACACAAGCTAGACACAGGCTGGATACAGGCTAGACACAGGCAAGACACAGGCTAGACACAAGCTAGACACAGGCAAGGCACAGGCTAGACACAGGCTAGACCTAGGCTAGACACAGGCTAGACACAGGATAGACACAGGATAGACACAGGCTAGACACTGGATAGACACAGGATAGACACAGGATAGACACAGGCTAGACACAGGCTAGACACAGGCTAGACACATACTATACACAGGCTAGACACAGGCTAGGCACCGGCTAGACACAGGCTAGACACAGGCTAGACACAGGCTAGACACAGGCTAGATACAAGCTAGACACAGGCTAGACACAGGCTAGACACAGGATAGGCACAGGCAAGACACATACTATACACAGGCTAGACACAGGCTAGACACAGGCTAGACACAGGCTAGACACAGGCTAGACACAGGCTAGACACAGGCTAGACACAGGCTAGACACAGGCTAGACACAGGCTAGACACAGGCTAGACACAGGCTAGACACAGGCTAGACACAGTCTAGACACAGGCTAGACACAGTCTAGACACAAGGTAGGCTCAGGCTAGACTCAGGCTAGACACAGGCTAGAAAGAGGCTAGACACAGGCTAGACACAGGCTAGACACAGGCTAGACACAGGCTAGACTCAAGCTAGACACTGGCTGGATACAGGCTAGACACAGGCAAGACACAGGCTAGACACAAGCTAGACACAAGCTAGACAAATACTAGACACAAGCAAGACACAGGCTAGAAACAGGCTAGACCTAGGATAGACACAGGCTAGGCACAGGCTAGACACAGGATAGGCACAGGCAAGACACATACTAGACACAGGCTAGGCACAGGCTAGACACAGGCTAGACACAAGCTAGACACATGATAGACACAGGGTAGACACAAGCTAGACACAGGCTAGACACAGGCTAGACACAGTTTAAACACAGGCAAGTCACATACTAGACACAGGCAAGACACAAGCAAGTCACAGGCTAGATACAGGCAAAACACAGGCTAGACACAAGCTAGAAACAGGCAAGGACACAGGCTAGACACAGGATAGACACAGGGTAGACACAGGATAGACACAGGCTAGACACAGGCTAGACACAGGCTAGACACAGGCTAGACACAGGCTATATACAGGCTAGACACAAGCTAGACACAGGCTAGACAGAGGAAAGACACGGGCTAAACACAGGCTAGACACAAGTTAGACACAGGCTGGATACAGGCTAGATACAAGCTAGACACAGGCTAGACACAGGCTAGACACAGGATAGGCACAGGCAAGACACATACTATACACAGGCTAGACACAGGCTAGACACAGGCTAGACACAGGCTAGACACAGGCTAGACACAAGCTAGGCACAGGCTAGACAGAGGAAAGACACAGGCTAGACACAGGCTAGACACAAGCTAGACACAGGCTGGATACAGGCTAGACACAGGCAAGACACAGGCTAGACACAAGCTAGACACAGGCTAGACAAATACTAGACACAGGCAAGGCACAGGCTAGACACAGGCTAGACCTAGGCTAGACACAGGCTAGACACAGGCTAGACACAGGATAGACACAGGCTAGACACTGGATAGACACAGGATAGACACAGGCTAGACGCAGGCTAGACACAGGCTAGACACAGGCTAGACACAGGCTTTACACAGGCAAGACACAGGCTAGGCACCGGCTAGACACAGGCTAGACACAGGCTAGACACAGGCTAGATACAAGCTAGACACAGGCTAGACACAGGCTAGACACAGGATAGGCACAGGCAAGACACATACTATACACAGGCTAGACACAGGCTAGACACAGGCTAGACACAGGCTAGACACAGGCTAGACACAGGCTAGACACAGGCTAGACACAGGCTAGACACAGGCTAGACACAGGCTAGACACAGGCTAGACACAGTCTAGACACAAGGTAGGCTCAGGCTAGACTCAGGCTAGACACAGGCTAGAAAGAGGCTAGACACAGGCTAGACACAGGCTAGACACAGGCTAGACACAAGCTAGACACAGGCTGGATACAGGCTAGACACAGGCTAGACACAAGCTAGACACAAGCTAGACAAATACTAGACACAAGCAAGACACAGGCTAGAAACAGGCTAGACCTAGGATAGACACAGGCTAGGCACAGGCTAGACACAGGATAGGCACAGGCAAGACACATACTAGACACAGGCTAGGCACAGGCTAGACACAGGCTAGACACAAGCTAGACACATGATAGACACAGGGTAGACACAAGCTAGACACAGGCTAGACACAGGCTAGACACAGTTTAAACACAGGCAAGTCACATACTAGACACAGGCAAGACACAAGCAAGTCACAGGCTAGATACAGGCAAAACACAGGCTAGACACAAGCTAGAAACAGGCAAGGACACAGGCTAGACACAGGATAGACACAGGGTAGACACAGGATAGACACAGGCTAGACACAGGCTAGACACAGGCTAGACACAGGCTAGACACAGGCTAGACACAGGCTATATACAGGCTAGACACAAGCTAGACACAGGCTAGACAGAGGAAAGACACGGGCTAAACACAGGCTAGACACAAGTTAGACACAGGCTGGATACAGGCTAGATACAAGCTAGACACAGGCTAGACACAGGCTAGACACAGGATAGGCACAGGCAAGACACATACTATACACAGGCTAGACACAGGCTAGACACAGGCTAGACACAGGCTAGACACAGGCTAGACACAAGCTAGGCACAGGCTAGACAGAGGAAAGACACAGGCTAGACACAGGCTAGACACAAGCTAGACACAGGCTGGATACAGGCTAGACACAGGCAAGACACAGGCTAGACACAAGCTAGACACAGGCTAGACAAATACTAGACACAGGCAAGGCACAGGCTAGACACAGGCTAGACCTAGGCTAGACACAGGCTAGACACAGGCTAGACACAGGATAGACACAGGCTAGACACTGGATAGACACAGGATAGACACAGGCTAGACGCAGGCTAGACACAGGCTAGACACAGGCTAGACACAGGCTTTACACAGGCAAGACACAGGCTAGGCACCGGCTAGACACAGGCTAGACACAGGCTAGACACAGGCTAGATACAAGCTAGACACAGGCTAGACACAGGCTAGACACAGGATAGGCACAGGCAAGACACATACTATACACAGGCTAGACACAGGCTAGACACAGGCTAGACACAGGCTAGACACAGGCTAGACACAGGCTAGACACAGGCTAGACACAGGCTAGACACAGGCTAGACACAGTCTAGACACAAGGTAGGCTCAGGCTAGACTCAGGCTAGACACAGGCTAGAAAGAGGCTAGACACAGGCTAGACACAGGCTAGACACAGGCTAGACACAAGCTAGACACAGGCTGGATACAGGCTAGACACAGGCAAGACACAGGCTAGACACAAGCTAGACAAATACTAGACACAAGCAAGACACAGGCTAGAAACAGGCTAGACCTAGGATAGACACAGGCTAGGCACAGGCTAGATACAGGATAGGCACAGGCAAGACACATACTAACACACAGGCTAGGCACAGGCTAGACACAGGCTAGACACAAGCTAGACACATGATAGACACAGGCTAGACACAAGCTAGACACAGGCTAGACACAGGCTAGACACAGTTTAAACACAGGCAAGTCACATACTAGACACAGGCAAGACACAAGCAAGTCACAGGCTAGATACAGGCAAAACACAGGCTAGACACAAGCTAGAAACAGGCAAGGACACAGGCTAGACACAGGATAGACACAGGCTAGACACAGGATAGACACAGGCTAGACACAGGCTAGACACAGGCTAGACACAGGCTAGACACAGGCTAGACACAGGCTAGACACAAGCTAGACACAGGCTAGACATCGGAAAGACACAGGCTAGACACAGGCTAGACACAAGCTAGACACAGGCTGGATACAGGCTAGACACAGGCAAGACACAGGCTAGACACAAGCTAGACACAGGCTAGACACATACTAGACACAGGCAAGGCACAGGCTAGACACAGGCTAGACCTAGGCTAGACACAGGCTAGACACAGGCTAGACACAGGATAGACACAGGCTAGACACTGGATAGACACAGGATAGACACAGGATAGACACAGGCTAGACACAGGCTAGACACAGGCTAGACACAGGCTAGACACAGGCTAGACACAGGCTAGACACAGGCTAGACACAGGTTAGACACAGGCTAGACACAGGCTAGACACAGGCTAGACACAGGCTAGACACAGGCAAGACACAGGCAAGACACTGGCTAGACACAGGCTAGACACAGGCTAGACACAGGCTAGACACTGGATAGAGACAGGCTAGACACAGGCTAGACCTAGGCTGGATAGAGGCTAGACACAGGCAAGATACAGGCTAGACACAAGCTAGACACAGACTAGACAGAGGTTAGACACAGGCTAGATACAGGCTAGAGATCAGCTAGACACTGTCTAGACACAGGCTAGACACAGGCTAGACACAGGCTAGACTTAGGCTAGACACAGGCTAGACACAGGCAAGACACAAGCTAGACACAGGCTAGACACAGGCAAGACACAGGCTAGACAGAGGCAAGACCCAGGCTAGACTCAGGATAGACACAGGCTAGAGACAGGCTAGAAAGAGGCTAGACACAGGCTAGACACAGGCTAGACACAAGCTAGATACAGGCTAGACACAGGCAAGACACAGGCTAGACACAAGCTAGACACAGTCTAGACAAATACTAGACACAGGCAAGACACAGGCTAGACACAGGCTAGACCTAGGCTAGACACAGGCTAGACACAGGCTAGAAAGAGGCTAGACACAGGTTAGACACAGGCTAGACACAGGCTAGACACAGGCTAGACACAGGCTAGACACAGGCTAGACACAGGCTAGACACAGGCCAGACACAGGCTAGACACAGGCTAGACACAGGCTAGACACAGGCTAGACACAGGCTAGACACAAGCTAGACACAGGCTAGACACAGGCTAGACACAGTATAGACTCAGGCAAGTCACATACTAAACACAAGCTAGACACAGGATAGACACTGGCTAGACACAGGCTAGACACAGGCTAGACACAAGCTAGACACAGGCTAGACACAGGCTAGACACAGTATAGACTCAGGCAAGTCACATACTAAACACAGGCTAGACACAGGATAGACACTGGCTAGACACAGGCTAGACACAGGCTAGACACAGGCTAGACACAGGCTAGACACAGGCTAGACACAGGCTAGACACAGGCTAGACACAGGCTAGACACAGGCTATACAGGCTAGAGATAGGCTAGACACAGGCTAGACACAGGCTAGACACAGGCTAGACACAGGCTAGACACAGGCTAGACACAGGCTAGGACTAGACACAGGCTAGACCTAGACACAGCTAGACACAGGCTAGACAACAAAAGGCTAGACACAGGCTAGACACAGGCTAGACACAGGCTAGACACAGGCTAGACACAGGCTAGACACAGACTAGACACAGGCTAGACACAGGCTAGACACAGGCTAGACACAGGCTAGACACAGGCTTAAGACACAGGCTAGACACAGGCTAGACACAGGCTAGACACAGGCTAGACACAGGCTAGACACAGGCTAGACACAGGCTTTACACAGGCAAGACACAGGCTAGGCACCGGCTAGACGCAGGCTAGACACAGGCTAGACACAGGCTAGACACAAGCTAGACACAGGCTAGGCACAGGCTAGACACAGGCTAGACACAAGCTTGACACAGGCTAGACACAGGCTAGACACAGTATAGACACAGGCATTCTTCCCCGTGAACGGACGTGTTTTTTTTCTGCGCTTCGATATTTTCGCGTTTTTATTAAAAACAACCGGTGTTTTATAAAGCTTTTATTTTAAAACCGATCTTCTTTTGATAGCCCGTTCACGACGCGTGTGCATGCCTTTCAAATTAGTCAAACTAATCTTTGTTTGCTAATTTTATATTTTTTGTGCATTGGTTCTGCTCCTCTGGTACTTTGTTTACATCTTTACTCTTTTCGGTAAGCAACGTTGTTGTTAGTGGCTCACCGCTATTACTCTCTTTCTTATCTATCCTAATTCTTTGAGCGCGCCTAAGCACCTCTCACGCTTTGCCGCTCTTTCTATTGCACTTTTTTTGAGCGCGCCTAAGCATCTCTCACGCTTTGCCGCTCTCTCTACTGCACTGTTGTTGCTTGATCGCTTTTGCTCTCTCTGCTCTCTGCCTTTGCGCGCTAATTTCTTTTTCTTGCGCACATACTTCTTTTCTTGTTTTTGTTTTGTTTTCTTTGCGGCTGTTTTTATTTGTTACAGTAGGTGTCCCCAATAATGGACGGTTTGATTTGTTTTAAAAAATCCTGCCTTAAGGAGGTGACGGCTGCCCAGCCAAGCATTTCGTGTTGGCTATGTGATAACGTAGTACACGCGAAGTGTGCCGGATTTTCTGGCCCGACGGCTGATGCCGTAGCCAAGCGCACTGGGTTGCGTTATTGCTGCGATATGTGTAGGGAAGTGGAGGGCGAAATTTGTTCGTTTATGCGGCAAACAAAGATAGGATTTAGGGAACTGCTTGGAAGTTTTCGCACACTATCCGACCAGTTCTCAGCGCTCGATTCATGTTTCAATAACCTTAAGTTATTGAACGAATCCCCAAAGCGAAAAAAATCCACCCGCATAGAGGAGCCTATTATCGCCACCCAGCTCCCTATAATTGACCAGCCAGGTACGCCAATGACACAGCCGTTAATGTCGTTCACCAATCCCCCGATGGTAACGAGATCAGCGGCTAAATCAATTTCGATTCCCGAAAATGTCATTGAGTGTATGCAACCAGTGACGCCAAAATGTTCCGTTATGTCCGCTGTGGTCTCGTTGCCCGTGCCACAGAAAATAGTGTTACCTAAGGCGTGTTCAAGTTCTGGTTTACCAGAAGAGAACCTCTGCTCTGGAATTATACCTGAGGCGCCTAAAAAGATTGTAGGTGTTCCACAAAAGAAACAGATCTTTGTTTCTAGGCTTGCCCCTGAACTCACATCAAATGATGTTAAAGCTTATATTCAAGCTAAAACTCAAGCCGACGACGTAAAAGTGGAAAAGTTTAAGTTTTCTTATGAGAGGGACATATCTTCCTTCAAAATAAGTGCCCCAAACGAACTCTTAGGCATTATATGTTCGGCTCAATTTTGGCCGGAACATGTAATGGTTAAAGAGTTTGAAGCAAGGAAAAAGAAAAATCGCCCACCGATTAAACTTCCTTTGCCTCCTCTAGCAGCAGCCCAAACAAAATCAAATAAAAAAAAACTAACAAGCTTCTTAACTCTTTCATATCAAAATGTTAGAGGTCTCTGTACTAAACTTTCAACTTTATACTTAAACAGTCTTTCTTTTTCTTCCCAAATTGTTGTGTTTACTGAGACTTGGTTAAAGCCGGAGATCCTGAACTCCGAAGTCTTTCCAAATAAGTACACAACCTACAGGTGTGATCGACCTGACCGACGTGGTGGTGGAGTTCTAATTGCAGTTGATTCCACCATCAACTCGGAACTCTTAGAACCGGAGATTCAATCTGGCATTGAATTACTCTGTGTAAAATTACACTTTCCCGGTTTTTTTCATTATATAACCTGTTCCTATATTCCGCCGTCGTCGGAATTATCAGTCTATTTGCAACATTTGTCTGCAATACAGACCATATTTAATCTGTTATCAGACAGAGATCAATTTTTAGTCCTGGGTGACTTCAATATCCCCGATTGTAATTGGACAACAAGTGCTGATTCAAACTCTCTTCTGCCCTCACGGCAACACGACCTTTTTTGACGGTCTGTTTGACATGTCATTGTCTCAGGTCAATCATGTCTTAAACAGTAGTAACAGATCGTTAGACTTATGCTTTGTCTCGGATCCATCTAGAGTGAGTCTAAACAAGACACAACCACTTTCTCTTCCTGAAGATCCTTACCATCCCACTCTTGAAGTTACTATTGATTTTGGTGCTTGTATGGATAATGATGAAAAACTGTGTAATCGTGTACGCTGCTTTAGAAAAGCAGATTTTAACTTATTGAATGGGATGATTTCCCAATTTGATTGGTCAGAATTGTATTCGTCTACTGATATTTTAGTAGCGACCAATATTTTTTATAACACAATTAACTACTTTTTAGATATTTGTGTTCCGTGTTTTTATCCAACTTCCTCGAGTAAGCCGCCATGGTTTACAAGAGAGTTGTCACGGTTAAAAAATTTAAAGTCAAACTTATTTAAAAATATAAAAGTAATAGCTCATCTTCAGCCTTTTCCCGCTACTTAAGCGCGCGGTCAGATTTTACTGTCTTGAACGCGAAATGTTATAAGAATTATTTAACTCGTTGTAAGGCTCAGTTTATTCAGAACCCCAAACAGTTTTATAGTTTCGTTAACACGAAGCGTAAGTCTACCGCATTTCCAACAAAATTAACGTTTGAAAATGCTAGTGCAGATACCGACCAAGCCATGGCCGATATGTTTGCAAAGTTTTTTCAAACGACTTATTCTCCCTCTACACAGAAAACTCACTTTTATCCATACAACATTCCAAGCTCAAATGGTATCTTCTCTCCCTTTTTAAACGAAAGCTCATTGGTAAAGGATCTCTCTTTAGTAAAGCCAGTCTTCTCACCAGGCCCTGACGGTGTTCCTGCTTGCATACTTCGATTCTGTGCTATCTCCTTAAGTAAGCCACTGCTCAAACTATTTTCGCTGTCTTTAGAAACTTCAGTCTTTCCTTCCATTTGGAAGGAATCTTTTATTATTCCCTTGCTTAAAAAGGGCAGCAAGTCTGATGCAAGCAATTATAGAGGTATCTCTAAATTGTCGGCTATACCCAAACTTTTCGAGAATGTTATAACTCCTCACTTGCAACATTTCTGTAGATCCGTTATCTCACCTTTTCAACACGGATTCATTAAAAGTCGTTCTACTACGACAAACTTGCTTGAGCTGACATCCTTCGTGGTAAAAGGATTTCAGGAAAATCTTCAAACTGATGTCATTTATACTGATTTCAGTAAAGCTTTTGACTCAGTGAATCATTCCCTTCTGGCACATAAACTTGACCTTCTAGGTTTTTCACCAAAACTACTTAGTTGGATTGTAAGCTATCTGGCTGACAGAACTCAAAGAGTCCACTTTAAAACTACTCTTTCAAACCCAATTCATGCCACATCTGGTGTTCCTCAAGGGAGTCATCTTGGTCCCCAACTTTTTACGCTTTTCATTAATGACCTTCCCTTGGTCATATGTAACTCCCGTACTCTTATGTATGCGGATGATGTAAAGCTTTGCTACCAATTTAAAGACGACCACTGTCACTCAAACCTACAAACCGACCTAAATAGTTTTAATTCTTGGTGTTGTGCCAATTTTTTAAACCTGAACAGCTCTAAATGCAAGCTGATGACATTCTCTCGAGCCAGTCCGAAGTTTGCTTCTTATACTCTTTGTGGTTGTGCCTTGGAAAGAATCACCCTAGTTGATGATCTGGGGGTCCGTCTGGACCGAAAACTAAAGTTTTCCAATCATATAACTAATATGGTCAATAAAGCCATGGGTGTCCTAGGCTTTATCAAAAGATGGTCTAAGGAATTCGACGATCCTTATATTACAAAGACCCTTTACGTTGCACTTGTTCGTCCCATTCTCGAATACGGTTCATGCGTATGGTGTCCCCAGTACACTATTCATAAGGAACGCATCGAATCTGTACAGAAAAATTTCTTACTTTTTGCTTTACGCGGCCTTAACTGGGATGAAAATTTGAGACTGCCTTCCTATAATAGTAGACTTCTGTTACTAAATCTGCCTTCCCTAACTAACCGCAGAACCATGCTAGGGGTCTTATTTATTAACAACCTTATGCAAGGTGACATTGACAGTGAGGCCTTGTTAAGGCAGCTACACTTCTCTGTTCCTTGCAGAATAACTCGCTATTTCCTTCCACTAACACTCCCTTATTGTAGATCGAACTATGCACTGCATGATCCTTTCAGGGCATTATGTTCGGACTACAATAAGCTCCAACACATCATAGCTAGCACTAACACTATCGCTGCTATGAAGTCCTTAATTCTTGCCTATCTAGTACGTAATTAGTAATTAGTATTTGAATCTTCCTCGATTTTCTATTCTATGTTTTTTCTTTTTTTCCCCTACTTGCATGCCGCGTTCTATCGCCTCGTCTTTTTTATTTTATTTCTTGTTTTCTCCACATCGCGTTAATTTTTACTCGCGTTTCTATTCGCTTTTCTACCGCGTTTCCGTGTCGTCCGTTATGCGACGGTGCCTCTCGGTCGGTCAGGCGGGAGGTGGACTTCGTTTGGGTTCGCGCGCAACAAGCATCGGCTTGGTGTCGTTGGACCACTTGCTTATACAGTCATTGTATTCAACGTCCAATAAAAAGTCACATAGAAGACACAGGCAAGACACTGGCTAGACACTGGCTAGACACAGGCTTGACACAGGCTAGACACAGGCTAGACACAGGCTAGACACAGGCTAGACACAGGATAGACACAGGCTAGACACAGGCTAGACACAGGCTAGACACAAGCTAGACACAGGCTAGACAGAGGCTAGAAAGAGGCTAGACACAGGCTAGACACAGGCTAGACACAGGCTACACACAGGTTAGACACAGGCTCGACACAGGCTAGACACAGGCTAGACACATGCTAGACACAGGCTAGACACAGGATAGGCACAAGCAAGACACATACTAGACACAGGCTAGAAAGAGGCTAGACACAGGCTAGGCACAGGCTAGACACAGGCTAGACACAAGCTAAACACAGGCTAGACACAGTCTAGACACAGTATAGACTCAGGCAAGTCACATACTAGACACAGGCAAGACAGGCCAGACACTGGCTAGACACAGGCTAGACACAGGCTAGACACAGGCTAGACGCAGGATAGACACAGGCTAGACACAGGCTAGACACAAGCTAGACACAGGCTGGATAGAGGCTAGACACGGGCAAGATACAGGCTAGACACAAGCTAGACACAGGCTAGACAGAGGCTAGACACAGGCAAGATACAGGCTAGAGATCGGCTAGACACTGTCTAGACACAGGCTAGACACAGGCTAGACACAGGCAAGACACAGTCTAGACGCAAGCTAGACACAGGCTAGACAGAGGCTAGAAACAGGCTAGACACAGGCTAGAAAGAGGCTAGACACAGGTTAGACACAGGCTAGACACAGGCTAGACACAGGATAGGCACAGGCTAGACACAGGCTAGGCACAGGCAAGACACATACTAGACACAGGCTAGAAAGAGGCTAGACACAGGCTAGGCACAGGCTAGACACAGGCTAGACACAAGCTAGACACAGGCTAGACACAGTCTAGACACAGTATAGACTCAGGCAAGTCACAGGCAAGACACAGGCAAGACACTGGCTAGACACAGGCTAGACACAGGCTAGACATAGGCTAGACGCAGGATAGACACAGGCTAGACACAGGCTAGACACAAGCTAGACACAGGCTGGATAGAGGCTAGACACGGGCAAGATACAGGCTAGACACAAGCTAGACACAGGCTAGACAGAGGCTAGACACAGGCTGGATAGAGGCTAGACACGGGCAAGATACAGTCTAGAAACAGGCTAGACACAGGCTAGACACAGGCAAGACACATACTAGACACAGGCAAGACAAAGGCTAGACAGAGGCAAGACACAGGCTAGACACAGGCTAGAAAGAGGCTAGAAAGAGGCTGGACACAGTCTAGACACAGGCTAGACACAGGCTAGACACAGGCTAGACACAGGCTAGACACAGGCTAGACACAGGCTAGACACAGGCTAGACACAAGCTAGACACAGACTAGACACAGACTAGACACAGGCTAGACACAGGCTAGACACAAGCTAGACACAGGCTGGATACAGGCTAGTCACAGGCAAGACACAGGCCAGACACAAGCTAGACACAGGCTAGACAAATACTAGACACAGGCAAGACACAGGCTAGACACAGGCTGGATACAGGCTTGACACAGGCAAGACACAGGCCAGACACAAGCTAGACACAGGCTAGACAAATACTAGACACAGGCAAGACACAGGCTAGACACAGGCTGGATACAGGCTAGACACAGGCAAGACACAGGCTAGACACAAGCTAGACACAGGCTAAACAAATACTAGACACAAGATAGACACAGGCTAGACACAGGCTGGATACAGGCTAGACACAGGCAAGACACAGGCTAGACACAAGCTAGACACAGGCTAAACAAATACTAGACACAGGCAAGACACAGGCTAAACAAATACTAGACACAGGCAAGACACAGGCTAGACACATGCTAGACCTAGGCTAGACACAGGCTAGAAAGAGGCTAGACACAGGCTAGACACAGGCTAGACACAGGCTAGACACAAGGTAGACTCAGGCTAGACTCAGGCTAGACACAGGCTAGAAAGAGGCAAGACACAGTCTAAACACAGGCTAGACACAGGCAAGTAACATACTAGACACAGGCAAGACACAGGCAAGACACTGGCTAGACACAGGCTAGACACAGGCTAGACACAGGCTAGACACAGGCTAGACACAAGCTAGACACAGGTTAGACACAGGCTAGACACAGGCTAGAGACAGGCTAGACACAGGCGAGATACAGGCAAGACAAAGGCTAGACACAAGGTAGACTCAGGCTAGACTCAGGCTAGACACAGGCTAGACACAGGCTAGACTCAGGCTAGACACAGGCAAGACACAGGATACACAGGCTAGACACAAGCTAGACACAAGCTAGACACAGGCTGAATAGAGGCTAGACACAGGCAAGATACAGGCTAGACACAAGCTGAATAGAGGCTAGACACAGGCAAGATACAGGCTAGACACAAGCTAGACACAGGCTAGACAGAGGCTAGACACAGGCTTGATGCAGGCTTGAGATCGGCTAGACACAGGCTAGACACAAGCTAAACACAGGTTAGACACAGGCTAGACACAGGCTAGAGACAGGCTAGACACAGGCGAGATACAGGCAAGACAAAGGCTAGACACAAGGTAGACTCAGGCTAGACTCAGGCTAGACACAGGCTAGACTCAGGCTAGACACAGGCTAGTCACACGATACACAGGCTAGACACAAGCTAGACACAAGCTAGACACAGGCTAGACACAGGCTAGACACAGGCTAGACACAGGCTAGACACAAGCTAGACACAGGCTAGACAAATACTAGACACTGGCTAGACACAAGCTAGACACAGGCTAGACACATGCTAGACACAGGCTAGAAAGAGGCTAGACACAGGCTAGACAGAGGCTAGACAGAGGCTAGACACAAGCTAGACACAGGCTAGACACAGGCTAGACACAGTCTAGACACAGGATAGGCACAGGCAAGACACATACTAGACACAGGCTAGACACAGGCTAGAAAGAGGTTAGACACAGGCTAGACACAGGCTAGACACAGGCTAGACACAGGGTAGACACAGGCTAGACACAGGCCAGACAAGGGCTAGACACAGGCTAGACACAGGCCAGACACAAGCTAGACACAGGCTAGACAAATACTAGACACAGGCTAGACACAGGCTAGACACAGGATAGACACTGGCTAGACACAGGCTAGACACAGGCTAGACACAAGCTAGACACAGGCTAGACAAATACTAGACACTGGCTAGACACAAGCTAGACACAGGCTAGACACATGCTAGACACAGGCTAGAAAGAGGCTAGACACAGGCTAGACAGAGGCTAGACAGAGGCTAGACACAAGCTAGACACAGGCTAGACACAGGCTAGACGCAGGCTAGACACAAGCTAGACACAGGCTAGACACAGGCTAGACACAGGCTAGACACAGGATAGGCACAGGCAAGACACATACTAGACACAGGCTAGACACAGGCTAGAAAGAGGTTAGACACAGGCTACGCACAGGCTGGACACAGTATAGACTCAGACAAGTCACATACTAGACACAGGCAAGACACAGGCAAGACACTGGCTAGACACAGGCTAGACAAATACTAGACACAGGCAAGACACAGGCTAGACACAGGCTGGATACAGGCTTGACACAGGCAAGACACAGGCCAGACACAAGCTAGACACAGGTTAGACAAATACTAGACACAGGCAAGACACAGGCTAGACACAGGCTGGATACAGGCTAGACACAGGCAAGACACAGGCTAGACACAAGCTAGACACAGGCTAAACAAATACTAGACACAGGCAAGACACAGGCTAGACACAGGCTGGATACAGGCTAGACACAGGCAAGACACAGGCTAGACACAAGCTAGACACAGGCTAAACAAATACTAGACACAGGCAAGACACAGGCTAAACAAATACTAGACACAGGGAAGACACAGGCTAGACACATGCTAGACCTAGGCTAGACACAGGCTAGAAAGAGGCTAGACACAGGCTAGACACAGGCTAGACACAGGCTAGACACAAGGTAGACTCAGGCTAGACTCAGGCTAGACACAGGCTAGAAAGAGGCAAGACACAGTCTAAACACAGGCTAGACACAGGCTAGACACAGGCTAGACACAGGCTAGACACAGGCTAGACACAGGCTAGACACAGGCTAGACACAGGCTAGACACAGGCTAGACACAGGCTAGACACAGGCTAGACACAGGCTAGACACAAGCTAGACACAGACTAGACACAGACTAGACATAGGCTAGACACAGGCTAGACACAAGCTAGACACAGGCTGGATACAGGCTAGCCACAGGCAAGACACAGGCTAGACACAAGCTAGAGACAGGCTGGATAGAGGCTTGACACAGGCAAGATACAGGCTAGACACAAGCTAGACACAGGCTAGACACAGTATAGACACAGGCAAGTAACATACTAGACACAGGCAAGACACAGGCAAGACACTGGCTAGACACAGGCTAGACACAGGCTAGACACAGGCTAGACACAGGCTAGACACAGGCTAGACACAAGATAGACACAGGCTAGACACAGGCTAGAAAAAGCTAGACACAGGCTGGATAGAGGCTAGACACAGGCAAGATACAGGCTAGACACAAGCTAGACACAGGCTAGACAGAGGCTAGACAGAGGCTAGACACAGGCTAGATACAGGCTAGACATCGGCCAGACACTGGCTAGACACAGGCTAGACACAGGCTAGACACAGGCTAGACACAGGCTAGACACAGGCTAGACACAGGCTAGACACAGGCTAGACACAGGCTAGACACAGGCTAGACACAAGCTAGACACAGGCTAGACACAGTATAGACACAGGCAAGTCACATACTAGACACAGGCAAGACACAGGCAAGACACAGGCTAGACACAGGCTACCACAGGCTAGACACAGGCTAGACAAAAGATAGACACAGGCTAGACACAGGCTAGAAACAGGCTAGACACAAGCTAGACACAGGCTGAATAGAGGCTAGACACAGGCAAGATACAGGCTAGACACAGGCTGAATAGAGGCTAGACACAGGCAAGATACAGGCTAGACACAAGCTAGACACAGGCTAGACAGAGGCTAGACACAGGCTAGACACAGGCTAGACACAAGCTAGACACAGGTTAGACACAGGCTAGACACAGGCTAGAGACAGGCTAGACACAGGCGAGATACAGGCAAGACAAAGGCTAGACACAAGGTAGACTCAGGCTAGACTCAGGCTAGACACAGGCTAGACACAGGCTAGACTCAGGCTAGACACTGGCAAGACACAGGATACACAGGCTAGACACAAGCTAGACACAAGCTAGACACAGGCTGAATAGAGGCTAGACACAGGCAAGATACAGGCTAGACACAAGCTGAATAGAGGCTAGACACAGGCAAGATACAGGCTAGACACAAGCTAGACACAGGCTAGACAGAGGCTAGACACAGGCTTGATGCAGGCTTGAGATCGGCTAGACACAGGCTAGACACAAGCTAAACACAGGTTAGACACAGGCTAGACACAGGCTAGACACAGGCGAGATACAGGCAAGACAAAGGCTAGACACAAGGTAGACTCAGGCTAGACTCAGGCTAGACACAGGCTAGACTCAGGCTAGACACAGGCTAGTCACAGGATACACAGGCTAGACACAAGCTAGACACAGGCTAGACAGAGGCTAGACAGAGGCTAGACACAGGCTAGATACAGGCTAGACATCGGCCAGACACTGGCTAGACACAGGCTAGACACAGGCTAGACACAGGCTAGACACAGGCTAGACACAGGCTAGACACAGGCTAGACACAGGCTAGACACAGGCTAGACACAAGCTAGACACAGGCTAGACACAGTATAGACACAGGCAAGTCACATACTAGACACAGGCAAGACACAGGCAAGACACTGGCTAGACACAGGCTACCACAGGCTAGACACAGGCTAGACAAAAGATAGACACAGGCTAGACACAGGCTAGAAACAGGCTAGACACAAGCTAGACACAGGCTGAATAGAGGCTAGACACAGGCAAGATACAGGCTAGACACAGGCTGAATAGAGGCTAGACACAGGCAAGATACAGGCTAGACACAGGCTGAATAGAGGCTAGACACAGGCAAGATACAGGCTAGACACAAGCTAGACACAGGCTAGACAGAGGCTAGACACAGGCTAGACACAGGCTAGACACAAGCTAGACACAGGTTAGACACAGGCTAGACACAGGCTAGAGACAGGCTAGACACAGGCGAGATACAGGCAAGACAAAGGCTAGACACAAGGTAGACTCAGGCTAGACTCAGGCTAGACACAGGCTAGACACAGGCTAGACACAGGCTAGACTCAGGCTAGACACTGGCAAGACACAGGATACACAGGCTAGACACAAGCTAGACACAAGCTAGACACAGGCTGAATAGAGGCTAGACACAGGCAAGATACAGGCTAGACACAAGCTAGACACAGGCTAGACAGAGGCTAGACACAGGCTAGATGCAGGCTTGAGATCGGCTAGACACAGGCTAGACACAAGCTAAACACAGGTTAGACACAGGCTAGACACAGGCTAGAGACAGGCTAGACACAGGCGAGATACAGGCAAGACAAAGGCTAGACACAAGGTAGACTCAGGCTAGACTCAGGCTAGACACAGGCTAGACTCAGGCTAGACACAGGCTAGTCACAGGATACACAGGCTAGACACAAGCTAGACACAAGCTAGACACAGGCTAGACACAGGCTAGACACAGGCTAGACACAGGCTAGACACAGGCTAGACAAGGGCTAGACACAGGCTAGACACAGGCCAGACACAACCTAGACACAGGCTAGACATATACTAGACACAGGCTAGACACAGGCTAGACACAGGCTAGACACAGGCTAGACACAGGCTAGACACAGGCTAGACACAGGATAGACACAGGCTAGACAGAGGCTAGACACAGGCTAGACACAAGCTAGACACAGGCTAGACAAATACTAGACACTGGCTAGACACAGGCTAGACACAGGCTAGACACATGCAAGACACAGGCTAGAAAGAGGCTAGACACAGGCTAGACAGAGGCTAGACACAGGGTAGACACAAGATAGACACAGGTTAGACACAGGCTAGACACAGGCTAGAGACAGGCTAGACACAGGCGAGATACAGGCAAGACAAAGGCTAGACACAAGGTAGACTCAGGCTAGACTCAGGCTAGACACAGGCTAGACTCAGGCTAGACACAGGCTAGTCACAGGATACACAGGCTAGACACAAGCTAGACACAAGCTAGACACAGGCTAGACACAGGCTAGACACAGGCTAGACACAGGCTAGACACAGGCTAGACACAGGCTAGACACAGGGTAGACACAGGCTAGACACAGGCCAGACAAGGGCTAGACACAGGCTAGACACAGGCCAGACACAAGCTAGACACAGGCTAGACAAATACTAGACACAGGCTAGACACAGGCTAGACACAGGCTAGACACAGGATAGACACTGGCTAGACACAGGCTAGACACAGGCTAGACACAAGCTAGACACAGGCTAGACAAATACTAGACACTGGCTAGACACAAGCTAGACACAGGCTAGACACATGCTAGACAGAGGCTAGACACAAGCTAGACACAGGCTAGACACAGGCAAGACGCAGGCTAGACACAAGCTAGACACAGGCTAGACACAGGCTAGACACAGGCTAGACACAGGATAGGCACAGGCAAGACACATACTAGACACAGGCTAGACACAGGCTAGAAAGAGGTTAGACACAGGCTACGCACAGGCTGGACACAGTATAGACTCAGACAAGTCACATACTAGACACAGGCAAGACACAGGCAAGACACTGGCTAGACACAAGCTAGACACAGGCTAGACACTGGCTAGCCACAGGATAGACAGGCTAGACACAGGCTAGACACAGGCTAGACACAAGGTAGACAAAGGCTAGAAAGAGGCTAGACACAGGTTACACACAGGCTAGACACAGGCTAGACACAGGCTAGACACAGGCTAGACACATGCTAGACACAGGCTAGAAAGAGGCTAGACACAGGCTAGACACAGGCTAGACACAGGCTAGACACAGGCTAGACACAGGCTAGAAACGGGCTAGAAACAGGCTAGACAAGGGCTAGACACAGGCTAGACACAGGCTAGACACAAGCTAGACACAGGCTGGATACAGGCTAGACACAAGCTAGACACTGGCTGGATGAGGCTTGATACAGGCAAGATACAGGCTAGACGCAAGCTAGACACAGGCTAGACAGAGGCTAGACATAGGCTAGATACAGGCTAGAGATCGGCTAGACACTGTCTAGACACAGGCTAGACACAGGCTAGACACAGGCTAGACACAAGCTAGATACAGGCTAGACACAGGCTAGACACAGGCTAGACACAGGCTAGACACAAGCTAGATACAGGCTAGACACAGGCTAGAAACAGGCTAGACACAAGCTAGGCAAAGGCTGGATAGAGGCTAGATACAGGCAAGACACAGGCAAGTCACATACTAGACACAGGCAAGACACAGGCAAGACACTGGCTAGATACAGGCTAGACAACGGCTAGACACAGGCTAGACACAGGCTAGAAACAAGCTAGACACAGGCTATACAGAGGCTACACACAGGCTAGACACAGGCTAGAAAGAGGCTAGACACTGGCTAGACACAGGGTAGACACAGGCTAGACACAGGCTAGACACAGGCTAGACACAGGCTAGACACAGGCTAGACACAAGATAGATACAGGCTAGACACAGGCTAGAAACAGGCTAGACACAAGCTAGACACAGGCTGGATAGAGGCTAGACACAAGCAAGACACAGGCAAGACACTGGCTAGACACAGGCTAGACGCAGGCTAAACACAGGCTAGAAACAGGCTAGACACAAGCTAGACACAGGCAAGATACAGGCTAGACACAAGCTAGACACAGGCTAGACAGAGGCTCGACACAGGCTAGATACAGGCTAGAGATCGGCTTGACACTCTCTAGACACAGGCTAGACACAGGCTAGACACAGGCTAGACACAGGCTAGACACAAGCTAGACTCAGGCTTGACACAGGCTAGACACAGGCTAGACACAGGGTAGACACAGACTAGACACAGGCTAGACACAGGCTAGACACAAGCTAGACACAGGCTAGACACAGTATAGACACAGGCAAGTCACATACTAGACACAGGCAAGACACAGGCAAGACACTGGCTAGACACAGGCTAGACACAGGCTAGACACAGGCTAGACACAGGCTAGACACAAGATAGACACAGGCTAGACACAGGCTAGAAACAGGCTAGAAACAGGCTAGACACAAGCTAGACACAGGCTGGATAGAGGCTAGACACAGGCAAGATACAGGCTAGACACAAGCTAGACACAGGCTAGACAGAGGCTAGACACAGGCTAGATACAGGCTAGACATCGGCTAGACACAGGCTAGACACAGGCTAGACACAGGCTAGACACAGGCTAGACACAGGCTAGACACAGGCTAGACACAGGCTAGACACAAGCTAGACACAGGCTAGACACAGTATAGACACAGGCAAGTCACATACTAGACACAGGCAAGACACAGGCAAGACACAGGCAAGTCACTGGCTAGACACAGGCTAGACACAGGCTAGACACAGGCTAGACACAGGCTAGACACAGGTTAGACACAGGCTAGACACAGGCTACAAACAGGCTAGACACAAGCTAGACACAGGCTGGATAGAGGCTAGACACAGGCAAGATACAGGCTAGACACAAGCTAGACACAGGCTAGACAGAGGCTAGACACAGGCTAGATACAGGCTAGACATCGGCTAGACACAGGCTAGACACAGGCTAAACACAGGCTAGACACAGGCTAAACACAGGCTAGACACAGGCTAGACACAAGCTAGACACAGGCTAGACACAGTATAGACACAGGCAAGTCACATACTAGACACAGGCAAGACACAAGATAGACACAGGCTAGACACAGGCTAGAAACAGGCTAGACACAAGCTAGACACAGGCTGAATAGAGGCTAGACGCAGGCAAGATACAGGCTAGACACAGGCAAGATACAGGCTAGACACAAGCTAGACACAGGCTAGACAGAGGCTAAACACAGGCTAGATGCAGGCTTGAGATCGGCTAGACACAGGCAAGACAAAGGCTAGACACAGGCTAGAAAAAGGCTAGACACAGGCTAGACACAGGCTAGACACAGGCTAGACACAGGCTAGACTCAGGCTAGACACAGGCTAGACACAGGCTAGACACAGGCTAGACACAGGCTAGACACAGGCTAGACACAAGCTAGACACAGGCTAGACACAGGCTAGACACAGGCTAGACACAGGCTAGACACAGGCTAGACACAGGCTAGACACAGGCTAGACAAAGGCTAGACACAGGCTAGACACAGGCCAGACACAACCTAGACACAGGCTAGACAAATACTAGACACAGGCTAGACACAGGCTAGACACAGGCTAGACACAGGCTAGACACAGCCTAGACACAGGCTAGACACAGGATAGACACAGGCTAGACAGAGGCTAGACACAAGCTAGACACAAGCTAGACACAGGCAAGACAAATACTAGATACTGGCTAGACACAGGCTAGACACAGGCTAGACACATGCTAGACACAGGCTAGAAAGAGGCTAGACATAGGCTAGACAGAGGCTAGACACAGGCTAGACACAAGCTAGACACAGGCTAGACACAGGCTAGACACAGAATAGGCACAGGCAAGACACAGGCTAGACACAAGATAGACACAGGCTAGACACAGGCTAGACACAGGCTAGACACAGGCTAGACACAGGCTAGACACAGGCTAGACACAGGCTAGACACAGGCTAGACACAGGTTAGACACAGGCTAGACACAGGCTAGAAACAGGCTAGACACAAGCTAGACACAGGCTGGATAGAGGCTAGACACAGGCAAGATACAGGCTAGACACAACCTAGACACAGGCTAGACAGAGGCTAGACACAGGCTAGATACAGGCTAGACATCGGCTAGACACAGGCTAGACACAGGCTAAACACAGGCTAGACAGAGGCTAAACACAGGCTAGACACAGGCTAGACACAAGCTAGACACAGGCTAGACACAGTATAGACACAGGCAAGTCACATACTAGACAAAGGCAAGACACAGGCAAGACACTGGCTAGACACAGGCTAGACACAGGCTAGACACAGGCTAGACACAGGCTAGACAAATACTAGACACTGGCTAGACACAAGCTAGACACAGGCTAGACACATGCTAGACACAGGCTAGAAAGAGGCTAGACACAGGCTAGACAGAGGCTAGACAGAGGCTAGACACAAGCTAGACACAGGCTAGACACAGGCTAGACGCAGGCTAGACACAAGCTAGACACAGGCTAGACACAGGCTAGACACAGGCTAGACACAGGATAGGCACAGGCAAGACACATACTAGACACAGGCTAGACACAGGCTAGAAAGAGGTTAGACACAGGCTACGCACAGGCTGGACACAGTATAGACTCAGACAAGTCACATACTAGACACAGGCAAGACACAGGCTAGAAACAGGCTAGACACAAGCTAGACACAGGCAAGATACAGGCTAGACACAAGCTAGACACAGGCTAGACAGAGGCTCGACACAGGCTAGATACAGGCTAGAGATCGGCTTGACACTCTCTAGACACAGGCTAGACACAGGCTAGACACAGGCTAGACACAGGCTAGACACAAGCTAGACTCAGGCTTGACACAGGCTAGACACAGGCTAGACACAGGGTAGACACAGACTAGACACAGGCTAGACACAGGCTAGACACAAGCTAGACACAGGCTAGACACAGTATAGACACAGGCAAGTCACATACTAGACACAGGCAAGACACAGGCAAGACACTGGCTAGACACAGGCTAGACACAGGCTAGACACAGGCTAGACACAGGCTAGACACAGGCTAGACACAAGATAGACACAGGCTAGACACAGGCTAGAAACAGGCTAGAAACAGGCTAGACACAAGCTAGACACAGGCTGGATAGAGGCTAGACACAGGCAAGATACAGGCTAGACACAAGCTAGACACAGGCTAGACAGAGGCTAGACACAGGCTAGATACAGGCTAGACACAGGCTAGACACAGGCTAGACACAGGCTAGACACAGGCTAGACACAGGCTAGACACAGGCTAGACACAGGCTAGACACAGGCTAGACACAAGCTAGACACAGGCTAGACACAGTATAGACACAGGCAAGTCACATACTAGACACAGGCAAGACACAGGCAAGACACAGGCAAGACACTGGCTAGACACAGGCTAGACACAGGCTAGACACAGGCTAGACACAGGCTAGACACAGGTTAGACACAGGCTAGACACAGGCTAGAAACAGGCTAGACACAAGCTAGACACAGGCTGGATAGAGGCTAGACACAGGCAAGATACAGGCTAGACACAAGCTAGACACAGGCTAGACAGAGGCTAGACACAGGCTAGATACAGGCTAGACATCGGCTAGACACAGGCTAGACACAGGCTAAACACAGGCTAGACACAGGCTAAACACAGGCTAGACACAGGCTAGACACAAGCTAGACACAGGCTAGACACAGTATAGACACAGGCAAGTCACATACTAGACACAGGCAAGACACAAGATAGACACAGGCTAGACACAGGCTAGAAACAGGCTAGACACAAGCTAGACACAGGCTGAATAGAGGCTAGACACAGGCAAGATACAGGCTAGACACAGGCAAGATACAGGCTAGACACAAGCTAGACACAGGCTAGACAGAGGCTAAACACAGGCTAGATGCAGGCTTGAGATCGGCTAGACACAGGCAAGACAAAGGCTAGACACAAGGTAGACTCAGGCTAGACTCAGGCTAGACACAGGCTAGACTCAGGCTAGACACAGGCTAGACACAGGCTAGACACAGGCTAGACACAGGCTAGACACAGGCTAGACACAGGCTAGACACAGGCTAGACACAGGCTAGACACAGGCTAGACACAGGCTAGACACAGGCTAGACAAGGCTAGACACAGGCTAGACACAGGCTAGACACAGGCTAGACACAGGCTAGACACAGGCTAGACAAGGGCTAGACACAGGCTAGACACAGGCCAGACACAACCTAGACACAGGCTAGACAAATACTAGACACAGGCTAGACACAGGCTAGACACAGGCTAGACACAGGCTAGACACAGGCTAGACACAGGCTAGACACAGCCTAGACACAGGCTAGACACAGGATAGACACAGGCTAGACAGAGGCTAGACACAAGCTAGACACAGGCAAGACAAATACTAGATACTGGCTAGACACAGGCTAGACACAGGCTAGACACATGCTAGACACAGGCTAGAAAGAGGCTAGACATAGGCTAGACAGAGGCTAGACACAGGCTAGACACAAGCTAGACACAGGCTAGACACAGGCTAGACACAGGATAGGCACAGGCAAGACACAGGCTAGACACAAGATAGACACAGGCTAGACACAGGCTAGACACAGGCTAGACACAGGCTAGACACAGGCTAGACACAGGCTAGACACAGGCTAGACACAGGTTAGACACAGGCTAGACACAGGCTAGAAACAGGCTAGACACAAGCTAGACACAGGCTGGATAGAGGCTAGACACAGGCAAGATACAGGCTAGACACAAGCTAGACACAGGCTAGACAGAGGCTAGACACAGGCTAGATACAGGCTAGACATCGGCTAGACACAGGCTAGACACAGGCTAAACACAGGCTAGACAGAGGCTAAACACAGGCTAGACACAGGCTAGACACAAGCTAGACACAGGCTAGACACAGTATAGACACAGGCAAGTCACATACTAGACACAGGCAAGACACAGGCAAGACACTGGCTAGACACAGGCTAGACACAGGCTAGACACAGGCTAGACACAGGCTAGACAAATACTAGACACTGGCTAGACACAAGCTAGACACAGGCTAGACACATGCTAGACACAGGCTAGAAAGAGGCTAGACACAGGCTAGACAGAGGCTAGACAGAGGCTAGACACAAGCTAGACACAGGCTAGACACAGGCTAGACACAGGCTAGACACAAGCTAGACACAGGCTAGACACAGGCTAGACACAGGCTAGACACAGGATAGGCACAGGCAAGACACATACTAGACACAGGCTAGACACAGGCTAGAAAGAGGTTAGACACAGGCTACGCACAGGCTGGACACAGTATAGACTCAGACAAGTCACATACTAGACACAGGCAAGACACAGGCAAGACACTGGCTAGACACAAGCTAGACACAGGCTAGACACTGGCTAGCCACAGGATAGACAGGCTAGACACAGGCTAGACACAGGCTAGACACAAGGTAGACAAAGGCTAGAAAGAGGCTAGACACAGGTTACACACAGGCTAGACACAGGCTAGACACAGGCTAAACACAGGCTAGACACAGGCTAGACACATGCTAGACACAGGCTAGAAAGGGGCTAGACACAGGCTAGACACAGGCTAGACACAGGCTAGACACAGGCTAGAAACGGGCTAGAAACAGGCTAGACAAGGGCTAGACACAGGCTAGACACAGGCTAGACACAAGCTAGACACAGGCTGGATACAGGCTAGACACAAGCTAGACACTGGCTGGATGAGGCTAGATACAGGCAAGATACAGGCTAGACACAAGCTAGACACAGGCTAGACAGAGGCTAGACATAGGCTAGATACAGGCTAGAGATCGGCTAGACACTGTCTAGACACAGGCTAGACACAGGCTAGACACAGGCTAGACACAAGCTAGATACAGGCTAGACACAGGCTAGACACAGGCTAGACACAGGCTAGACACAAGCTAGATACAGGCTAGACACAGGCTAGAAACAGGCTAGACACAAGCTAGGCAAAGGCTGGATAGAGGCTAGATACAGGCAAGACACAGGCAAGTCACATACTAGACACAGGCAAGACAAAGGCAAGACACTGGCTAGATACAGGCTAGACATCGGCTAGACACAGGCTAGACACAGGCTAGAAACAAGCTAGACACAGGCTATACAGAGGCTACACACAGGCTAGACACAGGCTAGAAAGAGGCTAGACACTGGCTAGACACAGGGTAGACACAGGCTAGACACAGGCTAGACACAGGCTAGACACAGGCTAGACACAAGATAGATACAGGCTAGACACAGGCTAGAAACAGGCTAGACACAAGCTAGACACAGGCTGGATAGAGGCTAGACACAAGCAAGACACAGGCAAGACACTGGCTAGACACAGGCTAGACGCAGGCTAAACACAGGCTAGAAACAGGCTAGACACAAGGCTAGACACAGGCAAGATACAGGCTAGACACAAGCTAGACACAGGCTAGACAGAGGCTCGACACAGGCTAGATACAGGCTAGAGATCGGCTAGACACTCTCTAGACACAGGCTAGACACAGGCTAGACACAGGCTAGACACAGGCTAGACACAGGCTAGACACAAGCTAGACTCAGGCTTGACACAGGCTAGACACTGGCTAGACACAGGGTAGACACAGACTAGACACAGGCTAGACACAGGCTAGACACAAGCTAGACACAGGCTAGACACAGTATAGACACAGGCAAGTCACATACTAGACACAGGCAAGACACAGGCAAGACACTGGCTAGACACAGGCTAGACACAGGCTAGACACAGGCTAGACACAGGCTAGACACAAGATAGACACAGGCTAGACACAGGCTAGAAACAGGCTAGAAACAGGCTAGACACAAGCTAGACACAGGCTGGATAGAGGCTAGACACAGGCAAGATACAGGCTAGACACAAGCTAGACACAGGCTAGACAGAGGCTAGACACAGGCTAGATACAGGCTAGACATCGGCTAGACACAGGCTAGACACAGGCTAGACACAGGCTAGACACAGGCTAGACACAGGCTAGACACAGGCTAGACACAGGCTAGACACAGGCTAGACACAGGCTAGACACAGGCTATAGACACAGGCAAGTCACATACTAGACACAGGCAAGACACAGGCAAGACACAGGCAAGACACAGGCTAGACACAGGCTAGACACAGGCTAGACACAGGCTAGACACAGGCTAGACACAGGTTAGACACAGGCTAGACACAGGCTAGACACAGGCTGGATAGAGGCTAGACACAGGCAAGATACAGGCTAGACACAAGCTAGACACAGGCTAGACAGAGGCTAGACACAGGCTAGATACAGGCTAGACATCGGCTAGACACAGGCTAGACACAGGCTAAACACAGGCTAGACACAGGCTAAACACAGGCTAGACACAGGCTAGACACAAGCTAGACACAGGTTAGACACAGGCTACACACAGGCTAGACACAGGTTAGACACAGGCGAGATACAGGCAAGACAAAGGCTAGACACAAGGTAGACTCAGGCTAGACTCAGGCTAGACACAGGCTAGACTCAGGCTAGACACAGGCTAGACACAGGATACACAGGCTAGACACAAGCTAGACACAGGCTAGACACAGGCTAGACACAGGCTAGACACAGGCTAGACACAGGCTAGACACAGGCTAGACACAGGCTAGACACAGGCTAGACACAGGCTAGACAAGGGCTAGACACAGGCTAGACACAGGCCAGACACAACCTAGACACAGGCTAGACAAATACTAGACACAGGCTAGACACAGGCTAGACCCAGGCTAGACACAGGCTAGACACAGCCTAGACACAGGCTAGACACAGGCTAGACCCAGGCTAGACACAGGCTAGACACAGCCTAGACACAGGCTAGACAGAGGCTCGACACAGGCTAGACAGAGGCTAGACACAAGCTAGACACAAGCTAGACACAGGCAAGACAAATACTAGATACTGGCTAGACACAGGCTAGACACAGGCTAGACACATGCTAGACACAGGCTAGAAAGAGGCTAGACATAGGCTAGACAGAGGGTAGACACAGGCTAGACACAAGCTAGACACAGGCTAGACACAGGCTAGACACAGGATAGGCACAGGCAAGACACAGGCTAGACACAAGATAGACACAGGCTAGACACAGGCTAGACACAGGCTAGACACAGGCTAGACACAGGCTAGACACAGGCTAGACACAGGCTAGACACAGGTTAGACACAGGCTAGACACAGGCTAGAAACAGGCTAGACACAAGCTAGACACAGGCTGGATAGAGGCTAGACACAGGCAAGATACAGGCTAGACACAAGCTAGACACAGGCTAGACAGAGGCTAGACACAGGCTAGATACAGGCTAGACATCGGCTAGACACAGGCTAGACACAGGCTAGACACAGGCTAGACACAAGATAGACACAGGCTAGACACAGGCTAGAAACAGGCTAGACACAAGCTAGACACAGGATGAATAGAGGCTAGACACAGGCAAGATACAGGCTAGACACAGGAAAGATACAGGCTAGACACAAGCTAGACACAGGCTAGACAGAGGCTAAACACAGGCTAGATGCAGGCTTGAGATCGGCTAGACACAGGCTAGACACAGGCTAGACACAAGCTAGACACAGGCTACACACAGGCTAGACACAGGCTAGACACAGGCGAGATACAGGCAAGACAAAGGCTAGACACAAGGTAGACTCAGGCTAGACTCAGGCTAGACACAGGCTAGACTCAGGCTAGACACAGGCTAGACACAGGATACACAGGCTAGACACAAGCTAGACACAGGCTAGACACAGGCTAGACACAGGCTAGACACAGGCTAGACACAGGCTAGAAAGAGGCTAGACAAGGGCTAGACACAGGCTAGACACAGGCCAGACACAACCTAGACACAGGCTAGACAAATACTAGACACAGGCTAGACACAGGATAGACACATGCTAGACAGAGGCTAGACACAAGTTAGACACAAGCTAGACACAGGCTAGACAAATACTAGATACTGGCTAGACACAGGCTAGACACAGGCTAGACACATGCTAGACACAGGCTAGAAAGAGGCTAGACACAGGCTATACAGAGGCTAGACACAGGCTAGACACAAGCTAGACACAGGCTAGACACAGGCTAGACACAGGATAGGCACAGGCAAGACACAGTATAGACTCAGGCAAGTCACATACTAGACACAGGCAAGACACAGGCAAGACAATGGCTAGACACAAGCTAGACACAGGCTAGACACAGGCTAGATACAGGATAGACAGGCTAGACACAGGCTAGACACAGGCTAGACACAAGCTAGACACAGGCTAGACAGAGGCTAGACAGAGGCTAGACACAGGGTAGACACAGGCTAGACACAGGCTAGACACAGGCTAGACACAGGATAGACACATGCTAGACACAGGCTGGATAGAGGCTAGATACAGGCAAGACACAGGCAAGTCACATACTAGACACAGGCAAGACACAGGCAAGACACTGGCTAGATACAGGCTAGACATCGGCTAGACACAGGCTAGACACAGGCTAGAAACAAGCTAGACACAGGCTATACAGAGGCTACACACAGGCTAGACACAGGCTAGAAAGAGGCTAGACACTGGCTAGACACAGGGTAGACACAGGCTAGAGACAGGCTAGACACAGGCTAGACACAGGCTAGACACAGGCTAGACACAAGATAGACACAGGCTAGACACAGGCTAGAAACAGGCTAGACACAAGCTAGACACAGGCTGGATAGAGGCTAGACACAAGCAAGACACAGGAAAGACACTGGCTAGACACAGGCTAGACGCAGGCTAAACACAGGCTAGAAACAGGCTAGACACAAGCTAGACACAGGCAAGATACAGGCTAGACACAAGCTAGACACAGGCTAGACAGAGGCTCGACACAGGCTAGATACAGGCTAGAGATCGGCTAGACACTCTCTAGACACAGGCTAGACACAGGCTAGACACAAGCTAGACTCAGGCTTGACACAGGCTAGACACAGGCTAGACACAGGGTAGACACAGGCTAGACACAGGCTAGACACAGGCTAGACACAAGCTAGACACAGGCTAGACACAGTATAGACACAGGCAAGTCACATACTAGACACAGGCAAGACACAGGCAAGACACTGGCTAGACACTGGCTAGACACAGGCTAGACACAGGCTAGACACAGGCTAGACACAAGATAGACACAGGCTATACACAGGCTAGAAACAGGCTAGAAACAGGCTAGACACAAGCTAGACACAGGCTGGATAGAGGCTAGACACAGGCTAAGACACAGGCTAGACACAAGCTAGACACAGGCTAGACAGAGGCTAGATACAGGCTAGACATAGACACAGGCTAGACACAGGCTAGACCTTGAGGCTAGACACAGGCTAGACACAGGCTAGACACAAGCTAGACACAGGCTAGACACAGTATAGACACAGGCAAAACTAGACACAGGCAAGATACAGACACAGGCAAGACACTGGCTAGACACAGGCTAGACACAGGCTAGACACAGGTTAGACACAGGCTAGACACAGGCTAGAAATAGGCTAGACACAAGCTAGACACAGGCTGGATAGAGGCTAGACACAGGCAAGACACAGGCTAGACACAAGCTAGACACAGGCTAGACAGAGGCTAGACACAGGCTAGATACAGGCTAGACATCAGGCTAGACACAGGCTAGACACAGGCTAAACACAGGCTAGACACAGGCTAAACACAGGCTAGACACAGGCTAGACACAGGCTAGACACAGGCTAGACACAAGCTAGACACAGGCTAGACACAGTATAGACACAGGCAAGTCACATACTAGACACAGGCAAGACACAAGATAGACACAGGCTAGACACAGGCTAGAAACAGGCTAGACACAAGCTAGACACAGGCTGAATAGAGGCTAGACACAGGCAAGATACAGGCTAGACACAGGCAAGATATAGGCTAGACACAAGCTAGACACAGGCTAGACAGAGGCTAAACACAGGCTAGATGCAGGCTTGAGATCGGCTAGACACAGGCTAGACACAGGCTAGACACAGGCTAGACACAAGCTAGACACAGGATAGACACAGGCTACACACAGGCTAGACACAGGTTAGACACAGGCGAGATACAGGCAAGACAAAGGCTAGACACAAGGTAGACTCAGGCTAGACTCAGGCTAGACACAGGCTAGACTCAGGCTAGACACAGGCTAGACACAGGATACACAGGCTAGACACAAGCTAGACACAGGCTAGACACAGGCTAGACACAGGCTAGACACAGGCTAGACACAGGCTAGACACAGGCTAGACACAGGCTAGACAAGGGCTAGACACAGGCTAGACACAGGCCAGACACAACCTAGACACAGGCTAGACAAATACTAGACACAGGCTAGACACAGGCTAGACACAGGCTAGACACAGGCTAGACACAGGATAGACACAGGCTAGACAGAGGCTAGACACAAGCTAGACACAAGCTAGACACAGGCAAGACAAATACTAGATACTGGCTAGACACAGGCTAGACACAGGCTAGACACATGCTAGACACAGGCTAGACACAGGCTAGACACAGGCTAGACACAGGCTAGACACAGGCTAGACACAGGCTAGACACAGGCTAGGCACAGGCAAGACACAGGCTAGACACAAGATAGACACAGGCTAGACACAGGCTAGACACAGGCTAGACACAGGCTAGACACAGGCTAGACACAGGCTAGACACAGGCTAGACACAGGCTAGGAAACAGGCTAGACACAGGCTAGACACAGGCTAGATAGAGGCTAGACACAGGCAAGATACAGGCTAGACACAGGCTAGACACAGGCTAGACAGAGGCTAGACACAGGCTAGATACAGGCTAGACATCGGCTAGACACAGGCTAGACACAGGCTAAACACAGGCTAGACACAGGCTAAACACAGGCTAGACACAGGCTAGACACAAGCTAGACACAGGCTAGACACAGTATAGACACAGGCAAGTCACATACTAGACACAGGCAAGACACAGGCAAGACACTGGCTAGACACAGGCTAGACACAGGCTAGACACAGGCTAGACACAGGCTAGACACAATATAGACACAGGCTAGACACAGGCTAGAAACAGGCTAGACACAAGCTAGACACAGGCTGAATAGAGGCTAGACACAGGCAAGATACAGGCTAGACACAGGCAAGATACAGACTAGACACAAGCTAGACACAGGCTAGACAGAGGCTAAACACAGGCTAGATGCAGGCTTGAGATCGGCTAGACACAGGCTAGACACAGGCTAGACACAAGCTAGACACAGGCTACACACAGGCTAGACACAGGCTAGACACAGGCGAGATACAGGCAAGACAAAGGCTAGACACAAGGTAGACTCAGGCTAGACTCAGGCTAGACACAGGCTAGACTCAGGCTAGACACAGGCTAGACACAGGATAGACACAGGCTAGACACAGGCTAGACACAACAAGGCTAGACACAGGCTAGACACAGGCTAGACACAGGCTAGACACAGGCTAGACACAGGCTAGACACAGGCTAGACACAGGCTAGACACAGGCTAGACACAGACCTAGACACAGGCTAGACACAGGCAGCTAGACACAGGCTAGACACAGGCTAGACACAAGCTAGACACAGGCTAGACACAAGCTAGACACAGGCTAGACACAGGCTAGACACAGACACAGGCTAGACACAGGCTAGACACAGGCTAGACACAGGCTAGACACAGGCTAGGCAAGACACAGGCTAGACACAGGCTAGACACAGGCTAGACACAGGCTAGACACAGGCTAGACACAGGCTAGACACAGGCTAGACACACACAGGCTAGACACAGGCTAGACACAGGCTAGACACAAAGCTAGACACAGGCTAGACACAGGCTAGACACAGGATAGACACAGGCTAGACACAGGCTAGACACAGGCAAGACACAGGCTAGACACAGGCTAGACACAGGCTAGACACAGGCTAGACACAGGCTAGACACAGGCTAGACACAGGCTAGACACAGGCTAGACACAGGCTAGACACAGGCTAGACACAGGCTAGACACAGGCTAGACACAGGCTAGACACAGGCTAGACACAGGCTAGACACAGGCTAGACACAGGCTAGACACAGGCTAGACACAGGCTAGACACAGGCTAGACACAGGCTAGGAACAGGCTAGACACAGGCTAGACACAGGCTAGACACAGGCTAGACACAGGCTAGACACAGGCTAGACACAGGCTAGACAACAGGCTAGACACAGGCTAGACACAGGCTAGACACAGGCTAGACACAGGCTAGACACAAGCTAGACACAGGCTAGACAGGCAAGACACAGGCTAGACACAGGCTAGACAGGCTAGACTAGACATAGGCTAGACACAGGCTAGACACAGGCTAGACACAGGCTAGACACAGGCTAGACACAGGCTAGACACAGGCTAGACACAAGCTAGATACAGGCTAGACACAGGCTAGACACAGGCTAGACACAGGCTAGACACAGGCTAGACACAGGCTAGACAAGGCTAGACACAGGCTAGATACAGGCTAGACACAGGCTAGACACAGGCTAGACACAGGCTAGACACAGGCTAGACACAGGCTAGACACAGGCTAGACACAGGCTAGACACAGGCTAGACACAGGCTAGACACAGGCTAGACACAGGCTAGACACAGGCTAGACACAGGCTAGACACAGGCTGGACAGAGGCTAGACACAGGCTGGACACAGGCTAGACACAGGCTAGACACAGGCTAGACACAGGCAAGACACAGGCAAGACACTGGCTAGACACAGGCTAGACACAGGCTAGACACAGGCTAGACACAGAGCTAGACACAGGCTAGACACAGGCTAGACACAGGCTAGACACAGGCTAGACACAGGCTAGACACAGGCTAGACAGGCTAGACACAGGCTAGACACAGGCTAGACACAGGCTAGACACAGGCTAGACACAGGCTAGACACAGGCTAGACACAGGCTAGAAACAGGCTAGAAACAGGCTAGACACAGGCTAGGCTAGCTAGACACAGGCTAGACACAGGCTAGACACAGGCTAGACACAGGCTAGACACAGGCTAGACACAGGCTAGACGCTAGACACAGGCTAGACACAGGCTAGACACAGGCTAGACACAGGCTAGACACAGGCTAGACACAGGCTAGACACAGGCTAGACACAGGCTAGACACAGGCTAGACACAGGCTAGACACAGGCTAGACACAGGCTAGACACAGGCTAGACACAGGCTAGACACAGGCTAGACACAGGCTAGACACAGGCTAGACACAGGCTAGACACAGGCTAGACACAGGCTAGACACAGGCTAGACACAGGCTAGACACAGGCTAGACACAGGCTAGACACAGGCTAGACACAGGCTAGACACAGGCTAGACACAGGCTAGACACAGGCTAGACACAGGCTAGACACTGGCTAGACACAGGCTAGACACAGGCTAGACACAGGCTAGACACAGCTAAGACAGGCTAGGCTAGACACAGGCTAGACACAGGCTAGACACAGGCTAGACACAGGCTAGACACAGGCTAGACACAGGCTAGACACAGGCTAGACACAGGCTAGACACAGGCTAGACACAGGCTAGCTAGGCACAGGCTAGACACAGGCTAGACACAGGCTAGACACAGGCTAGACACAGGCTAGACACAGGCTAGACACAGGCTAGAGACACAGGCTAGGACACACAGGCTAGACACAGGCAAGACACAGGCTAGACACAGGCAAGACACAGGCAAGACACAGGCAAGACACAGGCAAGACACAGGCTAGACACAGGCTAGACACAGACTAGACACAGGCAAGACACAGGCTAGACACAGGCTAGACACAGGCTAGACACAGGCTAGACACAGGCTAGACACAGGCTAGACACAGGCTAGACACAGGCTAGACACAGGCTAGACACAGGCTAGACACTAGGCACAGGCTAGGACAAGGCTAGACACAGGCTAGACACAGGCTAGACACAGGCTAGACACAGGCTAGACACAGGCTAGACACAGGCTAGACACAGGCTAGACACAGGCTAGACACAGGCTAGACAGAGGCTAGACACAGGCTAGACACAGGCTAGACACAGGCTAGACACAGGCTAGACACAGGCTAGACACAGGCTAGACACAGGCTAGACACAGGCTAGACACAGGCTAGACACGGCTAGACACAGGCTAGACACAGGCTAGACACAGGCTAGACACAGGCTAGACACAGGCTAGACACAGGCTAGACACAGGCTAGACACAAGGCTAGACACAGGCTAGACACAGGAGCTAGACACAGGCTAGACACAAGCTAGACACAGGCTAGACACAGGCTAGACACAGGCTAGACACAGGCTAGACACAGGCTAGACACAGGCTAGACACAGGCTAGACACAGGCTAGACACAGGCTAGACACAGGCTAGACACAGGCTAGACACAGGCTAGACACAAGCTAGACACAGGCTAGACACAGGCTAGACACAGGCTAGACACAGGCTAGACACAGGCCAGACACTAGGCTAGACACAGGCTAGACACAGGCTAGACACAGGCTAGACACAGGCTAGACACAGGCTAGGCAACAGCTAGGCTACACAGGCTAGACACAGGCTAGACACAGGCTAGACACAGGCTAGACACAGGCTAGACACAGGCTAGACACAGGCTAGACACAGGCTAGACACAGGCTAGACACAGGCTAGACACAGGCTAGACACAGGCTAGACACAGGCTAGACACAGGCTAGACACAGACTAGACACAGGCACAGCCAGCCTGGGCAAGGCACAGGCTAGACACAGGCTAGACACAAGCTAGACACAGGCTAGACACAGGCTAGACACAGGCTAGACACAGGCTAGACACAGGCTAGACACAGGCAAGACACAGGCTAGACACAGGCTAGACACAGGCTAGACACAGGCTAGACACAGGCTAGACTAACAGGCAAGACACAGGCAAGACACAGGCTAGACACAGGCTAGACACAGGCTAGACACAGGTAGAGACACAGGCTAGACACAGGCTAGACACAGGCTAGACACAGGCTGGACACAGGCTAGACACAGGATAGACAAAGGCTAGACACAGGCTAGACACAGGCTAGACACAGGCTAGACACAGGCTAGACACAGGCAAGACACAGGCTAGACACAGGCTAGACACAGGGCTAGACACAGGCTAGACACAGGCTAGACACAGGCTAGACACAGGCTAGACACAGGCTAGACACAGGCTAGACACAGGCTAGACACAGGCTAGACACAGGCTAGACACAGGCTAGATACAGGCTAGACACAGGCTAGACACAGGCTAGACACAGGCTAGACACAGGCTAGACACAGGCTAGACACAGGCTAGACACAGGCTAGACACAGGCTAGACACAGGCTAGACACAGGCTAGACACAGGCTAGACACAGGCTAGACACAGGCTAGACACAGGCTAGACACAGGCTAGACACAGGCTAGACACAGGCTAGACACAGGCTAGACACAGGCTAGACACAGGCTAGACACAGGATAGACACAGGCTAGACACAGGCTAGACACAGGCAAGACACAGGACTAGACACAGGCTAGACACAGGCTAGACACAGGCTAGACACAGGCTAGACACAGGCTAGACACAGGCTAGACACAGGCTAGACACAGGCTAGACACAGGCTAGACAGAGGCTAGACACAGGCTAGACACAGGCTAGACACAGGCTAGACACAGGCTAGACACAGGCACAGGCTAGACACAGGCTAGACACAGGCTAGACACAGGCTAGACACAGGCTAGACACAGGCTAGACACAGGCTAGACACAGGCTAGACACAGGCTAGACACAGGCTAGACACAGGCTAGACACAGGCTAGACACAGGCTAGACACAGGCTAGACACAGGCTAGACACAGGCTAGACACAGGCTAGACAAAGGCAAGACACAGGCTAGACACAGGCTAGACACAGGCTAGACACAGGCTGACACAGGCTAGACACAGGCTAGACACAGGCTAGGCACAGGCTAGACACAGGCTGGGGAGACTAGACACAGGCTAGACACAGGCTAGACACAGGCTAGACACAGGCTAGACACAGGCCAGACAGGCTAGACACAGGCTAGACACAGGCTAGACACAGGCTAGACACAGGCTAGACACGCTAGACACAGGCTAGACACTGGCTAGGCACAGGCTAGACACGTGACGCAGACTGGGCACTGGCTAAGCACATGCTAGACACAGGCTAGAAACTGGCTGAGCACAGGCTAGACACAGGCTAGACACTGGCTGGGCACAGGCTGAACACTGGCTAGACTACAGGCTAGACCTGAGGCTAGACACAGGTTAGACACAGGCTAGACACAGGCTAGACACAGGCTAGACACAGGCTAGACACAGGCTAGACACAGGCTAGACACAGGCTAGACACAGGCTAGACACTGGCTAGGCACAGGCGTGGAGCTGAGCACTGGCTGGGCACTGACTGAGGCATACGCTATGCACATGCCTGTCTCAGGCAATGCACAGGCTAGACACAGGCTAGGCACAGGTTGAGCACAGGCAAGGCACTGGCTAGACACTGGCTAAGCACAGGCTAGACACAGGCTAGGGAACAAGCTAGACACAGGGCTCGAACTGGGCTGAACCTGAGCTGAACACAGGCTAGTACATGCTAGACACAGGCTAGACACAGGCTGAACCTGAGCTAGACACCAGGCTAGACACAGGCTAGACCACAGGCTAGACACAGGCTAGGCTGGGCCTGAACACAGGCCTAGACTACCAGACTAGACACAGGCTAGACACAAGGCTAGACACATGCTAGACTACAGGCTAGACACAGGCTAGACTTCAGCTGAACACATGCCTGTCTCAGGCAAGGCGCAAGGCTAGACACAAGCTAGACACTGACTGGAGGCTGGAGGCTATGCACATGCCAGTCACAGGCGAGGCACAGGCTGAACACAGGCTGAACACAGGCTAGGCACAGGCTGGAGCACTGGCTAGACACTGGCTAGAGCATGCCGCTGTGCACATGCCAGTCTCAGGCACAGGCTAGACAGGAAGCTAGACACTTGCTAGGCACAGGCTATGCACATACCAGTCTGGAGGCAAGGCACAGGCTAGACACAGGCTAGACGCTGGCTAGGCACAGGCTAGACACTGGCTAGACACAGGCTAGACACTGGCTAGGCCACAGGCTAGACTACTGGCCCCAGGCACAGACTAGACACTGGCTAAACGCATGCTAGACATCACAGGCTAGAAACTTGTCTAGGCTGGAGCTGAACTGGGTTAGACACTGGCTGGGCACAGGCAAGACACTGGCTAGACACAGGCTAGACACAGGCTAGACTGGGTTAGACACAGAGCTAGACACAGGCTAGACACTGGCTAGGCACAGGCTAGACACTGGCTAGACACAGGCCCTTGAACCTGAGGCTAGACCACAGGCTAGACCTGGGCTAGACACCTGACAGGCTAGACACGGGCTAGACACAGGCTAGACACAGGCTAGACACAGGCTGAACACTGGCTAGCAAAAGAGCGCAGGCTAGGCACAGGCTAGGCACTGGCTAGACACTGGCTGGCATACGCTATGCACATGCCTGTCTCAGGCAATGCACAGGCTAGACACAGGCTAGGCTGGGTTAGGCACAGGCAAGGCACTGGCTGAGCACTGGCTAAGCACAGGCTAGACACAGGCTAGACCTGAGGCTAGACACAGGCCTGAACCTGAGGCTGGGCAGGCTAGACTGGGCTAGACACAGGCTAGGCACAGGCTGGAGCCTTGAAGCTAGACCTGAGGCTGAGACACAGGCTGAACACAGGCTAGACACATGCTAGACACTGGCTGAACTGGGCCCCAGACACTGGCTAAGAGTACAGGCTAAGACACTGGCTTGGCACAGACTAGTGCTGGCTAAGCACATGCTGAACTGAGCTGAACACAGCTAGACACAAGGCTGAACCTGAGGCTCCAGGCATAGGCTAGCCTGGGCTAGCCACGGGCTAGGCACAGGCTAATACTAAAGCTAGGCTGAGGCTTGGGCTGGGCCAGTCTGGAGAAGCTAGGCTGGGCTAGGCACAGGGCTAGACCTCGGCTAGACACCGGCTAGACACAGACTAGACACAGGCTAGACAGAGGCTAGACACAGGCTAGACACAGGATAGACACAGGCTATGCACAGGCTGAACAAAGGCTATACCCTGTCTAGTCTGAGCTGAGCACTGGCTAAACACATGCCTGTCAGGCATGTTTTGAAGCTAGACACAAGCTAGACAACTGGCTAGGCACAGGCTAATGCACATGCCAGTCTGAGCAAGGCACAGGCTAGACACAGGCTAGGCACAGGCTAGGCACAGGCTTGAGCACTGGCTGAGCACTGGCTAGGCACGCTATGCATGCCAGTCTCACGCAAGGCACAGGCTAGACACAGGCTACACACTGGCTAGGCTGAGCTATGCACATGCCAGTCTGAGCCAAAGGCCTCTGCAAGGCTAGACACAGGCTAGACACAGGCTAGGCACAGGCTAGGCTGAGCTAGGCTAAGCTAGGCACAGGCTGAGCTGGGCCAGTCACAGGCTAGGCACAGGCTAGGCACAGGCCCCAGAGACAAGCTAGACACTGACGAGACACAGGCTAGACAGGGCTTTACACTGGCTGGGCACAGGCTAGACACAGGCTATCTGAGCCTAGACAAAGGCTATACACTGGCTAGGCACTGGCTAGACACATGTCTCGGGCAGGGCTCAGGCTAGACACAAGCTGGACACTGGCCCAGGCACAGGCTATGCAAATGCCAGTCTGGGCAAGGCACAGGCTAGACACAGGCTAGACACAGACTAGACACAGGCTAGGCTGGGCTAGGCACTGAGCTGGGCACTGGCTAGGCATACGCTGTGCACATGCCAGTCTCGGGCAAGGCTCAGGGCTAGACACTGGCTAGACTTTGGGCCTAGACAGCTGGCTGGGCTCAGGCTAGACACTGACAGGCACAGGCTGAACACTGGCTTGGCACTGAGACTAGATGCTGGCCTAGGCACATGCTAGACACAGGCTAAAAACCGGCTAGGCACAGACTGAACTGAGGCTAGACACTGGCTGGAGCTGGGCTAGACACTGGCTAGGCTGGGCTAGACACTGGCTAGACACAGGCTAGACACAGGCTAGTCAGGGTAAGACACAGGCTAGACACAAGCTAGACACAGGCTAGACCTGAGGCTAGTCTGGAGGCTAGACACAGGCTAGGCATAGGCTGAGGCAGGCTAGACACAGGCTGAACCTGAGCTAGTCTGAGCTAGACCTGGAGGCTAGACTATGGGCTAGACCTGGGCCTGAACCTGAGCTAGAACACAGGCTAGACACAGGCTAGACTACAGGCAGCTGGAGCCTGGGCTAGACACAGGCTAGACACAGGCTAGACCTGGGCTAGACACCAGGCTAGACACAGACTGAACACCAGGCTAGACACTGGCTGGGCACACGCTGAGCCTGGGCTGGGCACTGGCTAGACACTGGCGCTTCCCAGGCATACATATGCACATGCCTGTCTCAGGCAATGCACAGGCTAGACACAGGCTAGGCTGGAGTTGAGCACAGGCTGGGCACTGGCTAGACACTGGCTAGGCACAGGCTAGACACAGGCTAGACACAGGCTAGACACAGGCTAGACACAGGCTAGACACAGGCTAGACACAGGCTAGACACAGGCTAGACACAGGCTAGACACAGGCTAGAACCTGGGCTAGACACAGGCTTCACACAAATAAACACAGGCTAGACACAGACTGGGCCTGAGTCTGAGCACAGGCCCAAGACACATACTAGAACCTCGAATGAACCTGGGCTGAACCTGAGCTAGATAAAGGCTAGACACAGGCCTGAACACAGGCTAGACACAGGCTAGACACAGGCTAGACACAGGCTAGACTGGAGCTGAACACCAGGCTGAGCCTGGGCTAGACTACAGGCCTGGGCATAGGCTGGGCACAGGAGCCAGCCTGGGCTGAGCACAGAGGCTGGCCACAGGCTAGACACAGAGGCTGGGCCTGAGCTAGGCTGAGCTGAGCTGAGCCAGTCTGAGGCTAGGCACAGAGGCCCCAGGCTGGGCTGAACACCAGCTCAGACACCGGCTAAGACTTCAGACTAGACTGAGCTAGACAGAGGCTATACACTGTTTGGGCACAGGCTAGACTGGGCTATGCTGGGCTAGACAAGGCTATACACTGGGTAGGCACAGGCTGGGCACATGCCAGTCACAGGTAGAGGCACAGGCTAGACACAGGTGAAACAGGCTAGAGCTGGAAGCTAGGGCACAGGCTAGGCACTGGCTAGACACTGGCTAGGCACACGCTATGCATATGCCAGTCTCACGCAAGGCACAGGCTGGAGCGACAGTCTGAACACTGGCTAGGCACAGGCTATGCACATGCCAGTCTGGGCAATGCACAGGCTAGACACAGGCTAGAGAACAGGCTGAGCACAGGCTAGGCACAGGCTAGACAGGCTGAGCACTGGCTAGACATAAGCTGGGCACAGCATATGCACATGCCAGTCTCACCTTGAGCACAGGCTAGACACAGCCTAGACACTGGCTAGGCACAGGCTGCTCATGCGAGTCTGAGCAAGGCACAGACTAGGCCTGAGCTAGACACAGACTGAACCCACCAAGGCTAAGGGCTTCCAAGGCTAAAACAGGCTAGGCACAGGGAGAAGCTAGGCGCTGAGGCTAAGCCCACACATATGCACATGCCAGTCTCAGGCAAGGCACAGGCTAGACACAGGCGCTAGACACTGGCTAGGCACAGAGCTAATACACATGCCGGTCACATGCCAGTCTGAGCAAGGCTGGGCTAGACACTGGCTAGGCACAGGCTAGACACAGGCTAGACACAGGCTAGACACAGGCTAGACACAAGGAGCTGAACTGGGCTAGACTACAGGCTGAACACATTAAAGCTAGACAATGGCTGAGGCCTTGAGGCTAAGGCACATAATTGACACAGGCTCGAGACGAGGCTGAGGCTGGGCTGAACCTGGAGTCCCGAACCTGAGGCTGAGCAGGCTGAGACCTGAATGGAGCCTGGGCTAGACCTGTGAGGCTGTTACAGGAGCTGAACTTGCAGGCTGAACACAGGCTGAACACAGGCCCATGACCTCGGCTCGAGCCTGGGCTAGACACCAGGCTAGACACCGTCAAAGACCTAGACTAGACCTGAGCCCCAAGGGCAGGCTACACTGGCTAGGCACATGCTAGACTCTGGCTATGAACAGGCTAGACAGAAAGTAATATGAAGAGCTGATGCCTGGCTCGAGTGCAGGCTGATACTAGCTTGAGGCTGGGCTAGGCACATACTTGACCTGAGCTAGACAAAGGCTAGGCACAGACTAGACACTGGCTAGGCACAGGCTAGACACTGGCTAGGCACAGGCTTCACACAATATTTATGAGACAGGCTAGACAATGGCTATGAAGAAGGCTAGGTACTGGCTAAGGTGCAAATAGGGTACTGGCTAGGTTGGAGCTAGGTACTATTTAGGTGGAAGCTAGGCACTGACTAGGTACAGGCCTAGGCAGAGGCTAGGCACATATGACACCAGGCTAGACAAAAGGCTAGGCACAGGCTAGACACAGTCTAGACACAGGCTAGACAGGCTAGACACAGGCTAGACACAGGCTAGACACAGGCTAGACACAGGCTAGACACAAGGCTAGACACTATTAGGCACAGGCTAGGCACAGGCCAGAGCACTGGCTAAGGCACAGGCTAGACACAGACTGGGCTAGACACAGGCTAGACCTGAGCCTAGACACAGGCTAGACAATGGCTAGACCCGCCAGAGGCTAGGCACATACTTGACCTGAAGCTAGACAAAGGCTAAGGCACAGACTGAACACAGTCTAGACACAGGCTGAACACAGGCTTGAACCACAGGCTAGACACAGACTGAACAATGGCTTGAACCGCAGAGGCTAGGCACATACTTGACCTGAGCTAGACAAAAAAAGAGAGCTAGAAAAGCTGGAGAAGCTAGACACACAGTCTAGACACAGGCTAGACACAGGCTGGAGCTGAGCTAGACACTGGGCTAGACCTGGAGCTAGACACAGGCTAGACACAGGCTAGACACCAGGCTAGACACAGGCTAGACACAGGCTAGACGCTGGGCTAGACACAGGCTGAGACACCGGCAAGACACCGTCAAAGGGACACAGACTAGACACAGGCTAGACAGAATACACACTGGCTAAGGCACATGCTGGACTCTGGCTATGAACAGGCTTGAACAATGGCTATGAAAAGGCTAG